>CM070781.1:7085837-8396670 GCA_036346955.1 Dipus sagitta
AAGCAGAGAACATTCTGGGGAGTTCTGGCTTCTGATGATGGCACTGAGGACCCAGTGGCCTGTGGCAGGACTTCAGCTACAAGAGTAAGGAGAGCAGTTATTTAAAATGTCAAAACGTACTTTTCTTAATATTTATACCCTTATATTAATGCTACTCTCACTTTGGGTAGAGCATCTTCTCTTTTCAGATGGCAGTGACCTTGGGATGACTCAGAAGGTATCATAGTGCTGGAGAGAAGTGACTGGAGAACTGACTAACATCTCTATCTCACCTTCCAAGGTTCAGGGTTTAATGCGGAAGAGGTGGCGGAAAGAATGTAAGAGCCAAAGGAAGGGTAGGACTCCTTACAACGTGCTCCCTCCAGACATAAAATGACCTCGATATCCATGACCTCATAGTGCCTGACACTACCTACACAAGACCATCATAAGAGAAGGAAGAGATCATGACATCAAAATGAAAGAGAGACTGATTGAGATGGGCAGGGGATATGATGGAGAATGGAATTTCAAAGGGAAAGTGGGGGAGGGAGGGTAGCACCATGGGATACTTTTTATAATCATGGAAAATGTTAATAAAAAAAAATAAGAAAAAAAAGAAAGAAAATAAATAAAATGTCAAAATGTGGGCTGGAGAAATAGAGCTCCACACTATATCATCCAAACACAAGATAGGTAAGTAACCTCTCATATAGAACCTCTACAGTGAAGGACACATAAAACTGAAGACTGCATGAGAAAAAGAAAAAGTCCAGGTTGAAATAGCCCAAGCCCTGCTCCTAACACTGTCTTCTGACCCTGAAATGGGGCTGTAGTCTGTGTGGGAAGAATGGGGGACAAGGACTCAGTGACTCCCTTACACCGTGAACACTGGCTGAGGTGCAAGGAATAACTAGGAATTGGGGACAGGGCAGAAATCCAATGCAATGGAGAAGTCAGGGATGTCTGGGAGAGGTGGAAGGGGCACAGAATGGGTGAGGGAAAGGCAGGGGTGTGGATAAGCAGGACCACATTAGCAGAGCAGGCTTGTGTGGGAAGCAGGAGGCTGGAGGAGCTCTAGCATGGTCAACAGCAGTCTCCAAGAAAGCAGGTGAGCTCCAGAGCCACTCCTTCATGGGCGGGCCCTCACTGTCCAGGGCACCATGCCAGTCTCTCATGAGGGACTGAAGTGGATCTATACCATTGGCACTCTACTGCCTTCTGTTAGATATTTGTCTTTCCAGGGAGCCTGGCACCAGAGCAGGTCCAAAGTACTTATGGTGTTATTGTTAAACAAGAGCCATGACTCTCCCACATCTCCACAGCCTCAGGGGGCTGCTGAGCAACCGCAAGCTCAGTGCAGAGCAAACAACAAGGAAGTGTTCGCACCCAGTCTGGAGCACTGAGCAATCCATTGGAACCCTTCCACTATGTGCTCTTGTTTTCAGGAGCCTTTTTAAAAAGTGCTCTCCTTCTACCTGGTCAATATGGCCCAGAATCACTTGCAGTCTGTGTGCTACCTGGTATAAGAACTTTTCTTTATACCAATAAGCTTTACCATTTTAATGGGCCAGTTTATTTATAATAGCAGGTATTATGAAGAAAGCCAATAACCTATAAAGTTTGAGCCTGCTGGCATTCAGCGGACCATCTCTCACTTTAATTCAAAATTCAAAAGAGAGCCAGGAAGAAAGTCTTTTCTTTTTCTGATTTGAATGCAGGTGTATGGCAATATAACGCCCAGAGCCATAGCAGCGATGCTGCGACCATGAGGGTAAGGACATGGGGTCACAGACATCATGGAGCTCCCAATCCAGACCTCAAATTATCCCCCAAGTGATCCTCATTTTGTTAGACTCCTAGTAATTGTTCACATTTTTGGCCCTCCAGCAAATAGCATTCAAGAGACTGAAATGAAGAAGGCATTAATGAAATCAACTGCTCACTGGCTGTATATTCTTCCCTTGTTCCTTTGCATAAAGAAGTCATATACTCCCTCTTAGCTGAAGAAGGACATAAGGAGTTCCAGCAAGACTACATTTCCCAGTCTCCCATCCAGCTAGCAGAGGTCAAACACTTCCATTTTGGCCAACGGTCTATAAGTAAATTAATGGATTACAATAGACAGCCTCCCCTGCAGCCAATGGAGGCCACTTGACCAAAAAACAAACAACAACAAAATAAACAACAACAAAAAAAACCCACAAAAAACCCAAAAGGACTACCTTTCCAAGCCTCCCATGGAACAAGAGGGAACATTTAACTAACTTCTAGCCAACATGACATGAGCAGAAATTATGGCCTACATTCTTGACCCTGAAAGTAAGGAAGGCATGTGAGTATGTCCTGGCCAATGGGAATGTGGGCAAGTCCTAGTGATCCCTCACAAGGAAGGGCTTACCTCCTCTCCACCATTCCTGTTCTCCTGCCTTACTAGGATGACAACTGAGGGTCAACCAGCTTCCACTGTGCGCAGGTGGGTTCCACCTCAGAGATGGCCAAGAAACAATACCAAGCACCATGGAGCAGAGGCAGTCAAATGCCCAGTGTGGTTTGCAAATGTGATCCTCCACCAGAGCAAAACAGATCTTCCCTCCTTTTGGAGGGACTGTGGCTACAGAGGAGGCAGGACATCTTGCTCAGCTGCTGGAGGAAATAGGAAGGCTTGGGAGGCAGAGCCACAGCTGGAATACTTTGCAGGGGACGTAGAGAGGAGGGAAGGAGTGCAGGAGGAGGCCAGGGCAGCCAGCAGAAGCTGTGTGGGGACAGATACAGAGAATGTGCAGGCCTGAGAGGGAAAAGCTACACCCAGAACCACTTATGTTAGCAGATAGAGTCTGAGGCAGACTCCTGCATTAATGCACCTCCAGAGTAACCTTTCCTTCATCTTCAGCTGACACATTATGGGGCAATCTGAGCATGGTCAGGGGCTTTTCTGTCCATCACATTAAGCTTTGCACATGTCTACCATGACTTTGAGCTAATCCCAACCCCAAATGTTTCTACTGTCTTTTATTTATAGTATTGTTTCATTTATAATATAAATACCCACATCAGGAAATGTAGCCTTAATATAACACTACTGGGCCAGAGAGATGGTTTAGCAGTTAAGGTGCATGCCTGCCAAACCTAAGGACTTACATTCAACTCTACAGATCCCATGTAACCAGACACACAAGATGACACATGCACACAAGGTCATAAATGTACAATAGGTGGCTCACGCATTTGGAGTTCGATTGCAGTGGTTGGTGGCCCTGGAATGCCAATTCTAATTCTTTCTCTCTCTTCCTCTTTCTTCCTCTCTCTTCTCCCTCATAAAAAATGATAACACTACTATCTGATCAACAGGTTTCACTCAAATCTCAACATGTGTCCCATTCATGTCCTCTCCCTGGGGCACAATTCACCAAGAACCATGGAACACATGAAATTGTCATGTTTTTTAGGAAAGTAACCCTGTCATTTAGAACATTTCCTCAGCCTTTTTTCTTTTGGGGAGTGTGGTAGTTTGAATATTTCTCCCCATAGACTCAGTCATTTTATTAAATTTATCATTATTAGATATGGACATATTTAGTATGTAAATAACACATGTTGGTACCATCCTCTCCTTTGATTGGGATTCAAGTCAACCCTATGGGTATTGTGGGTCATGCATTATGGGGCAGCAGTCAGTTATGGGGGAGAGGGAATGTATCTGTCCAAAATGTCCCAACTTGTGGCTCTAACCATCTTTCACCCTCCACTCCTGCAAAATTCCCTGATCCATGTTACGTGTGTTTTAAATCTACTTCAGTGATAGTTTCTTAAGAGCAACTGGATCTCTGGTTTGGTAGGTGTTGAGTGTCCTCAGTGTCTACCTCCTTCACCCTTTTGCTGACATCAGGTTCACTGAGAAAGCAGCAATCTTGCTCATTTCCCTAATTCCTTTTTGGTTTCATCTGCGGCTGTGGTGAAGTGCACTGGGTTATTTATCTCTGGCTCTCATCTGAAAAAAAAAAAAAAAAAGAAAAGAAACAGTCACCAACAGAGAGTGAAGTCACCACTGGTTAAATGGAATAACCATTATTAATTTAGGGAGAATTTGAAGGGTGTAGACCCTCATATATGCCAAGATTAAGGGGGCATGGCATTAGGAAAAAAATCATTATCTGAATATGATTCTGACTTGTTTCCCAGTTCTAGATATGGTTTCCTGTCCACTGAATGGATCTTTTAGCCAATTCAAGAGCAGTTAGTTACCAACCATGGCTATGTGCCACTATTGTACTTGTGTGAGCATCATGTCAGGTTGCTTGCTTCTGAGTCTGACGTTGAGTTTAGCGGTTAAGGTGTTTGCCTGTGAAGCCAGAGGACCCAGGTTTGTATCCCCAGTACCCATGTTATCCAGATGCACAAGGAGCACAGGCATCTGCAGTTAGTTTGCAGTGGCTAGAGGCCCTGGTATTCCCATTATTTCTCTGTCTGTCTCTCTTCTCATTCTGCTTGCAAATAAATGAACAGCATTCAAAAAAAAAAAAAAAATCAAGTAGCTTTAGCTACTTGGCCTAAGATCTGAATATTAAATTCTGTTCCATTGGTCTTTGATTCTTTCTTATGCCAGTGCCATGTTGTCTCAGACAGATGTTGGCCACTTTCTCCTGGTAGATCATGTAGCACTTTCCAGCACTAGATGCCCTAATTGTTTGGAGTCTCTCTTTCTTCTAGATTCCAACCAGGTCTCTCCATGGTCTGTGCCGCCAGTGTGTGGTGTCTTCAGCAGTAGGATCTTACCATTAACCTCTGGTGAGTAACCAAGTGCTGAGACAGAAGTCTGCCATGTTTTGGGAGATCTGGTAGATCTCTTTGATCAACAGCTCATTATGGATGTAGATAACCTGCTGGTACAGGAAATTACAGGCCAGTGCCAAGGGAAAAGAAAAAGGAAAAAGAGAAGAAAGAGAAACAGGAGAAATTTAAAGTTAGGCTTCATCTCAGCCTCTCCAAGACTCTTCAATTCAGGTGCTCCCCCTAAGATCCTCTAGGGGTTTCCACATTTTAGTCTAACTTCCTGGATAGAGGATTCTATGGTACCAGTTCAATTTGAGTTCAGTTTTTGTTCTCCCCCCAATGTTCCCCTCCCCCAACACTCTACCTTCCCTGTTGTCCAAGCATGGAGATGCCATTCAGGTATGTAAGCAACTTAGGTTGAACCAGGTTAGAACCGCAGCTGAGTGAGACCATGTGAGGATTGTCTTTGTGTGATTGTGTGAGTTCACTTAGAATGATGCGTTCCAAGTTTGACCATTTTTCTACAAATTTCAATGTGTCTTTTTTTTTTTTTTTTTTTTTTACTGCTGAGTAGAATTCCATCTTGTAGATATATGACATCTTGGTTATCCATTCATCCAATGATAGGCACCTGAGTTGATTCCAGTTCTTAGCTGCTATGAATTGATCAGCTATAAACATGGTTGAGCAAATATCTCTGAACTGAGATATGGAGCTCTTAGGGTAAATGCCCAGTAAGGGGATAACAGTCTGTTGGTAAGTATATTCATCCTTTTCAGGACTCACCATATTGATTTCCATAGTGGTTGTACCAGCTTACATTTCCACCAGCAGTGAATGAATGTTCCTATTTCTCCACATCATCATAAACATTTGTTTTCATTTGAGCTCCCCCCCCCCGCCCACCAAGGTAGGGTCTTGCTCTAGCGCAGGCTCACCTAAAATTCACTATGTAGTCTGAGGGTGGCCTTGAACTCACAGTGATCCTCCTACCTCTACTTCCTGAGTTCTGGGATTAATGGCATGTGCCACAACACCTGGCTCTCATTTGCTTTTTATTTTTTTCTTCAAGGTAGGGTCTGGCTCTAGCCCAGGCTGACCTGGAATTTACTACATAGTCTCAGGATGGCCTCGAACTCACAGCGATCCTCCTACCTCTGCCTCCCAAATGCTGGGATTAAAGGGGTGCACCACCATGCCCAGATCTCTTTTGAGCTTTTAATGTTTGTCATCCTTACCTTACCCTGGCATTTCCCTAATGGTTAGGGATGTGCTTCTGTCAGTGGTATAGCTGGCAAAGATTTTTTTCCCATTCAGTGGGTAATCTATTGACTCTGCTTATGGTATGGCATGTTTGTCTGTGCAAAGACGTTTTAGCTTCATGAGATCCCATTGAGTGATTGTTTAATTTCCTGGGCTACTGGGATTTTGTTCAGGAAGTCTTTCCCCACACCTATATCATGGACAGTGCTTCCTAGTTTTTTCTCCTGTAGGAGAAGAGTTTCAGTTCTTATATTGAGGTCTTTAATCCATTTGTATTTGATTTTTGTTTATGGAGATATGCGTGTGTCTACTTTTATTTTTCTACATATGATCATCCAATTTGTCCATCACCATTTCTTGAAGATGCTTTCTTTTTCTCCAGTGTATATTATTGGCACTTTTGTCAAAGATCAAGTAGCTGGGCTGGAGAGATGGTTTAGTGGTTAAGGTGTTTGCCTGTGAAGCCAAAGGACCCAGGTTTGTATCCCCAGTACCCATGTTAGCCAGATGCACAAGGAGCACAGGCATCTGCTGTTAATTTGCAGTGGCTAGAGGCCCTGGCATTCCCATTATTTCTCTGTCTGTCTCTGTTCTCACTCTGCTTGCAAATAAATGAACAGCATTCAAAAAAAAAAAATCAAGTAGCTTTAGCAACTTGGCCTAAGATCTGAATATTAAATTCTGTTCCATTGTTCTTTGTTTCTTTCTTATGCCAGTGCCATGTTCTTTTTTCTTTCTTTTTGTTTTTTTTTTTTCTTTTTCAGGTAGGGTCTCACTGTAGCTCAGGCTGACCTGGAATTCACTCTGTAGTCTCAGGGTAGCCTTGAACTCACAGCAATCCTCCTACCTCTGCCTCCCAAGTGCTGGGACTAAAGGCGTGCGCCACCATGCCCGGCCTCCATGTTCTTTTTATTACAATGGCTTTTTAATATAGCTTATGTCAGGTATGATGATATCTCCAGAGTTTTTTTTTTCCTGAGGACATGTCTGAATATCTGAGGCCTACTGCCATTCCATATGAATTTTGAGAACATTTGTTTTCTATATATGTGAAAAATGATGCTGGTATTTTTATTAGTATTGGATTAAATCTGTATATTGCTTTTGGTAGAATTGCCATTATCACAATATTAATTCTTCCTATCCAAGAGCATGCGAGGTCTTTTCATCTTCTGAAGTCCTCAATTTTTTCCTTGAGTTTTTTTATTTTATGTTTTCATTATATAGGTCTTTCACATCCTTGGTTAGTGTTATTCTAAGGTATTTAATTTTTTTGTTGCTATTGAAAATGAGACAGCCTCTCTCCTTTCTTTCTCTATATATTTGGCCTTTGAATATAGAAAGGCTACTGATTTTGTGCATTGATTTTATATCCTGCCACTTTACTGAAGTAATTAATCACCTTTAGACATTTTGAGATGGAGACTTTCAGGTCACTTTTAGGATCATGTTATCTGCAAATAGGGCTAACTTGACTTCTTCCTTTCCAATTTGTATCTTTTATTTCTTTTTTCCTGTCTTATTGCTTGGGCTAGTACTTCTAGAACTATGTTGAAGAGCAGTGGTGAGAGTAAGCACTTCTGTCTTGTTCCATATATCAATGGGAACTCCTTGAGTCTTTCCCTATTAAGTATTATTTGGACTCTGGTCCTTTATATATAGCCTTTATTGTGTTGAGATATAAACCCTCCATGCCTATTCTTTCTAGTGTTTTGTTCATGAAGTGGTGTTGTATTTTGTTAAAGGCTTTCTCTACTTCAGTTGAGATGATCATGTGGTTCTTATGGTTAAGTTTTTTTATGTGGTGTATTACACTGGCCAATTCCCATATGGTGAACCATCCCTGCATCCCTGTGATGAAGCCTACTTGATCAAGGTGGATAATGCTTTTCATGTGTTGTTGAATTTGGTTTGCAAGGATTTTGTTCAGAATCTTTACATCTAAATTTATTAAGGATATGGGCCTGAGGGGAGGCAGTTGAGCCAATGAATTGGCTCTTTTCTGCCCATCTTTTAATCCTTTCCCTGAGGCATCTAGTCCTGTTGCTGTAGCTCCTGTCTGATTGAAGCTATATGACTAGATTCAATTAGGCAATCATTTAGTGATTGCTGGCTTTCCCAGGGACTGAGCTGGAGCTTAGAAGGCGGAGCATGACCAGGTCCTGTGCTTCCTCCACTGAGTCCCTCTACAAATGGAGGAAAGTCTGCAGTTGTATAACAGAGCACCCCTGTGTGTGGCAGAAGCCTTTTAAGGGCCTGGAAGGGGTGCCACGGCTTTTGTGACTTTTGGACAGGAGCTTGGACATGTTGGTATGGTTAAAGTGGAATCATGGGCAGAGGGGAGAACATTCACCAAAGCTCAGTGACACTCAGGCAGTTGGGGTGGCAGGATCGGTAAGTGCACGTGTGAAAACATCACTTATGGGGGACAGCGAGGAACCAGCTCTACAAGGCTGAGGGAGCTGGGGAAGTGGAGGGGCTGTAGTGCTTGTTAGCTATGGCTGTCTCAACAGGGAGCACAGCTTTCCTATGCATAAAAAGGGAGGGATTTTCTAATACATGAGGCTGGAGTGGTTCTGAGAAAGAACTTCATAGTCCTGGGAGGCTGCCTGGAAGATTGGTGCTGCCTTTGCGGGCTTCTTATACTGAGGCAAGAACAGGGCTAATGGTAACCAGCCCTACACTCCCTTTACAGGCAGAAGGGAGCTGCCTACCTTGGGGGCATTTATTTTAACCTGATGATTCCTGGCTAAAGCAGGGACCCCTTTGTTCTAAGCATTAGGTGCTGGCTGGCAGTTGGTATCAAACTTGAGTATTCCTGTAACATACACTGTTTTTCTGAAATGGTAATAAGATATAATTTTTCAGTTACTTGAAGTTCTGTATCAAACACTGTGACAATTATATGTTTATGTCCAAGACAGTTATACTTTCACAAGAATATGCTTAGAAGAAAATACATTTTTTGTCTTAATTAGATTTTTGTACTTAATTTGTAAGTAGCCTATCATTTAAACACACAGTGAAAGGGACACTCTTTTTTTAGTTTTATTTCTTTTTTTTTATTACAGAGAGAGAGAGAGACAGCGAGTGAGCTTTGGCATGCCAGCACCTCAGCCAATGGAATCAAACCCAGACACTTCCACAACCTAGTGGGAAGGTGCAACCTTACACTTACCTTTGCACGTCTGGCTTACATGGCATCTGGAGAGTCTAACATGGGAACTTAGGATTTGCAGGCAAGTGCCTTAACCACTAAGCCATCTCTCCAGCCCCAAGAGGACATTCTTCCATGTAGTCAAACATTTAGAGACAAGCAAATTCTGTTTACACACAAGAAAAAAATGTATACTTTGAAACATATTCTTAGGGAAAATATAATATACACACATATATTTATAATCTATTACATGTACTCATGAGCTGTTATAAGCACACTTGTCTAATAGCAGCTGTCACAATGTGGATTGTGAGATCCTTGCAAGCTCTATGACATATCTGTGATATCTACTCCCCTCATTACTGTTAGGGCCAGTATGAGTTTAGATGACTCACCAAACACTCAGAGCAGACAGTGCTTTTTTTTTCCCAATAATATATATATATATATTAGTTTTGGTTTTTTGAGGTAGGGTCTCACTCTAGCCCAGGCTGACCTGGAATTCACTATGGAGTCTCAGGGTGGCCTCAAACTCATGGAAATCCTCCTATCTCTGCCACCTGAGTGCTAGGATTAAAGGCATGCACCACCATGCCCGGCTCAAATAATATTTTTGATTATGGGCAACTTTTTCAGTTATGGAGGTATGTTTACACTTCCCTTGGATGCTTTCCCTTTAACTAGACTGGAGTCTATCTTTCAAAACATTTTGTTTAAATATTTCTTTAGGATTACATAGTGATAGTTCTATTTTATACTTTAATTTTATTCATGAAATTACATGTATATTATTTTTAACATTGTGAAAGTGCATAAGTGTATTTTGTGTCATTGAACTAAAAAACATTCACTTGATGAATACGAAGGAAAGATTTGCTATTTGTTTATACTATGGTATGTACATAGTTTTAATGACCAATAAGAGCTATATTTAGATCATTGTGAATATTTGCATGTCTGTACTTGAGGCTTTATGAAGAAGTTGTACATGCTAATCCTGTTGTCATGGTATGTAGCTTAGTTCTGCTGAGCAATCTTAGCTCTGTCAAAAACTTGAACCCTGGCCTTTCCTGTGGTTTGTCAATGAGCTAAATATAGAGGTCCTCATATTTGTGAGAAATTAATGAAGTATGATAGTAGGTTCTCACAGGTACTAGAACCTTTTTAGTTTTTCAAGGTAGAGTCTCACTCTAGCCTAGGCTGACATGGTTGTAGTCCCATGCTGGCCTTGAACTCACAGTGATCCTTCTACCTCTGCCTCCTGAGTGCTGGTATTAAAGGCATGCACTACCATGCCTGGCCTAGAACATTTTTATGTTGTTGCTTCTCCCAGGATTCTGTGCTTCCCTCATGGTATCTATTGACATGGTCAGGCAATCGGTATGTTGTGAACACTGTTCTGCTTTTCCCTTAATATTGTACACTGAGTGTTCATGTGGCAACACTAATACCATCTCTGGAATTTTCACATGATTCTGCCCACTCTGATTCTGGATACAATTTAAGCAACTGCTTTCAACCCAAGCAGACCTATGTCATAAAAGAACAATGGCTTAGGAATTTGGAATCCAGGGCTTTAGTGATTCTCTGAGTCATGCTAAGCTGTGAGGAATATAGTGGGACATTTTTCCAATAATTAACTTCCTTCACTCTTTATGCCTCCTATCTTATACTCATCGAGTCACTTAAAAGCACTACAGACATAGCCAGGTGTGGTGGCACATGCCTTTAATCCCAGCACTTCAGAGCAGAGGTAAGACAATCACCATTAATTTGAGGCCATCCTGAGACAGTATAGTGAATTCCAGGCCAGCCTGGCTGGAGTGAGATCATACCTCAAAGAACTCAGGTTTTTAAAATCATTGTTAACAACATATTTTGTATGGATACATCATGTGTTGGTTCCCTCTTTTCCCTTGTCCCTGCCCCCATTTCACTGGGAACTCTCCTCAGTGGAGTTGCAGGTATTCCCTATAGTATTGTGTGTTATAGGTTATGGGAGCAGCAGCCAGTTATTTTTTGTGGGGAGGGAATGCCTCTGGGCATGATGTCTCAACCTGTGGCTCTTTCCCTCAAGGCTGTTTGTCACTATTGCACTGGCAGGTACATCCTGTCATGGTGTTTGCTTCTGAGTATCTTAGACCTCTGTTTGCTCAGACTGTTGTTGGCCACTTTCCCCAAGTAGCTCATGTAGCGCTTTCCAGAACTAGACAGGCTAATTAGGTACTGACTCTCTTCTGGATTCCAGCAAGTACTATGTTGGCAGTATATGGTCTCCTCAGCAATATCGTCTTTCCTTTTGCCTCAGGTGGGTAATCAAGTGCTTTGGCAGAAACTTCTCTTGTTTTGGGGACCTCGTAGGTTTCTCTGATCAATAGCTCATAGTGAGTAGCAACCGATTTCTGGTACTGGGAGTTACAGGTCATATACAAAAAAAAAAAAAAAATTGTTTTTAGCTTAGGCTTCATCTCACCCTCTCCAGGGCCCTTTTATTGACATGCTCCCCCCTTACTCCTGTTGAGGGTTGTATCTTTAGTCTATCTCCAAAGATAATGGTTACTATGGTACCAGTTCATTTTGGATTTAGTTTTGTGTTTTTATTTTCCTATCCTTCCCCTCCCCTCCCCCCAGACACTTCCATGTCTATAGTCTGGTTTTGGGTTGCCTATTAGGTATGCCAGCAATGTGTGCTGGTCCAGATTAGGAACCGAAAACAAGTGACACCATGTGGTGTTTGTCTTTCTGTGATTTTTTGTTTGTTTTTCTGTGTTTGCTGAGTATGATTTGTTCCAAGTCTGTCCATTTTTCTACAAATGTAATTGTATCTTTTTTTCTCATTGCTGTGTAGTATTCCACTGTGTAAATGTACCACTACTTCGTTATCCATTCATCCAGTGATGGGCATCTGGGTTGATTCAAGTTCTTGGATATAATGAATTGAGCAGCTATAAACATGGTTGAGCAAATATCTCTGTATGGATGCAAGGAGCATTTAGGATAAATGCCCAGTAAAGGAATAACTGGGTCCATTGGTAGGCCTATGTTCATCCTTTTCAGAAATCTCCAAATTGATTACTATAGTGGTTGTACAAGTTTACATTCCCTCCAACAGTGGATGAGGGTTCCTCTTCCCCACATCCTTACCAACATTTGTCATTAGAGTTTTAAATGATTGCCATCCTTACTAGAGGTAGAATCTCATGGTTGTTTTAGTTTTCATTTCCCTAATGGTTAGGGTTGTTGAATATTTTTTTCAAGTGTGTGTTAGCTAGTTGTAATTCTTCCTCTGAGAACTCCCCATTCAGTTCTGTGCAACATTTTTTTTTTTTGTAGTGGGCTATTTGATTTTTTTTTATTTTTTGAATTCTTTATAGATTCCTGATATTAGACTTCTGTCAGTGGCATAGCTGAAGATTTTCTCCCATTCAGTGGGTAATCTATTTGCTCTGCTTTTAGTATGGTATGTTTGTCAGTGCAAAAGTTCTTTAGCTTCATGAGATCCCATTGGTTGAGTGATTGCTTAATTTTCTGGGCTACTAGTGTTTTGTTCAGGAAGTCTTTCCCCACTTCTATATCATGGAGAATGCCTCCTAATTTTTCTTCCAGAAGAAGAGGTTCAGGTCTTTTATTAATGTGTTTAATCCACTTAGACTTGATTTTTGTGTATGTAAAGATGATTATGTCTAGTTTCATTTTCCTTTAAAAAATTTTTTAAAAATATTATATTTTTATTTATTTATTTGAGAGAGAGGGAGATACAGAAATAGGCAGGTAGAGGGAGAGAGAGAATGGGTGGGCCAGGGCTTCCAGCCACTGCAAACAAACTCCATATATGTGCACTCTGTTGTGTATCTGGCTTATGTGGGTCCTGGGGAGTCAAACCTGGGGCATTTGGCCTTGCAGGCAAATGCCTTAACCACTAAGCAATCTCTACAGCCCCCCCTTTTAATATTTTTATTTTTATTTATTTGAGACAGAGATATAGAAATAGGCAGGCCAAGAGAGTCCTTTTCAATATTTTTTAATGTATAATTTAAAAAAAAATTTTTTTTTGTTTATTTATTTAGTTGAGAGCAACAGAGAGAAGGAGGGAGAGAGAGAGAGAGAGAGAGAATGGGCGCGCCAGAGCTTCCAGCCTCTGCAAACGAACTCCAGATGCGTGCGCCCTCTTGTGCATCTGGCTAACGTGGGTCCTGGGGAATCGAGCCTCGAACCGGGGTCCTTAGGCTTCACAGGCAAGCGCTTAACTGCTAAGCCATCTCTCCAGCCCTAATGTATAATTTTTTATTGACAACTTCTATACTTAAAGATAATAAACCATGAAAATTCCCTCCCCTCCTTTACTTTCCCCCTCATAACTCCACTCTCCATCATATTTTCTCTCTCTCTCCATTAGTCTCTCTTTTATTTTATGTCATCATCTTTTCCTCTATTATGAGTGTCTTGTGAAGGTATTACTAGGCACTGCAAGGTCATAGATATCAAGGCCAATTTCTTTCTGGATGATTGCATGGTACACAGTCCAACCCATCCTTTGGCTCTTACATTCTTTCCACCACCACATCCACAATGGATCCCGCGCCTTGGATAAAGATGTTTCAATGCTGGGCACTCCTCTGCCACTTCTCAGCTCTGTGTTGCTTTTGCGGTAATCCCAGTGGTCACCCCCATCTGAAAAGAGAAGCTTCTATAACCAAAATTGAAGTATAGTGCTTACAGGACAGGTTGGTGAGCATAATATATGCATTTAGCCAGACAAGAGCAGGCTTTACACCCCTAATGCTCATGATGTCCCCTGCAATAGGCTTTTGATTAGGTTTTTAGTACCAGGCGCATATTCTCTCCCATAGAGTGGGCCTCCAGTCCAGTTAGAGAGCAGCTGGCTTCCCCCACAACAGACATACCACTGTTGTACCCGTCCAGTCATTTGGTCTGTCTGGCCAAACTTGACGCTTCCAGTGTCCACTGTTTTCACTGCTAATGACTTCTTTTTCCCTTAGGGCTACATGCAGTACATCTTTTTCCAGCTTTCAGTCAGCTGGTCTACAGGGAGAAGGTTTTCAGTGCAGCCCCAGCTTGATTTCACAGTGATCTTGTCACCCAAGCATGTGGACTCTTTAGCAATGGGGTCTTACCATCTATTTCTGATGGGAAACCAATGGCCTTGGCTATACCCTGTAATGTTTTGGAGGCAACATGGCCCTTTCTGGCCAACAACTCACTCGAAGGTATCCCGTCCCTGGCACTGAAAAGTTTCTAGTAGCAATCTATGGCTTCTGGATGTGCCATTATCCAAAAGAGTAGGCTTTCATATGTCTTATTAACAATATCTTGAATTTTGATTGACCCTCTCCCCATCCTTCTTTTACTCAATCTCTTCCCCTGGCTTCGCATAGACCATTCCACTCCCTGTAACCCTTTCTTCTACTTACATATATGCAATACCATCCCTTAAAGTCCTTCCATATACTCTCTCCCTTATAAAAAGTTTCATAGCTTACTGGCCTCTGCTATTGATTTTTGGTTCCAGCACACACATGTCTAAACATTTGTAGCTAGGATCCACATATGAGAGGGAACATGTGATGTCTGGCTTTCTGGGACTGGGTTACCTCACTTAGTATAATCCTTTCCTGATCTTTCCATCTTCCTGCAAATTTCATAACTTCATTTTTCTTTACTGCTGAGTGTAAATGTGCCACATCTTCATTATCCACTCATCAGTTGAGGGCCATCTAGGCCAGTTCCATTTCTGAACTATTGTGAATAGAGCAGCAATAAACATGGGTGGGCAAGTATCTCAAAGGTGGTGAGATGAGTCCTTAGGATATATGCCTAGGAGTGGTATAGCTGGGTCATAGGGTAGATCTATTTTTTTTAGCTATCTCAGGAACCTCTGCACTTATTTCCACAATGGCTGGGCAAAATCCTTTTTAGGGCTGGAGAGATTGCTCAGCAGTTAGGGTAACTACCTGTAGAACCTTACATCATGACTTTTACTGCTTAGTCACCATGTAAACCCAGATCTACAAAGTGGTGCATTCATCTGGAGTCCATTTTCAGTAGCTAGAGGCCCTGGTGTGCCCATTCTCTCTGTGTATGTCTCTGTTCTACATCTATCTGCTTGCAAATAAATAAATAAAATAATTTTAAATATTTATTTGCAAGGAGGGAGAGATACAGAAAGACAGACAGAAGAAGGCAAGCCAGGGGCACTTGTCACTGCAAAGGAACTCCAGATGCAAGTGGCTTTGATGTGGGTACAGGGAGGTGGATCCTAGGCTGTCAGGCTTTTCAAGCAATCAACTTTCAATGCTGAGCCATCAATGGCCGAAGAAACTAACTCACATGCTCTCTCTCTATCTCTCCTTGGAATTAAATAAAATACATTTTTTTGGGTTGGAAAGATGGATGGGTAGTTAAAGTGGCTTGCTTGTTACACCTATGACCTGAGTTCACTTTCCCAGCATCCACATAAAGCCACATGAACAAAGTGGTACACAGTGAATGGATTTCGTTTGCATTGACAAGAAGCTGTGGTGAGCCCATTCACTATCTCTAATTGCAAATAAGTAAAAATAGATTTTAAGTGCTTTTAAATATCTAAATTGACTATAATGCTTTGGGAATGAAATAAGGTGGATTGGGCATGTTGGCACACACCTTTAATCCCAGCATTCTGGAGGTAGAGATAGGAATATCACTGTGAGTTCAAGGCCAGCCTGGAACTATGGAGTGAATTCCAGGTCAGCCTGGCCTACAGTGAGACATTACCTACAAAAAAAAGTAAAATAAAATAAGTAAATAAAAAGGCTGGGGAGATTTCTCAGCGGTTAAAGGCACTTGTTTACAAAGCCTGTCAACCTGGGCTCAACTCCCCCCACACCAGATTTCTTGCAAGGTCTGATGGCCCAATTTTGATTTCCCAGTGACCATGCAAAACCAGATGCTGTAGTACATGCATCTGGAGTTTGTTTGGCCATGACAGGAGGCCCTTGCGGGCCTTTACTTACCTTCTCTCTGTGTCTGTCTACCTCTCTATCTCAAATAAATGTTTAATAAAGCTTTTTTTATTATCTTTTTTTAGACAAGCCAACAGACTGGACTTTTTTCAATGAGATAGAGTGAGAGCAAGAGAATGATAATTGATGTGCCAGGGCCACCAGCTACTGTAATCGAACTCCAGACACATGTGACACCTTGTGCACATGTGCAACCTTTAGCCCGTGCATCAGCTTGTGTGTCTGGCTTACGTGGGATCTGAAGAGTTGAACATGGATCCTCAGGCTTCATAGGCATGTGCCTTAACCAGTAAGCCATCTCTCCAACCCTTAATAAAAAAATTATTGATAACTTTTACACTTACAGTTAATCATCCATGATAATTACCTCCTCTCCCCTACTTTCCCCTTCGCAACTCCACTCTCCATCACTTCCCCATTAGTCTCTCTTTTATTTTGATGGCATAATCTTTTCCTCTGATTATGAAGGTCTTGTCAAGGTATTTTTAGGCATTGTGAGGTCATGGATATCGAAGTCAATTTTTTTGTTTTTGTTTTTGTTTTTTGAGGTAGGGTCTCACTCTAGCTCAGGCTGACCTGGAATTCACTCTGTAGTCTCAGGGTGGCCTCAAATTCATGGTGATCCTCCTACCTCTGCCACCCAAGTGCTGGGATTAAAGGTGTGAGCCACCATGCCCAACTTTTTTGAGGCCAATTTCTGTCAGATGATTGCATTGTAAGCAGTCCTACCCTTCCTTTGGCTCTTGCATTCTTTCCACCACCTCTTCTGCAATGGACCCTGAGACTTGGAGGGTGTGATAGAGATGTTTCAGGGCTGAACACTCATCCATCACTTCTCAGCACTGTGTTGCCTTTGGAGTCATTGCAGTGGTAACCACCCTCTGAAAAGAAAAGCTTCTCTAACCAAAAGTGAGTGTACCATTAATATATGGATATGAACATTAAGTAAAGTGCTTACAAGGCAGTTTCATGAGCATTTAGCCAGACAAGAGCAGGGATTACACTCCTAAGGCTCATGACCTCCCCCACCATAGGCTTTTGATTAGGTTTTTAATACCAGGTATGTATACCTTCCTATAGAGATAGCCTCCAGTCCAATTAGAGAGCACTTGTTTTTCCCCAGAACAGACAAGTTCATATTGTACCATCTGGTCATTTGGCCTGGCTGGCCAATGTTGGACATAGGCAGGGCCCTGGGTTAAAGCAAACCTAAGCTGTCTGACACAAGGCCCAAGGTTATGGAGGGGTAGCAGCAGCCTGAACTGCTGGTCATATTTCAGGGACCATACTGGCAGGGGAGCTCCTATCCCCATTCTCGGGAGTTGCAGTGAGCCAGGATCCTCCCCCATTTCTTGGGGGTCGCAGTGAGCCTGGATCCCCAGACAAAATCTCAGGCCCTGAAATTGGCAGGAAGTAAGTCCCCCCCCCCCCGCCATCCTCTGAATCTGGACATTCAGAAAGACTTAGGCTTTGCCCATAACCCTGTGGCCTTGGCCAGTTGCCTAGGAAACTCCTTATATGGTATCAGCTATCACCTTTGCACAGCCCCTCTCCCTGCCATTGCCTGCCTGCTGAAATGAATGTCCCCATATGCTAATTAGGCATCAGCAAGCAACCTTGTAAATCCAGTCCCCTTAGGACCCTCTTCACACCCTCAACTGCTTATAAATCCATTTCCCTGACAATAAAACAAGAACTGTTCACAGAAACTGTCTCCTGAACATCTGCCAATAGGAGGGAAAACCCATAATATACAATGGATAACAAGCATCCTAGAGGGGGCCCACCCAAGGCTGGCCTTAGAGGTTGGAGGAAAATTTTGCAAATGTCTAACTGATACTGGGGCAGATAAAACAGTCCTAAAGTGATCTGAAGTTCCCCAACACTGGGACTTAATTCTCAGGCCCCAATTAATGGGGGTAGGTGGTCTTTCACAAGCATATGTTACCAAAGAAGCCTTTAAGTGGAAGGACCCTGATGGAACTACAGGTCTCATCTGACCTTTAGTGGTGGGTGTAACAACTAACCTGCTAGGGAGAGACATCCTTGAGGCCCTAGATGTAGTTGTCGCTAGTAATATAGAAGGAGAATGCATTGAGATAGAAGACTATGAGAGATACCTTCGCTGATGTCACCCCCAATCCTAAAGGCCACTGTTAAGTATGAAACTCCCTGCCTAGAATGGCTCTCTGATGAGCCAACCTGGGTTGAGCAGAAACTTGAAATCCTAAATCAGTTAGTAACAGAACAACTCCAACTTAATCACAACCGCCCCTCGCGGAGCCCACGGAACACTCCTGTGTTTGTAATCAGAAAGGGCTACAAGATCTTAGGGCCATCAATAAAGCCATGCTCATTTGGGGAGCCCCTCAGAGGGGAATGCCCCTTGTGTCAGCCATTCCAGCCAACACCCCCTCCTTGCTATTGATATTAAGGATTATTTCTTTTCTATCCCCCTGCACCCTTGAGACCGACAATGCTTTTGGTCCCCTCTATCAATAATGCAGGACCTGACAAATGCTTTGAGTGGATGGTCCTGCCCCAAGGTATGGCTAGTAGTCCTACTATATGCCAAGAAGCAGTTGCTATGGCATTAAGCCCACATTAGATCAAGGCTTTAATATCTATCATTACATAGATGACATCCTAGTATGGAAAGACTACTCCACCTCACCAGCCGAGCTAAAGGATCAATTAATATCTTCCCTCACTGAGGCAGGCTTTAAAACTGCCCCAAATAAAGTCCAACTTATCCCACCCATAGCTTTCCTGAGGACAGAACTCTCCCTCACCTCTACCCTGGCCTCTTAAACCCACATCTCCTTTCCCCAGAAGCTTACATTGGCCTCACTTCAGAGCTTTCTGGGGAACCTCAGTTGGCTGGGCCATGGCTTCCTGTCCCCACCAGTGAGTTCACAACCCTTATTTGATATGTTAAAAGGTGACAAAGACTCATCCTCCTTCTGCCTCCTAAGCCCAGAGACAAAACAGGCATTAACTAAGATTAATAACATATTTTCTGATATGGCACTTGCCTGGTACTCACCAGACAAGCCCGTTCAGATTATGATATAAAACTCCTCCCCAACTGTCATGGGAGCACTATACCAACCCCAAAGAGTCCTGGAATGGCCCCACATCTCCATTGGCAGTGCCCTGCATATATTAACAGAGATTGATGCCCTCGTGGCCATGATAAAAACCGGGTGAGATCGGGCTATCCAAATCTTGGGTAAAGAACCTGACACTATCATAACCCCCTTGTCCCTTGCTGACATACAATGGCTATTTAGGAACCACTCCTAATTTGCCCTCAGCCTCACAGGCTTCCCTGGTCAAATTGACAACCACTACCCTAGTGAAAAATGGATTCCTGCAATACCCCTTCTAAAATGGCTCCCACCCTGCCTGTTTTGTAAAAAAACCAATCCCCAGGGGGTCCCCCCCATTTTTACAGATGAGGGAAAGAGAGGAGCTGCAGTAGTTCTTTACTACCCACCATCATTTTTAAAGAACTTCCTGACAGATCCCTGCAATATAAGGAACTATATGCCATCTATCTGGCACTCCTTGAGGAAGAAGGTCCCTTTAATCTCTTTTCAGATAGCATCTATGCTGTTAATTTACTGCCCTGGCTTGCTCACTCACATATTCCATTAGATGAAAGCCCTCTTTCACCCCTGCTGATAAAAGCCTCAAACCTCATTTGCAAAAGAAGGGCCCTTTTGTTTGTGCAACACATAAGGTCTCACAGCCACTTACCTGGCCCCTCACCTAGGGAAATGCATTAGCAGACCAGATGGCCTCCTATGAAGACCCAACAGACACCTTCTTGGTCACCCTTGAGGAGGCAGAAAAGTTTCATGCTAACACCCATGTAAATCTTAAGGGATTACAATCACACTTTCTTCTGATTCCCAAAATCAGCTCCCACTTATACTAAAAACCTGCCACTCCTGTGCCTCACTAATACAACACCTGCCCTTCAGATGATGGGCACTAACCCCTGAGGCCACAAGGTCAATGCCCTTTGGCAGATTGACGTCACTCATATTCCCCAATTCAGTCATCAAAAATATGTCTTTGTGACTGTGGATACTTACTCCCATCATGTATGGGCTATGGCACAAACAGGAGAGAACTCAAAAAAAAAAAAAAAACTTATACATCATATGCTCTCTACCTTTGCCATCATGGGTGTCCCCATCAAATAAAAACTGACAATGGCTCAGCTTTTGTCAGTTCCTCATACAAAACCTTGCATGCAATGGAAGATTACTCATCATACAGGAATCCCACATAACCCACAAGGCCAAGGTATAATAGAAAGAACACACCAAACCTTAAAAGCTCAACTTGAAAAACAGCAGCCCAATTCCTATCCACCCAACCTTCAGTTTGCCATGGCCCTGACTACTTTAAACATTTTTAATATATACAAAAACTCCCAATACCCTCCCATCACCTACACTGGCATACACCAGAGTCTGCTCCTCCCATTCTGGTGTGATGGTGAGATCCCTTAGATAGTATATGGAAGGAATCGGACCCCTTCCTCACCATGGGAGGGAGATTTGCTTGTCTTCCCACAGGACCAGCCCAGGCCCGTTTGGGTACCGGCTTGAAATGTCTGATTCCACCCCACTGACCAAAGAGATGGCTCACCTGATGTTGACAAATCAGAGATGGAAGAAACGGAGAAAGCACTGCCCCCACCAGTTGAAAAAGGGAGCCTCCTGGGGGGATGTCCATGACATCGTGGACACAGCCAAAGCCATGTGCCCACCACAGGCCTCCTTCTCATCCATTTTGTTGGTGGCTTAAACAATCTTACATTCCAATGCAAATGTCTCTCATGCCACCTCTCTCATCCCCCCCCCCCCATGGAGGATGGTGCTTTGAAGCCCGAGAGACCTATCAGTGGGTCAATAAAGTCATTGGCACAGGATATTGCCCTACTAAGGGCTGCCAAGACACTGTCACCTTCCATATCTATCCTAAGTTTGTGGTTTTCTTAAATAGCATGGCATGCTGTGCCTATTGCCAAACCAACAGAGTGCCTTAAAGACCAGAACTATTATGGAGGATAACAGTACAATTACTGTGTCATTGACAGTTTTAGGCATCCAGATGCTGTCTTCAAAGCCTCCTGGAAAACTAGACAATGTACACTCTCCATACAAGACCCCTGGAATGAACGCTGGAGGATAGGGGTAATGGGAAAATTCTATGCTAGCATCTACTACTCATTATCTCACTCTGGTACTCTTCATATTTCTAGGCAGTATATCCCTGTTTCCTGCCCAGTGCAAACTGACCATCATGTTCTCTCACAGGAAAAACAAGCCACAGAAAAAAAATACAAGCCACTATAACATGGACACAAAATATGTAGCTGACCTTCTCCCCTTTACTAACCTTCCTAATTCTTCTAACTGCTTCTTTTGTGCATCTCCTACCTGTCCTCTGATAACTGCAGTTCCTATTAATGCCACCCTAGAATACCCTACATTTATAACAAGCTATTCCCAACCCTTGCCTTACTGATATCTGCTCTTTGATTCCTGTCAAGGTATGTCTCTCTGCCTGTCCAGCTCTAAGCTGACCAGAGATGAATGCATTCTCAATATTTCCATAACCAAGACCACTTGTGTCAATAACCAAAACAAGACCATGCTCAAAAAAGTACAAAACAGCCAGGTGTGGTGGTGCACACCTTTAATCCTAGCATTCAGGAGGCAGAGGTAGCAGGATCGCCATGAGTTGGAGGCCACACTGAGACTACAGAGTGAATTCCAGGTCAAAGTTCCAAATATGGTTTCCTTTCCACTGAATAGATAATCCAAGAGTAGCTGGTTACCTACCATGGCTGTGTGCCACTATTGCACTTGTGTGAGCATCATGTCAGGTTGTTTGCCTCTGAGTCACTTAGACATTGAGTTGCGTGGACAGATGTTGGCCTTCCAGCACTAGATGGGCTAATTGTCCAGGGACTGGCTCTCTTTTGGATTCCAACCAGGTCTCCATGGTCCATGCCAACAGCGTATGGTGTCTTCAGCAGTAGGTCTTACCATTAACTTCTGGTGGGTAATGAAGTGCTCTGACAGAAGTATATCTTGTTTGTTTTGAGAGATCTAGTAGGTGTCTCTGATGAACAACTCGTTGTGGAAGTAAACTACATCCTGGTACAGGGAATTGCAGGTCAGTGCCAAGGGAAAAGAAAAAAGAAAAAGATGGAGAAGAAAGAGAAACAGGAAAAACTTAAGGTTAGGTTTTTTTCTCACTCTCCCCAGGGCCCTTCAATTCAGGTTCTCCCCCTAAGGTCCACTTGAGGGTTCCACCTTTCAGTCTAACTTCTAGGATATAGGATTATATGGTACCAGTTTAATTTGGATTCAGTTTTGTGTCACCCATTACCCTTTCCCCTTCCCCCAAGCCCTACTCTCCCTAATGTCCAAGTCTTGAGATGCCATTCAGGTATGTCAGCAACTTGGGCTGATCCAGAGTAGGAACTGAAGATGAGTGAGACCATGCAATGATTGTCTTTCTGTAGTTGTGTGAGTTCACTTATTTCTTCCTGTCTACTGATTTTTGGTTTGCTTTGTTCTTCTTTTTCCAAGGCCTTAAGGTGAAGCATTAAGTTGCTTACTTGCGAACTTTCTAATTTCTTTTCTTTTTAAATTTTTATTTATTTATTTATTTGACAGAGAAAGAGGAAGGGAGGGAGAGGGAGAGAAAGAGAGAGAGAGAATGGGTGCACCAGGTCCTTCAGCCACTGCAAATGAACTCCAGATGTGTGCACCTTCTTGTACATCTGGCTAACATGGGACCTCGGGAATCGAACCTGGGTCCCTTGGCTTTGCAGGCAAACACCTTACCCATTAAGCCATCCCTTCAGCTCAAAATGTGTAGCCTAGGCTGTCCTCAAACTCCTGATCTTCCTGCCTTTGTCCCTTCAGCAATATCCTACCAATGTGTGCCACCAGAACTGGTTGATTTCTTAATATAGTCACTTAAAGCTGTAAATTTTTCCCTTAAGACTGCTTTCATTGTGTCCTAAAGGTTTTGGTTCTCATTATCATTTGATTCTATGAATTTTTTGATTTCCTTCATGATTTTTTTTCATTGACTCATTCATCACTTAGTAGTGTATTGTTTAGTTTCCATGATTTTGTGTATGCTCCATAGCTTTTCTTGCTGTTGATTTGTAGTTTAATCCTATTGTGATCAGATAGGGTGCAATGAATTATTTCAATTTTCCTGTATTTGTTAAGATTTGCTTTGTGTCCTAATATATCATCTATTTTAGAGAATGTTCCATGTGCTGCTGAAAATAACGTGTATTCTCAGCATTTTGGCGGAATGTCCTGTTAGGTCCATTTGTTCTATAACCTCATTTAATCCAGATGCATCTCTATTTATTTTTTGCTGTGATGACCTGCTAACTGAGGACAGTGGGGTGTTGGATTCACCCACTACAACTGTGCTTGGTGTTATCTGTGACCTTAGTTCCAATAATGTTTGTTTGATAAAATTGGGAGCCCTCATGTTAGGGGCATATATGTTTAGGATTGCAACAGTCCTCCTGTTGGCGTGTTCCTTTAATTAATATAAAATGACCTTCCTTGTCTTTCCTAACTAATGTTAGTCTGAAGTCTACCCTGTCAGATATTAGGATAGTGACCCCTGATTGTTTTATAGGCTCATTTGCTTGAAACACCATTTTCCAACCTTTCCCCTTAAGATATTGTCCATCCTTTGTGGAAAGATGAATTTCTTGGAGGCAACAAATTGAAGTATCCTGCTTTTAACCCAGTCTGCAAACCTGTGTCTTTTGGTTGGGGCATCGAGGCTGTTGATATTAAGAGTTATTACTGGGGCTGGAGAGATGGCTTAGTGGTTAAGGTATCTGCCTGCAAAGCCAAGGGACCTTGGTTTAATTCCCCAGGACTCACGTAAGCCAGATGCACTAGGGCGCACATGCATCTGGAATTTGTTTGCAGTGGCTGGAGGCCCTGGCATGCCCATTCTCTCTCTCCCTCTCTCTGCCTCTTTCTTTCTCTCTCTCTTAAATAAATAAATAAATAGTTTAAAAAAGTTAGTACTGAAAGATGTGTATTTATTTTTGTCATTTTTCTTGTTTTGTAATTCTGGTTTTACCTTTGCTGTCTTGTATTAACTAGTATTTGAGTATGGTTTGTTTCTTTCAGGTTCCTTATGTGTGTGGCTTTCTGTCTCTTCACCATGGAGGATCCTTTCAAGTATTTTATGTAGAGCTGGTTTGGTTTTCATATATTCCTTTAGCCTGCTTTTGTTGTGAAATGTCCTTATTTCTCCTTCTATTTGAATGGATAGCTTTGCAGGTTAAAGTAATCTTGGTTGACTTTTGTGAACTTTCAGAACTTGGGATACATAATTCCAAGCCCTTCTGGCTTTTAAAGTTTGTGTTGAGTAATCTGCTGTGATCCTGATGGGCTTGCCTTTGTATGTCATTTGATTTTTCTCTCTAACTGCTTTCAATATATTTTCTTTGGTTTGTGTGTTTAGTAGTCTAATTATAATATGACAGTGAAAGATTCTTTCCTAATTTTGACTGTTTGGTGTTCTATAGGTTTCCTGTATCTGTATTGGCATCTCTTTCCCAATCTGGGGGAAGTTTTCTTCTATGATTTTGTTGAAAATACCTGTTATGCCTTTGGACTGAAATTCTTCTCCTTCTACTATGCCCTGAATTCTTATGTTTGATCTTTTCATAGTGTCCTAAATGTCTTATTTGAGAAGGGTAAAGCCAACCAAGACTATATCATTCAAATGTAATACAGAACCTTTCCTGACATGGAAATAGAGATTATTACTTCCAGTGCAGGCCTATGTATCTAGCTTTGTATAAGTAGGCCCTGTTACCTTTTTGGATGGCTTCCAATTTCACTCATGCTGAGTGACTACCTTGATTTCTCTTGATGTTGGTGTTGGGCAGCTGCGGGTAAATGAGTTCTCCAGACATTCACAGCCCTGATGGTTGGGAGATGGGAGACTTTTCAGGGTGCTGGGAGTTGTACTGGAGCTGCTCAGCTCCTCCCATTTGTATTCTCCTTCAGCAGCTGCTCAGCTGGTCTATGTTGTCTTCTCTTCAGGTCTCTTAACTTTGCAAGGGAGCTGATGTGAGTGGAAAATCCCCTCACCTTCTTTCTGCCCCTGCCACTCTGTGCCACTGGCTGGATGGGCTCAAGGATTGGGGCTGATGGTGCCTCGGCAGAATCCTGGCTATTTTCCTCCTTTCTAGAAGATCTTGCTTTCTCCTGCTACTGTGCTGTGGTTGATAATAACTTATACATCTTCACTTTTCAGTAGAAGAGTGCATTTTGCTTTGTTTCTGTTTATTTCCCTCCCTAGGCTGTTTTGGTGTGGCTGGTATGCTGCCATCTTACCCTGGAAGTCAAAAGACATATTTTATATAGTCATATTGGTCATTTATATTGAAGATTATTTTGTGCTCACAAATATTGCAATATACAGAAAATAGTACAGTGGTTGGCTTAATGTAAATGTATTACCATAAAGAATTGCTGAACTGGAAGCTTATGTTGAAGGAGGGTTTACAGTTCAGCAGTTCTTTTGATTAAGGTCTCATTGGCTGTTGTGTTTTCATTTTGGGATTGAATTTCTGTTTATTTCTCTGTGACTTCATTGGAGGCTTCCATTGTGGGACTAGGCATATTTGGTGGAGATATCTCAGTTTTCTGTTCTGAATGTAGTTTTTGAAGGTGATATGAGTGAAGGAATTCATCCATTTCTTCTAGGTTTTCCAATTTTGTATAATACAGATTTTTCCAATATGCCCTGATGGTTCTTCAAATTTCATTGATATCCATTGTGATGTCTGCCTCATAATATTCTTTCCCACCCTGAAGCTGTCACACTCTTTCTGGCTTCTCTTGTACAATGTTCTCTGACACTTGGAGGGTGTGTTAGAAGTCTCTAGTGTTGAGCTCTTTGCAGTCTTTATTTTCTGCTTTGATGATTTTTGAGTCTTCTCAGTTTCTGCCAGAATCTCTGTAGAGATTTTTTAAAATTGTTTTTTGTTTTTCTTTAATTTTTTTTTACTGATTTATTTTTATTTATTTATGAGAGAGAGAGAGAGAGAGAGAGAGAGGAAGAGAATGGACACACCAGGGCCTCTAGCCACTGCAAATGAACTCTAGACACATGTGCCACCATGTGCATCTGGCTTTTGTGTGACCTGGAGAATCAAACCTGGGTCCTTAGGTTTCACAGGCAAGGACCTTAACTGCTAAGCCATCTCTCCAGCCCTTGTTTTTAGTTTTGTGAGGAAGTGTTTTGATCTAGCCCAGGTTGACCTGGAATTCACTATGTAGTCTCAGGGTGGCCTCAAACTCGTGACAATCCTTCTACCTGTGCCTCTCAACTGCTGGGATTAAAGGCATATGTCACCATGCCTGGCTCTGTAGAGAGTTTTTAGCAAGCAGAGAACATAGGCACTAATCTTCATCCTGCTACTTCCCTTGTAATTGGGAAAGAGTCAGATAGCTTTGTTAGGAAGTTAGGGTGACCTGGTCCCTGAAAATAATAATGTCTTTGGGCTTATCCTTGCAGTCTCCACTTTGCTATAGATCAAGTGTGCCCTGACTTCTTGTCTTTACTGTTGCAGTAAGGTTTGCATTGCTGGGAGAAATCACCTGACCAAGAGCAGCTTTTGGGAATAAAGGTTTATTTTGGCTTACAGATGTGAGGGGAAGTTCCATGATGGCAGGGGAGAACAATGGCATGAGCAGAGGGTGGACATCACCCCCTGGCCAACATCAGGTAGACAACAGGAACAGGAGAGTGTGCCAAACACTGGCAAAGGGAAACTGGCTATAATACCCATAATTCTTCCCCAGCAATACACTGCCTCCAGGAGGTATTAATTCCTAAATTTCTATAAGCTGGGAACCTAGCATTCAGAACACCTATGTTTGTGGGGGACACCTGAATCAAACCATCACATTTTGACCCTGGCTCCCATAAACTGATAGCCATCCAATGCAATGCATTCAGTCCAGCTTTAGACATTCCCCATAGTTTTTATCAATCTTAGTGGTGTTTGAACTTTCCTATAGTCCACAGGCAAGTGCCTTAACCACTAAGCCATCTCTCCAGCCCCTCCCTTTCTTTTAAAGAGAATTATATCTTTTTAAAAACAAAACCAGCATTTAATACAATCATTTAATGTTACCATGGCAGGCAAAACATCCAATATAAGCCCTTCCATTAAAAAGGGGAAGAATAGAAATTCCATAGTAGTATAAAGACAGCCAGATATAAGTAAATTTTATTTGATTCAGCCCATATTCTCCCTGAAAATACCTCTCCATTTCACTATTTCTCATAGTTCTTAGATCTATTCTGAGAAGGATTCACATTCTTGGTGGTGGTTGTTGTGGTGGTGGTTTTTTCCCCATTTCTACTCCCCCCCCCCCTCTTCATTCCACCAGATGGAGACTTTGGAAAAAGAGATCTTTATTGGGAAGAATAATTAGATTTCCCAGCCTGATATCTGTCCTAAAATGCCGGGAACCCAAAGATCATTCAGAATTCTGTCTCACCAGGCATGGTGGTGTACACCTTTGATCCCAGCTCTTGGGAGGCTGAGGTTTGTACATCAATTGCTGTGAATTTGAATTCCTGGTCAGTCTGGAGCAGAGTGAGACTTGCCTCAAAAGCAAAGCAAAACAAAGCAAAACAAAACAATACAGCACCAGCAGAATTCTTACAGTCTCTGCTTTGTGCTCAGGATGATGGAGCCTCAAGCAATGCAAATCTCTTTTGGAATGAGATTAACTGATTTTGTGTTAGTTCTTAAAATGTCTTAGACATTTTGTATCCTTCCTCTAAAGTCTGCACTGTCTTCCTCCTGCATGTTTGTGATCATACTTTGAGTGATTTTTACTTTAGAGAAAAAAACCCTGTCGCTTATTCTCAGCGCTATAATGAGATTTTGAGACTTCAAACACAAGTGTTGGTGGTAATGCATTCAAAAATCATGCTAGAATTAAGCTGTAAGCCTTCTGTTTCCTGCTGGTAGAGAAAAGTTACCAAACAGGCTTACCTAACTTTGTATCTATCCTGCATGCTACACAACTGAGTAGCAAGACACGAGGTGCCCATCAGTACAATAGTGTCATGACTATTATGGGAGTAGTCAACTGTTCTCTGATTAGACTTGACACCCTTCCCATGGTAGCAAATTCATTCCTGGTACTGAAAACCAAGTCTAAAACCTATGGCCAGGAAGCTCATGGATCCTAGGTATGATGGGGAGAAGAATCCACTACTTTTGGTTGACAAAAAGGTATGTTTTAACCATCAAATTACTTGCTAATGTTATATTATGTTTATTCCCATAGATTACTGCTTCTCTTGCTTCTGGTCAGAGAAGCTTCCTTTTGAAGATGGTGGTAACTACTGAGAGTTATATCTTTTAGTTTACTTGGTTTTATGAGGTAGGTCTCACTCAAACCAAGGCTGACCTGGAATTCATTATATAGTCTCAGGGCGGCCTCGAACCCATGGCGATCCTGCTACCTCTGCCTCCCAAGTGCTGGAATTAAAGATGTGTGTCCCTCATGCTCAGCTGAGAGTTATATATTTTAATTAGCTAACAAATAATTATGTGTCTGTAGTATGAATTCATGCTATCTTTAGTTATATCTATCACCCCTGTCCTCCTTCCTTTGCCCTGAACCCTCTATGCCCTTCAAACCCCTGTAAACTGTCCCTCCATTTGTTTGTCTAAAATATTTTCCTCTAATCCCTCCCCACTTCTCCTCTCTCCATGCTTCATTCTGGATTCCTAACCAGTACAAATGATACACCTTACAAACAAATCACACTATTCCATGTCTGCATATGGGAAAGACCATGAGGGCTTTGTCTTTCTAACATTACTTTGTATGATTTTTTTCTAGGTCCATTCATTTTCCTGCAAATTTCATTTTTCCTAAATGCTGAGTAGAATTTCATTGTGTATATGTACCACATCTTTATTGTCTATTCATCAGTTGACAAACATCTAGGATCGTTCCACTTCCCAGCAATAGTGAATATAGCAGCAACAAACATGGCTGAGCAAGTATCTCTTTAGTAAAGAATGGAATCTTTTCGAAGGGTATAGCTGGGTCAAATGGCAGGTCTATTTTTAGAGTTTTGAGGAACCTCTATATTCATTTCCATAGTGGCTTTGCACATTTGCACTCCCATCAATAATGGATGAGGGTTCATTTTTCCTCACACCCTCACTATCATTTGTTGTCACTTGATTTTTGATGATAGCCATTCTGATCTAGTAAGATGGAATCTCAAAACATTTTTTTTTATTTTGTTTTTTCAAGGTAGGGTTTCACTCTAGCTCAGCCTGACATGGAATTCAATATGTAGTCTCAGTGTGGCCTTGAACTCACGTTGATCCTACCTCTGCTTCCCAAGTACTGGCATTAGAGGTGTGTGCCACCATGCTCGGCTCAAAACAGTTTTAATTTGCATTTCCCTGATGGTTAAAAATGTTGGGCATCATTTAAGATGTTTATTAGCCATCTGTATTTCTTCCTTTGAGAACTGTGTGCTCAGGTGCCTGCCCCATGTTTTGAGTTGTTGATTGGTTATTTATTGCTTAGATTTTGAGCTCTTTGTATATTCTAGACACTAATCCTCTGTCAGATGTATAACTGTTGAAGATTTTACCCCATTCTATTCACTTGATTGATGGTTTGCTTAGTTGGATAATAGTTTTTAGTATCATGAGGTTCCAGTGATCAAGGGTTTGTCTTATTTCCTCTGCTATTGGGGTCTTATTTAGAAAATTTTTTATTATGCCAATATCTTAGAGTGTTTGTCATTTTTTTCTTCTAATTGTTTCAGCTTCAGGTCATTTTAGAGTTTCTGGTCTTACATTGAGGCCCTTGATCAATTAGTAGTTGGTTGTTGTGCAGGGTAAATAAAGAGGATTCAGACTGATTTTTATACATATAGCTATCCAGTTTCCCCAGCACCATTTGTTGAAAATGCTGTCTTTGGTCCCTTTGTGAATGATCAGGTAGATATAGTTTCTACCCCTTATACCTAGAATTACTATTCTATCATTGATCTAAGTGTCTTCTTTTTTTTTTTTATGTATCAGTACCATGCTGTTTTTATTACTATGGGTTTACAGAATATCTTGAAATGAGGTATGGTGAAACAACCAGAAATATTCCTTTTGCTAAGGATATTTTTAACTGTTTGATGTTGTGGTGGTTTGAATAGAATAGATGGCCCCCAATATATTCAGTTCTTTATTGTTTGTAGTTTGCATTCTGTAGCCACCTGGCTGGAGGCAATGTTACTGGGTGGATCTTAAGGTGTGGTGGTGGGTTTCAGATTTCAATCTAAAGATATGCAAAGTGTGCCTAGCTGGAGTTCCTGAACTGTGCTGTGTGGCTTTTGGTTTTAGGCTTGTGCTTCTCTCTCTCTCTGCTTGGGCCTGTGAAGGCAGGCCAGCTTCTTCTGCCATTATGGAACTTCCCCTGGATCCGTAAGCTTCAATAAATATCCCTTCCTCCATAACTGTGTCTGGTCTGAAAGTTCATCTCAGTGAAGCTGAAGTTGTCTGCTACAGAGGCCTTTTTGTGTTTCCATATAAATTTTGAGAATTTTTTTTAACTCTGTGGAGAATGTTGCTAGAATTTTTATTAGAATTACATTGAACATGTATATTGTTTTTGATAAGATATCCATTTTCATGATATTACCTCAATTTCTTTTTCAGTGTTTTTATGTTTTCATTATATAGATCTTTCACTTCCTTGGTTAGGGTTGTTCCAAGATATTTAATTAATTTGTGGCTATTGTAAATGGGACTGCTTCTCTGATTTCTTTCTCCATCTGGTTGTCATTGATATATATGAAGGCTACTTATTTTTGTGTGTTGATTTTATATCTTGACACTTTGCTGAAAGAACTTATAGGAACTTTTTTGGTGAAGTTTTTTGTGTCATTTATAGATGGAATCACAACATCTGCAGTATCAGGGATAGTTTGGCTTTTCTGATTTGTATTTTTTTATTTCTTCCTCTTGTCTTATTGCTTGAGCTAAGGCTTCAAGTACTAAGTTTAAAAGCAATGGTGAGAGTGGGCACCCTTGTCTTGTTCCAGATCTTAGTGGGAATGCTTCTAGTTTTCCCCCATATATTATGATATGGGCCTTAGGTATGTTATATATTGTCCTTATTATATTTAGATATAATAGTTTCTCCAGTGTTTTAATTATGAATGGGTGTTGTATTTTGTTAAAGGGTTTTTCTGCACCTATTGAAATGATTTGGTGATTCCTGTCATTTATGTGATGTATTACATTTATCAATTTCCATATGTTGAACCATCCCTGCATTCCTGGGATGAAACCTACTTGATTGAGGTGTATATACTTTGGTTGTGTTCTTAGATTCAGTTTGCAAGATTTTATTGAGAATTTTTTCAGGTACATTCACCAGGGATATTGGTCTATAACTTTCTTGTTGGGTCACTGTCTGATTTCGGTATTAGTATAATTCTGGCTTTATAGAAGGAGGCAGGGAGTTTTCCTTTCTTCTTAATTGTGTAAAATAATGTTAAAGAGTGGTTTTAGTTCTCAGATGATAGTATGGTAGAATTTATGAATCTGTCTGGACCTGGACTAGTTTTGTTGGGAGACTTAATTACATTTTCAATCTCATTTAATGTTTAGCTCTATTAAGATAATTTATCTCTTCTGGCTTTAGTTTTGGTAGGCGGGATGAGTCAAGGAATTTATTTGTTTCTTCCAGATTTTCCAATTTTGTGGAATACAGGCTTTTGAAGTATGTCCTTCTTCTAGAGTACCTTCATGTTGTCCCCAGAGGATGGAGAAAGCTGAGCTTAGGGAAATTCTCAGCTGAGGGTTGGATGATCACTTTAGTTCCACATTGTGTGCAGCAAATGTGCTAATAGGGCAGGCTGGAAAGGCTGAGGGGCACTGACTGAACGTAATAAAGTACTCATGAATTCAGTTGCCTGTGGATGGTTTCCTGCATTTGCTGATTTCAGGGATGAATGTGTATAACCAGTCCAGAAATAGTGTGATAGTTGATACTGAAGTGGGGATATTCCAGCATCATTTCCAAAATAATGACCTTATCTTTGGGGTTGGGTGGGATAAGCTGGTGGTAGGAAGATCCTTAGTCTCTCACACTGGCTGCTGCCCATAGCAGAATGATTAAGGCCTCAAGCATTCCATTGATGGAGACAGAAAGCAGGTTGGAAAGCAGAAGTTACAAATTGGGGATGTAGTGTCTTTGTCAAGAGAAGGAAAGATAAAGAGAGAAAGAAAAAAGAAAGAAAAGTGGAGAGGAGGAAGGGAAGAAAGGAAGAACAGGAGTGAAAAAGTTTTAAATCTTGAAGTCAAATTTTTCAGTGATAATCAAGATATTCTTTCTTAAAAGTTCAAAAAAAAAAAAATCATTTCCTGGCAAAGCAATGCCTCCCTCTCATCATGCAGAAGAGCTGTCATGAAGGCACAGGAAGAAACATATGCAGGTGTAGGAACAAAGATCCAGGAAACCAGATAAGAAGTTTTATGAATTGCTTGTACAGAGTTACTCTAATCACAATGTTTTCAAATGGAGGTCCAGGTGGCAGGCAGTTTTGAGGGTCAGTTTTAAGTGGCTGTGTATCACAGAAGAATATGTGCTCAGTTGAAACATAGGAACAGAGGCACGGGTCCTTGGATGTAGCAAATTTCCTGAATAAATCTCATGAACAGTGCCCAGTGAATAGGCCTCCGGGATAGCTGTCAAATCTCAGTCTTGGGGAGCTCCTTTTATAGTCCCTGGTGAAGGAGGTGCATCATTTGTTGGTCTGGTGTAATTGAGAAGTTCACAGTTCAGGTTTTAGTAATGTAGTTTTTATTATTGGTACCAGTAAGGCATAGAATTATTCTACCTCAACATTTGTACTTAAAGTAGAACAAGTTGCTGTTTTATAAAGTGGAGTCACTCGGGGTAAGGCACAGTCTGAAAGCCACTGTTCCATACAATATGGAGCAACTTACAGCAAGGCCTAATTTACACACCAATTTTTTTCTTTATTAGTTAATTTTGTATTCAGCAAATACAGTCAGTTTGGTACCCTTATTAGGCTCATCTGTGACCTACCCCCTCCCCTTGGCCCCTCCTTCTTGAGGTATATGGGTCATATGCATTGTGGAGTTAGCCCACAGTTATGGGTAAGATAAATGTCTCTGCATATCATGACCCAACATGTGGCTCTGACATTCTTTCCACCCCTTCTTCCGCAAAATTTCCCTGGGCCGTGTTCACACCAATATTTTTGTGTGCTTCCTATGTGTGAAATTCAAATCACTCATTTGTGTCATGTTTGTTGGTTGCCTACAGTGTGCAGGCATTGTGAGAGGCTCTGTAATTCTGTGAACACACACATTCTCACATGTACATAGCACACACATAAATCTTGGAAAATAGTCACATATTTATAGAATAATTACAGAAATTAGAAAGTGTTCTTATTTGAAATAACTAGTAATTTTCAAAGAAATCTAAATTAAAAAGTCTAGACTTGATATTTTAAGTGACTCAAGATTAAAATTTACCAGCAGGGGGCAGAACATCTTAACAAAAGGAGACACATATCTAGTAAGTCCTAATGCTTCTCTTCCATTACATGCTATTTCAAGGTTCTTGCTACTTCTTGAGATCCTAGAAATACCTTGAGAAAACCCAAGAGCTGATTAGTCTGTGAGAGGCCCAAAAATACTTATCCATCTCTAGGGATCTCAGATTCAGCACAGACTTGAGTATGAATCCTATTATTTCCACACGCAGGAATGTGAGTCATCAAAGCTTCTGACCTGACAAAGTGTGTTTGACCAGGGAAAGGGGCTGAATCACCACAACCGTGGGATCTGTGATGAGGCTTAGCAGGTAAACCTGTGCAGACAAAGTCAGGGCAGATCAATAGATTCTCTACATTAGAAATCTGAAATGGGAAAGAGAAAAATTAGGGAGTTGGCAGCAGGTTCTTAAACATTAAATGAAGAATAAGGGCTATAGGTTATGAGAAATTTGCAACTATAAGTAAGAGGAAAACATGGAGAAGCAAAAAACCTGCTTAGTTAGAAATTCTAAAATGGCTGAGTGGTTGTTAATGTGGGCCCAAGATCAGGTGCTTATATTCAGAATCTTGGCCCAATTCTCTCTAGCTTTATGGCCTTGGCAAGCTATAAACCTCTCTGCAAATTTCCTCTCTATGGAAAGAAAAAAAAAGTTTTTCCTCAACAGATTTTGATTGGCCTATGCCAAACAACAAATCAAATTTCCCAGTGCATCACAGTTGTATGAGGAATAATTTTGTTCAACCGGAGAAGACTATTTAAAACTTGGGGAGAGGAGCCACCCTCCTTCCCCCAGCCATAATGTCTAGTGGTCTTATCAGCATTTAACATCATGGAGGCTATATCTCACCAAGGAGCCTAAAAAGCAAGGCCAAAAGAATCAAGCCAGAATGGAGAAGCAAGTCCTGTGTGAAGTGTATTTGAAATGAGCCCTATATCCAAGTTTTATGTTGAGAACCAATGTAATTTCTATCATGTGAACTTTTGCTTGTGCACACACACATTGGCTTTCTATCTCCTGCCATCCTCAGAATTTGAGGTGGGGCCAGTTTGTAAAGCTCCTCAGAGATCTCTGCCCCTCTAACTTCTGAAGCCTCTTTAAATCTTTATTCATTCTGTGACCTGCTATCAGTAAGTATGGTCTGACATTGTGGAAAACACAAATATGTCCATTTATGTTTCTGACATAGCAAGCTCTCAACAGTCCTGGAGATAATTTTTCTTAAAAAAAGGTGTCTTAAGAGGATTCAGTTTGCAATCAAGGTTGAAGACCACTGCACTGGGCTTATATTCTCTTTTGAGAGAAAAAAAGCAAGTGACTTTCCCAATGTGATACTAAACATCCTGGACAGATGAACAGTAAGGACTGAGAACTGGAACATGAGTGAGTGTAGATATGAAATATATAATCTTTTGCTCCATTTCCTCCAGATGTCTGGGATCAGATATAATCAGAAAGGGCAGCCTGTCCATTTTGATGGATCCTGCTGTCCTCACCAAGTGAGTTTGACAAATACTGGTGACTGATTGTGTCCTATTTCCAATTCTCACTTACTCTAAGGAAACAGCTCTAAAAGAATCATTTCCTATCAACGGACATTAAGATATGTGATATTTTAAATGACAGATTAGAGTAAAAGCAATAAATGTATTAATGACTCTAAGTGTTGCAGAAAATAAAGTGTACATAGAGAAGGTTGCACTATTAAAAGATCCCTTGAGACCCTCTCTTAATAAACACAGCTGAACTGAGGCCTCTGACCACACCAGGTTCTGTTCCTGTAGGTTTGGGTTTAGCCTCTAGGTAGGTCATGAAAGGTCAGGGCAAGTTGGTTCAGTCTCCCCAGTGGCCAAAGTTAGTCATCTAGTGTTTGGAGGTCACAGGTGCAGCATGGAAGAGAAAGCAAAAACAAATAACTAACAGGTCAGCTTCTCTGTCTTCTAGACTTGAAGGCTTGAAGAAGCTGGAGCCGAACAATAAAGAGAGAGAACAAGTGCTTCTTTCCTTCACAGTGTTTACCAGAGTATGTTGCAACTATTAGTTTATTTCTCTGCTGTTATCACTAAAATGTTAACCACCCAGCAGACCAAAAAACCTATCAGCGGGGCTAGAGAGATGGCTTAGCAGTTAAGCACTTGCCTGGGAAGTCTAAGGGCCCCTGTTCGAGGCTTGACTCCCCAGGAACCATGTATGTCAGATGCACAAGTTGGCACATGCATCTGGAGTTTGTTTGCAGTGGCTGGAGGCCCTGGCGTGCCCATTCTCTCTCTCTCTGTCTCTTTCTCTCTCTGTCTGTTGCTCTCAAATAAATAAATAAATAACAACAACAACAACAACAAAAAAAACCTATCAGCTACTGTGAATAAATGCAGATTGGAGTCAGCAATGCTAACTCAATTAATAAGATGTACCTGGGGATTTGTGGATGGATATTATCTCTGCCTAATAATGTTAAATATATTTTTCATTTTTAAGTTAATTATATTTTAGGGAAGCTTTAGTTTGACAGAAAAATTAAATGAAAAGTACAAAGAGTTATTTGTGGTCCCTTTTCACATACATGTGCATCTTCCATCATCATGGTACATTTGTTACAATCAATCAACCTTCACTGAGAAGTCTTTACCACCCAAAGTCCATGTTTTCTATTGAAACCACTCTTAATGTTACACATTCTATGGGTTTTGACAAACATCCCTGATAATGACTGTTGCAGTCAGGTTCACATTACTGGAAGAAATCATTAAACCAAGAGCAGCTTGTGGGGAAAAAAGGGTTTATTTTGGCTTATAGACTCAAAGGGAAGCTCTATTATGGCAGGAGAAAATGATGGCATGAGCAGAGGATGAACTTCACCCCCTGATCAACATGAGATGTACAATATCAACAGGAGAGTGTGCCAAATACTGGCATGGGGACACTGGCTATAATACACATAAGCCCACCCCCAACAATACACTGCCTCCAGGAGGCATTAATTCCTCAATTTCCATCAGCTGAGGACTCAGCATTCAGAACACCTAAGTTTATGGGGGACACCTGAATATTCCACATTCCACATTCCACCCCTGCCCCCATAAACTGATAACCAAACGTGATGTAAAATACAATGCATTGAGTCCAACTTTAAATGACCCCATAGTTTTTATCAATCCCAATGATGTTCAAACATTCCCATAGTCCAAAATCTTTTAACTGAGACATAATACCAAAAAATCCCCCCAAAACCCATAATGGCACAGAATAAACAGTCACACTGTGAAAGATGGCATTGGGCATAGCAAAGAAATATTCAACCAATACAATATTTAAAACAACCAGAGCAAACATCAAACTCTGTAGCTCCAAGACCAACAACCCTACCCAGTGACAAGTCTCTAAATCTGATAATCCTAGCTAGCAACAAGTCTCTGGATTCTAATTCTACCCTCCAGCTAGGCTACTCACAGTCCTGGAAAACTTCATTCTGGTGGCAGCTCTCCTTAGCAGCTATCTTGTGGTCCTGGCATCTCTACTGGATCTCCACTGTAACTCACGGTTCATCCTCACAGCTCCATCAGGTCTCCATGCAGGCATCCAGCAAACCTGTTTCACATTGCCCATGGCCATTTCCAAAACACAAGTCTGTGTTGCAAACTCAATGACTCTCTCTTTCCTGTATTTCTTATACTCCACAATACCAGGTAGGGTGCCAATTTGTTAATCCAGGAGGGGAATAAAGCAGACTTTGAAGAACAGGACACTCCTTGAGCACTCAGGTTCCTTCAAAAGAGTCTACATTCTTCTTGTTGCCCCAGTGCAGGTCAGATGGCCCAATCTCAAAGGTTTTAATCTCTCAATTGCAGGTGAATGGGCAGCAGTTTTGGCCCAAAGACTTCATTTCTGTGCCATATCCTTTTGCTCACACCAGTCTGTTTCTACGCAAAGCAACCCTGCACAAGTTCTCAGGACATGGGCATAAGAGCAAGCCTCTCAAACAAACTGCTTCTAGCCAATTTCAAGCAAAGCTCTTTCTCACCCTCATCAGCCAAACCCCACAGTCTTTCAACTCTGACCATAAAAGTCCATCAAGCTGTTCTCAAAACAATGCAAGGCATCTCTCAGGCCAAAGTTTCAAATCCTCTCATATTCCTCTTGAAAATCAGCTCCAAAAGGTCAAAGCCACACAGTCAGGTGTCTAGCAGCAAATGACACCATTCCTTGGCACCAATGTTACTGTTGTGGTCAGTTTCACATTGCTGGCAGAAATCACTCAACCAAGAGCAGCTTTTGGGAAAAAAAGAGTTTATTTTGGCTTACAGACTCAAGGGGAAGCTCCATTATGGCAGGGGAAAATGATGGCATGAGCAGAGGGTGGACTTCACCCTCTGGCCATCATAAGGTAGACAATAGCAATAGGAGGTGTGCCAAACACTGGCATGGGGAAACTGGCTATAACACCCATAAACCCACCCCCAGGTGGCGTTAAACCACAAATCTCAATCAGCTGGGAACCTAGCATTCAGAACACCTAAGTTTATGGGGGACACCTGAATCAAACCACCACAGTGACATAGAAGCCATTATACATACAATCATACTGTTATATGATCACACTATTATATGCACAGTATATATGCTACCATACAATTGTTTCACTGTCCTAACAAATCCTCTGTCTCATCTTTTAATCTCTTCTTTCCCAATCCACAGCAATCACTAATGATTTTATTATTTCTATAGATTGTTTTTCCTTCTTTCATGATGTCATATAGTTGGAATAATGCCATGAAGCCTTTTCCCATTAACAGTAAGATATATACTATTCTTGTCATCACTTGATAAGCTCAGTTTTTGATTTTAGTGCTGAATAATATTTCATTGTGTGGGTATACTACAGTCTATTCACTTACCTAATGAAGAATACTCTAATTGCATCCAAAGTTTAGCAGTTGAGTAAAGAATCTATAAACATCACAGTGCAGGTTTTTGCACAAGCACATTTTTCAACGTATTTGGGTAAATACCTAGCAGTGTGATTGCTGGCATTGAGGGTGTATTATTTTCTGTAGAAAACTGCCAAGCTGTCTTACAAAGTGGCTATATAATTTTTCAGTCCCATTAGAGTGAATAAGAACTATTGTCACTCCAAATCCATGCCAACATTGAAAACACACTTAAAAAAAAAGATTAAAATGTACTTGACACATTTTCAAAGAAGCTTCAGTTTGTTCAAACTATGGAATTTTAAAATATACATACCCTCTGACCCAGTGAACAGCCATACAAAAATCTATCTTCTAGAAGTGCTTATTTTTTGATGGGGAACATATATGAATATTAAAATAATTTTCATATATGATATCAAACTGTTGAGTTCAATATAAATGTACATTAATTAATATCATAAAATCAAATTCTTGCATCTTTATACAACTATGCAGCCATTTAAGGAGAGGAACTTCTATGTGAGTATATATGAAGGGAGATAATAACATTAAGTAGAAAAACATTGTAGGGGGATGGAAGGAGGGTTTATCAAAATTTAAGATTAATAAGACATATAGAAACCTATTTCTTTGCTAGCTAATAATATTTGTTATAAAAGAGACAGTTTGGTCAGAAGTATCTTGTGGAGGTATGTAATATTGTGTCCTGAAGCCATAGATTGTTATGAGAAAAGTTTTAGTGCCAGAGGTAGGATACCTTCCACTGAGCTGTTGGCCAGGGAGATCCATCCCTAATATTCCCAAAACATTGCAAATAGTTGCCAATTGCCAGGGATCTTGGTTACACACCAGAAACAGATGGTAAGACTCTATTTCTATAGACTTTACATGCTTGGGCTGCAAGTGACTGAGAAATCAAGCTGGAGCTGAGCTGGTTTTATTTCTGTTGGCTAGCTATGAGGATGCTGGAAATACCTATGTAGCCTGTCGGGAGGGAAAAGTCATCAGCAGTCTCAACCAACACTGGATGCTTGCAAACTTTATGGCTTACCAGCCAGGCAAAATGTACCAACTGGTGCAATAGTGGCTTGTTTGTTATGGGAGAAACTAACTGCTCTCTGATGGGGCCTGAGCCCAATCCAAGGGTATTCCTGTCTGATAAGGAAAATGTAATGAGCATCCTATAGATTTGGAAGTCATAAGCCCTAAGGGGGAAACTACTACTGTTGTCTTGATAAATGAATTGATTATGCCATATATTAATGATAACTCTTACTTTTGGTTAGAGATTCTTTTTTCAGATGATGATGACAAGTACAAAGACTCAAAATTCGCTGAAGTGCTGAAAATTAACAGTGAAGTGTTCAGTATTAAGTGAGACAATTCTATAATACCCTCTAAGGCTCAGAGACCATTGCAAAAGAGCTCATATAAAGAAAGACCCAAGCCAGGTGGCACATGCTTTTAGTCCCAGCACTCAGGAGGCAGAGGTAGGAGGATTGCCATTGAGTTCGAGACCACTCTGAGACTGCATAGTGAATTCCAGGTCAGCCTGGGTGACAGTAAAACTCTATCTCAAAAACAAAGCAAAACAAAACAACAACAACAAAAACAACAAAACCAAGGGTTATATAATTTATCTGGTGCCAACGTTGCTCTCTGTTGGAGAATTTGCTTCTCTTTTTCAGACAGATGCAGATCCTAAGGAGAGAACCACCCTATCACACCTAAAAAGGGCCCAGCTGAAACTAAGAATAATTAGGGAAACAAGCAAGAGTGCTGTTTTCTTGGCGAACCTGGTACCAGCACAAGGGTGAAGGAGATAGACACAGAGAACAATCAACTCCCACCAAACCAGATGTCCAGAGACACAGAGGCTCCCAAGACCTCATCACTGAATCAGACATAAAATGAACCCAACATGGCTCAGGGAAATTTGTGGAAGAGCAGGAAGAAAGAATGTCAGAGCCACATGTTGGGTCATGCTACACAGAGACATTGCCTCCTACTCATAACTGATGGCTAACCCTACAAAGCACGACCCATATTCCACAACAAGGAGGGTCCCTGTGGAGGGGGAAAGTCAGGGAGGAGGCTGACAATGGTACCAACTTGACTGTATTCACTGAGTACAAAACTAATTTAAAAAAAAAAAAAGAAAGAGCCAAAGGAAGGGGAATACTGCTTACAATGCTATCTTATAGACACAAAGTGGCCTTAATATTCATGAACTCACAGTGCCTGACACTATCTGCATAAGACCTGCATAACAGGAAGACAAAATGATGACATCAAAGTAGAAGAGAGACTAGCTGGAAAAAAATAAGGTAATGAGAGGAGGGTAAGCTGGGGAGGGAAAAAATGGAGAGTGGTGAGAGGGGATTAGGATCATGGTATATTGTTTATATTTATGGAAGTTGTCAACAAAAGTTTCAAGAAAGCCAAGCAGAACCTTCAAACAAGAAAAAAAAAGCAAATTGAAACACAAGGATCAAATATGTTGTCATTTCTCTAAAGGAATACATGAGAGGAAAGGAGAATGTAGACGATAACACTATTTTTAATATAATTTTTTTTGAGGTAGGGTCTCATTCTATCCCAGGTTGACCTGGAATTCACTATGTAGTCTCATGGTAGCCTCAAACTCATGGCAATCCTCCCACTTCTGCCTCCTGAGTGCTGGGATTAAAGGCATGTGCCACCACACCTGGGTAATATAATTTCTTATCTGTTGTTTAATTATTTCTCTTTGTATCTTGAGAACACAGAATTACTCTTAACTCTCAGTTTGTTTCCAATTATTATTAGCTGTCAACATATGCTATCTATGATGGTTTGATTCAGGTAACCCTTATAAACTTATGTGTTCTGAATGCTAGGTCCCCAGCTGGTGGCAATTTGGGAATTGAAGCCTCCTGGAGACAGTATATTATTGGGAGTGGGCTTATGGGTATTATAGCCAGCTCTCCCTTGCCAGTGTTTGGCACGCTTTCCTGCTGCTGTTGTCCACTCGATGCTGGCTAGGAGGAAACGTCCACCCTCTACTTATGCCATCGTTTCCTCCTGCCATCATGGAGCTTCCCCTTAAGTCTGTAAGCCAAAATAAACCCTTTTCTTTCACTAGCTGCTCTTGGTCAGGTATCGTCTGCCAGAAATGCAAAGCTGAATGCAACAGTAAAGTTGGTAACAGAGGAGTGGGGCCATCACTACTAGTAACTTGACTGTGTGGCTTTGGTCATTGAGGATTTGGTCATTGAGGAAGGATTTGAAACCTTGGCCCAAGAGATACCTTGAAGTACTGTAAGCACAGCTTGGTGGACCATTCTGGTCAGAGTGGGAAGACCTGAATGTAGTAAGAACAATGGACTGTAAGATTTTGCTTATTAAGGGAAAGTGAAAAGCTTTGCCTGGACTGGCCTAGAAGCAGTTTGTGTGAGACGCTTAAGGTTATGCCCATGTCCTAAGAGCTTGTGCAGGGTTGCATTATGTAGAAATAGACTGGTGTGAACAGAGGATATGGCACAGAAAGAAATGAAACCTTTGGTCCAAAACTGCTGCTTGTTCAGCTACGATTGTTTGCGAGATTACAACCACTGAGATTGGGCCAGCTGATCTGCACTGGGACAATAGGAAGCATGCAGACTCTTTTGAAGGGGGCCTGAATACTGAAGTATCCTATTGTTCAAAATCTGCTGTATTTTCTTCCCTAGATTAACAAATTGGTATCCCACCTTGTATTATGTAGTATAACAAATGTAGGAAATAGAGGCTCATTGAATTTACAACAGAGTTTTACTTTTTGGAAATGGCTATGGGCAGTGTGAAGCATGCTTGTTGGATTACCTGTGTGGAGACCTTATGGAGGCATGGGGATGAACTATGGGTTGCAGTGGAGACCCAGTGGAGATTCCAGGACGATGAGATGGCTGCCAAGAAGAGCTGCTAGAACTGCATGAAGTTTTCGGGGGCTGGGAGTACCTTAGCTGAAGCAGCAGAATTGCAACTACAGTGACTTGTCACTGGTTAGAATTATGGGACTTGGAGACTTTTGACTGGTTAGAGTTGTTGGACTTGGAGCTACAGAGTTTGATATTTGCCCTGTTTGTTTTAAAACTTTTTTTAAAAAAATTTTATTTTTATTTATTTGTTTATTGGACAGAAAAAGAGGGAGAGAGAGTGAAAGAATGGGGATGCCAGGGCCTCCAGCTAGTACAAACGAACGCCAGACGCATGCACCCTCTTGTGCAGCTGGCTAACGTGGTACCTAGGGAATTGAACCTGGGTCATTTGGCTTTGCAGGCAAATGCCTTAACCACTAAGACATCCCCTCCTGACCCTGTCTTAAATCTTGTATTGGTTGAATATTTAATTGCTATGCCCAATGCCCTTTTTTCAATGTGAATGTTTTTCTGTGCCATTATGGCTTTTGTTTTTTTTTGGTGTTATGACTAATAGACCTTGGACTATGGAGATGTTTGAACAGCATTGGGATTGATAAAACTATGGGGGCTTTAAAAGTTGGTCTGAATGCATTGCATTTTAAGTCATGTATGGTTATCAGTTTATGGCGGCTAGGGGTGGAATGTGGTGGGTTGATTCAGGTGTCAACCATAAATTTATGTGTTCTGAGTACCAGTTCCCCAATTGGTGGCAATTTTGGAATTGAAGCGTCTTGGAGACAGTGTATTTTTTGGGTAGGTTTATGGATGTTATAGCGAGCTTCCCCCTGCCAGTGTTTGGCATACTCTCCTGCTGCTGTTGTCCAGCTGATGTTGGCCAGGAGGAGATGTCTACCCTCTGCTAATGCCATCATTTCCCCCTGCCATCATGGAGTTTCCCTTTGAGTCTGTAAGCCAAAATAAACCCTTTCCTCCCACAAGCTGCTTTTGATCAAGTGTTTTCTGCCAGCTAAACAAAGCTGACTGCAACACTATCCTTCCTAATTTTTTGTTATTACTTTTGTTATTTTATTCAAAATATTCTGAGCATTGCTAAATGCCTCACTTATACCAGAAACCTGACAAGCATTTACTCAAGACTTCTAAAACATGAATTATAATCTGTAGCTTTTGGCTATTTTCATCATGTATATTTTGGGGCTGTGCACATAGATTTTATACCAAAATTAATAACTTTGGGCACATAATATAATTATAAACAAAGATTAAGTTTGAAGGTACCAAATTCATAAGGAAAATGGATTACATTCAAGCCCTAACTAATAGCTTCAGTAATAAACTTTGTACTTATAAAGATAATTTTAAGCCAGGCGTGGTGGTGCACACCTTTAATCCCAGCACTTGGGAGGCAGAGGTAGGAGGATCGCTGTGAGTTCAAGGCCGCCCTGAGATGACATAGTGAATTCCAGGTCAGCCTGGGCTGGAGTGAGACCCTATCTCAAAAAACCAAAAAAAAAAAAAAAAAATGCTTACAAAGCTAATCAAAGAGTATGTCAAATTTTCATTATATTACTTGACTCTGTACACATGTATTATTCTTTAAAAATGTTTTTGCAGAATTAAGTAAAATATTTACTGCTTGTGAGTGTTTTTATATGTGTGTCAAGGTACTAATCACAGCAATACAAATGAAAGCCTTTTATATCTGTATCAGCATCATGAAGAAGATGGCCTCTACCATACCTGGGATGCCCAACATGGCTCTTTTTCAAAGGAAATCTATATTCTAACTTCTAGGTCCTTATATATGAAGCAGAATCTCTTTTGAGCCTGCTTCTTATGTTCAGCTTAGTGCTATGATGCTCCCAGCAATGTCAGTGGTATCTGTCATCCACTTTCTTCATATGCAAGTCTGTGGTAAATTATTTGCAACTTCTTTATATTTATTTTTCTATTGATGGACACCTTTCTCATTTTTAGTGATAGCATGAAGAGTGCTTGTAATTTTAAGAGGATAACTGGTAGCACTTGAGAAAGCATGTTTATTTCTTTATGCTTACTGGGGAATAATGGCTTAAGAATTAAAAGGGGGCTTGGAGATGGTTCAGTGGTTAAATGTGCTATTCCACAAGCCTGCCGACCTGGGATAGACTCCCTAGCATGTAAGTAAACATACAACTGTCACTTGTGTCTGTTACCCTAACATGCCTAAACAATGGGTGATAGGAGAATCTAGAAGCTTATGGAATATTTAGTCTGGTCTTCCCAGCAGCAAACAAATAGCAAGAGAGACCCTGTTTCAAACAAGGTAGATAGAAAGGACCAACATCCTGAGGTTGTCCTCTGATCTCCACATGTGCACAGTGGCACAGATGTGACCCCACATATTTTCTCTCTCTCTCTCTCAAATATAAGAAAAACTTTAAAAATTCCAGGCAAAACTTTAGCAACCCTTTTATCATGTCTCAATTATCAGTATTTTGTTATATTTATTCCTAAAAATATCTCTGGCAAAGGGGCACCTTTCATACTAAGGTCCATGAGCTGTTGAAATTCTCCAACACATATGCATTCCTGGTCAGTGTAGGAAGGAGAAGAAAGATTGAGGAGTCAAGCACTATGTTTAGAGTACTGACATCTTGTCTGAGCCATAAGAGTTCTCATTTTTTTCTATCATAACCATGCCTTGTGTGCATAGATACCATTTGCAGCATTTGCTATAAGTACACAGATAAATATTTTTAATTAAGAGTCATGTTCATATCACAGTTTTTCATATGCCATCAGTGATGACATGGATCCTATGAAGATATTTATTGCATCTTCTTTTCATAGTTCCATAAAAATGCCATAAAACTTTACAGATCAACTGTTTTCACTGAAGCCTGTTTATCTACTATTAGAATATAGATGAGTCAGAGTCCTCCTGTTGCCTGAGAGCAAAACCACATGGAGATTAGCCTCCTGCTACCAGGGAAACCCAAGGTCACCTAAATTATTGCCTTGAATCCTATGTAGTACTTCTGTGGCTCCTACCATGTATTCTCTTCACAGGGAGTAGAAATTTCCCCCTCCCCTGTAAACCTATAAAAATCAAGGTACTTTTTTTGTTCTTCTTCTGAATCTGGAGCTTCTCTCTCTCTCTCTCTTTATTGTTTCAAGACCCCCACCTGCCAAGTCTGTGGTATAGTGGTATAACTCCTAATTAATCTATAATTCTAAAAGTACAGTCATCTTATCTACCGCTCATCAAAGCAGTCTGCTGTTCCACTTCTCTGTCTTAAATTTTATCTGTCATAGACTATAAGATTATCTTCTAAATCTGTGCCCCTTTATGTCAGACCTCTATAAGCTTATCCTTGGTTATAATATAAATTAAACAAATATACAGCCTACATAATTAAAGTAATCTTATTATACTAATATCCCAACTAATTATAGCTAAAGAGATGTAGAGGTATTTCTCAGGGTGTTATTACTATGAAAAATTATAGTTGCATTACAGATATTGATATCCCTTTGATTAAGCCTTAACATTCATATATACATCATGCCTTTGACTTTCTTTTTATAAAAAATATTTTATTTTTATTTATTTGTGAGAGAGAAGGGGGGAGAGAGAGAATGGGCAAGCCAGGGCCCCTAGCCACAGCAACTGAACTCTAGATGTTTGTGCCACCTGGTGCATCCAGATTTACATGAGTACTGGGGAATCAAATCTAGGTCTTTTGGCTGTGCAGGCAAGTGCCTTAGCCACTAAGCCATCTCTCCAGTCCTTGATTTTCTTATTAGTCTTATAGGTATGTACATGCTTCCAAATTGCAGGTTAACATTTCAGCCTAATCTGTCTCTCCTACATTACTGACCTGTTTATTCAACAATTTTTTTTCCAAAATCTGTTTTGAATATATCACAGTTGCCTTCAACTTAGGTATCCAAGACAGAATAAATTCTTTTCTTCTCATTAACTTTCTCAGCTCTTTAATTTGCAACATACCAATTATCTTGTACAGTCTCTATAGTCTTAGTATCTTGGTCCTATCAATAAGTACCACTGCCTTTCTCATTTGGGTTATTAAAGTTGCACATCAACTGTTCTTCCTACTCTTGTACTTTCCCTTCTACTATCAATCCTTAATAGGCTGGTGATGCTCTCAAAATGTAAGACATGGAATATTCACATTCTGTTCAAAATCTTCCCAGGATGTTCCATTTCCACCAGATTAAAAGATTACTTTCACATCATGGTCTGTAACATCCTACACAAATGAGCCTCCCTACCCTCTTTTTCTAATATTCTGCTCCCCCACACTGCCCACTCTTCTCTAGCCACTCTACCTTCTCCTTTGTTTTCTGGAAAATATCAGGGTTCTCTCTTTTTGGAATAATTTCTCCTAAATCTCTCTCCCATATTCTTCAGGTATCTGATCAAATGTTCCTCTTCCTCACCAAATTCTTCTTAAATACCACGGCTCTATCCTTCTTCCCTGTCGGCTTTACTTATTGTGGTGTGTGTGTGTGTGTGTGTGTGTGTGTGTATCTGTTTCATTCACCAGCATCTGACATGTTCTGGTTATATACATGTTTGTTGTCTATATCATCCCATTATAATGTTATCTCCATATGGGAAGAGATTTTTATTAGTTTTATTTATCATGGGACCTTAAAACACTGTCTAGTACCCAGTAGACATTTATCAAATTGATGCAGATTGAGTAAATACTGCTAAGGATAGAGTTGTGAATGTGAGAGAACATATCCCTGGCACCATAAAACTTCCATGACTCAGAAGTAGACAAATAAAATAAAATGAATAAATACCTGATGTATTGTCAGATAATGCTCAAAATCATAAAACATACAACAAAGGACGACAAGTGAAAGTATTGAAAGGTGTGGTATGAGAGTTAGAATCATCAATGGGCTCTGTCATGAGGTGATATTAATAAAAAATTGGGGTAAAATGTGATTCAAAAACATGAAAATATCTAGAAGGAAAATAGCAATTGCAAAGGCCCTTATTCACGAGAAAATGAGAGGCAGTCTTCCACAGGTTCATGCATTGAATACTTTGTCTTCATATGGTGATGCTATTTTGGGAAGTGGTAAAAGCTTCAGGATGAGGAAGTAGGTCCTAGGTAGCCTGCCTTTGAAGGATATGCCTAGCCACTGGTGGTTTTCTGTTTTTCTTTCTCTTTGGTCTGCTATGAGGTGAAAAACTTCTGCCACACCTCCCACTGCCATTATCCAAGAAATTATGGACTGACACCATGAGCCTAAATAAATCCTTCCTCCTTTAGGTTATTGTCTCAGAATTTTAAATATAGCTGTGGAAATCAAGGAGTTCAATTAAAGAGAATAAAGGTAGAAAGAAAGGGTGAATGAGAGGCCCATAGTATGAATGAAGACATGGAGAGAAGACATGCATGACAAGGGCCAGCTCTTGGGAAGGTTTGAACAGTAGAGTTAAGATCTGATGTTCATGATAAAACAATTCTTTGGTTATATTCATTTTGTAACTTTCTGTCTATCAGACTCTTTGTGAGTATGTGTGTGTGGTGCGGAGAATTGAACCCATGGCTTCACATATGCTAAATGATCTACCACTGAGTTATATTCTTAGTCCATTTTCTTTTTGGTTTTTCTAGGTAGGGTCTCTAGCCCAGGCTGACCTAGAATTCACTATGTTGTTTCAGGCTGGCTTTGAACTCATAGCAAACCTCCTACCTCTGCCTCTTGAGTTATGGGATTAAAGGCATGCACCACCACACCTGGCTTACATTTTAAAAATAACTTTTAGATATATCAAAGCAATAGCACAGAGATGTTAAGTAGTTGGTTAATCACTATATCTAGAGCTTAGAAAGCAGAGCAAGATTAGAGGTTGATTTTGAAGTTACAGATTTTTATGCTAATAATTATTATTTTTTTTAATATTAAAATTATTAACATTATGTTTTATAAGTTAATTTTACTGCTTCTCATCTAGTTTTATATATTGTCAGATATTGCATAATTTGGGCTGCAGAGATGGTTTAGTGGTTAGGGCATTTGCCTGTGTAGCCTAAGGACCCAGCTTCAAGTCCCCAGGACCCATGTAAGCTAGATGTGTCTGGAATTCATTTGCAGTGAGTGACTAGAAGTCCTGGCACAAAAGATTGCATAATTCACACAATGCCTTAAACAAAAATTATCCTTGGATCTTCATAGATATGTAAGTAGTATTTCTTTGTGAATGGGGAATAGTGGTGCATGTGCCACAACATGCATATGGGTTGACAGTCCTCACCTTCCACCTTGTTTGTGGTAGGGTCATTTATTGCTCATTTCTGAGTGTTACAGCCTAAGTGGCCTGCAGGCTTCTAGAAGATTCTCCTGTTCCTAATTCCTATCACTGGAATTACAGAGGTATACTACAATGTTCAGCTCTATCTTGGTTCTTAGGATCTGGAACTCAGGTATTCATTTAATGCACTAAACCATTTCCTTGCCCCAATATTTTTATCTTTATAATGAGACAAATAATATAAATCTAATTATGTATGTACATATATATCACTTGAAATTGGTTAATTTCCCAAACATTCTCTGCACATGTATTCAAAATTGTGTTGTGTTCTAGAGAAAGACAGTCAAGTATGATTTCAAAGTTCAGTTCCTCTGAGAATAGTGGATGTTTTAGACAATATATGAATTACTCTAATTGATAGGTTTAAACCTCAGTATATAATGTGTAAATTCAACTTTTGTGAAACATTTGAAAGAGTAAGCGGGCTATAGAGATGGCTCAGTGATTAAGGTGCTCGCTTGCAAAGCCTGGCAGCCTAGGTTCAAATATCTAGAACCCATGTAAAACCAGATGCACAAAGTGGTACATGCATTTGGTTTGGTTGCAGTGGAAGGAGGCCCTGACATACCCATTTTCTCTTTCATTATCTCATTATCTCTACTTGCAAATAAATATTAATATTTTTTAAAAGTGAAAGTAAAGGATAGCTGGGCATGATGGCGCAAGCCTTTAATCCCAGCACTTGGGAGGCAGAGGTAGGAGGATCTCCATGAGTTCGAGGCCACCCTGAGACTACATAGCGAGTTCCAGGTCAGCCTGGACTAGAGTGAGACCCTACCTCGAAAAACCAAAAAAAAAAAAAAAATAAATAAATAAAAATAAATAAATAAAAATAAATAAATAAATAAATAAAAATAAAGGGAAGGCAATGAGCTTCCTTCCTTCTCAGTGTTTCATGACACCAGTGTGGCTGATGTCCTTGAAGAGAGGACATGTCACAGCACTCAGGCAGCTGACATATGATCTCTCTGTGACTGCACAGATTCTTTTTCTGCAAGGCATGAAGCTTCTGAATTTGTCCAAAAGCCTCTGTGCTTTTCTTGGTAGTACAAATATGTACAGTTCATGTACCCACTACTTCTGTCTTCTTACCCTGAAAATATAATATTAAAAACTGCATGAATGCATGAATAGCAGGTGTGGACAGTATAATCATAGCAAATAGACACCCAGATCTTTAAGCCAAGTTCTGTGAAACACTTTATAACTATAGAGCCTGTTCCCAAGTGTGTCCTTTCCATGGAGATTGCAAGCTAATAATCTCATGTGTCCCCAGTACATCCTAATAAGGTTTTGATTGAAAACCTAGGCAAGAAAACAAAAACAACAAACAACAACAACAAAAACCATGAAGGCACAGAAAGAGGCTCCAGAGTACAATAGCTTATACTTCAAATCCTCACTACTAAGCCTCAGGGAAAAATCCTTCATCAAATTTCTTAACTCAGCTATATTAAATGAGTTAGTTCAGAATAATTTAAATGAAATTTTTTGTGTATACAAGACTTGGAGGATGTCTTTCTCTTATCCTTATTTCATTCAATGACAAGCCATGAAAATCATCTTTCCCAGTAAGAAACCCAGCACCCCAGGTCCCTATGACCTTCCAGACATAACTGTTAGGATTAAACTTGAGCGTCTTGATTGACCACTGAGCCAACCATAGGCTGCCCCACTTCAGAGACATACTGGCTTGGAAGAGAAAATAAACCAGTGAGGAAATACCTCCAAGAGAGTTTTATAAATCAGGTTCTGGCAACAGCCACAGGAGAGTATCAGTTCTGTCTCCCCCTCCCAAAGTCTGTGCAATATAGTATATTTTCCAAAGTCAAGTGTTCATGGTTCTCTATTGCCTTAAGAAGCAGGAGGCCAGTGGGGGAAGGAGCCTGGGATGGGGTGCAGAGAGGAGAGATCTATGACACATTGTTCTTCAGAGAAGGTGGAAGAGGGATAGAGGTGTGTGGTCCTGCAAAGCCAAGGCCAGGCCAGTGCCTCCCACTCCCAGAAACTCATTTATCACCTTGATGGTTTCAGCTCATTTGCAGCCAAGTTATTGTCACCCTTAAAATAATGTGGCTTGACAGGGAAAAAATGAAATCCTTGTGAAAAGTTACCTAGTCATCACACTCTGGAGTCAAAATATAGTCTGCAGTATCCAAACAGCAGGCCTGGGTATGGCAGGGTGGTATTTCCTCTCTCCCGCATGCTTTAGTTTTTAGAACAGAACATTAACATTTATGTCATGTTAACGTGCACCTAGGCATGGCATGTGGCCTCCTGCCATGAACACAGAGAAACACATGCTCCGGCACTGCCTCAGCATGACCACCAAGACTTTCAGTATAAATGGAGACGCGTGTTTCCTTGCCCAGAGAGTTAATAGTGGGCAACGACTTAAATGTTTGGTCATCTCCCAGTGCAGACTCCATTTCAGATGTCAGGAAAGTACTAAATCTTGTTACACAGTGGGAAGCAACTAATTCTGAACCTCAGAACAATTAAGCCAAAACATTCCCAGCCTTGAACCTCCATCCTGGCTACCACATTGAACATCCTGGCTACCACATTGAAATAGTTGTTGATGTTCATCCATATTTGTAAAATGTGGATCAGCAAGTGTTTTGAGTGTTTGTTGCAAGGGGGCAATGGAAATGCTTAATGCAAAAGAGTTTGGGGTTTGCATATGCAGTTGAGAGAATTTTCTTTCCTTCCTACTTCTGTTTGGTATTTCTGTCCTTTATCCTTAAATCTGGATTCTAAGTACACCAGTTTCATCTAACAAAACTACTTTTCCACACCTGCCCGTGGTAATACATGTTTTTCAGAAGAGGTCAAACTCCTTGGGGAGAAAGCCTGGCTAAATGGGAGCAGAAAGAGAAGGACATAAGACCCTACAGAGTAGCCTTTGTCTCTCTCTGCAAGCCTTCCACCTCCCATTTACTTTCCACTGTGAACAGATCTCAAAGCATCGCACTCGTGTGCCTTAGCCTCATTTGCCTGAAACTATTTTATTTTCCCTTCCCATTTTTTTCCTGTGCCAGTAATAACTGTTTTCTGACTCATACCAATCCTCTCTGTTTGGTTCTACCTCCTTTCTAAAGTGTCAGAGTCTCACAGATTAGTTAGTTGTCTGTCTTTCATGTCACCTTTCTTGCTGTTTCATATGAACACAGTTTCATCTTCTTTTTGTCTATGACATCTTTAGCATTTATCCCATTCACTGATTAGCATACCTAGATTACTGAGAAAATGAATTTCAATATGTGTAGTACAGATAAGCTAAAATTATAGTTGGTATATTTACTCCCACGTAGTGTGTATGTATGTGTGTATAAGATTGTCTGTGTGTTAACATCTAACACTCATTAATTATGTAGTCCATAGTCCATGTCTATTAAAGCATATATTTTTTTGTAACATAATGGTTTTAATGGGATAAATGATCACTAATGAATATATTATGATAATGTATTTATATATATATCTCCATATCTATTACAAATAACAGAAGATGGAGAAAACAGTTAACAAACCTCAGATTTCATCCAATGGATGAGTATTTGTTGAAAAGAGGCATATGAGTCTACATCAGGGCATGTTCTTCTCAAAGTCCATGACAGAGAACCATGGGCCATGCTAAGGTACATGCTAACATAACCATTGATACGATATGCACAAAAATGAAATATGCACCAAGGGAAGAATGACACAAATTAAACATGAATATGAGAAGCAACTAAAATGTAGAACATAAAGTTCTTTGGGTGGTTAATCAATGATATTGGAATTTACCTTCTATGGTCTGTTGTGTCAACTTTACACACTTAGAACTGAAAATAGTATCAGTGCTAAGGATTAAACTTAGGGCCTCCATCATCAACATTCACTCTACTACTGAATCACATACTAAGCCCAAAACGAAAATGCTTTACAAAATTTAACACCATAAATTATTTTACTTTATTCTAGGTAACATTAAATGTGATTTCATTTTTACTTTTTTAAATATGAAAAATTCATTAAACACTTAACATATAAGAAAAATGGAACATTATTAACTGAAATATGAAATTACATAAGTTATGGTGCATTTTATGATCAAATATTCAGCTACTAGAATAATGATTTCCCAGGTTTATTTCTTTTTTCAAGTGAATATAATCTCATTTCCTTGTCTTTATATTAAAATTAGCTTAGAACTGGATCACTTGGGCCCTTTCTCTTCTTAACTCCTCCATCTTTAAAATGCATTCTCTTAGATCTGCGGTTGGACTGTACACATTCAAGTCTCAACACAATTTTCTTCATAGTTTTAGCCTTTTTCTGGAATATAGGCTTAGTCTGCCCACCCTAGCCACTCTGCTTCCTGTCATAACACTGCTTTCCCTGGGCATACTGAGAGTCCTTTCCCTCCCTGTACTGGGTCACTTTGTGGGACTGGTTCTTGCCAAGAAGTTCTTGAAGAAAGTTTTGTGAGTTTTAGGGATGTTCACCATGTTGGTAGGGGTGCTATCAGCACAGAAAGAAAACCCAGGTTTATTTTTTAGAAATATCCTTGATATTGATTGAAAGTAAAATCACACAATATGTTGTATTATATCCATCCTTTTTATATGTCTATCATCCATCTATCTGAGATAATCTGGAAATAAAATGAGATAAACAGTTAGTAGTAACTGTTTTGTATGATAAAATTCTGTAACTTTTCTTAATATATACAAAAACTTTCAAATTTTAATCAATAAATATGACACTGAAATCATACAGAAAATGTTAGTGTTTTTATTATTTTCACATTTTTTTATTATCATCACATAGCTATGCACAAGTCTTTGAAAAATGGTAGAATGAAAGGAAGGAAAATGAAAAGGAAGGAGAAAAGAAGATGGAAAAGAGATAAAGGTATGATATGCTATATGTCCTGACACATTTGATTTCATTTTTCAATATCTAAAGTAAATAAAAGCTGTAGAGATCCTGATTTTCATCACTGCAGGCACTTAAAACTCAGCAGCCCCAAGTCTGCAAACATTTAGGAAAGCAAACAGAGAGCTGGGACTTCCAAATAAAAGCATAGGGCAGAAGTCAGCAAAGATCACTATGGCAATCTTCAAAGGCCAGCTCAGACCACACATTTGGGTAGCTGCTCACATGGTCACCATTCAAGAATTCAGAGGAGAAATAAGAGGAGCCAAAACTAGGGGATAGGAAGAGCTGTTTTCTCTGTCCAACTCCTGTGAGCTTATGAAGAAAAGCTAAGTCATGTCATATTTGAAAGGATCTGAAGTAATCATTTCTGAATGTGTGGTATTAATATATTTCTCATATTTGGCACAGGTCTTTTCTTTCTCTCTTTACCAATTGTACCTTATCTGTACCATTGGCAGTCAGTTCTACACATGAAATTTTGGTTGACAGAACAAGAATCTGCTCTGGTTTGACTGAGTGAAGCATGCTTTATGATAAGAACACCACTGAGTCCTCAAAGCCAACTTCTGGTTTCTAGGGACCTTATCATTACTTGTCATCCTACCCTGTCTATTTACATGCTTCTGTCCACAAATGACTTTCTTGATTTTACTGAAAGCTTTCTTCTTCTTCCAAAACCTTTCTGGAGTTTTAACTTCTCATATTATCAGCAATGGATACAACTCTTTCTCATTTTAGCTCATTTCTACCATTCTATTTAACTCATTTCCTTGGAGGCATTGTTCTCTATCCTTCAGAAACCAGACCAGTGGCAAGAGTAAGCTGGTATTGTCCATGGTATAAGATATGGATAGATAAAGTGGTCCCTTTGGAGGCCTGTGGATGAAGTCATAAAACTCTTTGTTTGGTATTACTAGTGATTTGTGATTGACAGGTCTGCTGCACATAATTCCTAGAGAAAAGAAGCTACAGTTACTTGAACAAATATTAGTGTTTGACCAAAATGTATCAGACCCTAAAAAGAATTAAACGGAGAAATATGATTTAACACTATAGATATGGCAGCCCACTTAGTCACGTGAACTGTAAGCTGTCCAGTAGACATTATTAATCATTTAGCATCTATTAGTGAGCACCTTGCTATTTGTCATATCATCCTCATAAAATATGGTACAGAGAAAATTTAATCACTGGGATTTTGAGAAATTTGTTGCGTATTCAGAGTGAAATGTAAAGAAAACTCATACTTGTCTGACTGGGTCATTTTTAAAGTAAGACTTCAGTTTAACCTACAACCAAGTACTGGTTGTGTGATCTGATATACTTTGCTAACACTCCAACCTCCATATTTTCACTCATGAATCAAAACCAGTTTTTGAGATCTCACTATGGTCCCTCTAATCTTCAAATATTATGAAACTTCAAACACTTTATTTGGTACTATCCCATTTATAACATGTCAACATTTTTATCCTTATAATGTGTAATGAAAGTAACTATTCATAATAAACATGAAAAATAATGTTTTCTAAAATTACAAAAACATCATTCCAATTTCAACATTAGTAATTAATTTCAGATTGCTAGATAAAGTGCATCAAGGCATGAACTTACGACAGATGACTTGTCTAAAATTTAGCTAATGTAAATTAAGTCCTTCCTTTCTTCATAACCAACTAATTAAAACATGATACTAGAAGAATCAAAGTTAGCATGGTCCATCAAGCAAGGGATTTGTAGACACACAAGAAACTGCAAATGAAATGAGGTGCTCAAACTGCAACCAGTAAGACCACTCAGTTTGGAGAGTGTGAAAAAGTCTCCTGAAGAGAACAGTCTTTGAGCAGCATATTGAGCATATTGCCAAGAGTTTTCATTTGGAGCCACAATAATCCATGTCCACTCCAACTGAACCTTGGAAATTAATTTGAAATAACTTGATTTTCACTTGGGGGTGGTGGTGGTATAAATCTCTGTTCCTTAGGTTAACAAAGCATTTGTAAAGAGCAGCATTCACATGATTTCTATTTCTAAGAGTCAAACTGAGCCCTTGCCTTGGGGAAGAGCATGCTCAGAGTTGCAAGCAGCTGTGAGCTGTTTCTCTTAACTTGTGTGGCATGGAGCTGAGAGAGTGTAAAAGATGGGAAGTGATGTGGAACCAGAATTCAGAGAGTTCCAGGTCCCACTGCAGTAAAAGTCTGCTGAGAAGCAGCTGAGTACATAAAAACTCCTAAAGAAAACCAAAACAATGGTATTCCCCATTGTGACTGTTTAGTCTTTCTGTAGAGACTCATGGGGTCCTGGTTATTATCTATTTTTAATATCACTTGACCTGAAAATTTATGCTTCCACCTGGAAAAAGAGTAGTTTTTTTCCCCTAATGTGATTATGAGTGAATAAAATGATGAGGGAAGTGTCACAGAATGTTTAAATTTTTGAAATCAGTAGATGTCACTTATTTCTCTATATTTTACTTATAAATAAACGCATTACATATTCTCAATGATTGATCAATTCTTTTGTGTATATCTACTATAGTCTATTCCATGAATTATGAAATGGGGGCTTAAGAGTTTGCTCAGTGGTTAAGGAGCTTGCCCTCAAAGCTTAAGGACCTGAGTTTGATTCCCCAGTACCCACATGAAGCCAGATATACAAAGGGGGTGCATGTGTCTGGTGTTCATTTGCATTGACTGGAGGCCCTGATGTGCCCATTCTTCTCCTCTCTCTCTCTCTGTCTGTGCCTCTTTCTCTCTTAAATAAATAAGTAAATAATAATAAATTCTCAAATTGGAATGTGTCAAATCTAACATAATATATATGCATATATAAGCATATACATGAGTATATATGTGTGTGTTTTATATAGTTATTTATATTATTTATATTATTTATATATATTCCCTTTAAAATAAGGAAAAGGTCTGGAGAGATGGCTTAGTGGTTAAGTGCTTGCCTGTGAAGCCTAAGGACCTCGGTTTGAGGCTTGATTCCCCAGGACCCATGTAAGCCAGATGCACAAGGGGGTGCACGTGGCTGGAGTTCGTCTGCAGTGGCTGGAGGTCCTGATGTGCCCACTCATTCTCTCTCTCTCTCTGCCTCTTTCTCTCTCTGTCTGTCACTCTCAAATAAATAAATAAAAATAAAGAAAATTAAAATAAGGAAAAATGTACTCTTTGGATATGTGTTGCTAATTTGCTAATTGTTTTATTGACTTCCTTATAACATATCACCACTCTCTCAACTCTAGTTTGAAAACAAGTTAGACATGTATACCTTTCTTCTCAGACTGACTGAAGGCTTCATGGACTGGAACTCATTGTCTGTAGATAATCATTCAGTAATAATAACAGCACAGGGCCTTTATAGGCTTAGAGAAATGTTTTGGATACTTGGCAATTATCAAACCCTTATCAATACCATCACAGAAAGACAAATACTGATGTAAGATATAAAATACAAGATTTTGGGGCTATATATAGGATATAGAGCAAAAACAGCAAAAACATAGTTCAGAGGTAATATAGAGTAGTACAAGATGACATGTGTTAAGTCAAAGTTATGAGGGGGCAGGGGACTACCATAAATGTTAAGAAATATTTTTTATTAAGTAGAAACTTTGTATGGGCGTATCATGTGTTAGTACCATCATTTCCCTTCTTTCTGCCCCCATTTGGGTGAGGGCCCTCCTCAGTGGGATTGCCAGTATTCCCTGGGGTTGTGAGTTATGAGATGTGAGAGCAGCAGTCAGTTATTGTAAAGGCGGGGGGCAGGGAGGGCCTCTGGATATTTCCTTCCACCCTATGGCTCTTACAAACTTCCTGCCCCTCTTCTGCAAAATTTTCCAAGCTTTGATGGGTGTGTTTTAAGTCTATTTTAATGCTGTGCTCTCTGAAGCTTCTGGATTTCTGCTTTGGTATGTTTTGAGTATCCTCAGAGTCTGCCTCCATCACCCTGGACCTGGTTGTCAGGCTTGCTATTAAAGCAGCACCCTCACTCATCTCGCCAATTCCTCTGTGGTTTCACCTGGGCCCTGGCTGATGTGTGAAGAGTGGTTTATCTCCTCATTCTAGCTGCCTTATGAAAAAGAAAAACAGATTCTCCAATGGAGAATGAAGTCAGCATAGATTAAATGGAATAAGCATAGTTAATTAAGAGAGATTTTGATGGGTGTATCATCTCTTTTGCCCAAAGACTAGTGGGAGCTTCTCATTGGAGTCTATGATCTTGGTATCCATAGGATTTTGACTCTGTTCCTAGTTCAAGCTATGGGTTCCTTTCCACTGAGTGGATGAATCTCTTAGCCAATCAGAGAGCCATTGCTTACCCACCTTGGCTGGGTGCCACTATTGCATAGATGGGTATACATAAGATTTAGGAGCTAAATATCTTCTCAAGAGTTATAAGTATGGATAGTAATTTTCCAAATTAACAAAGGATAATGGTCATGATAATTCCAATTACAAAATTGATTTTCCTTTTTATATTTTGATTAGATTAATATTTTGAACTTTCTAAAAAAATTATAATGCAAAGATGGAAGGAAAAACTGTTTTATATTTCTAGAAAATGACTACTTTTTGTGTGCTTGTATTTCTTGCTGTCCCCCTGAGCTGGGGGAGGAGTCAGGATTCTCCTTTTTCATAGTCCCTTCATGGGGAAAGGACCATCATAAGATAATTACCTGGTTTTTGCTTCTAGGAAGAGTTAGTGACAAGCTGGTCATGTAACTACCATATGATCGTGTAATTTCTTTTTTGGGCATATATTCAAATAAATTGAAATCAGGATATGAATTTATATCCATTGTATTATTATTCACAATAATAAAGACTAAGACAATGTCCATCAAGTGATGAAAGGGTGGGCTGAAGGGATGGCTTATCAGTTAAGGTGCTTGTCTGCAAAGCCAAAGGACCCAGGTTCGATTCCCCAGGACCTGCATAAGACAGAAGCACAAGGTGGTGCAGTGTCTGGAATTTGTTGGCAGTGGCTGGAGGCCATGGTGTGCCATTTTTTTCTGCCTCTCTCTGTGTCAAATAAGTAAATAAAAATATTTTTATGGCAGGAGAAATGGCTTGGCAGTTAAAGCACTTGCCTGCAAAGCCTGAAGACCCAGGTTCAATTCCCCAGTACTCATGCATGCCAGATGCACAAGGTGGCACATGCATTTGGAGTTCGTTTGCAGTGGCTGTAGGCCCTGGCATGCCATTCTCTCTCCATCTGACTCTTCCTCTCTCTTTTTCCATCCCTCTTTCTGTCAAATAAATAAATAGCTAAAATATTTTAAAAAGACGAAAAGACCGAGAAAGTGTGGAAAATAGATGAAATGGAATATTATTCAACTTTTAAAAAGATGGAAATTCTACCATTTAGAACAGCTTGGAAGAAACCGAAAGATATTATTTAAGTTGAAGTAAACCAAACACAACCAGGCTGATGCTGCCAATACGATAAATCTAAAATATTCAAACATAGAAGGAGATAGTGGAAAAGATGATTTCCAAGTTTTGGGTTTAAGGGTAAATAGGAAAATGTAGTTATAGACATCAACAGAATAGTCACCAAGAGGTGTCTGAATGTTTGTCACCAAGAAATAGAAAAACAAAGAAAAAGCAATAACTATTTGATTGTTGTGTTTGAATGAGAGAAGCAGAGTGGAGTAAAAATGTGGCAGAGACAAGATGATCTATAATGAAGAGAGCTTAGCATGAAGCAGCATATACCACCCAATATTTCTGGTTAAGAGCAAAGCTTAACCTAGACAAACTATTTAGCTGGGAAGGAATAAGCAGGGGTGCCCAGAAGTCCCCAGTAACAGCATGGATAACTGAAATATTTGCTACTGGGGAAGCCTGCAGCCTGCACAGACCATGAGCCTGGTACTGCTGGAAATACAAACCACTAATTTGCCTTAGGCAAGGAGTCTAGCTCTCATTGTGCCATGCTCTATCCAAGTTCTTGCTGCACAGCACTCTGTGAGTCATTTCCCCTTCACAGTACTATTAAATAGCTGAGTAGCCCTTCCCACCGTTACATAGGCCAAATAAGCAGCTGAAAAGCCTATCTTGAGAGGCTCAGGAAATAGATCTACCCTGAGAGGCAGCTTGGCAGATTACCCAAAACAGGTTGCCTGGCTTCCATGTGCTCTATAAAGGAATCTTGCAGCCTTCATGGTCACCATGGCCAAGCTCACAAGTGTGAGCTACATTCACTATCATGAACACTGCACTGTGCCAACCTCGTTCCATCAAAATGGCCCTGACCTCATTTAGCCATTAAATGCTGGAAAAGGCCAAACTTCTGCTACAATATAAGCTGCACCTCACATGCAGGGATCCATCATAGCAGCCATGATCATATGCATTCCATATACACTTGCAAGTGCCCTTTTCTTTTCTTTTTATTTATTCATTTGAGAGTGACAGACAGAGAAAGAGGGAGAGGGAGGGAGGGAGGAGAGAGAGAGAGAGAGAGAGAGAGAGAATAAGCATGCCAGGGTTTCCAGCCACTGCAAATGAACTCCAGATGCACATGGATCCTGGGGAATCGAGCCTGGAACCAGGGTCCTTAGGCTTCACAGGCAAGCACTTAACCACTAAGCCATCTCTCCATCCCCAACAAGTGCCCTTTTCTTGGTGAATTCACTCTGGCTAAAATGGCTGCATCCCATCTGGTGGAGTATTCCTACAGACTTCTCATGTCTAGGCCATTAAGATATCCACAGGCATCCTGGATGCTGATTACAGCTGAAGACGCTGTGCAAGTGCTGCGCTAGTGTACCTATGTGGAATCAAAGTCACCGCAGTCTACTTAGTGGACACCACAAGACTCATTGCAAGGAGAAACTTACCACAATAGCCGGGCAGTGTAGGGAAACAAGAAGCATGCAAAAGCCAAATATCATATCTCCTCCAATAAATACAGCATCATTCTAATAATAGACCTGTAAAAATAAACCAAAATATTGCCCCCCAAAGTATTCAAGCCAGGTATGGTATTACACACTTGTAATTCTAACAGTAGGGATGTTTGAACCCATCCTGGGATATATAGTGCTACCTTGTCTCAAAAAAATCAAAATAATTATTTTTTAAAAAATATTTATTTGGAGAGAGAGAGAGAGAGAGAGAGAGAGAGAGAGAAGAGAGAATGGGTGTGCCAGGGACTCCTGCTACTGCAAACAAACTCAACACATGCACCACTTTTTGTACCTGACTTTATGTGGGTACTGGGCAATCAAACCCAGGCCATAAGACTTTTCATGAAGTATCTTTAATTGCTGAGCCATCTCTCAAGCCCTCAAACTAATTATTTTAAGTTAATATAAAAATAAACAGAGTATGAAAATAGATAATTCATCATATGAATAAGACATTAGTGTGTGCAAAATCCTGAATTCCATCCTCACCACTGCAAAATAAAATAAATTAAATAAATATAATTCAGTAAGGACATGTCTATCCATATATCAACTAGTAATCTACTATCTGCTTATTTTTCTATCTATCTATTGTTGTACTCATTACCTTTGTATCACTATGACCAAAAACCTGGCATAAACATCTTAAAAAAGGAAAGGTCTACTTTGGCTCATGGTTTCTTTGAGATTTCAGTCCATCATAACTTAGAAAAACCAGCATTGCCCTTAGTGGTATAAGCATAATGCAGTTGTCACTCACATGGTATGTACCTGGAACCAGAGAACTGGCTGGTCTGTTTCTACCGGTAAGGTCTAACCTCCAAAATGTTCTGAAGCCTTCAAATGGCCATAATACAGGGAGTGTTTAAGACATGAGCACAGATTCTAATCATAACATTCTTCCCAGGGACACAAAAGACTCAGCAATTTTATGAGAAAACTTTGTTAAGTTCAGTTTCAAAAGTCCCTACTCTTAAGTGTCCCAACACTATTTAAAACTTCAAAGTTCAAAGTCTATTCTGATTTTCAAGGAAATGTATCAAATGTTTCAAAGCTGTGAGTCCCTGTACAATCAAAAACAAAGTTACATACTTTCAATATACAGTAGCATAGAGTAAATAGTCTCAAGTTAATAATTTTGCCATCTGTTTGTAAAAACAAGAATAATCGAAACCCCAAATTGCCATATGGAAATAAATCAATCCAGTAGAGAAAGATGGCTTAGCAGTTAAGGTGCTTGCCTGAAAAGTCAAAGGATCTAGGTTCAATTCCCCAGGACCCACATAAGCCAGATGCACAAGGGGGCGCATGCATCTGGAGCTTGTTTGCAGTGGTTGGAGACCCTGATGTGCCCATTGTCTTGGTATCTCTACCTGCCTATTTCTCTATTTCTCTCTCTCTCTCTCTTTCAAATAAATAAATAAAAATAAAATGTTAAAAAACCAGAAATTAATGAATTAGAAATGAAGAACACCACTTTTAAAATTAATAAAACAAAGAGCTTGTTTCTGGAAAAAGTAAATTAGATTCATAAACAGCTGACCAAATTGATCAGAGAGAAGACTCAAATCCACAAGATTAAAAATCAAAAAGGAGATACTACAACAGGTATCAATGCAATTGGGGAATCATTAGGACATATTTCAAATAACTATATTCTACAAAATTGGAAAATCTGAAAGAAATGGATGAGTTATTTTATTCACACCACCTATCAACCTAAACTCAGAAGAGATAAATTACCTGAACAGAGCTATAATATCAAACTAGATTGCAAATGTAACTAAAAGCCTCCAAACAACAAAAAAGAAAGAAAGAAAAAAAAAAAACAAAAAACAATGTCCAGGATCAGATGGATTCACTGCCAAATTCTACCAAACTTATTTCATATAATTGAAAAAGAGGGAATGCTCACTGAGTCCTTCTATGTAGCCAGAATTACTCTAATACAATAACCAACAGACTCAATAAGAAAATTACAGAGCAATATCCCTGATGAACTTAGATGCAAATATTCTCAATAAAATTATTCCCAACTGAGTCCAAGGACACATCCAAATTATCATCTACCTTGATAAAGTAGGTTTCATTGCCATGATGGAGGTATGATTCATTAAATGGAAATTGTCAAATATATCAAATAGATTTTAAGACAGGAATCACATGACCACTTCATTAGATGCAGGAAAGAATTTTGAGAAACACAAAACACCTTTATGATTAAAACACATGAGAGACTGTGGATGGGGGGATCATATAGCAACATAATAAGATCTATATATAATAACTATGGCATGTATCATATTAAATGGGAAAAACTTGAAGCATTTCCATTAAGGTTTGGAACAAAATAGGGTGCCCACTCTCACTACTGCTTTTGTGGAGTTTTATCTGAAGAAATAAGACAAGAGCTGGGCGTGGTGGCGCACGCCTTTAATCCCAGCATTTAGGAGGCAGAGGTAGGAGGATCGCCATGAGTTCGAGGCCACCCTGAGACTCCATAGTGAATTCCAGGTCAGCCTGAGCTAGAGTGAGATCCTACCTCCAAAACAAAACAAAACAAAAAAGAAAAAAAAAAAAGAAATAAAACAAGAGAAAGAAATAAAGGGGGTACAAACTGGAAAGGAAAAAGTCAAACTAGTTCTATTTGCAGATGATACAATTTTATACATAAGGAATCCAAAATAATGCCACCAAAAGTCCTAAAGGTGATAAATTCCTTCATAAAAATGGAAACATAAGGCCTGGAGAGATGGATTAGCAGCTAAGGCTCTTGCCTGAAAAGCCTAAGAACCCAGGTTTGATTGGCCAGTACCCATGTAAGCCAGATACACAAGATGAAACATGCATCTGGAGTTGGTTTGCAGTGATTAGGGGCCCTGGCATACCCATTCTCTCTTCCTCTTTATATAGCTACCTCTTTCTATTTCTCTTATAAGTAAAATAAATATAAAAAAATCTTAAAAGTGGAAAGATAAGCTATCAATACAAAAATTCAGTAGCCTTTATATAAAGCAAATATGCAGAGGAAGAAATCAAGGAAGCAGTTTTGTTTAGAATAGTAAAAAAAAAAAAATCTTGGAATATCTCTAAGTGAAAGGAAGTGAAATACCTATATGCATTGAAAACATAAAAACACTGAAGAAAGGAATTTATTGGAAGAATTAATATCATGAAAATGGCCATCCTACCAAAGCAATATACTCAATTTAACTCAATTCCAATCAAAATCCCAGCAACATCTTTCACAGAGATAGGAAAAATTGTTTTAAAATTCATATTCAAGCACAAAATGTCTCAAATAACCAAAACTATCCACAGCAAAAAGAATGTTACTGGTGGTATCACCATACCTGATTTCAAGATGTACTACAAAGCCATACTAATAAAAACAGCATGATACTGGCACAAACAGACATATAAATCAATGGAATAGGATGTAAGATCGAATTTTAAGTTCTAGTAACTACAGGTACCAGATCTTTGACAGAGGGGCCAAAATGCAACCTGGATAAAAGACATAACTTTTAACAAATGGTGCTGAAGAAACTGAATAACCACATACAGAAGAATAAATTTAGAATATTATCTCTTACACTGCACAAAAATTAACTCCAGATAGATCAAGGACTTCAGGATAAGACCTGAAACCCCAGTAGCCCAGGGAATTAGAAAAATACTCAATTATTCAGAATCTCATGAAACTAAAAAGCCATTGTACAGATAAGCACACCATCAACAGAATCAATAGACAACCCTACAGAATGGGAGACAATCTTCATCAGCTATACAATGGACAGAAGTTTGATATCTAGAAGTTAAAAACTAGGCAAGGAATTTAGCAGGGAGATCTCAAAGGAAGAAATACAAATGGCCAATAAACACCTAAAAATTTTTGGACATCTTAAGGTGTCAGGGAAATACAAATCAAAATGACTTTGAGATTTTATCTCACTCCAGCTAGAATAACAATAATCAGAAAATCAAATGAAAATAACTTCTGTACAGAGTTTGGGGAAAGAGATACTGTGATGGTTTGAATGTATAGCCCCATAGCCTCAGATATTTTTAAATTAGATATGGACATATTTTGTATGTAAACAACACACGTTGGTACCATCCTTTCCTTCCTCCCTGCCCCTTTTCTGAAGAGGCCTTCCTTGTTGGGGATGCAGGTCAACCCAATAGGGATTGTGGGTCATGCATTATGGGGAGGGGGAGGGAATGTCTCTGTGCAACATGTCCCAACTTCTGGCTCTAACAATCTTTCTTCCCCATCTTCCACAAAATTTCCTGAGCCATGCTGGGAGCATTTTAAGTCTACTTCAATGATGGGCACTTAAGAGCCTCTGGATCTCTGGTTTGGTAGGTGTTGAGTGTCCTCAGTAGCTTTCTCCATCACCTTGTGCTGATATCAGCTTAACTAAGAAAGCAGCACTCTTGCTCATTTCCCCAATTCCTCTGTGGTTTCAGCTGGGGCCAAGGTAGAGTGCACTGGGTAGTTTTATCTCCTCAGGTCCAGCTCCTGTCTGGAAAAGAGAAGCAGATTCTTCAACAGAGAATGAAGCCATCACCCGTTAAATGGGATAACTATTATTGATTTAGAGAGAATTAAAAGTGTATAGACTCTTTTATAGTCTAAGGTTAGTGGGAGTTTAACAATGGAAAATGGAATCATTATCTGGATATGATTCTGACTTGTTTTTCAGTTCCAGATATAGTTTCCTTTCCACTGAGTGGGTCTGTTAGCCAATCCAAGAGGATTTGGTTACCCACCATGGCTGTGTGCCACTATTGCTCTGAGTTTAGTTTTGGTAGGTGGTATATGTCTAGGAATTAATCCATTTCTTCCAGATTATTTAATTTTGGGGAGTAGAGGTTGTGGAAGTATGCCCTATGATTCTTCCAATTTCATTGATGTGTGTTGTGATCTCTCCTTTAGCATTTTGATTTTGTTAATTTGAGACTTCTCTTTTTTTTTGCTTGATCAATTTGCCCAGGGATTTGTCAATCTTACTTATTTTTGAAAGAACCAGCTCTTCATTTCTGCTCTAATCTTGACTATTTCTGTCTGGATCTCTTTGGGTTCAATTCTTCTTGTTTTTCCAATTACCTTTAGGTGGACAGTCAGGTTATTGATTTGGGACCTCTCTGTCTTTGTAATGAAGGTATTTAGGGCTATGAATTTTCCCCTTAGGACTGCCTTCATTGTATCCCATTGGCTTTGGTAGGTTGAGTTTTCATTATCATTCAATTCTAGGAATTTACAATTTCTTTTTTAATTTCTTCCATGACCCATTCATTGTTTAAAAGTATAGTCTCCAGGAGGTGGTAGAGTTCTTGATGTATCTCTTGTTATTAATGTATAGCTTTAAAGCATTGTGATATGACATGATGCAGGAAGTTAGTTCAATTTTCCTGACTTTATGAAGGCATGCTTTATGGCTTAATATATGCTCAGTTTTGGAGAAGGTTCCGTGGGCTGCTGAAAGAATGTGTATTCTGTAGAAATCCATTAGGTCTCATTTATCTATGGTGTTGTTGAGGTCTATTATTTCTCTGTTGGTTTTCTGCTTGGATGATCTGTATATTGATGATAGTGGAGTATTAAAGTCTCTGACTATGATGGTGTTGATGTTTATTTCTGTTTTGTTGTCAAGTAGATTTTGTTTTATAAACTGTGGCGCCTGTGTGTTTGGGGCATATAGATTTATGATTGTGATGTGCTCATGTTGATCATTCCCTTGATGAGTAAAAGATGGCATTCTTTTTCCTTTTTGATTACTTTTGGTTTGAAGTCTATTTTATTGGATATTAATATAGCAGCACCCACTTGTATTTTATTTCCATTTGCTTGGAATATAATTTTCCAAACTTTCACCCTGAGGAGGTGTCTACCTTAGTGGTGAGGTGGATAGAAGGTCCAGTCTTTTGATCCACCCTGATAGCCTGTGTCTTTTGATGGGTGGGTTAAGAACATTAATATTTAAGGTTATTACTGCGAGGTTTGAATTAATCCCTGCCATGATGAGATGTTTTATGGGGTTTGGTGCTTTCTTGTGTTTTGTACTATTTTGAGCCTGGTTTATTTTGGTTATTGTGATCTTCTTCTTCTTGGCTTTTGAGATTGGTTGCTTGACTGTTCTGTGTGGAGTATTCCCTCCAGTATTTTCTGTAGGTTTGGATTTATATTCATGTAATCATAGAGTTGAGTTTTTTTCATGGAAAGTTTTTCTTTCACCATCTATTAGGAGGGATACTTTTGATGGGTAGAGTAGCTTGGTTTGGAAGCCATAGTTTTTCAGACTTTGAAGTGCTCCATTCCAGGTCCTTCTGGCTTTCATGGTTTCCACTGAGAAATTTGATGTAATTCTGATGGAATTGCCTTTGTATGTTGTGACTTGCTTCTCTCTTGGTGCTTTTAATACTCTCTTTTTGGTTTCATTGTTGAGTTTTAACTATGATGTGTCTTCGAGAGTTTCTTCTTTGGTCCTGTCTGTTTGGGGTTCTGTGGGCTTCTTGTATCTTGATGTGCCTCTCTTTTGTGAGATTGGGAAAATTTTCTGCAATAATTTTGTTGAATATGTTCTCTATGCCTCTGGTCTGGATTTCTCCTCTTTCTGGTATACCCATGATCCAGATATTTGGTAATTTTAGGGTGTCCCACAGTTCCCTCATGTTCTGTTCACTTGATATTTTGAAATTAGCAAAGTTTTTGGCGTCCTGATCTATATCTTCTGCCTTATTTTCCAGATCAGAAGTTCTGACTTCCACACGAGTATCTCTGTTGGTGAGTCATTCTAGAGAGGTTTTTATAATTTCTATTTGATTTTTGTTTTCTGTTGTGTTGTTTTGCTTTGTGTCCAACTCTTTTTTGAGGTATAATTTCAATTCGAGTTCTGATTTTCTTGATACTTCCTGTAGTTCATTCTTGCATTTGACCAAGTCTTCATTAAGGTTAATAAACTGGTTGTTGAGGTCTTACATTTCTTGACTTACCTTCAATTTATCTCTTTGGAGGGTTCTAACATTTTCTTCAATCAGGTTAAGCCTACTGTCAAAAGCTAAATGCTCAGGAGATGGTTCTTTTCAATTTCATTGATACGATTATTGGTTCTTTGATAGTTTGCTTCAAGTTCAGCATTTTTTTTAAATCAGGGTGTCATTGGTTGTGTTTTCTTTTTGGGAATGAATTTCTGTTGATTTCTCTATGGTTTCATTGGAAGCTTCCACTGTAGGACTAGGCATCCTTGGAGGAAATCTTTCAGTTTTCTGGCTTTCTTACATTGTTGTCTACCCATTTTAGGAAGACTCTTTATTTTATTGAGGATAAAGCAAATTTTTGTTCTTTGGCCTATTCACACTCTGACTCAGGTGAACAGGGATGTTGGTACCTAGTGGCCAGTCAGGATACCAGAGCAAAAGGCCTGATTTCACAGCTCACCCAGGGACCAGGCCTCCCCAAGCAGGACACAATGGGACCTACCAGGACCAGGGGACTGGGAGGAGCAAGAGAACAGGCGTTTGGCCTACTTTGTGCTGAGCCCTCCAGCACACAGAACAGAGCAGGCAACTCAGACCTGGGAGGTGGGAGGAGCCCAGAAATACATCTGGCTTATTCACTACAGACTGCTGTACTCTCTCACACACTGTCCAAGCAAGGAACTCAGATATGAAAAGTGGGAGGAGCCTGGAGATGGGTCTGGCCTGCACACTCCAAACCACCACATGAGCCCACACACTGTCTGAGCAAGGTACTCCAGCTCAGGAGGTGAGAGGAACCCAGAAATGGGTGTGGCCTACTCACTCCAGACCACAGCACCCCTGCCTCAGGTATTTTTTACCAATCTTCCCACTTAGTCTCTTACATGTGGAGCCCTGCTGTAGGAGGAGTATAACTGGGGACAGTTCTTGAGTGCAGCCCTAAGTTTGTGCACAAAGTTAGCTCATACTTGCTGCTCATTTTCTGCTAAAGATGTAGGCTGATATAAGGCAGCTTCCAGTACTGTGAAGCTTCCCTTGGAATATGTAAGCCTGAAATAAACCTTTTCTTCCCATAAGCTGCTTCTGATAGGGTGTTTGTCCCAGTGATGAGCCAGGTGAGTGCAACAGAAAAGTTGGTACTGAAAAGTGGCTTTGTTGCTGTGATGAAACAGACCATGTAGTTTTTTGGTCTTTTGGAATGTGTTTTCAGGTGAAATATGGAATGAATTTGTATTTTTGACTGGAGAAGGCTTGCAATGTTGTAAGCATAGCTTTGTGGCTGTTCTGGTGAGAGTTTGAAAATGATAAATGCAGAGAGAATTATGGACTGTGAAGGCTTGGCTTATTAACTTTCAAGGAGGAAAGAGAGAACTTTGCTGGAACTGGGCTATGGCAGAAACTCTGGCATGCCTGAAACCCTGAAAACTGGATCAAAGTTGAGTTTAAAAGTAATGGACTGGTGTGCTTGGCAGAATGTGTAGGAGGTATAGTTTATCATGGCAAAAAATTCTATGTTTGCAGTTATGGACACAGAGACTGGTATTAGACTTAAGTTATCATTGTTAAGGAGATTAACAAAAATAAAGGTGGGCTAACTCTTTAGCACTGGGATAATAATAAATATTTCCTGAGGGCAAAAACCAAACCATTGAAGTACAAAAATAGTATGAGTGCAAATAATTTTGAAAGGAGGGGGCCTAAACAAAGAAGTATACTGCTCTTCAAGGTCCAGCTTTATACTCCCACTGGATTTACAAATTTGACTATGCTGTCCACTTGGTACTAGTTGAGTGAGTTGCTAGACTTTTATTGTTTATATTTTGAGATCTTTATAAATTCTAGATATCAGATGTATAGCTGGAAAAGATTTTCTCCCATTCTGTATGCTGTCTTTTGACTCTGTTGATGGTTAGCTTATCTGTACAATGGCTTTTGAGTTTCATGCGATACCAGAGGTGGAGTATTAGTCTAATTGCCTGGGATGCTGGCTGTTGTTCAGAAAGTCCTTCCCTATGCCTATATTTTAGAGTGTTCTGCCTATGTTTTCCTTTCTAGGGTTTCAGATCTTATATTGAGGTCCTTGAAGCATTTGGAGTTGATTTGTATGCAGGATGACAGAGGAGGGTACAGGTTCATTCTTCTACATGTAGCTATTCAGTTTTTCCAGCATCATTTACTGAAAATGCTAACATGATTTTTTGGTCCCTTTCTCAAAGATGAGGTAAATGTGGGAAAGACTTATACCTGGATCTTCTATTCTAATCCATTTATCTACATGTCTGTTTTTGTGCCAGTATCAAGAATTTTTTTTTATTACTATGGCTTTATAGTATTCTTGAAGTCAGGGATGGTGATGCCACTAGAGGCATTCCTTTTAATAAGGATTCTTTTGGCTATCTGAGACCTTTTGTGCTTCCATATCAATCTTTAAAATAATCTTATTTATTTACTTATTTATTTATTTGTTTACTGAGATAGAGAGAGAAAGAGACAGAGAAGGGGAAGGAGGGAAAGAATGGGAATACCAGGGCTTCTAGCCACTGCAAACATACTCCAGATGCATCTGCCACTACGTGCATTGGGCTTACATGGGTTCTGGGGAATTATTCTTAGGCTATACTGGCAAATGCCTTAACTGCTATACCATATCTACATACCCTACATGAATTTTGAGACTATTTTTTTCTAATTCTGTAAAGAATACTGCAGGAATTTTGATTGGAATTGCATTGAATCTGTATATTGCTTTTAGTATGATTGCCATTATTGCACTTTGCTCCACATTGCTGGGGTGAACATCAAAACCAGAGAGTTTATGGGAGGAAGGGGTTTATTTCAAGCTTACAGATTGTGGTGGTTTGATTAAGGTGTCCAACATAAACTTATATTTTCTGAATGCTAGGTCTCCAGCTGGTGACAACTTAGAAATTGGAGCCTCCTAGTGTTGATGTATTGTTGGGGGTGGGCTTTCGGGTATTACAGGTAACTTCCCCTTGTCATTGTTTGGCACACTTTCCTGCTGCTATTGTCCACCTGATGTTGGCCAGGAAGTGATGTCCACCCTCTGCTCATGCCATCATTTTCCTCTGCCATCATGGGGCTTCCCCTTGAGATTATAAGCCAAAATAAAACCTTTCTTCCCACAAGCTGATCTTGGTCAGGTGTTTTCTGACAGCAACATAAAGCTGACTGCAACAGTAAAATTGGAACCAGAGGAGTTGCTTAAAACCTGACTGTGTGGCTTTTGGCCTTTTGGGAGTGACTTGAGGGAGGAATGGGAAAGGATTAGAAACCTTGATCTATAAGATGCCCTGCAGTGCTATAAGTACAGCTTGATGGATTCTGGTCATAGTTCAAAGACCTGAATGCAGAAAGAACTATGGACTGTGAGGTTTGGCTTATAAGTTGAGGAAAGAGCTTTGTCCAGGTGGGCTAAAGGCAGTTTGTGTGAGAGGCTTGCTGTTATGCCCATGTCTTGACAGCTTGTGCAGGGTTGAATTACATAGAAATAGACTTGTGTAAACAGATGTATATGGCACAGAAAGAAATGAAATCTTTGGGCCAAAACTGCTGCCCATCCAGGTGCAACTGTTTGAGATTAAAACCACTGATATTGGGGAAGATGATCTGCATTAGGACACCTGAAAGAATATATATACTCTTTTTCAAAGAGCCAGAATGCTGAAGAAGTGTCCTATTCTTCAAAGTCTGCTTTATTCCTCCGGATTAATAAATTGGTAGCCCACTTGGTACTATGTAATATAAAAATGCAGAAAGAGAGTGTCATTGAATTTCTAACATGGTTTTGTTTTTGGAAATGGCCATGGGAATGTGAAGCAGGCTTGTTGGATTACTTGCATGGAGGCCTGATGAATCCATGGGGACAGACTATGGGTTGCAGTGAAGACCTAATGGAGATGATAGGACTATGGCATGACTTCCCAGGACAGCTGCCAGTACCTGATGAAGTTTTCTGGTACTGTGAATAGCCTAGCTGGATGGGCAGAATTGGAACTCCAGAGACTCATCACTCTTTAGAATTATTAAACTTGGAGACTTGTCACAGGTTAGAGTGGTCAGACTTGGAGCTACAAATTTTGATGTTTTCCCTGTTTGTTTTAATTTTTTATTGTTTGAATACTTCTTTGCTATGCCCAATGCCATGTCTTGCAGTATGAATGTTTATTTTGTGCCACTATTTTTTTTTTATGACTCAGTTAAAAGACCTTGGACTATGGGGGTGTTTGAACATCATTGGGATTGGTAAAAGCTATGAGGACTCTTAAAGTTTGACTGAATGCATTGTATTTTACATCATGTATGGTTATTAGTTTATGGGGATCAGGGGTGGAATGTGGTGGTTTGATTCAGGTGTCCCCTTAAACTTATGTGTTCAGGATGCTGGGTCCCCAGCTGGGTGGCAATTTGGGAATTGGAGCCTTCTAGAATTTATGTATTATTGGGGGTGTGTTTATGGGTGTTGTATCCAGCCTCATCTTGGTATTGTTTGGCACATTCTCCTCCTTCTGTTGTCTACTCAATGTTGGTAGGAGTTGATGTCCACATTCTGCTCATATTATTATTTTCTCCTGCCATCATGGAGCTTCCCCTCAAGTTTTTAAGCCAAAATAATCTCTTTCTTCTCATAAGCTGCTCTTGGTTGGATGTTTTCTTCCAGCAACATGAAACTGACTACAACATAGATCCAGGAGAAGTTCCATCAAATGGCAGAAGAATATGGCTCCAATTCATAAATCCAAGCAGAGTGATGCCACCAAACTGCACCACAAGCAAGCAAAGCCTAAGCTCAAAACCTCTCTGCATACCTTTAGGCTAGAATTCAGATCCATCCCAAGTAATATACTCCCCTGTAGCAGAAGTCTACCTGCTAGGGGCTGAAGCTGAAAACTCAATTTTAGTAAAATATCAGAATCTATGGGGGATATGCATTCAAACTCCCACATTCTGCCCCTGGCTACCAACAGACTCATGACTATCTACCACTGTAACTGGCATTCAGTCCAAGTTTAAAGGTGATATAAACTTCACCAACTTTTAAGACTATCTCTTATATGTGAATCCTGTAAAATTAAAGCAAGTTATATACTTCCAACACATAATGACACAGAGTAAACATTTACAGTGCTTTGAGGCTTAGTAAGAAGAGACGGGACAAGTGCAAAATCAATAATCATCAAATAAACATCAAACATTGGCAGTTCATGTTTGATAACCATAACCAGTGACCAGTGATGACAGTCTGTGGATTTCCAATTCTGCCCCTTCAGCTGGGCTGAGTAGCTGGGGAAAACTTTTATCCTGAGCCAACAGTGCTCCATTGTAGCCCTTGTACTTGGTATATCCAAACCATCTTCAAGTTTCCATTGTAAACCACAGTTCCTCTTCAATTCCATAAATGGGCCTTTCTAGCCTTATTAATTAATTAATTTATTTATTTATGAGAATGCATGTACCAGGGCCTCTAGCCACTGCAAATGAACCCAAGATGCATATACCACCTTGTGAATCTAGCTTACATGGGTAGTGGGTCCTTAGGCTTTGCAGGCAAGTTTCTTAGTTGCTAAGCCATCTTTCTAGTCCTCTCTCAGCCTTTAAAACAGAAATATTTTGTTTCCCATGCCATATCTTAGTAGAAGCTCCTGGACCTTTGTCCACTTTATGACCCACTTTCATGTATTTTTCATGCTTCCAAAATCAACAACAGGTGAACAAGACACAGCCATATTGTTAATCCATAGACAAGATAAATCATGACATTGAAGAGCAGGGTTCTTCCTTTCAAAACAGTTTGCATTTTTATCATTTAGTCTTTCCTTGGTGGAATCACCTCAGACATCCTTTCCATTGTTTCCATGTAAAGTAGTGTCATCCTCCTTCCATGTAAAGTAAAGCCATTCTCCTTAAAGATGTTGTTGTGCTTGACAACAGAATCTTCAGTAACCTAAAATCAGTCTCTGTTCCTTTAATTTTAAGCTTGCTTGAATTTTTCCAACCTTAAGTAGTTAAGCTTTCAGCTCTATATCTTTTGCCAAGCACACCATCCCATACTTAAAATTCAGCCTTGCTTATACTCACTGACTATGGGCAGAAGAACATAGCTAGTCTTTATGCCAGTAGACCAATTCCAACAGAGTTCTTTGCTGTCTTTTCTGCCCCTCTGAAACTTTATAAGCTAACACAATTTTCTCTACAATTAGTGTTCTCAAACTTTCACCAGAGTAGTCCATAATACTTTGCTTGCCATTTGTAGGGCTTCTGCACTCACAAGTTCCATGTCCATACATATTCCTCCTCTAGCACACAAGTTGCAAAAGACCAAAATCCACATGGTCAGAGTCAATCTCAATAAGACCCCACTTCTCAGTTCCAAATTTCTGCCTTGTAGTCAGTTTAATGTTGCTGAGATGTACATCTAAACCAGACACAGTATAACGGATGAAGGGGTTTATCTCAAGCTTACATATCCAAGGGAAGTTCCATCAAATGGTAGAAGAATCTGGTTTCCATTTATAAATCCAAACAGAGAGATACCACCAAACAGCTAGCTCCACAAGCAAGCATGGCCAGAGCTCAAACCTCTTTGTATACCTTTAGGCTGCAATTCAGATCCATCCCCAATGACATGTGCCACTGAAGCAGAGCTATTGCCTGCTAGGGGCTTAAGCTGAAACTCAATTTTAATAAAACACCCAAGTCTTTGAGTCTCTGGGGTTATACATTCAAAGCACTATAGTCATTTTCATGAAATTAAGCAGATGAGGTACTTCAATCTTCTCATCTCTTCTTCTGTTTCTTTCTTCAGAGCTTCTATGTTTTCATTGCCTTGATCTTTTACTTCCTTTGTTAGGGATATTCCGAGATATATTTATGATGTTTTTGGTGGCTATTGTAACTTGAACTGTTTCAATAATTTCTCTTTCTATATGTCTATATGTTCTGTCATTGGTATACACAAAGGATCCTGAGGTTTTTTTTTTTTTTTGTGCCAATTTTCTATTCTGCCACTTTGCTGAAAGGGTTTTTCACTTCCAGCAGGTTTTTTATGGTGTCTTTTGGATTACTTTAGCAGAGAATCATGTCATCTGTAAATAGGACTAATGTGACTTTTTCCTTTTCAATTTATATCCCTTTTATTTCTTTCTCATGCCTTATTACTTGAGCTAAGACTTCAAGTACTAGGTTGAAAAGCAGTGGTGAGAGTGGGAACCCCTGTCTTCTTCCAGATCTTAGCAGAAAAGGCCTTTTCTGCATCAGTTGAAATGTTCATGTGATTCCTGTCATTAAGTCTGTTTATGTGATGTATTTCATTTATTAATTTCCATATTTTGAACCATCCTTTTGTTCTTTGGATGAAAACTAGTTGATTGACATGGATATACTTTTGATGTGTTCTTGTGTTTGGTTTGCTAGAATTTTATTGAGAAGTTTTGCAACTAAGTTCATCAGGGATATTTGTCTATAATTTTCATGTTGGGTTTCTGTCTGATTTAGGTATTAGTGTAATGCCAGCTTCATAGAAGGCACCAGGGAGCATTCCTTCTTTTCAATTGTGTGGAATAACTTAAGAAATAATAGCTTAAGATCTTCAATGAAAGTTTGGCAAAATTCAACAGTGAAACCATCTGGGCCAGGACTTTAAGTTTTTTTTAATTTTTCTTTTTTTTTTTTGTAGTCTGTGAATACAGTCAAGTTGGTACCATTATTAGCCTCTTCCTTATTGTCCCTCCTCCTCAGGAACCCTCCTTGTTGGGGTACATGGGTCATGCATTGTGGGGTTAGCCTTTAGTTTTCGGTAGGAGGAAATGTCTCTACGTGTCATGACCCAACATGTGGCTCTGACATTCTTTCCACCCCTTCTTCTGCAAATTCCCCTAAGGAAGTGTGTATCTTTAATGGCTAGATAGGTTTCTTGTAGACAGCTGATGGAAGGATCCATTTTTCTGACCCAACCTACTAACCTGTGTCTTTTTTTAATTTTTAAAATTTATTTTTATTTTTATTCATATTTATTTATTTATTTGAGGGTGACAAAGAGAGAAAGAGGCAGATAGGAAGAGAGAGAATGGGTTCACCAGGGTCTCTAGCCACTGAAAATGAACTCCAGATGCATGTGCTCCCTTTGCATATGGCTAAAGTGGGTCCTGGGAAATTGAGCCTCGAACCAGGGTCTTTAGGCTTCATAGGCAAGCACTTAACTGCTAAGCCACCTCTCCAGCCCAACCTGTGTCTTTTGATTGGGTGTTCAGTCCATTAATATTCAGAGTTATGACTGTGAGGTTTGAGTTAATCTTGTCATGTTGGAACTTTGGTGGAGTTTGGTGTTTGAGCTTTGTATATTTTTGTACCTGTTCTAGATTTCATTGTTATTTTTACCCTCTTGAGTATATTTGTCTCTTCTATGTTGAGTTTACCTGCAGTATTTTCTGGAGAATTAGTTTCATTCTCATATACTCATAAAGCTGGCTTTTATCATGGAAAGATTTCTTTTCCCCATCTATTATGAGGGATAATTTTGCTAAGCATAGTAGTTTGGGTTGACAGCCATGGTCTTTCAGAATTTGAAATATTTCACTCCAAGCCCCTCTGGTATTTAGAGTTTCCATTGAGAAATCAGAGGTAATTATGATTCGTTTACCATTTTAAGTAAAAAAGCTATTTTTCTCTTAGAGTCTTTAGCAATCTCTCTTTGTCTTCAGTGTTTAGAGTTTTAATGGGAATGTGACATGGAGAATTTCTTCTCTAATCCTGTCTGATAGGTGTTCTATGAGCCTCTTGTCCCTGGATTTGTCTCTGTTTTGTGGGATCAGAAAAATTTTCTTCAATAACTTTGTTGAAGATATTCTTTATATCTTTGGCTTCCAGTTCTTACCCTTCTTGTATGCCTGTAAACTGGACACTTGGATTTTATAATGTGTCCCATATTCCACTCATATTCTGTTAGAACTTTAAAATAATATGTTATTTATTTATTTGAGAGAAATAGAGAAAGATGGGCTGGAGAGATGGCTTAGTGGTTAAGCGCGTGGCTGTGAAGCCTAAGGACCCCAGTTCAAGGCTCCATTCCCCAGGACCCACGTTAGCCAGATGCACAAGGGGGCACACGCGTCTGGAGTTTGTTTGCAGTGGCTGGAGGCCCAGGCACACCCATTCTTTCTCTCTCTCTCTCTGCCTTTTTCTCTGTCTGTCACTTTCAAATAAATAAAAATAAACCAAAAAAAAAAAGAAAAGAAAACTTAAAAAAAAAAAAAAGAAATAGAGAAAGATGGAGGGGGAATGGCCTCTAAGACACTGCAAATGAACTCCAGATGCATGTACTACCTTGTCCATCTCGCTTTATGTGGGTACTGGGAAATTGAAACTGAGTCTTTATTTTTTGCAGGCAAGCACTTTAACAACGAAGCCATTTTTCCAGTCCTTTCAACATGTCTTCTTTAAAATTTTATTTATTTAATTGAGAGAGAGAGAGAGACACACACAGAGAGAGAGAGAGAGAGAGAGAGAGAGAGAGAGAGAGAGAGAGAATGGGGATGCCAGGGCCTCCAGCTACTGCAAAAAAACCCCAGATGCATCCTCCACCTTGTGCATCTGGTTTATGTGGGTCCTGGTGAATTGAACCAAGGTCCTTTGGCTTTGCAGGCAAATGCCTTAAATGCTAAGCCATCTTTCCAGCCTGTCTTTTTTTTTTTTTTTAATTGCCTTTATTTTTGGATTCTCACTCCAGTTCCTCTGTCTTCTTCTTGAGTTCGGATATTCTGTCCTCTGCATGCTCTATTATGTTGAAGCTTTCTTGGGGCCTTTTAAAAGAGATATTTAATTTTTATTATCCTTATGTTTTTCTTTGTTATCTCTATCTCTTTATTGAATTCCATTCTTATTGCCTCATTGGATATTCTTTCTTTTTGTTTTAAAGAAGGCTTTTTTTATTAATTAGTTTTGTATTCAGCAAATACAGTCAGTTTGGTACCATTATTAGGCTCATCTATGACCTACCCCCTCCCCTTGAACCCTCCTTGTTGAGGTATATGGGTCATGCATTGTAGAGTTAGCCCACAGTTATGGGTAAGATAAATGTCTCTGCGTATCATGACCCAACATGTGGCTCTGACATTCTTTCTGCCCCCTCTTCCACAAAATTTCCCTGAGCCATGTTGCATTCATTCTTGGTCTGCTTCAGTGATGAGGTGTTGGGGGCCTCTGGGTGTCTGGCTCTCTGAGTTGGTAGGAGTTGATTTTTCTCTGTGTTGATCTCCTTCCCCCTTGTGCTGGTATCTGGTTCACCAGGAAAACAGACCCCTTGCTTGATTCACCAATTTTTCTTAGTTTCAGCTGGGGCCCTTTTGAGGTATGATTGGGTGGCTCTCTCCTTAGGATCTACAACTATCTGAAAAAGAGAAGCAGATTCTCCAAGGGAGAATAAGTTAGCACCAGTACAAATGAGATAACCCTTACTTTTTAAAAGAGAATTTAATAGGTGTAGGCCCTCTTGTAGCCCATGATTGATGGTAGCTTGATAACAGAGAGTGGGCTTATGTTCGGATATGGTTCTGACTTGTTTCCCAGCTCCAGCTATGGGTCCCGTACCACTGAGGGGATCAGTTAGCCGAATTGAGAGCAGTTGGATCCCCACCATGGCTGTGTGCCACTATTGCACTTGTGTGGGCATCACAAGAGGTTATTTGCTGCTAAGTAGGTTAGACCATGAGTTGCTTGGACAGATATTGGTCATTTTCCCCCAGTCGCCCATGTAGCACCTTCTGGCACTAGACACGCTGACTGTCTGGAGACTGACTCTCTTCCAGCTTCCAGCCATGCCATTCCATTTTATATGTCAATCACATAAGGTGTCTTCAGCAGTAGGGTCTTACCACTAGCCTTTGGTGAGACATTAAGTACTCTGACAGAAATCTGTCTTTCTTTTAGGAAACCTTGTAGGTCTCTCTGATCAAAAGCTCATTTTGGATGATAGCCCCATGCTAGTTCTGGGAGTTACAGGTCAGTGCCCACTAAGAAAAGGAGGAAAGAGATAACTAATATACAAGAGTTAGAGAGAAGAGATAGACAGAGGGAGAGGGAGGGAGGGAAGCTGTAGAAGATTAAGGTTAGTGTTGATCTTACCCTCTCCAGTGTCTTGTGGTTCAGGTGTTCCCTGTAAGGGCCTGGTGAAGGATCAGCCATTTGGTCTGCCTTTTAGTAAGTAGAAAATTATGGTACCATTGCCGTTTGGGTCTAGATTTGTGTTTCCCACCCCTTTGATGCCCTCCCCTCCCTCCCCACCCATCCTAGTGTCTAGTCCACGAGATGCTTGCTGGGTATGTAAGGTATCTTGGGTAGATTCAGGTTAGGTGCTGTAGATGAGTGAGACTATGTGGCGATTTTTTTTCTGTGATTGGGTAAGTTCACTGAGAATGATCTGTTCCAGGTTCAACCATTTTTCCTCAAATTTCATTGGGTCATTTTTTCTTACTGCTGTATAGAATTCCATTGTATAGATATACCACATCTTAGTTATCCATTCTTCTAGTGTTGGACATCTGGGTTGATTCCAGCACTTAGCTATTACAAATTGAGCTGCTATAAACATGGTTGAGCAAATCTCTCTAGCCTGTGGTTTGAAGGTTTTAGGGTAGATTCCCAGTAAGGGAATAACTGGGTCTGTTGGTATCTCTATACTCAGCTTTTTCAGAAGTCTCCATATTGCTTTCCAAAGTGGTTGTACCATCCTACATTCCCAGCAACAGTAGATGAATGTTCCTACTTCTCCACATCCTCGCCAGCATTTATTTTCATTTGATTTTTTGATGCTTGCTATCCTTATTGGGGTAAGGTGGAATCTCATAGTTGTTTTAATTTGTATTTCTCTGATGATTAGGGATGATGAACATTTTCTGAAGTGTCTGTTTGCCATTTCTATTTCTTCCTCTGTGAACTGCCTGTTGAGCTCTCTGCCCCATTTTGTGAGTGGGGTGTTTGACTTCTTACTGTTTAGATTTTTGAGTTCTTTGTAGATTCTAGAGATTAGGCCTCTATCAGTTGGATAACCTGAAAATATTTTCTCCCATTCTGTCAGTAATCTATTGGCTTTGCTTATTGTATGCTTGTCTGTAAAGTCACTCTTCAGCTTCATGTGATCCCATTGGTTGAGAGACTATTTAAGATCGTGAGCTACTGGGGTTTTGTTCAGGAAGTCTTTTTCCATTCCTATATCATGGAAAGTACTTCCTAAATTTTCTTCCAGTAGTATTCGAGTTTCTGGTCTTATATTGAGGTCTTTGATCCATTTGGACTTGAGTGTAGTGCATGGCGATATGTGTGGATCAAGATTCAGTTTCCTGCATATGGTTATCCACTTTGTCCAGCACCATTTGTTGAAGATGCTGTCTTTTTTTCCAGCCTATATGGTTAGGGCCTTTGTTGAATATCAAGTAGCTATAGTTGCTGGACCCAATGTCCAGGTCCTCAAGTCTATTCCATTGGTCTATACTCCTGCTTCTATGCCAGTACCATGCTGTTTTTATTACTATGGCTTTGTAATATAGCTTTAGATCAGGTATGGTGATGCCTCCAGAAGTATTTCTTTTGCTGAGGATATGTTTGGATATGCAAGGCCTTCTGCCTTTCCATATGAAATTTGAGATCATTTTTTTCTGTCTCTGTAAAGAACACTGTATTGATTTTAATTGGAATTGCATTGAATCTGTATATTGCCTTTGGTAGGATTGCCATCTTCACAATGTTGATTCTACCTATCCAGGAGCATGGGAGGTCTTTCCATTTTCTCAAGTCCTCCTCAATTTCTTTTTTGAGTGTTTTTATGTTTTTGTTGTATGGATCCTTCACTTCCTGGCTTAACATTATTCCAAGGTATTTTATTATTTTTTTTTTTTGCTATTGAAAATGGACTATGTCCCTTATTTCTTTCCCTGTATCTTTGTCATTTGCATATAGAAAGGCTACTGATTTTTGTGCATTGATTTTGTATCTTGCTACTTTCCTATAGGAGTTAATCACCTTCAGGAATTTTGGGATGGAATCTCTCAGGTCTCTTACATATACAATCATGTCATCAGCAAATAAAGCTAACTTAACTTCTTCCTTTCCAAAGTATATCCCTTTTGTTTCCTTCTCCTGTCTTATTGCTTGAGCTAGGACTTCCAGTACTATATTGAAAAGCAGAGGTGAGAGTGGACAACCCTGTCTTGTTCCTGATCTTAATGGGAATTCCTCCAGTCTCTCTCCATTAAGTATTATGTGGGCCTTCCGAGATTTGTATATTGCCTTTATTATGTTAAGACATGAACCAACCATGCCAATTCTCTCCAATGTTTTGATCATGAAGTGATATTGTATCTTCTCAAAGGCCTTTGCTGCATCTATTGAAATGATCATGTGGTTTTTATGTTTAACTTTGTTTATGTGGTGTATTACATTGACAGACTTCCGTATGTTGAACCACCCCTGTGTTCCTTGGATGAATCCCACTTGGTCAAGGTGGATAATGCTTTTGATGTGCTGTTGGATTTGGTTTGTGAGGATTTTGTTCACGATCTTTGCATCTAAATTCATCAGGGAAATAGGCTGGTAGTTTTCTTTTCTTGTGGCATCTCTGCCTGGTTTTGGAATTAATATGATACTAGCTTCATAAAAGGAGTTGAATAGCTTTCCCTGTTCTCCACTTGTGTGGCACAGTTTGATCAAGATTGGTTTGAGTTCTTCAATGAAGGTTTGAAGAATTCAGCTGAGAAGCCTGGACTCTTCTTTTTGGGGAGGTTCTTTATTACTTTTTCAATCTCCATGAGTGTGATGGGTTCATTGAGGTGATTAATCTGCTCTGAGTTTAGCTTTGATAGATGGTATGCATCCAGGAATTTATCCATCTCCTACACAGTATCCAGTCTTGTGGAGTAGAGGTTTTTGAAATAAGTCCTGATGATTCTCCCAATTTCACTTATGTCTGTTGTGATCTCTCCTTTTTCATTTTGAATTTTGTTAATTTGAAGCTTCTCTCTCTCTTTTTTTTTTTTTTTTGCTTGATCAAATAGGCCAGGCGTTTGTCAATCTTGTTTATTTTTTTCAAAGAACTAGTTCTTTTTTTGTGTGTCAATTTTCTTAATTGTTTCCTTGGTTTCCAATTCATTAATTTCTCCTCTGATTTAAATTACTTCTTTCCTTCTGGAGCTCTTTGGGTTGGATTTTTCTTGCTTTTCCAGTGCCCTTAGGTGGATGGTTAGGTTATTGATTTGGGCTCTCTCTGTTTTATTTATGAAAGCATTGAGTGCTATGAATTTTCCTCTGAGGACCACCTTCATTGTGTCCCCTAAGTTTTGGTACGATGTGTTCTCATTGTCATTCAATCCCAGAAATTTTGCAATTTCATTTTGTATTTTATCCATTATCCATTTATTGTTTAAAAGTGTGCTGTTCAGTTTCCAGGTGCCATTGGGATTCTTGGTGGGCTGGTTGTTGTTGATTTCTAGCAATATAGCATTGTGATCTGATATCATGCAGGGAATTATGTCAATCTTCCTAAAGATGTGGAGGCAGGCTTTGTGACCCAGTATATGGTCTATTTTAGAGAATGTTCCATGGGCTGCTGAGAAGAATGTGTAGTCTGTGGGTTTGGGATGGAAAGTTCTGTAGATGTATGTTAGGTCTAAGTGATCTATGGTTTTGTTGAGCTCTCTGGTTTCCCTGTTGAGTTTCTGTTTGGATGGTCTGTCTATTACTAATAATGGTGTATTGAAGTCCACAGCTATGATGGTGTTGGTGGTTATTTCTGTTTTATTGTCAAGTAGGTTTTGGTTTATGAACTGTGGTGCCCCTCTGTTTGGGGAATACAGATTTATGATTTTAGCATCTTCTTGATGGATCATTCCCTTGATAAGTAGGAAGTGGCCTTCTTTGTCTTTTTTGATTATTTTTGGTTTGAAGTCTATTTTATCTGATAATAATATAGCTACGCCTGCTTTTTTCTTATTCCCATTTGCTTGGAATATTGTTTTCCACCCTTTCACCCAGTGGAGGTGTCTGTCTTTAGTGGTGAGGTGGGTTTCTTGAAGGCAACAGATTGAGGGGTCTAATTTTTTGATCTATGCTGTTAGCGTGTGTCTCTTGAAGGGTGAATTAAGGCCATTATTATTTAGGGTAATGACTGTGAGATCTGATTTGATCCCTGCAATATTGTGATGGTAGATGTGGGTTGGTGTTTTCATGGACTTTGAATTTTTTTGTGCCTGCTCTGAGTTTGGTTATTGTGATGTGCTTCTTGTAGGCATTTGTGTTTGTTAATTTGTTTCTTGTCTGTGGATAATTTCCTGAAATACTCTCTGTAGGTTTGGTTTTGTGTTCATATAATTGTAAATCTGAGTTTTGTCATGGAAAGTTTTTCTTTCACCATCTATTATGAGGGATACTTTTGCTGGGTAAAGTAGTTTGCACTGGAAGTCACAGGTTCTTAGACTTTGCAATGTTTCATTCCAGGCCCTTCTAGCTTTCAGGGTTTCCATTGAGAAGTCTGAAGTAATTCTGATGGGGTTACCTTTGAAGGTGGTGTGCTGTTTTTCCCTAGCTGCTTTTAGGATTTTCTGTTTGCTGTCAATGTTTAGAGTCTTAATGATAATATGTCTTGGAGAGTATCTCCTTTGGTCCAGTCTGTTTGGAGTTCTGTTGGCTTGTTGTATCTTGATGGGCCTTTCTTTTAAGAGACTGGGGAAGTTTTCTTTAATTATTTTGTTAAATAGGTTCTCTATGCCTTTGGTCTGAATTTCTTCTTCTTCTGGTATTCCAATGATCCTGATATTAGGACATTTTAGTGTATCCCACAACTCCCTCATGTTTTGTTTACAGGAAGTTTTGAACTTACTGAAGTTTTTGAAGTCTCAAACTATTTCTTCCATCTTGTCTTCCAGATCAGAGTTTCTATCCTCCACTTGGGTGACTCTATTCTTGAGAGCTTCTAGTGAGTTTTGGACTTGTTCAATTAGGTTCGCATTTTCTATACTTTTCTATGTATAATTTCCATCCCTCTGTCAAGCTCTGTTTTCACATCATTTTCTGACTTTCTTGATGCTTCTTGGAATTCATCCTTGCATTTCTTTATGTCTTCATTTAGCATCAGCAGCTGAGTTTTGAGGTCTTCTTTTTTTTCCCTCTCCCTCAAATCTCTTAACTCTCTTTGAACTCCTTTCATTTTCTTATCTATTAGGTCTAGTTTAGTGATGGCAGCATCCACATGATTGTCGGTCCTTTGTTGCTTTTCTGCAAGTTCTATCAGTAGCTTGGTCAGGGTTGCATTGCTCATAGCTTCATTTTGGTGTTCTGATCCTCATGACTCTTCTATGTTTTGATTAGATATGATCCTTGTAGGAGTGGGTTATCTAACTGGATTTTCTTGCATTTGATTTTTCATGTTACTTCTTTTGCGCTGTGGTCTGCCCATGACAGTGTATGGGCACATTGGTGGGTGGACCAGCCTGGGCTCAAGCACAATGGGAATGTGAGGCAGCCTGGGGCAGTTGCCAAGCAGCCTGGGCTTTGGCTCTCACTTGGCAAAACCGCCTGATGTACTGCCTGGCTGGGGCACCAAAGTTACCTCTTGTCTCAAGTGGTAATGCGCCAAAACTGCTTGCATTCGAGCTAGGAGTAACACTGAGGCACCGAGCACTGAAGCAGCCCAAACTCTTGCATGGGAACACTGGGACCCAGCAGCAGTCTGCGTCCCCCCACCACAGGGCAATGGCGGATGGCCTGTGTGGTAGAGATAGGGGATGGCACCTGAGCTGGTATAAGCGACAGACAAAGGCTGAGCTTGCGTGGCAGTTGTTGTGGGCCTGGGCTCGCTGAACATGTGGCGGCCAGAGTAGTAAGTGAGCAAGTGGGTGCGCAGTCTAAGATTCCACACGCAGGGATAGATCGGCATGTGGTGGCACTGTGCATAAGGTGGCTACTTGGGGGGAGGGGTGGGCTACCTGCCTGCGAGGAAATCAGCAATTCTCTGTTATTGCCAGGACTTCCTGAACGTGGGGTTGCAGGAGCAGTAAGTGGGTGGAACAGCTAATCTTCCACAGGGAGGGATCAATCGGTGTGCAGTGGCTCCATGGGTATGGTGGCTACTTGGGGGGCGGGGTGGGCTACCGGCCCGTGAGGGAATCAGCAATTCTTTGTTATTGCCAGGACTCGTCAAACATGCGGTGGCCGGAGCAATAACTGGGGAAGTGGGTGGAGAAGTCTAAGCTTCCACATGCAGGGATCGATTGGCGTTTGGCTGCACTGTGGATACAGCGGCTACTTGGGGGGAGTGGTGGGCTACCCGCCTGCGAGGGGATCAGCGATTCCCTGTTTTTCCCCCTTCTGTGCCCTCCCAGTGGCAATCTATTGGAGATTTCTCTCCCCTAAAGGACCCAGTGAACCCTTAATGTCTTGCCTTTTTTTCCCTGGGATTTGCAGTGCAGCTAGGTGGTCACCATCTTGGCTGGAAGTCCCCTCATTGGACTTTATTGTTGTCTCTTGGATTTCATTTCTGCGTTTGATCATGTCCTCTTTGAGCTTGTAACACTGACCATTGATTTTATGTTATTTTTGATTCTTCTCCATTTCATCTATCTATCTGCTAAGTTCTTTTTGATTCTCTTCAATTATATCATTATGTCTATTGAGAAAATTTTGTTGGTTCTCCTCCAACTCACTCAGGCATCTATTGATTTTTTTCTTGTTGATTTGCTTGCATTTCCTTCATCCATGCTTTGAACTCATTTTTTTTTTTTTGTATTCTTCATTCAGCCATGCTTAAAATTCAATTTTATGGATTTTTTGGAGAATATTTTCTAATTCAGTCAGCCTCTTGTTCATCGCTTCACTGAGTTTCTATAATATGTGTATCATTGTTTCATTCTAGGGTTCTATGTCTGGATTTTCCTCTCTGATTTCATTGGAGGTTGCCCTTATGGGACTCGTCATTCATGGTGGATATCTCTTGGCTTGATGTCTTGCATTCCTTGTTTTGCATTGGGGTTTTCCCATCTCAAGATAGTTCCTTTTTTTGCTAATAGTATAGTAGCTCTTTATAGTACCTATTGTGTGGCCTGAACAGCTTTCTTCAAGGTACGAGTGGGGGGGTTGGTCTATGTACCTGCTTAGGCTAGGTGTAGTTGTGTCTGAGCAGACTCTCCTGGTGTGTGCAGCCTCCAGATATGTTTGAGAGTGGTTCTGAGAGGTCTGACTTGCTCAGTGTCAGAGTAGATCCATTTCCTGGAGGCTAATGCTGAATTGGTCTCTGCATGTACCCTTCTTCTGGAGTTTTCTTTTCTTCCTTCTTTTCTTTTTTTCTCTTTTGCATGTAGTACTGTTTTACAAGTAGATCTGATGATTCTGTTAGTGGCAAGCCCTGGCTGGGGTTCTGGGAGCCCTACCCAAAAAGGGTCTTGAGATTACCAGCTTCAGTTCCCAGCTGAGGCAGGCTCCTTGGTTACAGTTCCCATCTTAACTGGAAGCAAGCACATGTAACTAATTTTATACAGAAACGTTATAAAACTTTTTAGCAATATTTACTTATTTATTTATTTGAAAGAGAGCTGGTATAAACAAACTCTAGATGCATGTACTACCACTATTTGCATCTAGCTTTATGTGTGTCCTGAGGAATCAAAGTTGGTCTGTCAGGCTTTGCAAGCAAGTTCCTTTAACTCTGCTAAGCCATCTCCCCAGCCCAACCATACTTTTTGATAAGTCCATAAACTTATCATTAGAGAAACAAAATATAATTATACACATGTAATAATGACTTACTACTAAAATTGTCTTGTCAAACTTCAGTTTGAATTCTATTTTGTTTTTTTTTTAAAGATTAATTTAGTTAATTTATTTATTAGAGAGAGAGACAGACAGACAGACAGACACACACACACACACACACACACACACACACACACGCACAGAGAGAGAGAGAGAGAGAGAGAGAGAGAGAGAGAGAGAATGGGCATGCCAGGGCCTCTAGCCACTGCAAACTCCAGACGCATGCACCACCATGTGCATCTGGCTTATGTGGGACCTAGAGAATTGAACCTGCATCCTTAGGTTTTTGCAACAAGTGCCTTAACCACTAAGGTATCTCTCCAGCCCTATTTTGTTCTTTTTAAAAATCTTTTATTAATTTGAAAGAAAGAAAGAGGGAGAGAGAGAGAGAGAGAGAGAGAGAGAGAGAGAGAGAATGGGTGCACCCAGGCCTCCTGCCACTGCAAATGAACTCTAGACACATGTGTCACCCTGTGCATCTAGCTTTACACAGGCACTGGGTAATAAAACCCAGGCCATGATGCTTTGTAAGCAAGTGCCTTTAACTGTTAACTCATCTTTCCATTCCTCTATTTAGTTCCTTTGCTTCCTTCATTATGCCAAAATAAGGTATCAAGGGAAATGCATCTTTAAAATATGTTTATTTCTTTGAGTATTCAGACAAAGGGGTTTTTGCAACAATGTTCACTTAAAGAGCTAAGAATAATTTTTTTAAAAGAGGGTTTAGAACATTTCTCCACTTATGAATCAACTTAATTCTTATAGTTTAAGTAACTGAACTGAGAGAGAAGCAAGCCACTGTAAATAAGGAGATTGTGTCAGAATTACTTGTTTTTTTAACCATAAGATGAGCAGAAATACCATTTACAGCATATTAAATGGAATTTCAAAGGGGAAAGTGGGGGAAGGGAGGGTATTACCATGGGATATTTTTATAATCATGGAAAATGTTAATAAAAATTGAGAAAAAATTAAGTGTAGGCCTGGAGAGATGGTTCAGTGGTTAAGACGTATGTCTGTGAAGCCTAAGGACCCAGGTTCGATTTTCCAGGTCCCACATAAGCCAGATGCACATGGTGGCACCTGTGTCTGGAGTTTGTTTGCAGTGGCTGGAGGCCCTGGTGTACCCATTCTCTCTCTCTCTCAAATAAATAAATAAAATAGATAAATAAAATGCTTTTAAAAATTACAAAAAAAAGAAGCCAGAAGGTTGCTTCAGAGATCTTCTAGGCTACCCCTTCTGATATATAGGTCTGGAAACTTCCAGGGCAAAATTATTTCAGGCACGAGACCAAAGGTGCTCTCTTCAGGTTCACTGTTGAGGGCTACCTTGAGATTTTATTCCCTTTTCCCCAACATAGCATTCTGTGGCTTCAGCTGTGTTTCCAGTGGGCCCAGGTGCAATTCTTGCTGTCAACAGACAAACTTCATGGTGTCCATGTTGTGGTCATCCTATGGGTATTAAGAATGCAAGACTTTGACTGGAGAGATGGAGTAGCAGCTAAGATGCTTACCTGCAAAGTCTAAGGACCCATATTTGATTATCCAGATCCCATGTAAGCCAGAAGCACAAGGTGATGCAAGCACACAAGGTTGCACATGTGCACAAGGTGGCACATGTGTCTGGAGTTCAATTGCAGTGGTTGGAGGCACTAGTGTACCAATTCTCTCCTCTCTCTCAGATACACACTCTCTCTTGTTCACTCTCTCATATGAAAAACTTACAAAAAGAATGCAAGACGTAGAACGTTGTGAAGGCTTTCACTGATACATCAAAGGAAAGCTTGTGGTTTGTGTCCCACCTCCAAGTTCCGTAGTTCCAGTACCCCAGGGACTGGGGGGCTTGGGGCTGCCTGGATAATGCATGCCTGCCATGGAAGGAAGCCCCTTGATCCACCTTCCTGATTGACTGGTCTCTGGGTCACCAACTCCTGCTCTAGAGGGTGTACACACAGAGTGAGTAGGCCAGAACTCCCAGTTCATTCCCCTACTCCCAGTTCCCTGGTTATGGTACACCTACTGCCGGGATGGGGTGGCCTGGACCCTGCATGTATGCTGCAGAAGCAGGCTTTTAACTCCAGTTTCCTGATTAACCAGCCCTAGGGTCATCAAATATCTGTTCCCCTCATCCAGAGGGTGCACGGGCCACTGTGGGAGCTGGTCTCTTTCCCCTTGATCCCCAGCTTCAGGCTACTAGTTCCCCAACTTCAGGTTCCCCTGTGCTGAAGAGTGCATACACGTGGACTGAATAGGCCTGAACTCCCAGTTCCCCACCTTCCAGGTCCCCAGGTTCCTTTGATGTACTTGCAATGCTCACAATCTGTGTATCTGTGGTTTTAACCTCATCTTACTCAAATCCAGTTCACACTTAAAACAGAGCATTCAGTGAAGATTCTACAAGGACAAATACTTGCTTCCTCCTCAACAAAATAAGAATTTTACCCCAAGATGGGTAGACCATAATGCAAAAAAAAAAAAAAAAAAAAAAAAAAAAAAAAAAAGCCAAAACAAAACAACATCAAAAATCAGAAAACTGAGAGATCTCCACCAAGGATGCCTAGTCCCACAATGGAAACCTCCAATAAAATCAGAGAAAATAACAGAAATTGAATCCTAAAATGAAAACACAACAAGCTTTGTGACACTGATAAAGAAATTGCTGGACTAGAAGCAAATAATCAAACACCAACAATCATATAACTGAAATTGAGCAAATTGTCTCTTATAGCACTCAGCTTTTGTTGTCATTAGGCTTAACTTAATTGAAGAAAACCAGAGAAGGCTCAAAAAAGAGATAAATGAACTGAAGGTGAGTCAACAAATAGAGAATCTCAATAACCAGCTAATTTAGCTTGATGAAGACATGATCGAATGTAAGAATGAATTCCAGGAAGCATCAAGAAAATCAGATCTCAAACTGAAATTGTACTTCAAAACAGATATGGACATGATGCAAAATGATACAACAGAAAACAAAAATCAAATAGAGCTTTTACAAACCTCTCTAGAACCCCTTACTAACAGGGTCACTCATGTGTAAGAGCAAATATCTCTGTAGTAAAGCATGGAGCATTTAGGGCAAATGCCCAGTAAGGAAATAACAGAGTCTGTTGGTAGCTCTATATTCATATTTTTCAGGATTCTCCATACTGATTTCCATAGTGGTTGTTCAAGTTTGCATTCCCACCTTTCCCCACATCCTTGCCAACATTTGTGGTTGTTTGATATTTTTAATGATTGTCATCCTTACTGATATAAGGTAGAATCTCATACTTGTTTTAATTTGCATTTCCCTGATGGTTAGTTATGTTGAATATGTTATTAAGTGTGTGTTAGCCATTTGTATTTCTTTATTTGAGAACTCCCTATTCAGTTCTCTACCCCATTTTGAGTGAGTTGTTTGATTTATTTTTATTGTTTAGCTTTTTGAGTTCTTTGTAGATTTTAGATATTAGGCCTCTGTCAGTGGTGAATTTTTTTTTTTTTTTTTTGTATTCTGTGGGTAATCTGTTGGCTCTATTTATGGTGAGTTTGTCTCCACAAAAGCTTTTGAGCTACATGAGATCCCATTGGTTGAGAGATTTTTTTAATTTACTGGGCTGCTGGAGTATTGATCAGGAAGTCCTTCCCCACCGTAATATCACTGAGAATTCCTCCTATTTTTTTCTTCAAGTAGTTGAAGAGTTTCAGGTCTTATAGTGAGGTCACTAATCCATCTGGAGTTGCTTTTTGTGTATGGTAGGATGAATGGGTCTACTTTCATTTTTCTACATGTGGTTATTCAATTTATCTAGCACCTGTTGAAGATGGTGTCTTTTCTCCAGGCTACATTATTGACACCTGTGTCAAAGATCAAGTAGCTGTAGCTACTTGACATAAGTCCCATGTTTTCAGTTGTTCCATTGGTCTACATGTCTGTTTTTATGCTTGTACCATGCTGTTTTTGTTATTATGTATTTCTAGTATAGATTTAGATTGGGTATGGTGATACCTCCTGAGGTGTTTCTTTTGCTGAGTATATGTTTGTATATCTGAGGCCTGTTGCCATTCCATATGAATTTTGAGAGCATTTTTTTCTATCTCTGTGAAGAATGATGCTGGGATTTTTTAAAATGATTGTTTTGTTCATTTTTATTTATTTATTTGAGAGTGACAGACAGAGAGGAAGAGGCAGATAGAGAGAGAATGGGCGTGCCAGGGCCTCCAGCCATCGCAAACGAACTCCAGGTGCGTGCACCCCCTTGTGCATCTGGTTAACGTGGGTCCTGGGGAATCAAACTTCAAACCAGGGTCCTTAGCTTCACAGACAAGTGCTTAACCTCTTAGCCATCTCTCAGCCCTGATGCTGGGATTTTTAATGGTATTGCATTAAATCTGTATATTGTTTTTGGTAGAATTGCTATTTTTACAATATTACGTCTACCTATCAAGGAGCATGGGAGGTCTTTTTATCTTCACATGTCCTCCTGATATTCTTTATTGAGTGTTTTTATGTTTTCATTATATAGTTCTTTCACATCCTTAGTTAGTGTTATTCCAAAGTATTTGATTTTTTGTGGCTATTGAAAATGGGACAGCCTTGCTTATTTATTTCTCTGTATATTTGTCCTTTGTAAGATTGGGAAATTTTTCTTTAATAAGTTTGTTGAATATGGTGTCTATGCCTCTGGTCTGGATTTCTTCCCTTTCTAGTATGCCTGTGATCCAGATAGGTAGTTTTAGGGTATCCCATAGTTCAAACGTATTCTGTTAACATGATTTTTGGAACTTAGCAAACTTGGACTCTCAATCGTTTTCTTCTGCCTTGTCTTCCATCTCACAGGTTCTGTCTTACACATGAGTGACTATGATAGTGAGGAGTTCTAGAGAGGTTTTTAAAAGCTCTATTTGATTTTTTTCCTGTTGTATCATTTTGCATCATGTTCATATCTTTTTTGAAGTACAATTTCAGTTCAAGGTCTGATTTTCTTGATGCTTCCTGGAATTCATTCTTGCATTTGATCATGCCTTTATCAAGCTTAATCAGCTGGTTATTGAGATTCTCTATTTTTGGACTCACCTTCAGTTCATTTATCTCTTTTCTGAGGTTTCCCAATTCATAGCTAAGAACTGGAATCAACCCAGGTGCCCATCATTGGAAAATGGATAACAAAATTCTGTCACATATACATGGAATTCTACTGAGAAGTAAGGAAAAAAATGATACAATGAAATTTATAGAAAAATAGATAGGCTTAGAACAGATCATACTCTGTGAACACACACAATCACAGAAAGACAAATGACACATGTTTTCACTTATTTGCTGTTCCTAACCTGCATCAGCTTGAGTTGCTGGCATAATGGCTAGACAACATGAGGCCCAGAGAAAAAGGATGGAAGGATTTGGGAGTAGGGGAAAGGGTGTATATGTGTGTGGGGGAGGGGAAATAAACACAAAACTTAACCCAAAATGAACTTGTACCATAGAAACCTTTCTCCTTGAAGGTAGACTAGAAGATATAACCCTCAACAGGGGTATGGTGGAAACATCTGAAAAGAAGGACCCTGAAGAGGGTGGAATGAAGCCTACCCTTAAAAACTTTTGGCTCTGACCTGTAACTCTTCATATCATAAATAGATTCTACCCACATTGAGCAGTTGATCAGAGAGATATATGAGGTCCTCAAAACAAGACAGGCTTCCGTAAAAGAACTTGATTACCTGTGTTAGGTAAAAGGTAATATCCTATTGCTAAAGACACCATATGCTGCTGGCATAGAACATGGAGAGTTATGGCTGGAATATGGAAGAGAGCCAGTCTCCAGACAACCCATCTAGTGTTGGAAAGCACTACATAACTACCAGGGGAACATAGCCAACAATGATGTGAGCAAGCAGGGGTCTAAGCTACTCAGAAACAACCAGCCTGACAAGAAGTACACACCAGTGCAATGGTGGCACACAGCATTGGTGGGTAACCAATGGCTTTCTGATTGGCTAAGAGATCCACTCAGTGGAAAGGAATCCATAACTGGAATTGGGAAACCTGAATCCTATGGAGACAAATTATGCTCTCCAATTTCAAACTCCTACTAGTCTTTGGCTAAAAGAGAAGTTATATCCATCAAACCTCCTTAAATTAATAATGCCTATCCAGTTTAACCTGTGCTGACTTCACTCTCTGTTGGAGAATCTGTTTATCTTTCTCATAAGGTGGCAAGACCCAAGGATATATACCACCCCTCACATCTCAGTCAAGGCACAGGCAAAACCACAGAGGAATTGGGGAGATGAGCAAGAGTGCTTCTTCCATGGTAAGCCTGACAGTCAGTGCTAGGACATCCAGAGGCTCCTAAGAGCTCAATACTGAGGTACATTTAAAACACGCCCACCAAGGCTCAGGGAATTTTAAGGAAGTGGGGCAGAAAGGTTATAAGAGCCACAGGTTGGGATGTCAGTCCCAGAGGCATTGCCTTCCCCCCGGTAACTGACTGCTGCTCCCACAATGCATAACCCATAACCCCATGGGGAATACCAACAATGCCACCTAGGATGGACCCTGCAGAATGGGGGCAGGGAAGAGGGAAAATATGGTACCAACACATGATGTAGACATACAAATTATGTTCTTAATAAAAAAGCATCATTAATAAAATTATAGTATATTCATCCAAAATTGAAAGCTAGTTATTTTTATAAATTGATAGTAACAATAATTATGCTAAAATCAATCCAATAAACATTTTTAAATGTACATAAAAATTCAACGAAAAAGCAAGGAAAGAAAACATTCCTTTATCACAAAAAAAGAAAGTCTATGAAGCTAGGAAGACAGAACCCCAAGATTTTAGCCCCTGCAGAAAGCCACTCCAAGCCTGTAGTGCCTAGTTAAAGATCTTGGAGTAGAGTAGCAGCTGGGACCTCAATAAGACCACATAGATGTGCATCTGATTTTATGCAATCTTCCAGGTGAGGTTAAAGTCAGCAGCATGCAGAGCTGTTTCAAGAGAATAATCATGTAAGCCATGACCTGCAGAGCCATAATACCAGATCTACTCCAGGCTCAGTGGGAATGGGGAGGGGTGTCCATTGTTCATCACTGTAGTAAGTCAGCTTATTGCTGGGACAAACATCCAACCTGAAGAGGCTTATGGAAGGAAAGGGTTTATTTCAGGTTTACAGAATCCATCAACAGTGGAAGAAGCTGGCTTACTTTCATAGATCCAAGCAAAGAGACATCATCAAAAGCCAGCAAGCACCAAACATAAGACATGATAAGCCAATACCACCAACTGCTCCTTTTTACACTTTAGGGTTGGATTCTAAGATCTTCTGCCAGCTGGGCAGCTAGAGACTCAAATTACTGACTTAATCAAAAATATCTCAAGCTAGTGGGTTACATAAAATGAGATTCAAACCACCACAATCACTGCATTAGATCTTAGACTTGATGCTTTAAGATTTAATAACTGCGCTATGAAATCTTGGCTTTGCTTTAAGCTAAAATTTGCTTTAAGCCAATGACTCCTTTTTTTACTTCTGTATTTGCCCTTTTAAAATAGAAATGTTTACTCCACTTCCTATCCCACCATTGAATTTTTGAAATATAGCTTTATATTATTTATTTATTTATTTGGCTTTTCAAGGAAGGGTCTTGTCTTAACCCAGACTGACCTGGAATTTGCTACATAGTCTCAGGCTGGCCTCAAACTTACAGAAATCCTCCTGACTTGGCCTCCTGAGTACTGGGATTAAAGGTGTGTGCCACCATGCCTAGCCATATTTTATTATTTTATATTATTATTTGATTTTTTTTTCAAGGGGTCAGATTTTGGTCTGGGCTTCTTGACTAATGCTTGAAGAACTTAAGACTTTTGGCTTTGGGGAGTAGAATGAATCAATTTTGCCCTGGGAAACAAATATAAACCATGAGGGCCAATGGTAAAAGGCTGTGGTTCATATGTGGTTTGTTTACAAGGATTTTTGTGCTAGGAGCGTATCATAAGTGTGGCGATGTGACAGGTAGTATACCCTAATAACCTTTAATTGATGAAGTCTGTACTCTCTGTCTTCCTATGAGATCGTTCTCTCTTATGTCTGTTCCTAATGTCATCTGCCACGAAGTCCTCACTAGAGCTAAGATGATCATGACACTATGCCCTTGAACTCTCACATATGGGAATTAAATAAACTTAATTTTAAAATACTCATTATTTTGTTAAGGCAAATAATTTGAACTGTATACAAGGATTTTGCAATCTGGATCCATATCTTTCCTCAGCATTCAAAAAATTTGCTATTTCTCTGGCTTTTAATCATGTGTTTTAATATCTCTACTGGAGATACATTTTATTGTCACAGAAATGTATTCTGTGTTCGGTATGACTTTTTCTTTATTACCAGGCCTCTATATTCTTATATTCTATACTTATGATGTTGATTTTGGCTTTGTCCTGAGGTCAAGGGGGGTTCCTCAGAGGAAGGGTAACTCTCCCTGTGGGTATAATACCTTCCTCCTTTGTATTAGACTATAAGCTCCTTTGCTCAGAGACCATACAGGGTTTCCTTCATCACCAATAATACCCCTGTGTCTATTGTACTGCTGACATGTAGTAGGGCTCAAACTGAAATTTATTAAGTATTTGGGGAATAAATGACTGGATGAACACATGAATATCTGCATGTCTGGTTTTGATAATCATGATCTGTAAGTGACTAAGGCATATATTTTAGGCTAAGGGATTATTTGGAAGAATTAGAGCACAAGCTCAGAGTTGTGGAGACTCAGGCTTTTCCTCCCAGTATTCTTTTCATTTTCCTACCCTGGTGGTGTGCTTGGTCTGTAGACATTAGAGTCCCTAGTGCCAGTTTGTTTCATATTATGAAGCTATGTGCCTCATAAACTACCTATAATGTGCTAGAATATGGCTCTGGGCTTTCATGTTTACCATGAGAACCCTCCTGCACTGTTTACATTGTATGTTTATTATTTAGTTGGAGTTATGGAACCAGAGGTCACAAAAAGATAGCGATTTCCTCTTTGGAGGTAGATATTTGACTCTATGATTGCTCCATATACCTTTTATTTTGAGGGTGTCAGAGTTTTGCCACTACATTTTAGCTGCAACCACTGGGAGAGTATTTCCCATAAGTTCATTGAGCAAATATTTATTAACTACCCCATAAAAATTTGAACTTCAGAATTCTAGTGTAACCTATGCTTATGCCCTCCAAACCATTAAATAGTCTTCTATGTATGCAAGGAATATAAAAAAATCAAGGTGCTCTTCTACCTTAATGGGTTTTTACTTTTGGACTTACAGGTTGCTTGAGCAGGCACTAGCTTCTGTGGCTTTCCAGAGTACAGACAGCCATTACTGGAAAATCCAGTCTTCAGTCATGAATTTAATCTAAAACCTTAATTCTAGCTGGGCCTGGTGGCACACACCTTTAATCCCAGCACTCGGGAGGCAGAGGTAGGAGGATCGCCATGAGTTCAAGGCCACCCTGAGATGACAGAGTTAATTCCAGGTCAGCCTGGACCAGAGTGAAACCCTACCTCAAAAACAACAACAACAACAACAACAACAAAAACAAAAAAAAAACCTTAATTCTTCTCCTTTGCCCTCACTCTTATTCTAAAATGGCTCTCCTATTTCCTAACAATCCAATGTTCAGCTTTTAAAGCCATACTCATTCCCTGAGAAGCCAATATAATGCATACACTGATCTGGGTGTATAGAAGAGTTATTATTTCTGGGGAAATCTTGATAAAGTGGTGTGAAAATTGAGGTGTACAGCTAACAGGAAGGTTCCCAGTGGGAGTGAATCCTAAAAGGTCACCTATAGTCAATCTGATAACACAACTTTACTTTGTTTTCTACTTCTCTATTTCACATTCATTCTCCGGGATCTTGTCCTGATATACAGTTTGACATTAATCCTTTCACATAGGCTCTTTTTGTAAGAATCTATGCTAGGATAGGACTTGAACATAATACATCTGTTTTCAAAAATTAACCCAGGGCTGGAGATATGGCTTGGTGATTAGGGCACTTGCCTGCAAAGCCAAAGGACCCAGGTTTGATTCCCCAGGACCCACTTAGGCCAGATGCACAAGGTGGCACAAGTGTCTGTAGTTTGCTGCAGCCAGAAGCCCTGACATTATTCTCTCTCTCTCTCTCAAATAAATAAATAAAGTTATTTAAAAAATAACCCAGCTTAAAATGTAATTTTAATATGTAAGCTATGTTAGATATAAAATTGTAAAATTTTCTCAGTGCTTTAGAATTCTGTTTGTTTTGTTTTAAACAAATGTATTGTCTATGAAAGACACTGTGATCTACAGATGACAGCATGGTCCAGAAATCCAGGCAGACTTTTTGAATCATAGCACTAGCTGTGTGGGGGTTTGAATGTAAATGTCCCTCCTATCCTTGGATATTTTATATTAAGTTTCCTATTTAGTCTCTAGCAGGCAGAGCCCTGCTGGAGAAGGCGTGTCACCAGTGGCAGATCTTAAGTCTAGTCTACTGTGTGTTCAGAGCCAACTTGAGCACTGACTGTTTGCTCTCTGCTCTGTATGGTGATGAAGTGAACCAGTTTCCTTTAGAAGCTGTAAGCCTGAAATAAACCCTTTCCTCTAATAAGCTGTTTTTGGGCAGATGTTTTGTCCCATCAATGAGAAACTAACTACATCAAGCTAAGACCATTGACAACTTAATTTTATTTTCTCCAGGTGGGTAACATAGCTAAAACAAGCAAACATTTTTAACATATTCTAAGGTAAGTTTCAAGGCCTATAAAATGGAAATGAATTGCTCAACATCCTGTAAGGTGTTTCATGTCTCCCTATTACTTGGTCCACTCTTGTTTCTAGTCCCCAGATACCAAAGAAAAGAGATATTTTTTTGAGTTTATATCTTTTTAATGATTACCTCAAAAAACATTCTGCAGTGGAAAACCTCTAGGGTATTCATGGCAACATTGAAGACTTTTCCCTCCCTTTTATGGTAGTATAAAATCATTTGTTGCTTAGAAGTATATAATTTGTTTATAAATTTTGTTTGATACATACTATTTCATTATATTAACACATAAACTATAGAGTACATAATGAAACTTTCTAACCACTTCCAGAAAATTCATTCTCTTGTATACTAGTAAACACATTTACTAGTTTAGTTGGCTAAGAAGTCATTCCATTTCTTCTCTGTGTCTAATACTGTGATAGATAATGGAAATGTATAACTGCACAAATCATAGTCCTCTAAAAAGTCTTCAAAGTTTCCTGTGAATAAATAAAGTGCCACACCAGTGCTATGATCAGCCCATGTTTTTAGGACACAATAAGATAATGCTACATGGGGGTAGGATGGGTAGTGAAATGTTCATGAAGGAATGATTCTTGTTCAGTCTTAGGATCAGAGAGTTTTTCATGAGTTAGCTAATGCATAACAGATATTTTTTGAGCAAGGATTTATCATGAACAAAGCTATAGAAAGACAGAACATCTCTGGGGAAATCAGAAGAACCAAATGTGTCTGAATTACAATCTGTAAGAAGAGGAAGAAAGGGACAAGTGGTGGAGAGGTGATGTTCACAAGAATAGCTCATAGTGGCTATGCTGTGACTGGGTATATTGTGTTATACAGGAAAATATCATAATCTGATAGATTTAAAAAATCACTCTGTCTGTAATAGAAAGAATGCACAAATGAGAAACAGATTAATACCAACTAAGCCAGAAGGAATCTCTTGCAGTTATTCAAGAGAAATGATGAAGGCATTTTAAGGCAATACATGGAAATAGGGAGGAATTAGATATTACTCATGGAGCTTCATCATGGATTACATGTAGAAGAATGACACAAAGGATGACTCATTACAACAGCCAATTTATGGCATAAATTACATGATATTAACATCAAACTCTCTCTCTCTATATGTATATATATGATATATATATATATGTATAGACATAGATAGATGATAAGAAGAAATGCAGCATTGACAAATACAAAAACAATAAGTATAGCTATAGTGAGATAGAATCTTATAGACAAATGCATACTTACTATCTAGTTAGCTGTTCTAAAATTTAGGATACTTAAGGGATTGGATCAAAAGTCCATATTGGTGGTTTGTCAACAAATAGTTCTTGAAATCACTGGAAAAGATGGACTTAAGAAAGGTATATAAAATAAAAAATGAAGAGAACTGAGGTCAGAACTTTCTACCACCCAAACAAGGGCAGGGTAGAACCTAAGACGAGATGAGCAAAAAATAGTGCTATGGAAGCTGAGAAATATATGACATGTTTTTTAGCAAGATAAATTAGGATGAAAAGGGGGAAAATGTCTTCAGAGTTTGGAAATTCATTACTTTTCCAGAATTATTTCAATGTAAAAGTGAGGACAAACCATAATTTTATCTGGCTGAAGAGTGGGGAGATCCAAGGGTTGGAGATAGTAATAGCAGACCCTACCATTAAGGACATTAGGCATGGAGGAAGAAGATAATTCTTTCATACACACAGGATCTCAGAGTTCCAGAAGTGTTACTTTAACTATGGGAGACTCAGCACTTATAGCAGTTGAGGAAAAGGTTGAATATAACGAAAATTAACTTAATATCTTGCACTTCATCTCAGAGATGATTAAAAAGAATAATATCGTCAAAGAGTACATTGAATCAAGACCCATGGAGGAGTATTCACATAGAATTAGTTATTCTTTCTTCAAATAGCATAATTCTAAAGGTTAGATATATAACAATATATTGGTAAGGCCAAACTGCTTCTGAAGATTTTAGATGATGTTCATTGTTTACTTCTTTCCAGATCCTGATGGTTGCTGACAGTAGCTGGCATTCCTTGGTATATGACTTCATGTCTCTAATTTCTACCTCTTGTCTTCATAAGACTGCCATCATTCTGTGCATGTTTTTGAGTCTCCAAATCGTCCTCTGCTCATAAAACCACTGTGTTAGTCAGCAACTGTGTTAGTCAGCTTTACATCGCTATATGAATGCCTGAGATAATTAACTTTAAAATAGTGATGTTCATTTGGCTCATGGATTTAATGTTTTCAGTCCTTGTTTGATTATTGTCATCATTTGGGGCCCAAGTTGAAGCAGCTTATCATGGTAGGGGAATTTGGCAGAGGAAAACTAATTCACAGCAAGGAAATAAGTAACTGAGAAGTAGGCTAATATCCTTCAGATCCCTTCAAGAACATGCCTTTAATGATCTGAAGACCTCCTATTATGCCTCTTGAAGGATACTAGCATGCTGTGGGGATACTGGGAGGAAGAGACAATTCAAACCAACATTGCAAATGACAAGGCTGCTCTGAGATTTCAGCATGTGATCTTTATTTATAAAGATGAGCAGGCATGTTCCCACAGAAAGTGTGTGCAGTTAAAGAACATTTTAGAGAGAGCTAGCAATATAGGTAAAGACACATGGTTACAGAAAGACTGTCAATAATGCCAAAATGAATTATGGTAAGATCTTATATTTTCACTCCAAATTCCATTTTTCTCTCACTCTAGTACTGTGGAGAAGGAAAGAGTGAGTTGAAACTATGGTCCAAAGTTCTTATTTTCTGGTTGGATATCATTTTACCTATTGTCCCATAATCAATTCCCAAAGGCCTTGGGGATTACTTACATTCACAAGGTGAGTGTAATGATTAATGTATCCCAGACCAAGGAACTGCAGGGTGGAGATGCCTGCCTTCTTACAGAGATGCAATTGTTTCTTTCAGAGACGATGCTTTGCCTTTTTACACCCTAAGCACAGCTTCCCCCAAGCAGAGTATTTATGTGTTGAGTGCAACACTCCATGGACATCAGGGTCTAATGGGGTGTGAGAGGGGGCCTGGGGTTTTCATCTTGTTTTCAGCTGTAAAAACACCCCACACTTTCCCCTTTTACTCAGGGCCCAGAAGCTTAAGCTTGCTAATATCCTGGGTTGTAAGGTGTCAACAGGGACTCCACAAATGGAAAGGAAAGGATCAAGTGCCTTCTACCCTAATGCCAAACACATCTATGGTATTTATTTTCTCAGTCCCTACCTAAGATCTCAGATAAATATTTGGGCGCTGCTTGATAGTTTAATGACTTTTCAGCAGCTTTGTATAAAGGGAGCGGGATGGCTCCTACATTGTCCCAAGCAAGTACAATCTGCTGCCCAAAAATGCAGTGAGAATGTGGGAGTGAAGATATTTTTCACTTGCACTGATAATAGATTTGGTTTTATTTTTCCATCGACAAATTGCCTTAAGATGTCTTCTCCACAGTTGGAACCTTTCAGAAATTCTTTGGACTGACTAAGAAGTCTCTCCTCCTGGAGCAAAGCAGATTAAAATTAAGGCTAAAACTTAATTCTGATACTTTAAAATCAACTTTTTAGTACATTTTTTAAGAAATGGTAAAATGACTGCTTTAAAGTAAAAAAAGAAATAAGGAAAAGGTGTGCAAGAGAAAGAAGCCTGCATGTGCATGACTCCCTTCAGTCATCTATGAACAATGATGTTAACTTACAGTGATATCCCACTTGATCTCCATAATATCACAGGAGGAAATGTTATCATCTCTTTATTATAACTAAAAAAATCAAAGGAAGATGCACAATGGCTCTAGACTCTATTTTGCTTCAAATCCTATGCTGGCTTATTTCCACTATATTGTTTTAATATCAGCATCAGAAAAGACAGAAAAAGGCCAGAGAGATGGCCTAGCAGTAAGGCGCTTGCCTGAGAAGCCTAAGGAGTCATGTTTGACTCTCCATGTCCCACATAAGCCAGACACACAAACTGATGCAAGTGCGCAAGGTCGCACATGAACACAAGGTGGCACACACATCTGGAGTTCGATTGCAGTGACTGGAGGCCCTGGCACAAGAATTCTTTCTTTCTCACACTCTCTTTCTCACTTACTCTCTCACATTAAAAAAGGCCAATCTGTTGGGCTTCCACCCCCCCCCCTAAAAAAAAAGAAAAGAAAGAAAGGGAGAGAGAGTAAGAGAAAGGGAGAAAGAAAGAGAAATGAAGAAGAAAGGAAGGAAGCGAGGGGTGGGGAAAAGGAAAGAAAGGAAGGGATGTGAGGACTGAGGGACAGACAAAGAAAGGAAAGAAGGGAGGAAAGAGGGAAGGAAGGAAGGAAGGAAGGAAGGAAGGAAGGAAGGAAGAAAGAAGCAGGCATACCTATAATCTCCGCATTTGGGAGGCAGAGACAGGAATTTGATGCCAGTTTCACCTACACAGTGAGCTCTAGGTCAGTCAGGGATATATAACAAGATCCTATCTCATACAAGCAAACAAATAAATGAAAAAAATGGGAATGTAGGAGAGGAAGTATAGAAGATATTAAATATGTGTATATTTATATTATTTATGTAAAGAGAAGAGGTGTGCATGCCATTGCAAAATGTTTGGTTAAATGCCAGTACAATTTGTTATTAATGTATAAAAGATAACATGTTTTAACAGAAATAGTCAAGAGTTGATATCTAAGTTTAAGTCTTATCTTTACATCTTAATATTGAAATTGATTTTAGAAAAAAATATTTATTTATTTATTTGGGTCAGTTAAAAATCCATTATTACAGGTTGGAGAGATGGTTTAGAGGTTAAGGCACTTGCCTACAAAGCCAAAGGACCCAGGTTCAAGTCCCCAGTGCCCATGTGAAACCAGATGCACGATGTGTGCATGTGTCTGAGGTTCATTTGCAGTGGATGGAGGCCCTGGCGTACCCAAATCTATCTATCTCAAACAAACAAATAAATAAATAAATACTTTTACAAATCCATTATTACATTTTGTTATCATGGCATCCTCAACTCTTCTTTGGAGATTGGTACTCATTGGTGTGAATCTGTAGGGAGATCCCAGGCCATTTAGAGTTAAGATCAAGCAGCCAGGTCTCAGGTGCATCTAGGGGGCTGGGAAAGCCAACTCTCTCATCACCCAAGTCCAATAGCAGAGGGTGTCTTCCTCCACTTTCCCAACTTCTGAATGCATCTTATTGCAGCCCAGAAGGGTGGTCTCAGGCTCCACTTGCCTCTGGTCAAGCCCAGGCCATTCACTGGAAGGGAGGAGGGGAACCAGGCAAAGGGGAGAAGAGAGGAGGCACTGCAGATATAGTGTGGGGTTGCCACAGGCCGTTGTGTCCAGGGCCAGGCTCTGGCAGGGTGGCTGCACCTTGCAGACCACAACCATCCTCATACCCTGACTGAAGCTGCAGTGCCTGTGGCCCCTCCACCGGGTTGCAGGCCACAGGCACCTCCCATCAGCCATGCATGGTTGCTGCCTGCCTTGCCCCGAACTCTACAGGCAGCAGTCTATCATAATGAGATTTCCCATCAACTCCGCACCCTCTCTCACTCTGGAAATGGTCTCATGGATATTACTGACACTTGAGTAGGAGAATAATCACAAGATACCACTTAAAAATTAGGTCTGGACCTGGTACTCTGATATACCTGTCCAGTTTCTATTGACCAGAAGAGCTTAGAAACAAGAGGCAATAAGATAGACCTAAAGGTGACTCTAGTTTTCTGATTTCTGGCATTCTCAGCTTTGTATAAACAAGTCATTCCTTTGAGTGTGAGCAGGACCAGTGACTTGTTTTGTACCAAAGAATGAGCAAGCGTGAATGCTATCACTGCATGCATTTGCCATGTACGAAATTTGTCTTACCAGTGGAATTGACTTTGGAACTCTTTCTAGCTGACTTTGAAGAAGTAAGTAGTCATCCTGGGAGGTCCATGTGACTTCCAGCTGACAGGCAGCAAGAAGCTGGGTCTATCAGCCTCACACCTGTAAGGAAATGACTGTTGCCAACAAATTTTGCCCAGGGGAAGGACACACTTTGTCCAATATTTGTATGTGCAAACATTCTCTATATAGCTTGCTGTGCTACTAGGAAGCATATTCCATCAGCTTTTCTTTTGCTATGCTGTTATGTTATTCAGTAGCACTCGCCAATAAATGCCTAAATTTTTAAAATATTTTATTTGCTTATTTATTTACTTATTTATTTAAGAGTGGGAGAGAGAGACAGAGAGAGAGAGAGAGAGAGAGAGGGAGTCACCGTTGGGCGCACCATGGCCTGCCACTGCATACACCACTATGTACATTTAACTTTATGTGGGTACTGGGGAAATAAACCCAGGATGTCAGGTTTTGTATGCAAGTGCCTTTAACCATTGAGTCCTGTGTTTTAAAGCCTTCATCTCTTGATTTATAGTTTAGGTTGTGCATGTGAGTAGGGTAACATATCCTGCTCTACCTTCAGAAAATGGAATAAAAAGCATCTCATTCCCAAAACAGCATCCTCCCTGGAAGTTCCCATTGCCAAGCTCCCTGCTAATATATTATACACCTTTCTTTTAGGTTGGAGATGGGATCACACAAACACATCTATTTAGTGACAATGTCTTTGCAACTTCTGCACAGATGGTTTTCAGTTTGGAGCATTTAGCTGAAACTAAGTTGAAGAGTCCCATTTAACTATTTTCTTTTCCTAATATACCCTTTGGGATGAAGTACTTTTCCTGTCACCATCAGTCATATCATCTACACAATGGGAATAAGGATAATGCCTGCTTCTTGGTGGTGTTAGGAAATGTGTTGATATAGTTATGCTAGCAATGAGCAAGTGTGCAGTAATCCCTGCACTCCCAGAAGAGAGAACAGTCCCATCCTTAAGTTGATTTAGCAAAGAAGTTAGAAGCTCATATGCAAGAAGGAAACAATGTGAGTTCTAAATCTCAAGTCTGCCATTGCCTAGCTTTGTAATTTTGTACAATTTAGAGTTCATGCTAAGAATGATAACAGAACTTCTTTAATAAGGTTAGTGTCATGCTTAAATGAGAAAGTGTATGTAACTACTCAGCCAGTGTCTGCCAAGCATAAAAATGCCTAGCAGTGACAGTTGCTATTATGAATATAGTAGTTATTATTCCACAAAGAGCAGTCATGTTTTATATAGAATGTTCACTGTGAAAAAATGAATAACAAATTTTTATGAAGAAACCATTTGTTTCATAAGAATTTTTTATTTGAACTATTATGTGGTACTATACAGTATTCTGATAAAAATACCAGTATCATCTAATGACTATTATATAAATTGAAGCAGAAAAAGGACACATGAGGATAAACTACAAATAATTACAATGGTATATGTATATGTTGTTATAAAGGGGGTATTTTATGCTGAAATTTTTATATATGAGCTAAAAATGGGCAAATCTAGGCAGATCATACTGCCACATTATCTTTCATTTGGTCACGAGTTTAGTCATTGCCTATTCTAGCCTTTTCTCCTAGAACAGAGAAATGGCATATTTTGGAAGAGGCTTGGAAAATAATTGTGCATGAACTAGAGTCCAGCAAAAAGTTTTCCATATGCTAAGATATTAACATACAAATAACTTACAAATCCAGGGGAAGCTCTATCAATTGCAGTGCTCACTTCCATTCATAGATCACCCAGAGAAACATCACCAACAGCCAGTACCACCAAAAGATGATTTAAAAAATTATATATACTGGGAGTTTAAACTTAATCACTGAGCTCTGATATTATGATATCACTTTAAATTTATTCATGTGGTTTTGTGAGGAAAGTTTTTTTAATAATCAAAATTTTGCAGCATTACCACTCTAGATCATTAAGTTATAACCAGTATCATTAAGAACGTCCAGCTCTTTTTTTTTTTCACTTGTGTATATGCTAACAAGTAAAAAGAAAAAGTGGTTGGTCTCATATATTTATACACACACGTGTGTGTGTGTGTGTAAAATTTTCAGAGACTGGGTCTCATATTATAGCTCATGCTGACTTGAAACTTACTATCTAGCCCAGGGTATCCTTAAACTCATGGTGACCTTTTGTGGCAGTTTGAATGTATGGCCCCATAGACTGAGATGTTTTATTAAAATTTAGTTTGGGACTTGAGAGATCAATGGTTAAAAGGTAGGTGTTTCTTGGAAACTGTGATGGCTCAGGTTTGATTCCCAGTGTCTAAGTAAAGCCAGATGCAGAGGATGGCACATGTCTGGAATTTGTTTGCAGTGGCAGGAAAAGGCCCTTGTTCTCCCACTCATCTCCCCCATTATAAATAAATAATAAAATTTTAAAAAATAAGAAAATTGAATTTGAAACTTCAGGTCCTACCAGACAGATTCCTGCTAAAGGGGGCATATCACTGGAAGCAGATCTTAGAGTCTAACCCTAAGGTGTTTTGGGGGGTGGATCTGAATTCCTGTCAAAGGGTGTAGAGAGGGCAGTTTTAGCCCTGGTGGTTTGTTCTGCTTGTGGTTTCTGGTGATGTTTCTCTGCTTGGATCTATGAATGGAAGTAAGCACTGCCATTGATGGAACTTCCCATGGATTTGTAAGCTAAAGTAAACCCATTCCTCACACAAATTGTGTTTAGTTGGATGTTCATCCCAGCAATGTGGAGCTGATTACAACACCTTTCTTCCTCAGCTTCCTCAGTGTTTGGAATTATAGTGTAATCCACCTACCAGCTACCTTAGTATTGTATTAAAAAACAGTAAGCTACAACTACACAACTGAAAAATGACCAGTAAAAGGGAAACTGTCATTTATTGTGGTTTGAATATAAAATGTGCTCAATAGGCTCATGTATTTGAACACTTGGTCCTCAACTGGCAGTACTGTTAGGAAATGTTGTGAAGCTTAAGAAGCAGAGCCTTAGTGGAAGAAGTGGATCACTGAGTATGTCCCTTAAGTTTCTAGCTCCACCTCCACTTTCTATTTGTCCTCTGCTTCCTGGCTCTGGCTGAAGTGCTACCAATTTAGTTTCCAGCTCCTGATGCCATGCCTTCCATGCGTTATGGAATGTATCCCATGGAAACTGTTGGCCAGAATAAACTTATCTTTCTTTAAGTTGCTTCTGATCAAGTATTCAATTACAGCAACGAGAAAGTAATTAATGTACCATGTGTCTTATATTTTTTAAGTGCATTGTTATCTTTCAGTCCTCAAATTCTGTAACATAAACACATGACAGCATCAATGGTTGAATACAGCACTACACTAGATTTCAGTGTTATCAGGACTGACATGCTGTGGTGGTAATATTTATGTTTCTATGGCAAAATACCTTATATTATCAGCTTATGAGTAAGAAATGCTTATTTGACTCATGGCTTTATAGGACCTCTCCATGGTCATTTGGCCCCACTGATTTTGTCATTGTAGATTATCATGGTAGAAGCATGTGGCAGAGGAAAATCACCTGATATCTAGAGAGAGAATTCACTTTAATGATATGCAATAAAAGCCCAAAATCTATTAAGTTATTAGTACATAAATGTCTTGATCCATGCATGAGTTCACCTCTTAGAGGCCCCACCTTTGACCATTGTAGCACTGGGAACCAAGCCTTCAACACATGAGCTTGAGGGCTTGGGGGCACTGAGGAACTTAGGATCCAAATCACATACAAACAGGAGTTTTCCACAGAGAATGGAAATAATTTAACATTACCAAAAATAACAATTGCAAGAGTTCCAGTGAATTGCATTCTCTTAGATTAAAGCAATAAATAGATGCTTTTTTTTCGGTTTATTGTCTAAAAACCAACACCTCCAGTACACAACACTACAACTACCTGAGATATACAGACCATATTAATCTTAGGTATTTTCTTCAGTTCATGTACTAAACAGATCATTAGACTAGTTTGCTTAGTTTCTGGGCACACAGGACATGAGGCACAGTGCTGTAAACCACTCTACCAAAGTAGCAGGGTAGAAATAGTGTCTGGAAAGTATTTTGAATGCACTAAGACCTTAAATCTTATCAGGCAGAGTTCTCTAATACCTTCATGGGTGTTATGGAAAGATGCCTTTTTACTTCCTTTTAGACCTCCTATGAAATAATGTGATTTTTAGAAGCAGCCACAATCAAAATTTATCCAGAACAACTTTTACTTGAATTGACTAATGAATAGATTTTTTATCTTAGAGATTACAGTTTCTGGTGATTTGCAAACAATTTTTCTGTAAAGCTACATTCTTTAAAAAATGACACAAATTCAGAAATGAAAAATTAATATTATTGGATAAATTATCTTAAAATTGTATTTTTAAAGTATATACATATTCTTTGATTCCATATAAGACAATTAAGAATGTAGCAAGCAATCTGTGTGTGATCTATAGCTTAATTTTGAGTCCAGATGAAATAAGTAACTTGTACCTGAATCTATGAAAATGTACTTCAGGTTTCAGACAAACTTTGTAGCAACACTATCTACTCCATTATTATTATTATTATTATTTTTGGTTTTACGAGGTAGGGTCTCACTCTAGCCCAGGCTGATCTGGAATTCACTATGGAGTCTCAGAGTGGCCTCGAACTTACGGCGATCCTCCTACCTCTGCCTCCCGAGTGCTGGGATTAAAGGCGTGCGCCACCACGCCCGGCTTCTACTCCATTATTTATACTTTACAGAGATAAGTAAGATTAAGCCATCTTGGGGATAAAACAAAGAGAATCTTACTGGGAGCTTTTGTGATAAGCTTTCTGGTGTTTATGAACTGAAGCCAAGTTTACTCCTTTTTACCAGTCATGAATGAGGAAACTCCCCACACCTAATTATTGGCAGGAGTGTTTCTGAAGCAGCACGCCTTAGAATGGCATCCATGTTGACACTAATGACATCATATTTTTGAATTATTAACATTCAAACCTTACCCTACATCTTACTCTCTCTCACTTCAACTACCATGTATCCATGATGGTGATGCTCATTTAAACTTAGATAATCTATTACTTGGCCAAACACATCCTCAAAGATATACCTTCTTTTTATTGCATTCAAATTATTCATCATACCATAAATTAGGAAAGCCTGCCAAAATTTTATCCCTCTTGGGAAAATATACAAGAATGCTTGACCTTTCTCATCCCTCTTTCTCCTCTGCATAAGAGGGCAATGATTATCTAATTGGTTGCTTGGCATCTTTGAGCATCAAGCCCATAGAGTTCTAGTTTTTCTATTGTATTGACTGTGCCCAAATCCCACTGTCCCCTGAAGTTTTTGTTTGATGCTACTCAGGGGGCATTTGTTTTACCTACAGGAAACTCCTAAATGCCTGTCAGAAGAGTAACATGACAAAGTACAAAAAACTCACATTTAATTGTCAAGCTCCACCACAGAAAAAGCAGAAAATGAAGAATTGATTATGTTGTTTGTATGTGATTCTAGTCACAATTTATTTAGAACCATTGGAGATTAACATTCACCTCAAAATCCCAAGACTGTTTATATGTGGTTATGGGTTAAATAACTTGTTTCTCTAAATAATAAAAAATAAGGGCTGGAGAGATGGCTTAGCAGTTAAGCACATTCCTGTGAAGCCTAAGGACCCTGGTTTGAAGCTCGATTACCCAGGACCCACGTAAGCCAGATGCACAAGGTGGCGCATACATCTGGAGTTCCTTTGCAGTGGCTGGAGGCCATGGCAGGCCCATTTTTTTCTCCCTCTCTCTTGCTCTGCCTCTTTCTCTCTCTGACTGTCTGTCACTCTCAAATAAATAAATAAAAATAAACAAAAATTAAAAAAAATATGCCTTATGTATATCTAGCATATAACATATTTTATAGAATAAACTGTCTAAGAACATTATACCTGCTGCCTCTAACCATCACAAAACCTTTAAGAGTAAAAATAACCATAGTAGATGATCTAAACATCAAAGGCCAAGTAGGTAGTTAAACAAAGACAAAGCTCAGATTTTACTCAAGATCTATTCAATTCTAAGACAACACTTTTATCATTGTGACAAAGAATGTTATTCTCTCCAGATAGGTTTTCCTGTGTTCAATTTGATCCTCTTATTCAGCAAAATAAAAACAGATCTTTTATAGAAAACAGATTGGGTGGTTTGTCATCATAATCCAACAAAAGTAAGTTTGGATGACAAGCTGTTTTTGAGACAAGGACTATTAAGCTATATGTTAATTTCTTTCTTTTCTATCATTTTGCTTATCTTTATTTTATTTTTTCTCTTTTTTTTCTTTATTAATTAGTTTTGTATTCACCAAATAGAGTCAGTTTGGTACCATTATTAGGCTCATCCATGACCTACGCCCTCCCCTTGTCTCCTCCTTGTTGAGGTATATGGGTCATGCATTGTGGAGTTAGCCCACAGTTATGTGTAAGATAAATGTCTCTGCATATCATGACCCAACATGTGGCTCTGACATTCTTTCCACCCCTTCTTCTGCAAAATTTCCCTGAGCCATGTTGGGTTCATTTTTGGTCTGCTTCAGTGATGAGGTGTTGGGGGCCTCTGAGGCTCTGGCTCTCTGAATTGGTAGGAGTTGATTTTTCTCTGTGCTGATCTCCTTCCCCCTTCTGCTGGTATCCAGTTCATCAGGAAAACAGCCCCCTTGCTTGTTTCTCCAGTTTTTCTTAGTTTCAGCCGGGGCCCTTTCGAGGTGTGATGGGGTGGCTCTCTCCTTAGGATCTACATCTATCTGAAAAAGAGAAGCAGATTCTCCAAGGGACAGTAAGTTAGCATCAGTACAAATGAGATAACCCTTACTTTTTTTTTATAGAGAATTTAATAGGTATAGGCCCTCTTGTAGCCCATGATTGATGGTAGCTTGATAACAGAGAGTGGGCTTATGTTTGGATATGGTTCTGACTTGTTTCTCAGCTTCAGCTATGGCTCCCATACAACTGAGGGGATTAGTTAGCCAAATTAAGAGCAGTTGGATCCCCACCATGGCTGTGTGCCACTATTGCACTTGTGTGGGCATCACAAGAGGTTATTTGCTGCTAAGTAGGTTAGACCATGAGTTGCTTGGACAGATATTGGTCATTTTCCCCCAGTTGCCCATGTAGCACCTTCTGGCACTAGACACGCTGACTGTCTGGGGACTGACTCTCCTCCAACTTCCAGCCATGCTATTCCATTTTGCATGTCAATCACATAAGGTGTCTTCAGCAGTAGGGTCTGACCACTAACCTATGGTGGGTCATCAAGTACTCTGATGGAAATCTGTCTGTCTTTTAGGAAACCTTGTAGGTCTCTCTGATCAAAAGCTCATTGTGGATGATAGGCCCATGCTGGTACTGGGAGTTACAGGTTGTTGCCCACTAAGAAAATGAGGAAAAAGATAACTAATATACAAGAGTTAGAGAGAAGAGAGAGAGAGAGGGAGAGGGAGAGGGAGGGAGGGAAGATGTAGAAGATTAAGGTTAGTTTTGATCCTACCCTCTCCAGTGTCTTGTGGTTCAGGTGTTCCCTGTAAGGGCCTGGTGAAGGTTCAGCCATTTGGTCTGCCTTTTATGAAGTCGAAATTTATGGTACCATTTCCATTTGGGTCTAGATTTGTGTTTCCCACCCCTTTGATGTCCTCCCCTCCCTCCCCATCCATTATAGTGTCTAGTCCATGAGATGCTTGCTGGGTATATAAGGTATCTTGGGTAGATTCAGGTTATGTGCTGTAGATGAGTGAGACTATGTGGTGATATTTTTTCTGTGATTCAGTAAGTTCACTGAGAATGATCTGTTCCAGGTTCAACCATTTTTCCTCAAATTTCACTGTGTCATTTTTCTTACTGCTATATAGAATTCCATTGTGTAGATATACCACATCTTAGTTATCCATTCTTCTAGTGATGGATATCTGGGTTGATTCCAGCTCTTAGCTATTATGAATTGAGCTGCTACAAACATGGTTGAGCAAATCTCTCTAGCCTGTGGTTTGAAGGTTTTAGGGTAGATGCCCAGTAAGGGAATAACTGGGTCTGTTGGTATCTCTATAGTCAGCTTTTTCAGAAGTCTCCATATTGCTTTCCAAAGTGGTTGTACCATCCTACATTCCCACTAACAGTGGATGAGTGTTCCTACTTCTCCACATCCTCACCAGCATTTATGTTCATTTGATTTTTTGATGTTTGCTATCCTTATTGGGGTAAGGTGGAATTTCATAGTAGTTTTAATTTGCATTTCCCTGATGATTAGGGATGATGAACATTTTCTTTAGTGTGTGTTTGATATTTTTATTTCTTCCCGTGAACTGCCTGTTCAGCTCTTTGCCCCATTTTGTGAGTGGGGTGTTTGACTTCTTACTGTTTAGATTTTTGAGTTCTTTGTAGATTCTAGAGATTAGGCCTCTGTCAGTTGGATAACCTGCAAATATTTTTTTTTCCATTCTGTGGGTAATCTATTGGCTTTGCTTATTGTATGCTTGTCTGTAAAGAAACTCATCAGCTTCATGTGATCCCATTGGTTGAGTGACTGTTTAAGATTGTGGGCTACTGGGGTTTTGTTCAGGAAGTGTTTTTCCATTTCCATATCATGGAAAGTACTTCCTAAATTTTCTTCCAGTAGTATTAGAGTTTCTGGTCTTATATTGAGGTCTTTGATCCATTTGGACTTGAGTGTAGTGCACGGTGAAATGTGTGGGTCAAGTTTCAGTTTCCTCCATATGGTTATCCACTTTGTCCAGCACCATTTGTTGAAGATACTGTCTTTTTTTCCAGTCTATATTGTTAGGGCCTTTATCAAATATCAAGTAGCTATAGTTGCTTGACCCAAAGTCCAGGTCCTCAAGTCTATTCCATTGGTCTATACTCCTGTTTTCATGCCAGAACCATGCTGTTTTTATTACTATGGCTTTGTAATATAGTTTAGATCAGGTATGGCGATGCCTCCAGAGGTATTTCTTTTGCTGAGGATATGTTTGGATATGTAAGGCCTTCTGCCTTTCCATATGAAATTTGAGATCATTTTTTCTATCTCTGTAAAGAACACTGTATTGATTTAAATTGGAATTGCATTGAATCTGTATATTGCCTTTGGTAGGATTGCCATCTTCACAATGTTGATTCTACCTATCCAGGAGCATGGGAGGTCTTTCCATTTTCTCAAGTCCTCCTCAATTTCTTTTTTGAGTGTTTTTATGTTTTTGTTGTATAGATCTTTCACTTCCTTGGTTAACGTTATTCCAAGGTATTTTATTTTTTTTGTTGCTATTGAAAATGGGACTATGTCCCCTATTTCTTTCTCTGTATCTTTGTCATTTGCATATAGAAAGGCTACTGATATTTGTGCATTGATTTTATATCCTGCTACTTTGCTATAGGAGTTAATCACCTTCAGGAGTTTTGGGATGGAGTCTCTCGGGTCTTTTACATATGCAATCATGTCATCAGTGAATAGAGCTAACTTAACTTCTTCCTTTCCAAATTATATCCCTTTTATTTCCTTTTCCTGTCTTATTGCTTGAGCTAGGACTTCCAGTATTATATTGAAAAGCAAAGGTGAGAGAGGACAACCCTGTCTTTTTCCTGATCTTAATGGGAATTCCTCCAGTCTCTCTCCGTTAAGTATTGTTTCTGCCTTCAGAGTTTTGTATATTGCCTTTATTATGTTAAGATATGAACCAACCATGCCAATTTTCTCCAATGATTTGATCATGAAATGATGTTGTATCTTGTCAAAGGCCTTTTCTGCATCTATTGAAATGGTCATGTGGTTTTTATGTTTAACCTTGTTTATGTGGTGTATTACATTGACAGACTTCCGTATGTTGAACCACCCCTGTGTTCCTGGGATGAATCCCACTTGGTCAAGGTGGATAATGCCTTTGATGTGTTGTTGGATTCGAGGATTTTGTTCAGGATCTTTGCATCTAAATTCATTAGGGAAATACACCGGTAGTTTTCTTTTCTAGTGGCATCTCTGCCTGGTTTTGGAATTAGGGTGATACTAGCTTCATAAAAGGAGTTGGGTAGAGCCGGGCATGGTGGCGCATGCCTTTAATCCCAGCACTCGGGAGGCAGAGGTAGGAGGATTGCCATGAGTTCGAGGCCACCCTGAGACTCCATAGTGAATTCCATGTCAGCCTGGGCTAGAGTGAGACCCTACCTCGAAAAACTGAAAAAAAAAAAAAAAAAAAAAAAAAAGGAGTTGGGTAGCTTTCCCTGTTCTCCAATTGTGTGGCACAGTTTGAGGAAGAATGGTTTGAGTTCTTCAATGAAGGTTGAAGAATTCAGCTGAGAACCCTGGACTCTTCTTTTTGGGGACGTTCTTTATTACTTTTTCAATCTCCATGAGTATGATGGGTTCATTGAGGTGATTAATCTGCTCTGAGTTTGCTTTGATAGATGGTATGCATCCAGGAATTTATCCATCTCCTACACATTATCCAGTCTTGTGGAGTAGAGATTTTTGAAATAAGTCCTGATGATTCTCCCAATTTCCCTTATGTCTGTTGTGATCTCTCCTTTTTCATTTTGAATTTTGTTAATTTGAAGCTACTCCTTTTTTTTTTACTTGATCAAATTGGTCTGGGGTTTGTCAATCCTGTTTATTTTTTCAAAGAACCAGCTCTTTGTTTTGTCAATTGTCTTACTTGTTTCCTTGGTTTGCAATTCATTAATTTCTGCTCTGATTTTCATTATTTATTTACTTCTGGAGCTCTGTGGGTTGGATTTTTCTTGTTTTTTTACAGTGCCTTTAGGTGCATGGTTAGGTTGTTGATTTGGGATCTTTCTGGTTTTTTTATGAAGGCATTGAGAGATATCAATTTTCCCCTGAGGACCGACTTCATTGTGTCCCATAAGTTTTGATACGATGTGTTCTCATTGTTATTCAATCCCAGAAATTTTGCAATTTCATTTTGTATTTCACTCACTGTCCATTTATTGTTTAAAAGTGTGCTGTTCAGTTTCCAGGTGCCGTTGGGATTCTTGGTGGGCCGGTTGTTGTTGATTTCTAGCAATATAGCATTGTGATCTGATATCGTGCAGGGAATTATGTCAATCTTCCTAAATATGTGGAGGCAGGCTTTGTGACCCAGTATATGGCCTATTTTAGAGAATGTTCCATGGGCTGCTGAGAAGAATGTGTAGTCTGTGGGTTTGGAATGGAAAGTTCTGTAGATGTATGTTAGGTCTAAGTGATCTATGGTTTTGTTGAGCTCTCTGACTTCCCTGTTGAGTTTCTGTTTGGATGGTCTGTCTATTACTGATAATGGTGTATTGAAGTCTCCAGCTATGATGGTGTTGGTGTTTATTTTTCTTTTATTGTCTAGTAGGTTTTGATTTATGAAGTGTGTGCCCCAGTGTTTGGTGAATACAGATTTATGTTTGTAATATCTTCTTAATGGATCATTCCCTTGACAATTAGGAAGTGGCCTTCTTTGTCTTTTTTGATTATATTTGGTTTGAAGTCTATTTTATCCGATATTAATATAGGTATGCCTGCTTGTTTCTTATTCCCATTTGCTTGGAATATTATTTTCCATGCTTTCTCCCTGAGGAGGTGTCTGTCTTCAGTGGTGAGGTGGGTTTCTTGAAGGCAACAGATTGAGGGATCTAATTTTTTGATCCATCCTATTATCTTGTGTCTCTTGACAGGTGAATTAGGGCCATTAATATTTAGGGTAATGAATGTGAGATTTGATTTGATCCCTGCCATATTGTGATGGTAAATGTGGGTTGGTGTTTTCATGGACTTTGAAGTTTTTTGTGCCTACTTTTAGTTTGCTTATTGTGATCTGCTTCTTGTAGGCATTTGAGTTTGATTATTTGTTTCTTCTCTGTGGAGAATTTCCTGAAATACTCTCTGTAGGTTTGGTTTTGTGTTCATATAATTGTAAAGCTGAGTTTTGTCATGGAAAGTTTTTCTTTCACCAACTATTATGAGGGATACTTTTGCTGGGTAGAGTAGTTTGGGTTGGAAGCCATAGGTTCTTAGACTTTGCAGTGTTTCATTCCAGGCCCTTCTAGCTTTCAGGGTTTCCATTGAGAAGTCTGAAGTAATTCTGATGGGTTATCTTTGAAAGTGGTGTGCTGTTTTTCCCTAGCTGCTTTTAGGATTTTCTGTTTCGTGTCAATTTTTAGAGTCTTAATGACAATTTGTCTTGGAGAGTTTCTCCTTTGGTCCACTCTGTTTGGAGTTCTGTTGGCTTCTTGGATCTTAATGGGCCTTTCTTTTAAGATACTGGGGACATTTTCTTTAATTATTTTGTTAAATAAGTTCTCCATGCCTTTGGTCTGAATTTCTTCTCCTTCTGGTATTCCAATGATCCTGATATTAGGCTGTTTAAGTGTATCCCACAATTCCCTCATGTTCTGTTCACAGGAATTTTTGAACTTACTGAAAATTTTGCACTCTTGACCTGTTTCTTCCATCTTGTCTTCCAGATCAGAGTTTCTATCCTCCACTTGGCTGACTCTATTCTTGAGAGCTTCTAGAGAATTTTGGACTTGTTCAATTAAGTTTGCATTTTCTACTACTTTTCTATGTATAATTTCCATCCCTCTGTCAAGCTCCCTTTTCACATCATTTTCTGATTTTCTTGATGCTTCTTGGAATTCATCCTTGCATTTCTTTATGTCTTCATTTAGCATGGCCAGCTGGTTTCTGAGGTCTTCTTTTTTTCACTCTCCCTCAAATCTCTTAACTCTCTTTGAACTCCTTTCATTTTCTTATCTATTAGGTCTAGTTTATTGATGGCAGCATCCACATGATTATTGGTCCTTTGTTGCTTTGTGCAGGTTCTATCAGTAGCTTGGTCAGGGTTGCATTGATCATAGCTTCATTTTGGTGTTCTGATCCTTATGACTCTTCTATGTTTTGATTAGATATGATCATTGTAGGAGTGGGTGACCTAACTGGATTTTCTTGCATTTGATTTTTCATGCTATTTGTTTTGCGCTTGGTCTGCCCATGACAGTGTATGGGCACATCAGTGGGTGGATCAGCCTGGGCTCAAGCACAATGGGAATCTGAGGCAGCCTGGGGCAGTTGCCAAGCAGCCGGTGCTTTGGCTCTCAGTTGCCAAAGCCACCTGTCTACTGCCTGGAAGGTGCGCCAAATTTGCCTGAATTCTCAAGTGGTAATGTGCCAAACCTGCCTGCATTCGAGCTAGGAGTGACACTGAGGCACCAAGCACTGAAGCAGCCCAAACTCTGGCTGGGAACACTGGGACCCAGAAGCAGTCTGCGTTCCCCAGCCACTGGAGAATGGCAGATGGCCTGCGTGGCAGATAGGTAGGGGATGGCACCTGAGCTGGTGCATGTGAGAGACACAGTCTAAGCTTGTGTGGCAGTTGCTGTGCACCTGGGCTCACTGAATATGCAGCTGTAGGAGCAGTAAGTGAGCGAGTGGGCAGAGTAGTCTAAGCTACCACAGGGATGCAGGGATGGATCTGTGCTCAGATGTGCTGTGGATACAGGGAGGGGTGGGATACCTGCTCCTGAGGGAATCAGGGATTCCCTGTTATTGTCAGGACTCGCTGAACGTGCAGTGGCTGCTGCAGTAAGTGGGCAAGTGGGTGAGTGTGTGGAGCAGTCTAAGCTTCCGCATGTAGGGATCAATTGGCACGCGGCGGCGGCGGTGGCCGTGGCGCCATGGACATGGCTGTTATTTGGGGGGATGGGTGGGCTAACCGCCTGTGAGGAGATCTGTGATTCCTTGTTTCCCCCCAACCCCCATGCCCTCCCACTGACAATCTATTGGAGATTTCTCTCCCCTAAAAGATCCAGTGAACAGTTAATGTCTTGCCTTTCTTTCCCTGGGATTTGCAGCACAGCTAGGCGGTCGCCATCTTGGCCAGAAGTCCTGTTAACTTCTTTCTTTCCAGTTGACATTATTATTTTCATATTGCAATGCTATAGTATAATACTGTAGGATTATATAATACAATTCTAATCATTCTACAGTAGTTAGGCAAGTCAGAGCAAATGTGACAGGAGGAGAACTTGATAATCTGTGTTTCAATAATCATATCTGATATAGGGAAGATAATAGCCCCAAAAGAAAATCAAAATACACAAAAGTTTATGCTTTATCTGTAAGCTTTCCCTGGGCTAAACTTTCCTACTCATATATAAATAACTTGACCTTTTAACTTAAAGCTTCTATTGTGTATTTTACTAGCCAATTTCATTGTAAATAATTTAAATTATGTTTTAAAAAGCCTGACCAAAACTTCCATTGACACTTGTGAGATTTAAGCATGAAAGTATGGAATGACTAAATTTAAAAACTTGTATCTCAAAAGAACACATATTTTAGGATTTATCTAGACTGTCAACTTTATTGGATCAGGAATCAAGTAGGAGACAGGTTTCTAGGTTGTTCTGTGAGGGCACTCCTAGGAAAAGTTAACTTAGAAGGGAATGCTCCACCCCACAGTGATCAGTCTTCTGGCCACAGCTCAAACATAACAAGGATCTGAGGGAAAAGCAGAGCTTTTTGCCTGCCCACCTTTGCTTCTTGCTGGTGAGTGCATCTAACTTGCTGTTGCAATCCCTTTCTGACATCAGAACATAGCCTTCCAATGTGGACTGAAGGCCAGGAGCTCTCCAGGAATCTTTCAGGCCTTCAGTGACTTTCAGTGCCAGATTGGGACTCCTGAGGCATCCAGTCCCTGAACTGAGAAGATACCAGGTCCTTTGCCTCTCCAATATGTAGATAGCCATTGTTCAGCTACCCAACCCATATTATGGCAGGATTAAGTCAAGTTCAAGCTACTACATCCCAATTTACAAGATCTCTTCAGTGTCATAATAACCCTGAACTTTTAGGACTGACAGTTTTTATATTTTTTCCCCCACTTTTTATAGGTAGTGCTAAATGATGAAAGGAAGTTGGAGGATAGGATTCAAAATGCTAAATGAAAATTGTGATGAAAATTATAGCAAGAGGCCACTTCAGGAACTAACATCCATCCCCAGCAGCAGACAAGTGTTTTTCCTGGCAAACTCTGAATGTAAATGAGTATCAAAATTGGTATTTCATTACTTTAAGTATTTGTATTAGGAGTTTTGTATATGTCAGTAGTGTGTAGGGAGAAAGATTAACAAGAAATTTATTATTATAACATATTTTGAAAAGTTCTATAATTCTAAAGCATGGTTTATTTTTGCTTCCTTTCTCAGCATGCAATCCAGACCATTTGAAGAGAGAAAAATCACTAACAGACCATTGACACAAATTCTTAGACATATATCATACCTGATTTAGGCTGTCTAAATTTGAATACTTGTTTTATGTCTTCATAGTCATGTGAATTGGGCAAGTGCAGTCACACATGTGGTCCACTTTCTTGACTAAAAATGGACTGTTGGAATTTTTACAAACCACAATGGCACCTCCTTCATTAGAGTGTAAACACATGAGCAATAGTGAAGAAAGATGATGTACGTCACCACACATTTTAAATGCTGTATCAGTCAGCTATTTCTGTGGAACAAACTCACCTCAAAACTCAGTGCCTTAACATAAAAGGAACCTAATAAAATTCATGTTATAGAATTAGAGTGCAAAATGATGATTTAATTAAGGGCTGTATGGTTGGTGAAGTTGTATAGAAACCTTGATCAAAGGGTATGCAATTACAGTAAGAAGGAATAAGTTCAAGATATCTATTTTCAATATGGTGAGTATAGTTAAGAGCTTTCTTGAAAAAAAAGTGGATATAAAGTGCTCTCACAATAAAAATAGCTGTATGAAATAATAAGTATTTTAATTACTTAGACTCCATCATTCTATGATGAATATATTCTTTAAAACATCATTGCATACATGACTAATACATAAAATTTGTTTTTCAATGTAAAAGAAAATGCATAAGTATCCCTTGGAAAAAGATAAAAATAAGAGGTAGGGAAATGTTTTAGTAAGTAACATTCCTGCCACCCCCAACATGAGGTTCTGAATTTGGATCCCCAGCACCCGTGTAAAAGCTTGGTGTGGCAACACATGCCTTCAGTCCCAGCACTGAGGCAGTTACAAGATCCCTGGGACTTGCTGGCTAACTAGTCTATCTGAATTTTTGATCCAGCTCAGAGGACCAATCTCAAAAAATTAGATGGACAATGGTTGGGGAAGGCACCTAACATTGAGCTCTGGGCCTTCACATACATGTACGCAAGCATGAATCCCCCAACATGCACCCCCACACAAATGAACATGCATACAAACATGCATACATACATGTGCAAAAAATAAAAAATAGACATTTATTTTTAGTTTATAAATGAGGGGAATGGCACAATACCATTACCTGTTGAAAATAGGTACAGTTCAGTGACTGTAGATCTTCGCTGAACCCATAAGCACATCTGCAAATTGTTGGCATTTTTCTAGCATGGGTTGGCTGGGCCACTTAACAGTGCATCTCTTCTTACATATCCTTCATCCTCTTCTCAGTACTGGCCAGCCCAGCTGTGCTCATCTCAAAGAAGTGGCAGAGACATGAGAGTAAGCACATTTCATAGGTAAACATTTTCACAACTTCTCTTTATCTGTATCTGCAAATTAGATATCTGCAAATATCCGATGCCACAGAATGTCTCATACCAATACTAGGGTAAGAAATGCATCCTCCAACCCATTTTTGTAGTTTGAATATACTATGTGGATACAGGTCAGAAGCATAACACCATCTGCTGCAAGCCATTATCCAACCGTAAGTACTCCTGATTCTATCATTTACTACTGTTGCAGTCAGGTTCACATTGCTGGTAGAAATCACCCAACCAAGAGCAGCTTGTGGGAAAAAAGAGGTTTATTTTGGCTTACAGGCCTGAGGGGGAAGCTCCATGATGGCAGGGGAAAATGACAGCATGAGCAGAGAGGGTGGACATCACCCCCCTGGCCAACATCAAGTGGACAATAGCAACAGGAGAGTGTGCCAAACATTGGCAAGGGGAAACTGGCTATAATACCCATAAGCCCACCCCCAACAATACACTCCCTCCAGGAGGTGTTAATTCCCAAATCTCATCAGCTGGGAACCTAGCATTCAGAACACCTACTTTTATGGGGGAACACCTGAATTAAATCACCACAACTACCAAGGTTTTGACTTAAAATACTGTTTCTAATACATGTAGGCTCATGTTTGGTGAGCCTTAGTGTGTACATATGTATGTATAACGCCATGCTGAGCTGCTCTGCCTTTCCATACCTGTCAGAGATGAGGAACTGAACAGAACAGCCTCCATTATATCACTTTCAGGTCTTCCTTCCTTTAAGCACATTCTCCTTTCAGACATAACATTTGTCATTGCTTTTATGCCTTTAATACGTAGCACTGAGCTTCTATAGCATTTCCTCCTTTGTTCTTTAGATTGAGTAATTTTTGTTTCCTTACATTTAAGTTTGCTAACTGAATATTCTTCTGGTGAGCCTCTCTAGTGAATTTCTTTATTATTCAGCAGTGGAATTTTCTTTCTTTCTTTCTTTCTTTCTTTCTTTCTTTCTTTCTTTCTTTCTTTTTTTTTTTTGATGTAAGGTTATTGCTGTAGCCCAGACTACCTTGTAATTCACTATGTAGTCTCAGGTTGGTTTCAAACTCACAGTGATCTTCCTACTTTTGCCTCCCAAGTGCTGGGATTAAAGGCATGTGCCACCACATCCAGCATCAGTACAATTTTCATTCATTTCTTTATAAGGCTATGATTATCCACTGACATTTTCTCATAATTCATGAAGATTATTTTTTCCTCTTCATCTTTGAGCGTTTTCTGTCAGTTAAAATTATATTTATTCTTTGAAATCTTTGCTAAATATAACATCATCTGTTCATGCTCACTGCTTCATTTTGTTGGCTGCCCTTCTGTATGAATCACAGTATATTGTTACTATCATCTCTATTTTGTTTTCTCAGTTTTTAAAGTAAACAGTGCAGATACTGTTATATATCAATTTGTATTTTTCCATGAGGTTTTGATGTATTTTTCTCTGGCAGACAGTTAGCTTGCTTGAAATATTTATCTCTTCCAAGTTATATAGCAGCCTGAAGGGTAGCACTCTATGTATCTTCAAGCAGCTGTTATGTTAGCAGCTATATTTACTCTGAGCCAAAGGTAGTGAGATTAATATTTTCCTCATGTGAATGTGAGCTACTTACTTAGAGAATGCATATATTTAAATCCACACACTTATGAATTTTACCAGTGTAGTTATGTCTTAAAGGACAGGGTCCCCCCCCCCAGTTTTTTTTTTTAAAGAAACATATATATAATGTTGATCATTATACCCTCCCATTACCTTCTTTTGTCCTCCTCCCCATACCACTCTCACTGAGTCCCTTCTTCCCAACTAGGTCTCTCTTACTTTAATGTCTTTGTGGGTATATGTGTGTCTGTGACCATTGAGTTTAATTAGGGCTTCCTACATGAGTATGGGTACAGTTTATTTACCAGAATACTTACAAAATGCCAGTAGCTACACCACTGAAGAAAAGTCCTGCTCCCTTTGCAGTGGGGTCTCTCAGTAGCCTAAACAATCATTTGGGGATTTTCATACTCAAATTTTAGGTACACTTCTCTGTTAGAAGTAATTTTTTTTTTCCAATGACCTTTCTTTTTTTTTTTTCTTTTCCTTTTTTTCTTTATTAGTTAGTTTTGTATTCAGCAAATACAGTCAGTTTGGTACCATTATTAGGCTCATCCGTGACCTACCCCCTCCCCTTGGCCCATCCTTGTTGAGGTATATGGGTCATGAATTGTGGAGTTAGCCCACAGTTATGGGTAAGATAAATGTCTCTGCATATCATGACCCAACATGTGGCTCTGACATTCTTTCCGCCCCCTCTTCCGCAAATTTTCCCTGAGCCATGTTGGGTTCATTTTTGGTCTGCTTCAGTGATGAGGTGTTGGGGGCCTCTGAGGCTCTGGCTCTCTGATTTGGTAGGAGTTGATTTTTCTCTGTGTTGATCTCCTTCACCCTTCTGCTGGTATCCAATTCATCAGGAAAACAGCACCCTTGCTTGTTTTGCCAATTTTTCTTAGTTTCAGCCGAGGCCCTTTTGAGGTATGATGGGGTGGCTCTCTCCTTAGGATCTAATCTATCTGGAAAAGAGAAGCAGATTCTCCAACGGAGAGTAAGTTAGAACCAGGACAAAAGAGATAACCCTTACTTTTTTAATAGAGAATTTAATAGGTGTAGGCCCTCTTGTAGCCCATGATTGATGGTAGCTTGATATTGGCAAGTGGGCTTATGTTTGGATATGGTTCTGACTTATTTCTCAGCTCCAGCTATGGCTCCCATACAACTGAGGGGATTAGTTAGCCAAATTAAGAGCAGTTGGATCCCCACCATGGCTGTGTGCCACTATTGCACTTGTGTGGGCATCACAAGAGGTTATTTGCTGCTAAGTAGGTTAGACCATGAGTTGCTTGGACAGATATTGGTCATTTTCCCCCAGTTGCCCATGTAGCACCTTCTGGCACTAGACACGCTGACTGTCTGGGGACTGACTCTCTTCCAACTTCCAGCAATGCCATTCTAATTTGCATGTCAACCACGTAAGGTGTCTTCAGCAGTAGGGTCTTACCACTAACCTATGGTGGGTCATCAAGTACTCTGACAGAAATCTGTCTGTCTTTTAGGAAACCTTGTAGGTCTCTCTGATCAAAAGCTCATTGTGGATGATAGGCCCATGCTGGTACTGGGAGTTACAGGTTGTTGCCCACTAAGAAAATGAGGAAAAAGATAACTAATATACAAGAGTTAGAGAGAAGAGAGAGAGAGAGGGAGAGGGAGAGGGAGAAGGAGGGAGGAAAGATGTAGAAGATTAAGGTTAGACTTGATCCTACCCTCTCCAGTGTCTTGTGGTTCAGGTGTTCCCTGTAAGGGTCTGGTGAAGGATCAGCCATTTGGTCTGTCTTTTAGTAAGTAGAATTTTATTGTACCATTGCCGTTTGGGTCTAGATTTGTGTCCCACCCCTTCAATGCCCTCCCCTCCCTCCCCATCCATTATAGTGTCTAGTCCATGAGATGCTTGCTGGATATTTAAGGTATCTCAGTAGAAGTAAATTTTGCCTGGTACTTTGAGCTAATGTTTTAGTTACCTTCTTATTGTTAAGCAATGTACACAACCAAAAGCAGATGATAGAAGGAAAGTATTTACTTTGGTTTACTTTCTCAAGGGGAAGCTTCATGGTGACAGTGGGATGCATGGCATGAGAAGAGGATTGAAATCAACTCCTTGCCGTAGCAGGTGGAAAACAGAAAGAAGACAGTGAGCCAATCTCTGTGAAGGGGGAGCTGGCTATAACACCCTTAAGCTTGTGCCCAACAACATACCTCCTCTAGCAAGGCTCCACCTCACAAATTGCCACCAGCTGGGAACTGTGGTGAGCATTTAAAACATATTAGTTTATGGGAAACATCTGATTCAAACTACCACATTCTGCCCCTGACTCCCATAAACTCATGACCATACATGCTGTGAAATGCAATGCATTCAGTTCAGCTTTAAAAGTCCCTATAGTTTTTATCAATCCCAATACTATTCAAACATTCCCATAGTCTAAGTTCTCTTAATAGTGAGCTGTAAAATCAAAAAATAATGCCACAGAACAAACATTCACACTGCAAAAGATGGCACTGGACAGAGCCAGAAAAGATTGAACCAATGCAAGATCTAAAGCAAATTGGGTAAATATCAAATCCTGTAGCTCCAAATACAACATTTGTAACCAATGACAAACCCTCTATCTGGGCTGCTTAAAGCTCAGGAAAAATACTTACTAACCTGTCAGCATTCCTTGGCAGCTGTCCCATAGTCCTAGCACATCACAAAAAGTCCTGAGGGAGTGGAGAGTTGGTTCAACACTTAAAGATACTTGCTTGCAAAAGTCCAGCGGGTCTTTAATTACCCAGTACCCACATAAAGCTAAATGCACAAAGTGGTGCATATGTTGTGAGTTTATTTGTAGTGACAGGAGGCCTTGGTGTGGCCATTCTCTTTCTCTGTCTGCCTCTTTCTCTCTGTCTTTCTGCCTCTTTCTCTTTCTTTCTGAAACAAACAAACAAAAAGTAAAATAATTTTTTTTTAAGTCTTGATGTCTCCACTGCCATCCATGGTTAATCTTCATGGCTCCATTGGGTCACCATATAGAGACTCCAACAATGCTACCTCTTGTTGCCTGTTGTGATTTCCAATTAACCACATTGCAAGTTCAATGAGCCCATCTCTTCCTCCCATATACTCCCATAGCATCAGGTGGGTACCAAATTTTTTTTTTGAGGTGGAGCCTCACTCTGGCTCAGGCTGACCTGGAATTAACTATGTAGTCTCAGGATGGCCTTGAACTCATGGCAATCCTCCTACCTCTGCCTCCTGAGTGCTGGGATTAAAAGCATGTGCCACCATGCCTGGCTGTTTCAGTTCTTCCATGAAAGTTGATATAATTCAGCTGAGAAGCCATCTTGTCCTGGACTCTTCTTTTTGGGGAGGTTTTTGATTACCCTTTCAATCTCAACAGGTGTGATAGATTTATTTAAGAGATTAATCTGCTCTGAGTTCAGGTTAGATGGGTCATATGTCTCCAGGAATTCATCCATTTCCTCCATATTATCCAGTTTTGTGGATTAGAGGTTTTTGAAATAAGTCCTGATGATTCTGACAATTCACCTATGTCTATTGTGATCTCTTCTTTTTCATTTCTGATTTTGTTAATTTGAAGCATCTCTCTCTCTCTAGTTTTTTTTTTTTTTTGAGGTATTGTTTTTGTTTTTCCAATGCCTTTAGGTGGATGGTTAGGCTATTGTTTGGGATCTCTTTGTCTTTGTAATGAAGGCATTTAGGGCTATAAATTTTCCCCTGAGGACTGCCTTCATTGTGCCCCATAAATTTTGGTATAATGCGTTCTCATTGTCATTCAATTCTAAAAATTTTGCAATTTCATTTTTTATTTCATTCACTATCCATTTATTGTTTAAAATTGTGTTGTTCAGTTTCCAGGAGCTTGTGGGATTCCTGGTGCATTTTGTTGTTAATTTCTAGCAATGTACAATTGTGATCTGATACCATGTAGGAAATTATGTCAACCTTCCTAAATATTTGAAGGCAGGCTTTATGGCCCAGTATATGATCTATTTTAGAGAAGGTTCCATAGGCTGCTGAGAAGAATGTGTAATCTGTGGATCTGGGGTAGAATGTTCTGTAGATGTTTGTTAGGTCTAATTGATCTATGGCATTGTTGAGCTCTCTTACTTCCCTGTTAAGTTTCTGTTTGGATGATTTACCCATTGCTAATAGTGGAGTACTGAAGTCCCCAACTATGATGATGTTGGTGGTTACTTCTATTTTGTTGTCAAGTAGGTTTTGTTTTATGAATTGTGGTGCACCTGTATTTGGTGCATAAAGATTGATGATTGTGATGTCCTCTTATTGGATCATTCCCATGATAAGTAAGAAGTGGCCTTCTTTGTCTTTTTGATTACTTTTGGTTTGAAGTTTATTTTATCTAATATTGGGCTTTTGATGGCAATGGGGCCTGTCTGCTCAGAAGGAAGGAATCCAGCAAGCTCTGGTGGGGGCCCAAGGAACTGATGAAGGGGTTGTTGGTCAATGGTTTGGGGTATGGGACTGCATGGTCATGTGGCCAGAGGGGACAGGGAGTAGGGAAGAATGGGACAAAGCAGGCTGGCATTGTGGCAGGGTGGTGGAGGGGGGAGGATGCTATTGGATGGTGGTTCTGCGATGCTAAGGGGTGAGGGGTCCAACGGGACTGTGTAGCAGGGAGTGGATGGGACTGCCAGTTCCTGTGACACTAAGAGGTGGGGTTATTGGACTGCTCTGGTCAGGTGACATGCCCAGTGGGGGGAATGGGCTGTAGTCCTAGTGGTGGGAAGGGGGAGGGAGGGTGAACACTAGTCTGCTGTCCTGGTTCCAAGTATCATGTGGATCATGCAGGAGGACCTGTTCCATGCTCAGTGGGGCATGTCAGTGGATGTGACTCATACCTGGAGGTCCCCAGTTGTAGAAAAACTGGGGGGGGGGAAGGGGTGGGGAGCGCTAGCCTGTTGACCTGGGTCTGAGTAGCCTGCAGGAAGTGCAGGAGGAACCAGTAGCTAGGATGTCATTTGGGACTGTGGCTGGAATGGCTGCTTGAGGGGATTGGGGGACTGGTGGGCTACCCGAGAGCATGGGAACCAGTAGTGGATTCTCTACTTTGCTCCTCTATGCCCTCCCACTGGAGGTCTACTAGGATCTGCAAACCCCTAAAAACCCCAAGGAACCCCAAGAATCCTGCCTTTCCTTACCCGAGATGTGAGGCATGGTTAGGCATATACCATCTTGACTGGAATAGAGCTCATGTGCTCTTTTCATCCATAGAGTTGTGACTCAGTTTTCAACATGGGGAATGAATCACCTCCCATGGGGCTGGCCTCAAATCCAATCTGAGAACAGATGGATGTGCCACTATTGCAACAGTATGCACATACTACCTAACTGGCCAGTTGCATAGCTTATAGGATTCACTGCTGGTTAAGACTATTGATGAGTCTTCTCTCCCAGCAGGCTGCAAAGAACTTTACAGCATTATGACAAGTAGGCAGTGTGGAGGAGTTTTCCAACTCAGTTCTGTATCCTATGACTGACACATGTGGTGTCTTCAGCAAAAGGTTCTTACCATATACTGCAGGTGGGTAGCCAAGAGAATTGGCAGCAGCCTATATTTCTGGGGGATGTTTATGGGCCTTTCTAGCCAACAACTCACTGGGGTGTATCCTATCCCTGGCACTTGGATTTTCTCTACCTCAGTAGGGTATTTTTGCCCAAAATATTTTTGCAAAAAAAAATAGGTTTTAACTATTCTAATTAATCATTATGGCTTTCAAGTTATGTTCTAAGTAAGCAAGTCTTGCTCTACCAATAATCCAATATATAGTTTGTCCCTTAGTTTATGCCTTTCAAGTATAGGGGCTCACATCTTTCCAGTGTGATTTTGTGGAAATCATTGCTATTGTTACTGGTGTTTTATGTACCAATTAGGAAACACTTCACTACAAGTAATGGTATTTAATCAGAAAAAGCAGAAAATCAGTTTGCTATTGGTAATTGGTTTAGTATAAAAAATGATGTTAGGGTTCTTAGGCTCACTTGCTATGATGACCACCTATGTGATGGTTAATCTTTATTGTCTACTGAACTGGACTCAGAGATTTCTAGAGCCTCAGTAAAGTACAATTCTAGATGTGTCTGTAGGAGGGTTTCCAGAGAGGGTTGACACATGGGAGAGCAAGTGAAAGGTAATGGGAGCAGCAGTACCCAATAGGTTTGGAAGCTGAATGTAAAAAGAAAGAAAGTCACTGTGTGTAAGTTCCATTCTTCCAGAGCAAGTGTGACTATGTGAACATTCTATATAAAACATGAATATGGCAGCAACTATCTCAGTGGACATAGGATTCCAGTCTCTTTAGCTTTTCAGTGAGAACTTTCACACACAATTCTTCCAGAATATTCTAGGCAATTGCCCTCTGATGGGGACTGTACCACTGGTTTTTCTTGCTTTGCAGATATAGGGGCCACTGTTGAAGTATACAGAGTAATCCAGTCTCACAGATCCTCTTTTATAATTCTATGTCTGTTGTATAGGCTGACCTCTCTATAGAACCCTAACTAATACACCATGACTTAAATTGCCACAAGTACCACAAATTAACACAAGCACATTCAATGACAAGTGGGCAGTGCCAAGAAGCTTGCAGACCAGGAGTCATGACATTTCACCTGTGAGAAGAAATTCATGTTTTCATGAAGGAAAACCTTTTCTTATAAGTTTCCTGCCTCAAGGCTCAATTCATCACATTTGCCAGCATTTGGCTACATCTAAGCCCTACATGAAGTAGTTATTTTAATCTTTTCTGATACCCTTCCAAAACCAAAGTGTAGGTTAATTAGGGGTTAGCAATCAGTAGAGTTGGTTATCTTGGTTTTTAGTTCAGTTTTGTTGTTGTTTCGTGTGTGTGTGTGTGTGTGTGTGTGTGTGTGTGTGTGTGTGTGGTGGGATTGTGTACACAAATGTTCATATGTGTGCAGATGCGTATATGTGTGTGCATGTATGGCAGTCTAAGAACAGCCCCAGGAGTCTCCTCAAGAACACTTTCCACCTCTTTTTGAAACCAGTTAGGCTGAACTGGCTGGTCAGAAAGCCCTCGGGATCTGCTTGTCTCTGATTCTTTAGCATTGGGGTTAGAAACATGTGTCACTACACCCACAATTTTTTTGTAGATAATTGAGATCAAATTCAAATCTTCATGTACTTGACTGAATAATCTATCTCCCTAGCCCTCTAAATTCATTTTGTTAAACAATGAACTCAAACTGAAAGAAAAGTTGTAATTTTCAGAGATTGCTTATATTCCTCAACATTTAATATTTCATTACATTTAATTTTGTTCTCTCTTCCATTATAAATTCATAAATACCAAATTTTTATGAAGCAGTTGAAATTAGTTTATAAGTATGCTCCTCATTATCCTAAATATACTTAACAGATCTACATACATAAATACATACATAAACACACATGTATACACACGTTGTATGTACAAAACATGACTATATTATAGTCCATAAAATTGAGAAGTAAATATTGACTCAGTACTTCCTCATAATTATATTTAAGTCATGCATTTGGGATAGCAATGTCACACTAAAGTGATTTATTCCAATATTGGCAAGGCTGGCTATGGTTATATCGTTAAATTATATTAATTAGATTTTTCAAAGGTAAAGTAACTATGTCTTCACTTATAATTAGTAAATATTTTGTTAAGAAAAACTTTGAGATAATGAAAGTATACTATTTCTTTTTTGTGTGTTTGTGTTACTGAGATTGAATTCAGGGTCTTAAACATGCTAGGCAAGCAGTCTGCACTGAGATACACCACCAGCCCTATTTCTCATTGAACTTCTACACATTATCTTTAGCATTCATTTATGATTTTTATTTTAATCATGCATTGCTATGGTTGTTATGAAATTATAATTTTATAATTATATCACTCATGCATATTTGCTATTCAGCAATCTCCTATTTGAAACAACTTTCTCTTTGCCACCTTAATTCATTTATATTGCTTTAGACTCATGGATTGCTGCTTTATTCAATTGAATAAAATTGAATGATTAATTTTGATGCTCCGTTGGCCAGTAGAAACTCCTGTAGTACATACCTGTGTCTTTTTGTTATATCATCACTATTTTATGAACTTTTGAGAGTTTGGAGAACTTAATAAAAGTTGCTCTATACTTATTGCTATAGACTGAATGTTTATGTACCCCTTCCCAAATTCATACTTTGAAATGCCAGCAATTTGATATGAAACCTTTGGTGGGTATTTGTGTTATGTGAATGGAGCACTCGTGAATGGGGTTAGTACCTTTTTGAAGAGGTGAGAAAATAAAACTCATTTTTCTCTCTGCCATGTGAGAATACAATGGAAAGAAGTCCATCATCAAGGCACTTATCAACCAATACCGATCTACCAGCATCTTTACCTCAGACTCTGGAGCAATGAAAAATCAATGTTTGTTGTTATGCCAGTGAATGTATTTTAACTTGTTATAGCAACCTGAACTGACCCAGACACTTATTATAAATTTTCATTTTGCCAAATCTGGAGACTTCCATTTATCCAAGGAATCTATACTCTTTTAATAAAACATTATATTCATAACAAAGATTAGGGCTCTGTATATACTCATTGCTACTTGGGCTTCATTCCTTTTAGGCTGTCTTATTGGATAGAGAATTTGTCACATATACATACATATTTACATAGGCACATTTACCTTTATACTCAGTTCTGTATAAAAAACTTAAGCTTACTTCAATATTTCTAAATTTGAAATTACTTTTATTGGAAGATAGAGTTTTGCCCCCTTTTATAGTTCTAACTTCATTTTCCATCAATGTGAAGCCTGAGCTCTCTTATCTTTTGTGCATCAATTTATTTGCTAAGGTCTTCTTTGTATGTGCAACATTATAACAAGACCAGCCTTGACAGTCATGATAGGCACTGGCTTGGTCCAGATTATATTACAGCATTCTCATTCACCTCTCCTTCTCCACTTCACTGGTAACAGTTTTTCTTGGACTCCCTTCACTTCAATCTCACACCAGCTGCATTTTTACTTAGCCTGTGATTAACTTTTTTCTCATCACTTGACATATAAATATTTTGGCACAGTGTACAGTAATCAGCTTTTTGTCACATATCCACAGAAATGAATTAATTGACTCATTCAGCTGGAACAAGGTCATAGGAAAGTTTGAACAGTGAAGGGTACAGAGATTAATGGAGTAGAAAAATAATAGCATTAACAAATTGTCAAAATACTTGTTCAAAAATGCACTATTTCTTTCACCAATGAAACATTGCTAAGCATCATATAATAAATATTGTTCTAAGTCTTTCATATTTAGAGTTTGCCTCTATTTCTGCTACTGACATATTCTGCCATCTTTTGCACAGGAACATGTCACTTTCATATCTATTTGTCAGTGTTTCCAAATAGCTTCAGAGCTTTAAAAATGGGTTCCATAGGGCTGGAGAGATGGCTTAGTGGTTAAGCGCTTGCCTGTGAAGCCTAAGGACCTGGGTTTGAGGCTTGATTCCCCAGGACCAACGTTAGCCAGATGCCCAAGGGGGCGCACGCATTTGGATTTCGCTTGCAGTGGCTGGAGGCCCTGGCGTGCCCATTCTCTCTCTGTCTGCACCTTTCTCTCTCTGTCACTCTCAAACAAATAAATGAAAATAAACAAAAGAACAAATTAAAAATGGTCACTATCATTCATTTACATCTCTTCAAAGCTTAATTCAGGGACCAACACAATTGACTGTGAAGAGGACTTGCCAAATTAACGTATTACAGAATGAGTAAATAATGTCAGTATTAGTCAAAATGAACAAACACAACTACTAAGTGAAGGGTCTAAAATCTATCTGGTCCATTAGAGAATATTTTTATGGCTTTCCTTTTCCTTATGATTTTCAGTATATTCCAAAAATTTCTGCTGAATATCTTTTCTGAACCTGCATTTGTAATTATGAACTGGACTCATCTTAATATGTTGACTCCTCATATTCTCATAGACAAGACCCTTGACTCCTGGAGACAGAGATCTTATCTATCCTCCAATGTACTTCTATGAGTTGGACTCAGGAAGACCAACATTTTAAGACTTTACAAGCCATACTATTAATGTTTTGTGCAATGTTCTTAAAATTCTATTCTCATATACCAATATTTCACAATTCTTCAATAGTCATAAATTAAAAAGAAGTAGCTTTTATCTTCCCTAATCCTCTTCCTTCCTTGTTTTATTTTTTTAAACAGAGTCTCACTGTGTAGTACAAGTTGGATTTCAAAACTTGTTAGTTTTCAAAGCTGACCACATATATGATTCTCCTGTCTCAGCCTCCCAAGTAGTTGTGTTAAGGAAAACACTTTCAAACTTGGCTTTTTAAAAACCTTTATATAGAATGTTCCCCCAACACTGGCTATAAGTATATAAATCAAGTTTAGTATCAAAATTTCCGATATGATATTATTATACTATATATATAATATAAAATATATTATACTTAGAGACTTCCAGTAGTATAGAGAAGAAAATACATAAAAGAATGATTTTGAAAATAAGACAATTCTAAAGCAATTATATTACATAATATACTATCATTGAGAACAGGACCTCATTGTCAGTGAAGCATACACCTGCTCCCCAGCTACGCCCACAGCATCTGGAGTGGACATTCCAGGTTACTGTCCTATTCCTTCTTATCCAGAAGCCATTAGCTATATGTGGCTATGAGTATTTGAAATGTGGCTGGCTAGAATTGTATGTATATAAGTATAAAACACCCACCACCAGATTTTAAAGGTTTGGATTCATTAGTTCTTAAAGCTGATTACATGCATTTAATAATATTTTAGATACATAGCTTTCCATGAAATATATTATCAGTAGAAGCTTCATTGCTCTCTCTACTATACAACAAAAAGTCTTGAAAGAATTGCCTATAATTTGTACTTGGCTTTTTTTCTGTACAAATACACAAAGCTATCAATTAACAAGATTGAATGCAATATTTGAGTTGGACTTCCATTTTATTATTGAACCTCATCACAGTGTGCAACAGTGATGATGACTCCATACATTTTGAAGCTCTCTTCTTTGGTTTCAGTAATCTCATATAATTTTTATTTCTATTGCTTGCATTCCTACAGCATTTTTATTGGTTCATTTCCCATTTTGTGACTCTGCTCTTGCTTTCAGCTTTCCTTAACATTCACCCTTTCATTTATACAGTGTGCAGCTTTAAACACCATTGATGTAAAGAATCCAAAATGTTTCATCAAAACATAGATTCTTCCCCAAATCTTATATACAACTACTTTCTAACTTCAACAGCTATTTATCTACATGCAGCTGTTTGGCATCCTAATATTTATTCATTCATCCTTCATTCTTCCCTTGTGTACTCACAAGGCTTATTAGATTTAAGAGATAATACCACCAAATACCCGCATTGTTCTTGTCATCACCCAGAATATATCTTCTCTATCATCAGTATATCTGATTAACTCTTCATCGTAAAGGTATTTATTCATTTCATCTCCCTTAGCTGCTTCCGGGTCCTACAACTTTCTACCACCAGAGCTGTTATAATATTCTAAATAGTTTTTTCTGTGTTAACTGCAGTCCTCTGTAATCCATTTTCCTTATATAAACAGGGTAATCTCTTAAAATATAAATCAGATCATGCCACAACCCTCCAGTTCTACCTTCTATTTCACTAGTATAAATCCAGACTCTTAACTGTAGTTCATTTCTGCTTTCTTCTTTAACATCTACAACTGTGTCTCAACTTTTAAAACTGTGCTCCAGATATGTTTTCCTTGCTTAGTTGAGTCCTTTGCAGGACACCCACAAATATTCTATTTTTTTTCAAGGTAGGGTCTCACTCTAGCCCAAGCTGACCTGGAATTCACTATGTAGTCTCAGGCTGGCCTCAAACTCACAACAAGCCTCCTATCTCTGCCTCTTGAGTGCTGGGATTAAAGAAAGGCATGTGCCACCATGCCCAGCTCCAGTCTTCTGTTTTATGGTACCACCAAATATCACTGTACTTAGGGCTAACAGGCTAAGATCATCCTTTTTCATTGTTCCCACTGTTTATATTGCCATTTCCCAGTCATTTCATGGCTAAGACATTTTGTAATTTAGGTATAAATTTTAATATTCTGACACTACAAACATTTTTTCTATTCTCTTATTTTTATGTATATTTTTGTGGGTGCAACTCAGGGCCTCAACCATGGTACACAAGGGTTCTACCACTGAACTATACTCCCAGCACCTGGGAATTGTCCTATCTTTTAATTTATTTCATTTTATTTATTTATTTTAATTCCCAGCACCTGGAAAAGAGAGAGAGCCATGAAGTGAATGAGAGAGAGAGAGAGAGAGAGAGAGAGAGAATATACAGGCACACCATGATCTCTTTTGCTACTGCATACAGACTCCAGATGTATGTGCCACTTTGTGCATTTGGCTTTTATGTAAGTAGAATTCAGGCTAGTAAGCTTTGCAAGGAAGCACCTTTATCTTCTGAACCATCTCCCCAGCTCTTTTTTTCACTTTTTATTGAAAACCTCCATACATAGACAATATTCAGTGATCATAATCCCCTCCCAGAACCCTCTCTTTCATCTCCCAAATCTATTCTCCATTGAATTCTTTCTTTTTTTTCTAACTAGCTTCTACTATTTTGATGTCATCATTTCTTTTTCCCTCCTACTACATAGGTTTTGATAGGTAGTGCCAGCCACTGTGAGGTCATGAATATCTAGGCCATAGTATTGCAAGAGGCATACCTTTCTTTGGCTCTTTCATTTTTTACTTTTTTGTTTTTTGGTATTTTGAGGTAGGGTCTCACTATAGCTGAGGCTGGCCTGGAATTCACTATGTAGTCTCAGGGTGACCTTGAACTCACGGGGATCCTCCTACTTCTACCTCTCAAGTGCTGGGATTAAAGGCATGCACCACCATGCTTAGCAGGCTCTTATATTCTTTACTCCACCTCTTCTGCAATGATTCCCGAGGCTTTGAGGATATGATAGAGATATCGCAAATAGTGCTGAACATGCAAACGTCATTTCTTCTCAGCACTTTTATGAATTTTTAGTCTCCCCAGTAGTCACCACCATCTGAAAAGAGAAGATTTTCTAATCAGAGAGAGAGAAAGCATCATTAATAAGTGGGTATAACCATAAGTTATTACAGGACACTTTGATGGGCATATCCATTTAACCAGACAACAGTAGTAGTAGTTTCCTGCCTAGGTCTCAAGACCTCCTTAGCCATAGGCTTTTGATTAGGTTTTCAGTACCAGGCATGCATTTCCTCCCATAAAGTGGCCCTCAAGTCCAGTCAGAGAGCAGCTGGTTTCCCCCATAACAGACATGTCACAGTTAGACAGTTGGTATATTTGGTCTGGTTGTCCAGCTTAAAAGCTTGCAGCGTCCACTGCTGATTTTCTCCCCTAACAGGCTGCATAGCTCCTTCCTGCACTGATGGCTAGTCAATGGGGAGAAGCCTTCCAAATCAACTCTAGCTTAGTGTCTCAGTGACCTGCATTACAAACATGTGGTGTCTTCAGCAAGAGGGTCTTGTCATCTAGTTCTGGTGAGCAACCAAGAGCCTTGGCAATATCTTTAGATGTTTTGGAGGCATCTGGAGCCTCCCTGACCAATAACTCAGTGGAAGGAATGCCACTCCTGACAATAAAATTTTCTTGCAACAATTTATGGTTTCTAGGTATGACATCATCAACCCCTCACAGGGTTGTGCCAAAATCTCTTTTTTTTTCCGAGGTAGGGTGTTAGTCTAGCCCAGGCTGACCTGGAGCTCATTCTGTAGTTCTAGGCTAGTCTCAAACTCACAATGACTCTCCTACCTCTACCTCCTGAGTGCTGTAATTAAAGATGTGCCATCATACCGGCATATCTTTTTTAATGTATTATATTATCAGTTAGTGAAAAAATAGGTTTCCATATAACTTATTCATAACATTAATTTTGATTAGTCCTCTACCCATGCTCTTCTCTTTTTTTTCTCCTCCCATGACCCAACTTATATAATTTCATACCCAGGATTCTGCCTGTCTACTTATATATCTACTCTAACCTCCTCCCCTCTCCTTCCTCCCTCATAGCTCTTTTCTCACTTCCTGGCCTCTACTATTGACTTTTACTCCAACTCACATACAGATATAAACATTTGAATCTAGGATCAACATATGAGACAACACATAACATTTGACTTTCTGTGCCTGGGTTACCTCACTTAGTATAATCTTTTCCAGATTCATCAATTTCCTTAGAAATTTTATAATTTCATTTTCTTTAAAGCTGAATCAAACTCTGTTGTATAAATATGTGACATCATCATTATCCATTCATCATTTGAAGGGCATTTATGCTAGTTCCATTTCCAAGCTATTGTGAATAGAGCAGCAATGAACATAAATGAGCAAATGTCTACATAGTAATGTGCAAAGGTCTTAGGGCATATGCCAAAGAGATGTATGTTGTGCAGCAGATTCCTCTTTCCTCTAGGAAAGGTTGTAAGATACACTCTAAGGTTATGTAATGGGAAAACTACTGCTTGGAGAAAGTCTCCTATTGAGCTGCCAGCAGGTTGTGTAGTGTGCTCTAGATTTTCTCAGGAGCTACATTGCCTGAAGGTTATGCATTGTGTTCCAGAGACACAGATTCCATGATTCTCACCTGTGCTGGGGTAGATTTTTGCTGCTGCTACCTTTGAGTCATTAATTGCTCTTGTTAGCAACCTCTCATCCTGCTCTGTAAGTAACCCTAGTAAACTTACTGGTTTACCAAAACTGGTTTTGGTGTAGTCATACTTTGGTCTGTCGTCTGTGCCCTATCTGGGGTGAGGTGAATAGACGTGTTCACATCACCTGGGTGTGGGTGTGGGGGAAGTTTTCTGGGACAGTGGATCATGTGGTAAATTTATTTACTTTCTTTTTTAAAAATTTATTTTTAAGCTGTCTCACTGATTTCCACAATGACTATACCAAGTTACAATCCCAATAACAATGGAAAAGGGTTCCTCTTTCTCCATGCCTTCCCAGTCAGTACTTAGTACTCGTTTGACAGTACTCATTTGATTTCTTTTCAACTTGCATTTCTCTCATGGATAACGATGTAGAACATGGTTTTAGATGATTATTGACCATTTGTATTTCTTCCTTTGATAACTCTCTATTCAGTTCTATAGCCCATTATTTTGATTGGGTTCTTTGATTTCTTTTTATTTCATTTTTTGAGTTCTTTATATATCCTAGGTGTAGCAGACAGCCTCAGGTTCACTGAGATGAACTTCAAGACCAGGCACAGTTATGGGGTAAGGGATTTATTGAAGCTTACAAATCCAGGGGAAGTTCCATAATGGCAGAAGAAGCTGGCCTGGTTTCACAGGACCAAACACACACAGAAAGAAGCACAAGTCTCTAAGTCAAAAGCCACACAGGACAGCACAGCACAACGAAGCCCAGCCCAGCCCAGCATAGCCCAGCCCAGCCCAGCCCAGCCCAGCCTAGTACAGCCCAGCACAGCCCAGCACAGCCCAACGCAGCCCAGCACAGCCCAGCACAGCCCAGCATAGCCCAGTACAGCCCAGCCCAGCCCAGTCCAGCACAGCCCAGCACAGCCCAGCATATCCCAGCCCAGCCCAGTCCAGCCCAGTCCAGCACAGCCCAGCACAGCCCAGCACAGCCCAGCACAGCCCAACGCAGCCCAGCACAGCCCAGCCCAGCCCAGCCCAGCCCAGCACAGCCCAGCCCAGCCCAGCCCAGCCCAGCCCAGCCCAGCCCAGTCCAGCACAGCCCAGCCCAGCCCAGCCCAGCCCAGCCCAGCCCAGCCCAACGCAGCCCAGCCCAGCCCAGCCCAGCCCAGCACAGCCCAGCACAGCCCAGCACAGCCCAGCCCAGGCCAGCCCAGCCCAGCCCAGCCCAGCCCAGCCCAGCACAGCACAGCCCAGCATAGCCTAGCACAGCCCAGCACAGTCCAGCACAGCCCAGCACAGCCCAGCACAGCCCAGCGCAGTCCAGCACAGCCCAGCACAGCCCAACGCAGCTCAGCACAGCCCAGCACAGTCCAGCACAGCCCAGCACAGCCCAACGCAGCCCAGCACAGCCCAGCCCAGCCCAGCCCAGCCCAGCCCAGCCCAGCCCAGCCCAGCCCAACGCAGCCCAGCCCAGCCCAGCATAGCCCAGTACAGCCCAGTACAGCCCAGCCCAGCCCAGCCCAGCCCAGCCCAGCCCAGCCCAGCTCAGCACAGCCCAGCCCAGCCCAGCACAGCCCAGCCCAGCCCAGCCCAGCCCAGCCCAGCCCAGTCCAGCACAGCCCAGCACAGCCCAGCACAGCCCAACGCAGCCCAGCACAGCCCAGCACAGCCCAGCACAGCCCAACACAGCCCAGCACAGCCCAGCCCAGCCCAGCCCAGCCCAGCACAGCCCAGCCCAGCATAGCCCAGCACAGCCCAGCACAGTCCAGCACAGCCCAGCACAGCCCAGCACAGCCCAGCACAGTCCAGCACAGCCCAGCACAGCCCAACGCAGCCTAGCACAGCCCAGCACAGTCCAGCACAGCCCAACGCAGCCCAGCACAGCCCAGCCCAGCCCAGCACAGCCCAGCACAGCCCAGCACAGCCCAACGCAGCCCAGCCCAGCCCAGCATAGCCCAGTACAGCCCAGTACAGCCCAGCCCAGCCCAGCCCAGCCCAGCCCAGCCCAGTCCAGCACAGCCCAGCACAGCCCAGCACAGCCCAACGCAGCCCAGCACAGCCCAGCACAGCCCAGCACAGCCCAACACAGCCCAGCACAGCCCAGCCCAGCCCAGCCCAGCCCAGCACAGCCCAGCCCAGCATAGCCCAGCACAGCCCAGCACAGTCCAGCACAGCCCAGCACAGCCCAGCACAGCCCGCACAGCCAGCACAGCCAGCACAGCCCAACGCAGCCCAGCACAGCCCAGCACAGTCCAGCACAGCCCAACGCAGCCCAGCACAGCCCAGCCAGCCCACCCAGCCCAGCACAGCCCAGCACAGCCCACGCAGCCCAGCCAGCCCAGCATAGCCCAGTACAGCCCAGTACAGCCCAGCCCAGCCCAGCACAGCCCAGTACAGCACAGCCCAGCATAGCCCAGCACAGCCCAGCACAGCCCAGCACAGCCCAGCACAGCCCAGCATAGCCCAGTACAGCCCAGCACAGCCCAGCCCAGCCCAGCCCAGCCCAGCACAGCACAGCCCAGTACAGCCCAGCACAGCCCAGCACAGTCCAGCACAGCCCAGCACAGCCCAGCATAGCCCAGTACAGCCCAGCACAGCCCAGCACAGCCCAGCATAGCCCAGCACAGCCCAGCATGGCCCAGTACAGCCCAGCACAGCCCAGCACAGCCCAGCACAGCCCAGCATAGTCCAGCACAGCCCAGCACAGCCCAGCATAGTCCAGCACAGCCCAGCACAGCTCAGCATAGCCCAGTACAGCCCAGCACAGCCCAGCACAGCCCAGCACAGCCCAGCACAGCCCAGCATAGCCCAGTACAGCCCAGCACAGCCCAGCACAGCCCAGCACAGCCCAGCATAGCCCAGCACAGCCCAGCACAGTCCAGCACAGCCCAGCATAGTACACTTCAGGAACTCCAGCTAGGCACACTTCACACTTTGCATATATTTAGATTGCAATCTGAAACCCACTACCACACTTTAAGATTCACCCAGTGACACCTCCAGCCATGTGGCTGCAGATGCCAACTACAAAGTAATAAAACACTGAATATACTGGGGGCCATCTATTCAAACTACCACACTAAGTATTAATCTGTCAGATGTATAGTTGGCAAAGATTTTTTCCAATTCCGTAGGCTGCCTCTTTGCTGTATTCACAGGGTTCTTTGCTGTACAAAATCTTTTATTTTTTATTATTTATTTATTTATTTTCTTTATTAGTTAGTTTTGTATTCAGCAAATACAATCAGTTTGGTACCATTATTAGGCTCATCCGTGACCTACCCCCTCCCCTTGGCCCATCCTTGTTGATGTATATGGGTCATGCATTGTGGAGTTAGCCCACAGTTATGGGTAAGATAAATGTCTCTGCATATCATGACCCAACATGTGGCTCTGACATTCTTTCCACCCCCTCTTCCGCAAATTTTCCCTGAGCCATGTTGGGTTCATTTTTGGTCTGCTTCAGTGATGAGGTGTTGGGGGCCTCTGAGGCTCTGGCTCTCTGATTTGGTAGGAGTTGATTTTTCTCTGTGTTGATCTCCTTCTCCCTTGTGCTGGTATCCGGTTCATCAGGAAAACAGCCCCCTTGCTTGTTTCTCCAATTTTTCTTAGTTTCAGCCGGGGCCCTTTTGAGGTATGATGGGGTGGCTCTCTCCTTAGGATCTACATCTATCTGAAAAAGAGAAGCAGATTCTCCAACGGAGAGTAAGTTAGCATCAGGACAAATGAGATAACCCTTTTTTTTTTAATAGAGAATTTAATAGGTGTAGGCCCTCTTGTAGCCCACAATTGATGGTAGCTTGATATTGGAGAGTGGGCTTATGTTTGGATATCGTTCTGACTTGTTTCCCAGCTCCAGCTATGGGTCCCATACTAGTGAGGGGATCAGTTAGCTGAATTGAGAGCAGTTGGTTCCCCACCATGGCTGTGTGCCACCACTGCACTTGTGTGGGCATCACAACAAGTTATTTGCTTCTAAGTAGGTTAGACCATGCATTGCTTTGACAGATATTGGTCATTTTCCCCCCGTTCATATAGCACCTTCTGGCACTAGATGCGCTGGCTGTCTGGGGACTGACTCTCTTCCAACTTCCAGCCATGCCATTCTAATTTGCATGTCAATCACATAAGGTGTCTTCAGCAGTAGGGTCTTACCACTAGCCTTGGTGGGTCATCAAGTACTCTGACAGAAATCTGTCTGTCTTTTAGGAAACCTTGTAGGTCTCTCTGATCAAAAGCTCATTGTGGATGATAGCCCCATGCTGGATCTGGGAGTTACAGGTCAGTGCCCACTAAGAAAATGAGGAAAAAGATAACTAATATACAAGAGTTAGAGATAAGAGAGAGAGAGAGAGAGAGAGAGAGAGAGAGAGAGAGGAAGTGAGGGAGGGAAGATGTAGAAGATTAAGGTTAGTCTTGATCTTACCCTCTCCAGTGTCTTGTGGTTCAGGTGTTCCCTGTAAGGGCCTGGTGAAGGATCAAGCCATTTGGTCTGTCTTTTAGTAAGTAGAAAATTATGGTACCATTGCCGTTTGGGTCTAGATTTGTGTTTCCCACCCCTTTGATGTCCTCCCCTCCCTCCCCTTCCACCCTAGTGTCTAGTCTAGGAGATGCTTGCTGGGTATGTAAGGTATCTTCGGTAGATTCAGGTTAGGTGCTGTAGATGAGTGAGACTATGTGGCGATTTTTTTTCTGTGATTGGGTAAGTTCACTGAGAATGATCTGTTCCAGGTTCAAACATTTTTCCTCAAATTTCTTTGTGTCATTTTTTCTTACTGCTGTATAGAATTCCATAGTGTAGATATACCACATCTTAGTTATCCATTCTTCTAGTGATGGACATCTGGGTTGATTCCAGCACTTAGCTATTACAAATTGAGCTGCTTTAAACATGGTTGAACAAATCTCTGTAGCCTGTGGTTTGAAGTTTTTAGGGTAGATGCCATTTTAAGTTCCCAATGATCGATTAGTTTTCTCAGTTCTTGAGCACATGAGGTTCTATTCAGGAAGTCCTTGTCTATGCCTATATGTTGAAATATTTCCCTTAATTTTTCCTCTCATAGTTTTAGAATTTCAGGTCTGATATTACTGTCATTGATTCATTTGGACTGATTTCTGTGTGTTAATTTTGTACTGGTACTTTGTTGAAAGCATTTATTAACTCTAGCAAGTTATCCTTTAGGGCCCCTTATGTATAGAATCATATAGTCTGCAAATAATACTAATTTGACCTCTTCTTTTCCTATTTGTATCCCTTTTCTTTGTGTCTCTTGTCTTACTGCTGCAGCTAAGTCCCCAGTACTACATTAAATAAAAGTGGACACCCTTGTCTTGCTGATTTTAGCGGAAATGCTTTGAGTTTATCTCCATTTAGTATTTTTCTATAAGTTTGTCATAAATAGTCTTTATTATGTTGATATATGCTCTTTCTATTACCAGTTTCTTTGGGACTTTTATCATGATGGGGTGTTGGATTTTGTTAAATATCTTTTCTGTATCTGTTGAAATGATCTTGTGATTTTTGTCCTTGAGTTCATTTATGAATGGATTTATGTATGTTGAACCATACATGCATCCCTAAAGTATAAGTTAATCAGTGTGAATGATTTTTAATATGTTCCTGTATTCTGTTTTCAATATTTTGTTGAGAATATTTGTATCAATGTTCATAAAGAAAACTGATATGTAATTTTCTTTTCTTCTTATGTCTATTTTGTTTTGATGTCCGAGTAATATTGGCTTCATAAAAGTAGTTTAGTAAGGCTCCTACCTTTTCTATTTTGTGAAATAGTTTGAGTATTATTGTTTTTAGTTCATCGGTAAGGGCTGATAAAATTTACCATGAATCCATCTCGTTCTGAATTTTTTTAGTTGGGAATCTTTTTGTAACTTCTTTGATTTCATTACTTGTTATAGGTCTGTTTAAATGGCTTATGTCACCTTGCTTTAACTTTGGTAGGTTACTTATATCTAGAAATTCATCCATTTCTTTCAGATTTTCCAGTTTAGTGAAGTATGTGTTATCAAAGTATGGCTTTATGATTTTCTGAATTTCATTGATATCTGTTGTAATTGTGCCCTTTTCATCTCTAATTTTGATTTAGATCTCTCCTCTTTTTCTTTTGGGTAAGATTTGTTACGGGTTTATGAATCTTGTCTGTCTTTTCAAAGAACTAAATCTTTCTTTCATTTATTCTTTGTTTTTCTTTTGTTTGTTTCTATTTCATTAATTTCTGTCCTTTGGTTTGACTTGAGCTTCTTTTAATAAGGCCTTAAGGTGTAGCATTATTATTTGAGAATTCTCTAATTTCTTAATATAAGCACTTAAAGCTATAGATTTCCCTCTTAGGACTGTCTTCATTGTATACCATAGGTTTTGATATATTGTGTTTTCATTATCATTTGATTTTTGTGAATTTTTTATGTCCTTATTTCTTCAATGACTTATTTATCATTCAGTAGTATTTTGTTTCCATGAGCTTGTCTTTCTTGCTTTTGCTTTGTAGTTTCACCCCATTGTGATCAGATAGAGAACAAGGAAGTATTTCAGTTTTTCCTGTATTTGTTAACATTTGCTTTGTGTCCTAATTTATGGTTTATTTTTGAGAATGTTCCATATGCTGCTGAAAAAAATGTGTATTGTGCATCATTTGATGGAATGATCTGTTGATATCTGTTAGGTCCATTTGTTCTATTATGTCATTTAATATATATGTTTCTCTATTTATTTATTTTTCCAGGATGACCTATCAGTTGGTGAGAGAGGAGTATTAAAGTGCTCCACTAAATTGTACTTGAGGTTATCTGAAATTTTACATCTAGTACTGTTTGTTTAATGGAATTGAGTACACCCATATTTTGTGCATATATATGTTTAGAATTGTGATGTCCTTTTGTTGGATTGTTCCCTTTATCGGTATAAAGTGACCTTATGTCTTCTAACAAATGTTGGTTTGAAGTCTATCCTGTCAGATATTAGAATATCAACATCTGCTTGTTTCCTAGGCCCATTTTATTGAAAACTCATTTTCCATCCTTTTACCCTAAGGTAGTATCTGTCTTTTATGGATGGAGCAGTTCTAGCATGAAAACTTCTACAAGACAGTTTCCCTACCATTGTTCATCTAATTTTCAAGTAAGTCTGAAAAACAAACTTTAGATACTAAACCGGTACTTGTCAAACCTGGTTTTAATTATTTTATTTTAAAATTATTTATTTATTTCCTTATTTGACAGAGAGAATGTGGGAGAGAGAGGGAATGGGTGCACCAGGGCCTCTAGCCACTGCAAACAAACTCCAGATGCATGTGCCACCTTGTGCATCTGGCTTATGTGGGTCATTTGGCTTTGCAGGCAAGTGCCTTGACCACTAAGGCATCCCTCCAGCCCCTGGTTTTAATTCTTAAGTCAAGTGGAACTGGGTGCCATGACAATGAGAATTTTTGGTCTTAATAGGAAAGGGTCTGGGAATCCATGTGATAGTCATAGGTATTAGTTTATTAAGGTTTCTATAACAAAATATCTTAGCCTAGGTCATGTATAAACAATAGAGAATTATTACTGACAGTTCTTGAGGCTGAAAATTTCAAGACAAAGGAGAAAGGACATATCAGATTCTATGCTTGGTGAACTCTCTCTTTCTCTCTTTGTCACACTCTAAGATGGTCTCTTCTTGCTGCACTCTATAAGGTCAGAAAGAATAAATGTATATATGAAGCTCTCTTTGATAATAATACCAATCCTATTCTTGAGGATAGAGCCCTTATGTCCCAATAAAATTTTAAAGCCCTATCTCTTAACACCATTACCTCAAGGAATGAATTTAAACATATGAATTTAGGGAAGATGCAATCACTCAGAAATACTTCTTTGTGTCAGAGAAGACCCATGTATTGTGCCTCCCCTTTAGGTCTTAGGGTCAGAACACGGGAATTCAAGATATTCACATGCTATTTATAATTCTTGTGATCATAGATAAACCACAGAGCCACCTGTGTGATGATTTTACCATCAGCAAAATGTTGATTAAGTCCCTAACACATTGGGTTTATAGAAATCAACTGAGGTCAAGAATGGAAAATGCAAACTGCAAATTATGAAGTGGTCTCTAAGTACATTGTGTTGTTATTAGTCCACAGATCAGGAGTCAGTTATGAACTCTCACACCATTTATATAGCCCTGTCCTTGAAAATGTTGGCATGTGCTCATTTTATTCTATGATGGGAAAAAGAATAAATAAATCCTAAATGATTAATTTAGGCTTCCCTCCATGCTTCCCATTAACAGCTCAAAGCCCCCAACACACAGCAGGCTCAGTGATGAACTAGTGTGGTACAAACTTCAAGACGGTGACTAACCCTTCTTCAAGTATAACCAGCTGTGAAAACAAATTTAATTCCACCAACACTGTAAAGAAGGAAAGCTTTTTCATAGGTTACAGATACAATGTTCACCAAATACCAACGACTTCTGAGGATAAGCATGTTAAGTATAATAGACACATTATCTGCTAGTTTATTGAAGGTGGAAGAAGTGACATTTGTCATGGTTTTACTAGAGAATGAGATTGTGGCAAAGGGAGGGAGGGCGAAAGGTCACTAGTTCTGTTGGTACGATTATTATCTTTACATAGTTGAAGTGGCAAAAGAAATGATCCCAAACCGAGCAAAACAAAACAGACCTCACCAAAGCACTTCAAGATGAACCCCAAGAAGTCCATCATGGCAGACCCACTGGCTTCATCTTTATTTATCATCACAAGCCTGTTGACAAGAGCCCATTGGGTTCTCCACCTATCCAAGCTGTAGTAGGTTTCATCATGAAATACCACATGGTGGACACTGGCATGGTGACATTTTAGGAATCAATCATGATAGTAGCAGTAAGGCTGCAGTTTTAGAGTATCTACTACATCAACTGCTTTCTAGTTTTACTAGCTGATAATCCACAGTATTATCATTGTCACTATGCAAATGAACCAACTAGGGTATGCACACATTGGCCCATTATAGATGACTTTGGGGATGTTATTATTTTCTATGCTAATAAATATTAGTACTATAGAGAAACATCTGCTTATATGGATATTTTTATTGTTTCCCCAAATATATGTACATAGGATGTTTGATAGGCAATATCTCTTTGGTCTTTTGATAAAACATTTGCTGTAGTTCTATACAGGTTCTTATTTTGGAGAGCAAAGAAATCTCATAAAACTTGTTTCTTTCTAGCTAGGATTTCTCTCTTTCTTTCTTTTAAATGTTTTTATTTATTTGCAAGGAGAGAGATAGAGAGAGAGAGAGAGACAGAGAGAGAGAGAGAGAGACAGACAGAGAGAGAGAGAGAGAGAGAGAGAGAGAGAGTTGGGAATACCAGGGCCTCTTGCCATTGCAAAAAAAAAAAAACTCTAGATGAATGTGACACTTTATGCATCTGGCTTTATGTGGGTATTGGGGAAGCAAACCCAGGTCACAGGCTGTGAATGATCTTTCCAGACTTCAAGCTAGAGTTCATTAAGGCTACCTTCATGACCCTTGTGAAAGGTAGCAGCTGACTCAGACCAAGAAGCAAGGGCTAAAGATTATACCACTCAGATGAAACAATGTTTATAGTACTTACCCATCCTTTCTTCCTGTGTGGTGAGTGTGCCATCCCTACCTGCTTAGCTCACCTGTAACATCCTCAATCCATATATACCAAATCTGGCCCTTGCCATATAGCAAGTCCCTTGGATTTATCTATCTAGATTTTGTATTACCTTCCTCCAGAAAAAAATGCCTCTTGGGAGTCTTTCATTTATATTGATAAAAATGAGGCTCTTTTTCATACTTTTCTCTGAATCAAGAGCTAACTAAGACCTCTAGTTCACTACAGGGAGATAATTCACATAGCAATGATTATAACTTAATAAATAGCCATCTTTCAAAATAAACTGAACCTTGAAAAATAACTGATGCCAACACGCACTATTTTCTATATAAATGGTGGTATGGTAAGGCTTCACACATGCTATTACAAGTAATCCTTTAAAAACAATGATTCAGGAATCATGATTTGTTTTTGTCTATTCAGGTTTCTATAACAAAATATTTTGTATTAAATAGCTTATGAATAATATATTTATCTTTCATAGTTCTAGAAGCTGAGAAGTCCAATATCAAGGCACTGGTGGGTTTAGAGTCTGGTAAAGACTACTTTCTGCTTCCCCTATGGTGTCTTCTTGCTATGTCTTCACATGTTGGATAAGGCAAACAACCTTTCTGGAACCTCATTAATGAGGACTTTCATGATCTCATCACCTATCAAACCCCAGTGAGGCTTCATATTAGGCTTTGGGAGACTAGGATTTTAATATTTGAATTTTCAAAACATATTTTATTTATTTATTTGACAGAGAAAGAGGGAGAGAGAGAGAGAGTGAATGGGCACACCAGGGCCTCCAGCCACTGCAGATGAACTCCAGACACATGCGCCCCCTTGTGCATTTGGCTAACATGGGTCCTGGGGAATCCAACCTGGGTCCTTTGGCTTTGCAGGCAAATGCCTTAACCACTAAGCCATCCCTCCAACCCCTAATATCTGAATTTTAGGAGAGACAAAAATTTCAAACCATTACATGACGATTTTCATTAGCAGGTTATGAAACTGAGACACACAAAGTTTAAAAGATAAGTCTGAGACCTCATAATAACCAAGCAATAAAACCAATTTTGACTCTAAATCCATAGTATTCTTTTTTTGTTTTTCTTTTTATTTATTTTCTTTTTAATTTTTTATTGAAAACTTCCATACATATAGACAATACACCATGCTCATAATCCCCTCCTACCTTCCTTTGTTTTTCCCCAAGTTTCCTCTTCCTTCTTCTTTCTAATTAGTATCTCTACTATTTTGATGTCACCATTTATTCCCTCCTATTATGTAGGTTTTGTGTAGATGCACAAGCCACTGTGAAATCATGACTATTTAGGCCACTTTGTGTCTGAAAGTATTGTAAGCAATCTTACTTCTTACTTTGTCTCTTGCATTCTTTCCATCACTTTTTCCGCAATGCTCCCTGAGGCTTGGAGAGTATAATAGAGATGTTTTAGATAGTGTTGAACAGTAAACTTTCACTTTTTCCCAGCACTATGGGGATTTTTGAGTGACTCCAGTGGTCACTACCATCTGAAAAGAGAAGAACACCAAAAAGTTGGAGTAGCATCAATCTATAGACATAAACATCAGTATTTAGAGGACAATTTGGTGGACATAATATATCAGTTTAGCCATACAATAATAGTACTTTCATCCCTAACCATAGGGTTTTGGTTAGGGCTTTAGTGCCAGGCACGAATGTTTCTTGTCGAGCATGCTTCAAGGCTAATTAGAGAATAGTTGGTTTGTTATATAAAAGACATGCTGACATTGTACCAGGTTGTGGCCTGGTTGGCCAGCCATAAAGCTTGCAGGTCCACTGCTGGTTAACACCATTGATGACTTTTCTCCCCCAGTAGGCTGCATCGATCATTTCAGCAACCTGAGAGATAGTCAGTAGAAAGGAGACTTCCAGCTTAGCTCCAGCTTAGTTTTTTAGTGACCTACAGCCCAAGTTTTTGATATCTTCAGCAATAGGGTCTAACCATCTAGTGGACAACCAAAAGCCCTGGTAAGATGCTTTGGTGAGGCATCACCAAGGCTCAGGGAATTTTTCAGAGGAGGAGGTGGAAAGAATGGCCCCCACCACAATGACTGACTACTACTCTCACGACTCAAAACCTACAACTCCATGGTGAATAACAGCAGTTCCACTAAGGGGGCCTTCAGTGGAGTGTCTGCAGAGAGGATGAGAATGATGGTACCAATAATAGATGTACCCATACAAAGTTTGAACTTAATAAAAAATAAAGAAAAGGAAAGACTGATTGTGTTTTGGTATAGAACTTTTCAAGCTAAAATGCAAAGGTAAGCCCTGTTGTTGGAAAGGAAGAGTTGAAGATGAGGGCAGAGGAAGGGGAGGCTTATTCTAACACTTGAGTTATCCTCTCTCTCTGATCATTTTTCTATTACTTCCCTCCTCCACCTTCACATCCACCACTAGAAATTAGTTAAAAACATTTAAAGAAAAAATGTGTGATAATGCCCCCACACATACCATTAACTCATCAAATGAGCACTTCCTCTATTATAGGCTATTCATTCCTCGAAGACATTCCTGGAGATTAAATCAAAGTGAAAATTTCCCTGGACTTAACAATTGAAAAAAAATCAAACAGACCTTTTCCAATAAACTTTGTTTCATTCTTTTTAAGTCTGGTTGGGGTGGGAAAGGCTTAAGCACACACAAAAAAGTCACTACAAAATTCCCTGGAGTTTGCAAGACAGTGGTAGGTTTGGGGAGGAGACAACAGGACAGAAAACCTCTGTATTTCAGGATGCCATTGTCTGGGTCAGAGCTTGCATTTTCTTGGTGTATCTCTATATGACAGAACAGAATAATGAGCCCCTTTGAGATAAAAAGTAATTATAAGTAATTATAAGTAATCATGTTCTACTTACTGCCCAAAGTTCCACCCAGTGATATTACATTGGAGGTTCAGATTTTGGTATCAGAATTTTTGTAAACTTTATTTGATATGAGAGAGAGAGAGAGAGAGAGAGAGAGGAGAAGAAAGAAGCAGAAAGAGTGAGTATGGGAGGACCAGGGCCTCTAACTTCTGCAAACATGTGCCACCTTATGTATCTGGCTTTACATGGGCACTGGGGAATTGAACCGAGATCCTTAGGCTTTGCAGGCCAGTGTCTTAACTACTGAGCTATCATTCCAGCTCTTGGCACCATAATTTTGAGAGGACATAATCATTCGGGCAGTACCACTGTAACGAGTTCCCCCATCTACTAGGTCCATAATCGTGTCAGCTTTTTAGATTCTTCTTTGAATTTAGCACAGGCACTTAGGTTAATCTATACCTCATGTTCTTCAGCCCTCCCCTCACTACATGGGAAGGTCAGGTAGAAGCTTCTAGTGCCTTAGTTCTCAAGGAGAGTCCAGTTGGTGTTTTCTACTAAGAGTAATCAAACCTTAACATTTCTTCTTTATTTGCATAACAGCAGATATATTAGTTTTCTAGGGTTGTCATAACAAAACCCATTGAGTGCTGACACAGAAATTTATTTTATTCTGTTTTGAATTCAGGAATACTAAGATCCTGGTGACTGAGTGTTGGCTCATTTTGAGGATTCTGCGAGAAGTATTGCTCCATACCCCTCTATTTGACATTCTATTTTTTCATTTGTGCTTTTTTATTTGTCTGATTATTGTTTTTGTCTTGTGTGTGTGTGAAGCATGGTCTCATTGTATTATGCAGGTTTACATGGAATTCTTGGGCTAAAGCAATCTTCCTGCTTTAGTCTTTTGAGTGGTACTGTAGAAACACATCACTATAAATCTTGGGTATACTGATAGTCATCTTTGTGTCTTCAACTCTACATATGTCTCTGTCCATATTTCAACTTCTTATAAATATATCAGTGAAAATGAAGTAAGGCTCACACTAATGGCCTCATCTTGGTATTATTATATATTTGAAAACCCTGTCTTCAAGTGTAGTTTGATCTAGGTACTATGAGTTAGGATGTCAACATTTAAACTTGTAGGTGGGCAAAGTTCAAATTGTAGCAGTAGACATTGAACAAAAATTGAATATGACACTTTCTTTTGGAATTCTGCATAGTCTAAGCCACCAAGTGGTAGATCTACATACCAAACTATCTGTAAGATCATGTTAATGTGCTTGCTTGCTATAATGACTTACAGTTCAGTTCTCTTTAAACTGTACCAAGCTCCTCTGTCTGCTCTGAATGCTAGCTGATGTGCCTGTTTTACTATATCATGCACAGTTCTCTAATAAAACAGCTCTCCTGCAGGGCAGTGTCAACATTAGCAAATAAGAGTACAGAATACCATTTACACTTCAATTTCAGGTGGACAATGCCTATTTCTAAGAATGAGTAAGTTCCACTCATGCAATACCTATAACATACTTATACTTAAAAAAATCACTGTTAGTGTGAAATTCAAATTTAACTATATTGTATTCTATCTGTAAATTTTGCATGGACCCTTCATTATTGTGCACATGCTACTATGTTTAAAATACTGACTTAATGTGTTTAGGAGATGGCTCAGTGGATAAAGCACTTAGAGCATAGGTATGAGTTCTTCAATTTAAATCCTCAGAAACCATGTAAAAGAAATGAAAGTCATGTCTATGGCTCGCAAGATGGGAGGAGTAGACAGGAGAATCTCCCAGAAGCTACAGGTCAGTGAGCCAAGCTAATGAAGCAGTGAACAGTGAGAGACTCTGCCTCAAACAAGATGGAAAGTGAACACACATACCTGAGGTTGTCCTCTGACCTCAACACATGCTCTGTGGCATGTGCCCCTGCATGCACACATACACATCCCACAGAAAAATAATATGACTTACTCTTTCAATGCTATCTGTACAGATAAGACCTCATCATTCTTTGTTATACCCTGAGTGTTTTTACCCTTTTTTTCAAATTCATATGCTAAAATTCCCAATAGATCTATATTTGGAGATAGCGGTCTCTATGGAAGTAATTAAGCTAAATGAGGTCATACTGTATAGTTTCATTATGGTAATATTTGTGTCTCTATAAGAAGAGAGAAAAGGCGCAATAATGGTTCATGGTCTCTCTGTGTCTCCCACCTTTTCTTTTTTTCCTCCTTCCTCTTGTCACCACACCTCATAATCTTTATACAAGGAAAAGAGACCATGTTATCATACTGAAAGATGACAGCTATCTAAAAGCCAAAAGAAGAGGCCTCACAATAAATCATACCTTGCTGGTGTCTTGTCAAAGCAGTAGACTTTGTGATGGCAAAAATTCAGATGACTATATCCTTAAAGATACTTCACAGGGGCAGTTAAGACGCTTGCCCGCAAAGCCTAAGGCCCAGGTTCATTTCCCCAGTATCCATGTAAAAACAGATGCACTAGGTGGTGCATGTGTCTGGATTTCATTTGCAATGGTTAGAGGCCCTGATGGGTACCCATTCTCTCTCTCTCTCTGCCTCTTTCTCCCCCTTCCTTTCAAATAAGTAAATAAATAAATAGTAAAACATTTTTTAATTTTTTGCAGTTTTTATGGGTTATGTACACAGTGTGTATACAGCCATGTTTGTACCATTGTTAGCCTCCTTCCTGTCCTCCCCCCTCCATAGGGACCCTCCATGTTGGGGAATGTGGGTTGTGCATTGTGGGGTTAGCCATCAGTTATGGGTAAGTCTTGTAAGTCTCTCTGATCAACAGCTCATTGTGGATGTCAACCACATGCTGGTACTGGGACTTACAGTCCAGTGCCAAGGGAAAGAAGGAAGTAAAAGATAGGTAATATAAAATAGAAAGAAAGAAGAGTGAGAAGAGGGAGAGAGAGAGAGGGAGAGAGAAACAGGAGAAGATTAAAGATAGTTTTCATCATACCCTCTCCAGAGACCTGTGATTCAGGTGTTCCCTCTAAGGACCTGATGAAGGTTCAACCATTTAGCCTGTCTTTTAGGATATAGAATTTTATGGTTCCATTGCCATTTGCATCCAATTTTTGTGTCCCCTCTCCACCCTTACAAAAAATAAGTAAAAAGAGTCCACTAGGAAGTAGCATTTAAAATTAAATGCATAGGTATTTATTGAATGAATGACAAATCTAGTCACTTTACAGCCTACTAAGTAAAATGGTTATATGCCTTCTGTTCTGTGAATGAATCTGTCTTAGCCTATATTTGTGGGAAAATGCCTTAATACATCATCCTATATTTCCAATGTCTGACTGCTACAGGGATCTCAAGTGCAGGCATTGTGGACTACACCTTCATATTGTAGCTCTTGCCTTAAACAAAGACCCTCCTATAGTTAACTGCTCAAAGTCTCCAAAGGCACATACTCATGAGACAATAAAACAGACATACTATCTCATTATCCTTACTTTATCTTTGTTTCCAAGTTTTAACTTTTTCTTTCTTTCAATATTGGCCAGAGTTGGGTAGATTTTTCAAGTTTTTGTCCCTGTCTTTCATTCTCCTCTGGAGTACCTAACTTGATATTCATACCAGAAGCATCATTAATCTCACATATAATTAAAAACTATAAATCAGTACCATCCTCAAGTTAGTGGAGGAAAACCAAACCCTTTGTGTTTAATAGTTAGATTATTAATTAAATTGTAAGCTTCATGGGCTATTATGATGAACTTCAAGTCTTTCTCTTAATTTTATTCAAATAAAAACCTAGCTCTTTTGTTTTAAGTTGAACATTTAATGAAATAGATTAACCACAGAAGTTGGGACTTGATAGTTCTTGGGAGACTGAAACCAGTTTTTCTCGTTTCCCAATTTAAATCTTTGGCCACCCAGTTCAGAGACAATCTACATATCTGAGTACACATGTCCAGGCACTGCTTAGATGAGATCAAATGTTTCCTGCTGTAGCTGGAGCCTTGGAGGGCTCTCCATGACCCTTAGACCCGGTGTGAGAGTGGGCCTGCAGCCAGATGGTTTCACATTTCCACATTCCTGCAGCTCATTTTCTTACTGTGGCAGATACAAGCGCATCTCAAATTCTCAAGAGAGATAGGGTTTCAGGACAATCCTTAGTACTTTTATAAGGCAGGAGATGTAAACATTGGAGTCTGCTGAATAATAAAAAAAAACCATTTAAAATATCTACTACAGTAAATATCTACTGTCAGCAAAAATATCAGAAAAAATATTCAGTGGATAGTGTTATTGTTTTTTCAGCATTCAGTTCTACCTGGGGACAAAAGCGTCACAGGTCAGGGATCACAGACTTGTGGCCACACAAAGAGATTATCCTGTTTCCTGACATATCTTTTAAGCTGCAGCTGCCTCCTCAGAGGAAGATCATGAATCATGTTGTTCTCCTCTCTTTCATTTGTTCTGACACCATGTAAACAAGCAATGCTGGATGGAAATGAAAACTTCACAGACAAATGATTTCAGTACAGTTGGAACCACATGTCTTGCAGAGGACATCTGTTTATCCACTAACAAGACTGGATGCTAGAAAGAATTATCCCTAAGTATGAACACATTTGGAGAAATGAATGAGAAATAACTATTAACTGATTATGAGGCAGACATTGTAGTTTCTTCTCCCCATGTGTGACCTCATTCAATCCAAACAACCACCCAAGTTAAAAGTAGTAAGAGCACTACTTTTCACAAATAAACATGAGGAAACATGTCTACAAACATTTAATGAAAGGCAATGCCAGCATTGAAGCCCATATACCTCTCAGGAAATCATCTAATTACTTAGTGAATAGTAGGTATGAAAATGATGATTAACTACTAAAAATGACTTTATTTGACTTATTTTGTATACTGATGAAACAGATATAGTGATAATGAATAATTTATTTATATTTACAAGTCTCAAAAATGATGGAAACTTGGGAACTTCCCAGTAAGATGGTGGCATAGGAGCCATGCTAAACTAACCTAGGGAGGGATTTAAGCAAAATCACAGCAAAATACATGCTTCTTCTGAAAAGTGAAGGAGTGTGGGTTATTCTTAGACACAGCAGAGAAGCAGGAGAGACCAAGATCCATCAGAAAGAAGGAAAAGAGCCAGAATCCCACTGAGATGCTTGTGGCCTGCCAATCTGCATGATTCACACACCCAATTAGCACCGCCCCACCAGGCACACCAAGTGGCAGCAGCTGCCGCAGAGACCAAACAAGGGTATTTTCCAACCTCATCAGCCTCCTTGTAAAGTCAAGAAATTTGAAGGAAAGAGAGCTGACATCAACTAAGGAGCTACTGAAAGGGATATAGGAGGAGTGTGTGAGCGACTCAAAGGCTTTCTGCACTCTCCCATTGCCCAACCATTAGAACCATGAATATCTGGCATTCAGCCCCCTGTGGCAGTGCATCCAGAAATCTGATTAGAACTCCAGCTGTACAGCACAACACAGAAGGATCAAGGTGGGCACTTGGCATTCGTGAGATTGGAAACCACCCCAAAAGGTAATGAGGTTGACTAACCAAAAAGCAGGGGTTGCTATCATAATATCTGAAAGGACAGACTTCAAACCAACTTTAGTGAGGAAAGATAAGAAGGTCATTTTATGCTGACTAAAGGAACACAGGAGGACATTACAATCCTAAACATATATGCACCTGACATTGGGGCTCCCATTTTACCAAAGAAACACTATTAGACTTAAGGTCACAGATTACACCAAACACAATTGTAGTGGGTTACTTCTATATCCCACTCTCATCAATTGACAGGTCATCCTGGCAAAAAAATAGGAGACATCTGGATTAAATGATGTCATGGAACAAATGGACCTAGCAGATATCTACAGGACATTCCATACAAATGCTGTAGAATATACATTTTTTTCTCAGCACCACATGGAACATTAATTATCTAAAACAGACTATATATTAGGACACAAAGCATATCTCAACAAATACAGGAAAATTGAAATAATCCTTTATACTCTATATGACCACAGTGGGTTTAAATTGCAAATCAGCAACAAGAAAAGCTGCAGAGCATACAGAAATACATGGTGACTATACAGTACACTATTGAATGATGAATGGGTAATTGAAGAAATCAAAAAGGATATTAATAAATTCATAGAATCAACTGATGATTAGAATACAACATACCAAAATCTTTGGGACACAATGAAGGCAGTCATAAGAGGGAAATTTATAGCTTTAAGTACCTATATTAAGAAATTAGAGAGTTCACAAGTAAAAAAATTTAACACTTCACCTTTAGGCCTTGGAAAAAGAAGAAGAAGGCAAACCAAAAATCAGTAGATGGGAGGAAATAATAAAGACTAGGGCAGAAATTAATGAAATAGAAACTAAAATAGCAATCCAAAGAATCAATGAAACAAAGAGTTGGTTCTTTGAAAGGATAAACAAGACTGATAAGCCTTTAGCAAATCTTACCAGAAGAAAGAGAGAAGAGACAAAAATTAATAAAATTAGATATGAAAAAGGCACCATTACAACAGATATCAAAGAAATTAAAAAAAATCATAAGGACATACTTTCAGAATATATATGTGCCTCTAGGTTTGAAAATCTGAACGAAATGGATGACTTCCTTGATTCATATGATCTACCAAAATTAAATCAAGATGAGATAAACCATTTAAATAGACCTATAACAAGTACAGAGATCCAAGCAGTAATAAAGTCTCCCAGCTAAAAAATGTCCAGGCTCAGATGGATTCACTGGTGATTTTTACCAGACATTCATGAAAGAACTAACACTACTGCTTCTCAAACTTCTCCATTAAAATAGAAAAGAAAGGAATTCTACTAAACTCCTATAAAGTCAGCATCACTCTGATACCAAAACCAGACAAAGACAGAATAGAAAAAGAAAATTACAGATTAATCTCCTTCATGAACATAGATGCAAAAATTCTCTACTAAATATTGGCAAACATAATACAAGAATATATCAAAGAAAGAATATATCAGAAAGATTATTCACCCTGACCAAGTTGGCTTTATCCCAGTGATGCAGAGATGGTTCAACATACGCAAATCAATAAATATAATACATCTTATAAATAGTCTGAAGGACAAAAATCACATGATCATCTCACTAGAAGCAGAAAAGACATTCGACAAAATCCAACATACCTTCTTGGTAAAAGTATTACAGAAACTGGGAATAGAAGGAACATATCTCAACATAATAAAAGCTATTTATGACAAACCTATAGCCAACATAATACTAAATGGGGGAAACCTTGAAGTTTTTCCACTAAATTCAGTAATAAGACAAGGGTGTCCACTGTCCCCACTTTTATTTAATATAGTACTGGAAGTCTTAGCTATAGCAATAAGGCAAGAGACACTCATAAAAGGGATACAAACTGGAAAGGAAGAGATTAAATTATCATTATTTGCAGATGATATGATTCTATACATAAAGACTCTACCAGCCAGCTCTTAGTGCTGATAAACACTTTTAGCAATGTAGCAGGATGCAAAATATACACACATAAAAGAGTAGCTTTCCTATATGCTAACAACAAACATACAGAGGATGAAATCAAAGAATCTTTCCCATTCACAATTGCCAAAAAAAAAAACAAAAAACAAAAAAAAAAACACCTTGGAACCTTGGAATAAACTTAACCAAGGAAGTGAAGTATCTCTGCAATGAGAACTTTAAAACACTCTAGCAAGAAATTGCAGAAGACACTAGGAAGTGGAAACACATATCATGTTCTTGAATTGGAAGAATCAATATTGTGAAAATGTCAATCTTACCAAAAGCAATCTAAACATTTAATGCAATCCCCATTAAAATGGCATTCTTCACAGAAATAGAAAAAACAACACTGAAATTCATTTGGAAGCACAAAACACCTTGAATAGTCAAAACAAGCAATTTTGAGCAACAAAAATGAGGCTGGTGGTATCACCATACCAAATTTTAAGCTATATTACAAAGCCATAGTATTAAAGCAGGATGGTATTGGTACAAAGACAGACATGTAGATCAGTGGAATAGAATAGAGGACCCAAATGTTACTCCATGCAGCTACAGCCATCTGCTTCACAAAAATGCCAAAAATATCCATCGGAGAAAAGATAGCCTCTTCAACAAGTGGTGCTGGAAAAATTGGATGTCTATATGTAGAAGGATGATAATTGATCCTTGTCTGATGAGATCCCAGTGACTTTCTGAATATAACCCCAATTGCTCAGGAAATAAAACCACTAATTAACCACTGAGATTTCATGAAACTACAAAGCTTTTGTACAGTAAAGTACACTGTGAATAGAGCAAAGAGACAACCTACAGAATGGGAGAAAATCTTTGCCAGCCACAGATCTGACAGAGGATTAATATCCAAAATATACAAAAAATTTCAAAAAACAGAACAATAAGAAATCAAACAACCAAATTAAAAAAAATGGGCTATTGAATGAGATAGAATTCTCATCAGAAGAAATACAGATGGCATATAAACATCTCAAGTGTTCTACATTCTTAGCCTTAAGGGAAATGCAAATTAAAACTACTTTGAGATTCCATCTCACTCCTGTCAGAATGACTACCATCAAGAAAACAAATGACAATAAATGTTGGTGAGGATGTGGAAAAAGCAGAACCCTTCTACGCTGTTGGTGGGAATGTAATCTGGTACAGCCATTGTAGAAATCAGTGTGGAGGTTTTTAAGACAGCTAAAAATAGATTTACCATATGATCCAGCTATAGCATTCCTAGGCATATATCTTAATGACTCGTCTCACTACCTTAGAGATACTTGCACAACCATGTTTATTGCTGCTCTATTCACAATAGCTAGGAAATGGAACCAGCCTAGATGTCCATCCACAGATGAATGGATGATAAAGATGTTGTACATTTAAACAATGGAGTACTATTCAGTGGTAAAGAAAAATGAAATTATGAAAATTTCAGGGAAATGGATATATCTGGAATGAATTATACTAAGTAAGGTAACCCTGGCCCAGAAGGCCAAGTACTACATGTTCTCTCTCACATGTGGATCCTAGCTCCAAATGTATAGACTTGTGTGTGAGTTGGAACCAAAAATTGGAAGCAGAGACCAGTAAGCTAGGAAAAGGCTACAAGGGAGGGAGGAGAAGGAAGGTCTTAAGGGGATGGTATTGTATATATATGTAAGTAGAAGAACAGATTACAGGGAGGGAATAGCCTAAGCAAAGCCAAGGGAAGAGATTGTGTAAAGAAGGACAGGGGGAGGATCAATCAAAATTCAAGATATTCTGAATAAGACATATCAAAAGTTACATTTTTGAATAATGGCACATCCAGAAGTCTTAGATTGTTACTAGAAAATTTTCAGTGCCAGGGATGGGATACCTTCAATTGAGTTGTTGGCCAGGGAGGTCCCTGTTGTCTCCTAAACATTACACCTATTGCCAAAGCCCTTGCTTTCCCTTGAGATGGTAAGTCCCTATTGCTAAAAACTTCACATGCCTGTGCAGCAGAGTTACTGAGATATCAAGCTGGTGCTGAGCTGAAAACATTCTCTCTGTCGACCAGCCAACTGAAAGCTGGAAAAAACTGCACTGCATGCAGCCCTATGGGAGATAGAAGACATCAGCCATGAAACAGTGGACACTGGAAGCCTCAAGCTTGGCCAGACAGGCCAAATGACTGAACAAGTGCAATAGTGGCATGTCTGTTGTGGGGGAAACCAACTGCTCTCTAATTGGACTGAGGGCCCACTCTATGGGAGGGAATATGTGCCTGGTACTGAAAACCTAATTGAATGCCTATGGCAGGGGAGGTCATGAGCCTTAGGGGTATAAAACCTGCTCTTGTCTGGATAAATGCATATATTATTCTCACCAAATTGCCCTGAAAGCACTACACTTAATTTATATATTAATGCTACTCTCACTTCTGGTTAGAGAAGCTTTTCTGTTCAGATGGCGATGACCACTGGGATGGCCCAAAAGGCAAATAGTACTGAGAAGATGGGGTGGAGGAGTGCCCAGCACTTAAACATCACTATCGTACCCTGCAGGACTCAGGGTCCATTGCGGAAGAGGTGGCAGAAAGAATGTAAGAGCCAAAGGAAGGGTACAACGCCTTACATTACAACTGTCCAGATAGAAATTGGCCTTGATATCCATGACTTCGCAGTGCCTAGCAATACCTACACAAGACCCTCATAATAGGAGAAAAAGATGATGGCATCAAACTAAAAGAGAGACTAATGGAGAGAGAGACAGGATATGATGGAGAGCAGAGTTATGAAGGGGAGAGAGAGGGAGGGAAGGGAAATATGGTTTGCTTTCTGTAAGTATAGAAGATGTCAATAAAAATATACTTATTAAAAAAATTAAGTGAGAGACTAATGGAGAGATGGAGGGGATATGATGGAGAGCAGAGTTGTAAAGGGGAAAGTGGGGGAAGGGAGGGAAAGATCATGGTTTATTGTCTTAAATATAGAAGTTGTCAATAAAAATATATATAATGATGGAAATGATCTTTATAAAGGCAGATGTCAGTCATAAATTACAGTGTGCTATCATTTTGGATTAATTTGTCATAAACAAAATAACTTACCCTAAAATATTGAAGTCACAGGCCACTTTGTAGTCATTAGAATGCCATAAGTAGAAGAACAGATTAATGGGAGTGGAAAGACCTAAGTGAGGTCAGGGGAAGAGATTGAGCAAAGAAAAGGTAGGGGGAGGGCTAATCAAAATTTAAGAGGGTATGATATGAATAAGTCATATGGAAGCCTGGATGATGGAACACACAGAAGCCATAGATTGTTACTAGAAAATTTTCAGAGCCATAGATGGGATACCTTTCAGTGAGTTGTTGGCCAGTGAGATCCCTGATGCCCCCCAAACATTATAGGCTATTGCTGAGGCTCTTGGTTTCCCCCCAGGAATAGATGGTAAGACCCTATTGCTGAAGACTCCACATACTTGGGCTGCTAGGTCATTGAAAAATCCTGTTGGAGCTGAGCTGAAAACCTCTTCCATGTAGACCAGCTGACAGAAACCTGGAAAAAGCTATGCTGCATCCAGTTCAAAGGAAAAGAGAGAAATCATGAGTGGAGATATGCAACAATGGACACTGTAAGCCTCAGATTTGGCCAGCCAGGCCAAATGAGCCAACAGGTGCAATAGTGACACGTCTGTTATGGGCAAAACAAACTGCTCTCTAATTGGAATGGAGCCCCACTCAACAAGAGGGAATACATCCCTGATATTGAAAATCTACAACAGGGGTAGTCATGAGCCCTAGGGATGTAACATCTGCTGCTGTCTGGCTGAATGTTTATACTATGCTCACCAAACTGCCCAGTAAGCACTTCTCTTAATGTTCATACCCATAAATTAATGCTACTATCATTTTTGGTTAGAAAAGCTTTCTTTTCAGATGGCAGTGACCTTGGGATGACTCACAAGGCACCATGGTACTGAGAAGAAGTGACAGAGAATGCTCAGCACTGAAACATGTCTATCACACCTTCCAAGGCTCAGAGTCCATTGGAGAAGAGGTGGCAGAAAAAATGTAAGGGTGAGGGCTGGAGAGATGGCTTAGCGGTTAAGTGCTTGTCTGTGAAGCTTAGGGACCCCAGTTCGAGGCTCAGTTCCCCAGGACCCACGTTAGTCAGATGCACAAGGGGGCGCACGTGTCTGGAGTTCGTTTGCAGTGGCTGGAGGCCCTGGCATGCTCATTCTCTCTCTCTTTCCCTCTCCCTCTCTCTCTGTCACTCTCAAATAAATAAGAGTAAACAAAACAAAAATGTAAGAGTGAAAGGAAGGGTAGGACTCTTTACAATGTGCTTCTCCAGACACAAAATGGCCTGGTTATTGATGACCTCACAGTGCCTGACACTATCTACAAAAGACCATCATAATAGGAGGAAAAGGTGATGATATCAAAATAAAAGAGAGACTGATTGAGAGGGGAAGGGATATGATGGAGAGTGAAGTTGCAAAGGGGAAAGTCAGGTGAGAGAGGGAATTACCATGATTTATTGTCTATAATTACAGAATTGTCAATAAAAAAAGTTAAAAAAAGATCAAGGAACTGGGAAAGATACCATTACGTAACCAACAAAATAAATAGAATATTTGATGCAGATAACACTGCTAAAAAATTGGTAAATTAATAAAAATACCTTAAATGTGTATGAAATCTTTTTTCAGTGTTTCACATAAGAATCATCAAGTTTGGGCTGGAGAGAAGCCTTAGCAGTTAAGATGTTTGCCTACAAAGCCAAAGAACTGAGGTTTGATTCCCAAGGACCCATGTAAGCCAATTGCACACAGTGGCATATGTCTGGAGTTTGTTTCCAGCAGCTGGAGTTGGCGTGCCCTTTCTCTCTCTCCCTCTCTCTCCTCTCTCTCTCAAATAAACAAATACAAATTAAATATTTAATTTTTTTAAAAGTTATCAAGGTGAAAATAGAGTTCAGAACTCAACGTCTGAACTTCAGGGTAAGTCTGCCTGAATTTATATCTCAATTCTCCTATAAATACTAGATGTTGATCTTGAGAAATTGACACATGTCACTAGGCTCTAGAGAAAGGGAATGACCTAAGCCATTTGATGGGAAGAAGATTTAATGAACTGGTTCATATGACATGCATAAACAATACCTAGTATTTATTGAAATAAATATTTAGGTGAATAAAATAAAATGAGTAAATAAAATCAAACTTCTAAGAAATTATACATTTGTATACCATGCTATAGATTTGTTCTTACATGTCACCCTAAGGCCAATATGCTGAAGGGTTGATTACCTGTGACACTATGGGGAGGGGCTGGAACTTTTAGGAAGTGTCTTGTAGTGAAAGGAACTTCAGCCACTGAGAGTGTGCTTTTGAAGGGGACTCAATGACTCTGCAATTCCTCTGCCTCCTTCTGTTTCCAGGCTGCTAGGAGGTGAGCAGCTTTGCTGTGTCATATGCTTCCTTTTATGACCTTATGCCTCATGATGGGCCCAAAACAAAGGAGCCAATTCGCCATGGGATGAAGCCTCTAATATTAAGGGTCAAAGTAAACCTTGACCCCTTTGAAGTTGTTTATCTCAGTTATTTTGTCCCAGTGATGAAAACCTCACTAACACATGCCATAAGATTAATAAAGTATTAATTATATGCCATCATAGTTGTGAATAGATTATTATCCCCAGTTCTTGGCACCCCTAGTGACCACCAAGGAGAACCAAACACGTATGCAAGGGCAAGGAGCTTTATTTTGGGCTTGGCTTGGTGTCTTGACTTCACCAACACAGTGGGTCCATACAAGAACCCCGAGTGGCTGGAGGGTAGGGTTTTTATAGGGATTTGAACATAGAAGAAGGGGATGGGTACATGATTGGTTGATTTAAACAATACTCTTCTGGTTGGCTTAGGATTTTGACAGGCAAAGTTGGCAGGCTGGGTCTAGGGGAATTGAACTTATCTATGACTACAGGAATGTATGGCATAATCAGTTTCCAGTGTTAAACCCACCCTTACCAGAAAATAAAAAACCTTAGATCTTGCCAGGAAACAGAAACTTAGGCCTACTGAGGACTCTGAAGCCTGTCATGGCGTCCATATAATTCCTGAGTCCTTCAAGATGACTTCTGATGTCACAATTAGGATTGTCAATATGATATTTGTATCTGTTTCCCCTATTAATTATTGAAAGTTTTCTTTGCCTAGACCATCATTATTAACCAAAAATTACTCAGAATTATTGCTCAGAAAATCAAAAAATATCTAGCTATAAACACATGAGCTATAATGTTTCAAATAGTCACTATATTTGTGGAGGAAGATAAGTTAATCACAGAAGCAGGAGAGTATTAGAACATTAGGGAATGATAATAAATTAAAAATTAGAGTAGCTTTAGTCAAATCTTAGCTAATGTAATCTTGCATGTCTGAGCTTTTAATTTGTTCTATGGTTAAAACAGTTATTCAAATGGAAGTTATTACCATTTTGCTTTGGTAATATCACACAAGTATTAGTAGCTATTATTATTATAAATAATTGGAGGTGTTCAGTTTCCTGAATTACTGCTTCAGGTATTAAACCTAATTACTTTATGATATAAATTCCCATGCACTATAACCAAGAAAGACATTTATAAAATTGGCTTCAAAGAAAGCAAGGTGTCACCTTATGTACTCATAAAATAATTAAAAGTGCTGAGACCATATGGTAGTAAGTCCATACTTTATTGCCTCTTTTTGCCAGTCTTCTTTAGACTTCCATTCCTATCCCATATTTTAGAGTCTTTGTTTACATGAACATTTAGATGAGTCCCTGAAGTATCTGAAAGGGATGTGCAGAGATTTAGTTCTGAAGAGAGACTATTTTGTGTCTTCTGGCATTTGGGAGTCCTCTGAGCTATCATTGGTGAAGTGTCTCACACAGTATATACAGAGAGTTAGAGGGTGGCTTCATTTTGACTTCGTTTCTGACTTGAGTGCATTGTTGAAGCTCTCAGTACCTCCAGCTCACCATCTGCAGGATAGATCATCACAATGTAACAGATCAGTTGTTCTGATGAGCTTGTTTTATTGATGTAGAAATTGAGGCCCTGAAAACAAAGCCATGTTCCCAAGGTCACAGAATGACTTAGAATTCCCAGAGACCACATCCTCAGCCACCCATTTCCATTGTTTTTAAATGTTTTATTGACAATGTTTATACTTATAACAATATACCATGATCATAATGCCCTCCTACCACCTTCTCTTCCTGCCTTCTCCTATCCCCCATCAACTAAATCCCTTTTTCTTTCTAACTAGTTTCTCTTCTTTTTTGGTACCATTCATTTTTATTTACTGTGAAATTGTGAATGCCATGGCACTTTGTGTTTGAAAGAAAGTAATGCAAAACACTTCTTCCTTTGGCACTTACATTCTTTCTACCATTTATTTTACAAAAAGACACAACAATACTATAAGGCTTTCTTTCTCAGAAGTCACCAGGGCAGTAGTTAACTTTCCCATCATGGAGACAGAATACCTGACAGAAACAACTTAAAGAAGGGATGATTTATTTTGGTTCATGGTTTGGGGTACAGCCTATTCTGGTGGGAAGGCATGGTGTTAGGGATGAGTCCTGACCATAACAATAAGAGGCAGCAGGTTCCATTATAGCAGTCAGGAAGCAGAGTGCTCAGGTAAAATCTGAGCTGGCCTAGAATCCATAAATAGATAGAATCTGTTGCCCGCCAGCAACTCTACACTCAGGTCCATCTTTTCAAGACTCCACCACCACCCAAAATAGCACTATTAGCTGGAGAGCAAGTATTCAGTGGGGGACACTGCACATCTTAACTGTGCTTGGCAGATTTGATTTCTTTCATTTGGAAAAGAAAATAGCCCTGAAAAAAAAAAAAAAGAAAAAAGAAACAATGTGATCCAAATAGGAGTTGCACCTCAAAAGAACAATAAATTAGATCCTTGAAGAAATGATCACAGGGGAGATACCAAGAGCTTCTGCTCAAGCCTCAGAAGGGTAGGCAAAAAGGTATTTTTCTGAGAAGGTGAATATTTTTAATTGTATAAGGCATTTGCATATATCTAGAGGAGAATTTCACAATTGAGGAAGAATTTGGGCTTGGATTAATCATCAGTATATAGAAAATATGCCAACAAGACAGAAGAACAAATATTTACTTCATTCATAGTATTTTCTAGGAAAGTAAATTATAAACTCATTATACGAATTAGCTAAGAATAGCATTTGTAGGGTTTGGGAAGATGGATCATTGGATAAAGCTCTTGCTGCTCAAGCCTGAGTACCTAAGTTTAAATGACAAGGCTCCACTTAAAAGAAAGAAGCCACAGCAGACTTCTGTAATACTGATTATGAGATGGTAGTCAAGAACAGCAGCATTTCCCAGAAGATCACTATCCACTAGCCTGGTGAACGCAACAATCAGTAACAATAGAGAAAAGAAACCATGCCCAAACAAGGTTAGACAAGGACTAACACCTGAAAGTTGTCCTCTGGCCTCACACATGCATGTACATGTGTACACACACACACACACACACACACACACGAACATGCACATACATAATAGCATCTTTGTATAGTAAAAGTAGAACCCAATATTATACAAAATTGTTAGATATATACAGGAAGAAGGTGACAGTGATAGAAACTATGGAGTGGAGACACAGAGAGGGATGGAGAATGGTGATGGGTGTTAGACAAAAGAGATTAAGACTATATATATATATGTATGTATATGTGTGTGTGTGTATGTGTGTGTGCATGTACAATATATATACATTATATGATATCTGTATCAATATTATATATTATATAAAATATAGACTATCTGAAATAGAAAATTCTAAAAGTATAATTTTCATTTTGAAAATATAGTGTCTAAAACCAAGGAATTTGCTAAAATGTTACAATTATTATTTTTCTCTAAGAAGAAAGTGGATCAATAAAGTTTCTTGATCCTCACAACTTATATGTAACCACTGGATGCTTTTCAACCATGTGCACACCGACATTATTTATTTATTTATTTAAGAGGGATAGGAAAGAGAAAGAGAGAGAGAGAGGGAGAGAGAGAGAGAGAAGGAATGTTCCAGGGCCTCTAGCCACTGCCAATGAACTCCAGACACATGTGCCACCTTGTGCATCTAGCTTATGTGGGTACTGGGGAACTGAACCTGGGTCCTTAGGCTTTACAGGCAAGTGCCTTAACCACTAAACCATCCCTCCAGCCCACACTGACTTTAAAAAAAATTACTTATTTATTTTCAAGCAGAGATCAAGAAAGATAGAGAGAAGAGAGACAGAATAAGGATGCCAGGGCCTGTACCCACTGCAAATGAACTCCAGACGCATGTGCCCCTTGTGCATCTGGCTTATGTGGGTCCTGGGGAATCAAACCTGGGTCTTTTGGCTTCACAGGCAAATGCCTTAACTGCTAATCCATCTCTCCAGTCTTCCCACATTGACTTTTAATAAGAGTAAAATTTAAATTAAAAAACAGCCCTATGAGAGCTCCATACGGGGAAGGTCAGGAGGATAAGAGATGTAGCTCAGTTGATAGGGCACGTGTGCCTGGCATGCACAGAACCCAAGGTCGTACCTCTGGCACCACAAAAACCAGGAATGTTGGTGCATATTTGTAGTAGCAGCACTTGAGAGGTGGGACCAAGAGGAAGAGAAGTTCAAGATTATCATTAGCTCCATAACAAGTTAGAGGTTAGCCCGACCTACATGATACATATGCCCCCTAAAAAGATAGTGTGTTAAAAATGTCCTTTGTAAGACTTTTATATATCTACTAGCTATATATTAGTCACCATTGTTTTTTTTTTTTTTTTTTTCTTTTGAGGTAGGGTCTCATTCTAGCCCATGCTGACCTGGAATTCACTATGTAGTCTCAGGCTGGCCTGGAACTCACAGTGATCCTCCTACCTCTGCCTCACAAGTGCTGGGATTAAAGGTGTGCGCCACCATACCTGGTCAGTCACCATTTTTTAATTGTCACAGTTTTTTAATTTTAACCATGAACAAACAATCATTGAGCTTATCATACTATTTCTGTGTTTCTTCCAGTATACTTTTCATTTAAATCATTCGTAGTGAAATTGAGAAATGTCAGTGTGCTAACTAGTATTGTCATATCCTAATTACGTGCTTGTTCTCCCACATTATAACTATTTTTCTAAAAAATGGAATTACTCATGAAAGCCAATTTATTGCCTACAACTCACCAGTAGAGGGAAATGTTGGTCTTGTTACTAAGTAGTCCTGGTGCACTAGAAAACTGTGTTCATACTCTGGTGTGAATGCCAAAGCCTTGGCCTACATCATTTACCCCTTCTTGAATTGTAGACCCTGGGAGCACAAATGAATCTTGGAGCCTGTTTAGGTCAAGTCCTTCTGATCTCTCCCTTTATACTTTGAGGAAAAACCAGAGGCCAAACTCTGGCTGTACTTGCCTATGCCATAGGGTGGGGAAGCAGGAAAAGTCAGTGCTAAAGGCAGAAGTCTTTATTTAACCAAGTTGAGCAAATCAAAACTAGAATAAGAGAAAGAAGTATAAAGAGAACAGAAAAGGAGGGAGGGGGCACTTAATAGGATGGTATTGAATATATGCAAGTAGAAGGACAGATTAATGGGAGTAAAAAGGCCTAAGTGAGGTCAGGGGAAGAGATTGAGTCAAGGAAAGGTGGAGGGAGGACCTATCAAAATCTAAGAGGATATAAATGAGTCATATGGAAACATACTTTTTTTTTGGACAATGGAACACTTGGGAGCCATAGATTCTTACTAGAGAATTTTCAGTGCCAGGGAAGGGATCCCTTCCAGTGAGCTATTAGCCAAGGAGGTCTGTGATGCCTCCGAAACATTATAGGCCATTGCCGAGGCCCTTGGTTTCCTACCAGGAATAGATGGTAAGACCCTATTATTGAAGACTCCACATACTTGGGCTGAAAGGTCAGAGAAATCCTGTTGGAGCTGGGCTGAAAACCTCCTCCATGTAGACCAGCTGACAGAAAGCTGGGAAAAGCCATGTTACGTGCAGTTCAATGGGAGAGAGAAATCACCAGTGAAGATATGCAACAATGGACACTGTAAGCCTCAGATTTGGCCAGCCAGGCCAAATGAGCCAACAGGTGCAATAGTGACACGTCTGTTATGGGCAAAACAAACTGCTCTCTAATTGGAATGGAGCCCCACTCAACAAGAGGGAATACATCCCTGATATTGAAAATCTACAACAGGGGTAGTCATGAGCCCTAGGGATGTAACATCTGCTGCTGTCTGGCTGAATGTTTATACTATGCTCACCAAACTGCCCAGTAAGCACTTCTCTTAATGTTCATACCCATAAATTAATGCTACTATCATTTTTGGTTAGAAAAGCTTTCTTTTCAGATGGCAGTGACCTTGGGATGACTCACAAGGCACCATGGTACTGAGAAGAAGTGACAGAGAATGCTCAGCACTGAAACATGTCTATCACACCTTCCAAGGCTCAGAGTCCATTGGAGAAGAGGTGGCAGAAAAAATGTAAGGGTGAGGGCTGGAGAGATGGCTTAGCGGTTAAGTGCTTGTCTGTGAAGCTTAGGGACCCCAGTTCGAGGCTCAGTTCCCCAGGACCCACGTTAGTCAGATGCACAAGGGGGCGCACGTGTCTGGAGTTCGTTTGCAGTGGCTGGAGGCCCTGGCATGCTCATTCTCTCTCTCTTTCCCTCTCCCTCTCTCTCTGTCACTCTCAAATAAATAAGAGTAAACAAAACAAAAATGTAAGAGTGAAAGGAAGGGTAGGACTCTTTACAATGTGCTTCTCCAGACACAAAATGGCCTGGTTATTGATGACCTCACAGTGCCTGACACTATCTACAAAAGACCATCATAATAGGAGGAAAAGGTGATGATATCAAAATAAAAGAGAGACTGATTGAGAGGGGAAGGGATATGATGGAGAGTGAAGTTGCAAAGGGGAAAGTCAGGTGAGAGAGGGAATTACCATGATTTATTGTCTATAATTACAGAATTGTCAATAAAAAAAGTTAAAAAAAGATCAAGGAACTGGGAAAGATACCATTACGTAACCAACAAAATAAATAGAATATTTGATGCAGATAACACTGCTAAAAAATTGGTAAATTAATAAAAATACCTTAAATGTGTATGAAATCTTTTTTCAGTGTTTCACATAAGAATCATCAAGTTTGGGCTGGAGAGAAGCCTTAGCAGTTAAGATGTTTGCCTACAAAGCCAAAGAACTGAGGTTTGATTCCCAAGGACCCATGTAAGCCAATTGCACACAGTGGCATATGTCTGGAGTTTGTTTCCAGCAGCTGGAGTTGGCGTGCCCTTTCTCTCTCTCCCTCTCTCTCCTCTCTCTCTCAAATAAACAAATACAAATTAAATATTTAATTTTTTTAAAAGTTATCAAGGTGAAAATAGAGTTCAGAACTCAACGTCTGAACTTCAGGGTAAGTCTGCCTGAATTTATATCTCAATTCTCCTATAAATACTAGATGTTGATCTTGAGAAATTGACACATGTCACTAGGCTCTAGAGAAAGGGAATGACCTAAGCCATTTGATGGGAAGAAGATTTAATGAACTGGTTCATATGACATGCATAAACAATACCTAGTATTTATTGAAATAAATATTTAGGTGAATAAAATAAAATGAGTAAATAAAATCAAACTTCTAAGAAATTATACATTTGTATACCATGCTATAGATTTGTTCTTACATGTCACCCTAAGGCCAATATGCTGAAGGGTTGATTACCTGTGACACTATGGGGAGGGGCTGGAACTTTTAGGAAGTGTCTTGTAGTGAAAGGAACTTCAGCCACTGAGAGTGTGCTTTTGAAGGGGACTCAATGACTCTGCAATTCCTCTGCCTCCTTCTGTTTCCAGGCTGCTAGGAGGTGAGCAGCTTTGCTGTGTCATATGCTTCCTTTTATGACCTTATGCCTCATGATGGGCCCAAAACAAAGGAGCCAATTCGCCATGGGATGAAGCCTCTAATATTAAGGGTCAAAGTAAACCTTGACCCCTTTGAAGTTGTTTATCTCAGTTATTTTGTCCCAGTGATGAAAACCTCACTAACACATGCCATAAGATTAATAAAGTATTAATTATATGCCATCATAGTTGTGAATAGATTATTATCCCCAGTTCTTGGCACCCCTAGTGACCACCAAGGAGAACCAAACACGTATGCAAGGGCAAGGAGCTTTATTTTGGGCTTGGCTTGGTGTCTTGACTTCACCAACACAGTGGGTCCATACAAGAACCCCGAGTGGCTGGAGGGTAGGGTTTTTATAGGGATTTGAACATAGAAGAAGGGGATGGGTACATGATTGGTTGATTTAAACAATACTCTTCTGGTTGGCTTAGGATTTTGACAGGCAAAGTTGGCAGGCTGGGTCTAGGGGAATTGAACTTATCTATGACTACAGGAATGTATGGCATAATCAGTTTCCAGTGTTAAACCCACCCTTACCAGAAAATAAAAAACCTTAGATCTTGCCAGGAAACAGAAACTTAGGCCTACTGAGGACTCTGAAGCCTGTCATGGCGTCCATATAATTCCTGAGTCCTTCAAGATGACTTCTGATGTCACAATTAGGATTGTCAATATGATATTTGTATCTGTTTCCCCTATTAATTATTGAAAGTTTTCTTTGCCTAGACCATCATTATTAACCAAAAATTACTCAGAATTATTGCTCAGAAAATCAAAAAATATCTAGCTATAAACACATGAGCTATAATGTTTCAAATAGTCACTATATTTGTGGAGGAAGATAAGTTAATCACAGAAGCAGGAGAGTATTAGAACATTAGGGAATGATAATAAATTAAAAATTAGAGTAGCTTTAGTCAAATCTTAGCTAATGTAATCTTGCATGTCTGAGCTTTTAATTTGTTCTATGGTTAAAACAGTTATTCAAATGGAAGTTATTACCATTTTGCTTTGGTAATATCACACAAGTATTAGTAGCTATTATTATTATAAATAATTGGAGGTGTTCAGTTTCCTGAATTACTGCTTCAGGTATTAAACCTAATTACTTTATGATATAAATTCCCATGCACTATAACCAAGAAAGACATTTATAAAATTGGCTTCAAAGAAAGCAAGGTGTCACCTTATGTACTCATAAAATAATTAAAAGTGCTGAGACCATATGGTAGTAAGTCCATACTTTATTGCCTCTTTTTGCCAGTCTTCTTTAGACTTCCATTCCTATCCCATATTTTAGAGTCTTTGTTTACATGAACATTTAGATGAGTCCCTGAAGTATCTGAAAGGGATGTGCAGAGATTTAGTTCTGAAGAGAGACTATTTTGTGTCTTCTGGCATTTGGGAGTCCTCTGAGCTATCATTGGTGAAGTGTCTCACACAGTATATACAGAGAGTTAGAGGGTGGCTTCATTTTGACTTCGTTTCTGACTTGAGTGCATTGTTGAAGCTCTCAGTACCTCCAGCTCACCATCTGCAGGATAGATCATCACAATGTAACAGATCAGTTGTTCTGATGAGCTTGTTTTATTGATGTAGAAATTGAGGCCCTGAAAACAAAGCCATGTTCCCAAGGTCACAGAATGACTTAGAATTCCCAGAGACCACATCCTCAGCCACCCATTTCCATTGTTTTTAAATGTTTTATTGACAATGTTTATACTTATAACAATATACCATGATCATAATGCCCTCCTACCACCTTCTCTTCCTGCCTTCTCCTATCCCCCATCAACTAAATCCCTTTTTCTTTCTAACTAGTTTCTCTTCTTTTTTGGTACCATTCATTTTTATTTACTGTGAAATTGTGAATGCCATGGCACTTTGTGTTTGAAAGAAAGTAATGCAAAACACTTCTTCCTTTGGCACTTACATTCTTTCTACCATTTATTTTACAAAAAGACACAACAATACTATAAGGCTTTCTTTCTCAGAAGTCACCAGGGCAGTAGTTAACTTTCCCATCATGGAGACAGAATACCTGACAGAAACAACTTAAAGAAGGGATGATTTATTTTGGTTCATGGTTTGGGGTACAGCCTATTCTGGTGGGAAGGCATGGTGTTAGGGATGAGTCCTGACCATAACAATAAGAGGCAGCAGGTTCCATTATAGCAGTCAGGAAGCAGAGTGCTCAGGTAAAATCTGAGCTGGCCTAGAATCCATAAATAGATAGAATCTGTTGCCCGCCAGCAACTCTACACTCAGGTCCATCTTTTCAAGACTCCACCACCACCCAAAATAGCACTATTAGCTGGAGAGCAAGTATTCAGTGGGGGACACTGCACATCTTAACTATGCTTGGCAGATTTGATTTCTTTCATTTGGAAAAGAAAATAGCCCTGAAAAAAAAAAAAAGAAAAAAGAAACAATGTGATCCAAATAGGAGTTGCACCTCAAAAGAACAATAAATTAGATCCTAGAAGAAATGATCACAGGGGAGATACCAAGAGCTTCTGCTCAAGCCTCAGAAGGGTAGGCAAAAAGGTATTTTTCTGAGAAGGTGAATATTTTTAATTGTATAAGGCATTTGCATATATCTAGAGGAGAATTTCACAATTGAGGAAGAATTTGGGCTTGGATTAATCATCAGTATATAGAAAATATGCCAACAAGACAGAAGAACAAATATTTACTTCATTCATAGTATTTTCTAGGAAAGTAAATTATAAACTCATTATACGAATTAGCTAAGAATAGCATTTGTAGGGTTTGGGAAGATGGATCATTGGATAAAGCTCTTGCTGCTCAAGCCTGAGTACCTAAGTTTAAATGACAAGGCTCCACTTAAAAGAAAGAAGCCACAGCAGACTTCTGTAATACTGATTATGAGATGGTAGTCAAGAACAGCAGCATTTCCCAGAAGATCACTATCCACTAGCCTGGTGAACGCAACAATCAGTAACAATAGAGAAAAGAAACCATGCCCAAACAAGGTTAGACAAGGACTAACACCTGAAAGTTGTCCTCTGGCCTCCACACATGCATGTACATGTGTACACACACACACACACACACACACACACACACACGAACATGCACATACATAATAGCATCTTTGTATAGTAAAAGTAGAACCCAATATTATACAAAATTGTTAGATATATACAGGAAGAAGGTGACAGTGATAGAAACTATGGAGTGGAGACACAGAGAGGGATGGAGAATGGTGATGGGTGTTAGACAAAAGAGATTAAGACTATATATATATATGTATGTATATGTGTGTGTGTGTATGTGTGTGTGCATGTACAATATATATACATTATATGATATCTGTATCAATATTATATATTATATAAAATATAGACTATCTGAAATAGAAAATTCTAAAAGTATAATTTTCATTTTGAAAATATAGTGTCTAAAACCAAGGAATTTGCTAAAATGTTACAATTATTATTTTTCTCTAAGAAGAAAGTGGATCAATAAAGTTTCTTGATCCTCACAACTTATATGTAACCACTGGATGCTTTTCAACCATGTGCACACCGACATTATTTATTTATTTATTTAAGAGGGATAGGAAAGAGAAAGAGAGAGAGAGAGGGAGAGAGAGAGAGAGAAGGAATGTTCCAGGGCCTCTAGCCACTGCCAATGAACTCCAGACACATGTGCCACCTTGTGCATCTAGCTTATGTGGGTACTGGGGAACTGAACCTGGGTCCTTAGGCTTTACAGGCAAGTGCCTTAACCACTAAACCATCCCTCCAGCCCACACTGACTTTAAAAAAAATTACTTATTTATTTTCAAGCAGAGATCAAGAAAGATAGAGAGAAGAGAGACAGAATAAGGATGCCAGGGCCTGTACCCACTGCAAATGAACTCCAGACGCATGTGCCCCTTGTGCATCTGGCTTATGTGGGTCCTGGGGAATCAAACCTGGGTCTTTTGGCTTCACAGGCAAATGCCTTAACTGCTAATCCATCTCTCCAGTCTTCCCACATTGACTTTTAATAAGAGTAAAATTTAAATTAAAAAACAGCCCTATGAGAGCTCCATACGGGGAAGGTCAGGAGGATAAGAGATGTAGCTCAGTTGATAGGGCACGTGTGCCTGGCATGCACAGAACCCAAGGTCGTACCTCTGGCACCACAAAAACCAGGAATGTTGGTGCATATTTGTAGTAGCAGCACTTGAGAGGTGGGACCAAGAGGAAGAGAAGTTCAAGATTATCATTAGCTCCATAACAAGTTAGAGGTTAGCCCGACCTACATGATACATATGCCCCCTAAAAAGATAGTGTGTTAAAAATGTCCTTTGTAAGACTTTTTATATATCTACTAGCTATATTAGTCACCATTGTTTTTTTTTTTTTTTTTCTTTTGAGGTAGGGTCTCATTCTAGCCCATGCTGACCTGGAATTCACTATGTAGTCTCAGGCTGGCCTGGAACTCACAGTGATCCTCCTACCTCTGCCTCACAAGTGCTGGGATTAAAGGTGTGCGCCACCATACCTGGTCAGTCACCATTTTTTAATTGTCACAGTTTTTTTATTTTAACCATGAACAAACAATCATTGAGCTTATCATACTATTTCTGTGTTTCTTCCAGTATACTTTTCATTTAAATCATTAGTAGTGAAATTGAGAAATGTCAGTGTGCTAACTAGTATTGTCATATCCTAATTACGTGCTTGTTCTCCCACATTATAACTATTTTTCTAAAAAATGGAATTACTCATGAAAGCCAATTTATTGCCTACAACTCACCAGTAGAGGGAAATGTTGGTCTTGTTACTAAGTAGTCCTGGTGCACTAGAAAACTGTGTTCATACTCTGGTGTGAATGCCAAAGCCTTGGCCTACATCATTTACCCCTTCTTGAATTGTAGACCCTGGGAGCACAAATGAATCTTGGAGCCTGTTTAGGTCAAGTCCTTCTGATCTCTCCCTTTATACTTTGAGGAAAAACCAGAGGCCAAACTCTGGCTGTACTTGCCTATGCCATAGGGTGGGGAAGCAGGAAAAGTCAGTGCTAAAGGCAGAAGTCTTTATTTAACCAAGTTGAGCAAATCAAAACTAGAATAAGAGAAAGAAGTATAAAGAGAACAGAAAAGGAGGGAGGGGGCACTTAATAGGATGGTATTGAATATATGCAAGTAGAAGGACAGATTAATGGGAGTAAAAAGGCCTAAGTGAGGTCAGGGGAAGAGATTGAGTCAAGGAAAGGTGGAGGGAGGACCTATCAAAATCTAAGAGGATATAAATGAGTCATATGGAAACATACTTTTTTTTTGGACAATGGAACACTTGGGAGCCATAGATTCTTACTAGAGAATTTTCAGTGCCAGGGAAGGGATCCCTTCCAGTGAGCTATTAGCCAAGGAGGTCTGTGATGCCTCCGAAACATTATAGGCCATTGCCGAGGCCCTTGGTTTCCTACCAGGAATAGATGGTAAGACCCTATTATTGAAGACTCCACATACTTGGGCTGAAAGGTCAGAGAAATCCTGTTGGAGCTGGGCTGAAAACCTCCTCCATGTAGACCAGCTGACAGAAAGCTGGGAAAAGCCATGTTACGTGCAGTTCAATGGGAGAGAGAAATCACCAGTGAAGATACTCAACAGTGGACACTGCAAGCCTTATATTTGGCCAGCCAGGCCAAATGAGCCAAAGGGTGCAATAGTGGCACATCTTTTATAGGGGAAACCAACCTCCCTCTAATTTGACTGGAGGCCCACTCCATGGGAGGGAATACATCTTGATACTGAAAACCTACAACAGGGGTAGTCATGAGCCCTCAGGTTGTAACGTCTGCTGGTATCTGGATAAATATATATACTATGCTCACCAAACTGCCCAGTAAGCACTTCTTTTAATGTTCATACCCATATATTAGTGCTACTCTCACTTTTGGTTAGAGAACCTTCTGTTTTCAAATGGCAGTGACCTTGGGATGACTCAAAAGGCACCATGGTACTGAGAAGAAGTGACTGAGGAGTGCTCAGCACTGAAATATCTCTATCACCTTTTCCAAGGCTCAGGGTCCATTGCAGAAGAGGTGGCAGAAAAAAATGTAAGAGCCAAAGGGAGGGTAGGACACTTTACAATGTACTCGTCCAGACACAAAATGGTCTGGATATCCATGACCTCATAGTGCCTGACATTACCTACACAAGACCATGGAAAGTGGGGGGACAGAGGGAATTACCATGGGATATTGTTTACAATCATGGAAGTTTTCAATAAAAAAGAGAATAACATAAAAGAGTTGATTTCAAGTTCAAGAGGATTGAGCCAGTTACCATAATGAGAAATACCACTGGTTAAACATTTTATTACATGCTTTGTAGTAGGACCTCAGATGTCTTTATTTTTTCTATTCTGACCAGAGGGAACTATAACATAGGAATATCCATTGTACCTTGTACACAAATGAAGAACATTATGAGCATAATGGTTATGCCCCAAATCACAGGAGATGATTTGCAAAGCAGAGATTCAAACTGGAGAATGTTGCTCTGAAATCTATAACCTTGAATTTTGAGTTAAGCCTGTCAGCAGGAGACCTAGAATTTACCAGTGTACAGGATAAAGGTACCTGTCATTTCTGAGGAAGTAGCCTTACTTTGTTCTTGGTTAGATAATATCATATGTCCCACTAACCACAGAGATCTTTCAAAATTGATCAAACTGGTAGAAATTCTTTAGAGACTGATTTCTTCTTTTGGTTTGTTTTGTTTTTTGAGGTAGGGTCTTGCTCTAGCCTGGGCTGACCTTGAATTCACTATGTAGTCTCAGGGTAGCCTCAAACTCACGACAATCCTCCTACCTCTGCCTCACAAGTGCTGGGATTAGTGCCACCATGCCCAGTGAGACTGACTTCTTTTTGTCCTCTTTCTTTCAGAAGACTGCCTCACTAAAGGTTAAATGAGTGAATAAAAGCAATCCTAATTGCAAGTATGGAGAAACATACCCATTCCCCAATTTATAACTCATCCACTTTAGGAAACATTATGTGGTGCTTTGATTCAGGTGTCCCCCATAAACTTAGGTGTTCTGAATGCTAGGTTCCCAGCTGATGGAGATTTGGGAATTAATGCCTCCTGAAGGGAGTGTATTGTTGGGGGCAGGATTATGGGTGTTGTAGCCAGTTTCCCATTGCCAGTGTTTGGCACACTCTCCTGTTGCTACTGTCCACCTGATGTTGGCCAGGGGGTGATGACCACACTCTGCTCATGCCATCATTTTCCCTGCCATCATGGAGCTTCCTCTCGAGCCTGTAAACCAAAATAAACCTTCTTTTTCTTTTCTGAAAGCTGCCCTTGGTTGGGTGAATTCTACCAGCAATGCGGACCTGACTGCAACAGTAAAGTGGTACTGAGGAGTGGAATTGCTGCTGGATACCTGACTGTGTGGCTTTGGCCTTTTGGAGCTGATTTTCAAGGGGAATGTGGAAGGACTTGAAACCTTGGTCTGAAAGACACCTTTGAGTGCTGTAAGTTTGATGGACTATTGATGGACTATTTTGGTCAGAGTTGAAAGACCTGAATGCAATAAGACCTATGAACTGTGAGGTTTGACTTACGAGGGTGAGAAAGAGTTTTGCTTGGACTTGGCTAGAGGCAGTTTGTGTGAGAAGCTTGCTCTTTGGCCTGTGTCCTGAGAAGTTGTGCAGGGTTGCTTTGTGTGGAAATGAACTGGTGTAATCAGAGGGATATGGCACAGAAAGAAAAATCTTTGGGTGAACTGCTGCTTGTTCAGCTGCAATTGAGAGATTACAACCTTTGAGATTGGGCCAGCTGACCTACACTGAGGCAACAGGAAGAATGTAAACTCTTTTGAAGGGGTCTGAGTGCTCAAGGAGTGTCCTGTTCTTCAAAGTCTGCTTTATTCCCCCTTGGATTAACAATTTGGCACTCTTCCTGGTATTATGGAGTATAAGAAAAGCAGGAAAGAGAGAGTCATTGAGTTTGCAACTCAATGCATTTTGGAAATGGCCGTGGATAGTGTGAAGCAGGTTTGCTGGATGCCTGCATGGAGACCCAATGGAGCTGTGAGGATGAACCATGGCTTGCAATGGAAACCCAGTGGAGATGCCGGGACCACGAGATGGCTGCCAAGGAGAGCTGTCAGATGAAGTTTGCCAGGACTGTGAATAGCTTAGCTGGAGGGGTGGAATTGGAACTCCAGAGACTTGTTGCTGATTAGAATTATTGGACCTGGAGGCTTGTCACTGGCTAGAGTTGTGTGACTTGAAGCTACAGAGTTTGGGGTTTGCCCTGGTTGTTTTAAAACTTGTATTGGTTGAATATTTCTTTGCTATGCCCAATGCCATCTTTTGCAGTGTGAATATTTATTCTGTGCCATTATGGATTTTGGGGGAGGGGTTGTTATTATGGCTGTTAAAAGATCTTGGAGTCTGGGGTTGTTTGAACATCACTGGGATTGATAAAAAGTATTGGTACTTTTAAAGTTGCACTGAATGCATTGTGTTTTGCATCATGTATAGAAATCAGTTTATGGGGGCCAGGAGAGGAATGTGGTGTTTTGATTCAGGTGTCTCCCATAAACTTAGGTGTTCTGAATGCTAGGTTCCCAGTTGATGGAGATTTGGGAATTAATGCCTCCTGGAGGCAGTGTTATTGTTGGGGGCAGGCTTATGGATGTTATAGCCAGTGTCCCCTTGCCAGTGTTTGGCATACTATCCTGTTCCTATTGTCCACATGATGTTGGTCAGGGGGTGACATGCACCCTCTGTTCGTGCTATCATTTTCCCTGCCATTATGGAGCTTCCCCCTTGAGCCTGTAAGCCAAAACAAACCTCTGTTTTCCCCAAAGCTGCTCTTGGTTGGGTGAATTCTACCAGCAATGCGAGCCTGACTGCAACACATTATCAAGGCTGTCACTGTCCACTTTGTCTCTTTCAACTGAGACCTGATTCAACCAAATGCCTGATTCTTCCCTATATCCTCCCGTTTGATATGTAATATTTCAGTTCATAAAACATAGACATGTCATCATGTACTTGGGCAGGCTCCTGACCACTGCACTGTATCATTTCCTGAATTGGCATGTCACTGCTTACTAAATGCCTGGAGTATGTAGCATTTATTGCTTTGGGCCTGGTCAGGGCCTCATCCATCTGCTTATGGAATTGTAAGCTGGTTTAGCTCACTAGCCCTCAGAATGCTGGGGCAGGGGAGGTGAGGCTCTTGTTCAAGATAATAGCTATGTTCCAAGAGAAGGGAGCACTAATGGCACTTACAGTTAGATAAGTTTCCTTTCAAAGACCAGATATCATCGCACAGGAGGAAATCATGCCACTGTCATTCTAAATGTTCAAGGGGCCCCATGTATTGCCTTTTGCATGTATTTTCCACATATTTTTTTTAACATTGACCTTTTTTGTGAAAAGTTCTGTAATGCCACCACAGTCAAGATGTGGGACAGTTCTGTTGCTGCCACAAAGTATTTCTTTACAGTCATGCACTTTTTATCACTACCTCAGCTTGGAAAAGTGATTTATTCTCTATCATTATAGTTTTGTTCTTTGAGACTGTTATGCAAACATAGTTATAGAGTGTATAATCTTAGAGGCTGTCTTGTTTCACTCAGCATAATGTTTTATAATGTTCCAAGCTGTCGGATATGTCTTTAGTCTGTTCTTTTTATTGCTGAAAAATATTCCATTGTATGGATGTACCACAGTTTGTTTATCCATTCACCCACAGAAAGATATGTGAGCTCTGTTCTGTTTCAGGTCATTTTAAATAGAACTGAGATGAAACATTTACATGTAGTTTTGTGAGCAGTAGTTTGCATAACTCTAGGAAAAGATTTCTGGGTCATTTGATAAGTATGCATCTGACTTTATGACAAATGACCATCATATTTTTCACAGTAACTGTGCCATTTTATGTTCCCATTAGCAGGATGATCTACTGTTCTGCACCCTCAATAGAACCTTGTTATCAGGTTATGGGTTGTATTCAAAACTGGTGCCTTAAGACATAGAGCATCTTTTAATGTGCATGTTTATATTTTAGTATTTTCTTTAGTGAAGTGTTAGTACAAATATTTTGCCCGTATAAAAATATTTGTTTCATTGTTGAGTTTTTTTTTATTAGTCAGTTCTGTAATCAGCAAATACAGTCAGTTTGGTACCATTATTAGGCTCATCCGTGACCTACCCCCTCCCCTTGGCCCCTCCTTGTTGAGGTATACGGGTCATGCATTGTGGAGTTAGGCCACAGTTATGGGTAAGCTAAATGTCTCTGCATATCATGACCCAACATGTGGCTCTGACATTCTTTCCGCCCCCTCTTCCACAAAATTTCCCTGAGCCATGTTGGGTTCATTTTTGGTCTGCTTCAGTGATGAAGTGTTGGGGGCCTCTGAGGCTCTGGCTCTCTGATTTGGTAGGGGTTGATTTTTCTCTGTGCTGATCTCCTTCCCCCTTGTGCTGGTGTCCGGTTCATCAGGAAAACAGCCCCCTTGCTTGTTTCTCCAATTTTTCTTAGTTGCAGCCGGGGCCCTTTTCAGGTATGATGGGGTGGCTCTCTCCTTAGGGTCTACATCTATCTGAAAAAGAGAAGCAGATTCTCCAACGGAGAGTAAGTTAGCACCAGGACAAATGAGATAACCCTTCCTTTTTTTTTTTTTTTATAGAGAATTTAATAGGTGTAGGCCGAGTTTTGATCATTTTAAAATATACCCAAGTCCTTTATCAGACACATGATTTGTAAATATTATCTTTCATTTTTTCTTTCTGTTTTTTTCTTTCATTTTGTTACCTGGATCTCTTTTATAGAACAAATAATTTTTGTTTGTTATATTTAAAATTTTTTATTATGTCCAAATCAAGTAAGGATTTAAAAATAAGTAAATAGAGCAAAACTTTCCTAGAAATTGTCCAAAAATAATGATTGTGCTTCCACTTGGGTCACATAGATTTTCAAAAAGTTTTATATAAAAACTTATGGATAATTTTAGTTAATTTTGAATAACTTTTAGATTTAAGTTGAGCCTCAACATTTTGCATGATAATATTCTATTAAATTGCCTTTATAATTTGTCATAGATTAATTGGTCATACATATGTGGATCTGTTAAGATTCCCTTCTATTCTATTATCCTCCCCCTCAGGACCAGTGATGCTTTATCTTAAAATCAGGTAATGTAAGAGATACAATTTTATATTACTGTTTTTACATTCCAGTTCTTTTGTTTTTCTATAATAATTCTAGGAACACTAAATATGATGTTAGCTCTAGGTTTTTGCACCTGTTCTTTGGGGAGTCTACTTCTATTCTTAGTTGCCTGAGGATTTTTATAATCAATGATGTACTTTTATTTTTTTCACCCTCCACTGGGTTAAACTTTAATAGTGTACTTTTTCATATGCTTTATCTGAGTCCATTGAGATAATCATAGGTTTTTCTTTATAAGCTGTAAATATGTTGCATTATATTGGTTAAGAATATTTTCCAGCCTTGGATTTCCTGTAAAAATCTCACGTTTTTAAATTTCATACCTCATTATTAAATTCTATCTAATTGTTTTTTGTTTTTTCTCTTTTCTCTTCTATATAGAGGTATAAAATTGTTATTGTTCTTAAAAGAAAAGAAATAAAACAGTTTGTTGCTTGACTTTCTCTATCATCCTCTCTTCATTGATACCTGTCATTACTCTATTGTTCCATTGCTTTAATTTACTTGGGTGCATTTTGTTTCTTAGGTGGGAAGCATATTCACTTGAGAAATTTTCTAATATATATGTGTATTTTGAAATATTATCTATAAAATAGTTTGACCCTCTCATAAATTTTGACTTATTATTTTTCATTTTTTTTGGTCATAATATGGTCTAATTCCATTTATACTCCCTCTTTAACCAAGGGAAATAAAATTAGCATCCCCAAAGACATCTTCAGCTCCATGTTAAATGTGCATCATTTCATATATATATATATACATATATATTTATGTTTATTATTTATACAAGCCAGTGTATGGAATCAATAGAGGTGTTGATGAATAACAAAATCATAGAATGCCTATATAATGGGATATTACTTGCCTCTATTTTTAGTTTATCTTAATTTATTTTTGATTTTTCAAGTTATGTTCTCACTCTAGCCCAGGGTGACCTGGAACTCACTCTATATTCCTAGGCTGGCCTCACACTCACAGTGATTCTCCTACCTCTGCCTCCCAAGTTCTGTGATTAACAATGTGCATCTCCACACCCAGCTATTACTCACTTTTAAAGACAAATGTTATACTGCCATTTGTAGCCACATGGTTAAAACTGGAGAACATTATGCTAAGTGACATAATCCAGACATAGTAAGAAAAATACCACAGAATCTCACTTAGATATACAATTAAAAAAACAGATATATACAAGAGGGAATAAAATAGTGGTTTCCAAAACAAGATGAGGAGACAGAAAATGGAGAGATATGAGTCAAATCATATAATGTTATGGATATGCAAAATGTTTCCAGAGATAATTCATTACCCAATAGCTATAATTATAATATTTTACTATCTCTTAGAAAGTTTCTATGGTAGTAGGTTATAGATGCTTCAAAAATGTTTAGTAGTGAGATAATAAATGTTAGCTTACCTGATTATATTAAATATTTTACTATGTAGAATCATTTCAAAATATCATAGAGCTGGGGAGATGACTTAATCAGTAAAGTATTTACTAAACAAGCATAATGACTTGAATTTGAATCTCTAGCACCCACATAAAAAGCCAGGTGTGCTGTGAAATAGTGGCACCCAGCCTTGGTGGGTAAGCAATGGCTTTCTGATTGGTTAAGAGATCTACTCAGTGGAAAGGAACCCATGTCTGGAACTGTGAACCAAGTCAGAATCCTATGGAGACCAAGATTATGGAATCTAAGAACAAGCTCCCACTAGTTTTTGGCCAAGTAGGGACTACATCCATCAAAATGTCTCTAAAATAACAATGCTTATCCCCTCTAACCTATGCTGATTTCACTCTCCATTTGGAGAAACAGTTTTTCTTTTTCAGAAGGCAGCACGAACTGAGGACAACCAAAATCGATCAACAAGACAAGAAAAGATAGCTGGCTCCCGGGCAGGACATGAACCACCCCTCACACTTCAGCTAGGGCCCAGGTGGAACTACATAGGAATTGGCAAGATGAACAAGAGTGCTGCTGTCAAAGCAAACCTGACAACTGTGCCAGGGTGAAAGAGACAGACACTGAGGATACTCAACACATACCAAAGCAGAAAAACACAAGCTCCCGAGAGCTCAACACTGAAGTAGACTTAAAATACTCCCACCATGGCTCAGAAAATTTTGCAGAAGGGAGGGGGCAGAAAGATTGGAGGAGCCACAGGTTGGGAGGGAATATCCAGAGGCATTGCCCCTTTTCTCCCATAATGACTAACTGCTGCTCTCACAACTCATAACCCACAACCACATGGGAAATACTAGCAATCCCACTGAGGAGGGCCCTCAGTGGAGTGGGGCTAGGGAGGAGGAAAATGATGGTACCAACACATGATGTGTCCATACAAAGCATATCCTTAAAAAAAAAAAAAAAGCCAGGTGTGGTGAAGCATGCCAGCATTCCCAGTGCTGAAGAGGTGAAAACAGGAGGATCCCTGAGGCTTACTGACCTGCCAGTGTAGTCTAATCTAATAAGTGAGCTCTATATCATTGAAGGGTTCTGTCTCAAAATAAAACAGTGAGGAAGACATCAACTGACATTGACAACACACACACACACACACACACACACACACACACACTCACTCTCTCTCTCTCTCTCTAAAGTATTTCTCACCATGTTTTCAAGTTTTTCTTTTTATTAAGTTTCTACTTTGTATGGACACATCATATGTTGGTACCATCATTTCCCTCCTCCCTGTCCCCACTCTGCTGAGGGCCATCTTTAATGGGATTGCTGGTATTCACCATGGAGTTTTAGGTTATGAATTGTGAGAGCAAGTCTGTTATTGTGGGGAGGGATATGTCCCACCTGGTGGCTCTTACATTCTTTTGTTCCTCTTCCACAAACTTCCCCGAGCCTTGATGGATGTGCTTTAATTCTACCTTAGTTTTGAGTTCTCAGCAGCTTCTGGATTTCTGCTTTGGTGCATTTTGAGTATCTTCAGTGTCTGTCTGCATCACCCTGGCTCAGGTTATCAGGCTCGCCGTGGAAGCAGCACCCTTGCTCATGTCGCTAGTTCCTCCGTGGCTTCACCTGGGCCCTGGCTGCAGTGTGAGGAGTGGTTCATCTCTTGTCAGGGAATCAGATATCTATTCTTGTCTTGTTGGTAGATTATGGTTGTTCTCGGTGCTCACTGTTTTCTGAAAAAGGAAAACATTTTTTTTTTCCAATGGAGAGTGAGATCAGCATAGGTTAAATGGGATAAGCACTGTTAATTTAGAGAGATTATGATGGGTGTAGCCTAGATTTTGGACAAAGTCTAGTGGGAACTTCTCATTGGAGTCCATTATCTTGGTCTCCATAGGGTTCTGGTTGCTAGTTCTAGTTATGGCTTCCTTTCCACTGAGTGGATCTCATAGCAAATCAAAAAGCCTTTGGTTGCCCATCTAGGCTGTGTGCCACAATTACACAGGTGTATACTTCTTGCCAGGTTGATTGTTTTCATATAGCAGTGTGCCCTGCTTGCTTAGAACATTGTTGGCCATTTTCCCCAGCAGCATATGCTTTTGAGCACTATATGGGCTAAACTGGAAACTGACTTCCTTTCATATTCAGCTGGATCTCTTGAAGCTCTGCATTGTCAGTGTGCAGCATCTTCAACAATAAGGTTTTGACCTTTTACCTCAGGTGGGTAATCAAGCGGTCTGACAGAAATCTGTCTTGTTTTGGGGACCTAGGTATCTCCCATCAACAGTTCAGCATGTATGGTAGCCCATTTCTGGCACTAAAAGTTGCAAACTGGAGCCAAATGTTTTAGGGTTAGGCTTGATCCCACCCCCTCCAGGGTCCTTCTTACCAGATGATCCCTCCATTCTTCTATTGAAGGTTATATCTTTTAGTCCACTATCCAGGAAGAAAGTTTGTGCGGTACCAATTCATTTTGGATGTGGTTTTGTGTATATCTCTCCCCCTGCTTCCAGTTCCCAGTTCCCAAATCCTTCCTCTCCTTTTGTCTGTCCCTGGAGTTGTCTGTCAGGTATGCCTGCAACTCAAGTTGTTCCAGTTTAGGAACCACAGATGAGGGAGTACATATGACATTTGTCTTCATGTGCTTGTGTGAGTTCACTTAGTACGATCTCTCCAAATCCATCCATTTTACTACAAATTTTATTCTGCCTTAGATTTTTTGTGTTCATTTTACAACTTTCTTTTATTTTAACTAATTTTTTAAACAAACTGTTTTTTAAATTTTATTTATTTGAGATAGACAGAGTGGGTGCACTAGGGTCTCTAGCCACTGTAAATGAACTCCAGATGCATGTGCCACCTTGTGCATCTGGTGTATGTGGATGTTGAACTCGGGAATTGAACCTGGGTTCTTAGATTTCATAGGCAAATGCCTTAACCTCTAAGCCATCTCTTCAGCCCATTTTACAACTTTCTATATTGATTATATCTTGACATTAAAGTGGTTATTGCTTTTATTTGCTGTATTTTTTAGTCTTCACACTATAGTATAAAGCACCATTTTTACAATACTAGATCATTCCAAACTATCCATCTTATCACGAGTTTTTCCTTTTAGTCATTAAAATTTCTTTCAGTTTGAAGAAGTCCCTTTATTAGTTCTGGTATGAGTGGTTTGCTATAAATATTTTTTCTCAGTTTTTCTAGGGATGTGTTTATTGCTTTCTGCCATATTTCTAATGGGTAGCTTTGCAGAATATAGCTTTTTTTTTCATGACATGGTTTTACTTTTTTATTCAGTTCTATGTGATTTCATGCCACTCTCTCCTGACCTGTAATATTTCTTCTGATTAGTCTACTGGCACCCAAGTTGTGAGACTCTTATATGTTGTTTCTTTGCTCTTGCTACCTTGAGAATCTTCTCTTTGCCATTTCCCTTTGAGAGATTTACTATAATATATCTTTGAGTAGACATGGTTGAGTTAAATCTGACTGATTTATGACTTTTCTTTACCTGGATATTTTTACCTTCTCTAGGTTTATAGAGTTTTCTTTTATTTTAAAAAATATTTTATTTATTTATTTGAGAGAGAAAGAGGCAGATAGAGAGAAAGCGAGAATGGGTATGCCTGGGCCTCTAGCCACTGCAAATGAACTCCAGATGCATGTGCCCCCTTGTGCGTCTGACTTACATGGGTCCTGGGGAATCAAACCAGGGTTCTTAGGCTTTGCAGGCAAATGCCTTAACTGCTAAGCCATTGCCCCAGCCCATTTTCTTTCCTTTTCATGTTTTTATTTATTTTTATTAGTTATGAACTTTACTATATGAAAATTCATGTATTTGTCCCATTCCCTCCATTTTATCATCTAATATCCTCTCTTCCCCACCCCCATTCCACTGTAGGACCTCCTTAGTGGACTTGATGGTATTTTCCATGAGTTCATGAATACATCAGTCAGGCTCAGTTGGGGGTGGGGAAAATGCCTCTGGATCTTCTTCCCACCCTGTGGCTTTTGCAGTCTTTCTACCCCCCTTTTCCAAAATGTTCCCTGAGCCTTGGCATGTTTGTTATAAGTCTATTTTAGTGTTGAGCTCTCTGCCTTCTCTGGATTTCTATTCTGATGAGTTATTAGTATCCTTAGGTCTATCACTATCTGTCTGAAGCAGGTTGTCAGGATAACAGTGAGAGCAGCACTCAAGCACTGGGAGCTCATGAAACTAAAAAGCTTTGTATGCTTCCATATCTGTTCTAGTTTCAGTTACTGCATTTGCCCTCTTGTAGCCTCATAAGGATGTTTGTTCATCTCTTCTGTGTTGAATATTCTCTGAAATGTTCTCTGTAGGGTTGGTTTCATGCTCATATATTCATAAAGCTGGCATTTGTCACAAAAAAGTTTTTTTTACCACCAATTATATGGGACACTTTTGCTGGGTATAGTAGTTTGGGTTAGCAGCCATGGTCTTTTATACCTTGAAGTACTTCATTCCAAGTCCTTTTGGCTTTTTAGAGTTTCCATTAAAAAATCAGAGGTAATTTTGGTGGGTTTTACCTTTTTATGTTTCAAAATATTTTTTTTCATTCAGCTTTTAGTACTTTAGTACTTTCTTTGCTTTCAGTGTTTAGTTTTAACTATAATGTGTCATGGACAGTTTATTCTTTGGTCTTGTCCATTTGGTGTTCTGTGCATATCCTTTATGGATCTCACTTTTGTGAGTTTTGGAAAATTTTCTTTGATAATTTTGTTGAAGATATTCTCTATGCCTTTGGCCTATGACTTTTCCCCTTCTTGTATGCTCATGATCAGGATATTTAGCCTTTCTAAAGTAGTTCCAATTTTCCCTCATTCATTTTTCGTATTATTTGGACTTACCATAATTTTTGGGCTCCTGGCCTATTTCCTCTGTGTTGTCCTTGAGATCTGATATTCTGTTCTCCACATGACCTATTCTGTTGGTGAGGATTTATAGGAGGTCTTTTAAAAGAGTTATTTCATTCTTATTTTCCAATGTCTTTTCTTTAGCATCTCCATCTGTTTTTTGAATTCCATTTAAAATTCCTAATTTGACTTACTTGTTTTGAAAATTCATTCCTGTGTTTGAGCATGTCTTCATAGAGCTTATCCCACTGACTGCTGAGTTCATTTTTTTTTATTCTCCTCCAATTTATTCCTCTGTCTATTAAGATCTTTCTGATTCACTTCAATTTTGTTGAGGTGTCTATTAAGAACTTGTTGTTGTTGGTTCTCTTTCATTGCATCCATGTGTCTATTGAATTCTTTTGTTGCTTTTCTTCCATTTCCTCCGTCTGTTTGTTCATGACCACATTGTTTATTTATTCGTTTTTATTTATTTATTTGAGAGAGATAGAGAGGCAGACAGACAGACAGAAAGAGAGAGGATGGGTGTGCCAGGACCTCCAGCAAGTGCAAATGCACTCCAGATGCATGTGCCACCTTGTGCATATGGCTTACATGGGTCCTTGGGAATTGAACCAAGGTTCTTTGTCTTTGCAGGCAAACGCCTTAACAGCTAAGCCATCTCTCCAGCTCACGAAGTGTGTTTAATGTGCATATCATGACTTCATTTTGGGATTCTATGTTTGGAGTATCCTTTATGTTTTCATTGGACGTTTCCATTATGGGACTAGTCATTCTTGGTGGTGAACTATTGGCTTGATGTCTTGTATTATTTGTCTTGTGTTGCGGTTGTCCATCTCTAGATAGTCCTTTTGTTTTGCTAAGACTGAAACAGTCATACCTCTTGTGGTACCTGTTTTGCATAGACTGGTCAGTTTTGATCAGGTTGGAATAGGAAGGTGGTCTATCAACTTGATTGAGCTGGGTGGACTTGAGTCTGACCAGGGTCCTCTCTGGGTGTTCTGCTTCCTGGTATTTCTGGGAATAGCCCTGGGCAGCTTGGCCTGCTCAGAGGTCCCTCCTCTCCCACTGCTCTTCAGTGCCTAGACCCTTGGAGTACAGTCCTGTGGGGTGCAGGGCTGGTGCTACTGATCAGCCAGTGAGGGCTTTACATGCTAGGGTGGCAGCTCCCTGTATCACAGCAACTGGGGGACCTAGTATGTGTAGGAGAGGAAGCTCACTTGAGCTTCACTGCTCAAGCATTACCCATTACCTGGCCTTTGGTGTTTGATTAGCCCAAGAATGCTGTTGGCCACAGGGATGGTGCCACAGGCCTGACAGGAAGGAGTTTCATGCTAGTAATTAGCTTCATACTAACAGCAATTGTGAGACCTATACGCACATCTGAGAGAGCTCACCTGTGCTTCATGTCCCAATATTATTCACTACATTGCCTTTGGTGTGTGTGTGTGTGTGTGTGTGTGTGTGTGTGTGATGCACCCCAAGACCCTATTAGTTACTGAGCTGGTGCCATAGACCTGGCAGGAAGGGAGTTTTATGCTACTATGGCAGTTCCATGCTCATAGCAATTAGCGAATCCAGAATGCACAGGTGAGGTAGTTTTATCTGGACTTGAACATCCAGTGTTACTCACTGCCTCAGGTCTTGTTATGATATCTGCCTGGGAGCCTTCCTGTGGGCTGTCGTGGAGCCTGGAACTTTGGTGTGAGATCCGTTCTGGGAACTCTTCTGGAAGCTAGAACCAGGTTGCCTTTTCCCTTAATATCCACCCTCCTATTTTTTTTTTTTTTTTTTTTTTTTTGCATGGGGGAAATCCCTTCCCAGTAGATCTGCTGTTGCTGGATAAAGAAGAGCCTGGCTGGGGAGGTGTGAGCACTTTCCAGGTATAGCAGGTGAGTAGAGACACTTCTCTGAAGCTTCTTGCTGGAGCCTATCCTTGCTGATTATGTGGCTGCTCTTTGCCCCCTACTACTTCTCTGGCAGGGTATTTTCTAGGTTAAAATTTAGTTACACACATTAAGTTTTTGGTAGAAGAGTGTGTTATCTTGTCTTATTTTTACTCAGGTTTCTTTGGTGTGGCTCCTCATCTATCATCTTAACTGGAAGTCCTGGTTTATGGAGTTTTCTATCATTATCACTGGCATAAAATTTTTACCCCTTGGGCATTCTCAAGTTTCATTTGAACTCCAGTGAGCCATATATTTGTCCTTCTAATGGTATCCAAAATTACTATAAGCCTTATTTCTCTTCCTTCTTTTTCCTCTCAGATTATGTATCAAAATATTTTCTTTGTGCTCACTAATCATTTCTTCTTTTTGATCTATACTGCTATTGATACCTTTCATTGGGTTTTCATTTTAGTTAAGATATTTTACAGTACAATTATTTGTTAGAATTTTCAGAGGCTTCATTTTTGCTAAGTTTATCTGACATTGCATTGAATTGTTTCTGTGTTTGGTTGAGTGTCATAGAATTTTCTTAAAACTTTGTTTCAAGTTCTCCTTCTGAAGCATGGTGACTCACACCTTTGATTCCAGCTCTTGGGAGTTCAAGCCCAGTCTGAGTTATAGGCAATCCTGATGTAGGGTTGCATTCTGCCTCAAAAAAAATTGAAATTGACACCATAAATTTTATTTGTATTTATTTATTTATTTGCAATAGAGACAGAGAGAGAAAGAGGCAGATATAACGAGAGAAAATGAGTGCACCAGAGCCTCTAGCCACTGCTAACAAACTCTGGAACCATGCACCATCATGTGCATTTGGCTTACATGGGTAATGGGGAACCTGGGTCTTTAGGCTTAGTAGGCAAATGCCTTAACTGCTAAGCCAGCTCTCCAGCCCAACACCATAAATTTTAAATTGGCAATATGTTCATATATTACAATTCCCACCACAAATTATTTAAAAATTTCTCATCTGAGAATTGAGACATTGATTATTATCTGCTCAGTTTCTAGAATCTTATTTTAGGTCAGGGCATAGTTTCCTGAAAGTTCCTGATTCTTCATTTGAGACATCATCTGGACAGTGAAGGATTAGGTCCTTATTACAGTCCTTAAACCTGTCTTTGTACCTATCCTTTCGGAAATTCTAAGTAGGCCTTTAACTTCCTCTGAGCCTGTAGTCATTTCAACTGTTTTAGTGCTAGAAGGTGACCTCAGGCCAGGTTTGCCGTGAGTCCTCGGTTGGTGTGTTGAAACATCAACTGGATGGCAGATTTTACCCAAATGTTCAGTTGGTATCTTTCAGAATGAACCAGAGAAACACATAGAAAGTAGAGCTTCTCTCTGTAAGTCTTTTCCTGAGACTGGGAAAGGTCCAGACACCTCATACATAGTCACTACCTAATATTTAGGCAGTATGTTATTATGCCTGCCTCTGGGAAAAATCACTATGGAAGGGAAAACTGCAGGATCTATGCCATACCTACAGTCAGCAATGCCACAAAGCTGTATCACACTTGAGCTCACAGTCAGTGAACACAATAAAAGCCCTGGGACCAGGACCAAGGCCTTTTGGTAGGGATTGTGCGCTCACCCCAATACCAGATTTTACCATGGTGGTCCTGATACTGAGTTTCAAATCTAGTTCATAGCCTCTCTCTCCATGCTTCTTGGAGCTGGGGAAAATGAAACACTAAAAACTGTTCCTTTTCTACCTTCTTCTGTATTCTTTTCTTTAGATCCTAGAGCAAAGAACAATGAACTCTCAGCTGGCTTCCTAGGTTCTCTAAAAGGTTGTTTGGTGCATGAATAGCTGTTCAAATTCATAGGTATGTGAGGATCAAGTATCTTTAATTTATTATCTGGATGATCATGTTTTGGTAAATGTTGTGTGTCTACTTGAGTGAATAGTTTTTCTCAGTTGGCATGTTCTACATATGTAAACAACAAAATTCCAATTGAGTAATGGCACTATTAGTTTTTTCTATGCATTAGCTTACTTTTTGTTCAATAAATCTTACAATTGCTAAGATCAGATGTTAGTCATATGTCCAAATATAATTTTGGAGAAAAAGTATACATATATATTCAGTTCTATCTTTTTCATATGCTATAAGTATATGCTATAAGTATCACTACAAAGATTTATTTTACATACCTAAGATTTATATGTCATCTTGGTAAACTGTACATGGACAGATTTTTTTTTGAATTTTAAGAATTATGCTAAATATATTTTTATAAAAACACTGAACTCTAACACCATACAAAACTGGTGGTTAAAACCATTAAATAGGTAATGGGTTTCAATGGAAGTTATTCTAATGTACAGAGATTTTAAAGAAATTATTTATTTATTTATTTGCAAACAGAGAAAGAGACTGAGAGAATGGGTGTGCCAGGAACTCTAGTCATTGCAAATGAACTACAGATGAATGCGCCACTTTGTGAATCTGGCTTTACATGGGTATTGGGGAATCAAACCTGGGTTCTTAGGCATTGCAAGTAAGTACCTTAACTGCTAAGCCATTTCTCCAGCCCTGGAGATTTTTAATTGACACATTGTACATCTATTTGCTTATTTCTATTTCATTAATATCTTCCCTGATTCTGATTATGGTTTTCTAGTGTCTGACTTTGGGTGGGGTTTGTTCATGATTTCCCAATACTCTAAGGTGCATGAGTAAGTTATTATTTGAAATCTCTGATTTTTTTTATATGTAGACACTTGTAGCCATAAACTTCCCTTTTATTTTTGCTTTCATTGTATTCCATAGGCATTGGTATACTGTGTTTTCATTTTTATTCAATTCTTGGACTTTTTAAAAGTTCTGTCTTGATTTCTTCAATAACTCATTTGTCATTCAATAGCATGTTTTCAAACTCTGAGACTGGGTGTATGTTGTATAATTTCTCTTGGTTTAGAAGTCATGAATTCTTTTTTATTGTGGAAAGTTAAGAATCTGTAATTACAAAAGATATAACTGGCCACCAATTGAAGACCAACTTTATACACTGTGGGTATAAAAGAATAAGAAGAACTTTAGGTTAAAATCATATATCACAGCAAGCCGGGCGTGGTGGCGCACGCCTTTAATCCCAGCACTCGGGAGGCAGAGGTAGGAGGATTGCTGTGAGTTCGAGGCCACCCTGAGACTCCATAGTGAATTCCAGGTCAGCCTGGGCTAGAGTGAGACCCTAACTCGAAAAACCAAAAAAAAAAAAAAAAAAAAAAAATCATATATCACAGCAGAAAAATTCCCAAATCTAGGGGGAAAAAAATGACCATGCAGACACAGAAGGCATTTAGAACATGAGACAGACAATTTCAAAAAATAATCTTAAATATAAACTTAAATTATTAAAATTATAATTTAATTATCATTAAAACACTAAACATAGAGAACAAAGAAAAATTAATGAAAACTGAAAGAAGCACCAAGTCATATATAAGAAAAATCCATCAGAATTATAGCAGATTTCTCAAAAGAAACAATAGATATACCAGGAAACCACAGAATGAAGTATTGTAAGCACAGGAGAACAATAATTTCCAACTAAGAAATATTTCAGTTTATGAATTTTGATAAAGTTTATAGAATCTCTATTATTATTTCTACAAATATTCCCTACACACACTATTCTTCATATTTCTCTGGGTACTTTCATACATAAATGTTAGACTTAGGGTATTGTCTCCCTATTTGTTGTGGTTTTGTTAATTTTTTTTCAATCTTTCTATGAGACTACATTGTTTCTATTGACATATTATAAGTTATCTGACAACCCTTTCATCTCTGTTCACATTGATGAAGTGTATTTTTCTGTGTCATTTAGTTCTTTTTATTTGCTGAAACTTTCTACATTATAACTTGTTGAAAGAGTGTTTATCTTAATATGTTGAAGCATTTTAAAAATAGTTCCTTTGTAGTCATCCATATAACTCCATTTAGAATCTCTTGATCACCCAATGCCCTATGAACTGAGATTCCTCTGCTTATTCACATATTGAGTAATTTTGTATTATATTCTGCACATTTTGGGTATTATTATGAGATGATACTATTTGTTTAAATTGTATGGAGAATTTTAATTTAATTTAATGCACACACAGATTAGTGATATGCCCATCAGTTCATGCCATTTTTTGTTGGTGGAAGGGGACATTTTCTAGAATTTTTACCTCTCTAAAATTTTCCTATATCCTACACATACCCTTTACATACCCTTTATGTCAGCTTGAAGCTAGCTTATTTATTTTGCTCTCCTACAATTCCCTAGATAGTATAAATCTATGTCCCCACACACAGAAACACCATTTCTATGATCAATATCCCTGCATCAGAGAATACTGTAGGAAGATGGAGGCTTTGTGAACTAATTTTCAATGGGATATTTATGTTATTATTCCTGTTATTAGTAGGTTCATTCTCACTGTGAAAGCCAGAAAGATGATGCCTCTCCTGGTATTCTTTCTTCCTCACTTTCAAATTCTGGGCCATGTTATATCCAGATTATGAGAATACCAGTACAAAAGATAATGAAAAACTCACTGTTGATTCCATGAGGCTTTGAATTGGGGGCTACTTTCTCACACTTTCCACTGCTGTTTATTTTGTAAATCCTCAAAATAGCTTTTACATAAATTCTGTCTAGGTTTTATAGGTGCATTCCACAGGAGGGGAATGTTATCTCACCATTTCTTTTTTTTTTTTTTTTTTTTTTTGGTTTTTCGAGGTAGGGTCTCACTCTAGCCCAGGCTGACCTGGAATTCACTATGGAGTCTCAGGGTGGCCTTGAACTCAAGGCAATCCTCCTACCTCTGCCTCCCGAGTGCTGGGATTAAAGGTGTGCGCCACCACACCCGGCTATCTCACCATTTCTGAGTCTCTTTCATTGCATTGATTGTTCTGTGTATACTCTGTACCCAATTCTCCAGCTCTTTCTCTTTTCAGAATGTAACCACAATCAATTCTTTGCTGTTTCCATGTTGTCACTGCATTTCACAAATTTGTAGCACACAGAATAACATAAGGAATTTTCTAGCATCATGAGACATGGAAGCCATCACTTGTGCTTACATGTCTACATATTATTCCATCAGTTTTTGATCTACTTTCTCTATTATCCATGGTGACCTTGTTAACTCCTACTTAAAATTTAAGATGAGGCCCTTGATAAAAATAAAATAAAATAAAAAGATTCAGATTAAGTATTGGCTTGAGGTTGAGTTATGTTCATTTTTAATGTATACTTTCAGAATACTGGACTGGGTACTTAAGAATGCTTATTTAATTAGATCGATGCTCTTTCCAATTGTATCTAGAAGAATGTGGATGCTTTATGAATCTTTTTCTGAATTAATAATAAAATGAGAAAAGAATAAAGCTGATTCTATAGCAAATACATAAATACTCTTATTTATTCCATGTAATCTTAAAAGAACATAACTGTATTACACATGTTTTTCAGACTGTCTTTCACATTTTATTCTCTGTTAAGGTGAATTGTCCAGACTTCCAGCCTCAGCTGTCATAGCCAATTGAATTAGTGATCCTTTGCCCAAGTTCAGCTTTCCCAAAGCCTGGTTAATGTCCTATGGCTAGCAAGAAAAATATAAGGCATGCCAATCATCATAAGCTCTCAGAAACTTTGAAATGAGAATACTAAGTGAATGTAGCCAGATAAAATGAGAAGATCCTATTCTTTATCCTCTATGCCTAGTTTTGGACTCACCCTTTTACAATATGCATACAATCTTCCAAGATGACCTTAAATTTACTTAGAGCAATACCATCTAGAGATATCTAGAGGTACATTCCACTTACTATCAGCCTAATTGTCAACCAAGAAGCTACTACACATAATTTCATTATTTATTTATTATTTTGGCTGATACACAAAGTATAAAATTTGTACATATTACTAGCAATGTTTGACAGATATATACATTCCATAATATCTAATTGGTTCAAACATATTTATTTCAAACATGTATTGTAGTAGTTTGAATTTAAAATGCCCTGCACAACCTCATGTGTTTAAATACTTGGTCCCCAGCTGGTGGTATTTTTGGGGAAGGTTGTGGAACATGTAGGAAATGGAGCTTTGATGGAGGAAGTATGCTACTGGGCTGGGGGCCAGTGTGAAGCTTCATAGCTCCACTTGTTTGTCTGTCTCTGCTTCCTATCTGCCAGTGTGCTGATTGATTCTGACTTCTTGCTCCTGCCATGGACTCTATCCTCTGGAACTATAACTGAACTAAGTCCTTTTCCTTCCTTATATTCCATTTGAGTACTTTGTTCCAGCAACAAGAAAGTAACTGATGCATGTATGACTTCTTTGAGTTAAAAACTTTTGTAAAAAATATTTTTGTTTATTGTTTATTTATTTATTTGAGAGCAATAGACACAGAGAGAAAGAGGTACATAGGTAGAGAGAGAATGGGCATGCCAGGGTGTCGTGCCATGGCAAACGAACTCCAGATGTATGTGCTACCTTTTTCATCTGGCTTACATGGATCCTGGGGAATAGAGCCTTGAACCAGGGGTACTTAGGCTTCACAGACAAGTGCTTAACCACTAAGCCATTTCTACAGCCCCTGAGTTAAAAACTTTTGAAGTACTTCTAACCTTTTGAAATTTATAGTACATTATTGTTATTCACATTTTACAATAGTACCTCAGAGCTTCTTCCTCCTATCCAACTGTAACTTATTACCTATTAATTCATACATTAAATAAAGCATTGTGTGTCAGTCTCAAAGCCACGACAATCTTATTAAATACAAGAGAACAATTGTGCTACTATATACAAGTAATAAACCATGACATGAAGGGACTACATGCTCAAAACAGTGGGTTCTGGTCAGCAAACCACTTGAATGATGTTGCAAAATAGCCTGCATTACCTGGACTTGCATGACCTCACTACTAAACAGTCACACATGATCCAAGTAATGTGCCTACTTTCCAGCATTCAAAATATTTCAAGATATATGTCAGTGTGTTTCAGCCACCCAAAACTTCCTTGGAACCTCTGATTTTTCCCTGTATTTGACTTTATACCCTTTTCTCATTCAGAGAGATCTATCCACATGCACTGTCCCCAAACATCTTCCTCATCAGTTTTCCAACTGTGCTCCTTACACATCCTGGACTATCCAGCCAAACCATTGGCCACAGCCTATGAATCAGTGTGTGTGGTGGTTTGATTCAGGTGTCCCCCATAAACTTAGGTGTTCTGAATGCTAGTTTACCAGCTGATGGAGATTTGGGAATTAAAGTCTCCTGGAGGTGTTGTATTGCTTGGGGCAAGCTTATGGGTATTATAGCCAGTTTCCCCATGCCAGTGTTGGGCACACTTCCTGATGCTATTGTCTACCTTATGTTGGCCAGAGGGTGATGTCCACCCTATACTCATACCATAGTTTGCCCATGCCATCACATAGATTCTCCTCATCTATAAGCCAAAGTAAACCTTTTTTACCCACAAGCTGCTCTTGGTTGGGTGATTTCTGCCAGCAATGTGAACCTGACTGTAACAATAATGTTGGTACCAAGAGTGGGGTCAGTTGCTGCTAGACAACTGACTGTGTGGTTTTGGCCTTTTGGAGCTGATTTTCAAGAGGAATGTGGAAGAATTTGAAATCTTGGTTTAAGAGATGCCTTGCAGTGCTATAAGTGCAGCTTGATGGATTATTCTGGTCAGAGTTGTAAGACCTGAATGCAGTAAGAAGTATGGACTATGAGGTTTGGCTATGAGGGTTAGGAAGAGCTTTTCCTGGACTAGGCTACAAGCAGTTTGTGTGAGAGGCTTTCTGTTATGCCCATGTTCTAAAAAGTTGTGCATGGTCTCATTGTGTAGAAATGGACTGGTGTGAGCAGAGGAATATGGCACAGAATGAAATCTTTGGGCTGCAGCTTCTGCCCATTCAGCTGCAATTATATGTGCGATTACAGCCTTTGAGATGGGCCAGCTGTCCTGCACTGGGGAAACAGGAAGAATGTAGACCTTTTTGAAGGGGCCTGAGTGCTCAAGGAGTGTTCTGTTCTTCAAAGTCTGCTTCATTTCCCCCTAGATTAATAAATTGGCACTCTACTGGGTATTGTGAAGTATAAGAAATACAGTAAAGAGAGAGCCATTGAATTTGCAATGTTGTCTTGTGTTTTGGAAATGGCCATGGGCAGTGTGAAGCAGGTTTACTGGATGTCTGCATGGAGACCTGATGGAGCCATGGGGTTGAACTGTGGCTTGCAGTGGAGGCCCAGTGGAGATGCTGGGACCATGAGATGGCTGCTGAGGACAGCAGTCAGCCCCAGATGAAGTTTTCCAGGACTGTGAGTAGCCTAGTTGGAGGAGTGGAATTAGAACTCTGGAGACTTGTTGCTGGTTAGAATTGTCGGACTTGGAGATTTGTCACTGGCTAGAGTTGTTGGACTTGGAGCTACAGAGTTTGGTGTTTTCCCTGTTTAAGTCATGTATTGCTTAAGTATTTCTTAGCTATGCCCAATGCCATCTTTTGCAGTATGAATGTTTATTCTGTGACATTATGGGTTTGGGGGGCATTTTTTGGTATTATGGCTCAGTTAATAGACCTTAGATTACAAGGATGTTTGAACATCATTGGGATTAATAAAAACTATGGGGACTTTTAAAGTGGGACTGAATGCAATGTATTTAATATCATGTATGGTTATCATTTTATGGGGACCAGAGGAGGAATGTGGTGGTTTGATTCAAGTGTCCCCCATAAATTTAGGTGTTCTGAATGCTAGATTCCCAGCTGATGGAGATTTGGGAATTAAAGCCTCCTGGAGGTATTGTATTGTTGGGGGCAGGCTTATGGGTATTATAGCCAGTTTCCCCATGCCAGTGTTTGGTAGACTCTCCTGTTGCTATTGTCCACCTTTTTTTGGCCAGGGGGTTATGTCCACCCTCTGCTCATGCCATCGTTTTCCCCTGCCATCATGGAGCTTCCCCTCAAGTCTGTAATAAAAAATAAGACCCTTTTTCCCACAAGCTGCTCTTAGTCAGGTGATTTCTACTAGCAATGTAACCTGACTGAAACAGTATGTAACTGAACATCTGGCCATTTTTCTTCCAAGAAAAATACACAACAACATGAATTGCCTGAAGTTCTGCCCATTGTGAAGATATCTTTTCACCACAGTCCTCCAGAGTTGTCCCAGAGAAGAGCTGTAATGCTATAGCTGTCTGCTTCTGGGAGGTGCCTGCATAATACACTGAACTATCTATAAACCATGCCATAGTCCTCTCCTCCTCAGTCAAGTGATCATAGAGCATACCCTATGATGCCATAGGTGCATTCTTGGGGACAGAAAGCATTGTAACAGGAGTAGGAACCATATATATATGAGTAACTTCCTTTTGTGCCTTCAGAGCCTGCTGAAGCCTGATCACATATATACCACTTCCACTTGATGATGAACTGCTGCTGTGCATGTCCAGCTTTATGGCCTTGTGGGTCAGATAACACCCAGCTCATAATGTGAACTTCTGGTCACATAGTAACTTGATGAGCCATTGTCAAGCATTCAGTTTCCACTAAGGCTCAACAGCAGGCCAAATGCTGTCTCTCAAAGGGACAATAATTGGCTGTAGATGACAACAGGGACTTGCTCCAAAATCCAAAGGGCCTCCACAGTGATTCACCTATTGGTGTCTGCCAACAGTCCCAAACAGCATCCCTATATGCTATTGACACCTCAAATACTATCAGATTGGCTGGATCATATAGTCCAAGTGGCAGAGCAGCATGTACAGTAGCCTGGACCTATTGAAGAGCCTTTGCTTGTTCTGGGCCCCACTGAAAACTAGCAGATTGCCAAACTACTTGGTATATAGGATGGAGTAATATACCCAAGTGAGGAACATGCTGCCTTCAAAATCTAAATAGGCCCACTTTTGTATTAAAAAGGAAATCTATTGGATTAGTTTATGACAATCCAACATAGTACTCTGCAGGCCCGAGAGTCCAAGGAACCTAGTAGCTACTCAGTTCATGAGGCTGGATGCCTCAGCAGTTCCAATCTAGCACTGAAGTTATGAAGGCTTTCTAGAGAGCTACTGGTCTTCAGCCCATGCTGGAAGGCTGAGCAAAAAGCCTGCCACTGGGAGGGCTGCTCACTATGGGGCAAGTACCTCCTCCTTCAGTCAATCCTTCCTGGAAGCAATCTTAAGAGACCCATCTGAAAAGAATGTCTGTGGATTCTTAATTAGATCAAGTTGACAAGAGAACTTTACCACCACACCCACCAGACACAACCCCAGGCCCGGCTTGCTCTGACAGGCGATCAGCCCCACTTGGCACATGCCTGAAATGCCCTGAGTAGGAACTTTGCAGCCTTAGGCATTGAGTAGGCCAGGCTTCCCAGAGTTCAGCCCAGATATACCTGAAGACAGAACCCACAAGGAGGAGCCTACTCACCTTCCAATGTACCTATGCTAAACTTATAGATAGACTGCCATTTCACACCAATAGGGATCAATGTTGACATAACTTGACTAAACACAGGATCCTTAAGAGCTACTGTTGCTGTATTCTCAGCAAGACTTTCTCCAGATAAGCAAACATCAAGACAAAGCAACACATAAAAACAAAGCAAGACTTGAATGACTACTCCCATAGTGGAAGTCTACAGTGAAAGGTATTTAGAGCAAACTCCCGACACAGAGTTTCAAAATGCAGTGACACTAAGTGTATTCAACATGAACAATTGGACATAAACAAATGCCTGGATAAAATGAAACAGAAACAACAAAAACAATGAAAATAATCAACAGACAGTTGAATAAAATAGGAAAGAATCAAAAAGATCTCAACAGACAGCTGAATTAAATGTATGAGAATCAAAAGAATAAAGAACTGGGGTTGGGGATTTAGCTTAGTGGATGAATGCTTGCATACAAGAACAGAATGAACTATATGCTAAGGGCATAGCAAATATCTTCAATAAAATTATAGTAAAAATTTTCCCAAATCTTATTAAAGAGAGGCCCATCCAGATACAGAAGGCACACAGGACACCAAATAGACAGGTTTATCTAAAGATTACCTAAACAGAAAATAAAGGAGAAACAATGGAGCGTAACAATTCCATAGATAAAATGGACATAGCAGACATCTTTAGGACATGCCACCCAAAGTTTACAGAATATATGTTCTTCTCAGCAGCTCATACTACCTTCTCTAAAATTGATTATATATCAAGACATAAAATAATCATCCACAACTTCAGGGAAATTGAGATAACTCCCTGTATTATATCAGACCATAATTCAGTAAAGCTATAAATCAAACACAAGATAAACAATAGACAATACACCAACTCCTGGAGAGGGGCAAGAGTTATTAACCAATGAATGTGTTACTGAAGAAATCATAAAGGACATAAAACATTCCTAGAACTGAATGAGAATAAAAACCAAAAATACAAAAACTTATGGGACACAATGGAAGCAGTCATGGGGGGTGGGTTATAACCCTAAATGCTTATGTTATAATCATAGAGAGATCTCAAATAAATAAATTAACTATCTATCTGAAGGCTTAGGAAGAACAAGGAGAATCAAAACCCAAAAATACCAGATGGAAAGAAATTATCAATAGTAGGACAGAAATCAATGAATTGTAAATAAATTTTAAAAATTGAAGAAATGATGAGATGCTTTTTCAAAAGAATATAGAAGACTGATAAACTCCTGGACAAACTGATCATTAGAAAAATAAAAATTACTATAATAAAAACATGGGAAAGTTGTGCATGGTGGTGCATGCCTTTAATCCAAGCACTCGGGAGGCAGAGGCAGGAGGATCACCATGAGTTTGAGGCCACCCTGAGACTACAGAGTGAATTCTAGGTCAGCCTCAGCTAAAGTGAGACCCTACATAGCAAAACCAAAAAAAAAAAGATTAGAGATGTAAAATGTTACTTTACAACAGCTGCAAATGAAATTGGGAGAAACATCAATTATACTTCGAAAATCTAAATTCAGGGTTGGAGGGATGGCTTAATGGTTAAGGTATTTGCCTACAAAGCCAAAGGATCAAGGTTTGATTCCCCAGTACCCACGTAACAAGATGCACAACGTGGCACATGCATCTGGAGTTCGTTTGTAGTAGCTGAAGGCCCTGGTGTGCCCATTCTCTCTCTCTCTCTTTCTCTCTCTCTCAGTCTTTTTCTCTCTCTCCCTGCCTCTTATTCTCTGCCAAATAAATAAATAAATAAATATGAATTATATTTTTTAAAAAACCCTAAATTCAGGCTGGAGAGATAGCTAAGCAGTTAAGGCACTTGCTGGCAAAGCCAAAGGACCCAGGTTCGATTCCCCAGGACCCACATCAGCCAGATGCACAAGGTGGCACATGCATCTGGAGTTCATCTGCAGTGGCTGGAGGCCCTGGCAACCCATTACTTCTCTCTTTTTTAAATTTATTTTGGTTTATTTTTATTTATTTATTTGAGAGCGACAGATAGAGGAAGAGTAGGGAGAAAGAGAGAATGGGAGCACCAGGGCCTCCAGTCACTGCAAATGAGCTCCAGGTGTGTGTGCCCCTTGTGCATCTGGCTAATGTGGGTCCTGGGGAACTGAGCCTTGAACCAGGGTCCTTAGGCTTCACAGACAAGCACTTAATCACTAAGCCATTTCTCCAGCCCTCCTTCTCTCTTTCTATCTCCCCCTTTCTCTATCTCAAGTAAATAAGTAAAAATAAAATATAAAACAACCTACAGTCTACAAAATTGGAAAATCTGGAAAAAATGGATGAATATCTCAAATCATATGAAATATCCAGAAGAGATAAATTACCTAAATAGAGATATAACACCTAACAGTATGAAAGGAGTAGTCAAAAGCCTCCCAAACAAACAAATAAAGTCCAGGCCCAGATGCAATCACTGCCAAATTCTACCAAAATATTATTGAAGAATTAAAGCCAGTTTTCAAGTTATTTCACAAAATTGAAAAGGATAGAAAGTTTCCTGACTCCTTCAATGAGGTCAACATTACACTAATACCAAAACCAGACATAGACACAAGAAAAGAAGACTATAGACCATTATCCCTGATTAACTTAGATGCAAAAATTCTCAATAAAATTCTTGTATATCAAATCCAAGAACACATTAAAAGTATAATCTACTTTGATCAAGTAGGGATACCAAGATGGTTCAACATACTAAAATCAGTAAATGTATTGCATCATATAAATATACATAAAGACAGAAATTACATGGGCCATTTCAATAAAAGAAAACATCAAAAGTATTATACACCTGGATGAGACAGGCTTCATCCCAGTGATGCAGAGATGGTTCAAGATATGGAAATTGATTAATGCAATGCACCACATCAATAAATTTAACCACAAGAACTACACGATCATTTTAATAGATACAGAGAAGGCCTTGGACAAAATACAGCATTCCTCCATGAAAGTGACGAAGAAACCTAAGGCCAAAATCATACCTAATGGAGAAAAACTCAAAGAGCTCCCACTAACATCAGGAACAATACAAGGCTTTCCACTCTCACTACTGCTGTTCAACATGTTACTAGAAGTCCTGGACCAAGCAATAAGACAAGAAAATGAAATAAGAGGAATACAAATTGGAAAGGAAGAAGTCAATTTAGCCCTTTTCACAGATGATATGATCCTATACATTAGTGACCCAAAAAATTTCTAAAGGTGATAAACTGTCTCTGCAAAGTGGCAGGATACAAAACCAACACACAAAACTCAATAGACTTCCAATACACCAAAGACAAACACACACACAAAAAAGACATCAGTGAGGCTGTCCTATTTTCAATAGCCACAAAAAATGAAATATCTTTAAATATCACTAACGAAGGAAGTGAAAGGTCTATACAATAAAAATATAGGGCCAGGGGGAGGGGGTAGGACATGGACGAGCCTAACAATGGTACCAACTGGACTGTGTTCATTGAGTACAAAACTAATTAATAAAAATAAATTAATTAAAAAAAATATATAATCAAAATACATTATATAAATCAATAAAAATGCCATAGTAAAATTCAACTTTTTAGAGAGAAAAAAACATAAAAACACTGAAGAAAGAAATTGAGGACATGAGAAAATGGAAAGACCTCCTATGCTCATGAATTGGTAGAAATAATATTGTGAAAATGGCTATTCTACCAAGTGCAATACACAGACTCAATGTAATATAAAAAATTCCAGCATCATTCTCCAGAGATAGAAAAAAATATTCTCAGAATCATATAGAACTACAGAAGGCCTTGAATATCCAAAACTATTCTCAGCAAAAGAAACACCTCTAGAGGTATCACCACACCTGATTTCAAGTTATACTACAAAATCATAGTAATAAAAACAATATGGTACTACCACAGAAAGAGACATATAGATCCATGGAACAGAATAGAAGATCCAGAACTTAGTTCATGCAACTATAGCTACCAACAGGTTGAGAATCATCTCAACAAAGGAGTCAACAACACACACTGGAAGAAAAAAGAAAAAGAGAAAAACACAAAAAACCAGCATTTTCAGCAAATGGTGCTGGAAAAATTGAATAACTACATGTAAAAAATAAAATAAAATCTACATCCCCTTCTCTCAGCATGCACAAAAATCAACTCCAAATGGATTAAGGATCTCAAAATAAGACTTGAAACTAAAACAACTAGAAAAAAATAGGGAGAACACTCCAAGATATAGGAGTGGGGAAAGAGTTCTTAAATATTATCCCTGTAGCTCAGTAGCCCAGTGGGATCAATTCAACCAGTGGGATCTCATGAAACTAAAAGGTTTTTGTGTATGGCTAAATAGAACAATATATCATAGCAACAAGTAATTATGGTATATGTAGACTTCACATGTGCATATGTGTGACTGGGTATGTTATACATATTAATAATTAATATGTATCTGATCATTGAACATATTTATGTTTATTTATCAAGTAGCTGACTAACTGAATAAATGAATATAAGGGCATCATAGTTCTTTTCCTTTTGGTCCATCCATAGTATTCCATTTAATTGTGACTTGGATATGACTACCTGTTATGGTTTGGTTATGATATGCTCCATACAGCTTATGTGTTTGAACACTTGGTTCAACTGGTGGTGCTGTTTTGGGAGGTTCTAGAACTTTTATAAGGAAGTGGGCTGTTGGAACTTGGGCCTTGAGGTGTATAGCCATGTCCTACTTTTTGTCCTGTATCTCTGCTTTCTGGTGTACCAAGATATGAACCAGCAGACTCACGCTTCTGCTACTTCAGACTGCTAGACCTGTTGGGGAGCATATTTCACTGTGGTGAACTTATATCCTCATATTCTTCCTCCCTTAAGTTGCTTCTTGTTAGTGATGAGAAAAGTAATTAATACAACATCCTACTTCAATGTCCTGTCTTCAGAGGAAGGATCTGGGATGTGCAGCTAGAGATCACCAAATGGAAATTTTAAAGAACAAGCAGACCACCCTTATTGAGATTGAAACTCAATTAAAAGATTGACAATATTCATGGTAAATAAGTGGATATACAGTCTGTGAAACAGAAATCAGTGTTAAGCAGTAAGTTAAAGCCAAGCAGGAGAATAGAACATCCTAGCTGTGGGTTGCAGTTTCAGCTGGAACATCAAGAAGAGCCTCATCCAGGAGCACAGTATTTATGAAAGTGTGTGAAGGAAGTTGAGTTTGTTAGGCCCGTGTTAACTTCTCAGTGAATCAATGGCAAACAGCAAGAACCTTACGACAGGTCCAATACTATTAATCCAGCAAAAAGCCTGGCATGGGAAGTGTATGTTCTCTGCAGTGCCAGATTTTATTTCACTCACCTGGAAGAAGTCATGAGTCTTTCAGAACCTGCTTTCCATGTTCAGCTTGTGGCCTGTATTACTGACAGTTAATAGTGCATAAAGTTCTTTCAAGATCATGTTCATTTCCTGGCCAGATGTTATGTACCAATAACATTGAAAAGCAAACGCTTAGGATGACTGTTGAAAACACGAAGTGTGTCCTTTACATCCTGGCAATCTTGGGGCTTTTAAGCATATCTGCCTAGAAATCACAGGGAATAAGTTATGTATGACACCCAAATTATTTTGACTGGTCTCTGACCTGTAGTCTGTTCTGATGGGATAAGCAAAGACACACTCCCCCAAAGCCATAGAAAAGAAGCACTCTGAAGTAAATCATTACTTCTCTGCAGTTTCTTTCTGGAAAAATTTGTGTGGCTCAGACATCCAACCCCACATGAGACTAAATCCTGGAGGGTAAAACACAAAATGTTATAGATTTCAGTTTGCCTGGTCCTTCCACAGAGCTCTCTGGTCTGCAGTCTGGTTAGCTGTCTCACCTGGGCCGGAAGAAGTTGTGAGAAATAACCAGTTATGAGAAATTTTGCTGTAGGGTTGGGTAGCCTGTGAATGCAAGGATTTCTTCACAGCATGATTGTGGTTTCTGCTACCTCTGAAGATTTCCAGAATGCTTGCAGGGATTAAAAACAGGAAATCCAATGATCCACATAAATTATATTTCCCTAATGTCAGTATTCCTCGCAGCTCAAGGACACAAACCCTAGAGTTATGCATGGAAATGGGACCCCTCATGATCTTTCTTTATGTCAATAACTCCACTATGTGAATCCGATGGAAGTACTTTTTTTTCACACCATCTCAGCCTGTGACATATCAACTTAAGCAACTTGGGTGCTAAGAATGTTGCTACAACTCGTAGGGTCATTCTTTGACTAGGCACTTTCATGGCTTACAAAGCAGAGTAGATTTATCTCAAAGATTTGGAGTTGTACCAGTCTCATCATTCATGTTTTGCATATAGAGAGATAATTAGAAAAGATATTGTGACATTCCAAGAATGGTGTGGATTGGGAAGCTGTGCATTCTACCTGCTAGCAGTGTGCAACTTAGAATTCAGTTCAGTTCAAAGTCACTACTTTGCTGATAGCACTATAAACCATCAGAATATTTCTGAAGACCAGTTAATAAAATGATGTAGAGACTATAAGTATTCTTTTTTAAGCTAGTTAATCTACTATTATGAATCTATTCTATAAAAATTATCATAAGGAAATATAGCTAGATAAATAGATAGATATAGAAATGTCCATTGCACTATCATTCACATTATATGAAAAATGGAGGAAAATAAAAAAGGAGTAAGTAGAAATGAGTAAATTATAGTATATGAAATAAAATACTATATAGTTACTAAAATTAGGTTTTAAGGAATGTATAATCCCTAAAAATCATTTTTATTTTAAATGGGTTATGAAAATATTAGAATATAAATTCATGGATATAAAGATTGCAAATCTGTATCCTTGACCAAAAAGCATATATATGTCATATTAAGAAAATGACAACTGATATTGCCAGGTGTGCTGCTAGAATTTATTTTTTATTACTGAATAGAAATGTTCTTTCTCACCGGGCGTGGTGGTGCACGGCTTTAATCCCAGCACTCAGGAGGCAGAGGGAGGAGGATTGCCGTGAGTTCAAGGCCACCCTGAGACTCCACAGTGAATTCCAGGTCAGCCTGGGCTAGAGTGAGACCCTACCTCGAAAAACCAAAAAAACAAAAAAAAAAAAAAAGAAAGAAAGAAAGAAAGAAAGAAAGAAAGAAAGAAATGTTCTTTCTCACTGAGATTTAAACACTGTATCACATTACATCTCTTTATTTCATAGTGATATAAATGAGAGGTCAGCATATTTTCATCTATGGGCTAAATTGAGCTGTGTTTGTAAATGAAATTTGATGAGGTACAAGCATGACAACAATATAATTTTGTAGTAGAACCCTTAAACCCTAAACTTATCAGTAATCACCAAAAATGCTTGCTAATCCCTATTATAAGAACAAAACAATAATTCTCAATAGCAGTTACTTTGCTCCTATTTATCAATGCTCGAAAGTATTTCCAGTCCTAACGGGATGTTGATGGGGATGCTGACATCTAGTGGAGAGTTGTCAGTAATAGCCCTAAATATCCTGTAATTCGTAGGTCAGCTTTCACATAACAGTAACGCCCAGCCCAAAATGTCAGTAGTGCTGAGTCTAAGAATTTATGTTATGAAGCCAAAATTATATCATTCTAAAACTCATGTTTACCATAACTGAACAACCCAGGCCTTTTAAGATCTCTTCATACTCTGAATTCTTCATCTTTGTTGATGATAACTCAGCTCAGTCCATTGCATATTTATGCTTTTTAAATAATATTTTACTTGCATATGCTGCTACTATTTATACAAAGTTCTTATTTCTGACCCAAGAAAATCAAGTCACATAGGAATAGGCAATAACCAGAAATAAAATGCTAGTACACAATGCATATACTTTATTACATAATGTGTTGAAAACAGGGTAAAGAACAGTTTCAAGACTTGAAGATCCTTGTGTTTTGAGTCTCATCTTATTCTGAAAAAAAAAAAACCCTGAAATCTATAGTTTTGGAAAAAAAAGGTGAGACTGAAACATGCTCTGGCATATCATCATAATACTTTTGAAAAGACTTTGCTTTGTAGCTTACACTAAGAAAAATGTAGCCAATGCCTGTGAAACCTAACAACCTGAGTTCGATTCCCCAGTATCTGCATAAAGCCAGATGCACAAAGTGGTGCATGCATCTGGAGTTCATTTGCAGTTGGAGGCCCTGATGCATCCATTCTTTCCCTGTCCATTTCGCTCTGTGCTTGCAAATAAACAAATAAGTTTTTTTTTTGAAAGTTTAGCTAAGGATGGAATGATTGGTTAATGTACAACTAAAACTATGTGTAATAAAGTTGGAAGAAAGTGATTATAAGTATTATTGTAGTCTGACTATTTCTAAGAAACAATCCTTACTTATTTTAGAAAATGACCACACAACTGTCCAAATTTCTGGTATGTGTGACATAAATATATTTTGGTTTGAGGCCTGGAACACAAAGATCTGAGGGCAGCCCATCACCACCAAACTCTTAGTTCTGAGTTTACATTAAAGCTAGCATGATAAAAACCTTTCTCAGCAGTAAAATAGGGTATTGTAATGACAAATTTATTAGATGAAGTGAGAAGTAAATTAGTTAATGTATGTGCAAACTGTTAAGTTGATTCAATAGTCAATGGTAAGTGCTATATTAAGTGCCTTATATTTCCACTCAGTGCTCAAAGTGATTCAGTGAGGGTAGCTAGTATGACAGTGAACTTGTAGAGTTCACTAGATTTCCAGAGTTCACACAGTTCATAAAGGATAGATTAGTGCACCATCATTTTCTTCCAAAAAAGCAGAAAAGCAGAAAAGCAAATAGGTTGATAGCTTCAGGATAGTTTCTATTGTGTGTCCAGCTGACAGTCCATGAGAGACTGCCTAAGGAAATTCTGGTATTTTCTTGTGTTTCACAGTTCAGTCTTCTCCCCACACCCATGCTGCAATGTCCCTGACTGAGACAAAATGACAACTTGGACTCACACTGATGTCAATAAGTAAGGCAGTTCTTAAACTCTTAAAGTCTGCCCTAAGTTGAAATTATTGCTGTGTCTTACCCTCATTTCAAAGGATTCTCCTAAGGTTCCTATTTTTAGGTTATATAAACAATCCTAAAAACCAACTTCTGCCAAATCACAAGTAATTGAGCAAATTATGTTTCCTAATCACTCATCTCTTCTTGTGTCTCAGCAGTCAAAACCCTTTTCCTGACATGCTACGGGGTCCCTAGTTTCCTGCCTCTTATCTGGTGTCATTCCCATTGGCACTAATCACTTCAGAAAAAATTCATGAATTTAAAAGTTTCCAGCAATCAGTGTGCTCTTTGATCCCCTGCTCTGTCTTCTCCATCAGCTCCAAGCTCTGTTAATCTACCTGCCTATTGATCTCAACCATATTATGTCTGTACCTTTTCTTCTGTTAAGAACTAAGATGACAACCACCTGCATTGCTGCCATGTCTTTCCCCTGTTTGGACCCATCTGCCCATCACAGAGGGCAGAGTGTGACTCCCCTTTGCAAATTGTGTTCAGCAAGTGACAGACAAGGCATTCCTGTGGCTACTGCCTTTCCTCCAGCCCTGTTTTCCTTGTCCTGGAAAGGAAAAATGCTAAATAGTTCCATCACCTTTGTTTTTGTCCCTGGGTGAAAGATCAGACAGGTGACAAGAGAGATCATAGTCACTGCTGTCAGAAAATTCAAGGCAGGGTCCTCAGAGGGGTGACTTAAGTGGGTATTTGTGTGTGTGTGTCCAGTAAATCTATCCAAAGCCACACTAGAACAAAACATTTCCTTTCCTGAACATAAAATATACCAAAATATACTAGACACCTGAAAGATACTTAAGCTTCTGTTGTTCTCTCTCAAAGTAAACCCACTCACATCTGGGATGTGTTATGCCCAGTTCTCAGCACCCTCAGTGACCACCAAGGAGAACCAAACATGTATGCAAGGGCAAGGAGCTTTATTTTGGGCTTAAGCTCGGTCTCTTGACTTCACCAATGCAGTGGATCCATACAAGAGCCTGAGTGGCTGGAGGGTAGGGTTTTTATAGGGATTTGAACATAGAAGAAGGGGATAGGTACATGATTGGTTGATTTAAAAAGTGTACTCTTCTGGTTGGCTTAGGATTTTGGCAGGCAAAGTTGGCGGGCTGGGGCTAGGGGAATTGAACTTATCTATGACTACAGGAATGTACGGCATAATCAGTTTCCAGTAAGTGTTAAACCCACCCTTACCAGAAGATAAAAACATAGACCTTGTCAGGAAACAGCAACTTAGGCCTACTGAGGACTCTGAAGCCTGTCATGGCGTCCATCTAGTTCCTGAGTCCTTCATTACCCCCTCTCTTTGTACCATGAGGAGCCAATCTTGGATCCCAATTGAGTTGGTGAGTGGAGTCTAATGGTATATACTGTGATCTTAAAACCATAAGCTGTACTGTATTAAAGCATTCCCTAACAAAAGCAACTAATCTATTAATAATGCAAGGTCCTATTGTGATTAGCAACAAAAATAAAAGTAATGGCCCTGCTAAAGCAGACAGCAGAGTTGTTAACCATGGGCAATGACTGAACCATGACTCAAACCATCCTCTATCAGCTTCTCTTTCTTTTCCAAATTCTCACGTACCTTCACCAGTAAGTCTCTAATTATACCTGAATGGTTGATATAACTACAACATTCTTCCCTTAAGGCCACACATAGTCCCCCTTGCTGGAGGAATAATAAGTCCAACCCCCATCTATTCCGTAATAGAACCTCAGCTAAGGAATCTACATTTTTCTCTAAGTGAGTAGTGGACATTTTAAGCTTCTGAATGTCTAAGTCTATACTTGATGTTTCCCTTGAAGGGTGAGTGCTGCAATGTCTGATCTTTCCCCTACCAGGCCTGCATTGGGAAATGTCACCAACCAGACAGTAAATAAGGCACCAGGATCATACCCAGTAACATACAGTCTTATTCCCCAGGTCTTTCCATTATCCCAGGACACCTGTCTCCCTTTTTCTGTAAACTTGAGAGAAATGAAATTACAGGTCTCATTTCCTTTCAGGGGAGGGAGGTAACATGGTCCATTCTGGTCCCTAGTCTGGTTCAGTGTCATGGTGATAAGGTCCCCCTTAGTAGGTGGGTTTCAATATACCCTTCCAGTAGACACACATTGCCAGCCAGCACAGTAGAAGGCTTCAGGTCCCCCACATCCCCCTTTGATTCTTGCTTTCCCTAAGTGCCCGGGGCATGCATAGAAATAAGAAATTTCCTGATTCGCCACAGAGTCCCATGAGTCACCCACTAGTTGATGGAGGTCGAAGATCAAATCAGGAGTTAGCAATTTCCCCCATGGCAGTGTTGGTTATTATCCAGGTCAGATTATAAACTTGGTGGGGAAGTAGCTGCCACAATACATACAGTTAGGAGCACAGTCAGGATCAGGAGCATTTGAGTTGAAGCTTGAGTGGGGTGCTGTGTTTCCATTGTGGCAGATAGTCCTCAGGTTCAGCCAGTGGATCTGCTGGTCAGATGTGGGTGGGTGTGATGAATCCAAGTGGCAATTCCATTCATTTTCACAGCAGTAGGTGTGGTCAGGATGAAGATGTAGGGTCCCTTCCAGCGGGGTTCCAGTATCTCGCTGCACCCAGTCTCCCGGATTATTTACATATTTTAGATTTGAAAATAACCCTTTGAATATCTCTATTTGTTTTTCTTTATTATAGAATTAAAGCTATGGGGAAAAGATGTCTTAATGTTTGTTTCCCCTCTTGGAAAGCTCTTGTGTTACTTAATAGGCCATTCATATATGTAAGGTATTTTTTTTTTTAATCTTTGGTTATACATTTCTCTCTGAGTGTTTAAGACCATGCAGATAGCCACATTTAATTAAGGATTAGTTTTGGAGGTCACTAATAGCTCTCCAAAGAGACTTTAGGGACCCAGGAGCAGCCCCATAGCTTACTGGTGTCTTTTGTCTGTTAGGATGAGTCAGGGCCATGCTGGCCAAGTAGTTTTCCCTTCTTTGGGAAGTCAGGAGGACAGATTGCTCCTCAATTGTGACTCTCCTGTTTCAGACTGTACACCAATTTTGTTTGGGTCTCCATATCCTCCCTGCTCAGGAAGACAGGTGACTTACCAGGGGGCCAGCGTAGAAGTGTCCCATCATCTCAAGTGGCCTCATGACCTGGGAGCACAGGCCAAAATATTGGCACCACTTCCTCTGATGATTCCAATTGGCTTTGGCTTCTATGTAGGTAATTAATGCACTTAGAAAGGAAGTTACACCAGCCTAGATGTATGTACATATAGAGCACATTTGATTACTGAAATTGATTTAGTTAAAGAATGGCACAAGGGCTTCTATAATCATTTTGTCCTATCTTTAAAAGTTTAGTTGTACTTTGGCAGCATAAGCCTTATATATGAGGTATAGAAAGTAGGCACATCTCACATTTTAAATATCTAACATTTATAAATATAGGTAGAACCTGCTACCAGTCTTGAAAACAGTACCAATTGATTTACAGACTTACTAATTTAACCTAGAACTTGTCAGAAAAGGACAAGTAAGACAGTATAAAGTCTTAGCATCTGTGTTTGAAAAGATCTTTGATTAGTTCAGATACCTGTGTTGGTACAAATTACCCAGAGAACATTGGAAACAGAACCACAGAGCTTGAAAATTTTTTTTCCTCTCAGATGAGGACCATTGTTTGAGCATGAGTCTGTACCTTAAAATAGGAACTATGTCTTAACAGTTAATTTTGTTATAAGCACTGGACTTACATACAATAGAGCAGAATCTGGTCTTCATTTTTGTTTTTTAAACCAAAACAGCTAGCTAAATTCTAATATAACCCTTGCTAAATCTTTTTGAAAGAAAAAACATTGTTTGACAACCAATGATTTTGGCTTAAACTTGATAGCTATTGATTTTATGTACACAGAAATTTTTATTAACATAAAACAAGTTTATGTATTACCCGTGACTTAAATTCGATAAAGCTTAAGCAAGCTATCCCAACATATCCCAGGAAGATGAAATTTATCATTATTGAAATTAAACCATTTAAACCTAGGTTATTAAACCTAGTTATGACCATTCAATAGAATTAGCATAAATAAGACAGAAGCTATCTTTAAAGTCACAATGTCTTTAGGTATGACTACTTCACCTTTGAAAATTAACCACTTCTATGTGAGCCTTTATCTTAAGAATAGTTAAAACCTTGATGAGAAGAGGAACCTAATTTACTTTACTGAGAGAGTCTTAAAGCCAGTTTTATAAACCTTAAATCATAACAAATTAGCATCAGTGACCTGTTAATGAGTGAGGCCTTATCATAAGACTCACTTTCTCCACTGATTAAAACCTTGGCATCAGGTAAACATTAGATTTAATCCAATTAAATGTTTCAATGAAGGGGACCTTCCCCTGATAAACACATTAGGTAAGCCTGATGCTTGTCTTATGTAAGGAGTTTGTAACCTGATCAAATACCTTGATTCAGTTTACCTATTTAACATTTTGTCTAGTGGGAAATTTTATCTAACAGATGTGACTTTAGGTGTTCAAAGAGAAGAACTAAAGAGAACCACAGTTATATGCTGTACTCCTTTTTCCTTGTCAGAGACAATTGGCCATTTTGTCTCTAGTCAGAGTCTGGGGGACACATGGCTTAAACTTGCATGGGGTCTGAGATAAAGGGGGCTCCATCTATTTTTTTTTTAGAGTCCAGATTTCAATGAATTTGAATAGCATATGTTGGAAAGCAAGAGCAAAATGAAATTACAGAGCAAAGAGATAAGCATCCTGACATTCCTTATCCTATTCTGAAGTTGCTTGTTTTTACATAGCAAATTTACCCATTTGCAAAACACAAGGTGATAGACTCTTGTCTATGTTTAACCTGGTTAAACCTCCAATTACATCTGTACTTATGACTTCGTGACCCACCTGGCATAGGCATCACCTGTGTCTAATGTAAGATAAATTTAGATTAAGACTATGTTCCTATATAAAACTTTTAGAGTATCCTTAAGAGTCTGTAAACAGTTGAAAAATCTCTAACTTTAGACATGGCGTTTAGGTTTAGCTTGAAAATTCTTTCCTACATACGCACATCTTTATCCATATACTTCTCATTCTCATTCTCATCTAAGTGCCACTCAAAAAGCATTCTTAATGAGCATTCTATGTCCCAATATTGAAAAATTCCTTTCCAGTTCCTTCAATCAATTCATCTCATCCCATTATTAACCACCTTTCTTATAAGGCTATTATGAAAAGCTACACCAAATTAATTAATCCTATTACTCACTAACAAGTGAGTGGTCTAAAGACAATTTTATGTCATTAATACCAATAAGACACTAAACTAAGGCAAATATTGTTGCTATCTTGAGGCAGGCTGGCCTAGAAGTCAGGTCAGTTGCCTCCTCCTTTTAAGTACATTACAATTTTTTTTATACCTGACAAAATATAAGTTACCACTTTAGAGAGAATGCTGTTGTTTTTAATAATCCTCTATGAAAGCTGAAGTTGACCTAGAACATAAATTCGGTAATTATATTTATGATATCATGTAACAAAGTTGACACATTTTTTATGTAAAACCTCAGTTCTTTATAGGTTGTAGTTAAATGTGACTTTTTTTCTCTTTCTTGCCACTTTTTGGTGCGCTGTTGGGCTGGGTGGGGCTTGTATACACCTTTGATCAGTGCCTTACTCCTGGCACTCACCAAGGGTCCTGTCTAGTACACAGGGAGGTAATGGCCAAGAAGACTGTGGGAGGCCAAGGATTCTGACTACCTGAAGGGGAAAAGGGGGGCCTCCAGGACTTCCAGGAGGCCTCTGAAGAAGGCCGCCCACTGGGAGGCCGCTGAAGAAGGAGTGGGCCCCTCAGGGACCACTGGGAGAGGAGGCAGAGACATGGCACCTGCATGGGCAGAGGGGCCATTGTCTGTCTGCCACCTGACTCTGACCCAAGCCACTTTGGAGCGCTTGCAAAGCTGGCTTGTAGTTTTGCTGCTTAAAGGGAGTGAGGGGAAATTTCGTTCCTCAACTTTTCATTTCCTAGCCAGATAAGCTATGTGGGTCCACATGGATGCCCAGAAATCCAGAAATGACCTGGAGGACTTCTTCCCAAAAGGAACCTGCCTCCCTCTGGGAGAGCTAATTCCCTTACCTTTCAGAAGACCTCTTATTCCATGAATCTGAGACATCAGTTGCCAGTTAGTCATGTCTGGTCCCATGCGATGGCACAAACCAAAAGTAAAGGAGGAGAAAGAGAAACCTGCCAGCCCTCAAAAACATGGAGGCAAGGCTGCATGGGCTGATGTCTCTCAGTCCCTCTGGGAAAGCACTCACCCACCTTGTCCATCTCATAAGGTCCCTGTTCAGGCACCAGCTGTGGGTTTTTGGATTTTTGTTTGGGGGGCCGCTGCGGTTCACCCTGAAGGCATCCAGGCAACCAGGGGTGGGTGAGCATGGGAAGAGAGAAAGACACTCCAGGGAGAAAGTTGAGCAGCTCTCTCCTTACCTGCTGCCATGTTGAAATCCCAATCTGGTCTAGTCAAAGGGAAGAAGGTATCAATGATAGCCTCATTATTGGTGGGATTCCCATCAGTGCCTGGAACCAATTTCCGGGCTTCAGTCTGGATTTTCTCACTTTCCTCTGTAGTAAAGAGAATCTGTAGCAACTGTTGACAATCATCCCAAGTTGATTACCATCTTGGTCTGGGGTCCCCCATAACCTGAAGAGGGAGTACTGTGACTCCAAGGGGCCCTAATTTTAACGTCCTGAAAGTGGCCCGTCAGTAAAGAAAGCAGGTTAGTCTGCATCTGTCCCATCTGTCCAAGCACAAAAATAGTAATTCCAACAAAGGAAAGGAAAAAAGAGACAGCAAAAAAGTTCAGCTGGCCAGCAACTACAAAACTGAGACAACAGCCTCTCCCGTTGTCTCTACAAATAGGGGAATGAAATCCCCTCTGAGCAGGCCTGGGTCACCCAGGACCCACCTGAACAAAGTGGCCAGCTACTACAAAACTGAATTTGAGACCACGGCATCTCGCCATTCTGTGGTAGAGATCCACATTGTCTCTACAAAAGGGGGGATGAAGTCCCCTCTGAGCGGGCCTGGGGCACCCAGGACCCGCCTTCCAAACAAAGTGGCCTCCACACATAATTTTCTTTTTTTTTTTTCTTTATTAGTTAGTTTTGTATTCAGCAAATACAGTCAGTTTGGTACCATTATTAGGCTCATCCGTGACCTATCCCCTCCCTTTGGCCCCTCCTTGTTGAGGTATATGGGTCATGCATTGTGGAGTTAGCCCACAGTTATGGGTAAGATAAATATCTCTGCATATCATGACCCAACATGTGGCTCTGACATTCTTTCTGCCCCCTCTTCCACAAAATTTCCCTGAGCCATGTTGGGTTCACAATACAGAGAAAAATCAACTCCTACCAACCACAATTTTCTAATGATTGGAAGAATGAAGAACAGGTTTTCAAGAAAGACAAAACACAGAAGCACACTTACCAGCTGGAGACCTGAGCTCCACGTGTTGGTGGTCCCCAGTAGTCTCTGAGGAGATTCAGGATGAGCCCTCAAATGTTATGCCCAGTTCTTGGCACCCCCAGTGACCACCAAGGAGAACCAAACACGTATGCAAGGGCAAGGAGCTTTATTTTGGGCTTAAGCTCGGTCTCTTGACTTCACCAATGCAGTGGATCCATACAAGAGCCCCGAGTAGCAGGAGGGTAGGGTTTTTATAGGGATTTGAACATAGAAGAAGGGGATGGGTACATGATTGGTTGATTTAAAAAGTGTATTCTTCTGGTTTGCTTAGGATTTTGGTGGGCAAAGTTGGCGGGCTGGGGCTAGGGGAATTGAACTTATCTATGACTACAGGAATGTATGGCATAATCAGTTTCCAGTAAGTGTTAAACCTACCCTTACTGGAAGATAAAATTTTAGACCTTGCCAGGAAACAGCAACTTAGGCCTACTGAGGACTCTGAAGCCTGTCATGGCATCCATCTCGTTCCTGAGTCCTTCAGATGTCCTTGTCTTGTCTTGAAATTTAGGGCAGATTTAGTTCTTTCCCAGCTTCACTGAGGTGGTTTCCTTCTGGGGCAGAATCACCATCATCTCTCATATCCTCTTTAGAAAATGCTAAATGGAACAGGGTGTGGTGACACATGCCTTTAATCTCAGCACTTGGGAGTCAGAGGTAGGAGGATCACCTGGAGTTCAAGGCCAGCTTGGGACTACAGAGTGAGTTCTAGGTCAGCCTAGGGCTAGAATGAGACCCTACCCTCCCCCCCAAAAAGAAAATAGTGTATGAAGACAATGATGAAGAGATTATTTTGTCCTTAGAATACTAACCTTTTGCAATAATAATCCTTGGTGGAAAATATTTTGACAACTGACAAAGAAAAGTTATCTCCTGGACTAGAAAGACAGTGACAGCAATCAGTATCTGAGTTGGAGCCTCAACAACAGTATTGTGAATTCCCCAACAAAACTGGTGGTTTGAATGAAATGCCTTCACAGGCTATTTTGTGTCTAAATATTTAATCCCCAGCTGGTGGCACTGTTATGAAAAGTTGTAGAGCCTTTAGGAGGAGCCTGGCTCACTGGGGGATAAGCCTGGCCCCACTTGGCTATTCTGTTTTCCCCTCTGATGAAGTGATGATGTGATACTGGCTTCTTGTTTCTACCACACTTTCTCCTCCATGATGGATTCTACCCTCTGGAAAGGTAAGGCAAAATGAACTCTTTTCTTCCTTAAGCTGCTTCTGATTAGATATTTTGTCCTAGTAATTAAAAAGTAACTGATATCATGAACATGAAAGTAACATTTTTGTTGGCCCTTAAAGAAGAGAAAATATTTTCTCAGAAAAAGAAAAACTAAGTAAAAGTTATAGAGAAAGATACAAACACCTTTCGGATGACATTAGGAGCAAAACAAGAAAATTCCTGGGGTTTTCTCTGGTTCCTGCTTATGATGGTTAATCTTGATTGTTACCTCTATTAGTTTAAGAATATCCTAGTAGATTAGTAAAACATACCTTTAGGTATATCTACAAGGGTGTTTCCGAAGAAGGTTACCTAAGAAGGAAAGACCTTCTCTGAATGTGAATGATTAAGGCACTAATCCAAAGGGGCCCAAATCCCAAAGGGCATAGGAAAGCAAGGGAGGAAAGCATAGATATTTATATTTTCTGTTCTCTTTCCCCTCTTTCCCTCTTTCCTCCCTCCCTCCCTCCTTCCTTCTCTCTCTCTCTCTCTCTCTCTCTCTCTCTCTGTCTACTTTTCCTCTATGCCATGAGATTGGTAGCCTCTGCTGTGTCCCTGCTGCTGTGATATGCTTCAGCATGGGCCCAACCTCAATGGATCCAAGGACTATCCACTGAGACCTCTGGAACCATGAGCTAAAATAAATCATTTCTCCCTTAAGTTTATGTCAAGAATTTAAAAAGTATTTTTATTTGTAAGGAAAGAAGAGAAGAAAAAAAATAAGAATGAGTATATCAGGGCCTCTTGCTGCTGCAAATGAACTCCAAACTCATGTGTCACTTTGTGTATCTGGCTTTACATGAGTTCTAGGGAACTGAATCTGAGCTGTTAGGCTTTGTAACCAAGCTTCTTTAACCACTGAGTAACCTCTCAGCCCTGTATGTCAGGTACAGCCCCTTCCCAGAATGAAGGACGGTCATCAAGGTAAAAAATGCTGGGAAATTTATGCTCAGAAAGGGCAAAATTTCTAACTTAACTAAACCTACTTTGGTCAAAGCAGCAAACTTCTGAGCTGGCTTCTCTTCTTTGTCAAATGGGTAATAATATCATCCAAACTCTGACACTGAGCATTGTCTGTGACTTCATGAGGTTCTATTTCATTTTTTTTATCACACTATTCTTATGCAGAGAACCCCTACCTACCTCCCAACTTCTGAAGGTAAATTGGTTAAAGAAAACCAAATAGTCCAGCAGCACCTGGGAATCAGTCTGTATGTGTACAGTGAGATTGTCTTCCTCCTTATCTTTATTGTCTGATGTTACTTTTGACAGCTTAGTCAGTCCTATCAAAAAAATAAATAAATAAAGTCCTCCCTGAATAACCCATTACAAGAAACTTTATTCTAACATAGGAGTTTAGTAGATTAGTATTTGTTATGGACTCTATTATCTTTACTCCCAAAATAGAATGGAATTTGGTTAAAGTTAATCTAATCAGAATTCTGGAGTAACAACAAAATCCCAGAAACAACTCTTTATATATCATGCAATTAAAATCAAGTAATGTCCATGGGTAGTATATAGGATGACACATAAGCACAGACATACATACACAGACACACTGATATACACAGACACATTCATAGTAACAACAGATGAGGATCAATGGTAGGTGATATGAAGGAAGCAGAAAGAACTCAACACAGAGATCAGAAACCTTTTAGAGAGGCCAAGGCAAGGAGTCATATGTGGAGTCTATCCGCAGAGATAACAGAAGTTATGATAGAATGAGGTAGAGTGATTTGAAAATTAAATAGAACTTGCCTGTCTAAGGAAAAGAGAAAAGAATGAGAAAGAGAAATGAGAGACATGGATGGCACCGGGTTCTGATTTGGATAGTGAGGCAAAGATATATAGGAGCTACAATTTGGAGTGGGAGGCAGAGATGGAGAAAAGATGATGCTCACTCTTTCTGACAACTCAAATGTGAACAAACTTGTGATCTCCTGGTGGGGATGTCCAGAAGACATGAGACATCAGAAAGTAGGACTAAGGACAGGCATGTAGGACCCATGAATGAACACAGAGGGCTGCTGGCTTGTGTAGAAGGCCTGTCCTTTGGCACTTTCTAAAAGTTAGATGTCTGTTTATGTGTACAGATCAGCTCCAAGGAATGGTTAATATGAGGGACTGCCAAGCAAACAGTGTTGCTATGTGAAGATGCTGTGGAAAAGCTGGCAGATGATCCTACGCATGACGCAGACCTGCATGCTGTGTGTCATCCTGCCAACTCTGCTCTTTTCTCCTTAAATGTGAATCCTCTAAACATTTCCAAGACAAAGCATACCATCTTGTTTTCATTCTACCAAAGGCTTTTAGCAAGTATCAAAGAAATTTCCAAGGTCATTTGTGATAGTCTCACTAAATTTGATAAATAATTCCTGCTTTCACTGCCAACTGATCATTTTATAAAATAGAATGAGTGGAACATTAACAATAATGACACCTAACATCTGTACTTACCATGCTCTAGAGTCCATGATGAGTCTATGATTACTTTATTTAATTCTACCCCTCAAATAGAAATAGCTTACTTATTACTATCACAGTTGTGTAATAAATTTTTATTATTACTTGTTATTTATAACTCAGTTGTTTAATAAATCACCCCAAAATTCACTAGCTAAAAAATTGCTTATTGTTTTAGTTCTGCCAGTCTGTGCTATTTCTGTTGCTGTGCTGGAGTTTACTTAGACCATTGTACGAACTTCTGCAGATCTAGGGTCCACAAAAGCCTTGTTGACAAGGATATGTGGATACTGGGAAGAGGTGCCAGTATGATGAAAGAATACAAAAGGCAAACAGAAATTGTAATATATCTTAAGTCTGGAATTGAAACTGGCATGTCCCATTTCCACCCACATACCACTGACCAAAGTAAGTGACATGCCCACAAAGATACAGAAGGAGAAGGTAAATAAGTTAGGCCAATCACTTAGTCTACCACAATCAGGAGATTTTATTACTCCAGTCCCACTTCATGAGCTTGGAATTCTATATATGAAGACATTAATCTTAATGTTATATCCTTTTATTTATTAAAAAAAAGTTACAGTGGGGCAGGTATAGTGATGCTTGGCCTTAATCCCAGCACTTAGGATGCTGAGGTAGGAGGAATAACATGAGTTCAAGGCCACCCTGAGACTACAGAGTGAATTCCAGGTCAACCTACCTCAAAAAAACAAACAAAAAAAGTTCCAGGGAGCTGGAGAGATGGCTCAGTGGTTAATGTGCTTACCTGCAAAGCCTAACAACCTGGGTTTGATTCCCCAGTTCCCATATAAAGTCCAGATGCACAAAGTGGCACAGGATTCTTGAGTTCATTTGTAGTGGCTAGAGGCCCTGATGTGCCCACATTCTCTTACATAACACTCTCTTTTTTTTCTCTGCTTATAAATAAAAAAATTTTTTTTAAAAAGTTACAGTGTTTCAAGCAGTATTTACAAACCTTCCAAACCAGAAAACCAGGATCCTATAATTCATGCTGTGGAGACAAACATAACATGAGACAGCAGCATCCATCAGTAAATATGCAAGATCCTGGAGAAGCAGGTGAGGGAAGACTCCATTCATGGAGGTGCTGAAGTCAGAATGGCCTTTCAGGAAGAAGAAGAAGTATTTTTATAAAAGAAGGGAAATTAATAGGTTGCATGTGGAAGGTACAGTGTGTCCCAGAATAAAATATCTCAATTCGTGAGAAGCCATGAAAGTGAGTTAAACAGGAGCAACAATAGCCTTGCTAAACTACAGAACTGGGATTAGAGGAAAAGAAAGAAGAGGGGTATACATTGAGCCAAACCATAATGAAAAAGAACACTGCCTTCAGCATACAGAAGGTACACACATGCATCATAATGACCCTCCACAAACAGCTCTCTCCTGCATGTGTGTGAGCACACACACGCACACACACACACACACACACTCATACATGTCTCCCTCTACATACACACATACACACCTCCCTCCCCATGTACATAATCCTCCTCTGCACAGACCCATACCAATGCATGCAAGCACACATGCAGACCCCCATGCACATGTGTGCATGCACACATACATACACACATGCATACACACCTTCTCTGCACACACACACACCTCCCCTGCATAAACACGTACACAACACATGTGTGCAAGCATTACACACACCCTCCCCTGCGCACATAGACATGCCTCCCCTGCACACATGTGCACACCCAGGCACACATCCCCACTGTGCGAGATGCTGAGCACAGATATGTTTAGAAGGAGAGAAGCATGGAAGCAAGTTCAAGTGCTCCTCTAATCGCTTGCTTACCTGATGGCCCTGGGGGCAGGAGTTCAGCCAGGGTGTTGCACAGGAAAATTCACCTTTGACCTGTGAACTTTTTATTTTCTCTTCATTTCCCAGGTGTGCATCTACTCATAGAAGCCTTCCTTTCCACTGTTTGTGAATTCATGTTGTCACCTGCATGGATGACTGTCTCCAAGTGGCTGGCCATATGACCTAGCAACCTTGGGAGGCTGACGTGTGAAGTGTGCCCAACCATGTTTCTGTGTTCAGCCCTAGTGACTCACAGGTCTCAGGCTTCAGGAGTTAGAGCAACATACACTTCTCACAGACTCAGAAGAGACAGAAAAAAAAAAATCACTAACTTTAAACATTTACCTTTTTTCTAAAAAAAAAAAAAAAAAGACAAGTTCAAGTCTAGTAAGTATCCTACTTTATTTGATTTAAAAGCACAAAACTTCCGTAAATCAGACAGACTCCCACTGTACCCATGTCTTCAGCCTGAGTGTTTTGCTAAGCAGGCAGCAGAGTTTTAGTGGAGCATGCAGACAACTGGGCTTTGAAACCCAGCTTCATCCAGTACTTTCTGCAAAGCACTGGGCACAGTCCCTAACTTCTCAGTTTCCCAATACCAAAGGTACAGATTTCATACTGTGAGGATTAAATGAAGTGCATATACAATGCTGTGAGTCTAATTCTATGATTTACTCATTGAGTTGTTTGTGGAAAAATTTGGGGGCAGAGAAACACTGAGTAGTGTAGGGAATGGAGCTATACAAAGATTTGAGGTCAGGGAAAGTTTGGCCAACTAGAGGATTCAATCTGTGTCCATTGGCTGGAAAGGGAGAAACAGCCTTGTTTTAGCACATAGAATCCTCTAGGTGAGGGAGCACTGATCATTGAAGGGTCATCTCCTAGAGAGGTTGCAAGTGCAGAATCTCCAGCACCTGGGGGATGAGCTCAGCAGCCAAACTGGCTAAAAAGAACCTTGGGTAGTATCTGGTAAGGTTCCAGAGGTTTCTGTGAACATCCACCCTTTGCATTATTCCCATATAAATTTCCTACATAGCAACCTGCGTCCCCAAAATTCAGTGAGGTAAAGGCTTAGCTCCCTAGGATGGTGCTATGAGGAGGTAGTAGAGCCTTAGGAATGGTAGGGCTCAAGCTCTTCTTCTTTTCTATGCCTGGTCGAAAGGTAGGTGGCTTTGCCTCCTGAGTGCACCACTACACCCAGCTAGCATTGTTCTTTCCAGGTTTCAGAATAGACTGAGCATAGTTTTTTATTCTTAGATAATGTGCTCTGAATGTAAAATCTAAAATTGAAATCAATAATGTCCTCTGTCCAAATTCATGTGTGAATGCAGATGTGGTATATGAGGGTCTGGGTGGTCTCTGGAGATTTTCTGAAATGGAGGAGATTTAAATATCTTGCCTTATCCCTGCCAAGACTGAAAGTCTGCATGCAGCCCATAGGCAAAGCAAGGGAAGCAAAGGTGTCTCTAGGACACCATTTCTGCTCTTTTTCATTTGCCTAACAGCAGTGGCCTTACTCTCCTTCCAAAGTGCTAGAGATTATTTAAGTAAACTCAGTTATTGGCAGTAATGAAGGTTTCAATTCAAACTCTCTTTTGGGTAAAGTGATTCAGAGTGAGAAGTGTTATGTTTGTTTTATTCTCACTATGAAATCCAGATTCTGCATGGCTATAATATTCCCTTCAACCATGCCTAATACTATATCCTGTCCCTGTAATGGCTCTCTCCCACTTCCTTTTGCCCATCTTTTCCCCTTACACTTCATCATTGAAGATAAATTGAAGAATCATCCTTACCCAAGGACTTAAAAGAGTCTCTTAATTCTACTTTGGATGTGCCCAAAGGCACTAAAGTGTTTTTATTTTATTTTAACTTGTGTTTGCCTAGCCTGCATTATGCACTCCATGGGGCAGTGGGCTCCTCTGGGCTCTTTCCAGAAAATTAAAAGCATAAATTAGAAATAAATGGTCAAAGCCGCAAAACAAGCAAGCCCTTCCAAGTATACAGAGAGGAGCTCCATTACCTTTACTTGCTTTAGAGGAGAGGAAAGTTTCCTGTGATTCTTGTTCTCTAGAAGGTGTGTATGTGTTTTAAACCCTGTTCACCATCCCACCTTCCCCGAGGAGTTCCTAGCTACTTAATTTTCTTGGCTGCAAACTGACTGCCAGGGGTTAGCACATTCTTATGACCCCTGAGGTAGATACAGTGCAGTTCTAGCAAACATTTGCACTTCTTTTAAACTGTGTTTTGGAATTTTAATTGTGCTTCAACCTGTATGCTAAATGAAGTCCTCTCATGACAATAAGTTGGCATTTAGGAAGAAATGCTTCCCTAAATGCATTGTCTATATTCACAGAAATTCTACCATTTTCATTACAAAAACACATGGAGGAAATTGAACATTTTAAAGACCCAAATCTCTCCCAAACTTTTCTATTACCTTCAACTTGAATGAAGCTTAGTAATACACATAAGGACAAATTTCAGTTTCCCTCACCAAGACTAAGAACATTTTGAAGCATGAGTGCCTATTCATTTCGAGTCATTCAGAATTTCCTACTGATGGGTAGTGGCTTCCTGTTGAGCAGAAGTGGAAGCCATGTGTAGACACAACTGGAAGGAATCTATTGATGGATTAATGATGTTGCTATATTGGAGGACAATGAAGTAGCAGCATAATTCTTATTCATCTTTGTATCCCCATGCCCAGCATGGTGCCTGACACATAGTAAGTATTAGTAAATAATACATAAATATTGGTTGAACTGAATCACACTAAGCTTTTCTGCAAGAACATCTCTACAAACCCTGTAATAACTTTCTCTAGCTCAAAATAATGGCAAGGTCAATGTCATCATTGAATGATGGAAAGCAAAGGAGTAAAAAGAAGCTAGGAGTGGAGTTGAGTTGTCATGGGTCCAATAGGTCCAGTTGCCATATACTTTGTTCAATTACTCTGCCATAGATTCAATTTCTATTGCATGAGACTTTGTAATCATGTATTCTTTTCTGCTGACATATACTCTCTAATAAGAACTAAGTAAGGCTTGCTACCAGTTACTGGCCAGTCTGTCTGGGGCATATTTTCTAGTACCCCAACCTGGCTGTTTCACTGCTTTATGACATGCAGGGCTATTTTTTTTGTATGATCGTGCACTGACCTCTATGCCCACACCCACTGCCCTACCTCAGAGCTTGGCATATTCTTCCCTGATTTACAATTAACACTGGTTGCTTTGCAGCAATCCCCGATATCAAGCCTACTTCTTCCCATTTCATTGTCTATTACCATCCTGAACCAATGACATATTATTTTATGCAATCAATATTCTCATTATGCCAAAATTTGTCAAAATTTGGGTAAATAGTTTCAAAAGCTTATCTGTATTGTTTAGTATCTATAGGATTCAAAGCAAGTCACTAATCATTTCTGTGGTTTATTTTCATTTGTTCAATATTTCCTAAAAAAGAAATCCAGGCATGGTTAGGGACATAGATCAGTGGATAAGAGTGTTTGCCATGCGCAGTGACCTTGGGATGACTTAGAAGGCACAATAGTGCTGAGAAGAAGTGACAGAGAAGTGTTAAGCACTGAAACCTCTCTATCACACTTTCCAAGGCTCAGGGTCTGTTGCAGAAGAGATGGCAGAGAATGTAAGAAACAAAGAAAAGGTAGGAGTCCTTACACTGCATTCCTCCAGACACAAAATGGCCTGGATATCCATGACCTCACAGTGCCTGACACTACCTACACAGGACCATCATAATAGGAAGAAAAGATGATATCATCAAAATAAAAGAGAGACTGATTGAGAGGGGGAAGGGGTATGATGGAGAGTGGAGTTTCAAAGGGGAAAGTGGGGAGGAGGGTGGGAATTACCATGGTTTATTGTCTATAAATTATGGAAGTTGTCAATAAAAATATATTTTCAAAAAAGGAGTGTTTTCCATGCAAAAATAAGGACTTGAGTTAAATCCCCAGAACCCATGTGAAAAGCTAGTAAGGGTAGTTAGAAAAGGGATAAGGATGATAGAGCTTATGGGTGGAGATAGTAGAACACAAGTGATATGAGAACAGTGGGACAGTAGTGGAGGAACACTGGGGTTGAAAATGCTTAATAAGGGTTGAGAGTAAGGAGATAGTGAAAAAAGGAGGGTGTAGGGTAAGAAATAACCAAAATTTAGGAGATATAAAAAGCCATAAGAAAACATACTACTTAAACTTGAAATTATATATATATGTATGTATATTCATATATCTATATGAGAGATGGCTCAGTGATTAAGGTGCTTGTCTGCAAAGCCTAAAGACCCAGGTTCAATTTTATAGTACTCATGTGAACCCAGATGCACAAAGTGGTGCATTCATCTGGAGTTCATTTGCTGTGGTTAGAAGCCCTGGAGCACCCATTCTCTCTGCCTCTCTCTCTTCCTTTCTGTCTATGTAGCTCTGTCTCTGAGTGCTTGCAAATAAATAATTTTTAAAAAAGCAGTGACATACATATAAATAATAAATAATAGAATGAATAGAGGAGGTCCCCTCACAGGTGGATAATGCTGCTCCTAGTAGCCATGTGTTATCAAACAATAATATTATTGCCAGTCTTGGGAAACCTCCTTTTGAGTTGTTGGTAAAGGAAGCATCCCAAGCCCTTAAAACAACATAGGCTATTGCCATGGCTCTTGGTAGCCCACCAGAGCTGAAAGGTAAGATCCTTCTGCTAAAGATATCATACCCTTTGGCTAAAAGCATACCAAAATTAAGTTGGAGCTGAGGATGAACTTCCTTCCAGCTGACTAGTTTTGATAGTAATAGAATGTGCTATGTAGGTTTTTTTTGGAGAGAAAATTCATCAACAATAGCATCCAATAGCAAATCCTGCATTCTATGATTCTTATCCACCAGGCAATACACGCTCTCTGGTACAAAAGTGGCATGACTCTTAAAGGGGCAACCAACCATTCTATGATTGAATTTGAGGCCAACTCTAGAGGAGGTAATTCATGCCTAGTAATGAAAACCATATCAAAACCCTATAGTTATGGAGAATATAGGCTCTATTTATCTTTATATCCACAGATCAGTTCTTTTCTCAGCCTTTGTAAAAGTGCTGAAAATAAATGACTGATGAATGTTAGGCCCTAAATGAACTTTTGCATCATCCCCTCCAGAGCTCAGTGCACACTGCATAAAATGGGATGAAAAGAATACAAAAACTAGAGGGAGGAAAAGAGAGCTATACAACTTTGTCATCCAGATATAACAAGGCCATTGGACTCATAGCAGCTATAGTTATCTGAACAAGATCTGGATATAACCAGGTCAGTCAGCATTCTGTAATGGATAGAGGAAGGGTTTCCCCAATGAGCTAATTACTATTAATTATTAATAAGAGATGGTGAGTCATTCTCTTCCATGGCATAGACACTGGTAAATAATGTTGAGGAGGAGTATGATGGGACTGAAGAAGGGTAACTTGGGATAACTTGGGAGCTTCACACATTCGTAACCCCAACTCTGAGGGTGGGGTAGATTCAGGAGGATTATTGGTCAGTCAGATTATCTTAAGAAAAAAGCTATGTGCTCCAAGTTCAGTAACAGAACTTGTCTCAAAGAAGCAAGGCAGAAAAACATCAGAAGAGGATTGTCAACATCCTCCTCTGGCCTCCACACATGTGTGCACAGGGTACATGTATTTTCATACTCGCATGAATATATCACACATACCACATATACTCCAAAGCAAAAAATAAATGCAGGCAATAGGACCAATTTCAAATCAATACTTGGAGAATTATAAGTTATATATATATATCTTCTTATATGTAGCAGAAATTCAGTAAATAATTTTCCTACCCTAGTAGCCAAATAATATAATTAAAATTTTAAAAAAGTATTTTTACTTTCAAAAGCCATGTAAAAGAACATAGCCTCAGACCTCAAGGTTACAACAAAACTTCAGACATCTTTTAATACCATCTGCATAAATCAGAAATTATAATGCAAAAGATAATCATGTTGTCCAATAGAAAATCAATATAGATAATTTTGTAATGAAGGAAAATAGTAATAAAAGGGAGATTTGTACAACATTACATACATTTATTACATATTACTCTTTAATCTTTCCTTTATCCTAGTTGTTCCTTATCCAATGTCTCCATTTTACAAAGATATTGAACTGGAAAGGTGATAGTCAATTGCCCAAGACCAGTCTACCTATGAGTTATGTACTTCAGCCCCATTTCTGGCTCTTTCCAAGCCATCATTCTACCTAAACAGATTATTTCCTTAGAGATGACCAAAGCCCAGCTTTTTAGATGAACACATACTTTTGAGCTCATAGGGATTCATGATAAACAAGATGCCTATCTGTGCATAAACAAATTTACTACCACAATTCATTCCAGAAGTCCCAAGTACCCTTAATGTATATTACCTTTTCACAAGAAGACTTCCATAAACAAAGATATTTCCAAGTGCAGTATGTTGAATCAACATACAGGTATTTCCTATAGCAATCATATGTGTCAGTTTATGTGGTGGTGCCTTGAAGTGACCATCAATATAGTCAGTGTAGACCTGTTCCCAGGCCTGGCAGCTGTGTCTTGGGGTTTTAGCATGCTCCATCACTGCAGCCCTTGGAAAGGCATCACTAACACTTGTCTCTGTGGCTGTACTTTACTGAGTTTTTGAGTGGCATCTCCTTCCTTTGAACAGATTAACACCATTACTCACTGCATGCTCCTTTCTGGGAGCTAATCTATCTTTTCAAGATGACTTTTCATAACATGCCTCAGATCCAGTCAATTTTGAGACTTAGGTCTCCGAGGGAAGTCTAGATCTTGGGGTATGCCCCTTTGCCCCTGAGCCTACCACCCAAACCTAGATCTGCATATTTAAAATTCAACTGAACATTAAAGCCATTACAGAAGCTTTCCAAATGGGCAAATATTTGCCTCAATTATTCTATTTACAATTCCAAAAATATTTCTTCTGTTGAAGTCTGTGTACAAGAAGTGGCTCCAAAACCATTTTTAAGGGGGTTTTGACATCAATGAAACATTATGCTGGCAGGACGAGGGAAGTGCTTGATTAATAAAGAGTCTCAGTGTTTTCAAACACATATTCCAAGCAGCCTCATTTGAAGAAAACCACAAATGGAGAATGCTTTGCTGCTCACAGTCACAAGAGGGTTGTGTATTTCATTCCGCTTACACAGTCCGCTTACTTTGGAGCTCCAGTAGGAAAGAAACATGGCCAGCAGAAATAAGGCTACATTCAGTGACACTACCCTTCCATCTATTGGCTTGATGGGAGAACATTTTTGTCCCTTTTTGCCACTGTTTTCTTAGTTTTTAACCTTTTAATACCTAGTAATTCTGCAAAAGACCATCCTGAGAGAGGAGAGGGGCTAACTTAGGGTTTCATTGTGCTAGTGATCATAGATTCTAAGGCTCCTAACATCAGAATTTCCAGACAGCAGTTTTGGCTTGCTCACAGAAACATAATTGGGCATGCTCATGTTAATTACTTTGAAGTGCTTTCCTCTTTTCCAGCTTTACAAAAACACATTATTTCATCTGTCTAAGATTTTTCCCAGATACTTAGTGGAGCCATGGAAATGCAGTCAGAAGAATTAATTTAAAATGGTTCCAATAGTTCCCCTTAAAGGAGTAAAGCTGATTAAAATAAAATAAATAAAATAAAATACTTAACTGAAAGAATATAATAGCAATATAATTATTAAAACCAGGACTTGCCATCATGATAGAAAAACAATCTTCATGTCATTTCAATATACCTTGGGTACCAGAACTGTGTTAGGCATATCCAGTTTTCCTTACTAAAGTAGCTCATTTCATTTTCTCAAAGAAAAAAAATCCAACAAAACATAGAATCATCATAACTATGGGACACATAAAAGGTAAATAACTTATCTGAAACTACACAGCTACTTAAGGAGACAGGAGTTAATGTACATGCACATCTTTTAAACCCTTCGCAATACCACATATGCCCTCACATTTATCAGGTATGAGATATAAGATGACATTTTTTGAGAGAAGAGATAAATGGCCTTCAAATCTGATTACTATTCTTGTTTTTGTTAGAAATTTTAATCTACTCTGACTATAGCATTTAAAAATAGTAACTACAACCCTTTTTCTTTGATGTAGGATCTCCCTCTAGCCCAAGCTGAACTGGAATTCATTATGTAGTCTCAGACTGGCTTTGAACTCACAGCTGTCCTCCAACTTCAGCCTCTTGAGTGCTGGGATTAAAGGTATGCACCACCATGCCCAGCAGTATTTACAGCTCTTAAACATCAAATGTGAACACATATGTATGCAAGTGCATATGTAGTCAGACTTTGCCTCCATGTTTGTGGAAGATGCTGAAATAGGAAGAATAGAGTAAAGCAAGTTTATTTGTTAATTTATTCAACTATACAAATCATCAACAATCTCTTGCAAAATGTGGTGTCATTAAACCAGAAATGGATAAGAGCTCAGCTAAGGGCCTATGAGCAAAAGAATGAAGAGGAACTAAGGCAATTTGGTTGGTTTTTATATGACATCATGTGCCATCTTAGTTCTTGGTCTCTACCAATGAAGCCTCCTGTTTCTCAGCCTTCATTCTTTCACCTTATCATTAATGAACTGTTTCAGTTAGTGTTATTCACGTGAAGTACCATTGCTCCCTTGCTGCAAAACAAAATTATCCCTAAACATAATGATTTAAAAACAAGCCACTTCATTATTCACCACACTGTCAGGAATCCAGGCAGGATTACTTATTCTCTGATCCCCTAATAGAAAAGATCTCAACTTGGTGGTTGATGTAGCTTGGGGAGAAGTCTGGGTTCCTGCTCTCTTCTCAACATGTCATGGGGGGGGGGGATAAAATGGCTGCAACGTGTAGGAATGTGCAGGGCCTGGTCGCAGTAATAACGAGGAGTCTTGGGCCTTGGTCTAGCCACAGTAGAATGACTGGTGGATCAGGGGGCCACAACCATGTTTATGGACCTGCCTAACTCTGGGGGAGCGGCCCAAGCCAAGAAGTTAGGAGACAGCTATATATTTGCACCAGCTAATGTGACCTCTGAGAAGGATGTGCAGACAGCTTTGACTTTTGCAAAAGAAAAGTTTGGCTGTGTGGATGTGGCTGTCAACTGCGCAGGTACTGCAGTGGCCATTAAAACATCCAACTTAAAGAAGAAACAGGCCCCTACCTTGGAGGACTTCCAACCAGTTCTCAATGTGAATTTCATAGGCAATGTGATCTGTCTAATTGCTAGTGAAATGATCCAGAATGAACCAGACCGGGGAGGCCAAAGTGGAGTTATCATCAATACTGCCAATGTGGCTGCTTTTGAGGGCCAGGTTGTACAAGCTGCATACTCTGCATCCAAAGGGGGTATTGTAGACATGACACTGCACATTGCTCAGGATCTAGCTCCCATAGGTATCCGTGTGATGACCATTGCTCCAGGTCTGTTTGGTTCCCCACTACTGACCAACCTCTCAGAGAAGGTGCACAACTTCTTGGCTAGGCAGGAACCCTTCCCCAGCTGACTGGGTGACCCTGCTGAGTGTACTCATCTGGTACAGACTATAATCGAGAATCCATTCCTCAATGGAGAGGTCATCTGGCTGGATGGGGCCATTTGTATGCGGCCTTAAAGTGAGAAAACAGGGAAAACACGGGCACCTGTGCACCACTTTTCTCTGGAGAACTACTCTCAGCTTGCAGTCAACTTAATAGCCATTTGTAACTCTTAACAGTCACCCTCTGTGCCTAATAAAGTCTCTTTCAAGAAAAAAAAAATGTCATTTGGACTAGAAATAAAAGATCCAGGACAATTGCCCTCAAGTATGGGGTGTTAAAACTTCTTTCTTCCCATGGCATCTTCCTCAGTAGGATAGCATGGGGTTCTACACATAGTGCTTAGAGCTCCTCTAAGCACTATGCACTAAGCATTGTTAATTTAGAACTGACAAATATAATTCCTTTTTTGTCGTTACAACATATTATTTTATTTTTTGTAGTGTTTTGAAATTTTCTTTTTTTTCATTAAGTATATATTTTGTATGGACACATCATGTGTTGGTACCATCATTTCCCTCCTCCTTGTCCTCATTCCACCAAGGCCCCTTATCAGTGAAGTTGCTGGTATTCCCCATGGGGTTGTGGTTTAAGAGCTGTGAGAGCAGCAGTCAGTCATTGTGGGGAGGGCAGTGCCTCTGGATATTCCCTCCTGAGCCACAGTGGGTGTGTTTTAAGTTTACTTTAGTGTTGAGCTCTCGGGGGCTTCTGGATTTTTGCTTTGATACATTTTGAGTATCATCAGTGTTTGTCTCCATCACCCTGGCACAGGTTGTCAGGCTCTCCATGGAAGCAGCACTCTTTCTCATCTCACAAATTTCTCTGTAATTTCACTTGGGCCTTAGCTGATGTGTGAGGGGTGGCTCATCTCCTGCCAAGGAGTCAGCTATCTTTTCTTGTCTTATTGATAGACTTTAGTTGTCCATGGTTCTTACGGCCTTCTGAAAAAGAAAAACAGATTCTCCAATGGAGAGTGAAATCAGAATAGGTTAAAGGGGATAAGCATTGTTAATTTAGAGAGATTTTGATGGGTGTAGCCCCTCTTTGGGCCCAAAACTAGGGGAAGCTTGTCATTGGAGGGCATAATGTTGGTATCCATAGAATTCTGACTTGTTTCCCAGTTCTAGCTATGGATTTCTTTCCACTGAGCAGATTTCTTAGCCAATCAGAGAGCAATTGGTTACCTACCAAGACTGGGTGCCACCATTGCACAGGTGTATAGCAGTGTCCCCTACTTGCTCACAAAATTGTTGGCCACTTTCCCCAGCAGTTCATGTAGTGCTTTCCAGCACTATATGGGTAACCATCTGAGAACTGTTTTCTTTCTGATTCCAGCCAGATCTCTCAGTGTTCAGTGTTGGCATCAGTGTGGCATCATTCAGCAATAAGGTATTACCTTTTAACCTCAGGCAGGTAATAGAGTGCTTTGACAGGAGTCTTTTTTGTTTTGGGGAACTTGTAAGTTTCTCTGATCAACAACGCATTGTGGGCTGTAACTGGTTTCTGGTACTGGGAGTTACAAGCCAGAGCCAAATGTTTTAAAGTTAGGCTTCATCCCACCATCACCAGGGCCCTTCTTACCATAAGATCTCTCCATACTCCTATTGAGGGTTATTTCTTTTATATATATGTATCCTGCTCATTGCCTTGGGATTCACTTCTCCCACTCTTTTATCCTTGCAGTCAGTTGAGTATGTGAACCAGGCCTGGCAAATATGAGGTATAATATACAAGTATAGTCACATGAGAAAAAACAGGGACAAAATATCCCCTGAGAAAGGCATGTAGTAGTGTGGAAAATACATGTTTGCATCATATGAGATCATAGGTGAAGGATCACGGAAGCTTAGAATGTGTAGGTCCATCTTTACAACCATATAGAGATAGCCCACCTAAGAAATGAAGCCAAGGTACTGGGAAACATAAAAGGAAATAGGCTACTGATGGCCCTTACAGATTTGAGTAACATGGGGCAATCCATTTTATTGAGGTAATTTGACATATTTATGTTTTATATAACTTAAAAAACAGGGCTAGAGAGAGGGCTCAGTGGTTAAAGTGCTTGCCTATAAAGCCTAATGACTCAGGTTTATTCCTTAGTATCCAAATAAAATCAGGTGCAAAAGGTGGCACATGTGTCTGCGGTCTGTTTGCAGAGGCTGGAGGTCCTGGCCCATTCTCTCTGTCTGTCTCTCTTCTTTCTATCTCTTCTTGCAAATAAATAAATGAAAATATAATTAAAAAGACTTGAAAACAATCATGAATGATATACCATTTCATTGTACCTGTCTTGTTCAACTTCAGAGCAAATGGATACAGATGCATTCTTTCACAATATTCCCAATATAATATTTTGTTTCACAACCACTCCAGTCCCTCATATTTAGGCTCACTTGTACCTTTTTGGCTTGTGAGCTCTTTGATTACACTAAAGGCTGAAAGTAAGTATACAATATTTGGCTCTACTGTTAGTATTTCTTCTTAGTCACTGTTTTCACTCCTTTTCCAGGTTTTCTAATTCCAACCAACTTTCCCAACTGGACCCTTTTAACTAACACAAGCTACTCTCTTCTAGCTTTATGTTCCTCTCTGATCATCCCAATCATGTGACTCTTTAAAATTTGATACCTTCCCCCAAGTCTACATATTGTCTAGCTCCCCTCAAATGTTCTTTCTGTATAAATCACTTGATATTATTAGTTTCATACACCTTGATATAATGTTTGTTTTCCATGAAAAAAGTAAATTACCAAAAGTTACACAGGAAAATTAAGATAGCCTAATGTGACCAAAATAATCATGGAATTAAAAAAAAACATAAAACTAATTATTTCCACAAAGTTCAATTTTGACCTCAAACTTTCAAGTTAAAGTTGCATTTTTACCATTTAATTTGTTTCAGGGAATATAAGATAAGGAATACTGCAAAGTGTGTGAAATTTGGCAAGACTAGCCACGGAGTGAGGCCCTAACAAAATGGGCCTATAATTAAAGAGTAGAAGACTAGTGATAGATACTTTCACTTATGATTATGATGCCAACTTCCTCTATGAAATCCTAGTAAATATTGCTCACAATATGGAAAAGGAAAAGTACACTGCTGTCAGATACATAGTTAATGCTGCATGACTGTTCATTTTTGAATATAAAATGTCCCTGATAGCCTTAAGTACTTACAATTGAGCCTCCTACTTGGTCTCTAGGTGGAGGCAAGAAAGTTCTGGAGCCTCTGGAAGGTGGAGTCTTACTGGAGGAGGTGTGTCATTGGAGATCAACTCTGAGGTTTATTAGTCCAGCCTACTGGCTGTTCAGAGCTAGCTCACTAGGACTGCTTTCTTCCCCTGTTGCTATGACGGGGTATGATGCTCAGTTTGCTCTGCCATACTTCCTCAATCATGATGGAGCTTCTGTTTGAAATTATAAGCTCATTAAACCCTTTTCTACTGTTAATCTCTTCTGGTTGGGTGTTTTGTTAAAGCAACAAGAAGGAAACTGCAACAGAAAATTGGTAATAAGAAGTGGGGCTATTGTTGCAATAAGTCTGATAATGTTATATTTGGTCTTTTTGACTTGTGAGTGGAATATGGAAGGATTTGGAACTTTGGACTACAGAAGCCTTGTGATGTAAAGAGAACTTAATGAGTCATTCTGATGAAAGTTTGAAAGACTTAAATACAAAGGGAACTGTGGACTGTGAAGGTTTAGCATATGAGGTTTCAGAAAAGAATAAAAAAAAAACTTTGTCAGGACTGGACTAGAAGCAGTTCATGTGATATTCTGGTGGAGAGGCTCTCTCTGCCCTGATCATGTCCTGAGAACTTGAATAAAGTAGAATTTAAAAGTGACAAACTGAGCTGGCTGTGGTGGCACACACCTTTAATCCCAGCACTCTGGAGGCAGAGGCAGGAGGATCACCATGAGTTCGAGGCCACCCTGAGACTACATAGTTAATTCTAGGTCTGCCTGGACCAGAGTGAGACCCTACCTTGAAAAACCAATAAATAAATAAATAAACAAATAAATACATAAATAAATAAAACAAAATAAATAAATAAAAAGTGACAAACTGCTATGTTTAGCAGAGGAAAAGCACAGAGCAGAAGGATGTGAAAATATCAAGTTTGGCACAGGAAAAATTTGAGTAGTTCTGGATCCCGGGCACAAAAACTGCAAGTCCAGATGCAATTGTATAAGCATTTACCACTATTAAAGGTGGGCCAGCTGCTCTGCATTGGGACCATAGGAAGAGTTATGATTCTCTTGAAAGGAATGGACCTTAGTGAAGAATGCTGAAGGAGTTTTCCTCTCCTCAAAGTCAGCATTATTTCCAGAAAGAATACACCCAGAGCTATGGGGAAGTGAGAATGAGCTGTGGGTTACAGTGTGGACCCCAGGATATTAGAGATGCCAGTATAATGAGACAATTGCCAAGGAAAGCTGCAAGCTCAGGGTGTATTCTTTCTGGAAAGTCAGCAGCAGCTTGAAGAGTGGAGCTGCCCAAGCATTTTGGAACCCAGAAGTTTTCACCTCGAGTCTAGGGTTCCACACTTGGAGCTACAGGATTTGGTGATGCCTTGCTGTTTTTCTATCTTGCATTGGTTCATCTTTCCTTGCTATGCCCTTATGCCTTCTTTTTGAAGTGGAAATGTCTGTTCTTTAGGATCATGTGCTAGAAATATAAAACTTGTGTTTTGATTTTCAGAACACATGATCAGAGAGACTTTGTTCATATAGACTTCTGTTCATTTAGAATAATGTTGGGACTGGTAAAGCCTATGGGAACTTTAAAAGTTGGACTGGATACATTATACATCATAAGATGGCCATAAGTCTATGGCAGCAAGGAGCTGAATGCAATAATTTGCATATGGAGGATGCCACAGAACCTTTTTTGTTGTTGTTTTGTTTTGTGGTTAAGCCACTCCTACTTGCTCTTCAGTTGGTAACCATTCTGGAATTGAGAGGTGGAGCCTTGTTTAAGGAGGTGTGTCACTGGAGACAAACAAGGTTTATTAGTCTCACCCACTGAATGTTCAGATCTAGCTCACTTGGACTGCTTCTTTCCCCTTAATTCCATGACAAGATATGCTGCTCAGTTTTCTGCTAAGCTCTGTTTTCCCTGTTGTGCTGAAATTTCCCTTTGATATTATAAGCTGAAGTAAACCCTTTCCTCCTATAAGCTGCTTCTGTCACAGAAATAGGAAGATAACTTCAACAATGACAATCCAGAAAATAACATTTTGTAATTTAAGTAGAACAGAAGGGTGCTTTCATTTTTTTTAAAGATTTATTTTTATTTATTGAGAGAGAGAGAGAGAGAGAGAGAGAGAATGGGCATGCCAAGGTCTCTAGCCACTGCAAACAAACTCCGGATACATGTGTCACCTTGTGCATCTCGCTTAGGTGGGACCTGGAGAATCGAACCTGGATCCTTAGGCTTCACAGGCAAGTACCTTAACCACTAAGCCATCTCTCCAGCCTGGGTGCTTTCTTAACATAATTTAATCCAACATTTGAAATCCCTTAAAATCAAACAGGAATCAAATCACAATACCACCATCATTATTAACATTTGTTCCTAATAACGCCTATAGTGAGAATTTAACATATTCACATGGTTACCAAGCAAGCAAGTGAATTATTCACAGCATACTCTAACTCCTAATCCTGAAGCTTCTACATTACTAGCACCCATGAAGGTGGTTGTTCTTGATTTTCACTTAGTTCTTTTTCTATCTCTAGTTACAACACTGTGAGTTTCTCTGGGATAACTATGTTTTCCTTGTTGTACATAATCTTGATGGCTTGTCAATCAAGCTTTCCTGCCCTCTGTCCAGGTAGTAGATTGCAACTAAATCACTGGGGCTTTGGCTGTCTTCAGTCCCTCTATTTTCCTCTTTCCTATCTCCCTCCTTCTCCCACTGTCCCTACTCTTTTCCTCATTCTCCTTTCTCCCTACTTTTGTCCTCTCTGCCTCACTCCCTTTTTCCTCATCTGTAGAATTGGAATCTTTACAAGACTGAACAAATACACCAAATGATTTACTCTTGAAGGTGAAGTCGAGCTGGGAGTAGTGATGCACACCTTTAATGTCAGCATTTGGAAGGCAGAGGCAGGAGCATCATTGTGAGTTTGAGGCCAGCCTGGTATTACAGTGTGAAGTTCAGGTCAGCTTGGGCTAGAGTGCGCTAAGATGAATTTTTGATTTTGTGGTACTGAGGAATGAATCCAAAGTCTTGCACATGCTAAGCAAAAGACCTAACACTTAGTAATATCCCTGCCTTCTTTTCACTTTTTATTTTGATACAAAGACTCACTCAACTGCCTAGTTTGGTCTTGACTACATGAGGAGCTGGCATGATTACAAGCCCATGTCACTAAGCCTGGCTAATAAAATTGTTAGTGAATTAGCCATTTGCAAGAAAATTTCAAATGAAGAGAAAATCATCATTAAAATCTTGACATAAGCCAAACAATGTCTTTCAAGATGAAATTTGGCTCAAGTGAGTCAGTGCAATGTTTCTGCCACTTGAATACAACATTATATAGTTTATTATTTACAATCAGATAAACTGGAATACTGGGCCATGACTCCCAGTCCATAAGTTGACTTTGTCTCTTGGTTTTTCTTGTCTAGTGTACATGCTTTCTGTCCTATTTCCTTTTCTCCTTGTTTCTGATCTAGTTATCATTAGCTCTTGCAAGAACAATGACTCTAATCTTACCTGTAGTCTTTTTATTCTGCATCATTCCCACACATATATCAGACACTTAACTACTCCACTACAAACAACCTTGAGGGTGTGGATAACTCCCACTTTCAAACAGAAGGAAGTCTCAAAACCAAAACTAGATAAACTTTAACCTTAACCCTCATTAAATTCATTATTAATACTGTCCTTTACACATATAATTTGTTTTTTCAGGACACTTTATATCCACTTAATCTAGTTGAAATCATGTTGAATTTCCCCAAATCTCATAATTCCCATATAGTTTAATGTTACTTATGTTTAGTGACCAGTGGTAATTATCACTTCCTCCTGAAACCTAGCCAGAAAGCTGAAAATCTTACCAGATTTTTCTTTCTACCCTTGTACTTCATCTCTATCTTGGTACAATTAATAATTTCTATACCTATACCTATTTTATATAAAGAACAATTCTACCCTTTCCCTAGGTTATGTATGTATGCCAAGCCACATGTCCTGTTTTTCAGGACAACATGGGTAGGAAAAGTGTGTGATCAGACAGGAATGGAATGCTATAACCAGAACAAGATATTCCCTAAACTCAACTCATTCCACATTGTTTGCCTAAGACAGGTGCGTCTCCACTGAACGTGTTTCTCCAGTGAGTCTGGCTGGCCAGCAAGCCCCAGGGAATTCTCTTGTCTTACGCACTCTTCCAGTGGGGCTGGGGTTACAGACATGTGTGTCTACACCCAGATTCTTACCTTGGTGCTGAGAATCAAACTCTGGCCATCCAATGCCTCCTAGCCCTCATGCTTGCACAATAAGTATTCTTATCCATTGAACCTTTTCCCCAGCCTCCATTTATACTCTTTTAACATATAAACATGTATGTAAATATATAAAATATAAAATATATATTTTACATATAAACATGTATGTAAATATATAAAATATAAAATATATATTTTACATATAAACATGTATGTAAATATATAAAATATAAAATATATATTTTACATATAAACATGTATGTAAATATATAAAATATAAAATATATATTTTACATATAAATATCTCAATGCAAGGAAATAAAAAATATGCTATGCATAATACTATGAAATGTCATTATTACAATCAAATGAGATTGTGTATGTCCAATATCTACCACAGTGGTTAGCAATTTTATGTGTTCATATTAACAGTTTTCCTTTGTTAAAAAAATGTTTGGGGGGAGGGAGGGTATTACCATGGAATATTTTTTTATAATCATGGAAGTTGTTAATAAAAAGATTTGAAAATAAAAAAAAATAAATGTTTAACTTTTATTTATTTATTTGAGAGAGGGAGAAAGAGAGAAAGAGGCAGAGAGAGTAAATGGATGTGTCACGGCCTCCAGCCACTGAAAACGAACTCCAGACACATGTACCACCTTGTGCATCTGGCTTATGTGGGTCCTGGGAAGTTGAGCCTGGGTCCTTTGGCCTTGCAGGCAAGCACCTTAACCACTAAACCATCTCTTCATCCCCATGTTAACAGTTTCCTTACTGTTAGTCTTGTATTTAGCTTCACTTACTTTTTTTAAAAACATTTATTTTTTTTATTTTTATTTGAGAGAAAGAAAGAGGGAGAAAGAGAGCAAGAGAGAGAGAGAAAGAAAGAAAGAAGAGAGTGAGAGAGAGAATGGGCACCCCAGAGTCTCCAGCCGCTGCAAATGGAACTCCAGATTCATGTGTCACATTGTGCATCTGACTTATGTCGGTCCTGTGGAATCAAGCCTGGGTCCTTCAGCTTTGCAGGCAAATGCCTTAACCACTAAGCCATCTATTCAAACCTTCACTTACTTTTTAAGATACACTATGAGATTAAGAAAACTTTGAAAGTATTTTTATCCTTTAAGAATGGATTAGGTGCCGGGCATGGTGGCACACGCCTTTAATCCCAGAATTTGGGAGGCAGAGGTAGGAGGATCACATGAGTTCAAGGCCACCCTGAGACTACAGAATGAATTCCAGAATGAAGGCTCAGGTCAGCCTGAGCTAGAGTGAGACCCTACCTTGAAAAACAAAAACAAAAACAAAACAAAACAAAAGAATGGATTAGGTTATACAGTAGTGTGAATGACAATCCCAAACACAATAGGCTATAATTTCTGGAACTGTTAAATGTTACTTTGTATGAAATAAGCATGTTTGAAAATGTGGTTACATTATGAATGTATCTGTACTTATAATCAGCTAAGTTAGAACTCTGGACTCATGCTTCTTTCTAGCTTGAGCTGCACAATTCACAGACTGATGCATAGTCTGTGTGTTTTACCTACCCACCATGCTTGATTTTCACCCTTTTTCCTTTCAACCTCCCTGCTACCATTCCTAGTTAAGTCATTATTATCTCTTCTTTGAGTAATGGCTTTTTAACTATTGAAGGGGAGAATATCCTGGTCAATTCCAAGAGCAATTGCAAGTCATTTAAATGGGAGGCAGAGATATTTGACATACACAGAAGAGATAAGGTGATCATGGAAACACAATTTAGGTGATGTAACCAAAATCCAAGAAATACTGGCATCCAACAAAAAGCAAACAGAGCTGGCCATAGTGGCCCAAACTACATAGTGAATTCCAGGTCCACCTGGGCTAGAGTGAGACCCTATCTCTACCCCCCCCCAAAAAAAAGGTAAACAGAACAAGAATGAGATCCTCTCTGAGTGTCTCTGGAGGTACGTGGTTCTATTGACATGTTGATTTTGGCCTGTTGATACTGATTACGTACTTCCAAACCTAATAATTATAAAAATATATATATCTATGGTTTTACATCACTAAGTGCATGCTAAGTTTTTACAGTGTTCATTGGATGCATTCAGATTTTAGAACCAGAAATTAAGATGTTGCTGAAACAGATAGCTGAGCTGACTTTGGAAATAAAAATAGATAAAAGCTGTATAAACTTTGAAATGGATATTTGAGGATATAAAATAATTTTCTTTAACCCTATTATTGACCCAAGTATTGTTAGGATAGGTACCTAGGATGAGGTCTTAGAAGGAAACAGGGGGATCATATTTTTGGAAGCAAAAAACAATTTTTGTTAGCCTGCAGGGTCAGAAATCTTCCCTGAACTGTTTTACAGTTGAGTGGAAAGAAGACTCTGTAAGTAATGAACAATAAATTTAGAGATTAAGCTGAAAAAAATTGTAAGCAAAACAAGTTTTAAGGAAAACTTTGTAAGTATTGAAGGTGTAATCCTTTTTTTTTTTTTTTTTACTGTTGCTTATTGTGAGATATAAGAGGAAAGAGATAAACCATGGGGCCTGGGAAGATCATTCAGCAATTAAAGACACTTGCTAGCAAAGCCTTCTGGCCTGGATTAAATTTGAAGAGACCCATGTAAGCTGGACAAAAAATGTGGTACAAATGTCTGGTTTTCATTTGCAGCAGGAAGAGGCCTTAGCAACACCATATATCCACACCTACCCTGCCAGGCGCGCACACACACACACATGCATAAATAAATAAAGATAAATTGAGGGGAAAACTGTTAACCTTTAGATGGAAACAAAGTAGGATAGTAAAGGCATTGATTCTAAAGGCAGTATCAAAAGATTTAATCTTAGAGAGATGTTGAAGAGAAGAACATTGTAATGAAAGGATTGAAATTATGTTAGAGAGATGTAAGAGGGTTGAAAAATTTGCCATCAGTAAAGGGAGCAAAGTGAAGTTTTTTTATTTCTGATTATCTATTTAATCTTTTCAAAGAAAGTAGGTAGCCATGTAGACAAGCTCAGGGTTGGTGATAATGATGATAAGGCAAATGATGACAGCTGAAGCAAATATCCACTATGGATTTGTTATAAATTTACACAGTGAGCATCATGGTGGACAGTTTGTAAATTTCATATTAGCTCTAGGAATTAGATCTATGAATTATCATTTTTATACTCTTTTGTGTGTAGTACATGCAGTGTGTATGTGTGGCATGTGTATGTATAGTGTATGCATGCTTGCGTGCAGTTACATGTATACATGCCTATGGAGGCCAGAGGAAAATGGTGGGTGTCCTTCTCTATCACTCTTCCACATTGTTTGCCTAAGACAGAGCGTCTCACTGAACGTGTTTCTCCAGTGAGTCTGGCTGGCCAGCAAGCCCCAGGAATTCTCTTGTCTTACGCCACTCTTCCAGTGGGGCTGGGGTTACAGACATGTGTGTCTACACCCAGATTCTTACCTTGGTGCTGAGAATCAAACTCAGGCCATCCCATGCCCTCCTAGCCCTCATGCTTGCACAATAAGTATTCTTATCCATTGAACCTTTTCCCCAGCCTCCATTTATACTCTTTTACATATAAACATGTATGTAAATATATAAAATATAAATATATATTTTACATATAAATATCTCAATGCAAGGAAATAAAAAATATGCTATGCATAACACCAGATGTCGTATGTAACATCATAAATGTACACTACAGAAAAGTGGTATTTTATGTACTACCTATCATTAACATTATTATAAATATAATGCCCATTTTTATTCCATTAGTTTTTATTTTACAGAAGAGGAAAACAGGCTCAGAGGAGTTAGACAAATTGCCCAAGGATACCTAAGTAGTGGAAGGCAGATTATGGAATCAAATGATGTTTTTTTTTAGCTCCAAAATATATTTTATAATTATTTTATAAGATGAGTACACCACCATCTTAAAATGGTTGTCACAGAACCCTTCTCAAGCACAATGTGGTGGTGCATGCCTGTAATCTCAGCACAGTGGAGGCTGAGGCACAATGACCATGAGTTCAAGGCCATCCTATAGTACATAAGTGAGACACTGTCTCTAAAAATGAACAACAAACAAATCCTGTCATATCCCCTATAACTCTCTAGTAGTTCTCTTTTTACTTGTAAAATCAATATTATGTGTCCCTGCTACCATTTCTCCACTGAAAGTGCTTCTCACACCCCCACGTGGTTCTCTGCTGCCAACTCCACCAGTTATGTCTCTGTTCTCACTCATCTAACCAGATTCTGTGCACCAGCCCTCAATAACATTGCTCATTGCCTAGCCTGATATTATCTTTGCCAACTTGGTGTGTTATATTGTTAGGAGCCCATTGTTAGGTGCCATGAAGTATATGGACTTGATCAATTTCAGAGTTGGATCTCATTCTCGTGGGGTCACCATGCTGATAGGTGCCTTGGCCATTTCCTGATTCCTTCTATTTCTATATTTATTTACTTCCAATTAAGGAAATGATCCATAGCCCATGAATCAGCTTCCACAGTCTGTAGCTTCAAGTTTATAAAAAGAACATTGAGAGGAAGAAATCTTGGCTATTTGCCTCAGGGGAAAAATAATTAAGATATCACTTTGCAAAAGAACTGAGTTTCACTAGTACCATGCCTGTCTCTCCCTAGAGTTGACTGCTACTATAGGTATTGAATCCTTTTTGGACACTATAAATCATTCAGAGACATAGGCTAATTGGCAGGGTTGAGAGGAGAGGGACATAAATAGTCCTGGGCTTTGAAGTGAGACCTCTGTGGGGAGATTAAGAGAATTGGAACAGCTTGGCCTTGCAGAGGACTGCTAAAAGGAGCTATCGTTCTGCAGATACTCTCACAAGAAACCAGGGAAAGAAGTCAGGATCAGGCTTAGGACATAATGACCATTAATAAGCTGTGAGCTGCAGTATGAAAGGTCAGGGAATATATCAGACTTCTGGGAGCATGCAGTAGAACAAACCACTCAGATAAATTTAAAAGTCATTCTAGGAGTGACATATATATATATGTATATACACATGCATATATACATATACATACACACACACACACATACACACACACATACACACACACACACACACTGGGGAAGAGGTCTTGGTGAGGGAACTAGGGTAAAACTATAATGTACTTTAATAACAAAAGCAAAAAAAGCTGTCACAGCAAATCACAATATAAGGACCAATGTGAAGTAGGATTATATGAGATTTGGGGAGTGACCATAGAATGGAGATATACAAAGAATGGTAGAGTTGTTGAAACTATATATTTTTTTATAGTTTTCATAAGCAGAGTCCAAACCTTGCTTATGCTATCTATAAAGAAATACAGTGTAGTTTCCTTCTAAGATTCAGTTTCTGGGGCTATAAAATGGGGAACATATTATTCATCCAATAATATGAAGACCAAATAAGGCTGGGAACCATTAAGCATGGCCTCTGGTTCCTTGATTTTATTGGTGAATGATACTTACAATGCAAACAGGGACTTCAGATACGAGGTGAGGCAGAGGAGTTTCAGCTTACTTCAGGGAGTCATTCTCTACCTTCGAGGAGGAAGGTGCCCAGAATAGTAATATTCAATTGTTCACTGTGTTTTCCCCTACAGAAGACTCAAGGTAGACATAAATCCACTAAGATTTCATGAGAAATCTTCATATGGGGAGAAGCAGGGACCAGAACCAAGAAAGGAGCTTGGTGATATCCAGAGACAAGGATTACTACCTGTAGCTGGTTCTCTGAGTGCTCCATAATGTTCTCTTTAGCCACTTATGAATGTATCCACAGTGATGGCCCGTCACAGTATATGCTAAATCTCACCTCTAATGCTAGTCTCTCCACTCTCTGCATGAGGAAGGGACCTTTACTGAGTGATTGTCAATGAGAACTATACTAAACAACATACCTGTAGCAAAAGCAGCTGATGGGAAGAAAGTTTATTTAAACTTACAGTTTCAAAGAAAAGGTTCATTATGTAGGAAAAAAAATACTAGTGCAGAGGCAGGACATAATTCCTTGCTATGGTTAAGCAGTGAATAGCAGCCTGAGAGTGAGCTGATCTAGCCTTGGCAAGCCCAAGGTTAATAAATCTCAAGGTCTTCCCTCAGTAACTTCCTCTCCAGGAGGACTCCATCTCCCAAAGTCTTCCATTTCCCACAAGCTGGAAACCAAGCATTCAAACTCCATACATTTATGGAGGAAATAAATTTCAAAACATCACACCAAGGATGTACAATGAAAATATCAAAACACTGAAGAAAGAAATTAGGGAAGACATCAAAAGATGGAATGATCTCCCATGCTCATGGATTAGAAGAATTAATATTATAAAATCACCATCTTACTCAAAGGAATATATAGATTCAATACAATTTCCATCTGATGCATTATTCTCCTGCAGGGTCCTATTGTCACATTTGTGAACTCACAGTGTTTTTCCCCTCAATAGGGAAAGCCTTCAGTGGAATGGGGATGGAAGAGAGGGGACAAAAGAGGCTAACCTGATGGGAATATGGCTAATTTACAGTACATTCATATTTAAAATTCCTAATATATTTTTTAAAGTCAAGAGATGGAGGAATAGCTCAACAGATAAAGTACTTGCTTGCAAAGCCTGGTGGCCTGGGTTCAATTCCCCAGTATCCACATAAAGCCAGATGGAGAATGCATCTAACATTCATTTCCAGTAGCAGAAGCTCCCATTCTCTTTTTCTTCCCCCTCCTTTCCCCCCTCTTCTCTCTCTACCCTCTCTCTTTCTTTCAAACAATAACTAAATATTAAAAAATATTAAAAAGTCAAGGTTGGCATGGGTAGATGGCTTAGGGGTTAAAGGTATTTGCTTGCAAAGTCTGCCAGCTCAGGCTCAACTCCTATGCCACCCCCATGACCCAGGCACAATATGTGGCTCAAATGTGTGGTGTTAGTATGCAGTATCTAGTGGTTCCTGGTACACACTCATACACATAAACACACATGCGTACTATGGTGGTCTGAATGTAAATGTATTGCCCCCATAGTCTCCATGACTTATTTTACTGTTGTTTTTATTTATTTATGAGAGAGAGAGATTGAGAGAGAGAGAGAGAGAGAGAGAGAATGAGAATGGACATGCCAGGGCCTCTATGCATTGCAAACAAACTCTAGAAGCAATGTGCCACCATGTGCACCTGGCTTACATGGGTTCTGGGGAACTGAACCTGGGTCCTTAGGCTTCACAGGCAAGTGCCTTAGTCACTAAGCCATCTCTCCAGCCCAGTCAGTGACTTTTTGATTAAGGTTGGTCTTCTACTTAAGTGTCCAACATCTTGGTGGAGGAGGTGTCACTAGGGGTCGATATTTGGTCCAGCCCTAAGGTGTGGAAAGAGCAATTTTCAGCTCTGGTTATTTTTGTTTGCTGGCTGTTTGTTGGTTGTCTTTGCTTGGATCTATGGAAGTTATCCAGCTTCTTTCACCATAATGATGTTTCTCCTGGATTCTGTAAGCCTGAAATAAACCTTTCCTTCCATAAGTTGTTTCTGGTTGGGTATTTCTCCCAACAATGAAAAAGTCTCTGCAACATATGCAAAGAAATAAATTTCAAAAACTTGATGCTATAAAACAGAAGTAATGCTGGCTCTAGAAACTCAAATGTGTTTGCTATTATGTTTTGTGGATAGCAGTGCTGACCACTATGAGGCTGTATTTAATTAGCACACATTCAAGGAGAGAAGTCTTATAAAACCTCTGTAAGTGATTTTTATGGCTACTGAAGCTAATTATAATATAGATTTTTGGATTATAAACTTTCTAATCTAGTCAATTAGCCTATATTATTGTTAATTTACAAATATTGCATCAAGGATATTAGCCATTTAGTTCCTGTGCTCTTTCGAAAAACTGAGAACAAGAAATCATATGATCTCACAGAATAGGTAAAGCAATAAAATGTAACAATAATGCAAAACTTATATTTGTATAGGGCCTTCAAGAGTGATTTTAAAAAGGTGGGAGGTAGAGATAGGAGGATCAGAAGTTAAAAATAGCCTCTGCTACATAGCAGGTTTGAGGTCAGCCTGAGCTATATGAAACCCTGACTCCAAACAAAAAGACATAAGAACTTACAGAATTTCAGTTTGTGGAGGCAAAGCCTAGTAAGATTTTAGCACTGTCTTTCTAATTGCCTCTCCAAGCAGATCCGACATGAGCTCACCTCTTTTACTAATATGCCTTGGCTTGAAAGGCATCATTAAGGATCAGTACCTTATTAAAAGAAAACAACTACATCTTTTTTCTAAAGAATACAAAGTATTAATATATCCAACATCATTCTTTCTTTTTTTTTTTTTTGGTTTTTCGAGGCAGGGTCTTACTCTAGCCCAGGCTGGCCTGGAATTCACTATGGAGTCTCAGGGTGGCCTCGAACTCATGGCAATTCTCCTACCTCTGCCTCCCGAGTGCTGGGATTAAAGGCATGCGCCACCACACCCGGCTCCAACATCATTCTTTTTTATTTTATTTTATTTTAATTTTTTGTTTTTATTTATTTATTTGAGAGTGACAGACAGAGAGAGGAAGAGGCAGATAGAGACAGAGAGAGAATGGGCGCGCCAGGGCTTCCAGCCACTGCAAACGAACTCCAAATGTGTGCGCCCCCTTGTGCATCTGGCTAACGTGGGTCCTGGGGAATCGAGCCTCGAACTAGGGTCCTTAGGCTTCACAGGCAAGCGCTTAACCGCCAAGCCATCTCTCCAGCCCCCAATATCATTCTTAATCTTCACAACATCCATGTAATATCACAATATTATTTTAGAGATGAATGAAAAAATGGCCAACTTGCTCAGTCATCAGAAAGTCAGATTCCAGCAGAAAGTGACAGGGTCAAACACAGATTCAGGCCTGAAAATTTTATACCCAAGTCTCTTCTCTGTTGCCTAGAAAGTCTGAAAACTACAATTCTGTATTAATTTTTATTTTGCTTTTGCTTATTTTCTTTGCAAAAAATATTGATGATTATAAGAAGCCTCAAATATAGTTCCAAGATCATTTTATACTCAAGAAAATCAGAATTAAACTGTATTGTAGTCAGCTCCTTGTTGCTGGATAAATTTTTAAACAGTTTATGTGAGGAACTGGATGTATTTCAGGCCAACAGATCCAAGGGGAAGTTCCATCAGTGGTGGAAGAGGCTGGCTCCTTTTCACAGATCAAAGCAGAGAGACACAATCAAACAGCCATTCCTACAAGCAATCACAAACGTGGCAGTAAACATCAGGGAACTGTAACAAGCAGTAGGGAATCAGATCCATCCCCAAACACACCTTAGAGCTGGGCACCAGGTTCTGCCCTAGGGTCCTCTCTTCTAGCCAGGCAGCTGTCAATCCAAGTTTTAATAAAACACCTGAGTCTATTTGGGGACATATATTCACTCTACCACATATTGTATCAGTTACTTTCTTATTGCTGAGACAAAATACTCAACCAGAACAACTTAGGGCACGAAAGAGTTTATTCTTGCTTATAGTTACAGAGGATGGAGTCATCATGGTGGGAAAAGCATGAAAGGCCAGAGCAGGAAGCCTGGATCACATTTTCTTACCAGCAGAAAAGAAGCAGAAAGAGATATGAAAAGCAGGGTTGCACTATAAACCTTAAGACGTACCCCTGCACACACACATAATGACACACTTCCTCCAACAAGGCTCCACTTCCCAAAGGTTCCACAACCTTCCCAAAACAGTGCCATCATTTGGATATTGCATGTTCAACCAAATGAGTCTATGGAGGACATTTTACACTCAGACCATCACATATACTTTCTAAACAGTATGCTTATGAGACATTTTTTTTTGAAGAGGCTTAATTTTGTGTATATGTGAGCACACATATATGTGTACTATTAAGTCAATTGAGTTCCCCATTCCCATTCATTTGCCCTAAACTGTGAATGTGTTTGGAGAAAGGATATTCAAGAAGGTAATTAAATTATAATTAGGTCATTAGGGCAAGCTTAATCCAATATGAGTAATATCCTTATAAGAGATGAAAACTAGGGGCTGAGGAGATGGCTCAGTCAGCAAAGCCATTGCTATGCAAGTATGGGGAAGAGTTTGTATCCCTAGCACCCATGTAAATTGTAAGTTCCAAGCAAGTTTGGATCCCACTTGTAATCCCAGTGAATGGGAGGAAGAGACAGGAAATCCCCAGTTAAAGTTGGTTAGATGGACTAGCTGAATTTACAAGCTGTGGGCTCAAGCATGAGATTCTATCTCAATAGAAAAAGAAGAGAACCATCAAGAAAGACATCCAATGTCAACCTCTGGCCTCCACATGCACACATTTGTATATGTGCACCCACACACGTGTATGCACACACATACTACATACCACATACACATGCAAAATGAAGAGGAGGAGGAGGAAGAGGAAAGCTGGACACAGATGCAGAGAAAAAAGTTAAACGAAAACAATGGAAGAAGATTCTCATCTAAAAGCCAAGGAGAAAGACCTAAAACATATTTTCCTCTTATCTTTGAAAAGGAATTATCCTTCCCAACACCTTAATCATGCACTTCTACCCTCCAGAAGAAAACACTCCTGCTGCTTAAGTCCCTTGATCTCTGTTACCATGTCATAGGAACCCTATAAAACCAAAAGGGAGTATAATATCTATGTAAAAATTTACAGAATCACATAAGTAATTTCATATATGCTCATCATCTAAGCACATCTATTATTGCATTTCCATGGATCCAAAAAATATTACATTGGTACTTTAACACAAGTAAGTCACAATTTCTAGTTTTTTTTAATTTTTTTCTTTTCAAATTATACAACTCAATTAGAGTGTGGAGATTTAGTATTTAGAAAATCCCATATACAAATATTTGCTAACAAGAAGCAAATATTTCCTTGAACTGAATCTCTGTGGAGGCATTAAGAAAGCAACATATTATGCCTCAAAGAAAAAAATCTTTATTCAAATCCCAACTCTGATATTGTCAAGCTGTATGATGTCAGTAAATCCCTTTACTTCCTTTAATTACTGTTTTATAAAATGTGAATAATAAAATTGAAATCACAGTGAAGCTATGAAAATATAGTTAAGTAATGAATGTAATTGTACACATTGAATAACTCACTTCTTTGGTTAGAGCTCATTTCTTTGGTAATTCTAAGGTGTTCATTTATTTATTGTGTGGCTATTTAATATAAATGGGACAGCTTCTATGATTTCTTTCTCCATATGTTTGTCATTGGTATATATGAAGGGTACTGATTTTTGTGTGTTGATTTTTTTTTTAATCCTGCCACTCTGCTGAAAGCATTTGTCATTTCTGAGAGTTTTTTGGTGGAAGTTTTTGTTCTCTTATATTTAGAATTATGTCATATTCAAAAGGGCTAGTTTGACTTCTTTTCCAACTTGTATCCCTTTTATTTCTCTTGTCTTACTTCTTGAGCTAACACTTCAAGAACTACATTGACAATCAGTGTTGAGAAGGCCACCCTTGTCTAGTTCTCAGCTTAATTAGAATGCTTCAAGTTTTTCCCAATTTATTATGATATGTACTTTGGGTCTGTTGTACATAGCTTTTAGTATGTTGAGATATTATCCCTCCTCCCTAGTTTCTCAAGTGTTGTAATCATGAAGGGATGTTATACTTTGTTAAAGGCCTTTTCTGTATTTATTGGAATGATCATGTGATTCCTGTCTTTAAGTCTATTTATATGATGTATTATGTTTATCAACTTACATATGTTGAACGATCCCTTGTCCCTGGGATAAAACCTACTTGATCAAGATGAACGATAATTTTTGTGTTCTTGAATTTCATTGAGAGTTTTTACTAAGTTTTATCTAAGTTTATCAAGGATATTTCTGCAATTTTCTTGTATCTGTCTAGTTTTGGTATTCATGTAATGCTGGCTTCATAGAAGAAGTCAGGGAGAATTCCCACCATTTCAATTGAGTGAAATAAGAAGAAATATTGGCTTTAGTTCTTCAATGAAAGTTTGGTAGAATTTGGTAGTTAATCCATCTGGGCCTGGATATTTTTGTTGCTGTTGTTGGGAGTCTTTTAATTACATTTTCCATCTCCTTTGATGATATATCTTTGTTCAGGTAATTTATATCACCTGGGTTTAGTTTTGGTATGTTGTATGGCTTTTAGAGTTCCCATTGAAAAATCAGAGGTAATTCTGATGAGTTTACCTATGTATGTAGCAAGCTGTTTTCTCTTTCAGCTTTTAATACACTCTTTGTCTCCAGTGTTGAGAGTTTTAACTATAATGTACCAAGGGGAATTTCTTCACTAATCCTGCTGTTTGGTGTCCTGTGCCCTCTTATACTTTGATGGGCCTCTCTTTTGTGAGAGTAGGAAACTTTTCTTCAATAATTTTTTGAAGATATTCTATATGTCTTTTACCTGTATTTCTTCCCCTTCTTGTATGCCTAAGATCCATATATTTGATCATTTTAATATGTCCCACATTTCCCTCATATTCTGGTCACATTTTTTTTTAAATTGTCATTGTATTTTTCTCTACCAGTCTATTTCTTATATTTTGTCCTCCAGTTCTAATAGTCTATAGTTCAAATGGTCTATTCCATTGGTGAGGCCTTGCTGAGAGTCTTTTAAGAGTTTTATCATTTTTGCTTTCCATTATGTTATTTTTAAGAATCTCTATCTATTTGTTGATTGCAATTTCATTTCCTTTTTAATTTATTAAGTAGAAACTTTGTATGGGCATATCATGCTATGTTACCATAATTTCCCTCTTTTATGCCCCTCCACTGAGGGCACTCCTCAGTGGAATTGCTGGTATTCACCGTGGGGTTCTGGATGAGGAGTTGAGAGAGCAGCATTCAGTCATTCTAGGAAGGGGAATGCCTCTGGATGTTTCCTCCCACTCTGGTCTTACAATCTTTCTGCTCCCTCTTCCAAAAAATTTCCTGAGCCATGGTGGATGTGTTTTAAGTATACTTTAATGTTGAGCTCTCAGCAGCTTCTCAATATCTGATTTGGTGGTGTGTTTTGAGTATCCTCAGTGTCTGTCTCCATCACACTGACACAAATTGTCAGGCTGTCTATGGAAGCAGCATTATTTCTCATCTCACCAATTCCTCTGTGGTTTTACCTGGGCCCTAGCTGATGTGTGAGGAGTGGTTTATCTTCTTCCAGGGAGTCAGCTATCTTTTCTTGTCTTGTTCATAGATTTTGGTTGTCCTTGCTTCTTACTAATTCTGAAAAAGAAGAACAGATTCTCCAGTAGAGAGTGAGATAAGCATTGGTTAAAGGAAATAAGCATTGTTAATTTAGAGAGGTTTTTATGGGTGTAGCATGTCTTTTGGTCAAAAACTAGTAAGAACTTCTCGATGGAGTACAGAATATTGGTCATCATAGGATTCTGACTCAGTTACCAGTTCCATCTATGGGTTCCTTTACACTGAACTGATCTCTTAAACAATCAGAAAGCTATTGATTACCTACCCACCTCAGCTGGGTGCATCATTGCACAGATGTGTGCATCTTGTCAGGCTGATTGCTTTTGTATAGCAGTGTCTCTCACTTGCTCACTACATTGTTGGCCATTCCCCCCCCCACACACACACACACTCCTGTAGTGCTTCGTAGCACTGTACTGGCTAACCATCTGGGAACTGGCTTCCTTCCAGACTCCAGCCAGATCTCTTGATGCTCTAGGTTGGCCTCATGTGGTGTTTTCAGCAATAGCGTCTTACTTTTTTACTTCAGGTGGGTAATAAAGTGCTTTGAAGAAGCCTGTCTTATTTTGGGGACCTTTTAGGTTTCTCTGATTAATAGCTCAATGAGGGTTATAACTTATTTCTGGTACTTGGAGCTACAAGCCAGTGCAAAATATTTTAGGATTAGGCTTCATTCCACTCTCACCAGGGTCCTTCTTAACAGATGATTCCCCTGTACTCCTACTGGGGGTACTATCCAGGAGGAAGGTTTTTATGGAAACAATTCATTTTGGGTATAGTTTTGAGTGGATCTCCCCCTACTTTCCAGTCCCCTCTCCGCAAACCCTTCCATACCTCTATTTGTCCCTCATGTTACCTGTCAGGTATACCTACAACTCAAGCTGTCCAGGTTAGGAACCACAGATGACAGAGAACATGCAGCACTTGTCTTCCTGTGCTTTTGTGAGTTTAATTCTTTGTAGGATCTGCTCCAATTCCATCTATTTTCCTATAAAATTAATAATATCATTTTGCCTTACTGCTGAGCAAAATTGCATTGTATAAATGTGCCATATCTTCTTAATACATTCATAAAATCATGGACATCCTTGTTGATTCTAGTTCTTAGCTATTGCGAATTGAACAGCTGTAAACACGGCTGGGAAATTATCTCTACAGTGAAGAGTGGAGCCTTTAAGTGCCTTGTAGAAGATCTGAGATACCCGTTGGAGATTTAAGATTGTCTCTTAGCTGGGAGTCCTATACAATCAAAAGAAGCTATATACTTTCAACATATAAAGGCACAGAGTAAACGTTTCCAACTTCTATAAGGCATAGCAAGAAAAGAAGGGAACAATGCAAACTCAATAACCATCAAGAAAACATCAAACATTCACAGTTCAAGTCCAATATCATAAGCAGTGACTGAAAGCCTCCAGATTTTCCAATTCCATTTAGCCAGCTGGGCTGAATAGCCAGGAAAAACTTCTATCTAGACCCCAAAGCACTCCATCATAGCCCTTACACAGTCCTGGTATATCCACAAAATCTTCAGGTTTCCATGCAAACCATGGTCCAACCAACCTCTTCATCAGGGTCACCATGCCCTGCCTATATACCACATCTTAGCAGCAGCTCCTGGAACCATGTTCAATTTGTGGCCCTCTCCACACATTTTTCATGCTTCTAAATCAGTTCCAAGTGTACAGGACATATCCATATTCTATCCAAATTCAGGGATAAAATAAACCATGACCTTGAAGAGCAGGTTACTTCCTTGCAATCAACTAATTTCAAAAATGTTTGTATTTCTACCATTCAGTCTTTCATCAGGCATCCTTTCCATTGTTTCACTATAAAGTAGTTGGGCCATCCTCAGTCATGGTAATATCTTTTTAACAGTAGTAGCTTCAGAAACCAGTCTCAGTGCCAATAATTTTAAACTTGCTTGAGTTTTTCTAAACTTTAAATCTTACTATGTCTTTACGCAAGCATGTCAGTCTATTACAAATTTAAGCTTGATCAAACTCTCTGAGCATGTATAACAGAACACAGCTAACCCTTATGCCAGCAGCCCTGCTCCAACAAAGTTCTCTACAGTCTTTACTTCCCCATAGAAGGTTCATATGCAAAGTCTCCAAATATAATTCTCTCTGAACTTAGAATTTTCAAATTCCCACCAGAATAATCCATAAAACTTGGCTTACCACTCTAGAAAGCATCTTCAGTTGCAAGTACCAAGACCATTCCAATTCCTCCAAAGCAAAATATCCAAAAGACCAAAGTCCATGAAACGCAGAGCATTTCTCCTACCCATAACTGTGGGCTAACTCCACAATGCATGACCCATATACCTCAACAAGGAGGGGCCAGGAGGATGGGGTAGGACATGGATGAGCCTAACAATGGTACCAACTTGACTGTATTCACTGAGTACAAAACTAATTAATAAAAACGGGGTCACTTAAACAACTCTTCCAGAAAGAAAAAACAAACCAAAATCCATATGTTCATATTCATCACAAAGTAATAATCCACTCTCTGGTACCAATTCTGTCATAGTCAGCTTCAAATTACTGGGATGTATCTCCAAACAAGAAACAGTTTATGGGAGGAATAGGATTTATTTGTAGCTTTCAGATTCAGGGGAAGTTCCGTAATAATGAAAGACCTGGCCCCTTTTACAGGTCCACACAGAGACAGAAGCAAGCACACTCTAGGAACCTCAGGAAGAGCTCAAGCACTCTGTGTACCTTTAGACGGGAATTCTATATCTGCCCCCATGTCTTAGTTCTGGACCCCAGGATCCACCTATAGTAGCAACTGGAAGGCCAAGGAGCTTTAATAAAACTGAATCTATTGGGGGATATTTATTCAAAATACCATCCACACCTTTTGCTTAGAAAATCTTTATCTATCCTTTCACAGTGAGGTATCTATCCTTAACGGTGAGTTGGGTTTCTTAAAGATAGAAGTTAGAGGGTCCATTTTTCTGATCTACCCTGTTAACTTGTGTCTTTTGTTAAGTGAGTTAAGACCATTAATATTTAAGGTTATAACTGTGAAGTTCAGTTTAATCCTTGCCATGTAGGAGGCATTATGGGGTTTTGTGCTTCTTGGGCTTTTCTATGCTTTTTTTTTCCTCTTTTTTAAAAAATTATTTATTTTTATTAATTAGTTGGTACTCAGTGAATACAGTCAAGTTGGTACCATTGTTAGGCTCATCCATGTCCTACCCACTCTGCTTGGCCCCTCCTTGTTGAGGTATATGGGTCATGCATTGTGGAGTTAGCCCACAGTTATGGGTAAGATAAATGTCTCTGCATATCATGACCCAACACGTGGCTCTGACATTCTTTCCGGCCCCTCTTCTGCAAAATTTCCCTGAGCCATGTCGGGTTCATTTTGGGTCTGCTTCAGTGATGAGGAGTTGGGGCCTCTGTGTCTCTGGATTTGGTAGGAGTTGATTGCTCTCTGTGTTGATCTCCTTCACCCCTGTGCTGGTACCCAGTTCACCAAGAAAACAGCATCCTTGCTTGTTTCAACTGGGGCCCTTTTGAGATATGGTGGTTCTCTCCTTAGGATCTGTGTCTATCTGAAAAAGAGAAGCAGATTCTCCAACAGAGAGTAAAGTTAGCATCATACAAATGGATTAACCTTTATTGTTTTATAGAGAATTTAATAGGTGTAGGCCCTCTTGTAGCCCACGATTGGTGGTAGCTTGATAATGGAGAGCAAGCTCATGTTTGGATATGTTCTGACTTGTTTCCCAGCTCCAGCTATGGGTCACGTTCCACTGAGCGGATCAGTTAGCCAAATCAAGAGCAGTTGGCTGTGCTTGACTATTGCACTTGTGTCAGCATCATGTCAGGTTGTTTTCTGCTAAGTAGGTTAGACCATGAGTTGCTTGGACAGATATTGGTCATTTTCCCCCAGTCACCCATGTAGCACTTTATGGTACTAGATGTGCTGTCTGGGGACTGACTCTCTTCCAGCTTTCAGCCATGCCATTCCATTTTATGTGTCAACTGCATATGGTGTCTTCAGCAGTAGGGTCTTACCACTAACCTTTGGTGGGTCATCAAGTACTTAGGCAGAAATCTCTCTTTCTTTTAGGAAACCTTGTAGGTCTCTCTGATCAAAAGCTCATTGTGGATGATAGCCACCTGCTAGTACTGGGAGTTGCAGGTCAGTGTCCACTAAGAGAAGGAAGAAAAAGATAACTAATATAAAAGAGTTAGAGAGGAGAGAGAGAGAGATAGAGAAGCTGTAGAAGATTAAGGTCAGTCTTCATCATACCCTCTCCATTGTCTTGTGGCTCAGGTGTTCCCGCTAAGGGCCTAATGAAGGTTCATCCATTTGTTCTGCCTTTTAGGATGTAGAGTTTTATGGTACCCTTGCCATTTAGGTCTAGATTTGTATTTCCCACATCCTCCCTTGCCCTTCCTTGCCCTCCCTTACCTCCCCACCTAACCCCACCCTATTGTCTAGTCCTCAAGATGCTTCCTGGGTATTTCTGCATCTTGGGTAGATTCAGGTTAGGTGCTGTAGATGAGTGAGACTATGAGGCGATTATCGTTCTTTGATTGGGTAAGTTCAATGAGAATGATCTGTTCCAGGTTCAACCATTTTTGCTCAAATTTCATTGTGTCATTTTTTCTTGCTTCTGTGTAGAATTCCATTGTGTAGATATACCACATCTTAGTTATCCGTTCTTCTAGTGATGGACATCTGGGTTGATTCCAGCTCTTAGCTATTACGAATTGAGCAGCTATAAACATGGTTGAGCAAATCTCTCTGCACTGAGGTTTAAAGGTCTTAGGGTACATGCCCAATAAGGGAATAACTGGGTCTGTTGTTAACTCTATAGTCAGCTTTTTCAAGAGTCTCCATATTGCTTTCCAAAGTGGTTGTACCATCTTACATTCCCACCAACCATGGATGAGGGTTCCTAATTCTCCACATCCTCGCCAGCATTTATTTTCATTTGATTTTTTGATGTTTGCTATCCTTACTGGGTTAAGGTGGAATCACATAGTTGTTTTCATTTGCATTTCCCTGATGATTAAGGATGATGAACATTTTCTTAAGTGTATGTTTGACATTTGTATTTCTTCCTCTGTGACCTGCTTGTCCAGCTCTTTGCCCCATTTTGTGAGTGGGCTGTTTGAATTTTTATTGTTTAGGTTTTTGAGTTCTTTGTAGATTTTAGAGATTAGGCCTCTGTCAGTTGGATATTCAGCAAATATTTTCTCCCATTCTGTGGGTAATCTATTGGCTTTGCTTATTGTATGCTTGTTTGTAAAGAAACTCTTCAGCTTCATGTGATCCCATTGGTTGAGTGACTTTTTAAGATCGTGAGCTACTGGGGTTTTGTTCAGGTAGTCTTTCTCCATTCCTATATCATGGAAAGTTCCTCTTATATTTTCTTCCAGTAGTAACTGAGCTTCAGATCTTATATTGAGGTTTTTGATCCATTTGGACTTGAGTGTTGTGCATGGCAAAATGTGTGGATCAAGTTTCAATTTCCTGCTTATGGTTATACAGTTTGTCCAGCACCATTTGTTGAAGATGCTGCCTTTTTTCCAGCCTATGTTGTTAGGGCCTTTGTCAAATATCAAGTAGCTGTAGTTGCTTGACCCAAATCTGGGTCCTCAAGTCTATTCCATTGACCTATACCAAGATTTTTATGCCAGTACGATGCTTTTTTATTACTAAGGCTTTGTAATACAGATTTAGATCAGGTATGTTGATACCTCCAGAGGTATTTCTTTTGCTGAGCATATGCTTGGGTATCTGAGGCCTTCTGCCTTTCCATATGAAATTTGAGATCGTTTTTTTTATCTTTGTGAAGAACAATGTTGGGATTTTAATTGGAATTTCATTGAATCTGTATATTGCCTTTGGTAGGATTGCCATCTTCACAACGTAAATTCTGCCTATCCAGGACCATGGGAAGCCTTTCCTTTTTCTCAAATCCTCCTCCATTTCATTTTGTTCATTTTGAGTGTTTTTATGTTTTCATTGTATAGATATTTCACTTCCTTGGTTAACATTGTTCCAAGGTATGTTATTTTTTTGTTGCTATTGAAAATGGGACTATGTCCCTTATTTCTTTCTCTGTATCTTTGTCATTAGCATATGGAAAGGCTACTGATTTTTGTGCATTGATTTTGTATCCTGCTACATTGCTATAGGAGTTAACCTCTTCAGGAGTTTTGGGATGGAGTCTCTCAGTTGTATCACATATACAATCATGTCATCATGAATAGAGCTAACTTAACTTCTTCCTTTCCAAATTGTATCCCTTTCATTTCTTTCTCTGGACTTATTGCTTGAGCTAGGACTTCCAGTACTATGTTGAAGAGCAGAGGTGAGAGTGGACAACCCTGTCTTGTTCCTGATCTCAATGGGAATTCCTCCAGTCTCTCTCCATTAAGTATTATTTGGGCCTTAGGAGGTTTGTGTATTGCCTTTATTATGTTAAGATATGAACCAACCATGCCAATTCTCTCCAATGTTTTTATCATGAAGTGATGTTGTATCTTGTCAAAGGCCTTTTCTGCATCTATCAAAACGATCATGTGGTTTTTGTATTTAACCCTTTTATGTGGTGTTTTTCCATATGTTGAACCACCCCTGTGTTCCTGGGGTGAATCCCACTTGATCAAGGTGGATAATGCTTTTGATGTGTTGTTGGATTCGGTTTGCAAGGATTTTGTTCAGGATCTTTGCATCTTAGTTCATCAGGGAAATAGGCTGGTAGTTGTCTTTCCTTGTGGCATCTCTGCCTGGTTTTGAAATTAGGGTGATACTAGCTTCATGAAAGGAGTTGGGTAGCTTTCTCTGTACTCCAATTGTGTGGCACAGTTTGAGAAAGATTGGTTTGAGTTCTTCCATGAAGATTTGATAGAATTCATCTGAGAAGCCATCTGGTCCTGGACTCTTCTTTTTGGGGAGGATTTTTATTACTTTTTCAATCTCAATAAGCATGATAGGTTTGTTTAGGAGGTTAATCTGCTCTGAGTTTAGTTTTGATAGATGGTATGTCTCCAGTAATTTAGCCATTTCCTCCATATTATCTAGTTTTGTGGAGTAGAGGTTTTTGAAATAACTCCTGATGTTTCTCCCAATATCTCTCCTTTTTCATTTTGAATTTTGTTAATTTGAAGCATCTCTCTCTCTCTCTCTCTCTCTCTCTCTCTCTCTCTCTCTCTGTTTTTTTTTTTTCTTGATCAAATTGGCTAGGGTTTGTCAATCTTGTTTATTTTTTCAAGAACCAGCTCTTTGTTTTGTCAATTTTCTTAATTGTTTTCTTAGTTTCAAGTTCATTAATTTCTGCTCTGATCTTAATCATTTCTTTCCTTCTGGAGCTTTTTGGGTTGGATTTTTCTTGCTTTTCCAGTGTCTTTAGGTAGATGGCTAGGTTATTGATTTGGAATCTCTCTGTCTTTATTATGAAGCCATTTAGTGCTATGAATTTTCCCCTGCTGACCTCATTCATTGTGTCCCATAAGTTATGGTACGATGTGTGCTCGTCGACATTCATTTCTAGAAATTTTGCAATTTCATTTTTTTTGTTTTGTCCACTATTCATTTATTGTTTAAAAGTGTGCTATTCAGGGCTGGAGAGATGGCTTCGCAGTTAAGGGCTTGCCTGTGAAGCCTAAGGACCCTGTTTCAAGGCTCAATTCCCCAGGACCCACGTTAGCCAGATGCACAAGGGGGTGCATGCGTCTGGAGTTTGTTTGCAGTGGCTAGAAGCCCTGGCGTGCCCATTATCTCTCTCTATCTGCCTCTTTTTCTCTCTCTGTCACTCTCAAATAGTATAAATAAATATATAAATAAAAATGAACAAAAAATATTTAGAAGTGTGCTGTTCAGTTTCCAGGAACCAATGGGATTCTTGGTGGGTCTTTTGTTGTTAATTTCTAGCAATATAGCATTGTTATCTGATACCATGCAGGAAATTATGTCTGTATTCTAAATATATGGAGGCAGGCTTTGTGACCCAGTACATGATCTATTTTAGAGAATGTTCCATGGGCTGCTGAGAAGAATGTGTAGTCTGTGGATTTGGGATGGAATGTTCTGTCGATGTGCATTAGGTCTAAGTGATCTATGGTTTTGTTGAGCTCTCTTACTTCCCTGTTGAGTTTCTGTTTGGATGATCTGTCTATTATTGATAATGGTGTGTTACAGTCCCTAACTATGATGGTGTTGGTGGTTATTTCTGTTTTATTGTCAAGTAGGTTTTGGTTTATGAACTGTGGTGCCCCTGTGTTTGGTGAATACAGATTTACCATTGTAATATTCTCTTGATGGTTTGGTCCCTTGATAAATAGGAAGTAGTTTGTCTTTTTTGACTAATTTTGGTTTGAAGTATATTTTATTCAGTATTAATATAGCTACGCCTGCTTGATTCTTATTCCCATTTGCTTGGAATATTGTTTTCCCCTCTTTTGCCCTGAGGAGGTGTCTGTCTTTAGTGTGAGATGGGTTTCTTGAAGACAACAGATTGAGGAGTCAAATTTTCTGATCTAGTTTGTTAGCTTGTGTCTCTTGATGGGTGAATTAAGGCCATTAATATTTAGGGTAATGACTGTGAGGCTTGATTTGATCCCTGCCATATTGTGTTGGTATATGTGGTTTGGTGTTTTCATGGACTTTGATGTTTTTTGTGCCTTCTCTGAGTTTGGTTATTGTAATCTGCTTCTTATAGGCGTTTGAGTTTGATTATTTGATTCTTCTGTGTGGACAATTTCCTGAAATACTCTCTGTAGGTTTGGTTTTGTGTTCATAGAATTGTAAAGCTGAGTTTTGTTGTGGAATGTTTTTCTTTCACCGTCTATTATGAGGGATACTTTTGCTGGGTAGAGTAGTTTGCACAAGAAGCCATAGGTTCTTAGATTTTGCAGTGTTTCATTCCAGGCCCTTCTGGCTTTCAGGGTTTCCATTGAGAAGTCTGAAGTAATTCTGATGGGGTTACATTTAGAAGTGATGTGCTGTTTTTACCTAGCTTTTTAAAGGATTTTCTGTTTGGTGTAAATGTTTAGAGTCTTAATGACAATATGTCTTGGAGAATTTCTCCTTTGATCCAATCTTTTTGGAGTTCTATTGGCTTCTTGTATCTTGATGGGCCTTTCTTTTGAGAGAGTGGGGAAGTTTTCTTCAATTATTTTGTTAAATAAGTTCTCCTTGCCTTTGGTCTGAATTTCTTCTCCTTCTGGTATTCCTGTTATCTGGATATTAGGACGTTTAAGGGTATCCCACAATTCCCTCATGTTCTGTTCACAGAAAAATTTGAACTTATTGAAACTTTTGAATTCTCAAACTGTTTCTTCCATCTTGTCTTCCAGTTTGGAGTTTCTATCCTCCACATGGCTGACTCTAGTCTTGAGAGTTTTGGACTGCTCAATTAGGTTTGCATTTTCTACTACTTTTCTTTGTACAGTTTCCATCCCTCTGTCAAGCTCCCTTTTCACATCATTTTCTGATTTTCTTGATGCTTCTTGGAATTCATCCTTGCATTTCTTTATGTCTTCATTTAGCATCACCAGCTGATTTTTGAGGTCCTCCTTTTTTTTTTCCACTCCCCCTCATATCTCTTAAGTGTCTTTGAACTCCTTCCATTTTCTTATCTATTAGGTCTAGTCTAGTGATGGTGGCATCCACATGATTATCAGTCATTTGTTGCTTTTCTGCAAGTTCTACCAGTAGCTTGGTCAGGGTTTCATTGCTCATAGCTTCATTTTGGTGTTCTGATCCTAGTGTCTTTTCTGTGTTTTGATTAGAGATGTTCATTGTAGCTCTCACTTGGCACAATGCCAAAGCAGCCTGAGCTCCTGTGTGGCAGTGGCACCAAAGTTGCCTGAGCCCTCACGTAGTGATGCACCAAAGCTGCCTTCGCTTGCACTCGGAGGGACGCTGAAGCACCAAGCACTGAAGAAGCCTAAACTCGCTCACAGTGGAATACTGGGACCCAGAAGCAGTCTGAGCTCACCTGGAACAGGACACTGTTGGTCAGCCGGTGCTGACCAATGGCAGATAGTCAGGGGCTTGCACCTGAGCTGGCACAGGCAGACCTGCAGAGTGAGCCTGAGCTTGCATGGGCAGGTGGAATGGGCCTGAACTCGTGTCTGAAAGGGCGGAGGCCAGAGCAGTAAGTGGACAAATGGGCAGAGCAGGCTAAGGTTGCACAGGGGGATCAGCAGCATGCCTGTGGCGGGCAAATGGAACAATGGAGCTTGAGCTCCAGCAGACCAGTGGTAGGAGCCTGCTCAAGGTCACGCATGGGCAGGGGTAGCAGCGTCATTTCCCCTGTGCAGTGAGGCAAGTGGAGCTATGTTGGCCTGGGTCCTGTTTCCTGCCATAAGTGCAGGAGTATCCTGAAGCTGGGATTGTGGGTACAGCACCTGCTTTGGGGTTGGGGGCTGGTGGGATACCCATGAGTGAGGGAATCAGGGATTCCCTCCCCCCCCCTCTGTGCCCTCCTCCTGGCAATCTATTAGGGATTTATCTCCCCTAAAAGATCCAGTGGACCCTTCTATGCCTTGCCTTTCTTTCCAGAGGATGTGCAGCACACTTAGGCTGTCAGCATTTTGGCCGGGAGTTTTGGGCTTTGTATGTTTTTGCACCTGCTCTAGTTTTGGTTATTGGGTTCAGGCCCCAAACACACCTACACCTCACCTGCTCTGAGAATACAGGCCAAAAGCACAATCACACCTCACCTAATCTGAGCCACAGGTCCAAATACTTTCAGACCCCAAACATGCAGGGAATTGGTGATCACATTGGTTGTTCCTGATGGTGGCAGGTGAGGGTAGTGGAGATCCAATTATAGAGCATGAACCTCAATCCCATTGGTTGTGGGCCCTTTCTGGGACATGGGTTTGTGGGCATGGTCTGGGCTCTTTGGTGGCAGGCAGAACCATGCTAGTGAGCCTACCGCACCAGAGCAAGTATGTGGACCAGGCAGCTCTCTGCTTGAGTTGGCCCTAAACATGTGAGTGTGGGAATCAAGAAGCTCCCCACTTGCTCATGCTTTTGTGTGGTCTCCTAGCACTGAGTGTGTGATCAGGCTTGTGTAGCCTCCAATATGTAGAGTGTGGAGATTCAACTTTTCCATTCTTGACTTGCCCAAACATACCTAGGTGATCTTGAAGTTTCCTGGTTGCCCAGTCCAGACATGCCTAGGGGGTCCAGTGATTCTCTGGTTGCCTGGCTCAAATATATCCAGGGATCTAGTTGTTCCCTGCTTGCCTAGCCAGAACCCACTGAGGGCAGGCAGATCCCTGCTTATGCCCACATTTCTTTATCTTTCATCATTAAAAAATATTTTATTTATGTATTTATTTATTTGAGAGAGAGAAAGAGAAAAAGGTAGACAGAGAGAGAGAGAGAATGGGTGCACCAGGGCCTCCAGCCACTGCAAATGAACTCTAGACACGTGTGCCCCCTTGTGCATCTGGCTAATGTGGGTCCTGGGGAATCGAACTGGGGTCCTTAGGCTTTGCAGGCAAATGCTTTAACTGCTAAACCATTTCCCCAGCCCCTATTCCAACATCTAAATGGGAAGTCAGGGATTATTTTACAGTTTGAATGAACCGTCCAACTTTTCTGCATACAGTAGCAGGAGTGGGCATATTTTCTATTTTGAATTCTCTGGGCTTGAAATTTTCTCTTTCATTATGAGCTTCCGCTATGGAACTATATATTCTTGGTTGTGATATCTTGCCTTGATTTCTTCTATCATTCATTTTGTGTTTTGTTTTCTCATCTCAAGATAGTCCTTTTGTCTTGCTAAGAATGCACAATAGCAGCTCTTCTGGAGCCTGCTGTTGACCAAGGCCTGGTCAGCCTTGATTGAGGTGGGTTTGGGGTGGTTGATCTCTCTTCAGGTTAAGCTCACTTGAATCTGAGCATGCTCCTCCTTCTTTGTGCAGTCTAATCATATCTGGGCTGGTCCATGAAAGGCCTACCTGTTCAGTGTTCAGGCTGTGGAGTGTGATCACCTCTAATCAGGGAGGCACAGCTAGGCATGCCAGGCCAGAGAGTGAGGAGTTGTATGCACATAGGGGGAAGGGAGAAGACCTCAACTAGATCCTGATTCCCCTACACTAATGAGCTCCTGGAGCTTTAGAATATGATCAGGGCACAGGGAAACAAGTGAGTTCCATGTATAGTATGGTTGATCCCCAATCCCAGCAAATGGTGGAATTTCATCTGTTCCATGGTTACCATATCATACTGAGTACTTAGGGCTCCAGAGTTCCTATTGATGACAGTAGGGAAGTTGAGGCTCAAAGACACAGGGCCAGAATGAAGTTCCAACCTTAGTGTGACTAATCCCCAGTCTTAGGAAATGGGAACTGGGTGGTTCCCACTAGAGGTGGATAGTAAACTCATCTGAGCCCTGGTCACCCTCACTTAGTGGTTACCTGCAGCTCCTGAGTCCCTATTGCTCTTATGTTTGTCTTATCACCTTTATTGTTAGATATGTAGATGTGAAGATACATCTTCAGGGTTCAAGGTGCCAGATGTGGATTCTGTATTATTCCTAAGTAGAGTACTAACACTTAGAGTGTCCCAAGCTGGTGGATATGCCTACTGTGCAAATGTCCTACTAGTGAATTAAAAGTAATAAACCTTTTGACAGCAATAGTTACTGGTTCACAACTAACCCATAACATTGGAATTGCTACAAGGGATGGGCATACCACAAACCATGCAGATGCAGATGGAGTACCTTGCTCCACTCCAAGATGAGGATAAGGGCTTCACTAAGAGAAAATAATGTGTGAAATGAATTTGAAGCTGGAGTTAAAGCTCACTGAGTATCACACTAAGGGAAGGAAGAGATAGATTTGAGCAAAGAAAAAAAGCATGGTAAAATGTGATGTCTCTTGACAAGTACTCACTTATGAGTTTGTTAAGCTTTCTCTGTGGGTGGCTGAAAGAGTAGATAATAGATAAAAGTCTCTGCTCTCATGAAATGGCATTGTGGTTTTAGAGGAAGGGAGACACAGATAATTAATAAATACATGATTATTGTACTTTTACAATCAACACATACAGCATAGAAAATACAATGGGCTAACAAGCCAGTTCTAGAATACTTGTTTTATTTAATGAACTAGAGTCATTGAGGAAAGTGTCTGTTATCGATGACAGTTGATCCCAATTATTAACAGGATTCACACGTGTGAGTACAAGGTAGATAACTAATTCAGACAAGAGCATGTACCCAGAGCCTGGATTTTCTTAGAAAATCCAAGAAATAGGCAGAAAGACCATATTACTGAAGCTTGTGCATACAGAGTAAGTTGACAGGTGAGATGTCAAATGTATAGGAGGTACCAGCCTAAAATATTTAATGCTATTAGAGTATTGTGGTACAAAAATTAGAATAGTAGTCAGTAAAGCAGCATACAGTATTTAATATACCTTGTATAAATTAAATTCCTAGATAAAAGCCACACTTAGGTTAGAGAGTTTTAAAGGCTGATCGAATGGTTAGAACTTCATTATTGTGGAGAGCTGGAATACCACGTATACAGAACCAATTATCTTGGTTATCTTTATTCTTCTACTCATTGCCTACCTCTGTGTCTCATCTAACAGCCTTTTGAATATTAGATAAAATCTTTGTAATGTTTTCTTAGCATACCACTTGCTTCCACCAACCCAAGCTAAAAAATCATTAGATAGCATCTGAGACCTTTACAAATGTGTTCTCTACTTTGCCTAAGGTCCCCACCAATATATTTGGTAAATACACTGCTTTACAGTATTCTTTTCTTCTGCATCTATAAAAGTTCATTAAAATACTTCCATATTGAAACATGTTGTTTGGGCAACCTAAAACCACATTCCCAGGCCATGGTCACTCATATTTGGATCAGAATAAACTATCTCTTATTCCTTGGAGATGAAGGCCATGTTTCAAACTGACACTTGCCATGGAATTAAGAACTTTCACCAGGTGAGATGGTTAATTTTATATGTCAACCTAGTATAGCTACAGGATGCTCAGATAGCTGGTTGGACATTATGGAGGTTGTGTTAGTGTAAATGTTTCTGGAAAATTTTAGCATTTGTGTTTGCAGGATGAGTAAGGCAGATGGCCCTCCCACTATGAGTGAGCAATATCTTGTTCATAAAAGACAAAGCCAAAAGTCAAAGGAAAGGTATGTGTCATTCCCCTGCCCACCAGGCTTGAGTGAGGATATGGATTTGCTGCTGTCCTTTCTCTTGAGTCATAGACCTCAGCACTCAGAGTGGGATCTGTGCTGCTGCTTTCCAGCTACCATGTAATAGAATTCATACATATTTGATGGGTGGGGATGGTGTGTGTGTGTGTGTGTGTGTGTGTGTGTTGGTCTTTGTGATGGTTTGATTGTAAAATGTCCCCCATGAGCTCATACGTTTGACCACTTGATCCCCTGATGATGGTATTATTTGGAAATGTTCTAAACACTATTCAGAGGTGGAGACTTGCTGTGTGAGACTGGGGGTGACCTTGAGATTTTATAGTTCAGCTTCATTTTCTAGTCTCTCTATCTTCTTCCTGTGTAGAAATAATGGCAGCTTCCCACTCTGCCCTGCCATGAAGCTTCGCTTTGAAATTGTAAGTTGATTTAAATCCTCAAGTTGCTTCTGGCCAGGCAGTTCAGAGCAATGAGAAAGAAACGGATACAGTCTTGCTTAACTGAAAAGCTCCTGATGAATCAGGCTGAAAAACAACCTTGCCCTTCTCTTCACTATAATTAAAACCTTGTAGGGGCTGCAGAGATGGATTAGCAGTTAAGGCGATTGACTGTGAAGCCTGAGGCCCTAGGTTTGACACTCCAGAACTCACATAATATAGATGCACAGGATGGTACATACATCTGGACCTTGTCTGCAGCGGCTCTGGCACACCCATTCTCTCTCTCTCTTTTTCTTTCTCTCTGTCATAAATAAATAAATAAAAATAAAATATATTTTTAAAAATCCTTGTAAAATGGAGAATACATGTAAGCTAAACCTCAGTATTTCTTTTATTTTTAAGTAGGGCCTCACTCTAGCCCAGTCAGACTTAGAACTCACTCTGTAGCCCAGGATAGCCTTGAACTATTGGTGACCCTTCCAAATTCTGGGATTAAAGGCATGCACCATCACACCCAGATAACCTCAGTTTTTTTTTTTTTTTGTTTGTTTGTTTGTTTTTGAGGTAGGATTTCATTCTAGCCCAGGCTGACCTGGAATTCACTATGTAGTGTCAGGGTGGCCTTGAACTCATGGCGATCCTCCTACCTCTGCCTCCCAAATATTGGGATTACAGGCATGCACCACCACACCTGGTTTAACCTGTTTTTTTTTTTTTTTAAGTGGTCCTACTCAAGTTTATCCAGGACCTTTATCTTAAATTCTATCTATAAGGGATATTCATAGCAGAAAAGATTTGAGATTAAATATCTCAAACTTGTCTGTGTGAGCCTAGAATCCAAACTCAACAGGAAGGTATCCAAGAAAAAGGCAAATTTACACAAGCTCTTTTTCTTTCTTTTCCTAAGCCCCCTGGATATAGAATACCCTTTGTTAACTAGCCAGGAGGAAGAAATCCAGCTTTACAGAACATGTGATCTCAGAAAGCAAGGAAAGAAATATTTAAGCTGTTATTCAAATGAGTTTCATTTCAATTACTATTTTCCTTTCTGTCAAAATCAGTTATTCTCACCCATAACATGGTCATGGCTTGTGGAACTGATTGGAGGTTCCACCTCCATATTTTTCTCCTGATGTTTTCCTCTTTGGGTGTGGGTTGTTCTGTAATGTTGTTGATTTTCCCATGGCAGCAAGTCCCACAAACTTGTTCTTACATGGCTATAAAATAAAATGAATGTACATAGGGAAAGGAGCCTTGCTCCCAGTCAAGTTCTGCCCAGTGGGGCTCACTATGCAATCAGCTTCCTAAGCAGAGATTTTTTTTTTTTTTATGGGACCTGTTTACTCTCATTGCTTAAAGGCACAGTGACTATTTCTTGGGTTTTTTGTTGCTATTGTTGTGGTAGTTTGTGGTTTTGTTTTTGTGTTTTGCCTTGTGACTCTGAGAGGAATGCTGGTCCCCAGATGACTTTGATGGGCTAATTGCAGGATCACACTGAGCTAATTGCCATCAAGTCTAAGTACCTGTCAACACCTTCATGATGCTATCAGCTGGGGCTGTTGAATACTCATGAAATAGAAAAAAGGGGAAATGAAAAGAGAGCACTTAAGTATTTCTTTCTTTCTTTCTTTTATTTTCTTTTTCTTTTTTCTTTTCTTTTGGTTTTCTGAGGTAGCATCTCTCTGTAGTTTGGGCTGACCTGGAATTCACTATGTAGTCTCAGGGTGGCCTCGAACTCATGGCAATCCTCCTACCTCTTCCTCCCAAGTGCGAGTGCTGGGATTAAAGGCATGAGCCACCATGCCTGGCAAGTATTTCTTAACATGTAGCTATTATATTGAATTAAGCAATATTCCCACAATCAGACCAGGGCCCTTTGACTCTGTCTCATGTTATTCTTTGCTCTGTCTTCTGAAAGTCAGGCCTGAGTAACAAAATAACTGCTAAATCATTAAAGTTTTAAAAAGTTTATTCAGTTTCAGCTTTAAAAACCTTTCGTAAATTATATATTCTGACTTTCCATGCCCTGATTGGCTGGAAGAAGCACAGGTTAAAATCTCAGTGAGGCTGAAGTGAGGATATTAGGTAGAGTGAGAAGAGTCAAGATTACAGATAAATTGAGCCTATGTTAAGCTTATTTTTCCTGTTCTTTTATATAACTCAAGACTTTTTTTTTAATCAAATTCTAGACTTCTAAAACATCAAATTCAAGGCTTTTTATATACTGGAATGCCTTTTTGTTTCCAGCCCAATAGCTCACATTTTCAAACTTCAGGGAGATGGCTCAGTGGGTAAAAGCATTAGCAGAACAAGCATGAGGACCTGAGTTCAATCCCTAGCAAACCATGTAAAAAATGGGTGTAGTTATACATGCGTATAACCCCAGTGTTGAGGGAGATAGAGGCAGGATAGTTGCTAGGGCTCGCTAGTCAGCCAGACTGACAGAAAAACTGTAGGCTCCAGATTTAGTAAGAAAATCAGTCTTGGGGAAAAAGAGCAATAGAGGAGAACAGGCTATGTTCTCTGGCCTTTGCACTCATGTGCACACACACAAGTTATAAGCCATATGCAAGCACACTACACATACTGCACACATAAAATTACCATCTTTCTTTTCTTTTTTTTAAAGATTATTTATTTATATTTATTTATTAGTGATAGATAGAGGGGGAGAGATAGAGATAAAGAGAGTGAGAATGGCCAGAACCTCTAGCCACTGCAAACAAACTCCAGATGCATGCGCCACCATGTGCATCTGACTTACATGGGACATGGGGAATTAAACCTGGGTCCTTAGGCTTTGCAGGCATGTGCCTTAACTCCAAAGCCATCTCTCCAGCCCTAAAATTACCACTTTCTCAAAGACAACATCCTCTAGTATTGGTATTTCTCTTTGCTATATTATCACAATTATTCATTCTATTTTTTAAACACTTAAGGTTAGGAATCATATTGCTTTCTCTTTCTGATTTATCTCCTGCACATAGATATTCATCAAATCCATTTTCAAATAAATGTTGAATGGTAAACTCTTAAGATTCATCTCAACATATCTTTAAACAGATCATAAAGACTGTGTGCACATTGTGCCAATTCAATGTAATTGAACAATTATAATCTCATTATGAGTCATTCAGTGAAGAAATGAGAATCAAAGATCATTCTAAATATGTGGTTGTCTGAGATGATGACATCACGATTCTGCTATTGGCTGGTTATAAAATATCTTCCACAGACTCATAAACACTGGGTCTAAATTTGAGGATACTGTTTTAAGAAATCATGGTACCTTCAAGAGACAGAAGTCTAGCTAGAGAAAGTAGATTTCTGAAGGACAGCTTTAAGATTTATTAACCCAATCCTATTTCCTGTTTTGCTGGGCTTTCTGATCCACCCAGATGTAAGCATCTGCCTAACTCTACTGTCACCACAGCCCCAAGCTGCTCGCACTGTCATGTCCTTCCTGCTATAATGGAGTACAACTATTAGACCATGAGAGAAAATAAACTGTTCCCCTTGTAAGTTGTCTGCTCACAGTGATGGAAAAGAAGAACTAATACAAATTTGATTAATTGTGAATTCATCTGTGTTGATTGGGTACTTTTTATGCATCACAAGATTTTGTCACAGAGCACACACATGAAATTGTATGATATGGATCATACTGTTGTGAGGTTGAATCTCCATAATGATGTGGGAGAGAGGCTAGGTTCTGGGTTTAGAACTCCCCTTGTCCTGACTCTCAAGTTTTCAGTTCTTATCTATTGTTTGAGAAGAATAGGAAAACATAGACACTGAGAAGGGTTTATTATAAAGGATTTATTGGGATGGAGAGATAGTTTAGCAGTTAAGGTGCTTATCTGTGAAGCCTAAGAACCAGTGTAATATTTCCTAGTATTCATGAAAGCCAGATAAGCCAGGTGCACAAGGTAGCATATGTGTCTGGAGTTCATTTGCAGTGGCTAGAGGCCCTGTCCCACCCAGTCTCTTTCTCTATCTCATAAATAAAAAATAAATAAATAAAATGTTTGAAGGATTTATTAAGAGAGAAAAAGTGAGAGAGAGAGAGAGAGAGAGAGAGAGAGTAAGTGAGAGTTAAAGGAAGAATGGGGAAGCTCCAAAGGCAAGAGGAATTTCTCCATGACCAGCTCAGCTCAGATGACAAAATCTTTCTCATGTGCAAACTTGGATCAAGTCTATTTATGTGAATTATGCATCCAATTAGTATGTGTCTCATTGCCAACGCCCAATGTATTTGAAAAATATTGATTGTTAGGTTCAAGAAGACTGCTGACCCAGGAAGGACCTGCCTACAGGTAATAAACCCAGGAAAAGTTCAGGAAGAATAAGCCAGCTACTCCTTATCACCATATTGGATGAGATGGGAGGTCTAGTCTCACTAGGACACAATGGCATTCATGTTCTTTTGAGCTAGTCTTTACTTGTCTACCTTGCTCCTATCTATATCAATACAAAAACTTCTTTCTAGGTATTTCACTATAAGAAAATATGAATCCTTTCAAAAGTAGGAAAAGAGAGAAATTAGTTTTAACTGGGAAGTTGGGATTATCTTAATTTAGGATATGTAAGTTCTTCAAAAGGGGTTCACCAAGGAGCATACAGAAGAAACTATACTCCTAAGGGGGTCCTTACAAACTTGACAGTTTCCTGTTCTCATTTATAGTAAAGATTATAATGAAGATAATCATTCAATTCATAATAGTCCCTTGAAGGTCACCCAAAATTCATGTCCTTTTTAATATGAAAATGCATTCAAAATGCATAGAAGTCTTAAAAATCCTTAACTTATTTGAGTTAAATAAAGTTAAATATCTTGTCTAAATATCATAGAAATTGGATTTGAGTAAGGTTCCATATATGATGTCTGAAGCAAAATTTCTCTCCATTTGTGTTGCCATGAAAGCATACAAGTTATGTTCTTCAAAAATATTGTGGTGAGATAAGACATTCCAAAAGGGATGAATAGGGACTGAGGAGAAGGTTTAGCAGGTAAGAGTACTTGCATGAAAACATGAGGAGTTGAAGTGGTCTGAGTTTGATATTCAGTATCCATGTAAAAAAGCAGAGTATGACCACATGTCTCTAAACACAGCCTGTGGAAAAATTCTGGGGATCACTAGTCAGCCAGCCAGTCTGACAGAAGACAGCAAGCTCAGTGAGAGACTGTCCTAAGGAAACAGAGCAGAAGAGGATATAAAAGGATATCCTATATTCTCCTCTGGCATCCACATGCATGCACTCAGAGTGTACATCTGAACATAACTGTACATATACATAATACACATACCATACAACACATATCTCTTAACACATTTTAAAAAATACATGTTAAACACATGTTAAAAAATTTGGGACTAGCCAAGGCTACATAGCAAGACCTTGTCTTATAAAAATAAATGAATAATAAGTAAAGAAGGAATATGATCATTTTCTGTACTAGTTACTTTCCTTATTATTATAATGAAATAATAGGTAAAAACAGCTTATGGAAGAAGGTTTTACTTCAGCTTACAGTTATAGGCCCATTATGGCAGGGATGGCAGGCAGTAGTGGCATGAAGCAGAGCTGGTCACATTGTATTTGCAGTCAGGAAGCAGAGTGATGAATGCTGATGTTCAGTTTGCTTTCTATTTTATTCAGTCTGGAAACCCAAGTGAATGGACTAGTGCCATCTACAGTTAGAGTGAGTATTCCCTTCTCATGTGACTTAATCTAGAAATCCCTACATAAACATGTCCAGGGATTCATCTCCTAGGTGATTCCAGATATAATCAAGTTGGCAATTTAATCAAACATCACAAGTCCTCCCCTTGTCAACTTGACACTCAAATATTTCAGTTTTATTTTATTTATTTATTTATTTATTTATTTACTTATTTGAAAAAGAGAGAGACAGACAGAGGAAGAGAGAGAGAGAGAGAGAGAGAGAGAATGGACACAGCAGAGTCTCTTAACACTGCAAATGAACTCCAAATGCGTATGCTACTTTGTGCATTTGGCTTTACATGGGTACTGGGGAATCAAACCTGAATTCTTTGGCTTTGCTAGCTAGTGCCTTAATCACTAAATTATGTCTCCAGACCACATATCACTTTTAAACCAAAAGTGCAGAGTCTCTGAATTGGCAATCAAAGACAAGTTACATACTTCCAGTAAGTATACAATGGCACAATGTAAACTTTCAAATTCCAAAAAGGGAGAATGAGGGCATAGCAAAAAAAAAAAAAAAAAAAAAAAGATCAGAACAAAGCAATGCAAACATCCTACAGCTTCACATTGGACATCTGATGCTCATTGTGGAAACATCTGGGTTCCAAAGAGCAGGAGTAGCTCCTCTATTCCAATATGAGCTGGAAGCTCATATAGTTTCTCTCTTGGACCAGATTCATTCCATATCTGTAGCCCTTCTCAGAATATGACCCATGGTACTGGCATCTCCAACATTCTGGGTGTCTCTATTGTAATATAGATTTATCCTTTACAGCTTCATCTTATAGCCTCTCATGGTCTCCTTGCAGGGACTCCAACACTGCCACACATTTTTTGGCCTCATTGGTTCTCTGGAATCATTCACAAGACTCCATAACAACCTCAATTTTATATTTTTCATCCTATAAAATCAGAACCAGTGGATGACACTGCCAGGATGCAATGCAGCCTGGCCCTCGTTAACTACAGTTGCAGTTGCAACTGTCTCCCCAGGTAGTTGTTTTAGAGAACCCTTTCAGAGGTATTCTAAGTTCAGGCTGTCTCCTTTAAATTTGACTTGTACAAGTTAGAGCTTTCCATTGGTAGGTTCTGGCCCTAGGGGTATCTTTACTATTGTCCCAGTGAAGAGAGTGAGGTTTCTGCTTGATTGCACTAATATCTTTAATAATTTCAGATATTTTATTATCTATACATGTTATTGTTCACAGTTTTACACTTGATCACATATCTTTGCTTGCCAAACTTCATATTTTTTTGATTTTTTAAATTTATTTTTGTTAGATATGGACATATTTAGTATGTAAATAACACATGTTGGTACCATCTTTTCCCTCCTCCCTGCCCCTTTTCTGAAGAGGCCTTCCTCATGGGGGATGTAGATCAACCCCACGGGGATTGTTGGTCATGAATTATTGGGGCAGCAGTCAGTTATGGGGGAGGGGTAATGTCTCTGTGCAAAATGTCCCAACTTGTGGCTCTAACAATCTTTCTGCCCCCTCTTTCACAAAGTTCCCTGAGCCATGTTGGGTGCATTTTAAGTCTACTTCAGTGATGACCACTTAAGAGCCTCTGAATCTCTGTTTTAGGAGGTGTTGAGTGTCCTCAGTGTCTATCTCCTTCATCCTTGTGCTGATATCAGATTCACTAAGAAAGCAGCTCTCTTACTCATTTCCCCAATTCCTCTGTGGGTTCAGCTGGGGCTGGGGTGGAGTGCGCTGGGTCATTTTTCTCCCTAGGTCCAGTTCCCATCTGAAAAAAGAGAAGCCATTTCTCCAATGGAGAATGAAGTCAGCACCAGTTAAATGGGATAGGCATTATTAATTTAGAGAGAATTTAAAGGGTGTAGACCCTTTTATAGTCCAATATTAGTGGGAGCTTGAAAATGGAGAGCAGAATGATCATCTAGATATGATTCTGACTTTCCAGTTCCAGATAGTTTCCTTTCCTCTGAGCAGATTCTCTTAGCCAATCCAGAAGCAGCTGTTCAGTTTTGTTCCCCCCCCCCACCCCGCCTACTCTTCCCTTACACCTAGCCCTATCCTCCCTATTGTCCAAGCCTCAAGATGCCATTCAGGTATGTCAGCAACTTGGGCTGATCCAGATTAGGAACTGCAGATGAGTGAGACCATCTGACAGTTGTCTTTCTGTGATTATGTGAGTTCACTTAGAATGACCTGTTCCAAGTTTGACCATTTTTCTACAATCCATGGCTATTTGCCACTTTGCACTTGTGTGAGCATCACATCAGGTTGATTGCTTCTGAGTCACTTAGACTTTGAGTTGCTCAGACAGATGTTGGCCACATTCCCCTGGTAGCTCATGTAGTACCTTTCAGCACTAGATGGGCTAGTTGTATGGGGACTGGCTGTCTTCTGGATTTCAACCAGGTCTCTCCATGGTTCACACTGATAGTGTATGGTGTCTTCAGCAGTAGGGTCTTACCAATAACATCTGAGTATTCAAATGCTCTGACAGAAGTCTGTCTTGTTTGTTTTGGGAGATCTAGTAGGACTCTCTGATCAACAGCTCATTGTGGATGTAAACCACATCCTAGTACATAGAATTACAGGCCAGTGCCAAGGGAAAAGGAAAAAGAAAAAGAGAAGGAAGAGAAACAGGAGAAATTTAAGGTTAGGTTTTTTTCTCACGCTCTCCAGGGCCCTTTGATTCAGGAGCTCCCCCTAAGGTCCTCTTGAGGGTTCCACCTTTCAGTCTGACTTCTAGGATATAGAATTCTATGGTACCAGTTCGATTTGGGTTCACTTTTGTGCCCCCCCCCCACTCTTCCCTTACACCTAGCCCTATCCTCTCTATTGTCCAAGCCTCAAGATGCCTTTCAGGTATGTCAGCAACTTGGGCTGATCCAGATTAGGAACTGCAGATTAGAGAGACCATCTGACAGTTGTCTTTCTGTGATTATGTGAGTTCACTTAGAATGACCTGTTCCAAGTTTGACCATTTTTCTACAAATTTCAATGTGTCATTTCTTTCTTTTTTTTTTTTTTTCTTACTGCTGAGTAGAATTCCATCATGTAGATATACCACATCTTGGTTATTCATTCATCCAATTATAGGCACCTGGGTTGATTCCAGTTTTTAGCTATTATGAATTGAGCAGCTATAAACATGGTTGAGCAAATATCTCTGAACTGAGATGTGGAGCTTTTAGGGTAAATGCCTAGTAGGGAGTTAACAAGGTCTGTTGGTAACTCTATATTTATATTTTTCAGGAGTCTCCATATTGATTTCCATAGTGGCTGTACCAGCTTACATTCCCACCAACAGTGAACAAGTGTTCCTATTTCTCCACATCTTCACCAACATTTGTTTTCATTTGATTTTTTAATGTTTGATATCCTTACTGGTGTAAGATGGAATCTCATAGTTGTATTAATTTGCATTTCCCTAGTGATGTTGAACATTTTCTTAAGTGTGTGTTAGCCATTTGTAATTCTTCCTCGGAGAACTCCCTATTTAGTTCTCTGCCCCACTTTTGGGGAGGGTTGTTTGATTTTTTTTAATTGTTTAGATTTTTGAGCTCTTTGTAGATTCTAGATATTAGCTTCTGTCAGTAGTACAGCTGGCAAAGATTTTCTCCCATTCAGTGCGTAATCTATTGGCTCTGCTTATGGTATGTTTGTCTGAGCAAAAGCTTTTTAGCTTCATGAGATCCCATTGGTTGAGTGCTTGTTTAATTTTCTAGGCTACTGGAATTTTGTTCAGGAAGTCATTTTGCAGTTCTACATCATGGAGATCGCCTCCTATTTTTTCTTCCACTAGTTGTAGAATTTCAGGTCTTATATTGAGGACTTGATTTTTTTTTTTTATTAGTTTTGTACTCAGTGAATACAGTCAAGTTGATACCATTGTTAGCCTCTTCCCTGTCCCTCCCCACTCCACATGGACCCTCCTTGTTGGGGTATATGGGTCATGCATTGTGGAGCTAGCTATCAGTTATGTGTAGGAGGAAATGTCTCTGTATATCATGACCCAACATGTGGCTATGACATTCTTTCTGCCCCTTCTTCCACAAATTTCCCTGATTTTCGTGTATGTAAAAATGAGTGGGTCTGAGCCAGACATGGTGGTGTATGCCTTTATTCCCAGCACTCGGGAGGCAGAGGTCAGAGGATAGCTGAGAGTATGAGGCCACCCTGAGACTACATAGTGAATTTCAGGTCAGCCTGGGCTACAGTGAAACCCTGCCTTGAAAAAAAAAAACAAAAACGAGTGGGTCTAATTTCATATACCTACACATGGTCACCCAATTTGTCCAACATCATTTTGTTGAAGATGCTGTCTTTTCTCCAGTCTACATTTTTGGCACCTTTGTCAAAGATCAAGCAGTTGTAATTACTTAATCTAAGGTCTGGGTCTTCAATTCTTTTCCATTATGCTATGTGTCTGTTTTTATCCCAGTACCATGATGTTTTGTCACTATGAATTTTAATATAGCTTTAGATCAGGTATGGTCATACTGCCAGAGGTTTTTTTCTTTTCCCCTGAGCATATATTTGGATATCCAAGGCCTTCTGCCATTCCATATGAATTTTGAGCTCATTTTAAAAAATCTCTGTGAAGAATGATGCTGGTATTTTTATTGGTATTGCATTAAATCTGTGTATTGCTTTTGGTAGAATTGCCTTTTTCACAATATTAATTCTACATATCCAATAGTATGGGAGGACTTTCCATCTTCTCAAGTCTTCCTGTTTATTTCTTGAATGTTTTTATGTTTTTATCATACAGGTCTTCCACATTCTTGGCTAGTGTTATTCCAAGATATTTAATTTTGTGTGTGTGTGTGTGTGTGTGTGTGTGTGTGTGTGTTATTCAAAATGGGATGGCCTCACTGATTTCTTTCTCTGTATATTTGTTCTTTGCATAGAGAAAAGCTACTGATTTTTGTACATTGATTTTGTATCCTGCCACTTTGCTGAAGGAATTTATCACCTTTAGAAGTTTTGACATGGAGGCTTTTGGGTCACTTATATATAGGAACATGTCACCTGCAAATAGAACTAACTTGACATCTTCCTTGCTAATTTCAATCCCTTTACTTCATTCTCCTGTCTTATTTCTTGGGCTAGTACTTCTAGTACTATGTTAAAGAGCAGTGGTGAGAGTGGGCACCCTGTCTTGTTCTTGATCTCAGTGGGAACTCCTTGTGTTTTTCCCTACTAAATATTCTTTGGGCTTTAGGAGCTTTATATATAGCCTTTATTATGTTGATATATAAACCCTTCATACCTATTCTTTCCAGTGTTTTGATCATGAAGTGGTATTGTATTTTTGACAAAGGCCTTCTCTGCATTAATTGAGATGATCATGGGGTTTTCGTGGTTCAGTTTGTTTATGTGGTGGCATACATTGAATGATTTCCATATATTAAACCATCCCTGCTTCCTTGGGATGAAGCCTACTTGATCAAGGTGGAGAATGCTTTTGATGTGTTGTTGAATTCAGTTTGCAAGGATTTTGTTCAGGGTATTTTCATCTAAGTTCATTAGGGATGTAGGCCTATAGTTTTCTTTTCTTTTTGCATATCTGTCTGGTTTTGATATTAGGGTGATGCTAGCTTCATAAAAGGAGTTAGGGAGGATTCCCTGGTCTCTGATTATGTGGAACAGTTTGAGAAAAATTGCTTTCAGTTTGTTATGAAGATGTTATGAAGTTTGTTATGAAAGAATTCAGCTGAGAAGCCATCAGGTTCTGAACTTTTCTTTTTGAGGCAGATTACCTTTTCAATCTCCATGGATGTGATAGGTTTGTTTAGGAGCTTGATCTGCTCTGAGTTTACCTTTGGTATGTGGTATGTGTCTAGATATTCATCAGTTTTCCAGATTATTTAATTTTTTGGAGTAGAGGTTTTGGAAGTATGCCCTGATGATTCTTCCAAATTCATTGATGTCTTTTATGACTTCTCCCTTTTCATTTCTGATATTGTTAATTTGAGACTTCTCTCTCTCTCTCTTTTGCTTGATCAAATTGGCCAGCAGTTTGCCAATCTTCTTTATTTGTTCAAAGAACCAGCTCTCTATTTCATCAATTTTTGAAATAATTTTTTATTAATTAGTTTTGTACTCAGTTAATACAGTCAAGTTGATACCATTGTTAGGCTCATTCATGTCCAACCCCCCCCCCCTGGCCCCTCCTTGTTGAGGTATATGGGTCATGCATTGTGGAGTTAGCCCACAGTTTTGGGTAGGAGAAATATCTCTGCAAATCATGACCCAACTTGTGGCTCTGACATTCTTTCTGCCCCCGCTTCCGCAAAATTTCCCTGAGCTATGTTGGGTTCATTTTGGGTCTGCTTTGGTCATGAGGTCTTGGGAGCCTCTGGGTCTCTGGATATCTGATTTTGTCAATCTCCTTCACCCTTGTGCTGGTTCCTGGTTCACCAAGCAAACAACATCCTTGCTTGTTCCACCAATTATTCTTAGTTTCAGTTGGGGCACTTTTGAGGTACGATGGGGTGGTTCTCTCCTTAGGATCTACATCTATCTGAAAAAGAGAAGCAGACTCTCCAACAGAGAGTAAAGTTAGCACCAGACAAATGGGATAACCCTTATTATTTTTTATAGAGAATTTAATAGGTGTAGGCCCTCTTGTAGCCCATGATTGGTAGTAGCTTGATAATGGAGAGTGGGCTCATGTTTGGATATGGTTCTGACTTGCTTCCCAGCTCCAGCTATGGGTCACGTTCCACTGAGCAGATCAGTTAGCCAAATCAAGAGCAGTTGGTTTCCCACCATGGCTATGTGCCACTATTGCACTTGTGTGAGCATCGCGACAGGTTATTTGCTGCTAAGTATGTTAGACCATGAGTTGCTTGGACAGATCTTGGTCATATTCCCCCAGTCGCTCATGTAGCACCTTCTGGCACTAGATGCGCTGACTGTCTGGGGACTGACTCTCTTCCAGCATCAGCCATGTCATTCCATTTTACGTGTCAATCACATATGGTGTCTTCAGCAGTAGGGTGACTAACCTTTGGTGGGATGTCAAGTACTCTGATAGAAGTCTTTTAGGAAAACTTGGAGGTCTCTCTGATCAAAAGCTCATTGTGGATGGTAGTCACCTGCTGGTACTGGGAGTTACAGGTCAGGGCCCACTAAGAGAAGGAAGAAAAAGATAACTAATATAAAAGAGTTAGAGAGGAGAGAAAGGGAGGGGGGGACTGTAGAAGATTAAGGTCAGTCTTCATTGTACCGTCTTCAGTGCCTTGTGGCTCAGGTGTTCCCTCTAAGGGCCTGGTGAAGTTTCAACCATTTGGTGTGCCTTTTAGGATGTGGAATTTTATGGTACCATTGCCTTTTGGGTCTAAATTTGTGTCCCCCACCCCCTCCCTTCCCCTCCTCTCCTTCTCCATCCACCCTATCGTCTAGTCCTCAAGATGTTTCCTGACTATGTCGGCATCTTGGGTAGATTCAGGTTAGGTGATGTAGATGAGTGAGACTAAGTGGCGATTATCTTTCTGTGATTGGGTAAGTTTACTTAGAATGATCTGTTCCAGGTTCAACCATTTTTCTTCAAATTTCATTGTGTCATTTTTTTTCTTACTGCTCTGTAGAATTCCATTGTGTAGATATACCACATTTTAATTATCCATTCTTATAGTGATGGATATGAGTTGATTCCAGCTGTTAGTTATTATGAATTGAGCTGCTGAGGATATGCTTGGATATTCGAGACCTTCTGTTTTCCATATTAATTTTGAGATCAATTTTTCTATCTCTGTGAAGAATGATCTTGGGATTTTGATGGGAATTGCATTAAATTTGTAGATTGCCTTTGGAAGGATTGCCATTTTCACAATGTTAATTCTGCCTATCCAGGAGCATGGGAGGTCTTTCCATTTTCTTAAGTCCCCCAATTTCTTTTTTGAGTGTTTTTATGTTTTCATTGTATAGATCTTTTACTTTTGTTACTCCAAGGAATTGTTTTTGTTGTTGCTATTTAAAATGGAATATTGTCACTTAGTCTTTCTCTGTACCTTTGTCACTTGCATACAGAAAAGCTACTGAGTTTTGTGCATTGAGTTTTCATCCTTGTACTTTGCTGAAGGAGTTTATCACCTTTAAGAGTTTTGGAATGGAGGCTCTCGGGTCTCTTACATATAGAATCATGACATGTGCAAATAGCGCTAGCTTGACTTCTTCCTTTCCAAATTGTATCCCCTTTATTTCTCATGTCTTATTGCTTGAGTTAGGACTTTTAGTACGATATTAAAGAGCAGAGGTGAGAGTGGATACCCGTCTTATTCCTGATCTCAATGGATATTCCTTCAGTCTCTCTCCATTAAGTATTATTTGGGCTTTAGGAGCTTTGTATATCCTTTATTATGTTAACGTATACACTGACCATGTGGATTCTCTCCAATATTTTGATCATGAAGTGATGTTTTGTTTTGTCAAATGCCTTTTCTGCATGTATCAAAATGATCATGTGGTTTTTGTGTTTAACCTTGTTTATATGGTGTATTACATTGAAAGATTTCCTTATGTTGAACCACCCCTGTGTTCCTGGGAGGAAGCCCGCTTGATCAAGTTGGAAAATGGATTTGATGTGTTGTTGAATTCATTTTGTGAGGATTTTGTTCAGTGTTTATGTTCATCAGGGAAATAGGCCTGTAGTTTTCTTGTGGTATCTCTGCCTGATTTTGGTATTAGATTGATAGTAGCTTTGTAGAAGGAGTTGGGGAGTTTTCCCTGATCTCCACTTGGGTGACACAGTTTGAAAAAGATTGGTTTCAGTTCTTCCATGAAGGTTTGAAAGAATTCAGCTGAGAAGCTATCAGGTCATGGACTCTTTTTGGGGGGAGGTTTTTTTTTTAATCCCCTTTTCAATTTTAGTGAGTGTTATAGGTTTGTTTAGGAGATAAATCTGCTCTGAGTTTAGCTTTGGTAGATGGTATGTGTCTAGGAATTTGTCCATTTCCTCTATATTTTCCAATTTTGTGTAGTAGAGGTTTTTGAAGTAAGACCTGATTATTCTCCCAATTTCACTTATGTCTGTTGTGATATCTCCTTTTTCATTTCAAATTTTGTCAACTTGATCAAATTGGCCAGGGGTTTGTCAATCTTGTTTATTTTTTCAAAGAACTAACTTTTTGTTTCATCAATTCTCTTAGTTTCCAATTAATTAAGTTCTGCTCTGATCTTAATTATTTCTTTCCATCTGGAGCATTTTAGGTTGGATTCTTCTTGTTTTTCCAGTGCCTTTAGGTGGATGGTTAGATTATTGATTTGGGATCTCTCTGTCTTTCTTATGGAGGCATTTAGTGCTATGAATTTTTCCCTGAGGACCACCTTCATTGTGTCCAATAAGTTTTGGTATGATGTGTTCTCATCATCATTCATTTCTAGAAATTTCACAATTTCATTTTTTATTTTGTCCACTATCCATTTATTGTTTAAAAATGTGTTGTTCAGTTTCCAGGAGCCAATGGGATTCTTGGTAGGTCTTTTGTTATTAATTTCTAGCAATATACCATTGTGATCTGATATCATGCAGGGGATTATGTCAATCTTCCTAAATCTATGGAGGCAGCCTCCACAGATTTGGGGTGGAATTTTCTATAGATGTCCATTAGGTATTAATGTTCTATGGTTTTTATTGAGCTCTCCCTTCCATGTTGAGTTTCTGTTTGGATGATCTATCAATTGCTGATAATGGAATATTGAAGTCCCAAACTATGCTGGTATTGGTGGTTATTTCTGTTTTGTTGTCAAGTAGGTTTTGTTTTATGAATTGTGGTGTACCTGTGTTTGGTGCGTAAAGATTGATGATTGTGATATCCTCTTGATTGATTGTTCCCTTGATCAGTAGGAAGTGGTCCTCTTTGTCTTTTATGATTATTTTTGGTTTGAAGTCTATTTTATCCTGTTAGTATGGCTACACCTTCTTGTTTCTTATTCCCCTTTGCTTGGAATATCATTTTCCACCCTTTCACCTTGAAGAAGTATCTATCTTTAGTGATGAGGTGGGTTTCTTGAAGACAACAGATTGAGGGGTCTACTTTTCTGAACCACCCTGTTGGCTTATGTCTCTTGATGGGTGAATTAAGGCCATTGATATTTAGGGTAATGACAGTGAGGTTTGATTTGTTCCCTGCCATATTATGTTGGTTCATGTGGTTTGTTTTTTTCATGGACTTTGAATTTTTTTTTGCCTTCTCTGAGTTTGGTTATTGTGATCTGCTTCTTGTAGGTACTTGAGGGTGATTCTTTGATTCTTCTGTGTGGAGAATTTCCTGAAATCCTCTTAGTAGGTGTGGTTTTGTGTTCATATAGTTGTAAAGTTGAGTTTTGTCATGGAAAGTTTTTCTTTCACCATCTATTATGAGGGATACTTTTGGGTAGAGTAGTTTAGGTTGGAAGCCATAGGTTCTTAGAGTTTGCAGTTTTCCATTCAGGCCCTTCTGGCTTTCAGGATTTCCATTGAGAAGGCTGAAGTGATTCTGATAGGGTTACCTTTAAATGTGATGTGTTGTTTTTCCCTAGCTGCTTTTAGGACTTTCTCTTTGATGTCAATATTTAGAGTCTTAATGACAATATGTCTTGCAGAGTTTCTCCTTTGGTCCAATCTTTTTGGAGTTCTGTTAGCTTCTTATATCTTGATGGGCCTTTCTTTTGAGAGAGTGGGAAAATTTTCTTTGATTATTAGTTTTCTTTTAAAACCTCCATGTTTAAAATTTTTTTTTATTCAAAAGAGAGAGAGAGAGAGAGAGAGAGAGAGTGAGAGAGAGAATGAGAATGAGTGTGCCAGGGCCACCAGCCACTGCAGACGAACTCCAGACACATGCACCACCTTGTGCATCTGGCTACCATGGGCCCTGGGGAATTAAACTAGGGTCCATAGACTTCACAGACAAATGCCTTAACTGCTGAGCTATCCCTCTATCCTGTTTTCTTCAATTATAATGTTGAATTAGTTTTCTATGCCTTTGGTCTGAATTTCTTCCCCTTCTGTTATTCCCAAGATTCGAATGTTAGGACATTTAAGGGCATCCCACATTTCCCTCATGTTCTAATCACATAAATTTTTGAACTTATTGAAACTTTTGCACTTTTGAACTGTCTCTTCTGTTTTGTCTTCCAGATCTGAGTTTCTATCCTCCACATGGCTGACTCTATTCTTGAGAGCCTCTAAGGAGTTTTGGGCTTGTTCAATTAGGTTTGCATTTTATACTTCTTTTCTATGTATGGTTTCCATCCCTATGTCAAGTTCCCTTTTCACCTCATTTTCTGATTTTCTTGATGCTCCTTGGAATTCCTCCTTGTATTTCTTTATGTCTTTATTTAGCATAGCCAGCTGTTTTTTTTAGGGCTTTTTTTTTTTTTTTTTTTTTTTTTTTTGCTTTCCTTTATATCCATTAACTGTTTTTGGACTCCTTTTGTTTTCTTATCTATTAGGTCTAGTCTAGTGATGGCAGCATCCACAGGATTATCAGTCCTTTGTTGCTTCTGTGCAAGTTCTACCAATAGATTGGTCAGGGTTGCATTGCTCATAACTTCGTTTTGGGTTTCTGATTCTATTGTCTCATCTATGTTTTGATTAGAGACTTCCATGGTAGGACTGGGAGATCTTATTGGATTTACTTGCATTTGATTTTTTATGTTATTTCTTTTGTGTTCTGGTCTGCCCATCACAGTGTGGGAGCAGGGAGAATGGGACTGTGGTCATGATGGGCAGGGGAGGTGGTGCAGCTTCGCAGGGGGTGTGGGGAGGATATGGGTGGCTGACGAGTGGGGGTGTCTGTGTGTGTGGGTTGGGCAGGGTCTGAACAGAGCAGGAGGGTCAAGACTCACTTGGGGGTGGGGTAGAGTGGAGTAGAAGGGGTCTGAATTCACAGGGGCCAGAGGCAGAGGCTGAGCAGAGCTGAGCAGAGTAGGTCTGAAGTACTAGGAGTCAGGGGTGGAGCAGAGTGGAGGGGGTCAGAACTCATGTGTGGGTGAAGTCAAATGGGTGGGATCAGAAGTCACGGGTTGGCAGCAGGGCCAAGGAGAGCGGTGGAAGGAGGGGGGCAAATGGGGCGAATCAAGTTGCAGGAATGGGGCTAAACCAAGCGGATTGGAAGAAGACACAGGGGGTGGGGCCAAATGAGGTGGGTGGAAGTTGAGAGGTGAGCTGGGCAGAGAGGAGTGATTCCAAAGTCAAGGTAGGCAGGAGTGGAGCACATGGGCGTGTAGCCTCAGGACAGAGTATAGAGGGTCAAGACTTGCCTGGGGGTGGGGTGGAGCAGAGCAGATCTGAAGTTGCCTGGGTCAGGGGCAGAGCAGAATGGAGGTGGTCAGATTTCACGTTGGGGTGGGGCTAAGTGGGTTGGATCTGAAGTCCTGGGGTGGGGGAGGGGCCAAGTGGAGCAAGTTGAAGGAAGTCACAGGGGGCAGGGCCCAGTGGAGCAATTCCAAAGACCTGGTGGGCAGGGCAGAGGGCCCACTGACAGGGACTGAAGTGGGGGATGTGAGTGGGGGGCTGAGGGGAGTCTGAAGACATGGAGGGGAGTTTGGATCCGGGCAATCACCTGTGCCTGGGGTCGCAGGTGGAACTACTGGCCTGGGTCTCCTGCCTGCAGTTACTGTGAGAGTAGCCTGAGGCTGGGACTCTGGTTAGGATGGTCGCTTGGGGTGACTGGGGGACTGATGGGTTACCAGTGAGCATTGGCAGTCAGCCAATTCCCTTTTCTGCCCCTCCACAACCTTCGGCTGGTGATGTATTTGAGATTGCTTTCCCATAAAAGTCCCAGTGACTCCTGGATTCCTTTCCTCTCCTTCCTGGGAGTTACAGGGCAGTTAGACAGATGCCATCTTGACCAGAAGAATGCCACCTGCTTGTTTTTTTATTTCCATTTACTTGGAGTATCATTTTCCAACCTTTCACCATGAAGAGGTGTCTGTCTTCAGTGGTGAGGTGGATTTCTTGAAGACAGAAGATAGAAGGGTACACTTTTTTGATCCACCCTGATAATCTGTGTCTTGATGGGTGATTTAATGCCATTAATATTTAAGGTTATTACTGTGAGGTTCAAATTAATCCCTGCCATGATTAGGTGTTTTATGGGGTTTGGTGTTTTTTTTTGTGTTTTGTACTCTATTGAGCCTGGTCTATTTTGGTTATTATGATCTTCTTCTTGTTTTCTCTTGAGATTGGTTTTTGACTGTTCTGTGTGAAGTATTTTCTGTAGGGTTGGCTTTGTGTTCATATAATCATAGAGTTGACTTTTTATGGGAAGCTTTTCTTTCATCTTCTATTATGAGGGATACTTTTGCTGGGAAGAGTAGCTTAGGTTTGAGGCCATAGTTCTTTAGATGCTGAAGTGTTTCATTCCAGGCCCTTCTGTTTTCAGGTGGGCACAGCAGTTTGGAGTGAGTAGGTCAGACCCCTGCATAGATGGTGTGTGGGCCGGTGTGGCTGTGTGCAGTGAGTAGGTCAGATCCAAACTTCACATTTTTCATTTCTTTTTTATTCTCTTTCCCTGTGTATCAGAGTAATACCAGTGAATAGTAACCATGCCACAACCTGAATGCAATGCTCTCTTGAAATTTTCTCTGCCAGTAAAATTGGTCCATTGATTTTGAATTTGGCCTTACTCAATTTCTTAGAATATAAACAGAAAGCTGCCAGATTCTTGCCAGACTATAATTCAAATTGTGTCTATCCCATTAGCTGACTGAGTCCTTGTTCTCTGAAACCATATGAGCTGGGCATCCACAAGCCTCATTTCTCTCAGTATTTAGGTCTTCCAAATTCCTACCAGAATGACTCATTAATCTCTGTTTATAATATTCTAGGGCTTCTCAAGCCCAAAGTTCCAAATTCTTACAAACTGCTCCTATAGTCAGATTCGAATATGTGCCATAGTCAGTTGTATCATGGGAATGGCCTCACTTCTCAATGCCAAGTTGTTCTTTTTTTTTTTTTTTTTTTTTTTTTTTTTTTTTGGTTTTGAGGTAGGGTCTCACTCTAGCCCAGGCTGACCTGGAATTCACTATGGAGTCTCAGGGTGGCTTCGAACTCACGGCGATCCTCCTACCTCTGCCTCCTGAGTGCTGGGATTAAAGGCGTGTGCCACCATGCCCGGCTAGTGCCAAGCTTTTTTGTTAGTCACTTTCCTTGTTTCTGTGAGAAAATACCTGATGAGAAAGACCTTAGGAGGAAATGTTTATTTTGGCTTCTAACTCATGGTTACTGTCCAGTATGATGGGGAAGGTATGATGGCAGAAGCATGAAGTAGAGCTGGTCAAATTACATCCAGTCAAGAAGGAGAGAGAGAGAGAGAGAGAGAGAGATGAATGCTGATGCTCAGCTTGTTTTCCTTTTTATTCAGTTTGTGCCTCCAGCTGATGGCACAGTGCTGCCCACACTTCGGGTAGGTATTCCCAACTAAATTAACTTCATCTAAAAACCCCCTCACAAACATGGCCAGGAATTTGTGTCCATGGTGATTCCAGGTCAAATCAAGTTGACAAGATTAACCATTGCTCTCCCCAACGAGTCAAAATCTAAAAAAGCAAATTTTACTACTTCAAAATTTCAAAATAGCTTTCTTTGACCTTCTGGACTGTACCAGGTACAGCTTCACCCATTACTCATGATGGCTCCATGCCAAGGCTTTAAGTGGAATCCCTCTGTTGGTGGACAAAAGCAATAGTTCCTCATTGACTGCATTCTGAAATCAACTTCAATAACCTCCATATCATTTTCTGGAAGCATATCTTCTTGTTTTGAAGAATAGTGCCCATTATGTGCTCACACATGCTTGTGCACCAGCATTCATATGTGCCAACACACACATGCAAATACACATACACAACTATATACAGAAAAATAAAGTAATAATAAAATAACATTTAAAAAATTCCACTGAGTCTGGAAGTCTTCCTCTGTTATGTCTCACACTCATCCCCATCAGTTTAAACTGCCATGTTTCTGCTGGAGAGGCTGCCCCACATTCACACTGATATCCTTATCCAATATTGAGTCATCATACCCTTACTCCATATCCAAATATGATCTCTTCTTTTTCATGACATGAAAAGCCCTGCAATTTTATATATCTATAAGTTTTGATCTCTTTTCATTTAATGTTTCCATCTTGAATTCATCTATTTCATTTTACATTTTACTATGATCAGTCAAGAGGAACCAAACAGCTTCTTCCCACTTCATTAGAAACCTCCTCAGATACTAAATTTTATTGCTTATACATGCTACCATCTACAATTAATCCAAGTTTTCTTCAACAGTTTATAACAAGGACCTTATTTCTCAATTGTTTAATATTAGGTACCTCCTTTCTATCTATGACCTCATCAAAATGGCCTTTAATATCCATATATCCATATATCTGTAACATTCTATACCAAGCCATTTATGTGCTATGTAGGAAGACAGAAATTCTGTCTAGGCTTTATTTTCTTTTCTGAGCAGTTATCCAAATTGCCTTTGAAAATCCCTTACTAGCAATGTCAGGTTTTTCTGAAGCAGGCATCTCAAAATTCTTCCAGCCATTGCCCATCACTGGGTTCTTAAGCTACTTTTGGTGTTACATATTTGTTACATCAGCCATGTCATTCTAATCACTAATGACTGATTTGGTCTTTTTTTGGCTATTGTTACAGAGTATAAACTAAGTGACTTATACAATAGTCATTTATTTCTCATAGTTACCAAAGCTGGGGTTGTCCAAGGTCATGATGCCTATATATTTAGTGTCTGATGAGCATCTACTTACGGCTGGCAGACTTCACACACAGCTGAGGGAGATTATTCCACTTGAATGTGAAGAATTCAATCACGTCTTCCTAACCTCTTGAAGACCTCACTTCCAAGTACAATGGTAATTATGACTACAATCTGTTAATTTGGGAAGAGCACAAGTATACAATGCATAGAAGAAAGAATTAAAAGTGAATGATATTCATGATTTACTTGAAGTATGCAGGTTATTTTTCTCTAAATAGATTTTTTCCCTACATTATCTCTCACACATACACATTTATACATACATTTTTTTATTTATTTTTGTTAATTGTCATAATAGACATAAGGTATGGTAATATTGTCAAACTTGAAAATTGATTTATGGAAAATCAAGAACATCAAGAATTCACTGCTAAATAAGCCAATTTTCCAAACTATGTATCATATTTTTATATATCCATGAATCAACTATATTTGAAACAGCTCCAGGTATTTTTATCTTTTTCCAAAAGGAAGTAAGATCATTTCATATCTGTTAAGTCCACAAAGAAATAAAGTCACTTAAAATGATTTTTTGTCTTCAGAGGCAGTAATATGAACTTCATTTCCCTCTGCATATTTCCATCTAGTATTTGGTATATTTACTTAATTATCACCTAATAATAAGTGATTAAATTATTGCCAGTTGATTGTAGAAGATGCTGATAGCAGCTCTCATAGACTGAAAAAATCTCTAGACACTCACAGCCACTGGATATCTCTACCACTGAAAAACCAGAAGCTAGACAAAGTCTGGTCCCAATAAGAGGCAGACCTCCACACTAGAGGTGTTTATTTTTCCTTTAATCAACTAGTGAAGCAATACAGACATGTTGAAATGCCAAGGACCCTCTCCCAAAGCACCAGAAGAATGGAACTAAGGATGCTGGGAGGATCCCTCTGTGAGTTTCTGCAAAGTTTGAGGCAGCCCTGTACATTCTCAACTCTGCACACAGCAACTCACCAAAAGCCCTTCTCAGTAAACTCTGTCCCGTTGATATTGGACATTCCAGGAAAAGATAGTCATCAGTCTTACAGGTCTCTGTGATGAGAAGGATGTAGGGTCTGAGCTGCTGCTTTCCCAAGATTGCAAAGGTAATGAGGAAGCTGATACCACCCTTTCCCCAATGGCCTCAAAACAGATTCTGTAACTCTCATCTGTGAAAAAGATAGAAGAGAATAATTTGTGTCTAAAGCTTACTATTTTCCAAGGATTCCCCTTCTCTTCCTTAATCATTTAAATTAACCATACTGCTTAAATAAACTAAACTAAGTTCACATTGATCATTGTTCTATCTCGAGGCAAAATACATGGGAATTTACCCTAGTTTTCACACACACACACACACACACACACACACACACACACACACACCCCAAATCCTTCTTTCTGGGCTCAGAATCCATTCCATTCTCACTGAATCCACTTCCAATGGATTCAGTCAGCATCCAAGTTCTGAAATGCCTGAGTAAGTTTCATATCTTATCCTTACTGAGTTTCTTGGATGTATCTGAGAGGTGTAATTGCTCAATATTCAAATTTTCTCAATAACTCTTTTCCAGATTTCCCATATATCAAAGCATTTACCCTTAATTTTGTCCAGTGACCTCTGGGCTTTATCTTCCACTAGAATCTTGACCTCCTCCAGGTTCTTCCCAAAGCTCTCCTTTGCTCTTAAATTTTGAATCTGCCCTCAGTGATCACAACCATGTAAAGGCCTCACCCCTTATACCCAAAGTTCATTTCCATCTTGAGTGTCACATGGCTAGATTCTTCTCTACCCAAACACCCCATAGGGTCTCAAACTCTGTAAGTACAAGACTGAAATAGTTGCCTTCTTCACAGAAACAATTTCTTCCTTATCTATGTTTTCTTCTCTTCCTTCCTACCTAACAAATCACTGCACTGTTCATCTCCTCAGTGACTGCTGCATAAAACTAGATATTATCCTTAATCAAATTGATCTATTGATACTCTACCAGTGAACAATGAAAGAAATTTAGAGTTTAAATCCATGACTTCTGATTCCAAGCCAAAAGACATTTTGGTGAGTGTATGGGTACGTATGCATGTATGTATGTATGTATGTATGTGTGTGTGTGTGTGTGTGTGTGTGTATATATATATATATATATATATATATATATATATATATATAATTTTTATTTTCTGTATAATTTCCTTTCAAAGACATTAAAGAACATCGATTATATGTGATCAGATTCATTTTATGCAGTATTTTCCACCACATCCATTCCATGTCATCGTTAGATAAATATTGAGTCTTGATACATACTACAATTGCTTGTAAAGTCTATTTCTGTCAACGAGGTAACAAGGCAAAGTTCATAGCTAAGGCCAGGCACACTTTGCCAACAGTTAGCTTAAACAAGGAGAACTTTGACATTTGCAACAAGGGGGGACCTTTACATGAATTGCTGCTTTATTGAAACCTCACCCAGCAGATGCAGTTTAAGTGGAAAAGGGATGTCTGCTTCTGTTTATAGGACTGTGGGGGTCAAATGTCAACCAAGGCCTTCTTAAAATGGACAAGAAAAGTTTGTCTCCTCTATGTCAGCCTCTATATTTTAACTTATGACAAATATTTAGGAATTAAATAATGCTGTTAAGGAAGGAGAGATGCCTTTTACAGCCTGCAGTCCTGAGGGTTGCCATGGATGTGAGCTTCAAAGTTTCCACAGCATTGCTAAATATTTGCAGAGAACTATTTCCTGCTTCAGGAATGACAAAAGTCTAACTGAGAGGTTGAACATTTTTGTACTGGTCAATTATTTCAGTAGAGTTTCACTATGTTAAAATTCACATTTAAATCTCTTACAGCAATGTTTTAGGATTGGAAAACTGGTTCGACCTAGGAAGTTGAAAATCAGAGCTCTTAGAGAGGATCAGATAGCACAGTGGGACTGCTACATAGGAGGCCATTCTCTGCAAGCAAGTGGTGGAAATTAGGCATGAAATCCTCCATTCAGGAGAGCACAACCTGGTATTATCCTAGAATGTGCATGATGAGGTGAACACATTCAGATAGAATAACATTTCCTCCCCCTCCATCCACCCTCTTAACCTTTAGCCACCTCTCAAATGATTTCATTATTCAGATTTATAAAATGTAACTTATTTGCCTCCTCTGACTGCCAAAAGTTTTCAAACTGTTGCTAGGATATTCTGAGACCTGTCAAGTTTCTGGCTTTAGCATAAAGTATCAAAAATATTCACTTTGCACAGGAGAAATAGTCTATGATTTATTAAATGGTTCCCACATGTCATATGTAAACATCTTTGCAAACATCTCTTTAATTTTCACAAAACCTTTGTTAGGCAGGAATTTCAAAAAAATTTTGTATACTTTGTTATAGTCCAAAAAGATCCAAGGCAAAGAATATGTTATTAAACTTATTATCTGAGCCAGACCAGGTGGTACACCAACAATTTGGGAGGTTGAGGCATGAGGATTACAAGTTCTGAGCTACCAAGTGAATTTAATGGCCACCTGGGAAGTGCCTCATTAGCACAGTAGGTAGTGCCAGTCTCATGATAGTAGCCTGGGAAACTTAGTCCCAAAATAAAAAGTAAAAAGATGGCTGAGGACAGAGCTCAGTGATAGAGTGCTTACCAAAATGTGTGAGACCCTGGGATTAATTCCCAGTACTTCCAATACCACAAGAAAATCTTATTCTCTGATGGAGTGTTTTACAACTCAGAATTTATCAATAAACTTATCAAGGGAATATAACTAAATTGTAGTGGGTACTATTCAAATAGATTCACTCAGAAGGTAATGCAATGTCCATCCATCACACTATCAACAGGGACTGTAACCTACATATATATTTAATTCAGTCTTACAAGTGACATTTTGAATGGACCAACTGCCCATTTACAGAGGAGAATATTATCTAATTTCCATGCCCTGACTTCAGATAGTGGTAGTAGCTTCACTTGTTATCAGTATAAATGCTACAAACACATCCTTTGCATTTCTAAATATCCACACTGAGGTTCTACTAACCTCCACTGAATCCCACTGATTAGTATAAAAAGAACACCAATCCTAATAATTATAAATATTGTTATTTATAATTATTCTTAGGCATATGGGGAAATCCTAGTTCAAATTTATTCTTTTGTAATGGGACCTATCAGTGAATGAGTCTAAAAAAGTGATTTTGTTTTACCAGTAAAACTATTGCCCTAAGAGCCTTAATATTTCCCTTCTTGCTTAAGTAATAAAAGTCAGATTTAAGACATACATGTAGATTGATAGTTTCCTAGAAAAGAATATGGATCTTTTACATTCTGAAGCATTTTCATCATTGTAGAATCTGAAAAAAGATAATTTTATGTTTAATTAGATAATGATAAAGTCTCAAGGAAAGCAACACAGAAGACTTGGATCTATTTCTGGCAAAATATTTTTCTCAGGATCTGCAACATTCCAACACTCCACAATCAGACAGTTCTAATCAGTCAATCAGTCTGCATTTGATGCTGTTTCTTTCGGAGAACTTTAGTTGACAGGGTGTGATGGCTGCTTTTCATTGCTGAATCCTGCCAACAGTTAGGTAAAATGTATTCCTTCATCAAAAAGCCCATAAGGTCAAAATATCTGGGTGAAATTTGTTGTACTGTCAGAACTTTGGCCAATATATCCTTTTTATTACTGTTGCCTTTGGTGCCTTGAAACTCCATATGTTAATGAGCTCCATGGATCCTGAACATCTACCCAACATATTCATTCTGTTCTCTTGCCTTAAAAAAATATTGGCAGGGGGCTAGAGAGATAGCTTAGCGGTTAAGGCACTTGCCTTCAAAGCCAAAGGACCCAGGTTCAATTCCCCAGAACCCAGGTATCTAGATGCACAGGTAGCACATGCATCTGGAGTTTGCTTGCAGCAGCTGGAGGCCCTGACTCACCCATTCTCTGTGTCTCTCTTTCTTTCTCTGTGTCTCTTTGTCTCAAGCAAATAAGAAAAAAGTTATTGGCAGTTCCCTGGTCCTGGTAGCCTTGTTGCTTGCTTGGAGAGGCTGCATGCCTGCTGTGGAAGCAGGCCTTTTGCTCTGCTTTCCTGATTGAATGGGTCCTGGTACCCTTGCTGCTGGCTTAGTGTACCCTGGACCTGCTTGCATCATGCCGCTGACCCGAGCCTTTTTCTCTGGCTTCCAGATTGACCAGCCCCTGGGTCCCCAAATCCCTGTTTCCCAGAGCAAGAGGGTGCACATGGGCCACTGTGGGAGCTGGCCTCATACCCCGGGCTCCCCAGCTTCCTGGATCCTGCTTCCCCAAATTCTGGTTCCCTTGTGCTGAAGGGTGCATGCAAGTGAAGTGAGTAGGCCTCAGCTCCCAGTTCCCCACTTCCCAGTTCACTGAAGGACTGAAACCAATTTTTTGCAAACTGTTTCACATAATTAGAAAACAGGGAATTCTCCCCAACTTCCTTTAGGAAGCTAGCATCACCCTAATACCAAAACTAGACAGAGATACAACATGGAAAGAAAAATATAGTCCTGTATCCCAGTTCAACTTAAATGCAAAAATCCTGAACAAAATCCTCTCAAACTGAATTTAGCAACACATCAAAAGCATTATCTACTTTGATCAAGCAGGATTCTTCCTAGGGATGCAAGGATGGTTCAACATATGGAAATCAGTGAATGTAATATACCAACCACATAGGTAAACTTAATCACAAGAACCACATGATCATTTCAATAGATATAGAGAAGGTCTTTGGCAAAAACACAACATCAATTCATGATCAAAACACTGAAAAGAATAGTCATGGATGGTTTATATCTCAACACAATAAAAGCTATATACAAAACACCTAAAGGCCAAATAATACTTAATGGGCAAAGACTCAGGGAGTTCCCACTGTGTTTGGGAATAAGACACAGATGCCCACTGTCACCACTGTTCTTCACCATAGTGCTAGAAGTCCTATTCCAAGCAAAAGGACGGTAGAAAGAAATAAAAGACATACAAATTGGAAAGGAAGAAGGCAAATTAGCCCTATTTATAGATGATATGATCCTATAAATAAGTGACCCAAAGTTCTCCATCTCAAAGCTTAGTTCTAAAACTTCAACAAAGTGACAGGGTATAAAACCAACATACAAAAATCAGTAGTGTTTCTATATGCAAAGGACAAATATATAGAGAAAGAAATTGGGGAGGAGGTCTCAATGGGCACAAAAAAATTAAATACCTTGTAATAACACCTTGTATGTGAAATACCTATATAATAAAACATAAAACACTCAAGAAAGAAATTGAGGAAGACTTAAGAAGATTGTGAAAATGGCAATCTTATGAAAATCTATATACAGATTTAATGCAATACCAATAAAAATCCCAGCATCTTTCTTCACAGAGATAGAAAAAAATGATCTCAAAATTTATATGGAATGGCAACAGGCCTTGGATATTCAAACTTATACTCACCAAAACAAACACCTCGGGAGGTATCACCATACCAGACCAAAACTATATTACAAAGCCATAGTAACTAAAACAGCAGGATACTGTAATAAAAACAGAAATATAGACCATGGTCTTTGACAAAGCTGTCGATAACATAGACTGGAGAAGAGATAGCATCTTCAACAAATGGTGTGGGACTAATTGGATAACCACATGTAGAAAAATGAAATTAGACCCATTCATCTCACCATACTGAAAAATCAACTCCAAATGGATTAAAGACCTCAACATAAAACCTGAAATTCTAACTACTGGAATTAAAAATAGGATAAACTCTCCATGATATAGGAGTGGGGAAGGACTTCCTGAACAATACCCCAGTAGCCCAGGAACTTAAACAATCTCTCAACCAATGGGATCTCATTAAACTGAAAAGCTTTTGTACAGACAAACATACCATAAGCAGGGACAATAGGTTACCCACAGAATGAGAGAAAATTTTTGCCAGCTATACCACTGACAGAGGCCTACTATCTAGAATCTACAAAGAACTCAAAAAACTAAACAATAAAAAAAAATCAAAGAACCCACTCCAAAAATGATGCAGAGAACTGAATAGGGAGTTCTCAGAGGAAGAAATGCAAATGGCTAACACACACTTAAGATAATGTTCAGCATTCCTAACCATTAGGGAAATGCAAATTAAAATGTCTGTGAGATTACACCTTACTCTAGCAAGGATGGCAATCATTAAAAAATCAAAGGACAACAAATGCTGGCAAGGATGTTGAGAAAGAGGAGCCCTCATTCACTTTGGTGGGAGTGAAAACTTGTAAAACCACTATGAAAATCAATATGGAGATTCCTGAAAAAGATGAATTTAGGATTACCAACAGACTCAGTTATTCCCTTGCTGGGCATTCACCCCATTTGTTCCATGCTTAACTACAGAAATATTTGCTTAACCACATTTATAGCTGCTCAATTCATAATAGCTAAGAACTGGAATCAATCCAGGTGCCCATCATTGCATGAATTGATAACAAAGTCGTGGTACATATACACATATATACAGTAAGAAAAAAATAATACAATGAAATTTGTAGGAAAATAGATGGACTTAGAACAGTGAACACACACAATCACAGAAAGACAAAGACCACATGTTCTCACTCATCTGTGGTTCTTAACCTGGATTAGCTTGAGTTGCTGGTATACCTGGTAGGCAACTTAAGGTCCAGACAATAGGTATGGAAGTGTTTGGAGGGAAGGGAGGGAAAGGTGGGGGAAAATAAACACAAAACTAAGCCCCAAATAAACTGCTACCATAGAAGCTTTTCTCCTTGAAGGTAGACTAAAAGATATAACCCTCAACTGGAGTATAGGGGGAACACCCTAAAAGTAGGGCCCTGGAGAGGGTGGAATGAATGAAGCCTAACCTTATAAAACTTTGGCTCTGACGTGTAACTCACAGTATCAGAAACACATGCTACCTACATTGAGCTGTTGGTCAGAGAGATCAACCAGGTCCCTAAAACAAGACAGGCTTCTGTAAAAACACTTGATTACCTGCCTGAGGTAAAATGCCTGGAGAGACCATAGGCTGCCATCAGAGAAGATGGAGAGACCTGTTTTGAATCTGGAAGACAGCCCATCCCCAGACAGTTAGCCTGTCTAGTACTAGAAAATGATACATGAGCTTCTGGGGGAAAGTGGCCAACAATGGTGTGAGCAAACAGGGTCTAAGGTACTCAGAAACAACCAGCCTTATAAAAAGTACACACCAGTGGAATGGTAGCACAAAGCCTTGGGGTAACCACTGGATTTCTGATTGGTTAAGAGATCTGCTCAGTGCAAAGGAACCCATATCTGGAACTGGGAGCCAGGTCTGTATCCCATGGAGACAAAGATTATGCTCTCCAATGTCAAGTTCCCACTAGCCTTTGGCTAAAAGAGGGGCTACATCTATCACATGCTCCCTAAATTAATAATGCTAATCCAGTTTAACCTGTGCTGACTTCACTCTCCATTGGAGAATCTGTTCTTTTTTCTTTTTCAGAGGGTAGTGAGACTGGAGGAGATAAACCACCCCTTGCCTCTCAGTCAAGGCCCAAGTGAAACCACAGAGGAAGTAGGGAGATGAGCAAGGGTGCTGTTTCCATGTGAGTCTGACAATCAGCACCCCTGGGTTAAGGAGACAGACACTGATGACACTCAACATATACCAAAGTAGAAATCCAGAGGCTCCTAAGAGCTCATCACTGAAGTAGACTTAAAACATGTCCACCATGGCTCAGGAAATTTTGTGGAAGGGCGCGGGGGGGGGGGGGTGGGATTGTAAAAGCCACAGGTTGGGAAGTCAGGCCCAGAGGCATTGCCTACCCCAATAACTGACTGCTGCTCACACAAGACATAACCCACTACCCCATGGGGAATGCCAGCAACCCCACCGAGGAGGGCCCTCTGCAGAATGTGGGCAGGGGGAGGGAAAAGATGGTACCAACAAATGATGTATCTATACAAGTATGTTCTTAATAAAAAAAAAATCTGGATTCTTGAGTTCATTTTTCCAAAGGCGTTTTTAAGTATAAGACTTCTTTAGCTGACAGGAACAGAGCTGGATCATCATTACAGAGTTTGGATGATTCTCCATCTCCACATACACCAAAAGTAAGGGAATTATTACCTAAAGTGTTCATGCCATCCTGCTATATCTTCAGCATTGACAGTCTTTTCCTGTCATTTGCTGTCTCCAAGTCCCTTTCCCTATTCATAACAGCTATTAGCTACAAATTCAATCTTCCTGTATACTTTCGGTCCTCTCATTTGTAGTAATATTGTTAATTCACTTACCTAGCAAGTATTCCCTGGTCCACTTGTTAACAGACCATTTTCTACTTGGGGGAATACAAAATTGAACATGATAATTTAAAAGTCAAATTCTCCTCCTTTGGCAGGCTGTGTATATATAGGGGAGGAATTATGGAAATAAATATTCAAATCTGAGTCCAATAAGGGTCATAAATGATTATATAAGAGGCTGCTCTAGTACCAGGCAACACATGGCACTATTTACTTCTCCATGACTGGATTCCCTAACATCCAAGGACCTTTCTTTCCATTTTATGTCACATATTCACTCTAGCAGTCATACATACACAAGTTGCCATCATGAGAACATACACTCAACAATCTCATTTGCATACAGACTTCTCTGATCTCTGTCTTGTATTCTTGACTTCAATTGCTCTGGTGACTCTCCAGTCAGTTCTTTACCTTCACTATACTTTCAAGCTATTGATCTCAACTGTTTTTTCACCATTCGATAGTTGTCTTCTGTCTCAAGGACAGATGACAGCAGTGGATATTAAGCTAGAAAGAATCAAGGTACCTGAAGTGGTCCAGGCCTTTGGTGCTGATATCATGATTTTCTCCTTTGTCCATCAGCTTGTGGAATCTGTGATGCTTGTTGCTCAGCAACCCTTACTAAATTCTTTAAGACTCATTGGCCCTGCAGGAAGTTCCTTTTGTTTAAATTCTTGTAGTCATTTTTATATTCTACATTAGATCCTGACTAAAGCATATATTCTTAATAAGATTAAAAATGCATCTAACTTCTATAATACTTGGGGAAAATGAAATTTAAAACCAGCCAAATTGGCAAAAAAAATTAACAGTAGTTAATCAGATTATAAAATTTCAAGACCGCTTAGTTAGGACTCCTACTGGAAACATAAATTAAAATAACAAGTTGAAGTTAAAAAGCAATGTAACATTATTTTACATTTATGGACACTTCCATATCCTGAAGCTCTAAATCATTTTAATCAAAGATTTTATTTTGAGCAACAAAGGCTTATATAAAAATTGATGATGTTTTTCAAGTTAAAAATACCAACAAAATGTGAAGAATGGAGATAGGTATAAATTACCTATAACATTAGTACAGATGATAAATTATGACAAAGAAGTCTCCCCTTACTCATGGTTTGTATAATTCAATATCATCAGCATATATTAGAAACTATTAATAGTACAGAACCCAATATATGCTGTGTTTTTTTGTATATATATATATATATATGTATATATATATATATATATACAAATATATATATATTCATGCACATATATACTTGTAAACACATATACAGATGCAATACAAGTTTCATATATGATTATTTTCTTTACTTTAGTACCTCAGGGTGGCCACTGGGAAACATCAGCTTTGCTTTACTAAATATATCTTAATATTCTATAAAGCTTGGATCCTGAAGATGGCTAAATCTGTATCATAACCAGTCAGATTCTTTGTGATTATCATAGAATATCAATTTACCTTTCAAATTCTTTGTCACTGAATATGAGAGGCTGTTTCCTCTTACTGGGTTTTACTTGCCTGCTCTACCAGATGAGGAAATTACCATTATATATTTAATGAGGCTTTTTGCCATAACCAAATATCTGACAAGAAGCAGCTTAAGGAAGGAAAGGATTTATTCTGGCTTACAGTTTCAAAGACCTACATTTCATCATGGTGAAGAAAGCATGACAGCAGGAACAAAAAAGCAGAGGACAAAAAGGAAAAAGGGCCAGGCTATAAAACCTCAAGGCCTGTCATCAGTGACCCATTTCTCCCAGCCAGGCTCCTCCTTCAAAAGTTTTCACAATCTTCTCAAACAGTGTCACCAGCTGGGGACCTAGGGTTCAAACACATGAGCCATTGTAAAATTTGAAGACCCCTCAAGGACTCCTACTGGAAATACAAACTGAAATAATAAGTTGAAGTTGAGGAGCAATGTAACATTCTTTTACACTATGGATACTTCCACACCCTGAAGTTCTAAATGATTTTAATTAAAGAAGATCTTGATTTTGAGCAACAAAGGCTTGTATAAAAATTGATATAGTTTTTCAAGTTAAAAATATCAACAAAATGTGAAAAGTGGAGACAAGTCTAAATTACCTATAGCGTTAGTACCGATGACAAATTATGACACAGAAGTCTTCCCTTACCTATGGTGACTTGGAAGACTTTTCACATTCAAAGAACAATAATTAGATAATTTGATAAAGCATTAGAGAATGTCTGCCATCAAGAAGCATTCAAAATATGGTAGCTCATATAATCTCACAAATATAAATAATAATTTTACATAAAAGTTAACTTGGAGAAATAAAAGTATAGCTGTTTTGTCAACTGTGGGTATGACATGCTTTTTTCTTTAAAGAAGACCATATTACTTGAGAAGACACAGTTGCTCATATGATTGTGGGCAGAATATCTGCATGAGAAGAATTTCATGTTGCCCCAAACTGCCCCAAATGTAAAACAAGTACAAAGAAATAATTTTGTGATTAAAATTAAAGTTGAAGAAGAATTAAATTATATGCCATTAACCAATGTGAAACTCACTCAATTTCTGCCCCTTTCTCCAACAAGTTGGGCATGTAGTTTAGCTTGTCTGCATCTCCAGTTCCTAATCTAAGTGAAAATTTACAAGATTGGGCTCTACAATTAAAATTCCCCAGATTATGTTTAAACAGAAAAACAACCAGTAGTATGGCTTGAATGGGTAAATTCCCCAAACCTCTACTGTTTTACATGTAAACTAAGGATGGCAACACATAGAGTCCTTGAGAAAATCATGTGAAATAATGCTTATAAAGGGCCTACTCTAGCAGGCAGTAATGTGAAGCTCTAACAAATGTTCTGGTTGTCATCACTTTAACTCCATAACTACGGGTATTTGAAACCTGTGCCACCCCTCATTTATCTTTATAACTGTAGACCCCAACATATGTGACACATATATATTACATATTTATGCAAAGGACAATTTTACTTGCATTTTTGATGCTCATAGAACTCAATTAAGTCTTTGATATTTATGAAAATCATTTGAAAAACTCTTTAGAACTAATTAGTGATTTGCTCTTGGTTCAACATGGCTTCCATGGTAGCAAGAGGGGAAAAGTCTATATTTTTACAGGTTTCATGGACTGCCAAGAACTGTTATAAAACAATATTTTGAAGAGTTATACAGTAAATGAATCAGAAACATATGAGCTTAATTTCCCTGAAAATACATGTGGGTTTAAAAATGAAAGGAAAGGAATGTTGGCACAATTTGCTATGCCAAACCCAAAATGTTAGAAAAATATTTCAAAATATTAGGATGCACACATCCTAAATGCAACTCAGTTTCCTTTGCTCATCTTTCTGTGGCTGCTTCCAGTGTATGTGTTCAGTTTGGTCTTCCATAGTCAGAATAAGGAAACCCTAAAAATTTAAAAAGAAAGAAAAATATGCATTGGCCAAAGAGCCAGAAATTCCCAGTCTTAGGCCCGGTTTTGCCACTGGCTAGCTCTAAAACTCCAGATTAATCACTTAAACTTCCCAGAGCATGCTCAGGAAAATGGTCCTTGTTACACAGGCTTCACAGGATAATTGTCAGAATGAAGATTCTTAAACCAATGATGAGCTCACAGTGATAGCAACCAGAGCCAAAAATGAGATGGTGCACTGTGCTGGTGAGGGCAGAAGTCCGGGTAGGCCTGTGCCTGTGCATCAAGATGAAGCAGGTATGCACATGAGGAAGGCAAGGCCAGGTGTAAAGAACTCTACAAGTGCAGTTAGGACTGGTGTCCATGGTGTATTATACAACTACTTTTTCACTTAGCAATATCTTCTGTCCCTTTTCACCTTCTGATATTTAAACCACACATATAGTGCATAAGCTCTCCACTTCATATGTAGAGAGAGTCTTGTGATGAAAGCATGAGACCTTGAGTTCAGAATCCCAGAAATGAAACAAAGCCAGGAGCAGTAGCATGGGCACTAATTCCACGTTCCTATGGTGAGATGGGAGATGCAGACAGAAGAATCCTCCGAAACTTGTGGGCAATAGTCTGGCATAGGAAGTAGCAAACAACAAAGAAATCTGTCTTAAACAAGATGAAAGGTGAGGATCGATAACTGAGGTTGTCCTTTAACCTTCACACACAGACACACACACTCATTTTTTAATTTCATTTTTTAGCATACAAACATAGAGATAATTGGATTCCATTATGCTATTTATTATTTCTTCTCCTCTGTGTCCCCTGTTGTAAACTTCCCCTTAAAATTCTCTCTTCCAGCCAGGTGTGGTGGCGCACACCTTTAATCTCAGCACTTGGGAGGCAGAGGTAGGAGGATTGCCGTGAGTTCGAGGCCACATGAAACTCCATAGTGAATTCCAGGTAAGCCTGGGCTAGAGTGAGACCCTACCTCTAAAAACCAAAAAAAAAAAATAAATAAATAAAATAAAAAAATATAAAAAAAAAATAAACCAAAAAACCCAAAAAAAACCCCAAAAAACCTCTCTTCCAATTTTATGTCACATGTGTTCTTTTGAACACACATCTTCCTTATTCATGGTGTCTAGCATCATCCTCTATACTCTTACCCACTTCCCCTTATTTACATTCACTTAAATATTCAAAGTTATGATCCACATATGAGAGAGAATATGTGATTTTTGTCTTTCTAGGCCTGGGCTACTTCACTGAGTATATTTTCCAGGTCTGACCATTTCTTTATAGCTGAATTAAATTCAGTTGTGTATATATACCACATTTTCGTTATCTATTCATTAATATGTTCACGTAGATTGATTCCATTTCCTAGCTATTGTGACTACAGCAGAAATAAACGTGGATATACACATACCTTTGTGTTAGGACGTAGAATACTTTGGGTAGAATACTTTGTGTTCAAGAGTGGTATAGCTAAGTCACATGGTTGTTAGAATTCTCTAAAATGTTTTTATTTATTTATTTGCAAGCACAGAGAGACAGAAGAGAGGCAGACATAGAAAGAGAATCAGCTGTAAACCAATTCCAGATGCATGTGCCATCTTGTACACCTGGCTTTACATGGGTACTGGGGAATCAAACCCAAGTCATTAAGCTCTGCAGGCAAGTGCCACTGAGCAATCTCTCCAGCTCAGTTGTTAGAATTTTAAGTTTTTAATGGGACTGGAGGGATAGCTTAGTGGTTAAGGCGCTTGCCTGCAAAGCCTAAGGATCCAGGTTCGATTCTGCAGATCCCAGGTAAGTCAGGTGCGCATGATGGTTCATGCATCTGGAGTTCATTTGCAGTGGCTAGAGGCCCTAGTGTGTCCATTCTCTCTCTCTCTAATAAATAAAGAAATAAATAATAAAATAGTTAAAAAGAATTTTAAGTTTTTGAGAAGCTTCAACATTGATTTCCACAATGGCTAAACCAGTTTTCATTCCCACCAACACTGTATCAGGGTTCTACTTTCCCTACAACCTTGCCAGCATTTGTTGTCATTAGTTTACTTGATGCTAGCCATTCAGACTGGGGTGATATGGAATTTTGAAGTGGTTTTAATTTACATTTTTTTTCTGATGGCAAAGGATGTTGAACATCTTTTAAAATATCTGTTCATCTTTTGTGCTTTTTTATTCTCTTGAGGACTCTGTTTATTTCATTAGCTCATTTATTGATTGGCAAGTGCTATTTGGTCTTGATATTGTTTTATTCTTTTATAGCAAATCCTTGTCTGCAGTATGGCTATAAATATTTTTTCCTATCTTGTAGCCTTTCTATTCATTCTGTTGATAGTCTCCTTTGCTATGAAGACACTTTTTTGTTTTTGTTTTTTTCGAGGTAGGGTCTCACTGTAGCCCAGGCTGACCTGGAATTCACTATGTCACGGCAATCCTCCTACCTCTGCCTCCTGAGTGCTGGGATTGAAGAAACTTTTTAGTAGTCCTACTTGTTGATTCTTGGGACTATTGCCTAGTTGTTTTGGAATCCTTTCCAGATATCTCTATATTAGCTTTACAAATATGAAACCCAGAATATCTGAAGAGCTAAAGAGATACTGTCCTTTATTTCTTTTGCATATTTATAATCTGTAGTTACTGACAGATTATTGAAGGTAATTTACATAAATTTACAATGCATATTTCCCCATTCCAACAAATAAAATATTCTCTAACAATTTCCCTATTATGACACTCCAACTTTGTTCTTTCTATTTTTATCTTTAGTCAAGATGAACTAGAGCAATTTCTCTGTTTCTGCCTTCTTAAATTTTATTTATTTATTTATTTTATTTTTTGGTTTTTGGGAGTAGGGTCTTGCTCTAGCCCAAGCTGACCTCGAATTCACTATGTAGTCTCAGGTTGGCCTTAAACTCACAGCATTCCTCCTACTTCTGTCTCCCAAGTGCTGGGATTAAAGGCGTGCTCCACCATGCTGGGCTTTCTGTTTCTTCCTTAACATTTAGAATAATTCTTCCCAACCACTGTCTATCTCGGCCTCCTCAACACTGAGGTTGCAAGTGTACCATCATACCTGACATATTTATATATGGGTTTTGGAGATCAAACACAGGTCCTGATGTTTACAAGACAAGAACTTTATAGCTAAGCTATCTGTCCAACCTTAGTTTCTTTCTTACTGACAATGATATATCATTGAAGCATGGGATAAATGGAAGATATGTGGAATTTTTGAGATAAAAATAACTGCAATGACTTAGCCAAATAGAGGGATACTTACTTATATAAGACAAGAAAGTAGATACCCTATGGTTGATTGGCTGACTTAGTGGCTCTACTACTCTATCAAAGACACAGGATTTGTTCACTTTTGTTCTTAACCATTCTGTGACTTTGTTTTTATGTTGTCACACTGAGGTTTCAAAAGTCCTGAAAATGTTTGGGTTACATTATTGCATCTGTCTCCCATACAGAACAAGAGAGGCAAAGAGAAAAAGTCATCTTAGTCCCTCATGTGAAAGTTTAGTTAGTCCTTGTGTGAAAGCTTAATTAATTCTTGTATGAAATTTTTATGTGTTTACCCTTGTGTGTTGTACATTATTCCTTGTGTGAAAATTTTTTCACACAATGCTTTCTGGTTACATTTCATTGACCAGAAATCATTGCCATTATCACCGGTTGTTATTACTATGAGCATTCGTGTTCTGAAGAAAAATCAAGTTGCTCTTCATATGAATAAAAACAAAAACTGGTATTGAAGATCTGTCCCACAGACTCTGCCTCGAAGAATGTAGACCAAGATATGTATTATGATGGATTAAATTTGTCAACCAAGCTAAGCAGGAGCTACATTTCGTAGAATTGCCTTTCCTTGAAGGTTAGAGTGGTCTGTGAGAATTTTATACTAGATTAATAGATAAACTGCAGTGGTATCCTTTTTATACTTGGATGGTTGGTGTAGGGTACCAAATGTCATTGAAGCCCTTGTGTGTTATCACATCATTATTTTTTTCTGAAAATGCTTTTACTTTTTAGTTTTTAAAAATATTTTATTAATTCATATATTTGTAAACAGAGACTATGAGAGAGGGGGGAATAGGCATGACAGGCGGCCTCTTGCAACTGCAAAAAAAACTTTTAAAGAACACTTCTCAGGCTGGAGAGATTGCTCAATGGTTAAAGGTACTTGCTTGAAAAGCCTGATGACCCAGGTTCAATTCTCAAGTACATACTTAAAGCAAGATGTACAAAAGTGATGTAAGTGGTGTATGCATCAGGCATTTATTTGGTGCAGACCCTACTGTTCTCTCTCTTTCTAATTCCATTTATGTTTTATTTAATTAATTATGGATATACTTAGTATGGATACATCATAAGTTGGTACCATCCTTTCCCTAGTCCCTGCCCTCCTTCTGCTGAGGGCCCTCCTCATTAGAGTTGCAGGTATTCCCCTTGCGATTGTGGATTATGTGTTGTGGGAGCAGCAGTCAGTTGTTGGAGAAAGGCAATTCCTCTTGGCATGATGTCCTGACCTGTGGATCTTACAATCTTTCTGCACCCTCTTCTTCAGAATTTACTGAGCCACGTTGGGTGTGTTTTAAGTCTACTTCAGTGATGAGCTCTTACGAGCCTCTGGGTCTCTGCTTGGTAAGTGTTGAGTATCCTCAGTACCTGTCTCCTTCACCCTGGCACTGATTGTCAGGCTCACCATGGAAACTGAATTCTTGCTTATCTCTCCCATTCCTCTGTATTTTCAGCTGGGGCTTGGCTGAAGTGTGATGGGTGGTTTATCTCCTTGGACTCACTACCTTCTGAAGAAGAAAAACAGATCCTCCAATGGAGAGAGAAGTCAGCAAGGCTAAATAGGATAAGCCTTGTTAACTTATGGAGAATTTAATGTATATAGCCCCCGTTTTAGCCAAAGACTAGTGGGAGCGGGGCATAGGAGATCATAATCTCTGTCTCCATAGGATTTTGACCTGGTTCTCAGTTCCAGATGTGGGTTCCTTTCTGTGGCTCCAATCAGAAAGCCATTGGTTACCCACCAGGGCTGTGTGCCACTATTGCACTTGTGTGTACATATTGTTTGGGTGTTTGCTTCTGAGTAACCCCAGGTGGCTCAGACCATTGTTGGCCACTTTCCCACAGTTGTTTATGTAGCACTAGATGGGCTAACTGTCTGGGGATTGGCTCCCTTCCAGATTCTAGCCAGGTCACTCCATGTTCTGTGCTAGCAGCATGTGGTGTCTTCTGCAATAGGGTCTTGCCTTTTACCTCAGGCAGGTAATCAAGTGCTTTGACAGAAGCCTGTCTTGTTTTAGGGACTGCATAGGTCTCTCTGATCAACAGCTCATTATGGGTAGCAACTGCATTCTGGAAGTGGGAGTTATAGGCCAGAGCTTCTTTGCAGGGTCCTTCTTTTCAGGTGCTCCCCTCATGTTCCTGTTGAGGTTTCAATCCTTTAGTCTATCTTTAGTGATAAAGGTTTCTATGGGACCAGTTCATTTTGGGTTTAGTTTTGTGTAACACCCCAACTTCCCACTCCTCCCAAATCCTATTGTCTGAACCTCAAGTTGCTTATCAGGTATGTCAGAAATTCAACCTGACACAGGTTAAGATCCACAGATGAGTGAGAACATGTGGCATTTATCTTTCTGTGATTGTATGAATCCACCCATTTTTCTACAAATTTCGTTGTATCATTTTTTCTTACTGCCAAGTAAAATTGCACTGTGTCTTCCTGTACCACAACTTCATTACCCATTCATCTAATGATGGGCACCTGGGTTGATTCCAGTTTTTAGCTATTATGCATTGAACAACAACAAACATGGTTGAGCAAATATCTCTGTAATGAAGCATGGAGGATTTAGGGTAAATGCCCAGTAAGGGAATAGCTGCTACTGTTGGGAACTCTATATTTATCTTTTTGAGTAATCTCCATATTGATTTCCATAGTGGTTGTAAAAGGTTACAATTCCATGAATAGTGAATGAGGGTTCCTCTTTCTCCACATTCTTGGTAACATTTGTTGTCATTTGATTTTTTTTTTTTTTTTTTTGCTGTTTGCCATCCTTGGTGGAGTAAGGCGGGATCTCATAGTTGTTTTAATTTGCATTTCCCTGATGGTTACAGATATTGAACATTCCCTTAAATGTGTGTAAGCCACTTGTATTTCTTCTTCTGAGAACTCCCTATTCAGTTCTCTGTACTATTTTTATAGTGGGTTGTTTGGTTTCTTATTGTTTAGATTTTTTAGTTCTTTGTAGATTCTGGATATTAGGCCTCTGTCAGTGGCATAGCTGGTAAAAACTTCCTCTCATTCTATGGGTAATCTATTGGCTCTTCTTATGGTATGATTGTCTGTTCAAAAGCTTTTTAGCCAGAGCCTCAGAGGCCCCCAACACCTCATCACTGAAGCAGACCAAAAATGAACCCAACATGGCTCAGGAAAATTTTGCGGAAGAGGGGACGGAAAGAATGTCAGAGCCACATGTTGGATCATGATATGCAGAGACATTTATCTTAACCATAACTGTGGGATAACTCCGCAATGCATGACCCATATACCTCAACAAGGAGGGGTCTAGGGCAGGGGGTAGGTCTTGGATGAGCCTAATAATGGTACCAAACTGACTGTATTTGCTGAATACAAAACTAACTAATAAAGAAAAAAAGAAAAGAAAAAAAAAAGCTTTTTAGCTTCATGAAATTCCATTGGTTGAGAGATTGTTTAATTTCCTGTGCTACTGGGGTTTTGTTCAGGAAGTCTTTCCCAATACCAATATTATGGAGAGTTCCTCTTATTTTTTTCTTCCAGTAGGAGAAGAGTTTCAGGCCTTATTTTGATGTCTTTAATCCATTTGGACTTGATTTTTGTGTATGGTGAGATATGTGGGTCTAGTTTCAGTTTTCTACATCTTGATATTCAATTAGTCCAGCATCATTTGTTGAAGATAGTGTCTTTTCTCCAGTCCATGTTATTGGCACCTTTGTTGAAGATCAAGTAGCCTTAGTTACTTGGCCTAATGTCCAGGTCTTCATTTCTGTTCCATTAGTCTATATTTCTGTTTTTATGCCAGTACCATACTGTTATTGTTGCTATGGCTTTGTAATATAGTTTTGGTCTGATATGGTGACACCTCCAGAGGTGTTTCTTTTGCTGAGGATATATTTGGATATCTGAAGCCTGCTGTCATTCCATATGAATTTTGAGATCATTTTCTTCTATCTCTTCTAAAGAAGGATGCTGGAATTTTTATTGGTATTTCATTAAATCTGTATATTGCTTTTGTTAGAATTGCCATTTTCACAATATTAAGTTTACCTATCCAGGAGCATGGGTGGTCTTTCCATGTTTTCAATTCCTCCTGAATTTCTTTCTTGAGTGTTTTTATATTTTTAGTATACAGGTTTTTCACATCTTTGGCTAGTGTTATTACAAGTTATTTGATTTTTTGTTTCTATTGAAAATAGGAAAGCCTCATTAATTTTCTTTCTCTGTATATTTCTCCTTTGTACATAGAAAGGCTACTGATTTTTGTGTATTGATTTTGTATCCTGCCACTTTACTAAAGGAATTGTTTTCCTTTAGAAGTTTTGAGATGGAGACTTGGGTCACTTATGTATAGGATTATGTCATTTGCAAATAGGGCTAACTTGACCACTTCCTTTCCAATTTGTATCCCTTTTATTTCTTTCTTTCTCCTGTCTCATTGCTTGGGCTAGGATTTCTAGAACTATGTTGAATAGCAGTGGTGAGAGTTGGCACCCCTTTCTTGTTGCCAATAATGTGCACTCCTTGAGTCTTTCCCCATTAAGTATTATTTTGCCTTTAGGTTCTTTATATATAACCTTTAGAGTGTTATATAAACCATCCCTGCCTATTCTGTCCAGCATTTTGATCATGAAGTAATGTATTTTGTCAAAAGCCTTTTCTGCATCTATTGAAATGATCATGTGTTTCTTGTGATTGAGATTATTTATGTGATGTATTACATTGACCAATTTCCATTTGTTGAACCATTCTTGTGTCCCTGGGATGAAACTTACTTCTTCAAGATGGATAACGCTTTTTATGTGTTGTTAAATTTTGCTTGCAATGATTTTGTTTAGGAATTTTGCATCTAAATTCTTTAGGGATATAGGCCTATAGTTTTCTTTCCTTGTTGCATCTCTGTCTGTTTTTGATATTAGGGTGATTCTAGCTTCATAAAAGGAATTGGGAAGCATTTCCCATGATCTGATTATGTGAAAAAGTTTGAAAAATTTGGTTTCAGTTCTTCAATGAAGGTTTGATAGAATTCAGCTGAGAAGCCATCCAGTCCAGGACTTTTTTGGGGGGAGGGGGAGACTTTTGATCACCTTTTCAATATCCATGGATGTGATAGGTTTGTTTAGATTAATCTGCTCTGAGTTCAGTTTGGGTAGGTGGTATGTGTCAAGGAATTCATTCATTTCTTCCAGATTGTCCAGTTTTGTGGAGTAGAGGTTTTGCAAGTATGCTGTCATGATTCTTCCAATTTCATTGACGTCTTTGCTACCTTTCCTTTTTCATTTCTGATTTCATTAATTTGGAGTATCTCTTTTTTTCACTTGATAAAATTGGCCAAGGGTTTATTAATCTTGTTTATTTTTTTCAAAGAACCGCCTCTTTATTTCATCAATTTCCTTAATTGTTTTGTTAGTTTCCAATTCATTAATTTCTGCTCTGATCTTGATTATTTATTTCTGTCAAACTCTTTGGGTTGGATTCTTCTTGTTTTACCAACACCTTTAGCTGGATGGTTACATTATTAATTTGGGATCTCTTTGTCTTTGTTATTAAGGCTTTTAGCACTATGTCAATTTTTCTGAATTTATGGAGGCAATTTATTTTAGCCTAATATGTAATCTATTTTGGAGAAGGTTCCATGGGCTCCTGTGAAGAATGTGTATTCTATAGAATTTGAGTAGAATGTTCTGTGGATGTTTGTTAGATCTAGTTGATCTATGGTGTTGTTGAGCTCTCTTATTTTCCTCTTGATTTTCTGTTTGGATGACCTGTTGATGATAGTGTAGTATTGATATCCCGAACTTGGTGGTGTTGGTATTTACTTCTGTTTTATAATCAAGTAGGTTTTGTTTTATAAATGTGGGGCACCTGTGTTTTGGGCATATAGATTTATGTATGGATTGAATATGCTAATGATATTTTTGTATTTTGGGATATGCAGGTTGTGAAGGTGTAAGCACACTAGCTGCTCTGGTGCTTAACAGCACAGGTGGGATTGGAGGTCTGTGATCCCTCTGGCCTTGTCTCAGCTGTGTCTTATTTGTAGCTACTGGGCAGGTTATGGAGGATTTACTGGTTTCCCCAGGCAGTTGATTGCCTGGATTTTCTGTTTTCCCAACTTCTGGGGGTGATCTGATGCCCCAAGTAGTCACTAGGAGAGGGGCAGGTCATTGGAAAGACAGTGGGTTCCATAGTTCGGGCAGATCAGGGACTTGTCTGTGTGAAGGAGACAATGGCACTGGCCAAGGGTGCATACAAGGGCACCTGTAGGCAGCACAGGGTGTGGAGGGTCTGCAATCAGGGAAGGTAGCCTTCTGGCAAGCTCACCAGTGGTGCAAGACAGGTGTCATGAATGCAGGTGGGCTCTGGGCTCAGTTGGTATAGCCTATGGGATCCAGTTGTAGACCAGAGGGAGTGGGGGCCCTCCAGGAGAGGGGGAAGGTGAGATGGCAAAGGCCTAGGGTGGTAGTCAGCAGGGGCATCTGGGGGAGGGGACCGAGTGGGCAATGGGTGGTTGGTCTTTGGGGGAGGGGGAAGGAATGGGTGGCTGTCAATGGTTGGAGGTCAGTGGGAGGCCTCCAGGAAAGGGGGAAGGTGAAGGCTTCAGTGAGGGGGAAGGCACTCGGGCCATGGTTGGTGAGCCTCTGGGAGAGAGGGGACTGTGTGTGGGCCCCAGGTGGTAGAACCTGCAGGTAATGCAGCAGAGCACCTGGTCAGGGAGTGGCAGCTGAGACAGGGGACCCAAGAATCTAGTGGACTATCTGAGAGTGTGAGAGTCAGAAGATTTCCTACAGTGCCCCTCTGTGCCTGTCCACTGGTGGTCTACTAAAATCTACTCACACTGGAGCCCCACAGATCTTGCCTCATATTACTGCAGGAGCTGAAGTGTAGTTAGGTGGACATCATCTTGACTAGAACTCTGCACATTATTATTTTATTTTTATTATTATTTCCAATTCATTGAATTTTGCTCTGATCTTGATTATTTCTTTACATCTGGTACTATTGGGTTTGTCTTAGTTTTTCCAGGGCTTTCAGCTGAATGGTTAAGTTATTGCCTTGAGATCTCTCCATTTTGTAATGGAGGCATTTAGTGCTATGAACTTCCCTCTTAAGACTGCCTTCATTGTGTTTCATAAGTTTTGGTACGCTGTGTTTTCATTATCATTCAGTTTTATAAATTTTTTTATTCCTTTTTTTTTTTTATTTCTTCAAGTACCCATGCACTGTTTAATAGTGAATTGTTCAGGCTGCAGTTGTTGCTTGGTTTTCTGTTGTATCCCTTGTAGTTAATCTTTAGCTTTATTGCACTGTGGTCTGATTCATGCATATAATTAAGTTAATTTTTCTGAATTTTCTGAAACATGTTTAAATGCTCCAATATATGATCTATTTTAGAGAACATTCCATGAGCTACTGAGAAGAATGTGTATTTTGTGAAGTTATGGTGAAATATTCTATAGACATTTGTCCATTAAGTCCAATTGATTGATGGAATTGTTTAACTCCATTATTTCTTGGTTAATTTTTTGCTTAGCTGATCTGTCTAATGATGATAGTGGAGTATTAAGTTTCCCTACTACAGTTAGTACTAGTACAGTTGGGGATTAGTTCTGCTTTATTGTGTAGCATATTTTATTTTATAAAATTTGGTGCTCCTGTATTTTGGTGCATATGGAATTATGATTGTAATACCCTCTTATTGTACTGTACCTTTGATGAGTATAAAGTACCCTTTTTGATCTCGTTTGATGACTTTTCATATAAAATCTATTTCGTCTCATATCAGTATAGCCACCCCTCCTTATTTCTTATTTTGATTAGCTTGGAATGTATTTTGTCACCTTTTAACCCTAATGTGTCATTCATTGGTGAGGCGGGTTTCCTGTAGAGAGCAAATGGATGTCTTTTGATTGAGACATTAAGCCTATGGATGCTTAGAATTATAACTGATGTGTGAGTTAATCCCTATCCACTTGAAAGCTTTAGAGTTTGGTGTTTTCTTGAAGTATAAAAGTTTTCATGTCTGATGCTGGCCTACCATCAAGCTAAGGGTGTAGTTCCATCTGGACTCCTGGGAAGTCTATGGACTAGAGTCCCAGGGAAATGTTAGAACTCCTGCTGCGGAGGGGGATGTGAAAGGGAGGGGATACCATTGAAAGGAAATCTAGTGTTTATGGGATCCAAGTACAAATGTGACTTTCTTTGTCCTCTCTAGCTAATAAAGTATGAGACTGGCTTATTTGGTTGTCTAGATATTGTTCTCACCAAGCCACACCTTGTTGCTCCTCAGTTTACCCCATCCTGAGTTACATGGCTCTGCACCTGTAGATAAAGAAATGTTGGGCTTTGGGGAAAAAAATTTTCATGTCTGTTCTATTTTGGTTCATTACTCATCCCTCCTGTAGGGTCTTCAGTGTGGCTGGTTGTCTCTTCAGTTAGTTTGGATTATTCTATACAGTATTCTTTGTAGGATTGGCTTAACACTCATATAATCATATACTCATATACTGTCGCGACCACCTCGACCAGCAAGGAAGACGCAACACTTGGATTCTTCTTTAAGCAGTTTATTCAGGAACCTCGAACAATCTTCTGACTGACTGACTGACTGACTGACTGACCCGACTGACCGACTGACTGACTGACTGTGAGGAAAGCCAGCCCATCATATATAAAGCCTCTGGTCGACCAACCCCAGTACGCCATGTGGTGATTGCAGATAGGCTCACATATGCGGAGGCAAGCCAGATCATCAGCCCCAGCCAAATATGGAGTTGTTTACCACAGAGAGCACTCACCATCGGGAAGGTGGAAGGCGGCAACCAGTGCCATCTTTAAGGCGCGGCACTACGCAGCTCTCTACAGTTCCCCCTTTTTGTTTTTAAGACGCAACAGGCAAGAGTAGAGGTTCGATCTCTGAAGTTCACAAGGACAACTGTCTGGTCCTCATAAGCTGTTATCCATCCCATGAGTGCCAGACCCGTCCGATACCATTTTTTCAGAGGCGGGATCTGGGGTATCAACCCGCATGCAAACGAACATACTCTTCTCCAAGTCGCCAAAAGCCAAAAGCTGACTCGGGGTGCAGTGCTTTGCCTTGCATCCTGAGCGTCAAGGTTTTACAGCGGCCAACCAGGCTTGGGGGGACTGTCCCATTTCCATGGCTGTAAAAGCTTGAATAATCATGGCTGCATTACGCCTCTGCATAGCTCTGATTCTGCATAAACACCACAGACAGACTAAGGAAATCAACACTAGAAGGCCTGCTAAGGCTCCTATTCCCGCCCACTCCTTCAGGTGATTCATAGCAGATGTCAGCCATGATGATAATCCTGTGGCAAGAGAGAGATCCACTCTGGTGGAATTCACATGGACCACAGCCAACCTCAGCTCCTTTAAGGTATCTTCAAAATCAAGCGACCAATTCTGTAGAAGAAAACTAGACAGAGATCTAGACAAATTAGCAGCTCTTGTATAGTTAGCATACTGAACAGATGTAACACACAATCCTGGCATTTTCCATTCACAACCTAGCTGGGCCAGCTGCCAAAGTGTATCTACTTGCTCTTGGACCAGGTCGATGCGTTGATTAACAATCATCAGTCCCCCCTTTATTTGAGAATTTAAGGATGTTTGCAAATCCAAAGCATGGACCACTGTGGCCGACAAATTATTCAAGGTTGAGGCTGTCTGAACCGTGCTAGACAGAGCCACAGCTGACACTGTAGCCCCAACGGCAGCAACAGTAATAGCAGTCACAATGGCGGCTGTAATGCCAAAATCTCTTTTGGGCCTCAGCAAGGTCATACTGCTAGGTGCTTCTACGGGAACAGGCACATATCGAGGCATGCGGGTAACCACGGCTATGGGATGCTTAGAGGCATCCCAGCACAAGGCGTAAAAGCATGTCTCATTGGTACAGTTTAACCAGTTATTTTCTATACTGCCATTACTGACCAGCCATACGAATGGAGGCCACACACACACAGGAGTAGGAGAGAAAGTCATGTTGCTACCGGAGGCACTCCGACTAAGGCTTTTTTCAAAAATTTCAGAGCTATTCCATGTAAAACTAGCATTACCAAAGCCTCCGCCCCCTAACATAACCATGGGCGAAACATCAGTACAACTTCCATTAATCCCACAGAGTATCCAATTATCAAAAGGGTTAGCAGCTGATTGTTGGGTGGGATTTTGATATGTCCAGTTGTACCCTGCAAAAGTTTCGTTGAACTGAGTGCTAATGTAGGGGGTAAAGGTAAAATGATTCTTTACAGCCCATGCTGTCTTTGGTGACTGGCATCCTGTCCAGGGTGGTAGCAAATTCCCTCGATGACCCATGCATCTGTTAGCACTCCCCTTTTCAGGACACTGCCTCTTGAGATGTCCCAATTTACCACATTTAAAGCAAGCACCAGAGTTCTCTCGTCTAGTTTGCGTCAGTTGGACTACTGCTGCCGCTAGGCCAGCATTAGTCAGGGGGCCTCCTAGCTCTCTGCACACCTTCATCCAGGCCTCTAGGCCTTTATTCTTGTAAGGTGTTATGGCCGCCCTACATTCTTTAGTACATTGTTCATAAACTAATTGTTTAATAAGAGGCATAGCTGTGTCTGGGTCTCCAAAAATCCTGCCTGCAGCTTCTACCAGCCGGGCTACAAAATCAGAGAAAGGTTCCATAGGTCCTTGCAGGATCTTAGTAAGATTTCCACTTACTTCCCCTTTATTAGGCAACGACTTCCAGGCCTTGATTGCAATTTGATTGATCTGTTCAAACACCTGAACAGGATAGCCTGTTTGTTGATTAGCAAACCTGCCTTGCCCTAGCAACATATCTCTATCCCAGGCTGGCTGTCCTGCCGCGTGATTGGCAGCAGCCTGTTCATTTGCATACTCTATCAAAAAGGCCTTCCAGTCCAGGTATTGTCCTGGGCTTAAGCATGCACGTGCCAGGCTGCACCAATCACTAGGTGTCATGCAATGTCTATTGAGAGCCTCCACTTGAGCCAATGTAAATGAGGCTGTAATACCATAAGTGCAGACTGATTTGGCCAGAGATTTTATCACCTTAAAATCCAAGGGCTCATGATACCTCTGTCCCTGTGGATCTTGGAATACAGGGTAAGCAAGAGGTAACTCTATGCGAGCCTGTCTCCATGTCTCTGGGCAAAAAGTCTGCCCCGAGCACCCAGCAGGAGCGAATCGTCCTGCCTCACTATATACTGGTGGCAATGGCGGTGGAGGCGTAAGCCCACAGTTGCCCTGCATCTTTGGGTCTATTCCAGGTTTTTCCTTTTCCCTTTTTCTCTCCCTTTTTCTGATTTTAAGTTTTTCCACCTGCTCTCTGAGGGCCTGTAGGTCTTCCTCTTCTAAATCACTGGTTTTGGCCTCGGAGTCCGTAGACTCCGGGCCATCTAAGCCTTGAAGATCTTTCAGATCAGGGTAAAGTCGTGTTCTGTGCTTTTCCCCTTTCTCGCTGTTCACCTGTTCTGATCTTTCCTCTTGTAACATTTCTAGAGCAGCCTGGCCATTTTCTATCGCGTCATTGCATCTTTGATCCTCAAGGCAACTTCGTACTAATTTCCAAATAGGGCGAACACCAGGCTTAAGTGTGCCTTGGTCCCAGGCAAAATCGAGGTCTCTCCCTAGCTTATTCCAAGATGGGATGGTAAGGTTGCCAGAATCAGCAAACCAAGGGGCGACAGTATCGCACTCCTCCAAAAATCTTTCTAAAGTCCCTTTCTAAGCTTTAAATTCTTCGAACGAAGCAGCTCATTCAGAGCCAAAAAAATTGGGTGCGACTGTGAAGCGCCCATAATCAACCTAGCAGTGCCTTTTTTGAACTTTCACTTTTGGTTCGCTGTCCCGCGAACTTATTCCGCTCTCTCTTTATCTACAGAGAAGAGCAATCTAACCGCTCTTGTCGCGGTCCTTCTGTCCCACTTACCTGGGAACTTACCAGCGCGCTGCCCTGACTGCAAAAAGTTCTGAATCCCTTGAAGGTTCCCCGTACGGGCCACCACTTGTCGCGACCACCTCGACCAGCAAGGAAGACGCAACACTTGGATTCTTCTTTAAGCAGTTTATTCAGGAACCTTGAACAATCTTCTGACTGACTGACTGACTGACTGACTGACCAACTAACTGACTGACTGACTGACTGACTGACTGACCGACTAACTGACTGACTGACTGACTGACTGACCGACTAACTGACTAACTGACTGACTGACTGACTGACTGACTGACTGACTGACTGCGAGGAAAGCCAGCCCATCATATATAAAGCCTCTGGTCGACCAACCCCAGTACGCCACGTGGTGATTGCAGATAGGCCCACATATGCGGAGGCAAGCCAGATCATCAGCCCCAGCCAAATATGGAGTTGTTTACCACAGAGAGCACTCACCATCGGGAAGGTGGAAGGCGGCAACCAGCGCCATCTTTAAGGCGCGGCACTACGCAGCTCTCTACAATATACCTGACTTTTACCATGAAAAGTTTTTCTTTCACCTTCTATTATGAGGAATAATTTTGCCATATATAGTATTTTGGGTTGGCAGCCATGGTCTTTTAGAATTTGAAATGCTCCATTCCAAGCCCTTCTGGCTTTTTTTTAAATCCCACTTTGGTGGCACAAGCCTCTCAATACTTTACTTTTATTTATTTATTTGAGAGAGAGATACAAAAATAGCAGGGAGAGAGAGAGAGAGAGAGAGAGAGAGAGAGAGAGAGAGAGAGAAAGAGGGGTAGAGAAAGAAAGAGAATAGGTGACCAGGGCCTGCTGCCACTGCAAACAAACTCCAGATGCGTGTGCCCCCTTGTGCATCTGGCTTACCGGGGTCCTGGGGAGTAGAGCCTGGGTCCTTTGGCTTTGCAGGCAAGTGTCTTAACTGTTAAGCCATCTCTAGCCCCCTTCTGGCTCTTAGAGTTTCTATTGAAAACTGAGGTAATTCCAATGATTTTACTTTTTTATGTAGCAAGCTGTTTTTCTCTTGCAGCTTTTAGAACCCTTTCTTTATTTTCAGTGTTAAGAGTTTTGACTATTATGTGATGTGGAGAATTTCTACTCTGGTCCTGCCTGTTTGGTGTACTGTGTCTCTTGTACGTTAATGTGGATCTCTTTGGTGAGGTTAGAGAAATTTTCTTCGATAATATTTTTAAGATGTTCTTTATACCTTTGGCCTTTATTTCTCCCCCTTCCTGTATATCAATGATCCAAATATTTGGTCTGTTTAAGGTGTCACAGAATTCCCTAATATTATGTTTATATCTTTTTTTTAATCACTGTTTTTGTACTGCTGGACTATTTCTTCTGTCTTTTCTTCAAGTTCTGATAGTCTATCCTTCATAGGGTCTACTCTGTTGTTGAGGTTTTTTTGGGAGTCTTTTACAAGTGTTATTTCATTGTTGTTGTTTATTACATTTTTGTTCATCATCTCCATCTTTTTCTAGTTTCATTTCTTGGTTAGATTTCTTTGTTGTTTCTTGGAATTCATTCCTGCATTTGAATGTATCCTCATTGAGTTTATTCAACTTCCCATTGAGATTTTTTTTTTTTTTTTGGTTCTCTTCCATTCCTTTTATTCTTTTATCAAGTTCTTTTTGATTCTCTTCGTTATTTTTTTGGAGATGTGTAGTAAGGTATTTTTTCTGTTGTTAATTTGTTTCTGTTTCCTTCAGCCATGCTTTGAGTTCATTCTTATATTCACTTTGTTGATTTTCTTCATTCAGCCATGCTTTAAATATTTTTGTGAGTCATTTTTATTTTCTTCTAATTCTTCCAGGTTTTGCTCATGGCCTCATTACGTTTGCTGAATATACTTGTCGTGGCTTCATTTTGGGATTCTACGGGTGGAGTTTCATCAATATTTGCTATATAGACTTCATTATGGAACCAGTCATCCATGGTGAGGATTTTTAGCTTGGTGTCTTGCATTGATTATTTTGTGTTGGAGTTTGCCCATGTTGAGGTAATTGTCTTGTTTTGCTGGGAATTTAGCAGTTAGTATCTTTTGTGGAGTATGCATTGATTGTCTTGTTTGCATATGGTCAAGGTTGAAGTGGTATGGTGATACGTTAGCAAGCTTTGGCTGGGTGCTCTTGAGCCTAAGTTGGGTCTTCCTTGTGTATTCATCCTCCCTCCTGGGAATTCTGGGTGTGGCCCTGGAAGGCCTAGACAACTCTGTGACCAAGGAGGGTCCTGTTGTCTCTGTTACTTGCTTTTTGGTTCTTGGTGGTGGGCTTTGCTGTGGCTGCTGGTGGCAAGCAGGACAAAGAGATATTGGGGTTAGATCTTTATCGCAGTGATTGTGGGGCCTGGATAAACCATTTGTAGAGGTGAGCTGGGCTTGATTTCAGGCAGATCCTTGCTTGTGGGTCAGCACAATCAGTCTTTCTCTACCCACTCAAAGCAGGCACCCTCCTTTATCAGGCACTTTCTTACCTGACCCCTGAGCACCCCCTACAGTCAGACATTTCCTCACCTGGACCCAAACACAGCCTGCAGTTAGGGACTTCTTTTAGGGGCTCTAAGCTTTCCCAGTGGTTAGGCACTTTCTCACCTGCCCTTCTCCCCAGCATGGCCTCCTCACCAGAGCCCTGAACACGCCCAGTTTATGCATTTCTCCCAGTCCCTCAACATGGTTTGGCATTTAGACATCGCCTTCCTTACCTGTCCTATGAGCATGCCTGGTGCGCAGGCACTTCCTTACCTTGCCTAATGAATATATTATTAGGGTAGTTAAAACTAAGTTTAAATTTTTTTTTCTTTTCTTTATTAGTCAGTTTTGTATTCAGCAAATACAGTCAGTTTGGTACCATTATTAGGCTCATCTGTGACCTACCCCTCCCCTTGGCCCCTCCTTGTTGAGGTATACGGGTCATGCATTGTGGAGTTAGCCCACAGTTATGGGTAAGCTAAATGTCTCTGCATATCATGACCCAACATGTGACTCTGACATTCTTTCCGCCCCCTCTTCAGCAAAATTTCCCTGAGCCATGTTGGGTTCATTTTTTATTGTTTTACTGAGTTTATATCTAAAAGATATTAATGGCAAGGATATTTTCAGGCTGCATCTATCAATATTATGTCTAGAAAGATATATGTGTCTATATAATGTAAAAATATCTATAAATGTTTAAAACCATGATGGCCTTCATCATCTTATTAGAACTAATACACATTAAGAAATTGCTTAAAATTCAGTCATTTTCCCATTTTATGCCAGTATCTCTTGTATACAAACACAAAATAAATAAAATAAGCATAAAATGGCTGATCATCATGAATTTAAAAATGTGAAAGAGGGGATATGGCTTAGTGGGTAAGGGTACTTGCTAAGAAACCATGAAGCCTAATGTTCACACGTGCAGGTAACCCCAGTGCTGAGTAGGGTGGAGATAGGAGGGTTGCTGAGAAAATGGCGACTGCCTAACCACACCGCACCTCCCCAGCAAAGGCGCCTCCCCGGGAAAGAAAGATAGATGCAGATCCTAAGGAGAGAATCACCCCATCAAACCTCAAAAGGGCCCCAACTGAAACTAAAAATAATTGGGGAAACAAGCAAGGGTGCTGTTTTCTTGGTGTACCTGGTACAAACACAAGGGTGAAGGAGATTGACACAGAGAACAACCAACTCCTACCAAATCAGATATCCAGAGACACAGAGGCTCCCAAGACCTCATGACTAAAGCAGACCTGAAATGAACCCAACATGGTTCAGGGAAATTTGTGGAAGAGGGGGCAGAAAGAATGTCACAGCCACATGTTGGGTCATGATACACAGAGACATTTCCTCCTACCCATAACTGAGGGCTAACTCCACAATGCATGATCCATATACCTCAGCAAGGAGGGGCCAGGGTGAGGGGAGAGGACAGGGAGGAGGCTAACAATGGTACCAACTTACTGTACTCACTGAGTACAAAACAAATTAATAAAAAAGTACTTTATAACCCCCCCAAAAAAGGAGGGTTGCTGAGGCTCTCTGGTTAGCCAGTGTAGCTGAAAAATAGTATGAGCTCTAAGTTTAGTAACAGATCCTTAAATAAGATAGAAGACACATTGGTGGGGGCCAGAGGAGTATATGTGTCTTCCAGTATTTATCTATGAGGACAATGCTTAAAACCCAGGACCTTTTTGATCTGTTCAGTGGTAAGTTTACATTGAAACTGTTATAAATTATTACAGAGGTGAAGCCAAGCCAAACAGCCCAACATAAATATATCTGCAGACACACTGGCTACTATATATTCTAAACACTGTTGGCTGATGAATAAACAGAGCTTTCTAAATCATTTAATAAAATATATTTATTCCCACAATCAATAACTTTTATTTTTCAGCTTGAGCCCCTCAAACAAAAAATGGAGACCTTTTATACCTAATTATTTTGAATCTGTAAATCTTCATTCCCAACTCCCTTCCTACAATAATGGCCAGAACATCACACCTTTCTAAGTGATGTTTGAATGCTTTTCAGTTTATATACTTGACTAATCTCTACCTGTTGAAACTGTTCCAGCATGTTACATAAATTAAACATTTGTGCCCTGCAAGTTCACAGACTGACAGCATCTGAGTACAGAAACAAAGAAATATAACATGACAGTCTGATTTTCCGAGGGTTATTGGAAAAGCAACAAGACTGCTGGCTTCTCTGTATGGGTGAATCATAGCCAACCAGAGCAGACCAAATTCTGTGGTCTCATTTTATTTGCCTAGTCATATAATTCAGGGCTCTAAGTCTGTACATTGTTGACCAAAACATTAAATTGTGGCAAAATAGTTTCTGAGTATATCAAAACAGTAATACTAGAGTAACCCACATATAGTGACCTTGAATTAGTTAAAGGAGGAGGAAGAAGCATGAGGCAGTGTTTTGTTTGCAGGCTTGCAGGCGGGAGCTCCCAACCTCTGAAACTGAAGTCATTGGGAGGTCTGGTATTTGAAGGCAGCTTCAGTGGCAGTGAGGTGGTTATTTGCTGGAAGTTAAAGCAGCAGGGATTACAAGTCAGGCATCTCTAGTTAAGGTTCATTTCCTCTTTGTGTTCCAGTTTAATCAGCATAGCTGTCTTTTTGTCATCTGATTGTCCTTAACTATTAAACAGAACCAGTTTATGATAATCTGCAGCCCACTTCTCTGAAAAATAATTTGCCTTTGCTTTTCTGTCTAGTGATAGGGAGAATATGAGATTGCGATATAACTAACAAATGTTTTCCACAGGGGAAATATGAACATATAAATATCAAACTGAATGCCAAGCAACAGTTTCTAAGAAAAATATGAAATGAGATATCTTCAGGCAAACACATCTGAATTTGAAGAAAAAAGATGCTGGCATAGGACATTGATGCACTGATTTAAGATTCTGTGAGCAAGGTAGAGATGTTTGTTTTTTTAAACAACCCAGAATCTGGAAGAGTGAAACTACATACTGAGCTCCTGGCCACAGTGTTATCTGGCAGTCAATAACTGTGAGAAACAGCTGCTGATGAAGGAGCGTGAGCCTTCAGATTCTTAATATCTATCTAGCTTCAGGACCCTCAGGACAAGCCAGTCATCTCAGTTTTCTAGCGCTATTGTAACAGAGTACTATAAACTCAGTGCCTTGAAACAATAGATATTTGTGTTTTCACAGTTCTGGAGGGAAGGCATCCAAAGTCAAGTGTCATCAGGGTGATTTGCCTCCAATGGAGGGCTCTGAGGGAAGGATTTCTTTTTTTTCCAAGTTGTGGCTAGCTTCTGGTGATGGTTAGAAATCACTGCCCTTCTTGGCTTCGGAGGAAATGCTCTATCCTCTGCCTCTGTTGTCACATAGCCAGCACTTCTCTGTGGGACTTGCTGTTCTTCATTTAAAGACACCACACATACTGATGTGCATACTGATGTGTTCTAAAATGAACTTTGAACTCACTCATTTGCTATGACTGTTTCTCAAATTCTGAGATACAAAAGGCTAGGACATCAACATATCTTCTGGGAATAAACTTCAACACCTAACATTAATGAATTCACGTCATGCCTTTTTTTGTGTATAAATATTCTCCAATATTAAGTTCTAGTCACACTTTAACCAGCTTTTCCAAACAGGTAGGCCTACATTTGGCAGTACCTTTTAAGGAGATGTACACAATTAATTTTTAAAATCATATTGAAAGTTGTTTTTTATTCTGTTTTTATGACCATATGGTAATCTTTCCATTCTTTATATGATATATGATAATGGCATAATTCTCCTTGCTAATGGAATGTGAATTTGTTTATTGTATTTTCCAGAATTTTCTGATGCTATAATGCTAGAAAATAAATTTGTACATTTTTAGAAATTAACTGAAATTTGTTTTATTTTATTTTTTAAGGTTTTAGTTATACCTATCATAATCTCAGCAAATTTATAAATGTGGATTAAATATTTGTTTAAAATTTTAAATTATTTTCATACATGGAGGTATATGTCTACAATTGCAGCATTCAGAAGGCAGAGGCAGGAGGATTGCTACAAAATCTGAGATAGTCTGCTTTACTTCAGGAACTAACAATAAGAATGAAATATGGGAATGAACTATAAGAAAGAACTGTGGGAATATTTCTTATAGACCTTACAAGTAAGTCAAATAATTTTTCTGATATTATTTCCTTGATATGCTAAATTTCATGTTTGTAACTTTCCATAAAGTTAATCTTATAACTATGTAATCCACCTGCTTAAAGCAATGTGACTAGGTTTCCCTAGAGTACCTTTGACTTGAATATTAACAAGTAATGTTTAGAGATGCTGACTGATTTTAAGCAATGCTCTTTGACCAATTTTCTCAGTGGCCTGGTCGGACTCTTGACTCAGTGCAAACACACATGTGTAAGAAATGCTGACCAAAGCATTGAAGACAACTAGGTCAGTAACTAAATACCCACAGATCTGTTGAAGAAAACAGATAGGCTTAATGCGATTACATTTTTGATCTGTGTGTGTGTGTCTGTGTGTGTGTGTTTTCTGGATCAGTAGAGTAAAATCATAACCCCAAATCTGTACTTTTAACAAATGTTTAAAGGATTAAACAAAGTTGAAAGAAAGTTCCTTACCCTTCACTCATACAATTTACCACTTGTTCATGTGTCACTGATTTTGGGCTGTTCAATAAAAATGCCAAGGAATACCTGCATGCAGAGGAAGCCACAGCTGCAGTAACATCAGAACTGCAGTAACAGCAGTAGTAGGTTTACCAATGTCTTAAACTAAACTTTAAATTTTATCTTCTGTTTTACTCAAGCTGCTGCTAGAGGTGGCTAGTCCTAGTCAACTCCTGTTTACCCCACAAGTTAGTTCTCCCACTTCTCAGGCTATATTCCTAGAAGCAGTTTGCATACTTCTGGATAGGAAAATTCCAGCAGTTAGCCTTCTATAAATTCTGGGCTGTATCTCCCCAAATAGAGCAGTCCTCATAAGTTCCAGGCCAGCCAGGGCTCCATAGCTCCTATCTCAAAAAGGTAATAATCCAAAATATACCTTATAAGTATGCATAAACACAACAGGAAATGAGAACATTTTGTTGTGCTTTCACTGTGTTGTAGGATAGTAACTTATTGTATTATATTGCATAGTACTATACTATGTTATGCACATTGTCTTGTGGTTGCAACTACCTTCTTGTTGTTGAGACAAACACACTAGTAGAAGCAGCTCCAGGAGGAAAGGATTTATTTAAGGCTTACAAAATCCACAGGAAGTTCCATTATGGTGAAAGAAGCCAGCTCACTTCCATAGATCTGCAGCAGAGAGACACCATCAATAGCCAACCAGCACAAACAACCAGCGCTCCAACTTGGCTTTCAACACACCTTAAAAGGGCTGGACTAAAGATTTGCCCCCCCCCCATGACACACCTCTTCCTCAAAAGGGCTATGCATACTACAACCTTAAGTAGCAAACTCAATTTTAATAAAAAATCTCTGAGGCTATAGGGGACATACATTTACTTTCAAACCACCACACTTATATTGCATTGTACTGCATTGCACTGTATTGAATAGATTGTACTATATTCAAGGATAAGGCTATGGCTTTAAAGGGCAATCAGAACAGTTGTTCTTTGAATTCACGGCTGCACTATCTCTCTCTAAATATTTTGGGGGAGAAAGATAGTGAAGTTTCAGACAATGCTCTGATAAAAATAGGAGGGTTGGGCTGGAGGGATGGGTTAGCGGTTACAGCATTTGCCTGCAAAGCCAAAGGACCCAGGTTCAATTCCCCAGGACCCATATTAGCCAGATGCACAAGGGGGCAAATGTGTCTGGAGTTTGTTTGCAGTGGCTAGAGACCCTGGTGTGCCCATTCTCTCTCTTTCTCTGTCAAATAAATAAATAAATAAAAATAAAAAATTAAATATTAAAATATAAGAGGGTAATCTACGTCAAAGGAACTGGAGAAAATTGTAGTATGATGATATTAAGTAAAAACACTATAAAGAAGACAAGATTGTTCAAGAAGTGTTTTGCTTTATCATGTCCTAAGCATCATAACACTTTTTGAAAAGTGCTATAATGTCAATGAGACTGAGTTTGAATTTTGAGAAAAAAATTACTCAGAGTTCAAGGAGAAGAATATTTGGGGAGGAGAATAGGTCTCATTTTGTAGCCAAGGCTGGTCTGGAACTTTCTATGTAGCCCTGGCTTACCTTAAACTCAAGTTTCCCCTGCCTAAAGCTCCTGAGAACTGGGATTACAAGTGTGTATCATCATGCTTGAATGGAAAAGGCTATTTTATATAAAGACCCAATGAGTTCTTATATTTGTTATAGTTTTTCAAACTAAAGAAACCTGTTAAAGCACAATATTAGAGTCATGTATCTTGTTGGCTAAAGTATGGCACTCAATAGCTAAGAGCTTAATGAAATCTTATAGAGTTGATATTGATGAATATCTGCTGAAACAGGGCTCAGGGAAATTTGCGGAAGAGGGGTTGGAAAGAATGGTAGAGCCACACGTTGAGTCATGACACACACAGACATTTCCTCCTACCCATAACTGATGGCTAACCCCACAATGCATGACCAATATACCCCAAGAAGGGTCCCTGTGGAGGGGGGAGGGCAGGAAGGAGGCTAACAATGTTACCAACTTGACTGTATTCACTGAATACAAAACTAATAAAGATAAAATAAAATAAGTCCTCAATACACTAATTTGTCACAATAACAATGCAGCTGTAAATAAGAATGAGTTAGTGCTTTACCTGCAGACTTGAACTTTAGGTAGTTTTCACCTCTATGCATGTGAAGGAAAATATTAAAATTGGAAAGTAAGCTAGTTTTGCTTAAGAATAATGTTAGCAAAGCACTATTTATTTCATTACTTATCAGATGTGATCATCAAATGTAATCTCAAGCTGTGTTTTAATGTTTTGTAATATTTTGTAATGTTTTGTGTTTTATAATGTTTCAGCTAAGAACTAAGTTGGAGGTTTGTCAAATACACAAACTACTCATGTGATTATTTCATCTCAAGCTGAGCTAGTCTGTTGGTTAGTTTTTATAAGAAATACCAATTTAATTTGAAATAATGTCAGATAGACTATATTTATTCAAATTTGAATATTTACAAATACTTCTTGAAATTGAATGAAGTGAGTCTATTAAGGAGAATAGTTAAGGAAAACAAATGATAATAATGTTTATTTTTGTCAAAAAGGCAAATTTTCAGCTGAAAAATTTGGAAACTTTGATTTCTCCATTATAAGTTTAAGGGTTTCCTAATACATATAGTCTTTTTGGATGAAGTTGATAGTGACATTAACAAATATTCAACCTTACTATTAATTCAGATGATCAAAATAATTCAATGAACCAATATATTTTTTAATATTTTATTTATTTATTTGGAGAGAGAAAGAGGGAGGTAGGGAGGGAGAGAGAGAGAGAGAGAGGGAGAGAGAGAGAGAGAGAGAGGGCGCTCCAGGGCCTACAGCCATTGCAAACGAAGTCCAGATGCATGTGCCACCTTGTGCATCTGGCTTATGTGGGTCCTGGAGAGTTGAACCAGGATTCTTTGGCTTTGCAGGCAAGCACCTTAACTGCTAAGCCATCTATCCAGCCCATGAACCAATATTTTTAAACAAAAAATTTTGTACCATATTAAATAATACATGAGTAGGATATCTATTCAAGCATCAAGATAGATCAATGGATTTGGGGGAGACTGTGTGTGTGTGTACTGTGTGTGCACATGTGTATGCTTGTTCATATGTGTGTGGGTATGTATGGGTGTGCATGTGAAAACCAGAGGACATCCTCAGGTGTAATCTGCAGATACACTGTCCATCTCTCTTTCAAACAGGGTCTTTCATTGGCTAGACTGGCTGGCCATGGAGCTGCGAGGATCCTCATGTCTCCACCTCCCCAGTGCTGCCATGTCAGGCATGTTGCATGACACCCAGCATTTTTATGGGTTCTGGGATCCAAACTCAGTTCCTTATTCTTTCCAGGCAAATATCTTATCCTCTTGTTATTTCTCCCAGCTCCAGGTCCGAAGATTTTAATGTTACATAAAATCAGAAGTTTATCAATGTTGTTTTAGATTCCATATTGACACTGACCTTTCAGAAGTGATCCTTGAAAAAGGTTGTTATAGTATCAAAACAGTACATCTGCAATTATTTTTAAAGCTGATTATATGTTCTTAGTTTTTCAATGGCCAAGTGTTTGTGAGAGAGAAAGAGATAGATTAGATTTTCTATACGCATTTGCACTAAAACAACATGTCACACCAATTTAATGCAAAATCTCATAGGAGAGATACTGTCTTTTAGTAAATCAGATTCTAAAAAGAATTTTAAACATGTGTTGTAGTCAGGTTCACATTGCTGGTAGAATCACCCAACTAAGAGCAGCTTGTGGGAAAAAAGAGGTTTATTTTGGCTTACATGCTTGGAGGGAAGCTCCACAACAGCAGGAGAAAACGATGGCATGAGCAGAGGGTGGTCATCACCCCCTGGCCAAGGTGGACAATAGCAACAGGAAAATGTGCCAAACACTAGCACGGAGAAAGTGGCTATAACACCCATAAGCCCACCCCCAACAATACACTGCCTCCAGGAGGCGTTAATTCCCAAATCTCCATCAGCTGGGAATCTAGCATTCAGAACACCTAAGCTTATGGGGGACACCTGAATCAAACCACCACAACATGTAAAACAAATAAATACTTAACAGGTTTTGTTTTAGATAATACAATAATTTTTGATAAAATATGTCACGTCTATATTTCATAACTGTGGTAGTTTGAATGCATGTTTCTCATAGACTCAGGTGTTTTAATAAGCTTGCAACTTGGCTCCCTAGCTGCCTGGCTGGGGAAGGTGTCACTGAGGGCAGATCCTGGAGTCCAGCCCTAAGGTATCTTTGGGGGCAGATCTAATTTCCAGCCCAAAGGTATGCAGATCATCTTGTGCTCTGGGTTCTGTTGCTACTGGTTTTGTGCTTGTTGCATTTTGTGTTTGTTGGCTGGTGATAGTTTCTCTCTGCTTGGATGTATGCAAGCAGCCTTTTTTTTTTCTTTTTTTTTTTTTGCCGCTGATGGAATTTTCTCCTGAATCTGTAAACTTAAAATAAAGCCCTTTCTCCTATGAATTGTGCCTGGCTCAGATGTTCATCTCAGCAATGTGAAGCTGTCTACAACAATAACTTACTCTTAAATGGACTAATAAACTTAAAACTATTGTACATATATAATAAATGCATATATATTATACATTACATACTATATATGTGTACATATCCACATATACACACATATATATATGAGGAACAATGAACAACAACACCTCTTTGTGTTCTCAATAGCTTGTTTTGTGTGTATGTGTGTGTGTCTGTGTGCGTGTGTTATATATGCTGAGCAGCACCTAGTGTGTTCACCTGTGGTGGTGAGAGAAAAGTGTTATAATGTTCTCCTGCATCACTCACCAGCCTGTTTCTCCTTGTAATGGAGTATCTTACTGATTCCAAAGCTTGTTGTTTGCAAGCCCTGGAAATTCTCCAGTCTCTGCTCTCTCAGGACTGGGGTTACAGATGCGCTTGGCCAAATTTACATGGATTCTCTAGAAATGACTCAGGTGATCTCAGGCCTCCTCAAGCCCTTGTGCTTGTGCAGGAAGTACACTTAGCTGCCAAGCCATCTCTCCCGCTCTGCTTCTTAAAAGTTATTAAGACTTACAAAGAGATCTTGAAATCAAAATTTGAGAAATGTTAACTAGTCTGTGTGTGTGTGCATAAATCCATGTGCAGAGACAAGAGGACACTCTCAGGCAGCATGCACCTACATAATTTTTTACACAGAGTCTTTCACTGTGTTAGAAACTGGCCTAATTAGGCTAGACTAGCTGGCCATCAAGTTCCAGGGATGTGCTTATCTCTGCCTCTCTAGTACATGGATTTCCAGTGTGCACTATCACATCAGGCCTTTTAAAAAAAAAAATGGGTTCTGGGAATAGAATTGATACCTTAATGTTTGCCAGGCTTTAGCAATTGAGCTATTTTTTTCTAACCCTCTGATCTAGGCAATCTTTGATAATTCTTATTTACTTCTCACCCTGTTTTTCAAATCTGGGCTTAATTGAGTTTCATATTCCTTATTCAAATTCATGGCTCTAAGCTCTTACTAGCCCAGCCCATGGTTAGGAGAATCACTCTCTCACTATCCAAAATGTGTTATTAGAATGTGTGAGGTAAAGACATGGGAGAAGACATAAGACAAGAGAGAAGAAAAAAGATGAAGAAATTGGCAAGATAGACCTGTCTTTCCTGATCTAAACTTCATCCATAGTCTAGATTCTAAAGGGTTAATACCTGGAGAAGAACAAAACTTCCTGAACTCAGAGGTAGCACTAAATCAAACATCTGCTCTCACCCATTGGTGCTATGCTCTGCTTTTTAAGTATTTTAATCTTAGGAATATTTAATACAGCATGTGTAGAATCCCAGCAAGATGCTCAGTACATAAATACACTCAGAGAGGGTTAAGTATTTCTGTCACCATTATTTCCTCTCCACTTTCCTTGACTGGCCTCTTGGGCTATGGCAATATTTTGTTCTCTTTTCACAGTGGAGTATCACCAGCACTAAACTATGCAATGAGAACTGGAAACAGCTGCAGCATATTCCAAAGCAGTGTGTTGCTTTGGGATGCAGCCCAAAGCCTTTCACAAGACCACATAGAGTGTTCAGCATATAGACATGTCTTCTAAGCATTGGCTGCTGTTGCTCTTTGCCAGTTACAAAAGAAAAAAGAGAAAACTTGCAAAACTAACCCCTAGAGACCTGTTAGTATTTGAGGCTGGCTCAAGGCAGTGCCTATGAAAAACCCTGTGTGAAACCTGCTTTTGTTGAGAGAATTCTGGCCAGCAAAGACTGCCCCAATACTCTTCATAAAGTAAACAAGCTTCTGAAAACCTGGCCATGTACTCCTGAAGCAGCTCAAGTTCTACACGAGGAATTTGAGTTATTAGTAATACAATTTCCTTCATGAGCAAATGTTGGACACAGAGAATATCCCAACTTGGGCAATTCAGTCCCCGAAGCTTTCCTATTTTACTTAAGCTGTAGGTGTATTTACACAAAAGTTTGGGCAGCATTAAACCACAGCGCATCGGAATGGGCATTGGAGCTTAGGCGAAACCCATCCTTTCCCACTTGAAAGACATCTTTTGGGCCAAGGATCAGCCAAAGAAGTTTCCGGTTCATTTGAAATTCAGGTCTTCAGCACAACATGGCCCTCTGCTGTTTTTTTTCCCAGTTTACCTGTTCAACCAACAAGCAAGCTAACCCATTAAGTATTTTTCCACACTTCTTCACTAATTCAGAATACTGCTTCTATTGGCATATAAATAAGGGCTTTTAGCTTACAAAGTGTTCTCCTTCCTATTTCCCCATATCATCTTCACTGTGGCCCAGAAAGTGAGATGTGCCAGTTGGTCTAGGGTAAAATAAAAGTAAACAGACTCAAAAGAATTGAGCACAATTCCACCAGCTGTGTAATCTTATGACAACTAAGATTTAGTTCAATTTAGAGGAAAAAAACCATCAGTAGCTCAGAAAAGATCAAGGTGTAACTATCACTAACACCATGGAGTCCAAAAGTCTGACGCTACAAAGGTGACTGCTTCATCACAATGGAGCCAGACTTCTTTTCTTTTTTCCCCTCAACTTGTTGTTTCCACTTCCTGTTTTAGGTGAGTTGCTTGAACTTCAGCCATTCTGTACACAGTCCAGCCACCAGCAAAAGGTTAATATAGGAGGTAGGCTGTAGAGTGTGCAACTCAGCTGTTTGTTACCCATGAAGGATACTCACCTTTCACTTACAACCTGTTCATCACAATTCAGTCATGTGGCCACAGATAACTTCAAGGAAGTTAAGTCTTCTGTAAAAATCATGTGACCAAGTAAAAGTAAGGTCTATGCTAAGTATTAATGGAAAAATGGATTTTGAGAGGTAATCAGAAGACTCTGCTATAACCTAGAGCAGGATGGACGAGTTCTCTGAGCCCATTTCTTCATCTGTGAAATACTTCCATCCTGACCTCTTAGGCTAATCCTTGACCAAGTTAAGAGCTGGTCTGAATAACCACTTTTTTTCCCATAGCACAAAGCATAGGTTGAACCAAAACCCAGAAAGATGAGTGACATCTAAATGCTAAACAGTATTAGGATAGAGGCATGAAGATGGAGATTAAAAAAAAAAAAAACCTGCACTTGAGAGATGAAATCAAACCAAATAAGGAGAAAAGTTGTAAAGGGGAAAGATGTGCCTATGTGACTTACCAGAGCTATGGATATTTAATAGAATTGAATATTTTTATGTTAGATGTTGTTTTCCATAGATGTATTCTGGAAGATCTACCAGTTTTAAAGTCCAGGAAGAGTGCAGGAAATGGTAAGGATTAAATCAGAATATGTGTAAAAATCTCATTTGAACTATAAAACAGCATTAAAATATCATGGTCATATGTGAACAATAAAATAATGTGAAGAGGTATAAGGCTGTAACTAGAAGGGTAGGGATGAAGAAAAGCAGTTAAGTCCCCAGTCTTCCATTTGCAAAATATTGGTCAAGTTCTTCAATATTTCTATGCTGCAGCTTTCTCATCTGCAAAGGAAGACTGATAATGACTATCATAACAATGAATGACTCAATACTTGTAAAATGCATAGAATGATGCCTGGTATATACCAAGTGTTTAATATGTATTAGATACCATAATTGTAAAGTTTATTATTGTCGTCACAAGAAAAACGATTATCTGGAAGCCTGTATATTAGTTTTATTCTGATCTTTGCCATCTATCCCTTGATGAGTTGCATTTCAGGACAACTATTACATAACAAGCAATAAACAAGGAATTGGGAATCTATGTTAATTCTTTACAAATAATTCTGCAGTTGTTATTTTTGTTGTTATTCACTCAAGCTTATTGCTGGCAAGTTGAAAATATGGCATATGAACCAGATCTTTGATTCTGCGTTCTAGCTTCATCTTTCAATCTAATGCTTACTGATAATTTATTTTCCCTCACTGCTCACAAGAAATATGCCATGAGCAGGAAGACCAGAACCTTTAAGCATAGCACTCAGGCATCCATGCTAGACTCTCCAATTTTTTTTTTGTAATTTTATTTTTTATTTATTTGACAGAGAAATAGGGAGACAAAATGGGCACACAAAGGCCTCCAGCTACTGCAAACGAACTCCAGATGTGTGTGTCCCCTTGTGCATCTGGCTAATATGGGTCCTGGGGAATTGAATCTGGGTCATTTGGCTTTGCAGGCAAACGTCTTAACCGGTAAGCCATCTCTTCAGCCCTGGACTCTCCAATTTTATCTCCTGTTCACCCTTTTTCTCTCCAGTCTCATAAATGCACTCCCTTTATTTTATGAAATTCTCCTCTGCTCTTGGAAGTAGTGATTCCCTCCCCAAAACACATTTCCATTACCTCCCATCTATTCTGCCTCTAATAATCCCAATTCTTTTGCTCAGAGTTCATTAAGCCATATCAAAAGGCCAAAATTATGTCATACATGGAAAGTAAAGTAAGCAATGGTTTCATTCCAACTACATCTTAATAAACTTCAGATGCTTTAATAATATAACATATATTTATTTCCATAGAATTGGGATAGGATTTTCATGTCTTCCTTTTCTTAAAAGTGTAAGCCTCCCCAAATTTCCAACTTCACTTTTAATCGTCAAATATTTGACTGTGCCAAACTTATACTAATAGAGCTGAACCTCTGCTGGTCCAGCACACACTAACCACACCCTACAATCAAATGTAGCTTGAATATTTATCAATTTAATTTTCATTTTGAACCAGAGCATTTAAACAAAGGAAACTCTTGGAACACTTCAAGCACAGCACTGTAGAAGGTCTCACATTGGTCATTTTAGCAAAGGTCTGGAAAGGCTTTTGTTGAAAAGATTTGCATTTTATGAAACTGAGGAGGTGACTCAATGGATAAAGTGCTTACTGCTTAAGTTTGAGTACTTGAGTTCAGGTCCCCAAATCCCATGTAAAAATCTGGAAGTCTTGATGGTTTTAATAATCCCAGCATGCTGGTGGTTATATGGAAGGCAGAAACAGGAGAATTTCCTAGAAGCTCCAAGACCAACTGGACCAGCAAATGCAGCAATGAAGAACAGCAATGAGTACCAGAGACTGGCCTCAAATGAGGTGGATGGCAGAAACTGAAACCTGGAAGTTATCCTCCCACCTACACTCACACATATGAACACACACACACACACACACACACACACACACACACACTAAACTCACATACATGCACACCAAAAACATTAAGAATTTCCATTTCAAGCCAGGCATGGTGGCCCATGCCTTTAATCCCAGCACTTGGGAGGCAGAGGTAGGAGGATCTCCATGAGATGACATGGAGATGATGGCCACCCTGAGATGACATAGTGAATTCCAGGTCAGCCTGGGCTAGAGTGAGACCCTACCTTGGAAAACCAAGAAGAAAAAAAGAGTTTGCATTTTAGTTCAAAGATATTTTTGCCATGAAATTCTAGTAACAGGCTTTAAGTAAAATGTAAGCTTCATTGTACAGAAAGTACGTGGAGATCGAGTTAGACATGAAGATAAACCCCAGCTTTGTTATATGATTCACAGTTTAGGAAGAGTACCTTCACCTACACTATATCTCATTTATGTAACTTATACAACAGAAACAATAATATCTAGCATCTAGAAGAGCCATATTATTTAAAGACATTCTCTATACCTTGGAAACCTTAACTGCACCAGGTCGCAGACAATATAGATATAAATAACTATGACAAATAGAGCCTTCAATAATTGGAAGACAATCCAGTTAAGACCAGTACAACTTTATTCCTTAGATGTAGGTTTCTGCTTTGAAAAACCATGGATTTTATCTATGAGAGTTTCACATGTAATCAATTTCTAAATACAAACCAAATGTATAAAGTATACAGATCAATAGCAGAATGCTATTGTAAATGAATATATGAACTTGAACTGTACTTTGAAATTAAATTCAGAATGAGATCTTTCATAAAAATATCTTCATTGATGGTTCTTTCAAATATTCAGATGAATTGTGGGAAAATACTGGAGAAATAAAAATCTAAATAAAAAATTTATGACAAACCTACAGCCAATATGGAGAAAATTTTGATGCTTTTCCACTAAAAGCAGGAACAAAACAAGGGTGTCCAATGTCCCCACTTTAATTTAATATAGTACTGGAAGTCTTGGGTATAGCAATAAGACAAGAGATACACATTAAAGGGGTACAAATTGGAAAGGAAGAGATCAAATTATCATTATTTGCAGATGATATGATCCTATACATAAAAGACCCTAAAGACTCTATCAGAAAACTGTTAGGCATAATAAACCCTTATAGCAATGTAGCAGGATACAAAATAAACACACAGAAATCAGTAGACTTCCTATATACTAACAACAAACATACTAAGGATGAAATCAGGGAATCACTCCTATTCACAATTGCCTGAAAAAAAAAATGCTTCGGAATAAACCTAACCAAGGAAGTGAAGGATCTTTAAAATGAAAACTTTAAAACCATCAAGACAGAAATTGCAAAAGACACTAGGAAATGGAAAGACAACCCATGTCCTTGGATTGGAAAAATCAATATTGTGAAAATGGCAATCTTACCAAAATCAATCTATACTTTTAGTTCCTATCAATTCTGCCATAACTCTCATTAGAAAACTAGACTTTACTAAATTTTCTTAGATAAGTAGGAAGCAAAACCTATAGGAACTATGTGATTTGAATATAAAGTGTCTTTCCAAAAGGCTTATTATTGAAGGCTTGGCTCCTTGATGCAAGCTGTGTTCAGAGGTGCATTATTGGAGAAATAATTGGACCATGACAACTTTGAACCCAAAAATAGATTAGTCAGCTGATAGATTATTAACATTTGATGGCATTATTGGGAGGTGCTGGAAACAGAATAGGTGGGGCCTACTTGGAAGATATAGGCCACTAGAGGTATCTTGTGAAGAATAAATCTTGTCCCCTGCTCCTTCCTCTATGCTTGTTTCCATTTGCTTCCTAACTGCCATCGGCAAATGACTTAACTCCTCAATACCCTTCCACCAATAACCAGTCATGGACAAAAATGTTTGAAACTGTGAGCCAAAACAAAGTCTTCCTTTACATTTTTTCTCAAGTATTTGTCATAGTGGTGAAAAGTTTGACAAGCTCAGGAAGATACCAATCTTGGAGATGTTATCTTATGGGTATTTATAATAGGGACCACCTTGGTACATTATGAATAGGATCCTGTCCTCCAGACAGTGCTGAGACATACCAGCCATGTTTACATTAGCATTCTCTTGGCTGTACTATGACAACTAACCTCAGAAGCTATGCTTTATTTCTCTTTGTATGTATTAATACCATTGTCTATGACTCAGGACTATCATGCCGCATAGCTAAGATTTTTTAAAGTCTTTATCTCTCTGCAGATTATAGAAACGTCTTAAGACCTTCCCACTCCATTAGGTTGGCCTGGTTCTTTAATGGATGACTTATTTCCTCCACCATATGCTGGCTTTGTAGTTCAGCCTTCAGAGAGTAATCACATTTTCCTTGTTCCCAATTTCTGTGAAGACAACTTGCTACAGCCATGGGTATGGAAAACTAGTGTAATGAACTTGGCACTTGGTTGAGTTCAATAAATACCAATACCTTTGTTCCCTTGAGGGATAAAAGAATATTGCAATCTACTACTTAAGAAGTATTTAATAAGTTCTGTCTGAGAATACTGAGTTAGTAACAGAGGCTGCTGTATGAAATTTTGGCAAAGTGAGAGAAACACTACCATGCACTTTCTGTACAACACTGATAATATGCGCTACAAGTTGGTTTCAGTGGCATTACTGAGATAAGTAAAAGGAATGTTAACTACAGTTGCACATATCAAAGATTTGGTTCCAAGGATGCCTGGAAGTTAATATGAACTAGAAGTTTATATGAACTTATAGAAATGAAGAATTATTAAACATACTCATGACACTAATATATTCCAATCATACATTTGTCTTGGCATATTTGTCTCTTCTGCTAGCTTAATATTCCTGGATGGCAGAAGCTATCTCTAATTAATCCTTTATCCCTAGCATCTAGCTTTATCTGTGACTCAATCGTGTTCAATAGATTTGTGTCAAACATACAACTGAAATTTTCATTTCAGAATTACCTTGCCAATGGAATAATTATATCCACTGTATTAGTTACTTTACTTATTTCTCTGACCAAATACTTGCTAAGAAGCAGCTTAAGGTAGGAAGAAGGGTTTATCTTGGCCCATTTATTTTACCAGGAGTTAGAGTCCATCATGATGGGGAAAGCATGGTGGCAAGAATGGGAAGACAAGTGCTTACATTGAATACAGTCAGGAAGAGAGAGACAGAGGTCCAGAAGTAAAGCTGGGCTATAAAAGCTTAAGGCCTTCCCCCAGTGACACACTTTCTTTAGTGAGAATCCCCCTCCTAAGGTTTCCACAACCTTCCCAAACAGTGCCACCTGCATGGGATCAAGTATAAACACATGAGGCTATGGGTGACAATGGAATTCAAAGTACAGTATTCACTTTAGTAACTATTCATCCTTCTTGCTATTTGTCTCCAGAGGCTAACTAACAATTCTCCTCTTTCAATTTTAACCCTTTTAAAGGAATGAGTAGGAAAAGTTTTGGTGTTCTTATTTTTAGCTTGAGTGTATTTTATGGTTGTTTTTGTTTTTGAGTTGACCACTTACCATTACTAAAATATGAGCTAATGATCAAACCTACCCTTCCATGGATGAGCTGTAAAGATCTTAACTGAGAATTCTAAAAAAACTTATAGAATACCCATTACACTCACTGTGCATACTGACACTACTTCACTACACACTTACTGGGGATAAAAAGCACAGGAACCCCACAAATCCAGAGATGCTAAATAGTCAACCAAGAAGGAAAAGCAAAAGAGGAAACAGATAGTGGTATTATGGGTGCCTGGATGTAGAAGGGAGAGGGAAGCAAATTTATATTGACTATGTGATTTGTACCAGGCTTTTTCATTCACTTGGTTTATATGATTTAGCGTGCCCTACAGGACAGATCATTTTTATTCCCATTATAATGATAAGGAGAGTTGTATGCTCACCATCATAATCAATGAAAAAAAAAACAAAAAAAAATCAATGAGTAGGTAAGATTTTTTTAAATTTTTGAGTTGGCTCAAAATATCTGTTTCTACTAAGAGGTATTTTCCACATATTTCTGATTTAAAGAATCACTTAGAAAGGGAAACAACTGAAAATCCACCAACACCTGAAGGCTGAACAATTCACTATTAAATAATGCATGGAGAGTCAAAGAAATCAAAAGGGAAATGAAAATTTTTCTGGAAGTTAATTATAGTGAAAACACAACATAGCAAAACTTGTGGAAAACAATGAAGGGAGTTTTAAGAGAAAACTTTAAAGCACTAGATGTTTTCACTACAAAAATCATAGAGACCTCAAGCCAATAACTTAACCACCAAGCTAAGGCATTAAAAACAAGAAAATACAAACCCAGTAGTACCAGATATAACGAAAATTAAGATCAGAGAGAAATCAATGAATTGGAAATCAAAAAAATTAATTGATAAATAAAGAGCTGGTTCTATGGAAAAATAAACAAGATGGATAAGCCCCTAGCAAATTTGACCAAAAGGAAAAAATAGAAGACTCAAATCAACAAGATCAGAAAGGAAGGGGAGATGTTACAACCGACCCTAATGAAATTGGGAGAATCTTCATGACATATTTCAAAGACCTATACTTCACAAAATTGGAAAACCTGGAAGAAATGGATGAATTCCTTAACAGACCACCTACCAAAACTATACCCAGGTGAGATAAAATACCTCAATATGGCTATAACATCAAATTAGAATAGAGCTGCACTTAAAAGCCTCCCAAGGAAAAAATAAAACCCAGGCCCAGCTGGTTTTATGGCTGAATTCTACCAAACTTTCATTGAAAAACTAAAGACATTTTTTGTCATGTTATTTCACACATTTTAAAAGGAGGTCACACTTCCTAATTCCGTCTATGAATGCAGCATTGGCAAAGATTTTCTTCCATTATGTGAGTTGTCTGTTGCTTCTGTTTATGGTATGCTAGTCTGCACAATAGCTTTGTAGTTTCATGGGATCCCACTGTTTAATTTCTTGGGCTACTTGGGTGTTATTCTGGAAGTCTTCCACAGTCCTATATCATGGAGAGTTCCTCCTGTTTTTTTTTTTTTTTTTTTTCTTCCAGATGTTTAAGAGCTTTAGGTCTTATACTGAGGTCCTTAATCCATTTGGAGTTGATTTTTGTGCATGGTGAGAGCAGTGGGTCTAGTTTCTTTTTTCTACATGTGGCTAATTCCCCTTCTTCATCTAGCTCTTTCTTTTTATGTACCTGTTTCTGAGCCCCTATAACTTGTAAAAATAATCTATGAGTTCCTGCATCTTGCTGCTGAACTCTGACAAACTCATTAGTTCTCATGTAATAGGGTGAAGCTTTGAAGAGTCTTTATAATGAGATGACTTTGAAGAAGTCAGCCCTTACATCTGGCCCTGATGATTAGGATGGAACCAACGCTCATGCACATGCTAGGTAAATGCTGAGCTATAGCACCAGCTCCATGATTCAACTCAAGCCACTGTTTTTGAAACATTTTTCCTTAGAGTGTCCCTCCTGACAGGTATCTATTTGTACGTTTTGGGTTTGTGAGGGTATAACCATAGCACCATACAACAAGCCTGAAATTAATTGAAAGTTCTTTTGTTTTATCTTAACTTTTATTTTTTTTCTTTTTAAAATTTATTTTATTTTTATTCACAACTCCCATTATTAGAGATGATAAACCATGGTAATTCCTTCCCCACCCATTTTCCCCTTCACAACTCCACTCTCCATCTTCTCTCCCCCCCATGAATGAATCTCTCTTTTATTTTGTTGTCATCATCTTCTCTTCCTGTTATGATGATCTTGTGTAGATAGTGTCAGGCACTGTGAGGACATGGATATCCAGGCCATTTTGTGTCTGGAGAAGTGCATTGTAAGGGGTCATACCTTTCCTTTGGCTCTTACATTCATGTGTGTATATATATATAGATATAGATACAGATATAGATATAGATATAGATATAGATATAGATATAGATATATACATACATATATATATGTTATATATATGTAATTTGTATATATATATATATATATATATATATATATATATATATATATATATATATTATTGACAACTTCTATACTTACAGACAACAAACCATGGTATTTCCCTCCCTTTTCCCACTTTCCCCTTCATAACTCTGCTCTCCTTCATATCTCCTCCACCTCTCCACTAGTCTCTCTTTTAATTTGATGTCATCATCTTTTTCTCCTATTATGAGGACCTTGTGTAGGCATTTCTAGGCACTGCAAGGTCTTGGATATCGAGGCCAATTTCTGTCCAGATGGTTATATGTAAGGAGTGGTACCCTTCCTTTGGCTCTTACTTTCTTTCTGCCACTTCTTCCACAATGGACACTGAGCCTTGGAGGGTGTGAGATGTTGTGGACTTGCTTCCTAATTTAATGTATATTTATATTTGCCTTAATATAAAATTGAATTTTTTTTTTATTAGTCAGTTCTGTATTCAGCAAATACAGTCAGTTTGGTACCATTATTAGGCTCATCCGTGACCTACCCCCTCCCCTTGGCCCCTCCTTGTTGAGGTATACGGGTCATGCATTGTGGAGTTAGCCCACAGTTATGGGTAAGCTAAATGTCTCTGCATATCATGACCCAACATGTGACTCTGACATTCTTTCCGCCCCCTCTTCCACAAAATTTCCCTGAGCCATGTTGGGTTCATTTTTGGTCTGCTTCAGTGATGAGGTGTTGAGGGCCTCTGAGGCTCTGGCTCTCTGATTTGATAGGAGTTGATTTTTCTCTATGCTGATCTCCTTCCCCCTTGTGTTGGTGTCCGGTTCATCAGGAAAAACAGCCCCCTTGCTTGTTTCTCGAAGTTTTCTTAGTTTCAGCCGGAGCCCTTTTGAGGTATGATGGGGTGGCTCTCTCCTTAGGGTCTACATCTATCTGAAAAAGAGAAGCAGATTCTCCAACAGAGAGTAAGTTAGCACCAGGACAAATGAGATAACCCTTACTTTTTTTTTTATAGAGAATTTAATAGGTGTAGGCCCTCTTGTAGCCCACAATTGATAGTAGGTTGATACTGGAGAGTGGGCTTATGTTTGGATATGGTTCTGACTTGTTTCCCAGCTCCAGCTATGGGTCCCATACCAGTGAGGGGATCAGTTAGCCAAATTGAGAGCAGTTGGTTCCCCACCATGGCTGTGTGCCACCACTGCACTTGTGTGGGCATCACAATAAGTTATTTGCTGCTAAGTAGGTTAGACCATGCGTTGCTTCGATAGATATTGGTCAATTTCCCCCAGTCGCCCATGTAGCACCTTCTGGCACTAGATGCGCTGACTGTCTGGGGACTGACTCTCATCCAACTTCCAGCCATGCCATTCTAATTTGCATGTCAATCACATAAGGTATCTTCAGCAGTAGGGTCTTACCACTAGACTTTGGTGGGTCATCAAGTACTCTGACAGAAATCTGTCTGTCTTTTAGGAAACCTTGTAGGTCTCTCTGATCAAAAGCTCATTGTGGATGATAGCCCCATGCTGGTTCTGGGAGTTACAGGTCAGTGCCCACTAAGAAAATGAGGAAAAAGATAACTAATATACAAGAGTTAGAGATAAGAGAGAGAGAGACAGGGAGAGGGGAAGTGAGGGAGGGAAGATGTAGGAGACTAAGGTTAGTCTTAATCTTACCCTCTCCAGTGTCTTGTGGTTCAGGTGTTCCCTGTAAGGGCCTGGTGAAGGATCAGCCATTTGGTCTATCTTTTAGTAAGTAGAAGATTATGGTACCATTGCCGTTTGGGTCTAGATTTGTGTTTCCCACCCCTTTGATGCCCTCCCCTCCCTCCCCTTCCATCCTAGTGTCTAATCTAGGAGATGCTTGCTGGGTATGTAAGGTATCTTCGGTAGATTCAGGTTAGGTGCTGTAGATGAGTGAGACTATGTGGCGATTTTTTTTTCTGTGATTGGGTAAGTTCACTGAGAATGATCTGTTCCAGGTTCAACCATTTTTCCTCAAATTTCATTGTGTCATTTTTTCTTACTGCTGTATAGAATTCCATTGTGTAGATATACCACATCTTAGTTATCCATTCTTCTAGTGATGGGCATCTGGGTTGATTCCAGCTCTTAGCTATTACAAATTGAGCCGCTATAAACATGGTTGAGCAAATCTCTTTAGTCTGTGGTTTGAAGGTTTTAGGGTAGATGCCCAGTAAGGGAATAACTGGGTCTGTTGGTATCTCTATACTCAGCTTTTTCAGAAGTCTCCATATTGCTTTCCAAAGTGGTTGTACCATCCTACATTCCCACCAACAGTGGATGAGTGTTCCTACTTCTCCACATCCTCGCCAGCATTTATTTTTATTTGATTTTTTGATGCTTGCTATCCTTATTGGGGTAAGGTGGAATCTCATAGTTGTTTTAATTTGCATTTCTCTGATGATTAGGGATGATGAACATTTTCTTAAGTGTATGTTTGCCATTTCTATTTCTTCCTCTGTGAACTGCCTGTTCAGCTCTTTGCCCCATCTTGTGAGTGGGGTGTTTGACTTCTTACTGTTTAGATTTTTGAGTTCTTTGTAGATTCTAGAGATTAGTCCTCTATCAGTTGGATAACCCACAAATATTTTCTCCCATTCTGTGGGTAATCTATTGGCTTTGCTAATTGTATGCTTGTCTGTAAAGAAACTCCTCAGCTTCATGTGGTCCCATTGGTTGAGTGATGGTTTAAGTTCATGAGCTACTGGGGTTTTATTCAGGAAGTCTTTTTCCATTCCTATATCATGGAATGTACTTCCTAAATTTTCTTCCAGTAGTATTCGAGTTTCTGGTCTTATATTGAGATCTTTGATCCATTTGGACTTGAGTGTAGTGCATGGTGAAATGTGTGGGTCAAGTTTTAGTTTCCTGCATATGGTTATCCACTTTGTCCAGCACCATTTGTTGAAGATGCTGTCTTTTTTCCAGCGTATATTGTTTGGGCCTTTATCAAATATCAAGTAGCTATAGTTGCTTGACCCAAAGTCCGGGTCCTCAAGTCTATTCCATTGATCTATAGTCCTGTTTTTATGCCAGTACCATGCTGTTTTTATTACTATGGCTTTGTAATATAGCTTTAGATCAGGTATGGTGATGCCTCCAGAGGTATTTCTTTTGCAGAGGATATGTTTGGAAATGCGAGGCCTTCTGCCTTTCCATATGAAATTTGAGATCATTTTTTCTATCTCTGTGAAGAACACTGTGGGGATTTTAATTGGTATTGCATTAAATCTGTAAATTGCCTTTGGTAGGATTGTCATCTTCACAATGTTAATTCTGCCTATCCAGGAACATGGGAGGTCTTTCCATTTTCTCAAGTCCGCCTCAATTTCTTTTTTGAGTGTTTTTATGTTTTCATTGTATAGATCTTTCACTTCCTTGGTTAACGTTATTCCAAGGTATTTTATTTTTTTTGTCACAATTGAAAATGGGACTATGTCCCTTATTTCTTTTTCTGTATCTTTGTCCTTTGCATAAAGGAAGGCTACTGATTTTTGTGCATTGATTTTGTATCCTGCTACTTTGCTATAGGAGTTAATCACCTTCAGGAGTTTTGGGATGGAGTCTCTCGGGTCTCTTACATATATAATCATGTCATCTGCGAATAAAGCTAACTTAACTTCCTCCTTTCCAAATTGTATCCCTTTTATTTCCTTCTCCTGTCTTATTGCTTGAGCTAGGACTTCCAGAGCTATATTGAAAAGCAGAGGTGAGAGTGGACAACCCTGTCTTGTTCCTGATCTTAATGGGAATTCCTCCAGTCTCTCTCCATTAAGTATTATTTGGGCCTTCGGAGCTTCGTATATTGCCTTTATTAGGTTAAGATATGAACCAACCATGCCAACTCTATCCAATGTTTTGAACATGAAGTGGTGTTGAATCTTGTCAAAGGCCTTTTCTGCATCTATCGAAATGATCATGTGGTTTTTATGTTTAACCTTGTTTATGTGGTGTATTACATTGACAGATTTCCGTATGTTGAACCACCCCTGTGTTCCTGGAATGAATCCCACTTGGTCAAGGTGGATAATGCTTTTGATGTGTTGTTGGATTTGGTTTGCAAGGATTTTGTTTAGGATCTTTGCATCTAAATTCATCAGGGAAATAGGCCGGTAGTTTTCTTTTCTTGTGGCATCTCTGCCTGGTTTTGGAATTAGGGTGATGCTAGCTTCATAAAAGGAGTTGGGTAGCTTTCCCTGTTCATCAATTGTGTGGCACAGTTTGAGGAAGATTGGTTTGAGTTCTTCCATGAAGGTTTGATAGAATTCAGCTGAGAAGCCATCTGGTCCTGGGCTCTTCTTTTTTGGGAGGTTTTTTTATTACTTTTTCAATCTCCATGAGTGTGATGGGTTGATTGAGGTGATTAATCTGCTCTGTGTTTAGCTTTGGTAGATGGTATGCGTCCAAGAATTTATCCATCTCCTCCACATTATCCAGTTTTGTGGAGTAGAGGTTTTTGAAATAAGTCCTGATGATTCTCCCAATTTCACTTATGTCTGTTGTGATCTCTCCTTTTTCATTTTGAATTTTGTTAATTTGAAGCTTCACCTTTTTTTGCTTGATCAGATTGGCCAGGGGTTTGTCAATCTTGTTTATTTTTTCAAAGAACCAGCTCTTTGTTTTGTCAATTGTCTTAATTGTTTCCTTGGTTTCCAATTCATTGATTTCTGCTCTGATTTTAATTATTTCTTTCCTTCTGGAGCTCTTTGGGTTGGATTTTTCTTGTTTTTCCAGTGCCTTTAGGTGGATGGTTAGGTTATTGATTTGGGACCTTTCTGTCTTTTTTACGAAGGCATTGAGTGCTATGAATTTTCCCCTGAGGACCGCCTTCATTGTGTCCCATAAGTTTTGATATGATGTGTTCTCATTGTCGTTCAATTCCAGAAATTTTGCAATTTCATTTTTTATTTCATCCACTATCCATTTATAGTTTAAAAGTGTGCTGTTCAGTTTCCAAGTGCCTTTGGGATTCTTGGTGGGTCTTTTATTGTTGATTTCTAGCAATATAGCATTGTGATCTGATATCATGCAGGGAATTATGTCAATCTTCCTAAATATGTGGAGGCAGTCTTTGTGACCCAATATATGGTCTATTTTAGAGAATGTTCCATGGACTGCTGAGAAGAATGTGTCATCTGTGGATTTGGGACAGAATGTTCTGTAGATGTCCGTTAGGTCTAAGTGATCTATGGTTTTGTTGAGCTCTCTTACTTCCCTGTTGAGTTTCTGTTTGGATGATCTGTCTATTACTGATAATGGTGTATTGAAGTCCCCAGCTATGATGGTGTTTGTGGTTATTTCTGTTTTATTGTCAAGTAGGTTTTGTTTTATGAACTGTGGTGCCCCTGTGTTTGGTGCATACAGATTTATGATTGTAATATCCTCTTGATGGATCGTTCCCTTGATAAGTAGGAAGTGGCCTTCTTTGTCTTTTTTGATTATATTTGGTTTGAAGTCTATTTTATCCAATATTAATATAGCTACACCTGCTTGTTTCTTATTCCCATTTGCTTGGAATACTGTTTTCCACCCTTTCACCCTGAGGAGATGTCTGTCTTTAATGGTGAGGTGGGTTTCTTGAAGGCAACAGATTGAGGGGTCTAATTTTTTGATCCATCCTGTTAGCTTGTGTCTCTTGATGGGTGAATTAAGGCCATTAATATTTAGGGTAATGACTGTGAGATTTGATTTGATCCCTGCCATATTGTGATGGTAAATGTGGGTTGGAGTTTTCATGGACATTGAAGGTTTTTGTGCCTACTCTGAGTTTGGTTGTTGTGATCTGCTTCTTGTAGGCAATTGTGTTTGATTATTTTTTTCTTCTCTGTGTAGAATTTCCTGAAATACTCTCTGTAGGTTTGGTTTTGTGTTCATATAATTGTAAAGCTGAGTTTTGTCATGGAAAGTTTTTCGTTCACCATCTATTATGAGGGATACTTTTGCTGGGTAGAGTAGTTTGGGTTGGAAGCCATATGTTCTTAGACTTTGCAGTGTTTCATTCCAGGCTCTTCTAGCTTTTAGGGTTTCCATTGAGAAGTCTGAAGTAATTCTGATGGGGTTACCTCTGAAGGTGGTGTGCTGTTTTTCCCTAGCTGCTTTTAGGATTTTCTCTTTGGTGTCAATGTTTAGAGTCTTAATAATAATATGTCTTGGAGAGTTTCTCCTTTGGTCCAGTCTGTTTGGAGTTCTATTGGCTTCTTGTATCTTGATGGGCCTTTCTTTTAAGAGATTGGGGAAGTTTTCTTCAATTATTTTGTTAAATAAGTTCTCCATGCCTTTGGTCTGGATTTCTTCTCCTTCTGGTATTCCAATGATCCTGATATTGGGACGTTTAACTGTATCCCACAATTCCCTCATGTTCTGTTCACAGGAGCTTTTAAACTTACTGAAATTTTTGAACTCTCTAACTGTTTCTTCCATCTTGTCTTCCAGATCAGAGTTTCTATCCTCCACTTGGCTGACTCTATTCTTGAGAGTTTCTAGTGAGTTTTTGGCTTGTTCAATTAAGTTTGCATTTTCTATTATTTTTCTATGTATAATTTCCATCCCTCTGTCAAGCTCCCTTTTCACATCATTTTCTGATTTTCTTGAGGATTCTTGGAGTTCATCCTTGCATTTCTTTATGTCTTCATTTAGCATGGCCAGCTGATTTTTAAGGTCTTATTTTTTTTCACTCTCCCTCAAATCTCTTAACTCTCTTTGAAATCCTTCCATTTTCTTATCTAACCCTTCCAATTTCTTATCTATTAGTTCTAGTTTAGTGATGGCAGCATCCACACGATTGTCGGCCCTTTGTTGCTTTCCTGCAAGTTCTACCAATAGGTTGGTTAGAGTTGCATTGCTCATAGCTTCAATGTGGTGTTCTGGTCCTATTTGTTCTTCTATGTTTTGGTTAGAAGTATTCATTGTGGGAGTGGGTGATCTAATTGGATTTTCTTGCATTTGATTATTCATGTTATTTCTTTTGCGCTGTGTTCTGCCCATGACAGTGTATGGGCAGATAAGTGGGCGTATCAGCCTGGGCTCAAGAACAATGGGAATCTTATGCAGCCTGGGGGTGTTGCCAAGAAGCCTGGGCTTTGGCTGTCACTTGCCAAAGCCGCCTATCTACTGCCTGGCAGGGGCGCCGAAGTTGCCTGAGTTCTCAAGCGGTAATGTGCCAAGGCTGCCTGCGTTCGAACTAGGAGTGGCACTGCGGCACCAAGCACTGATGCCGCCCGAACTCTGGCTGGGCACGCTAGGAACCGGCAGCAGTCTGCGCTCCCCCGCCACAGGACAATTGTGGACAGCCGCGCGGCAGACAGAGGGCGAGTGGACGAGAGTGCGGAGCAGTCTAACCTTCTGCACGCAGGGAATAATCTCACTTGCCAAAGCCGCCTATCTACTACCTGGCAGGGGCGCCAAGGTTGGTTGAGTTCTCAAGTGGTATTGTGCCACAGCTGCCTGCGTTTGAGCTAGGAGTGGCACTGAGGCACCAAGCACTGAAGCCGCCCAGACTTTGGCTGGGAACGCTGGGAACCGGAAGCAGTCTGCGCTCCCCTGCCACAGGACAATTGTGGACAGCCACGCGGCAGACAGAGGGCGAGTGGAGGAGAGTGCGGAGCAGTCTAAGCTTCCGCACGCAGGGAATAATCTCACTTGCCAAAGCCCCCTATCTACTACCTGGCAGGGGCGCCAAAATTGTTTGAGTTCTCAAGCGGTAATGTGCCAAGGCTGCCTGCGTTCGAGCTAGGAGTGGCACTGAGGCACCAAGCACTGAAGCCGCCCAGACTTTGGCTGGGAACGCTGGGAACCGGAAGCAGTCTGCGCTCCCCCGCCACGGACAATGGCGGCCCGCCGGTGCGGCAGGCAGGTAGGGGGTGGCACCTGAGCTGACGCAAGCGAGAGATACAGTCTGAGCTTGTGGGACTGGGCACACTCAGTAGGTGGGCGAGTGGACGAGGGTGCGGAGCAGTCTAAGCTTCCGCGCGGAGGGAATGATCGGCGTGCAGTGGCAGCCGTGCGGGCTCCAGAGCAGCAGCAGCGGCAGGGGTGGAGCTTTGAACACGGCGGTTATTTGGGGCGAGGGGTGCCTACCCGCCCGAAAGGGGACCAGCAATTCCCTGTTCCCCCCCCCTCTGTGCCCTCCCAGATTTCTCTCCCCTAAAAGCCACTATATACCCTTAATATCTTGCCTTTCTTTCCCCGGGATTTGCAGCACAGCTAGGCGGTCGCCATCTTGGCCGGAAGTCCGAAATACCTGCTTTTAAGAAGCAAATTGAATTTTTTAATATCTTTGAATAAAATTGAACACATATGTACATATATATATATATTCTTTTCTGAAGCCTTTGCTACCACTGTGCACACTCATGCCATTCACACATCATGGTGCATTTATGTCTTAACTTAAATAACTGACCTAGATCAGGTAACTTTACCAATACAATGTGACCCAAGAAAGAAACTGCTTAAGTAACCTACTTAGCAGCAAATAACTTGGTGTGATGCCCACACAAGTGCAGTGGTGGCACACAGCCATGCTGGGGAACCAACTGCTCTCAATTTGGCTAACTGATCCCCTCACTGGTATGGGACCCATAGCTGGAGCTGGGAAACAAGTCAGAACCATATCCAAACATAAGCCCACTCTCCAATATCAAGCTACCATCAATTGTGGGCTACAAGAGGGCCTACACCTATTAAATTCTCTATTAAAAAAAAAGTAGGGGTTATCTCATTTGTCCTGGTGCTAACTTACTCTCCGTTGGAGAATCTGCTTCTCTTTTTCAGAGTGATGTAGATCCTAAGTAGAGAGCCACCCCATCATACCTCAAAAGGGCCCCGGCTGGAACTAAGAAAAATTGGAGAAACAAGCAAGGGGGCTGTTTTCCTGATGAACCGGATACCAGCAGAAGGGGGAAGGAGACCAGCACAGAGAAAAATCAACTCCTACCAAATCAGAGAGCCAGAGCCACAGAGGCCCCCAACACCTCATCACTGAAGCAGATCAAAAATGAACCCAACATGGCTCGGAAATTTTGCGGAAGAGGGGGCGGAAAGAATGTCAGAGCCACATGTTGGGTCATGATATGCAGAGAAATTTAGCTTACCCATAATTGTGGGCTAACTCCACAATGCATGACCCGTATACCTCAACAAGGAGGGGCCAAGGGGAGGGGGTAGGTCACAGATGAGCCTAATAATGGTACCAAACTGATTGTATTTGCTGAATACAAAACTGACTAATAAAGAAAAAAAAAAAAAAAGAAATGGAAAAGAGAAGCTTCAAGTACTGATTCACATTCCCTGATGCTGAGTGTTAAATGAAAGGGACTCAACTTAAACCAGAAAAATGAAGTAGAAATCATTTCAGGTAAGTTCCTTCTTCCCATGTCTTAACGGACTTAGTGGTAAAGTATAAATGGTTTTATAAATTATATCTTGTCTTCACTTACACAGTTTTAAAAAAATATTTGGACAACTTTTAGGACTAGCGAGACAAAATTTTATTTATAACTTAATGGGAAGAAAGAAAGAACAGCAACATCAGCCAGGTCATTCCAGTGTCTTTCCATTATCCCACATTTTTTCCATTCTAGCAATATTTTAGACATATTTGGAAATATAAGGTGTATTTACACCCTTGACCATGGGAGATAGAAGTCAGAAGAATGGAGGAATAAGAAAGGGTAGCAGAGGGAATATATATGAACAACATACCTTATATGAATATATGGAAAAGTAATAATGATTAATTTTGTACATTTAATATATACTAATATGATTTTTAAAACATGTACCTAGTAAATTTCAGTTCCATTGAATTTATCATTCCAACTTAAAAGACATTAGACTTCCCTGGTCCCAGTAGGTCCCCCTGCAGTTAGCTTGGGGGACTGGCTTGGGGCTGCTAGGATCCTGTGAGCTTGCTGCAGAAGCAGACCCCTTGCTCAGCCTTCCTGATTGAAGTGCCCCTGAGTCCTCAATTCCTAGATACTCTGCACTGGAGGGTAAATATGGCACAGATTCACTCCTCCAAGTTCCCTTGCCTGGTAGGTAGCTCTGTGTCTGGATTGGGGAGGCCTGGTCCCTGTGTGGGGGCTATGGAAACTGGCCTTTTGCTCTCGGTATCTTGACTGGCCCCTGGGTGCCAACATCCCTATTCTGGTGAGTCAGAGGGTACACTGGCCACTGTATGAGCTGGCCTCTTGCATCTGGCTCTCAAGCTTCATGGCTCTTGGTTCCCCAACCCATGATCCCCAATGTGCATGCAAGTGGAGTGAGTAGGCCAGAGCTCCCAGTTCCTTAGGTACCTTTGATTTACTGGCAATCTCTACAATGTGCACATCTGTGGTATAATCCCATTGTACACCAGTACATTAATACAGTTCAGATTTAAAACAGAAACCCTTGGAAGGTCCTACAAGGACAAAAACTTGCTTCCTCCTTAATAGAATAAAGCATCTCCCCAACATGGGTAGACCACAATGTAAAAAAGCCAATGAAAGTCAGAAAATTGAAAGATCTCCACCAAAGATGCATAGTCCCCCAATGGAAGCCTCTAATAAAATCACAGAGAAATCAAAATAAATTCAATTCCAAAATGAAAACACATCAACCAATGACACGCTGACCCAAAGAATTGCTGAGCTGGAAGTGAGCCATCAAAAAACCAACAATTGTATCAATGAAATTCAACAGAGTTGTCTCTTAGAGTGTTCCGCTTTTGGCAGTAAGCTTAACTTGATTGAACAAAACATTAGAACCCTCAAAAGAGATATAAATGAATGCAAGGTGAGTCAAGAAATGGAAGATATCAATAACTTATTGATTGAGCTTAATGGAGACTTGATAAAATGTAAGAATGAATTCCAGGAAGCATCAAGAAAATCAGAACTTGAACTGAAATTGTACCCAAAAAATATATGCACATGATACAAAATAACACAGCAGGAAACAAAAATCAAATACAAGTTATAAAACATCTCTAGAACCCCTTCCTAACACAGTTACTCATGTGGAAGACAGAACTTTTAGCCTGGAAGATAAGTGAACAGAATATGAGGGAGCTGTGGGATACCATAAAATGATCAAACATCTAGATCATGAGTATACCAGAAGGAGAGAAAACCCAGGCCAGAGGCATAGGGAACATATTCAACAAAATTATTGAAGAAAATTTTCTCAATCTCTCAAAAGAGAGGCCTATCTAGATACAAGAATCCCACAGAACACCAAACAGACAGGACCAAAGAAGAAACTCTGCAAGGTAGTTCAAAGTCTTAACAATGAAAACAAAGACAGAGAATGCTAAAAGCTGCAAGAGAGAAAAAGCTCACTGCATACACAAGCAATACCATCAGGATTACCTCAGATTTCTCAATGGAAACTCTGAAAACCAGAAGGGCCTGGAATGGAACACTTCAAAGCCTTAAAAACTATGGCTTCCAACCCAAGCTATTATACCCAGCATAATTATCCCTCATAATAGATGGTGAATGTAAAACTTTCCATGAAAAAAGTCAACTCTATGATTATATGAACACAAAGCCAAACCTACAAAGAATACTTCAGGGAATACTCCACACAAAAGAGTCAAACAACCAATCTCAAGAGCCAACAAGAAGAATATCACAGTAACCAAAAATAGGCCAGGCTGAAAAAAGTACAAAACACAAGAAAGTATCAAACCCCATAAAACATCTCATCATGGCAGGGATTAATTTAAACCTCACTGTAATAACCTTAAATATTAGAGGTCTTAACTCACCCACCAAAAGACACATTATAAGGGTGGATCAAACAAATGGACCCTTTTATCTGCTGTCTTCAATAAAACCACCTCACCACTGAAGATGGACACCTCCTCACAGTGAAAGGATGGAAAATAGTATTCCAAGCAAATGAAAATTAATACAAGTGGGGTTGTTATATTAAATCTGATAAAATAGACTTCAAAGCCAAAAGTAATAAAAAAGGAAAAAGAAAGCCACTTCTTACTCATCAAGGGAATGATCCTATATGAGAATATCACAATCATAAATCTATATGCACCAAACACAGGTACACCACAGTTTGTAAAACAAAACCTACTTGACAACAAAACAGAAATAAACACCAAAACCATTATAGTCAGAAACTTCAGTACTTAACTATCATCAATATGCAGATCATCCAAGCATAATATCAACAGAGAAATAATAGAACTCAACAATACCATAGTTCAGCTAGACATAATGGACATCTACTGAACTATTTACCACAGCTCTACAGAGTACACATTCTTCTCAGAAACCACAGAAACTTCTCCAAAATAGACCATATATTAAGCCATGCAGTGCGCCCCCATAACTTCAGGACAATTGAAGTAGCTTCTTGCATCATGTAAGATCACAGTGCTTTAAAGATAGAAATTAACAACAAAAGACACATCAAGAATGTCACCCGCTATGGGAGACTAAAACAACACACTTTAAAGAATGAATGGGTTGTGGAAGAAATCAAAAAAGAAATTGTAAAATTCCTAGAATTGAATGAAAATGAAAACACAACCTACCAAATCTTATGGGACACAAAGAAGGCAGTCCTAAGGGGAAAAATCACAGTGCTGTATGTCTTCATAACAAAGACAGAGAGATGCCAAATTAATAACCTAACTGTCCCTCTAAAAGCACTGGAAAAACAAGAACAATCCAACCCTAAGATTGCCAGCTGGAAAGAAATAATCAAGATTATAGCAGAAATTAATAAATTGGAAACCCTTACTTTTTCATAGAGAATTTAATAGGTGTAGGCCCTCTTGTAGCCCATGATTGATGGTAGCTTGATATTGGCAAGTGGACTTATGTTTGGATATGGTTCTGACTTGTTTCCCAGCTCCAGCTATGGGTCCCGTACCACTGAGGAGATCAGTTAGCCAAATTAAGAGCAGTTGGTTTCCCACCATGGCTATGTACCACCACTGCACTTATGTGGGCATCACAACAGGTTATTTGCTGCTAAGTAGGTTAGACCATGAGTTGCTGGGACAGATACTGGTCATTTTCCCCCAGTTGCCCATGTAGCACCTTCTGGCACTAGACGTGCTGACTGTCTGGGGATTGACTGTCTTCCAACTTCCAGCCATGCCATTCTATTTTGCATGTCAACCACATAAGGTGTCTTTAGCAGTAGGGTCTTACCACTAACCTTTGGTGGGTTATCAAGTACTCTGACAGAAATCTGTCTGTCTTTTAGGAAACCTTGTAGGTCTCTCTGATCAAAAGCTCATTGTGGATGATAGGCCCATGCTGGCACTGGGAGTTACAGGTCAGTGCCCACTAAGAAAATGAGGAAAAAGATAACTAATATACAAGAGTTAGAGAGAAGAGAGAGGGAGAGGGAGAAGGAGGGAGGGAAGATGTAGAAGGTTAAGGTTAGTCGTGATCCTACCCTCTCAAGTGTCTTGTGGTTCATGTGTTCCCTGTAACAGCCTGGTGAAGGATCAGCCATTTGGTCCGTCTTTTAGTAAGTAGAATTTTATGGTACCACTGCCATTTGGGTCTAGATTTGTGTTTCCCACCTCTTTGATGCTCTCCCCTCTCTCCCCTTCCATCCTAGTGTCTAGTCCACGAGATGCTTGCTGGATATATAAGGTATCTTGGGTAGATTCAGGTTAGGTGCTGTAGATGAGTGAGACTATGTGGCGATTTTTTTTCTGTGATTGGGTAAGTTCACTGAGAATGATCTGTTCCAGGTTCAACCATTTTTCCTCAAATTTCATTGTGTCATTTTTTTCTTACTGCTGTATGGAATTCCATTGTGTAGATATACCACATCTTAGTTATCCATTCTTCTAGTGATGGACATCTGGGTTGATTCCAGCTCTTAGCTATTACAAATTGAGCCACTACAAACATGGTTGAGCAAATCTCTCTAGCCTGTGGTTTGAAGGTTTTAGGGTAGATGGCCAGTAACGGAATAATTTAAGGGTTATCACTTTTGTCCTGGTGTTAACTTACTCTCCATTGGAGAATCTGCTTCTCTTTTTCAGATGGATGTAGATCCTAAGGAGAGAGCCACCCCATCATACCTCCAATAGGCCCCGGCTGAAACTAAGAAAAATTGGCGAAACAAGCAAGGGTGCTGTTTTTCTGATGAACCGGATACCAGCAGAAGGGGGAAGGAAGATCAACACAGAGAAAAATCAACTCCTACCAAATCAGAGAGCCAGAGCCTCAGAGGTCCCCAACACCTCATCAATGAAGCAGACCAAAAATGAACCCAACATGGCTCAGGGAAATTTTGTGGAAGAGGGGTGGAAAGAATGTCAGAGCCACATGTTGGGTCATGATATGCAGAGACATTTATCTTACCCATAACTGTGGGCTAACTCTACAATGTATGACCCATATACCTCAAGAAGGAGGGGCCAAGGGGAGGGGGTAGGTCACGGATGAGCCTAATAATGGTACCAAACTGACTGTATTTGATGAATACAAAACTAACTAATAAAGAAAAAAAGAAAAAAAAATAAATTGGAAACTAAGGAAACAATTTAAAAAATTGGTGAAATGAAGAGCTGGTTCTTTGAAAAAATAAACAAAATTGATAAACCCCTGGCCAATTTGATCAAGCAAAAAGGAGAGAAAACTCAAATTAACAAAAAAAGGAGAGGTCACAACAGACATCAATAAAATTAGAAGAATCAGAGCATATTTCTAAAACTTCTACTGCACAAAACTGGGTAATCTGGAAGAAATGGATTAATTCCTAGCCAAGTACCACCTCCCATAACTAAAGTCAGAGCAGTAAACAAACATATCCCATCCATGAAGATTAAAATTGTAATAAAAAACTTCCCCAAATGAAAAATCCAGGACCAGATGGCTTCTCAGCTGAATTCTATCAAACCTTCATTGAAGAACTGAAACCAATTATTCTCAAACGCTTTCACATAACTAGAAACCAGGGAATCCTACCCATTCCTTTTATGAAGCTAGCATCACCCTAATATCAAAGCCATACAGAAATGCAACATGAAAACTAAACTACAGTTCTATTCCATGAGGAATTTAGATGCAAAGAGCCTGAATAAAGCCCTTGCAAACCAAATTCAACAACACATCAAAAGCACTATCCTCCTTGATAAAGTAGGTTTCATCCCAAGGATTCAGGGATGGTTCCACATACAGAAATTGGTCAATGTAATGCACCACATAAATAAACTTAACCATAAGAACCACATGATCATCTCAATTAATGAAAAGAAGGCCTTTGGCAAGATACAACACAACTTCATGATAAAAACACTGGAAAGAATAGGCAAGTAGGGTTTATATCTCAACACAATAAAGGCTATATATAAAGCACCCAAACCCCAAATAATACTTAATTGGTAAATACTCAAGGAGTTCCCATTGACATAGAGAACAAGACAGGGCTGCTCACTGTAACCACTGCCTTCAAAATATTAGTAGAAGTACTATCCCAAGCTAAAAGACAGGAGAAAGAAATAGAAGGGATTCAAATTGGAAAGGAAGAAGTCAAATTAGTCCTATTTGCAGATGACATGATCCCATATATGTGACCCCAAAGTCTCCATCTCAAACCTTCTAAAGTTTATTAATTCCTTCAGTGAAATGGAAGGCTATAAAATCAATGCACAAAAATCGGTAGCCTTTCTATATGCAAAGGACAAATATACAGATAAAGAAATCAGTGAGGCTGTTCCATTTTCCATAGTAGCAAAAAATTAAATACCTTAGTATAATGCTAACCAAAGATATGAAAGACCTTTATTATGAAAATATTTTTAAAAACCCAATAAAGAAACTGAGGACTTGGGAAGATAGAAAGACCTCTCATGCTCCTGGGTAGGTAGAATTAATGTTGTGAAAATGGCAATTCTACCAAAAGCAATATATAGATTTAATTCAATACCAATAAAATACCAGCATCATTCAGAAATTGAAAAAAATGATCTCAAAATTTATATGGAATGGCTACAAACCTAGTATATCCAAACATATCCTCAGCAAAAAATAAACAAACAAGCAAGCAAAAAACAAAAACACCATGTCTGTTGGTATCACCATACTCAATCTAAAGCTCTATTACAAAGCCATAGTAACAAAAAATAGCATAGTACTAGCATAAGAATAGAAACACAGACCAATGGAACAGAATTGAAGACCCAGACCTTAGGTCAAGTAAGTACAGCTATTTGATATTTGACAAAGGTACCAATAATTTAGACTGGAGAAAAGACAGCATCTTCAACAAATAGTGTTTGACAAATTGGATGACCATATATAGAAAAATGAAACTAGACCCACTCATCTCTCCATACACAAAAATCAAGTCCAAATGGATTAAAGAATTCAATATAAGACCTGGAATTCTTATCCTACTGGAAGAAAAAAAAAATAGATGGCACTCTCTACAACATAGGAGTGGGGAAAGACTTCCTGAACAAAACCCCAGTAGCCCAGGAAAATAAACAATAGCTTAACCAATGGTATCTCATGAAGCTAAAACGCTTTTGCACAGACAAACACACCATAAGCAGAACCAGTAGATTACCCACTCAATGGGAGAAAATCTTCACAAGCTCTACTACTGACAGAAGCCTAATATCTAGAATCTACAAAGAACTCAAAAACCTAAACAATAAAAGCTCAAACAACCCACTCCAGTAGTGGAGAAGAGAACTGAATAGGGAGTTCTCATAGAAAGAATAACAAATGGTTAACACACACTTAAGAAAATGTTCAATGTCCTTAACCATTAGCAAAATGCAAATTTAAACAACCATGCTACCCACCTTACTCCAGTAAGAATGTCAATCATTAAAAAAAAAAATCAAACAATGACACATGTTGGTGACGATGTGGGGAAAGAGAAACCACTTTTGGTGGGAATATAAACTTAATACAACCAGTATGGAAATCAATATGGAGATGAACATAGAGCTACTAACAGACCCAGTTATTCCTTTACTGGGCATCCTTAATGCCCCATGCATCAATACAGAGGCATTCCTCAACTATGTTTATAGCTGCTCAATTCATTATAGCTAAAAATTGGATAACAAAGTTGTGGTATATTTACCCAGTGGAATTCTACTCAGCAGTAATAAAAAATGATACCATGAAATTTGTAGAAAAATGGACAGGCTTTTTTTTATTAGTTAGTTTTGTATTCATCAAATACAGTCAGTTTGGTACCATTATTAGGCTCATCCGTGACCTACCCCCTCCCCTTGGCCCCTCCTTGTTGAGGTATACGGGTCGTGCATTGTGGAGTTAGCCCACAGTTATGGGTAAGATAAATGTCTCTGCATATCATGACCCAACATGTGGGAACAGATTATACTCAGCGAACTCACATAATCACAGAAAGACAAATGCCACATAGTACCGCTTATCTGCAGTTCCTAACATGGACCTGCTCAAGTTGCTGTCATACCTGATAGGCATCTCAAGGCACAGAAATAGGGATGGAAGGGTTTGGGGAGAGGGGAAAACAAACACTAAATTAAATAAAAAATGAGCTGATACCATAGGAACCTTTATCCTTGAACATAGCCTAAGAGATAAGCCCTCAATAGGAGTAAGGAGGGAACACCTGAAAAGTAGGGCTCTGGTGAGGGTAGGATGCAGCCTAAACTTAAAAGAAATTTTCTGTCTCTGACCTGTAACTCCCAGTACCAGATTGGTTGCTAACCACATTGAGCTTTTGATCAGAAAGACCTATGAGGTCCCCAAATCAAGACAGCTTTCTGTCAAAGTAATTGATTACCTGCCTGAGGCAAAAGCTAAGACCTTATTGCTGATGATACTATATGCTGCTGACACAGAGCATGGAGAAACGTGGCTGGAATTCAGAAGAAAGCCAGTCCCCAGACATCCTGTCTAGTGCTGGAAAGCACTACATGAGCTACTGGGGGAAAATGGCCAACAACAGTCTGAGCACCCAGAGGTCTAAGCTACCCAAAATCAAACACCCTGACACAGTATACATGCCAGTGCAATAGTGGCATACAGCCTTGGTGGGTAACCAAGAGCTTTCTCATTAGCTAAGAGACCTGCTCATTGTAATGGAACCCATATCTGGAAGCGGGAACCAGATCAGAATCCTATAGAGACAAAGATGTTCTCCATTGTCAAGCTCTCACTAGTCTTTGGCTAAAAGGAGGGTTATATACACCAAATTCTCCCTAAATGAATAATGCTTGTCCTATTTAAACTATGCTGACTTCACTCTCCATTGGAGAATCTGTTCCTTTTCTTCAAAAGGTAGCAAGAGTGGAAGAGATAAACTACTCTTTGCACTTCAGCCAAGCCACAGCTGAATCCACAGAGTAATTGGGGAGATGAGCAAGAGTGTTGCTTCCACGCTATTTCTGATATTCAGCACCAGGGTAAAGCAGACAGACCCTGAGGATACTCAACACCTACCAAAGCAGATATCCAGAGGCTCCTAAGAGCTCACCACTGAAGTAGACTTAAAACTCACCCACCATGGCTTAGGGAATTTTGCTGAAGAGGGGGCGGAAATATTATAAGAGCCACAGGTTGAGACATCATGCTCAGAGGCACCCCCCCCCCAAAGTAACTGACTACTGCTCCCACAATGCATAAACCACAACCCCATGAGGAATACCTGCACCCCATTGAGGAGTATCCCCAATGGTATGGGGCAGGGACGAGGGGAAAGAGAGTACCAACACCATGATGTATCCTTATGACACATCTGGTTAACAATAATAATAAACATAAAAAAGAAAAAAGACATTTTAAATTTAACTCTGTAAGCCAATCCTTCTATCTTTATGAACGTAGTGTTATTACAAAGGCCTAGGTTGGATTGCAAAAATTGTTAATAATTTGATTAATAAGATTTGTGCACTTCCACACACAACAGCTTTCAGAATATAAACATATAACTTTATAGCCCAACTTAAAAAAAAGTCCTGAATTTTCACTGAGGAAGAAAGATAGCGTTTTTGAAAGTTCTTAAGGTCCAGACTGAACTCAGCACTTATAAATATTAATTGATATATTTTTTGAGTATTCCAATCTGATAACAAGAAATTCAAGTTGATTTGGATCTGTATTAATTAAAACTATTTAGATGAACCCTTTAGCCAGAATGAGTAGGCACATAATAGGAACACATTTCAGCCTTGACTCTTTATCATCCATCAGGCTGGGTGCAAAGCTCAAATGAAATGCCAGTGAGATTGAGTTTAACATAAACTTCCTGAGCTGAATTCCATTATTGCTAAAATAACTACAAGGGAGTCATTTAAATATTTTCAAGAATGCCAGCAAAGGATCTTGGTTTGCTTTTAGCTAGTAAATTTTGGAAAAGAATTCATCCCTTCTCAAAGTGTCAAGAATTGCTAAAGTCTTATATCTAGAAAGAATATTGAAGGTGTGTTACTTCAACGCCTCTGCTAGTAACATATAACCTGGCAGAAATGATTGAAACAATGCCTCTAATTTCCAGTGGTAGACACCATTACTTCCAAAACAGTTTGTTTTATTGTTGAACACAAAATTATGTTGGATATGAGATAAACCAAAGTGAAATGAACAACTATGAAAATATAATGAGTCATCACCAGTAAAAAGATGTGGAGGATAAACTTCATATATACTTCCTACAGTTGCAAGAACTATTAATAGTGTAAACATCTGCTAGAAATCTAATTCAGTTAAAAGCATGAATTAAGTTCTGAAGTCACTGTTAATTTCCATTTTAAGGACAGAATAAGGAGCTCAGGAGGTGGCTCAGCACTTAAAGGCACTTGTTTGCAAAACCTACCAGTCCACATTCAATTGCCCAGCCACCCACATAAAGCCTGATGGGCATTTTATTTTTGCAGCAGCAGCAACAACAGCAGTAAGAGACCCTGGCATGTATATACACACACACACACAGACAGACACAAAGAGAGAGAGAGAGAGAGAGAGAGAATATTTTTTAAAAATATGATAGACTGGATAAGTGAAAATGGGCATGATTCTTAGAACTCACTAAGGATGAAAACAGATTTGTATATTATTATGTTAAATTGTATTTAATCAAGTAATTCAATAAAATGCAAATTTGGACATGTAAATAATTATCAAAAGACAAATATTTATACAATCTTGTGAAATTCATTAATTTACTCACCCTACTATTGTTTCACTATTGATGTTCATTTAACAACTATTATGCCAGGCTCTGGGAGACACTTGAGAATAAAGGGGAATAATGCAGTCTCTACCCAAAGTAGTTTGTAGTCTAGCAGACAAAACAAATCAAGGAGTCAGGTTTCTGATAGTAACTGTAAGAGTAAAACTTGACAGCTTGACAGCACTTCTTTGTACATTTCAGCGTATGTATAAGAAGTCTTCGAGGTTCCTTACAGGTTTAGAAGGTTGTGAACAACTCTGTCATGAAAGAGGTTTGTTGCACTCTTCATATCAGTTCAAAATTAACAGTCTCAGAGAACTTATTATGAGTATTCTTGGGGTGTGAAAGAGTGGGAAGGAGGAAGTTAAGGGAACTAATACTTTTAAATGCCTGATGTTATTAGCCATTGCTATGTTTGAGAGTTTTGCATTTAGTGTATAAGTTTCATCAAAAGAAAATATTCCACTGAACTAAGTATATCAATTATATGGCTAGGAAAACTAAAGCTGAGTGGATTATATCACATTCTCTGAAATCACATTCTAGTTAGGAAGAACCCAATCAATGGTTAGATCTTTCTAGTTCCTAGAAAAATTTCCCATTGCAAGACTAAGGTCAATATATTTTCTATGGCCCTGAAATCTACATTTTGTGTTCTACTCTCTTAGCTTCCTTTATCTGATATCATACAAAAGGATACTGTGAGTCTGGCTGAACTCAATTCAACAAAACCAACTCTCCAAATATGTGTCTTTTATGCTTTGGTGATACGAATATAAATCAGGAATGGGTTTTAAAAGAGTAAGTCTAATGAAAGAGATCAATGAGACATATAAAACATATTGTGATAGACACTTAAATAGGAAGTTCCAATTTCATTCACTTCTCTGTGCTGTGCTCCACTCTACCATAAGGTCCACACCTTCTACTCTCACAACAGTGACCTTCTTTTGGTCTGAACATGCCATGTGGATCTCTTTCCAGGTTCTCACACGGTTCATTGTCTCTGGCATGACTGTTCTTCCTCTTTCCATTGACACTCATCTCCCAATCCTCCACTGAAGCCTCCCAAGCCCCCATTATGACTTCCTAATCTTTCAAAATGGATGTTAGCCTGGCATCTCCAATTTGCAATAAGAATCCCTGCTTCTTATTTTTTTTTTGGTTTTCCGAGGTAGGGTCTCGCTCTAGCTCAAGATGACCTGGAATTCACTATGTAATCTCAGGCTGGCCTTGAACTCATGGTGATCCTCTTACTTCTGCCTCTTGAGTGCTGGGACTAAAGGTGTGTGCCACCATGCCCGACCAAGAGTCCCTGCTTTTCAAAAGGCACTACCATGGGTGAGGTAGTTCTCAGATCATGGGAAATCAGCTAGACAAAGTTTTTCAACTTTATTTCTCACAGTTCCATGAAGGAAAAGATTATATGACACTCAGGAGTTCCCAGGGAACCATGGGGTTAACTCTAAGGAAGGACAAAAAGGAGGAACTATGGGTAATGCTTCTACACTGGGTTTCATGACATGGAATGCATGAGCCAGAGTAAGCCAGCTTGGGGTATGATGGTTTGAATACATTTCAACAGCTCTAGGGTACTTGCATTGTCCCATTATCTGTTACTTTAATCTGAAGTTAATAGCATGCCTGGATAGTATAAGAAGCATAGGAGCCTGACAAGAAAACTGGTTGGGGATTTAAAATTAATCAGCTGAAGAAGAAAGGAAACTGACTATATCTATCATAATCACAAAACTAAATCAATATAGCTTTTTGAATGTGTGTAGATACCCATGCCCCAAATTACATTATATTTCTGACATCTCCTACTAGCCTGGATGATTCCCATTATAAAAGGCATATTGTGTTGTTCTTAATAACTTGAGTTTTCCATATTGCATACTTGCTTAATACAGCGCTATGAGGTCTGGGGCATACTTAGCATTGAGCACATTAAAGAGATTTGATGAAGGTTTGAATTATAAGTGAGTAGATTTGTGTTGTGTAGGGTGAACAGGAGTTTTCTAGGATCAGGTGGCTTAGGCGGGAAAACTAAACAAAGGAAAAAGTACACCAAAGCTTAGAAATGTGCAAGAAAAGGTCTAGGACAGTAAATGCTTTTACAATTTTTAGCTGTATGAATAGAAAAATTAATAAGTAATGTATCTAGAAAAGATAATTTAAGGCAAAATGAAGGTAAATGATTTGTTAAGAAATTTGAAGTGTATCCTATATGTGATGATGAAGCATCACACTCTAGCCCAAGAAAGTAGATTAATAATGCATGAGTTGTACTAAATGTAGAAATCAAATAAAAATGAAAATCTCCTTATGATAAAACAGGTCCAGTGCTGGCTGACACAGTTGTCTGTAAAAATATAAGTTTTCTCAATAGAAAGCCTCTATAGCCACCTCCATGTTTATTGTATGAAAGGACCCATGAAGGAGATCTTGTTATGTATATTGATATACTCCAAAAGGAGCTAGAGAAATCCCTCAACTATTATCACTTATAAATTGGATCTTATTTTTGCTTCTTTTTCAAGTTTACTGAGTAGATTTAAAAAGGAACAAAACCATAGATACATACAACAGGTTATTTGGTGGTTATATTTTTAAGTATTATATGAAGCTGAAAATATAATTGCTAAATTCATAAAAGTTCTGCTCTTTAGCAAGTTATATTTACCTAATGACTATCCATGCATCTTCAAATTACTATTTACTAACTGTCCTGCTCTCTTATTAGGGAAAACCCATATGTGGTATGATAGTGTGTTATAGTTTATTATTTTTCTTCAGGCAAGAGTCATGACACCATAATATCAAGAAGTCATGTCTGGCCATATTTAAATAAATACAATACATGGAAAGTAACACTTTCTGTGAAAGATCACAGGGTTTCCATATACATATGCAAATGTAGATATAGACACAAAATTTGCACAGTCCCTCCACAAACCCTTTGTATCCTGCTCCATGTGAGATGCACATGCTGTGCATCATAAATGAAGAGCGTGGCCAAAGAAAATATACAGTTAACAGAAGAATGAACCCAGGTTGAAAATCACAGAGTACCATCAATAGAGGTCTAATACACTATTGTTCCCAGGGACAATCTGGTTAGTATCACATCATCAGAATTAGAGCTGGAATAGAACCTCCAATTCATCCTATCCATCCTCTTTCCAACACAACAATCATCTTTGAGGTCCAAATCCAGTTCAGTTTCATAAGTCACAAGAAACAAGAATTACACAAATTCTGTGGGCCAGATGTTTGCCACATTTAAAGAGGCAATTGCAGAAATTTTAAAGATTTCTATTCCACCTCTGAAATGCAAGGAATAGGGCTTTTCAAATTGAAATTGTTTGGTATGAGAAAAGCTGGAAGTTCTGGAAGATTCATAATTGATGTGCAATGAATGCTGTCAAAGTAGGAAAATTTAAGGGAACCTCAGAGATGATTCAAGTGAGTTTCTACAATCAGCCCAGAAAAATATATCCTGACATTGAATAGAAATGATGAGAGTGGACATGTCTGTCTTATTACTGACATTATTTTAGAAGAAATGTTCTCAGTTTTTCTCCATTTAACATAAGGTTGGTGGTGGGTTTGTCATATATGGCCTTTATTTTTTTTAGGTATGTTCCATCTAATCTGATTCTTTTCAAGACTTTCAACATGAAAGTATGTTGCACTTGTCAAATACCTTTTCTGCATCAATTGAGAGGGTTACATGATTTCTACTCTTCAGTTCATTAATGTTTTTATTACATTTATTGATTTACATATATGGAACATTCCTTGATCCCCAGTACAGATCTCACTTGGTCATGATGGAAAATCTTTTTAATGTGTTCTTGGATTAAGTTTGCAGCAATTTGTTTGAGATTTTTTGCATATATATTCATCAGGGATATTGGTTAGTAGTTTTCTTTATTATGCTTGAAGTCCTAGCTAAAGCAATAAAACATGAAGAAAACATAAAGGAATTAAAATAGAAAAAGAAGTCAAACTATCTTTGTTTGCAAGCATCTTGATTCTATACTTAAAAGACCCAATATAATCTACAAAAACTTGCTAGAAGTTTTAGGATACAAAATAAACTCATAAAATTAGTATCTTTACAATGGTTATCCCATTTAACCTGTGCTGAATTCACTCTCCATTGGAGAATCTTCTTGTGTTTTTCAGATGGGAGCAGGATCTGAGAAGAGAAAACAGCCCATCACACTTCACCAGGGCCGCAGCTGAAACCATAGAGGAAGTGGGGAAATGAGCAAGAGTGCTGCTTTCTCGGTGACCCTGATATCAGCACAAGGATGAAGAAGATAGACACTGAGGACACTCAACTCCTACCAAACCAGAGATCCAAAGATACAGAGGCTCCTAAAAGCCTATCATTGAAGCAGACATAAAATGAACCCAACATGGCTCAGGGAAATTCAAGGAAGAGGGGGTGGAAGATTGTTAGAGCCACAAGTTGGGATATTATGCACAGAGACATTGCCTCTTCCCCATAACTGATGGCTACCCCCACAATGCATGACCCACAATCCCCATGGGGATAACTGGCATCCCCTATGAGGAAGGTCCCTTGGGGGGGGGGGGTCAGGGGTAAGGGTAAGGACGGTCCTAACATGTGCTGTTTACATACTGTGTATGTCCATAACTAATAAAATAATTAGTAGCCTTTATGTACACCAATAGTGAACTTACAGAGATAGAAATTAAAGAAGATATCCCATTAACAAAAGTTATCAAAAAATTAAGTTCTCTTGGTCTAGATCTCCTTGAGTTTATTTAACAAGCTTATTGTGCCTTCATTTTGGAATTCTGTTTCTGTTGTCTCTTCTATGTTTTCTCTGGAGACTTTTATTGTGGGATTAGGCAATCTTGTTGGAGATTTCTGTTTGTTGCCTTAAGGGTTTTTGTTTTGTTTTGTTTTCTGCGTTGAGGGTCTACCCATCTCTGCCTGAAAGATGGCCCGAGTTAGGTAGACACATGTCCACCCCAGTGTGAGTGGCTAGCAGGGTTCCTGCAGTTGTTTCCTAGTTGTGCCAGAGGGTGTAAGAATCAGCAGATTCCTGAATGTGCACTCCCACACCCATCCATTTGAGGTCCACTAGGACCTACTCGTACTGGAGCCCTATAGTTCTCACCTCATTTAACCCCTGTAACTCAAGCATAGTTACAAGTCTGCCATCTTGACTGGAAGTCTGATCTTATTGCAATTTTGAATGAGACTAAGTAAGATTAGAGTCCTTGTCTCACCAGGGTAATGTGGCATCCACAGTTTTGGGGAGGCAGTTCCTATCTGATGACCTTCAAATGAAAGCTACTCTGCTCCAAATCTGTATAAGGATCAACAGACTATAGTAGATCATATATGGATCTTAATCAGTGTTCTTTGTGTCATATATTCAGTTTAAATTCATTTTCCAAACATTTGATGACTATGTGATTTCAATTGTATAGTTTTACAATGTATTCACACAATGATAAAACTGAGAAGTCAACCAGATAATGCTTATATCCTTGGAAGTTTTACTGTAAATAATGAAATAAACAGGGAAATGATTAAGAAAATAAAATGACACATTTGATAAGCATTTATGCTAAGTACTATGTTTAATATGAGAGGAAAAGATACAACATACAAATCCTCTCCTTACAAAATTATAACAATGTAAGAAGCAAACAGATGGACTATTCTGTGTTTGCTATAACCAAATGCCTGACATAAACAACTTAAAGAAGAAAAGTTTCACATTGGCTCAAAGTTTTAAGAGGATTTAGTTCATCACAGCAAGAAAGTCATGGTGTAATAGAGCAGTTCATAGTATGATGGCTATGATGCAGAGTGAGGGAAATAAGCAGAGATCAAAGAAAGATACTGGAAGGACCCACTCACCCCCTCCCCCCATGACTTACTTGGAGCTAAGCCCTACCTCCAAAAGTTTATAGAACCACCCCCAAATAACACCACTATATTATGAATCCATTAAGGAATTAATCCATTTATTAGGAAGGGGCCATCATAATCTAATTGTCTCTGGAATCACTCTCATGGACACACCTAGAAGTGTGCTTTCTTACTTTCCTAAGTAGTTTTCAGTCTCGTCAGACTGACCATCAAGATTAACCATTGCAATATGGTAAGAAGAAGAAGAAAAGAAAGAAGGGGAAAATAGGAGAGTTCAGCTGTAAATAGAGGCTTTGAATTTTTATCATTAGATTGTCTGAGGAGACTTAGTGACTGCTCTGAGCCTCAGTTTTCTTATTTCCTTATCCATGAAATAAGCTTAATAATACCTACATTGTAAGCAAAAAAAAAAAAATCATGAATTTGATTTTAGTATTCAAACAAAATAACAATCATGGACAGTTACTTGGTCTCATGTCTCATATCCACAGATGGTCAAAAGAAATTTTGTTCTATTTCTTGTGCCAGCCCAAAGGAGCCAAAGGAGCTAAGGACTGAGCAGGGTCCTGTTGTTCTCCCATCACATTGTGATGCTGGTGCTCTATCAAGAAGAGTAAGAGAATCCAGAACCAATGACAAAGGAGTGGAAGAAAATTTTTATTTTTATTTTTTTAACTTTTTAATTTATTTTTTATTATTTTATTTTAAAAAGTGCTTTGATACAGTCACACAATAGATAAAAGGACAGGAGAAAATATGGGAGTTGCTTCTCTGTGATTGTCCTGTTGTGGTCCTCATGACAGGTTTGAAAACAAGCCTTGGCTTGATAAACATTTCATGGTAAAGTCCATCTTTTCTCTATTTTTTTGAAATATTCAGTCCTAAATATATGAATCTGTTACTTTTGGAGCTTGCTCATACATGCAAATGCCAAAGTCCCATCTCTAGTAGATAAATCATCTTCTGGGAGCACAGTCCCAGAAGCTGAAAAACATTTCAGGGGATTATGCAGCACAGTCAGATGTAAAAATTATTGCAATAAAGTCTTAGACATTTGGAGAGAAAAAGAAATGTCTTCACTACCTGGATTAAGTTCCACAATATGCAAAAGTGACTGTAAAATGTTTTAATCTCAAACCTGAGAATACACATTCTCTCTCTGACTATGTGACTACTGTCGACTCACCTAGATAGTAAGGAAAAACATCCTTCCTTGCAGTACATCCTATCTCTTCCCTAACCTCCATATCCACTCACATACTAAATCCTATCAACCCCATGTTTCTTAATATTTCTTTATCCTTTTCATCTTTTGTTTCTTTTATACTGTGTTGGTCCAACTTTTCATAATGTGTCATTTCCTCATATTGGAAGACAAATTTATGTATTTGAATTTTTAAATGTGTTAAGTATTAAGATGAAAAAAGAAAAACAAAGGATTGGAGCTAGCATGTAAATCTTGTGCTAAAGTCTTCACACATTGACTGTCTCATGTGCTCAGTTGTCATCTCAGTGCACTCTATAGAGTAATAGAGTAAAAGGTAAGGGATGCATGACTTTCCACATTGTCACATCGTAAGTAAATGTCAGAGCTGGTATTTAAGTCTAGTGCCTTCTCTACAACTAATGTAGTTCACTGAGTTTCAACATGATTGTCAGTTCATCCTTGCTAATTCCTGGTCTGCATTCCAAGAGCTTTATGTAATTCTCTTTTCATTATTTTCTTTGCCTGTATGGACACAGGGGCCAAATGCTCTTTGTCACTCATCTGTTATATTTTTATACACTTGAAGCCCAAGAATCTCTTCTAATTTTCTCATCAATCAATCACTCATACTAAATTTAATTTTCTTTGATGGAGCAGCCACAGATTGCTGGCACCATTCTAGGAACTAGAGGAGTAAGTGAGGATGGAAAGTTCACTGCCATGGGGATGCTTGAGTACAATAGAATGACAGATGACAACCAGGGAAATTGGTTAAGTGCATGCTCTGAAGCTGAGTCTCAAAATAAATATGACGAGTGTGCAAAATGAGGCTATAGTCCATCAGCCCCTCTTACTCAACTAGACAACCTCCTTAGAGAAATAAACACTATCCTTTTAACCAACCAGACAAGCTCACAGTTGACCTGATTTATCTATATCATCTACAAACAATATTTAACCTAACCTAAGGCACAACAGAAGCACAAACAGTGAGGTCTGGATCTGTAACCTTTCCTCCAGCACTGAAATGTTTATAGGAACATTCAAGGCCAAGAGAGAATCTGGGAGTCCTCATCAGACATCCCTATCCTTGCTGGATGGTAGACCTTCACTTATTCATGCATCATGTGCTTCAGAGTCTCTGATTAAACCAGCCATCCTTCAGTAGCTTTGAGCTGTACTATGATTTTCCTGAGTCATGTGATGTTAGGAAACTGACTTCCATTTTTTTGTCTCATTTTCATCAAAGGTGCAAAACAGAGTTGTGCTTTGTCTCCCAAGTCTCTTCCAGCTTAATAACTTTGGAGTTTTACATGAATGAGGATTTCTAATAGAACAAAAGGAAACATGTAGTATGAAAGTAGAAAGGAGGCCATGGTAAGGGGAGGGCACAAGGTGAGGTGAGTGGTGGGAAAGAGAGGAAATGCAAACAAAATTTAGTTGAAATACAACATAATGAAATCTAGTTCTTTTTGTGCGAATAAAGGATAATTTTAAAAAAAAATGCCAAGGCAAAAGAAAGGACATGTTCATTTGATTCTAAGCCTATAGAGCTCTAACTTCCCAATAGTGCAGTGATATAGGCCTGACACCTAGGACAAGTGTCACTGCTATTTCTGTAGGTTTCCACGACTGTCCCTAAATTGTATACATCACAGAGTCACAGGTGTATACAGTTAGAAAAATAATTAGAAATTCCAACCCTCACCCCCTGTGGTAATCTCTGGTTGTCAACTTGACAGGATTTAGAATCACCCTGGTTGCCAAAATAGACCATATATTAGGAAACAAAGCAAACCTTAATAAATACAAGAAAATTGAAATAATCTCTTGTATTCTATCTGACCACAAGGGACTAAACTATGAGTCAGCAACAAGAAAACCTACAGAGCATACAGGAATTCATGGAGACTGAACAGTACACAATTGAATGATGAATGGGTCATTGAAGAAATCAAAAAGGAAATCAATAAATTCATAGAATCAAATGATGATGAGAATACAATATACCAAAACCTTTGGGACACAATGAAGGCAGTCCTAGGAAGGAAATTTGTAGCTCTAAGTGCCTATATTAAGAAATTAGAGAGCTCACAAGTAAACAATTTAATGCTTCACCTTAAGGCCTTGGAAAAAGAACAAGGCAAACCAATAATCAGTAGATGGGAAGAAATAATAAAGATTAGGGCATAAATTAATGAGATAGAAACCAAAAAACACAATCCAAAGAATCAATGAAACAGAGAATTGGTTCTTTGAAAAAAATCACCATGGAAACAAATATCTGGGCATGTATGTGAAGGATTTTATATATTAGATTAGTTGAGGTGAGATGAGTCTTCTTAACTGTGCCCCATCCCATGGGTTGGATGTCTAGCCTTATAAAAAGAAAGTGAGCTGAACATTCAGCATTCATTGCTTTGCTCTGCTTTTTCACTGTCAGATAGGATGAGACCAGCTCCTGTCACCATGCCTTCCCTGCCATAATGTACTGTAACCAGGAGCTCTAAGCTGAAATAAGCCCTTTCTTTCTTAAATTGACTTCTGTCAGATACATTGTCTTGACAACAAGAAGGTAACTGATATATCTGCTAAAAGTATTCCATTTATATTGTTGCTAGAAGATGGGATGGAAGGTCAGAAATATTAGTTTTGTGACTAATAGGAACTCAAATCTTGCAGGACTTCTGTTTATTATACAACCAAACATGTGCTATCATAAAGAGAATGGCAGATATCTCAAAGCAATTATCAAAATGCTTATAGAAGGCTGGAGGGATGGCTTAGTGGTTAAAGCATTTGCCTTCAGAGCCAAAGGACCCAGGTTCGATTCCCCAGGACTCACGTAAGCCAGATGCATATAGGGACACATGCGTCTGGAGTTTGTCTGCAGTGGCTGGAGGCTCTGGCATGCCCATTCTTTCTCTATCTCTGGGTCTCTCTCTCTCTCTCTCCCTATTTCTCTGTCAAATAAATAAATAAATAAAAATAAAATATTTTTTAAAATTCTTATAGCAAGGAGGCCTCTCTGTGAATGTCATAGATTATAAAATTACTATGTATCTATGATTATAAAGCCAAGATTTTGAACTACTAATGTGTTCTCAGCTCCAGGCTACCTTTCCATACTATAAACAGCATACACATACCCCAATGAAACAGAAAATTTCTCTGTTGTCTTTACAGCCCCAAAATGAATTACTTTTTACTATATATCTTAATAAATATTTATAGTGCTAAGGCATTAAGTTGAAGTAAAACCCTAACAGGATAATTTTGTTAAGTGCTTATGGGGGTTGTATCTCTTCATGACAGAAAACACTTCTGTAGTTGGTAGGGATGAAGGAAACTGAATCATATATTCTTACTTTGTTAAGGCCATCGCTATTTTTTTTCAGTCATTACTTCTTGTTCCCATTTCATACCCAATTTAGGCATAGCCAAAAAATTAAGGACAGTGGTGCTGGGCACTGGTCCCATTAGGGAAGATTTGAGTCCTTTGTTTTCTTTCCTGTGATTTGTGCTAAATTCACTTTGGAACAAATGCCACAAGGAACCAGAGGCCTTTTTGATTAAACAGAGAAAGGAGTCTATTAAACATGTGAAATCATAATTTCTGGAGGTTTGGGAACTTAGAAAATGTAGACAGTTACTGACTAAAAAACTAAGAAAATGTTTGAGTCAAAGATGTCCTAGATAATGGAGCCAGAGATCCTGTCAGTGGTAAATATGGGTAAGCCATCATTACCCACTAAATAGCTTATTAGTAATTTCTCTGTTTTTATTAGAAAGCTTAACGATCTGAAGCCCAAAACTTTGACTCCATTTGCTAACAAGTCAAAAATACCACAACCTCCAATGCCACCCTGTGCCAACAGAAACATCAAAGAACAAGCTAAACTCACAAAAGTACATAGATTTCAAATACTTCAAATGAAAAAATACAATAAAACATTTTTATCTCACTCAGAATAGAAAAAAAATGTTGAGAGCATGATTTAAGACCACAAGTCCAAAGGACAATAGCAAAATGAAGCAGGGGTCCTGTGGTAGTCTGAATGTGTGTCTCCCATATACTCAGGTGTTTTGTTTTATCAAAGCTTATAACTTGGGTCCCCAGCTTCCTGGCTGGAGAAGATATCACTGGGGGCAGATCCTGGGGTCCAGCTCCAAGGTGTGCTTGAAGACAGATCATATTCCAGATCAAAGGTATGCAGAGCAAGTTGAATTCTGGCAGAGTCCCTGCTATTTGTTGTTCCTTTGTGCTTGTGGGTTTTGGTGTTGGCTGGCTAGTGATTTTTTTTGTTGTTGTTATTTTGCTTTGTTTTTTTCCTGTTTGTATGTATGAAATCAGTTTCTTCCACCATTGATGGAACTTCCACCCTGTAAGCTTGAAATAAATTCCTTTCTCTCTTAAACTGTGCCTAGTTTGGATATTCATTGCAGCAATGTGGAACTGTCTGTAACAATCTCTAATTCACCTTAAGCACAGAGGCCAGGAAACCTTCAAATATGGCCTAAGCCTTTGCATTTCTGCCCCACTCTTTGGTAAGTGGGTCAAAATGCGGTAGCAGCATCAAGTTGTCCCATTGGGGTTTATATTGAAAACCAAATTTGATGATATGGTCTCCTGTAGATAGGGTTTGGCTATCACCCACTACAACTCTACAGTGATCTATTTCTCTGTGTGATCCAAACCAAGTTATTCATCCTGCCCTGCCCAGGTTTTGCCTAATTGCTAAATTATTTCTGCTAATGAGGTCAACTGCCAGTTTTCCTGCATTTTATGGGTTGAGAGATGCCAAGGAGACATCTCTGTAACTTTAGGTCATTATATTCACATGCCCTCATTGTATTTTTCACCAGTGTACACAATACCATCACACATAAAGGTATTTAATATGGACTGGAGAGATGGCTTGGCAGTTAAAGACAGTTACCTGTGTATCAGTCAGAATTCTCTAGAGGAACATAATCAATAGAATGAATTGTATTAGAAGGGAACTTATTGGATTAGTTTATGACAGTCCAACAATAGCAGAATATAGGCCTGATAGTTAAGGAACGTGGTAACTGTTCAGTCCACGAGGCTGGATGCTTCAGTAGTCCCAATCTGGCACTGAAGACCTGGAGGTGTCCTGGAGAGATGCTGGTCTTCAGTTCACACTGGAAAGCAGCAAACAGCAAGCAGAAGCAGCACTAGCAGCCAGGTGGAAGGGGCAGAGGATACCTTTCTTCCCAGAGCTTCTTTAGATAAAGCGGCCCTTCTGAGAGGGGCCACCCAGTCTGGGGGAAGGGCTCACTCTGGAGGAAAGATGCCTCCTTCAGTTAGTCTTTCCTGGAAGCAACCTCAGGACCCACTTATGAGAAATGTCTATGGATTCCTAAACAGATCAAGTTGACACAAACTTAACGATCACAGCCTACAAAGCTTAAAGAGCTAGGTTCATTTCCCCAGTACTCAAGTAAAACCATGTGCAAAAAGTGGTACGTGGGAACTCATTTGCAGTGGCTGGAGGCCCTGGCATGCCCATTCTCTCTCTTTGTCTCTACTTGCAAATACATAAATAAAATATTTTTTAAAATAGCATTTAATCTGCAAGCAATTTACGTGTGACATTTATGCACTAGGTTGAGGTAAAACATGGGTATTCCATTAAGTAGTAGGTTCTGATGCAGAATGAAGATGCAACCATACTTACGATAAAAAAAAGAAAAGATCTGTGTGTATCACTTAAAAGGAACTTGATAAATGCTTATGCATGGGGATTACAGTCCCCAGGAAATAAATTGTTACTATAGTTTATCTACATTGGTAAAAACAGAGAATAAAAGGCAGATTTTAGATATACTTTGGAGGCAAAAATTAACCTGTAAGTAGAATGGATGTGAGGGTGGAGAGATGGAAAATGTAAAATGCCCCACATAGCCTCATGTGTTTGTGACTAAGTCTCTTACTTAATCCCCAGCTAATGAAGGTGAAGCCTTGCTGGAGGATGTGTCACTGGGGGGTGGGCCTTTGGATTTGTAGTCCAGCCATGCTCTGTAGTGTTTGTTAGCTAGCTCATTACTGCTGTTTTCTACCTGCTGATATGTGACAATATGAGCCAGATTCCTGCTCCTGCCATGCTTTCTGCATGATGAAACTTCCTCATAAAACTGTCAGTCTGAAATAAACTCTTTCCTTCCATAAGCTGCTTTTAGTTGAGTGCTTGGTCTACATGAAGAGAAAGTAATGGCATAATCAATACTCCCATCTCTGATGTAAGCCACAGTTAACTTCTGGATAGACAAATAGGTTATAGAGTATCATTTCAGAGTTAGTCAAGGCCTGTGGATGAGGAGTAAATGTGAATTGCAGCCAGTTTTGGAATGGTTTGTTGTGTCCCATTACTATAGACAGAGACAACTGAAGCAAAAATTAAGAGACTCAAGTAAATATAATGAGTTCAGTTTAGAAATGGTTTGGGGTGATGAATCCTCTGGAAAACTGGAAAGCTTCTTGAGCTTTGTTGTTTAAGAGATCTTTATAGGGTTTCACTAAATTTAGCAGAATCGATTAGATAATTGTCCATTGGTGATTGAAGACAATCTCAAGCTCCTCTCCTTTATGCAAAGTCTGGGAAATAGGCTAAAACCTCTAATCCTCTGAAAAAAAAATTAAAAAACAATTCTAATTCTCTAACCCTGTTGTTGGTTTCTCTGGCAACAGTATTCACCCTGAAGCTACCAGGGACACTCACCCTGAGACATCTCAGTGGGATGTAGAAGACATTCATCACAGGTTTGACAGCTCTGTGCTAGGATTCAGGGACAGCAATCAGACATAGTGTTCATTATACCCCAATATCTGTATGTTAAAAGAAATCTTCCTGTGTAAAATACCTCTTTAGAGACAGAACCACAAGAGTGACATTTAGGAAACCAATTAAAGGGTTGGAGAGATGGCTAAGTGGTTAAGGCACTTGCCTTCAAAGACTTAGGACACATGTTCCAATCTCCAGATTCCACAAAAGCCAGATGCACAAAGGTGATGCAAGCACAAGGTTACACATGCCCACTAGGTGACACAAGCATCTGGAGTTCAATTTCAGTGACTGAGGCCCTGGCATGCCAATTCTTTCTATCTGTCACCCCCCCATCTGTCTCTAAAATATTTTTTAAAAATTGACAAAAACCAATGAACCAGACCTAAACTATAGAGAATAAAACCCATTTGGGCTATTTGTTTTAAATAGTTAAAAGTCCTTAAGCATTTCAGAGAAGAAAGCATAGAAAAAAATTAGAATGGAAAAAAATTCTTGATAATGGATGAACAAACTATGAGATATGACATTCTAAGGTTACTTCAATGAAGATTCTGAGACTGTGGGAGAGATTACATCAACAAAATAATGAGAGTTTGATATGAGGTGAACAAGAAAATTTTCATGGTAATAAAAATATACTGGCTATATTTATATGTTCAAAATATGGAATGAGGGAAAGACCCCAAAATACAAAGCAGAAAATAAGAAAAGGAAAATATCAAAGCAAAATAAAGTCTCAATTGGTCATTCCAGAGGATCATGTGCTTATCCAAAGAATTGTAGAATAAGAAAAGAAATAATATGATAATTTAAAAAATCATGAATAACCAAGATGTGGTATATCTACACAATGGAATTCTACTCAGCAGTAAGAAAAAAAAAATGACACATTGCAATATGTAGAAAAATAGTCTAACTTGGAACAGATCATTCCAAACAAACTCACCCAATAACAGAAAGATAATCATCACATGATTTCACTCATCTGCAATTCCTAACCTGGCTCAGTCTAAGTTGCTGACATAACCGGATAGCATCGTGAGGCTTGGGCATAGGGAAGGTAGGGCTTGGGCAAAGGGAAAGGGTGTGGAGGGGGGGGGCACGCAGAATCTGAACCCAAATTGAGCTGGTGCCATATAATCCTATACCCTGGAAATCAGACTAAAAGTTGGAACCCTCAAGCAGACCTTAGAGGGAGCACCTGAATCAAAGGGCCCTGGCTAGGGCGAGATGAAACCTAACCTGAAAATTCTCCTGTTTCTATTTCTTCTGTCTTTTTATTTTTCCTTTTCCCTTGGCTCTGGCCTGTAATTCCCTGTACCAGGATGTGATATACATCCACAATGAGCTGTTGATCAAAGAGACCTAATAGATATCCCAAAACAAACAAGACAGACTTCTGTCAGAGCACTTGATTACCCACCAGAGATTAATGGTAAGACCCTAATGCTCAAGACACCAAATGCTGTCAGCACAGACCATGGAGAGACCTGGTTAGAATCTGGAGGAGAGCCAGTCCTCAGAAAATTAGCCCATCTAGTGCTGGGCTAATTACATGAGCTACCAGGGAACATGGCCAACATCTGTCCAAGCAACTCAAAGTCTAAGCAACTCAGAAGCAAACAACCTGATATGATGCTCACACAAGCACAATAGTGGCACACAGCCATGGCAGGTAACCAACTGCTCTTTGATTGGCTAAAAGATCCACTTAGTGGAAAGGAAACCATATCTGGAACTGGGAAACAAGTCAGAATCATATCCAGATAATGATTCTGCTTTCCATTATCAAGCTCCCACTAACCTTACACTATAAAAGTGCCTAAACCCTTTTAATTCTCTCTTAATTAATAATTGTTATCCCATTTAACTGGCACTGACTTCACTTTCTATTGGAGAATCTGCTTCTCTTTAAAGATGGGAACTGAACTTGCGGAGATAAATGACCCAGTATACTCCACCCCAGCCCCAGCTGAAACCACAAAGGAATTGGGGAAATGAGCAAGAATGCTGCTCTCTTAGTTAAGATGTTATCAGCACAAGGGTGATGGAGAAAGATACTGAGGACTCTTAAAACTGACCAACAGACATCTAGATGCTCCTAAGTGCCCCTCACTGAAGTAGACTTAAAAAGCTCCCAGCATGGCTCAGGGAATTTTGCAGGAGAGGGGGTGGAAAGATTGTTAGAGCCACAAGTTGGGACAGTTTGCACAGAGACATTGCCTCTCCCCCATAACTGACTGCTGCCTCCATAATGCATGACCCACAATCCCCATGGGGTTGACCTGCATCCTCAATGAGGAAGGCCTCTTCAGAAAAGGGGCAAAGAGGAGGGAAAGGATGGTACCAACATGTGTTGTTTACATACAAAATATGTCCATATATAATAATAAAAAATTGAAAAATCATGAAATCTATAAGTCAGTAGGCAACATTTATAAAATTTTAAGAAAAATTTATTTTTATATCAGAATTCTATATCTAATCACAATGTTACTGTGAGAATAAAGTCAATTTACAAGTATAAAAAGAGTTAGCATTATTTGTCTTTGTATCTCCTTCTGGGAGAGAATCCTTGAACGTATAGAAACAACTCAGAAATGTTGGTTAAAGCTATGTCCCACCTCTTCTTCAGCAAGCAGTGGATCTGTTCTTTGCATCTATCCATCTAGATAATCCAGTTTTTGACCCTAGGTATGATCATCAGTCAAAGGTTTCCCTTCTGTCTTTAGGACATTAGGAGGCCACATTTGCTCTCTCTGCCAAGTTCGCTGGTGGTAGGGGAAAACAACAAGAACCAGGTTAAATAGTGGAACAATTAATGGAAATTTCTCTTTCACAATGGCTGTGTGGAGTAGTTTCAGGGGGACTGATAGAGAAAAATAAACTATGAAATTAAGTTATAGTGTTTAACTTACTCTGACTTACAGAAATATGATAGGAATAGTCTGAAAAAATATCACTCTGGTAGGCTCATAAAATTCTAAGTCCAGCTTTCTGGGGCTCTACCCCAGCTTTCATGCTGAACCAGGGGTGAAATCCCAATTATGCAGATCTGCCACTATTCCATCCATATGTCTTTCCAGGGGTACCTGGGATGAGTTTCAAATTCCCCATGTCCTTTCCTATCCAGCCTGCATGTCTCTCAGGGTCCCTAGGCCAGGAACAGACTGCCACCACCATTGATGGGCTGACAGGTGTAAGCAGATGCGATCTCAGTCACCTAGGTCCATACATACCCATGTGTCTCTCTAGGTCCCTAAATCAGAACACTGGGGCTGAGCTTCCAGTCCTCAGGTACTCTCTTACCTCATGAGTATATATCAGAATCCCCACACCAATTACACCACTCCTGGGTCTTAGCAGATGAAGAGATGAGATTCCAATTCCCCAGGTGACTCCTTATTCTACCCACAAGTCTTCTGGATACTTAAGGGAGCCACAACTGCAGGTGAGTTCCAAGTTCTCTAGTGCTTACCCCAAGCTCAGTACTTCCCCAACCTGATTTGTGCCTATGTATCCCTCCTGCCAGCATGAGGAGGCAAGCTCCTACAAGTGCATTCTCCATTCCTAGAACCCTTCTTCTCTATGTCCAGACCAATTGTCCAAGTGAACCACCATCCCCCACTCACCGTGGATGGTGAACACCTATCATCCCACTTTTTGCTTCAAAGCTTTGTGCAACCCCATGCCCATGACTGCCCCTTCACGCTTCACCTATTTGGGCACTCCACCTGTACACCAAACACTACACCCCAGCTCATACCCCACTTATAACCCTACTGCTGCAGCATATCTCCAGATGTAACATAAAAACAAGTGACACAAAAAGAAAGCAACATATCTGCATCATTAATGTTTAGTCACCTAGTAGAAGTCTCACAAGAGAGTCATTTTGAGGAAACTACAGGCAAAAAAATGAAAAAATTATGATAAATAAATATACATATAATAAACCTTAAACGAACACAAATAAATGTCTGAATAAAATCCAAGAGAGCACAAACAATGGAAAAATTCAATAGACATCCAGTGGAATTCAAAGAGGATACAAAACCAACTGGAATCAACTCCAAGAGAATACAAATAGATAAAAGAAATGAGAAAATCAACCAAACATATGAAAATGGAACTCAATATAGAGAGAAATACTGATGAAAAACAAAATGAAAATGAAAAATGTATTAACCCAAGTTAAAAAAAAAAAACAACCCTGGCACAGCCTTACAAATAGAATACATCATGTGTAGGAAATAATATCAGACGTGAGGACAAGATAGAAGAAATCAATCAAGGAGACAAAAATGAATAACAAATTCAAAATAATAATGCATAGAACATGAGAGAAATATGGGACACCCTGAGAAAGATCAAATGTTCAAATTAAAGTCATACATGGCAACATTCAACCAATGGCATAGAAAATATTTTTTAATAAAAATATAGAAGAAAATTTCCAAAATCTAGGGAAAAAGATATATATCCAGGGGTAAAAAAGGCATATAGAACATGAAATATGCACAACAAAATGGTAAGACCCTATTGCTGAAGACTGTACATGCTGTCTTCACTGAGAAATCAAGGTAGAACCAAGCTGGAAGCTGCCTCCTTGCTAGCTAGCTACCATAGTGCTGGAGAGTGTTATGCAGGCCACTGGGGAAGAAAAGTCACCAACAGCAGTGGTGGAATCTGCATGTCATTCAACAAAGCAGATGGGCAAGATATGCCCACTTGCACAATAAATTATGGGGCACATAAGTTATGGAGTTTGCCAACTACTCTCTGGTTGGATTTGAAGCCCACTCCATCAGAGGGAATTTATGCCTGGTACTGAAAACATAATCAGAAGCTTATGGCTTGAAAGGTCACAGGTCCTAGTAGGGAAGTTACCACTGTACTTTGGTTAAATGGATGTGTTATGCCAAATTGCCTAGTTCATGTTTATTACTATTGATTGATGCTGTTTTCACTTTTGATTAGAGAAGCTTCCTTTGAAGGTGGTGTTGACAATTATGGAAACCCAAGAATTTTTGTCTTAGTGATGAGAAATGATACTTGAATGCTCAGCACTGAGCAAGACATCTCTATTGAACCTTCCAGAGCTCAGAGAACATTATGGAGAAGGTGGTAGAGAATATTAGTGTTTTACTTACTAGAGAAGTTCCTTTCTGGACATGGTTTTAGATACTGAAGAGTCTCAAAACTCATTAAAGGGCTGGAGAGATGGCTTAGTGGTTAAGCATTTGCCTGTGAAGCCTAAGGACACCGGTTCGAGGCTCGACTCCCCAGGACCCACGTTAGCCAGATGCACAAGGGGGCGCACGCGTCTGGAGTTCGTTTGCAGTGGTTGGAAGCCCTGGCGCGCCCATTCTCTCTCTCTCTCTCTGCCTCTTTCTGTCTGTCTGTCGCTCTCAAATAAATAAAAAATAAAAAAATATCTTTAAAAAAAGTTATTGATAAAATATTTAAAAAAAACTTATTAAAGATCTGAATATAAGAGTATCTTGAGGGCTATATGTGACATCTCTATCATGCCCCGCAAGGCTCAGGGAATGTTGCAGAAAGGGGGAGCAAAAGAATGTAAGAGCCAGAAGGTTGGGAGGAGAACTTTGGGACACTCTCCTCCAGAAATGAAAGTAGTTTCATGATGTTATAATGGAGGTCACTGCCTCAATATGACCTGCATAATATTGAAGTGATCAATACTTTGACATAGATAATGGAGAGGACAAAAGAGAATCAAACATCAAAATAGAAAGAGGACTACATGGAAAGAGGAAAGAATTCACTGGAATGGAGGTGGGGGGAAGTAGTTCAGTATGTTAATGTATTAAAATTTTCAATAAAATGTGTATGTAAATATGCATATTTGCATGTATGTTATCGAAGAACAGATTTTATTAATACATAAATACTACATACTATATAATAATCAAAACTGATGGGTTCCCTGCATGAACAGTGGGAGTCCATGGCAGGGTCTGGAGTGAGTAGGCTAGACCACTGTTTCTGGGCTCCTCCTACTTTCCTGCTGTAGGGTTCCCTGAACAGACAGTGTGCAAGCAGGTCTGGAAGTGTGGAGTGAGTAGGCCAGACCCCTCTTTACTGGCTTCTGCCAGTTCCCAGGTACAGGTTTCCTGAGTCTGTCTGTGTGCTGGAGAAAGCAGCAGGGAGTATACAGGCTAGATCCCTATTCCCTCACTCCTACCAGTCTCCTGGTCCTGGTAGGTCCCATTGTGCCTTGCTTGGGGAGGCCTGTGCCCTAAGTGAATTGTGGAATCAGGCCTTTTGCTCTAGTATCCTCACTGGCCACTGGGTACCAACATCCCAGTTCACCTGAGTCAGAGGGTGCACAGACCAAAGGGCAAAAGCTTGCTTTTTCCTCAATGAAATAAAGAGTATAATAGGCAGACAACAATGCAAATGAGCCAATGAAAATCAGAAAAGTGAGAGATCTCCACCAAGGATTTCCAGTCCTACAGTGGAAGCCTCGAATGAAATCATAAAGAAATCAATAGAAACTCATTACCAAAACCACAACGACCAATGAGACCCTGATCAAAAAAAGTCACTGCACTGGAAAAACCATCAAAGAACCAATAATCATGTCAATGAAATTGAAAAGAATCATCTCTTAGAGCATTCAGCTTTTGGCAGTAGGCTTATCTTGATTGAAGAAAATATTAGAACCCTCAAAAGAGATATGAATAAATTGAAGTCAATAAATAGAAGATCTCAACAACTGGTTGTTGATTAAATGCACAAATGAACTTAGAGAAGCATCAAGAATACCAGAACTCAAACTGAAATGATATCTCAAGAAAGAGATGGACATGATGCAAAATAATACAACAGAAAACAAAAATCAAATAGAAATTATTAAAAAAAACTCTCTAGAAACCCTAAACCAACAGAGTTGTTAATCTGGAGGACAGAACTTCTGACCTGGAAGGCTAAACAGAAGAAATTGATTGGGAGGCTAAAAACTTTGCTAAGTTCAAAAAATCAAGTGAACAGAATATGAGGGAACTGTGGAACACCCTAAAATTACAAAACACCCAGATCATGGGTATACCAGAAAGAGGGTAAATCCAGACCAGAGGTACAGAGACTATATTCAACAAAATTATTGAAGAAAATTTCCAAATCTCTCAAAAGAGAGGCCCATCCAGATAATGAAGCCCACAGAACACCAAAGAGACAGGACCAAAGAAGAAACTCTCCAAGACACACCAGAGTTAAAACTGTTAACAATGAAAACAAAGAGATGCTGTTATAGGCAGCAAGAAAGAAACAATTAACAACATACAAAGGCAATCTCATTAGAATGACATGAGATTTCTCAATAGAAACCATGAAATCCAGAAGGGCCTGGAATGGAATGGAACACTTCAAAGTCTGAAAAATTATGGCTTTCAACCCAAGCTACTCTACCCAGCAAAAGTATCCCTCATAATGGATGGCCAAAGGAAATTTTCCATTAAAAATTTCAACTTTATGATTATATGAACACAAAGCCAAACCTACAGAGAATACTTGAGGGAATACTCCACACAGAGCAGTCAAACAACAAATCTGAAAAGCCAACAAGAAGAGATTACAATAACCAAAATATATCAGGCTCAAAATAGTACAAAACACAACAAAGCACCAAACCTCCTAAAACACCTCATCATGACAGGGATTAATTCAAATGTCACAGTAATAACCTTAAATGTTAACGGTCTTAACTCACCCATCAAAAGACACAGGTGGACTTCTGGTCAAAATGTAATTTGCCTAACCATGCCATACCTCCCCAGGAAGGAGAAGCAAGGAATTAAGGGTTCACTGGGTCTTTTAAGGGAGAGAAATCTCTAATAGATCACCAGTGAGAGGACACAGAGGGGAAAAAAAGGGAACCAGCTGAGTTCCTCACTCATGGGTAGCCCACCAGTCCCCCAACCACCACCCCCCCAAGCAGCTGCCCTAGACATAGTCCCAGCCACAGGATACTCCTGCACTTACTGTAGGAAAGGAGAACCAGGCCAGCATAATTCCACTAGCCTCACTGCGCAGGGGTGATCACCGTGCTGCCCCCATCCACACATGACCTTGGACCAGATACTCCCACTGGCCCGTGCAAGCTCAGGATCAATCCACCCATTGGCCTGCCATGCGCATGTCACCCATCCACCCATGTGAGCTCAGCATGCTCTGCCCATCTGCCCATTGCATGTGGGCTCAGGCTGCTCTGGTGGTCTGCCCACACATGAGCTCAGGCCCTTTCCACTGGTGAGCGACACTCAAGCTCAGGATGATCCTCCCACCTATTCATGGGCTCAGGACCACTCTGCCCATCTGCTTGCCTGCCTGCGAGCTCAGGCCAGCTCTCCCAAGAGGCACCACTTCCCCACCCACCGAGACCACAGTCCTTCTCTCCCTGCCCATACACTGTGATAGGCACACCACAGCACAAAAGAAACAACATGAAAAAACAAATGCAAGTAAATCCAGTAAGATCACCCAGTCCTACAATGAATGTCTCTAGTCAAAACATAGAAGAGATATTAGGATCAGAACAACAAAATGAAGCTATGAGAAATGCAACCCTGACCAAGCTACTGGTAGAGCTTGCAGAAAAGCAACAAAGGACCAATAATTGTGTGGATGCTGCCATCACAAGATGAGACCTAATAGATAAGAAAATGGAAGGAGTTCAAAGACACTTAAGAGATATGAAGGAGAGTGAAAAAAAAGAGGACCTCCAAATCCAGCTGGTGATGCTAAATGAAGACATAAAGAAATGCAAGGAGAAATTCCAAGAAGGATCAAGAAAATCAGAAAATTATGTGAAAAGGGAACTTGACAGAGGGATGGAAACTATACATAGAAAAGCAGTAGAAAATGCAAACCTAATTGAACAAGCCCAAAACTCTTTAGAAGTTCTCAAGAATAGAGTCAACCATGTGAAGGATAGAAAAATCAGATATGGAAGACAAGACAGAAGAAACAGTTTGAGAGTTCAAGCTTCAATAAGTTAAAAAAAAAAGTGAACAGAACATGGGGGAATTGTGGGATACCCTTAAATGTCCTAACATCCAGATCATGGGAATACCAGAAAGGGAAGAAATTCAGACCAAAGGCATGGAGAACGTATTCAACAAAATAATCAAAGAAAACTTTCCCACTCTCTCAAAAGAAAGGTTCATTAATATACAAGAAGATAACAGAACTTAAAACAGATTGGACCAAAGGAGAAACTCTCCAAGACATATTGTCATTAAGACTCTACACATTGACACTAAAGAGAAGATACTAAAAGCAGCTAGGGAAAAACAGCAAATCACTTTTAAAGGTAACCACATCAGAATCACTTCAGACTTCTGAATGGAAACCCTGAAGGCCAAAAGGGCCTGTAATGGAACACTGCAAACACTAAGAACCTGTGGGTTCCAACCCAAACTACTTTACCCAGCAAAAGTATCCCTCATAATAGATGATGAAAGAAAAACTTTCCATGACAAAACTCAGCTTTAAAATTATAATAACACAAAACCAAACCTACATAGAGTATTTCAGGAAATTCTCCACACAGAAGAATCAAATGATCAATCTCAAGTGCCTACAAGAAGAGATCACAATAACCAAACTCAGAGAAGGCACAAAAAATTCAAAGTCCATGAAACCACCAAACCACATAAGCCAACGTAATATGGCATGGATCAAATCAAACCTCACAGTCATTACCTTAAATATTAATGGCCTTAATTCACCCATGAAGAGACACAAGCTAACAGGGTGGATCAGAAAATTAGGCCCCTCAATCTGTTGTCTTCAAGAAACCCACCTTATCACTAAAGATAGACACCTCTTCAGGGTGAAATGGAAAACGATATTCCAAGAAAATGGGAATAAGAAACAAGTAGGGTCATGATATGCAGAGACATTTATCTTACACATAACTGTGGGCTAACTCCACAATGCATGACCCATATACCTCAACAAGGAGGGGCCAAAGGGAGAGGGTAGGTCATGGATGAGCCTAATAATGGTACCAAACTGACTGTATTTGCTGAATACAAAACTAACTAATAAAGAAAAAAAGAAAAAAAGAAACAAGTAGGCATAGCTATACTAATATTGGATAAAATAGACTTCAAACCAAAAGTAATCAAAAAAGGCAAAGAAGGTCACTTCCTAATTATTAAAGGGATGATCCATCAAGAGGATATCACAGTCATAAATCATTATACACCAAACATAGGGGCACCACAGTTCATAAAACAAACCTAGTTGACAATAAAACAGAAATACCACCAACACCATCATAGTTGGAGACATCAATATACCATTGTCAGTAATAGATCATCCAAACAGAAACTCAACAGTGAAGAAAGAGAGCTTAACAAAACCATAGGTCACGTAGACCTAATGGACATCCAGAGAACATTCCATCCCAAATCCATGGACTACACATTCTTCTCAGCAGCCCATGGAACATTCTCTAAAATAGATCATATACTGGGTCACAAAGCCTGCCTCCATATATTTAGGAAGACTGACATAATTCCATGCATGATGTCAGATCACAATGCTATATTGCTAGAAATTAACAACAAAAGAACCATCAAGAATCTCATTGACTCCTGGAAACTGAAGAGCACACTTTGAAAGAACAATGTATAGTGGACAAAATAAAAAAAATGAAATATCAAAATTTCTAGAAATGAATGAAGATGAGAACATATTGTATCAAAACTATAGGACACAATGAAGGCAGTCCTCAGGGGAAAATTCATAGCACTAAATGCCTTCAATACAAAGACAGAGAGAACCCAAATCAATAAGCTAACCATCCACCTAAAGGCACTGTAAAAGCAAGAAGAATCCAACCTAATATGTACCAGATTGAAAGAAATACCTAAACCTATTAAATTCTCTATAAAAAAAAAATTAAGGGTTATCTCATTTGTCCTGGTGCTAACTTACTCTCCGTTGGAGAATCTGCTTCTCTTTTTCAGATAGATGTAGACCCTAAGGAGAGAGCCACCCCATCATACCTCAAAAGGGCCTCGGCTGAAACTAAGAAAAATTGGCAAAACAAGCAAGGGTGCTGTTTTCCTGATGAACCGGACACCAGCACAAGGGGGAAGGAGATCTGCACAGAGAAAAATCAACTCCTACCAAATCAGAGAGCCAGAGCCTCAGAGGCCCCCAACACCTCATCACTGAAGCAGACCAAAAATGAACCCAACATGGCTCAGGGAAATTTTGCGGAAGAGGGGGTGGAAAGAATGTCAGAGTCACATGTTGGGTCATGATATGCAGAGACATTTATCTTACCCATAACTGTGGGCTAACTCCACAATGCATGACCCATATACCTCAACAAGGAGGGGCCAAGGGGAGGGGGTAGGTCACGGATGAGCCTAATAATGGTACCAAACTGACTGTATTTGCTGAATACAGAACTGACTAATAATAAAAAAAAGAAAGAAATTAATGTATTTCATAAATTAATGAATTGGAAACTAGGAAAACAATTAAGAAAATTGATGAAATAAAGAGCTGGTTCCTTGAAAAAACAAACAAAATTGACAAACCCAGGGCCAGATTGATCAAGCAAAAAAAAAAAAAAAAAAAAAAAAAAAAAGAGAAGCTTCAAAATAACAAAATTAGAAATGAAAAAGGAGAGATTACAACACACCTAAGTGAAATTGGGAGAATCATCAGGACTTATTTCAAAAACATCTACTCTACAAAACTGGATAATATGGAGGAAATCAATAAATTCCTGGACACATACCATCTTCCAAAGCTAAACTCAGAGGAGATTAATCTTCTAAACATACCTATCATACTCATTGAGATTGAAAAGGTGATAAAAACCTCCTCCAAAAGAAGAGTCCAGGACCAGATGGCTTCTCAGCTCAATTCTATCAAACCTTCATGGAAGGACTCAAACCAATCTTCCTCAAACTGTGCCCCCCAACTGGAGAACAGCGAAAGCTACCCAACTCCTTTCATGAAGCTAGTATCATCCTAATTCCAAAACCAGGCAGAGATGCCACAAGAAACGAAAACTACCGGCCTATTTCCCTGATGAACTTAGATGCAAAGATCCTGAACAATATCCTTGCAAACCAAATCAAACAATACATCAAAATCATTATCCACCTTGACCAAGTGGGATTCATCCTAGGAACACAGGGGTGGTTCAACATACAGAAATCTATCAATGCAATACACCATATAAACAAGGTTAAACACAAAAACCACATGATCATTTCGATGCAGAAAAGGCCTTTGACAAGATACAACATCACTTCATGATTAAAACATTGGAGAAAATTGGCATTGTTGGTTCATATCTTAACATAATAAAGGCAATATACAAAACTCTGAAGGCCCAAATAATACTTAATGGAGAGAGACTGGGGGAATTCCCATTAAGATCAGGAACAAGACAGGGTTATCCACTCTCACCTCTGCTCTTCAATATACTACTGGAAGTATTAGCTCAAGCAACAAGACAGGAGAAGGAAATAAAAGGGATACAATTTGGAAAGGAAGAAGTTCAGTTAGCTCTATTCACTGATGACATGATTGTATATGTAAGAGACCTGAGAGATTCCATCCCAAAACTCCTGAAGGTGATTAACTCCTATAGCAAAGTAGCAGGATACAAAATCAATGCACAAAAATCAGTAGCCTTTCTATATGCAAATGACAAAGATACAGAGAAAGAAATAAGGGACATAGTCCATTTTCAATAGCAACAAAAAAAAAAAATACCTTGGAATAATGTTAACCAAGGAAGTGAAAGATCTATACAACGAAAACATAAAAACACTCAAAAAAGAAATTGAGGAGAACTTGAGAAAATGGAAAGACCTCCCATGCTCCTGGATAGGCAGAATTAACATTGTGAAAACGGCAATCCTACCAAAGGCAGTGTATTGATTTATTGTAATTCCAATGAAAATCGCAACATTGTTCTTCAGAGATAGAAAAAATGATCTCAAAATACATATGGAAAGGCAGAAGGCCTCAGATATCCAAGCATATACACAGCAAAAGAAATACGTCTGGAGGATCTAAAGCTATATTACAAAGCCATAGCAATAAAGCATAATTCCCTGCATGATATCAGATCACAATGCTATATTGCTAGAAATGAACAACAAAAGACCCACCAAGAATCCCAACGGCACCTGGAAACTGAACAGCACACTTTTAACAATAAATGGATAGTGGATGAAATAAAGAATGAAATTGCAAAATTTCTGGAATTTAATGACAATGAGAACACATTGTACCAAAACTTATGGGACACAATGAAAGTGGCCCTCAGGGGAAAATTCATAGCACTCAACGCCTTCGTAAGAAAAACAGAGAGATCCCAAATCAGTAACCTAACCATCCACCTAAAGGCACTGGAAAAACAAGAAAAATCCAACCCAAAGAGCTCCAGAAGTAAAGAAATAATTTAAATCACAGCAGAAATTAATGAATTGGAACCAAGGAAACAATTAAGACAATTGACAAAACAAAGAGCTGGTTCTTTGAAAAAAATAAACAAGATTGACAAACCCCTGGCTAGTTTGATCAAGCAAAAAAAAAAAAAAAAAAAAAAAAAAAAAAAAAAAAAAAAGAGAAGCTTCAAATTAACAAAATTCAAAATGAAAAAGGAGAGATCACAACAGACATAAGTAAAATTGGGAGAATCATCAGGACTTATTTCAGAAACCTCTACTCCACAAAACTGGATAATGTGGAGGAGATGGATAAATTCCTTGATGCATACCATCTATCAAAGCTAAACTCAGAGCAGATTAATCACCTCAATGAACCCATCACACTCATGGAGATTGAAACAGTAATAAAGAACCTCCCCAGAAAGAAGAGTCCAGGCTTCTCGCTGAATTCTTCAAACCTTCATTGGAGAACTCAAACCAATCTTCCTCAAACTATGTCACACAATTGTAGAACAGGGAAAGCTACCTAACTTCTTTTATGAAGCTAGTGTCACCCTAATTCCAAAACCAGGCAGAGATGCCTGAAGAAAAGAAAACTACCGGCCTATTTGCCTGATGAAGTTAAATGCAAAGATCCTAAACAAAATCCTCGCAAACTGAATCCAAAAATACATCAAAGGCATTATCCACCTTGACCAAGTGGGATTCATCCCAGGAACACAGGGGTGGTTCAACATACAGAAATCTGTCAATGTAATACACCACACAAACAAGGTTAAACATAAAAACCACATGATCATTTCAATAGATGCAGAAAATGCCACTGAAAAGATACAATATCAGTTCATGATCTAAACATTGGAGAGAATTGGCATGGTTGGTTCATATCATTTTTTAAAATATTTTTTGTTCATTTTTATTTATTTATTTGAGAGTGACAGAGAGAGAAAGAGGCAGAGAGAGAGAGAGAGAGAGAGAGAGAATGGGCGCGCCAGGGCTTCCAGCCACTGCAAACGAACTCCAGATGCGTGCGCCCCCTTGTGCATCTGGCTAACGTGGGTCCTGGGGAATCGAGCCTCGAACCAGGGTCCTTAGGCTTCCCAGGCAAGCGCTTAACCACTAAGCCATCTCTCCAGCCCCATATCTTAACATAATAAAGGCAATATAGAAAGCTCCGAAGGCCCAAATAATACTTAATGGAGAGAGACTGGAGGAATTTCCATTAAGATCAGGAACAAGACAGGGTTGTCCACTCTCACCTCTGCTTTTCAATATAGTACTGGAAGTCCTAGTTCAAGCAATAAGACAGGAGAAGGAAATAAAAGAGATACGATTTGGAAAGGAAGAAGTTAAGTTAGCTTTATTTGCTGATGACATGATTGTATATGTAAGAGACCGGAGAGACTCCATCCCAAAACTCCTGAAGGTGATTAACTCCTATAGCAAAGTAGCAGGATACAAAATCAATGCACAAAAATCAGTAGCCTTCTTATATGGAAATGACAAAGATACAGAGAAAGAAATAAGGGACATAGCCCCATTTTCAATAGCAACAAAAAAAATAAAGTACCTTGGAATAACGTTAACCAAGGAAGTGAAAGATCTATATAACAAGAACATAAAAAGACTCAAAAAAGAAATTGAGGAGGACTTGAGAAAATGGAAAGACCTCCCATGTTCCTGGATAGGGAGAATTAACATTGTGAAGATAGCAATCCTACCAAAGGCAATATACAGATTTAATGCAATTCCAATTAAAACCTCTACAGTGTTCTTCACAGAGATAGAAAAAATGATCTCAAATTTCATATGGAAAGGCAGAACTCCTTGCATATCCAAACATATCCTCAGCAAAAGAAGTACCTCTGCAGGCATCACCATACCTGATCTAAAGCTATATTACAAAGCCATAGTAATAAAAACAGCATGGTACTGGCATAAAAACAGGAGTATAGACCAATGGAATAGACTTGAGACCCAGACTTTGGGTCAAGGAACTATAGCTACTTGATATTCGATAAAGGCCCAAACAATATAGGCTGGAAAAAAGACAGCATCTTCAACAAATGGTGCTGGACAAAGTGGATAACCATATGCAGGAAACTGAAACTTGACCCACACATTTCACCATGCACTACCCTCAATTGCAAATGGATCAAAGACCTCAATAAGACCGGAATCTCGAATACTACTGGAAGAAAATTTAGGAAGTACTTTCCATGATATAGGAATGGAAAAAGACTACCTCAACAGAACCCCAGTAGCTCACGAACTTAAACCATCACTCAACCAATGGGATCACATGAAGCTGAAGAGTTTCTTTACAGACAAGCATACAATAAACAAAGCCAATAGATTACCCACAGAATGGGAGAAAATATTTGCAGGTTATCCAACTGATAGAGGCCCAATCTCTAGAATCTACAAAGAACTCAAAAATCTAAACAGTAAGAAGTCAAACACCCCACTCACAAAATGGGGCAAAGAGCTGAACAGGCAGTTCACAGAGGAAGAAATACAAATGGCAAACACACACTTAAGAAAATGTTCATCATACCTAAGCATCAGAGAAATGCAAATTAAAACAACTATGAGATTCCACTTTACCCCAAAAAGGATAGCAAACATCAAAAAATCAAATAAAAATAAATGCTGGTGAGGATATGGAGAAGTAGGAACACTCATCCATGGTTGGTGGGAATGTAGGATGGTACAACCACTTTGGAAAGCAATATGGAGAGTTCTGAAAAACCTGAGAATAGAGATACCAACAGACCCAGTTATTCCCTTACTGGGCATCTACCCTAAAACCTTCAAACCACAGGCTAGAGAGATTTGCTCAACCATGTTTGTAGCTGCTCAATTCATAATAGCTAAGAGCTGGAATCAACCCAGATGTCCATCACCAGAAGAACGGATAACTAAGATGTGGTATATCTACACAATGGAATTCTATACAGCAGTAAGAAAAAATGACACAATGAAATTTGAGGAAAAATGGTTGAACCTGGAACAGATCATTCTCAGTGAACTTACCCAATCACAGAAAAAAAATCGCCACATAGTCTCACTCATCTACAGCACCTAACCTGAATCTACCCAAGATACCTTACGTATCCAGCAAGCATCTCGTGGACTAGACACTAAGATGGAAGTGGAGGGAGGGGAGAGCATCAAAGGGGTGGGGAACACAAATCTAGACCCAAATGGCAATGGTACCATAAAATTCTACTTACTAAATGGCAGACAAAATGGGTGATCCTTCACCAGGCCCTTACAGGGAACACCTGAACCAGAAGGCATTGGAGAGGTAGGATCACGACTAACCTTAATCTTCTACATCTTCCCTCCCTTCTTCTTCCTCTCCTTCTCCCTCTCTCTTCTCTCTAACTCCTGTATATTAGTTATCTTTTTCCTCATTTTCTTACTGGGCACTGACCTGTAACTCCTGGTACCAGCATGGGGCTATCATCCACAATGAGCTTTTGATCAGAGAGTCCTTCAAGGTTTCCTAAAAGAAAGACAGATTTCTGTCAGAGTACTTGATGACCCACCAAAGGTTAGTGGTGAGACCCTACTGCTGAAGACACCTTATGTGGTTGACATGCAAATTAGAATGGCATGGCTGGAAGTTGGAAGACAGTCAGTCCCCAGACAGTCAGCCTGTCTAGTGCCAGAAGGTGCTACATGAGCGACTCTGGGAAAATGACCAATATCTGTCCAAGCAACTCATGGTCTAACCTACTTAGCTGCAAATAACTTGTTGTGATGCCCACACAAGTGCAATAGTGGCACACAGCCATGGTGGGGAACCAACTGCTCTTAATTTGGCTAACTCATCTCCTCAGTGGTATGGGACCCATAGCTGTAGCTGGGAAACAAGTCAGAAGCATATCCAAACATAAGCCCACTCACCAATATCAAGCTACCATCAATCATGGGCTACAAGAGGGCCTATACCTATTAAATTCTCTATAAAAAATGTAAGGGTTATCTCTTTTGTCCTGGTGCTAACTTACTCTCCATTAGAGAATCTGCTTCTCTTTTTCACATAGATGTAGATCCTAAGGAGAGCGCCACCCAATCATACCTCCAAAGGGCCCTGGATGAAACTAAGAAAAATTGGCGAAACATGCAAGGGTGCTGTTTTCCTGATGAACCAGATACCAACAGAAGGGGGAAGGAGATCAACACAGAGAAAAATCAACTCCTACCAAATCAGAGAGCCAGAGCCTCAGAGGCCCCCAACACCTCATCACTGAAGCAGACCAAAAATGAACCCAACATGGCTCAGGGAAATTTTGTGGAAGAGGGGTGGAAAGAATGTCAGAGTCACATGTTGGGTCATGATATGCAGAGACATTTATCTTACCCATAACTGTGGCCTAACTCCACAATGCATGACCCATATACCTCAACAAGGAGGGCCCAAGGGGAGGGGGTAGGTCACAGATGAGCCTAATAATGGTACCAAACTGACTGTATTTGCTGAATACAAAACTAACTAATAAAGAAAAAAAATACCTTGGAATAACTCTAACCAAGGATGTGAAAGACCTATATAATGAAAACATAAAAACACTGAAGAAAGAAATAGGCGAGGACTTAAGAAGATGGAAAGTCCTCCCATGTTCCTGGATAGGTAGCATTAATATTGTGAAAATGTCAATTCTACCAAAAGGAGTATAAAGATTTAACACAATGCCAATAAAAATCCCATCATCATTCCTCACAGATATTGAAAAAATATTCTCAAAATTCATATGGAATGGCAGAAGGCCTCAGATATCCAAACATGTCCTCAGAAAAAAACAGAAACAAAAACAAAGAACACCTCTGGTGGTATCACCATACCTGATCTAAAGCTATATTACAAAGCCATAGTGACAAAACAGCATGGTACTAGAATAAAAAAGAAACATAAACCAATGGAGCAGAACTGAAGACCCAGAACTTAGGTCAAGTACCTACAGCAGCTTGATCTTTGACAAAATTGTCAATAATGTGGTCTGTAGAAAAGACAGCATCTTCAAGAAATGATGTTTAACAAATTGGATGACCGTATGTAGAAAAAGGAAATTAGACCTACTCAGTTCACCATACACAAAAATCAAGTCCAATTGGATTAAAGACATCAATATAAGACCTGAAACTCTTCAACTAATGGTAGCAAAAATAAGAGGCACTCTCAATGATATAGTACTGAGGAAGGACTTCCTGAACAAAATTCCAGTAGCCCAGGAAATTACGCAAGCACTCAACCAATGGGGTCTCATGAATTTAAAAAGCTTTTGCACAGACAAACATACTATAAGCAGAGCCTGTAGATTACCCACTGAATGGGAGAAAATCTTTGCTAGCTATGCTACTGACAGAAGTGTAATATCTAGAATCTCCAAAGAACAACAACAACAACAAAAAAACTAAACAAGAAAATCAAGCAACCTACTCCAAAAGTGGGCCAGGGAACTAAATAAGGAGTTTTCAGAGGAAGATTACAAGTTGCTAACACACACTTAAGAAAGTGTTCAACATCCCTAACCATTAGGGAAGTGGAAATTGAAATAACCATGAGATTGCGTTTTACTCCAGTAAGGATAGCAAACACTAAAAAATATCAAATGAAAACAAATGTTGGATAGGATTTTGAAAACTAGGAACCCTCATTCACTGTTGGTGGGAATGTAAGCTGGTATAACCACTATGGAAATCAATATTGAGACTCCTAAAAAGGATGAATATAAAGTTTCCAAAAGACCCAGTTATTTCCTTAGTGGGCATTTACCTTAAAAGCTCCACATCTTTGTTCAAACATATTTGCTCAACTGTGTTTATAGCTGCTCAATTCATAATAGCTAAACACTGGAATCAACCTGGGTGTCCATCATTGAGTAAATGGATAAACAAGATGTAAAAAATGACACTAAGATTTGTAGAAAAATGGTCAGCTTTGTAACAGATCATTGTAAGTGAATTCACATGATCACAGAAAGACAACCCTCACATGGTCTCACTCATCTGTGGTTCTTAACCTGGATCAGCCTGAGTTGCTGACATACCTGAATAGCATCTTGAGGCTTGGACAATAGGGAGGTTAGGACTTGGAGGAAGGGAAAAGGTGGGAGGGACACAAAACTGAACCCAAACTGAACTGGTATCATAGAATCCTGTATCCTGGAAGTCAGACTAAAAAGTGCAACTCTCAAGAGGGCCTTAGGAGGAGCACCTGAATCAAAGGACCCTGTATAGGGTGAGATGAAACCTAACCTGAAAATTCTCCTGTTTCTATTTCTTCTGGTTTTTTTTTTTTTTTTTTTTTTGTTCCCTTGGTGCTGGCCTGTAATTCCCTGTACCAGGATGTGGTCTACATCCACAATGAGCTGCTAATCAGAGAGACCTAATAGATCTACTAAAACAAACAAGATAGCCTACTGTCAGAGCACTTGATTACCCACCAGTGGTTAATGGTAAGACCCTACTGCTGAAGACACCATACACTGTTGGCACAGACTATGGAGAGACCTGATTGGAATCCAGAAGAGAACCAGTCCCCAGACATTTAGCCCATCCAGTGCTGGAAGGTGCTACATGAGCTACTGGGGGAAAGTGGACAACATCTGTCCAAGCAACTCAAAATCTAAGCAATTCAGAAGTGAACAACATGACATGATGTTCACTTGCTCTGGTGCAATAGTAGAACACAGCCATGGTGGGTAACCAACCAACAACCATGTTGTATTGGCTAACAGATCAGCTCATTGGAAAGGTAACAGTGTCTAGAACTGGGAAACAAGTCAGAATCATGTCCAGATAATGATTCTACTTCCCATTGTCCAGCTCACACTAACCTTGGGCTATAACAGGATCTACACCCTTTAAATTCTCTCTAAATCAATAATGGTTATCCCATTTAACTAGTGCTCATCACTGAAGTAGACTTAAATTGCTCCCAGCATGGCTTGGGGAATTTTGTGGAAGAGGGGGTGGAAAGATTGTTAGAGCCACAAGTTGTGACATTTTTCACAGAGATATTGCCTCTTCTCCCCCCATAATGCATGACCCACAATCCCCATGGGGTCGATGAGGAAGGCCTCTTCAGAAAAGGGGCAGGAAGGAGGGAAAATGGTACCAACATGCATTTTTTAACATACTAAATATGCCAATATCTAAAATAAAATTGCATTTAGTTTCAACTTTAAAATTTTAAGTCCAAATTTGACCAAGTTTATGGCTTTATAATGTTTATGTCTGGGTAGGTATATGGACATTAGTGTGAACATGCATGTAGGAACCATATAATGAGTGTCATTTCTCAGGAATACCATGCATTTCTTTTAACAGGACCTCTCATTGATCAGGAGCTCATCAATCAGGTTTGATGGGCTGGCCAGTGAGCCTCATATATCTGTATGTCTTCATCACCCCAGCTCTGGGATTACAGCTATATGCTACCACAGCTAGCATTTTACATGGGTTCTGAAGATCAAACTCAGATCCTCGCATCTGTGAGGTAAACACTTTATCTTCCAAGCCCTAATTTTATCCTTAATAATAGTGTAGATAGTTACAAATGTAATTGGAAACCCAGGAGTTTTTGAGGTCACACACAGTCAGGAAGTAAGATAGCAATTAAAATTGAAAAGAAAACAGTTGTAAGTTGTGTACTGAAACCCTGAATCAAGCATAAAGCAAGCTCAAAAATGTCACACTATTTATCAATCACAAGAAAGGTATATCGACAAGAATTTAACACTGACAGCATCCTCTGCTGTCATAACTAACATAAGATTACCTTTATTCCATTCTGAGTTCAAACTGGCCACTTAATTCTACAGTATAAAATATATGATCACACTGACATTATCATAATACTACTGTTTACATAAATACATGCCAAAGTATGTAAATACCTCTTTTCTTCACATTTTAGCATTAATTTATAAAACAATAAAATAAGTATATATACTTACTGTCATAGTCAGCTCCATGCTGCTAGGATGAACCTCCCTACCAGACACAGTTTATGGGAAGAAGGGATTTATTTCAGGCTTACAGATCCAGGGGAAGTTCCATTATGGTGAAAGAAGCTGGCCTCTTCCACATATCCAAGTACAGAAAGAAGAAACCACAGGCAGTGCCACCAAAAGGAAGCACCAAAAACAAACAGTAAACAGCTGAGAACCCAGGCAGAACACAGTCTGTATACATTAGGCTGGAATTCTTATCCACTCCCAGTAACATCTTAGGGTTGTACCCCAGGATCCACCCACAGTGACATCTCTTTCAGCCAGATTGCTGGGAATTCATGTTACAAGGTTTAATAAGACATTTGAATCTATTAGGGAACATAAATTCAAACTATTACACTCACAAAAATGGAGTTGACCCAGTAGCACAGGAAATTAGATCAACACTCAACCCCTGGAATCTCCTAAAACTAAAAAGCTACTGTAGAGACAAACAAATCATCAAGTCAATAGACAACCCATAGAATGGGAGAAAATCTTCCCCAGCTATATCTCTGACAAAGATATAATACCTGGAATCTACAAAGAACTCAAAAAACTAAGCAATAAAAAAAAAAAAAATCAAACAACCCAACCAAAAATGGGGTAGAGATTTGAATAGATAATTCTCAAAGAAAGAAATACAAATGGTTATTACACACTTAAGGAGATGGTCAACATCTTTACTTATCAGAGAAATACAAATCAAAGCAACTCTGAGATTTCATCTCACTCCAATCAAGATGATATTTATCAAAAAATCAAATGATAACAAATGCTGGTGAGACTGTGGGGAAAGGGGAACCCTTACCCACTGCTAGTAGGAGTGCACACTTGTTTAACCACTATGGAAATCAGTCTGGAGACTTCTGAAAATATATGTAACATTTAATCCAGCAACACCACTTCTGGGCATATACCCTAAAGACTCTACTCTTTACTACAGACATACTTGTTCAGCCATGTTTGTGACTGCTCTCTATTCACAATAGCTAGAAATTGGAACCAGCTCAGATGCCCATCAACTTATGAATGCATAATGAAGATGTAATACATATACACAATGGAATTCTGCTCAGTGTTAAGGAAAAATGAAATAATGAAGTTTTCAGGTAAGTAGATGGAGTTGGAAAAATAATTCTAAGTCAGATCACACAGACAGGGAAAATAAATGCTGCATGTACTCTCATCTGCAGGTCCTAACTAGGATTAATTAAAGATGATTGTAAATGGTAATTAGCACCAGGAATATGGGCATAAAACTAGAATGAGACCAGTAGAGAAAAGAAATGGGGAGAGAGGAAAGGAGGAGTTACATGACAAGTTGGGCGAGCACAGAATATTAGGGGTGATAAGTACATGGAGGGGTAGAGGGTAGGGAAGGTGGGGAGGCAATTACACAAAGATTAAGACAGTATGAATCAGTTTCATAGAAATCCTCATTCTAACTATCATTCTACAAGATATGACCACCAATAATTGAGGAGAGGGGACATTCCAGACAGAAGGTAGAAAAAGCTTAACCTTAAAACCACAGACTCTGGCTGGTAATTCCCAGGCTCATAGTTGGGTTGCCCTTCACAGTAACCTGTTGGCCAAGGAGACCCATGAGGTCCCCAAAACAATTTAGGCCATTGCAAAAACAGTTTGTTACATACTGGAGCTAAATTTTTTTTAATTTTTTTTTTATTTATTTGAGAGCAACAGACAGAGAGAGAAAGAGGCAGATAGAGAGAGAGGAAGAATGGGCGTGCCAGGGCTGCCAGCCACTGCAAACGAACTCCAGACGCGTGCGCCCCCTTGTGCATCTGGCTAACGTGGGTCCTGGGGGATTGAGCCTCGAACCAGGGTCCTTAGGCTTCACAGGCAAGCGCTTAACCGCTAAGCCATCTCTCCAGCCCTGGAGCTAAAATTTAAGACCCTTTTGCTGAAGACACCACAGGCTGTGGTTACAGGACACTGGAATACAATGCTGGAACCAAAAGGGAAACTCACTTCCTCCTGGATAGCCCTTATGTTGATGGAAAGCCCTATGGAAGCTGCTGTAAGAAAATGCTCACCAACAGCATGAATAAATAGGGGGTGTTGCAGGCTATGAAATCAATCAGCTAGACATGAAGTACACACTTGTGCAATAGTGGCGCACAGCCTCTGTGCTGTGAGTAACCAACCAATTGTTCTCTGGGCATGAGGCCTATGCAGTGTGAGAGAACTCATATATAGTACTGGAAACCAAGTCAGAATCACATAGCCAGGAAACTGTGCCTTCCCAGAAAAGTCCACACTGCTCTCTGGAGAAGGACAGTGGACTTGCACACTGAAGACCTCTCAAATAATTTTAACCCAAACTGTTTAACCCAAACTAATATCACTGTTATTTAGAGAATCTGCTTTATTTTATAGATGGCAGAGAAAATGGAGGAGATCCAAGATCCATCAATAAGACAAGAATATAACCGGCTGCCCTCCATGAGACTTGCTACGCCTTCCACATCTGCCAGGGCACAGGAGAAGTTGCAGTGGAAGAAGGGCTATGAATACTGCTCTTACTGCTAACCTGACAACCAGGTCCAGCATGATGGTGGGAGACACGATGATCAATCAAACTCATAAAAGCAGAAATGCAGAGGCAACAAAGAACTCATCTCTAAATCAGACTGCCAACAGGCCTTCCATGGTTCAGGGAACATTGCAGAAGAGGGGGTGGAAAGATTGTAAGAACCACAGAGTGGGCAGGAATACCCTGAGGCATGCTACCCCCACTACCTCATAGGGACTGACTGTAGCCTTCATGACCTTAGAGTGAATCCCATAATTCTACTGAGGAGGGCCCCAGGGAAATAGGGACAGGGTGAAAGGTTGAGAGTATAATCTGTGTGCGTGTGTGTATATATAATTTTATATATTAAAATATTATATATTAACTAAATATTATATATTAAAATATATTTTACATAAATAAATATATATTTTTAAAAGGAGTAAAAAATTTGAAACTTTAAAACTTTAATATGGACTAACATGCATATATAATACAGTTGACATATGTTGGGAAAAGAGAGGTCAATGGTAAGAGTAAGGCCCTAATTTCCTCATTGTAATGGCAAATAGTTAAATGCCCGCTAAATATGATGAATCAGGAAACACAGTGTTAAGGTAATATTTAACAAAACTGAAAAGTGGTATATGTGAGTCCTATTTTTATAGGAGAGACAACAGAGAAATAAAGAAATATGTAATAATATATTTAATATTATATATTAAAATAGAAGAAATCCAGTTTTGTATCCCCCACCATCTCCCTTACCCTCCCTTACCCACCACTCCCTCCCCATCCTTCCTACTGTCTGGTCCTCAAGATGCTTGCTAGGTATGTCGGCAACTTGGGTAGATTCAAATTAGGAGCTGTAGATGAGTGAGACTATGTGTCAATTATCTTTCTGTGATTGGTTGAGTTAACTGAGAATGATCTGTTCCAGGTTCGACCATTTTTCTTCAAATTTCATTGTGTTGTTTTTTTCCTTACTGCTGTGTAGAAAACTGGACCCAAATGACACTGGTACCATAAAACTCTACACCCTAAAAGACAGACAAACCTTCACCAAGCCCTTAGAAGGAACATTAGATTCACAGGGTCCTGGAGAGGGTATGATGAAAACTGACCATTATCTCCTCCTGTTTCTGTTTCTCTCTCTCCCTCTATCTCTCTTTCCCTTTTCTCTCTCATCTCTCTATATCTTTTATATCATTTATCATTTTCTTCCTTCTCTTCTTGGGCACTGACATGTAACTCCCAGTACCAGCAGGTAGATATCATCTACAATGAGCTGTTGATCAGAAAGACCTACAAGGTTTCCCCAAAGAAGACAGATTTATGTCAGAGCGCTTGATGACCCACCATAGGTTAGTGGTAAGACCCTACGGCTGAAGACACCATACACTGTTGGCACGTATCATGGAGTGACATTGCTGGAAGCTGGAAGAGTCAGTCCGCAGACAGTTAGCGCATCTAGTGCTGGAAGGTGCTACATGAGGGACTGGGGGGATAACCAACTGTTCTCAATTTGGCTAACTGATCTGTTCAGTGGATCAGAACCCATACCTGGAGCTGGGAAACAAGTCAGAATCATATCCAACAAGGAGCCTGCTCTCCATTAAACTCTCTCTAAAAAATAATGGTTACCACATTTACTTGGTGCTAACTTTACTCTCTGTTGGAGAATCTGTTTCTCTTTTTTCAGATAGACACAGATCCTAAGGAGAGAACCACCCCATCATACCTCAAAAGGGCCCCAGCTGAAACTAAGAATAATTGGGGAAACATGCAAGAATGCTGTTTTCTTGGTGAACTGAGAGCACAATGGAGATGGAGATAGACACAGAGAACAATCAACCCCTACCAAACCAGATAACCAGAGACACAGAGGCTCCTAGGACCTCAACACTAAAGCAGACCTAATATGAACCCAACATGGCCCAGGGAAATTTGAGGGAAGAGGAGGCAGAAAGAATGTCACAGCCACACATTGGGTCATGACATGCAGAGACATTTCCTCCTACCCAAAAACTAAAGGCTAACCCCACAATGCATGACCCATATATCCCAACAAGGAGGGTCCCTGTGGATGGGGGAGGACAGGGAAGAGGCTAACAATGGCACAAACTTGACTGTATTCACTGGCTACAAAAATAAAAATTAAAAAATTAAAAAAAATTAGAAGAAATAAAAAAACTCTGTTTAAGAGGTCAGACTGAAGATGGAGGTTGTGAAGTGATAATGAGTAAACATTATTTTTTACTTACTACTAACATTAAACTTTTCAAGAAATGTTCCCATATCACTTTGATCTTGCCATCATCCAGTACTGTGTAAGAAGAGACAAACAGATGTGTGTGAGAAGAGAAGGATAAGGATCTCAGCTAAGATGTGCTGGTTCATTTATTTGACATGTTTAGATCAAGCAAGAATATTTACCGTAAGCTTTCTGAGAATAGAATTATAAAAATATGCTTACAATACAGTAGAACACTTTAGTGTACTCTCTTTGAAATTAAAGTTTTTATTTTGAAATCAGTTTTATGTTCAAGGTTTTTATTGTATATCCTCACCTATCTCATCCCTGTTCTATTTAATTTAGAAAAACAGAAGCAATTTTTACATCACTAAAATAGTTTACAAAAAGCAGAGTTTTTCATTCAGTTATAAGACTCCTTTCTAAGCTCTTTCTTTGTGATCAACACAGCAAGTCCTAGATCTTCTTCACAACACAGAGGAGAATATACAGGTCCAGACAATGGCAGAACAGAGAATTTAGGATTATGATGATGATTACAGGGCTGGAGATGTAAACTATGGAAATGGAATGAAATTGCCTACATAGAGTAGAAAGGAGATGAGGGGGAAAATGTAAACAATTCTCTAACCAGAAGATACAAATGAAGGAAGAATAAAGCCAAGAGACTCAAGTGTAGTCCACAAGAACAACAAGCAAACTCCCTGGACTGTTAATCATTTGGGGGCAGATGCTGCCAATGCTGACCTCTAACTTTGTAATTCTCCTATCTTTGATCCAGTTATATACTCTTGACAAATAGTTCTTAAATGAGATGGGAGGGAAAGAATGCAAGATGATGAAGAATCAAGAAAAAAATTCGTAGAGCTGAGAGAAAGCTCAGAGTGTTTCTGTAATGCAGGACTTTTTCCTGTTAGCACCTAATAGGACAGAGCCCTATCTACACAGTATAAACTGAACAAGTGGTGAGAGGGAATGAATAAACAAAGTGTAGGATGATTGGGCTAACAGAGGAACAAAAAAAAAAGACATGACTGAAGAGAATTGTTAAGATTAATTTAGGAAAGTAGAGTTTATGTTTCAATTGCCTAATTCAAATAAAAATATGATGACTTATATAATATACAATACTCTATGTGATAATCAATATTGTTCCAATAAGAGAGGCCCAAAACAGACATCCTTACAAGGGTCATACTTTCTTTTAAAATGCTACATATCACTTCAGTCTGTATTAGAAAGAATAGTTCCTGGACAGAAACTACTAGATTTTTGGTGGTAATTTAAGAAAACCACCCATATTATGATGTACAGGAATTATATAAGTAGACTTTAAGTAAAGACTTAGCAAAATGTAATTGTGTTGCTTAGCTCATCTACTTTTATTTATTTATTTATTTATTTTTGGTATGCTGATTTTTTTATTAATTAGTTTTGTAGTTAGTGAATACAGTCAAGTTGGTACCATTGTTAGCCTCGTCCTTGTCCTCCCCCCTCCCCCAGCCCCTCCTCAGGTCCTCTAAGTGCCTGGTGAAGGTTCAACCATTTGGTCTGCCTTTTAGGATGTAGAATTTTATGGTATCATTGCCGTTTGGGTCCATATTTGTATCCCCTACCCCCTCCCTTCCCCTCCCCTCCCTCCCCCCCCCAACCCTATTGTCCAGTCCTTGAGATGCTTTCTGGGTATGTCAGCATCTTGGATAGATTCAGGTTAGGTGCTGTAGATGAGTGAAACTATGCGGTGATTATCTTTCTGTGATTGGGTAATTTCACTGAGAATGATCTTTTCCAGGTTTGACCATTTTTCTTCAAATTTCATTGTGTCATTTTTTCTTACTGCTGTGTAGAATTCCATCATGTAAATGTACCACATCTTAGTTATCCATTTGTCTAGTGATCGACATGTGGGTTGATTCCAGCTCTTAGCTATTACAAATTGTAGCTCATTTACTTTGTAAGAAATAGGTGTTAGTATGAATGCTATTATTGCACCTCTTAGAGAGTAACATCAATTTGCATACATGGGAAAATTGGGAATTCCCTAGCACATCTATGAATGTACAGTGTAATATGTTGCTATCAGAAACACAGCAGAAGTGTCTAGTGAGGACAGCAAACTTATTGTGTGCAATTAGTTTGCAGGAAAAATGTTTCAGAATTCACTGACCTTCTCTATCTTAACAAGATGATTGTGTGTGTGTGCGCAGATGCATGCACCCCATGGACAAGACAGGAGAGAATGTCCAGTATCTTCCTCTATCATTCTTTCCCCTTAAAATGGAGTTTCCAGTTTATTTTCAATCATACTATCTAACCAATAACCCCCAGGGATTCTCTGGTCTCTACTTCCTACAGGATAGGAGTTACATGCATGCATGGCCACACCCAGCTTTTTATATGGGTGGTGGGAACCAAACTCAAGCAGTCTCAGTTCTGTCCAGATCCTCATGCTTGCTTGGCAAGTACTCTTACCCACTAAGTTATTTCCTCCATCCCCCAAAGACATTTCTTTCCTTCAAGGAGTATGTGCCATTTCTAGTCAGAAAGAATTTTTATATCTGCAACTTTGTGGGATTCTTCTCTGTGGAGTAATGGCAGCACAAGCAAGAAGAGAGGTCCTTCCTGGTGTGTGTGTGTGTGTACGTGTGATGTTTGTGTATTAATGGGCACATGCATGCCATGGCATGTGCATAAAAGCCAGAGAACAACCTCAGGATATCAGTCCCCACATTACACCTTTCTTTTTTGTTTTTGTTTTTGTTTTTGAGACACACTCTTTATTGATGCTAACTGCTGCCGACACTAGAGTAGCTAGCCCCAAGCTTTGGGATTCTCCTGATTCTGCCTCTACCTGCTGTAGCTTAATTAGGATTATAGATGTATGAACTACTGGCATCTGAATTTACATAGCATTTTGTGGTCTGAACTCCAGTTATCAGGTTTGTATAGCAAGTGGTTTTCAAAACTGAGTCATCTCCATAGACCATTCCTATTCTTTTAAATCCAAGCAACTTGGTTCCTTTCAAGAATGTCAGGGTAAAGGTGTTTTCATTATTTGTGGCTATGTCCTATGAAGCCATCAGAACAACTTACTTGGCAAATATTGAACATTTGTTCCTAGAAAAAAAAATTGGTTAGATTTAAGCCTATCCTGGTCACAACATTCTCATGCAGAAATTATGCATAACCTTTTTATATATGTCTGATTTTTATTAATGTACATTGTTGATTCATTAATAGTGAATTCATATTCTAACAAAGCTTAGCTAAAATGTTTATTTTCCAAGTAAGGCATATCACAATCTTTTGCGCTCGGAAACACTAAGTAGCACTTCATCCCATGGTTGGGATATATACCAGATAGAGAAAGTATCAGGAAAAGCAGGACCTGAGAGTGCAGGTTTCTAATCCCCACAGCCCATACAAACAGCTGGGCATGACCATGCACATCTCTAACCCCAGTGCTGTGAGGAGTGGAGATTTGAGAATCATAGTTACTCACAAATAACATGTTCCAGAATCAGTAAGAGACTCAGTTGCAATGAAATATACAAATGCGAGAGTGACAAAGAGAGACACATGATGTTCTCCTCCAACTTCTACAGGTCAGTGCATGGGGCAGAGCAGATAAGCTCACCAGGCAGTGCATCAGCCCATACATATGTCTATACCATACACCAGACACCACATCACACATACCATACAACATAAGAGAATATAAAAAGCACAACAATGCACATTCATAGCATTTATTATTAAACCATGCAAAAGACATGTGTTTGCAATCTGAGACAGGGCACTCCTTCTTCTCTTTAGCTGGACTCAAAATTTTTTCAACACTATGCCTATGTCTACAAATGATTCTGAATGGTCAATTGATATTGATTTGGAGATTACTGTAAAGTTTACCAAGTATATGAATTCACAACTATAACATCTATAAATACTGAAGATCAATTGACATGACAAAATAATCATAGCTAACATCCAGTGCTCAATCACTGTCAATCACCTGTCAGCATTGTTCTGTGCTTTTCCCGCCTTTCTCACCACATTTCTCACCAGCACCCACAGTGGGAGGCATGGGGAATAGTGCTGGGGGCTGGCACCAGCATTCTCTCCTCAGCAGTGTTTCTAAGCAGCCACATCTCAAGGCTTCATTTCTTTTCTTAGTTTGGGCCACCTATTCTCGTACTTTCTTAAGTAAAATAATAGTACACTGAAGCTTTAATTAATTCAAACACTCCTTTTTGTTTTCAATGGCAATTTTTTCTTTTTTCTTGCCAAAAACAAGGGTTTGGTCTTAACTGGCCGCTGCTGACTCCAAGATACCCTCCCTATTTCCCATATGCCCACTGAAGAGAATCAAGTTTAATTAAATACAAACAACTGTTCTCTACACCCTTGGCCACACGGGGATCCCAGGTTTCAATACGAGTGAATCCAACGTGGGGATGTTCTCTGCCTCTTTCTTAATAGGATGATGGACAGATGCTAATAGACCATTACCCACAGGCATAGGCCCTCATGCGGATTGTAAATGGCCTGATCCTATCTTGATGCACAGTTCTCTGCTACATTCCCCAATGGACTCCAAGCCTGGGGCCTAGAACTCAGTAGGGAGGAAAGAAGTGACTACTTCTCCCTAAACTAAGAAATTTTATTCCACCATCTGCCCTGTAGCTCTAGAAAATTCAAGATATTACTTCATAACTCCAGGAAAGAAGAGGATATGTATTGAAATTAATCAGCATGGCTGGTAAAGAGCAAATGTGAGACTCAAGGTTAGAATGACCTTGCATGTGAGAACATGCAGTACTTACAAAGAATTTTTGCATTAAATTTTCAAAATATCCCCCACAACAAAAACACCAGCCTTCTTATTTTACAGATCAGAAACTGAGGCTCAACGAAGCTTAGTGGTTTTCCTCCAAACATGTGGCAAATAGGCAAGAGTGCCAGACAGGAATCCACTTCTCCTGTATTCTAATCAAAAACCTTTCCCATTGCATCAGGATGAGTCAAGACAAGCAGCAGGGCATACTGAGCAGAAAGTACCTCCCAGGATAGGCCCAGAGGTCATCTACACTGCCATCACACAATACCAACTGCTCTGCATTCCCTTAGCCTATGTCACTGACTCTTTCAGTGAGTCAGGGATGTAGTGAACAGAGCACAAATACAAACAATTCTTGATGCTCTAGAGAGAGGCACTGAGCATACAATTAAAGGTGAGACCAGATCTGGAGAGATCACTTAGCAGTGGAGGTGCTTGCCTGCAAAGCTGAAGGACCCATGTTGGACTCTCCAGATCCCATGTAAGCCAGTTGTACAAGCTGATGCAAGCACACAAAGTCACACATGTAAATGAGATGGCACAGGTGTCTGGAGATCTATTCCAGTGGCTGGAAGTCCTGGTGCACCAATTCTCTCTCTCTCTCTCTCTCTCCCTCTCTCTCTCTTTCTCTCATAAAAAAGAAAATTAAAAAGAAAAGGTGAAACCAGAGAAAGGGGAGATAATAAACCCTGACTCTGCCAGGCAATCCAGACACTATCCACTAAAGTCATGAAAGGAGGTGTAGTAGGAACAAATGAAAAAACTGACAAGAGTCCAGAGAGATGGAAAAAAGTATACAGCAAGCAGCCCAGAACATGAAATGAGATTGAACAACTGAGCCAGACATTGAAGGGTCTCTTTAAAAGCCCAGAGCTCTGAACACAGTAGACAAGCCAATGGCGCTTCTAGACTGTCAGGGGGTTCCTTTGCAGGGGAGAACTCATTAAGCACTTTAATCTTCCCCCAGGTCATTTCCTCCTCTGAATGAATCATATAGTTTCCTCCTCCCTGTCCACATGGCTTGGGTACTCAGGATTGTAGCAGGGGTCTGTTTTCCAGGTGCAGTCTCACCAGTGCCATATAAAGGGGGATTATTTCTTCCTGCAGCTTGCTTCTTTGCATGCACAGGCTGGCCCCAGACGGTCAGCTTTCCTCATCACCTGATCAAGTTACCAGCTAATATCTAATTTGTAAGTTCTATGACACACCTCTATTTCATAGTATTGTGGCTTCCAAGAAAATATCCACTATTTTGTTTTTGAAATTTTATCTGGGTATTCTATGATGAAAATGAGAGAGAAAAGAAAGTACAACTGGCTATACAATTTTTAAAAAATGTTATCTGGTCACAAGGGTGTAACTTCATTTGTAACATGGAGCCTTAATTCTGTTTGCAACTACATTTAACAATCTGTAAAGTGGAGCCTTAATTCAGTTTGCCATTACAGAGCTGCCATACAGATCAAAATAAAGCAGAAGATTTAATAGCATAGAATTCAACTCCTGAAATGATTATATTTTTTTGTTCTTTCTCTTTCTTCGTCTATCTGTAACATAAACAGATGAAAATAAATGATCACTAAGGCTTTTTAAATATAACAGTTTTTGATTTGTTATATGAATAATGGCTATAGCATTATTCTGAACATTTTTCATATTCTAAGAATTAATATCACAGCTCTTATATTGCCATATTTTTCATGTTTGAAAATTAGTAAAATCTTTTTGGATATGAGGGCACAGGCTATGTAAACATAAAAAACCTTTTTTAGATTTTTAATTTACTTTTCTTTTCTTTTTTTTTTTTTTTTTGGTTTTTCGAGGTAGGGTCTCACTCTAGCCCAGGCTAACCTGTAATTTGCTATGGAGTTTCAGGGTGGCCTCGAACTCACGGCAATCCTCCTACCTCTGCCTCCCGAGTGCTGGGATTAAAGGCGTGCGCCACCACGCCCGGCATTTACTTTTATTTTCAACTTCCATAATTATAGACAATACCCAATGGTAATTCCCTCTCTCTCCCCACTTACCCCTTTGCAACTCCACTCCCTATCATTCCCCTCTCCCTTCTCAATCAGTCTCTGCTTTATTTTGATGTCATCGTCTTTTCCTCCTATTATGATTGTCTTCTGCAGACAGTGTCAGGTACTGTGAGGTAATGGATATCCAGGTCATTTTGTGTCTGGAGGAGTGCACTGCAAGGATCCCTACCCTTCCTTTGGCTCTTATATTCTTTCTGCCACCTCTTCAGCAATGGACCCTGAACCTTGGAAGGTGGGATAGAGATGTTTCAGTGCTGAGCACTCCTCTGTCACTTCTTCTCAGTACCATGGTGCCTTCTGAGTCATCTCAAGGTCACCACCATCTGAAAAGAGAAGCTTCTCTAACCATAAGTGAGAGTAGTATTAATATATGTGTATTAATTACACATTAAGAACATTAAGAGACATGCTTACTGGGCAGTTTGGTGAGCATATTATATACATTTGGCTAGAAACCAACAGACATTACACCACTAGGGCTCATGATTACCTGCCATAGGTTTTCAGTATCAGGCATGTATTCCCTCCCATGGAACAGGTCTCCAGCCTAATTAGAGAGAAGTTGGTTTCCCCAATAACAGACCTGCCACTATTGTACCTGTTGGCTCATTTGGCCTGGATGGCCAAAATTTAAGGCTTGCAGTGTCTGCTGTTGAGTATCTCTACTGATGATTTTTCTCTCTGCCATTGAAGTGCATGCAGCATAGCTTTTTCCGGCTTTTTGTCAGCTGGACTACACAAAGGTTTTCAGCTCAGCTCCAGCAGGATTTCTCAGTGACTTTGCAGCCCATATATATGCAGTATTCAGAAACAGGGTCTTACCATCTATCCCTGGTGGGAAACCAAGAGCCTTGGCAATGGCCTGTAATGTTTTGGGAGCATCAGGGACCTCACTGACCAGCAACTCACTGGAAGGTATCCAATCCTTGGCACTGCAAAATTTCTAGTAACAATCTATGGCTTCTGGGTGTTCCATTGTCCAAAAAAGTAATTTTTCATATGACTCATTCATACCCTCTGAGATTTTGATTAACCCTTCCTCCACCTTTCCTTTACTCAATCTTGCCCCCTGACCTCACTTAGGCCTTTCCATCCCTATTAATCTGTTCTTCTACTTACATATATACAATACCATCCTATTAAGTCCCCCCTCACTTCATATCTATTCTCTTTTTAATCCCCTTTCTAGCTTACTGGCCTCTGCTACTGAGTTTTATTCCAACTCACATAGAAGTCTAATCATTTGTAGCTAGGATCCACATATGAAAGAGAACATGTGATATTTGGCTTTTATGGGCCTGGGTTACCTCACTAAGTGTAATGCTTTCCATATCCATCCATTTCCTGCAAATTTCATAATTTCATTTTTCTTTACCACTGAGAACTCCTTTGTGTAAATGTGCCACATCTTCATAAACACTCTTTTAATAGATTTGCATACTTATCCCAGTCCTCCTCTCTCCAGATTCAAGCTCTATAGCTTTATAGTGTATTCAAGCCTGACTCTGGGTTGTTACAGGTCAGTGTAATATTGGGGATCATGATACAAGCAGAGAGTCAAAGAATTCTAGTATGAGTGGGTTCGCTTTTCTTGCTGTCTCCCATAGCCATGTAAAACACATGTTCAAAGAATCCCACTAACCTACACAAAATCTGAGTGACATGTGAAACAGAGCCAACCTATAAATACATGAACAGACAAACTGCAGACACATGACTGAGCCAGACCTACCAAGCCCAACCGAGATGATATGATTTCTGCTGATGGGCCAGAAGTAAATATCTTTTCATTATGTCCCTAGTTTGGAAATGATTTGGGAATTAAGTGGTGTAACAGAGTCTTTGGTCTTTTTAAATGTATTATTAGTATTATTAACAACATATTTCTTATGGATACATCATGTATTTGTACCCTCTTTTCCCTGATCTCTGCCCCCATTCCATTGGGAATGCTCTTCAATTGGGGTGAAGGTATTCCCCATGGGGTTGTAGTTTATGCTTTGTGGGAGCAGCAGTAAGTTATTTTTTGGAGGAAGGGAATGCCTTTGGGTATGATGTCTCAACATGTGACCCTTACAATCTTTCTGCCCCCTATTCCACAAAATTCCTTGAGCTGTGGTGAGTGAGTTTTAATCTAGTTCAGGGATGAGCTCTTAGGAGCCTCTGGATCTCTGCTTTGATAGGTGTTGAGTATCCTCAGGGTCTGTCTCTAACACCCTGGTACTGATTATCAGGTTCAGCATAGAAGCAGCACTCTTGCTCATCTCCCCAATTACTCTGTGAATTCAGCTGTGGCTTGGCTGTAGTGTGAGGGATAGTTCATCTCCTCTGGTCTTGCTACCTTCTGAAAAAACAGATTTTCCAACAGAGAGTGAAGTCAGCATAGTTTAATGGGATAAACATTATTAATTTAGGGAGAATTTGATGTCTGTAGACACTCTTTCAGCCAAAGACTAGTGAGAGCTTGACAGAGGAGGACACAATCTTTGTCTCCATAGGATTCTGATCTGGTTCCCAATTCCAGATATGGGCTCCTGTACATGGGTTTCTTGAGTGTACAATTACCTAGCAATTCAGTTCAGTGGTGGGGATGAAGCACCTTTGTTAGCTGCTACACAGGTAAACCTGAATACTCCATTGTTCCTTAAGTCCAAACAGAAAAAAAGCAAAGTCTCTTTGTCTAATAGTTCTACATCTTCATTTGCCCTCTTTCTGTGTCCGAGAGACAAGTTCCCAGCATTAACTCCTTTGTCAACCTCCTCTATGACAGCCATTACTCCACCATCTCCTTTAAAATGGTTAGTAAACCAAAGGTGGGTTTTTTTGAAATTAAAAAGCTCTGATACAGGAAATAAAACTATTAAGCTAAGAGGCAGTCCACAGAATGGGAGAAAAATCTTTGCCAGCTATATATTTGACAAAGGATTAATGTCTAGAATATACAAGGAACTGAAAGTTTAAAAAAAACTAAACATTAAGAAACTAACCAATCAAAAAATGGGCTATGGGGCTGGAGAGATGGCTCAGCAGTTAAGGCACTTGCCTGCAAATCTTTTTTTATTAGTTATGTACACAGTGTGTTGGTAGCCATGTTGGTACCATCATTAGCCTTCTCCCTGTCCTCCCCCCACAGAGGGACCCTCCTTGTTGGGGAATGTAGGTTGTACATTGTGGGGGTAGCCATCAGCTGTGGGGAAAAGGCAATGTCTCTATGCATAATGGCTGAACTTGTGGCTCTAATAATCTATCCACCCCCTCTTTCAAGAATTTCCCTGAGCCATGTTGGGTTCATTTTAGGTCTACTTCAGTAATGAGGTCTTGAGAGCCTCTTTGTCTCTGGATATCTGGTTTGATAGTAGTTGAGTGTTCTTTGTGTGTATCTCCTTCACTTTTGTGCTGATACCAGGTTCACCAAGAAAGAAGTACTCTTGCTCCCCAATTATTCTATGGTTTCAGTTGGGGCCCTGGTGAGATGTGATGGGCTGATTTTCTCTTCAGGTTCTGCATCCATCTCAAAAAGAGAAGCAAATTCTCCAACAGAGAGTGAAGTTAGCACCAGATAAATGGTTCTCATTAAGAAAGGTAAGCAGACAAGAGAATATTTCATTGTCTCAAAAAGAGCAATATAATAATATTCGTTGCTTTGGCAATGTTAAAAAAAAAAAAAAAGAAAACATTTGCTGGTACTTAAGGGGATGAGGAGAAAGTGCAGTATTCCTAAAACTAACTTGGATGACTTTTACTAGAGATGACTCATACCCTGGGAAGTGGCAAAGGAGGTGACTAGAGAGGACTGAGTACAAATTGTTAGAGCAGGTGGGATATGACAAGAATGTGTACAATCATAGAGCTATTTTAGCATTGCCGAGCATGGGAGAAAGTTAGAGTTCTCCTTTAGAAATCATCAGAGCCTTGTAGAACAGATGCAGACCCATCAGACTAAGCTATGACAGAGAAAAAATGTCTCAAGGATGGCAGTGCCATGTTCTTAAGGTGAATGCTTGGTCCCAGCTCACTTTCTTCCTTTTATTCAGCCTGGTACCCCAAGTCACAGAATGGAGCTGCACATATTCAGAGTGAGTTTTCCCACTCTGTTAATCTAATGCAGAAAATCCTCACAAATATACCCAAAGGTTATCTCCAATGTGAGTGTAGAACTTGTCAATTGGACAATCAGTGTTGACCATCACCCTTTGAATAGAAAATTCTACATAAAAAGAATTAGAAATAACGGTTTCTAAATGAGTCATGAGTATCCTATGAAAAGTGATAGTCACAGAAGCATTAGATATTTAAAACATAGAAGTTCATTGCATATGATTTATAATAATGAGTGGATAGTAACTAAATGTAGTCAAATACAAATATTTGAAAAGCTGTAGTAATAATAGATTATAAATTCCATCATACAAAGTCATCTTATCATCCTTACAGGTGATTATGTGTTCAGAACTTCTCAGGGTACACTAAGATATTTGTGGAATAGATAGGTGGGTACACAGATAATTAATGGATAAAAATAACATGTTGGATATCTGTTATGTGCCAGTTATTTAACTAAGGGAATAAGATCCAAAAAAGTAATCAAAATCTTTCCTCTAAGAGCCTTCAACTGCACAACATATGATCACATTTAACCACAAATACAATTCACAAACTAGTATGCTTGATATTTTGAAATATTTATAGTAGGATATGACATATATATTTAGGTAAAATGCACTGAAGTAGACTTAAAATACACCCACCAAGGCTCACAGAATTTTGTGAAGAGGAGGCTGGAAAAAATGCAAAAATCACAGGTTGGGACATCATGCCCAGAGGCATTTCCTTCCCCCAGTAACTGACTGGTGCCCCCTCAATGCATAACCCACAACCCCATGGAGAATAATAGCAACCCCACTGACAAGGGTCCCCTGCAGAATGTGGGCAGGGAGGAGAGAAAATATGGTACCAACAGATGATGTATCCATACAAAGTATGTTCTTAATTAGATAGATGAATAAATAAGAGGAGCAAACATACTTTCTTAAGTAATTTTGACCAAAACATTTTTACTACTTTCTACTAGCTTATATCTTTGGCATAATTGCAAAAGCTGACTTTCTGAGAACTGTGGCTTATTCTCAATACATGACATGCTGTAGGTGCTTAATAAATACCATATTCATAGGATGATTAATAATTACTATAGGGCTGGACATGGTGACACATACCTTTAGTCCCAGCACTTGGTAGGCAGAGGTGGGAGGATTACTTTGAGTTTTAGGACAACCTGGGACTACAGGGTGAGTTCCAGGTCACCTTGGCCTAGAGTGAGACCCTAACTTGAAAAAAACAAAAACAAACAAATAAATAAACAGATAGATAGAGAGATACTGTTGATAAAATGCTTGCTGTGCAAGCATGAAGTCCTGAGTTTGGATATCCAAACCCATGTAAAATACAGAGCACAGTGGTACATGCGTTTCATTCCAGCATTGGTGAGGCAGAGACAGGAGAATTCCCAGGTCATGCTGGCTAGCTTGTCTAGCCAAGTTGATAAGCTCCAGGTTCAATGAAAGACATCTGTCTCAAAAATAAGGTGAAAAGCAAATGAAGAAGACATTTCTTTATTCACCATCAGCCTCTGGCCTCCACACATATGCATATTCACCCACATATAAACTATAAACACACTGAAGCATATTCAAACATGCATACATACATGCACATATACCCATGAGTCAAAGATTACTGCAGGTGTTTCTGAATTTTAAATATTTATTATAGAAAGAATCAGCTTCTAAATCTTGATGTCTTTATACAAAAATGAGTAAAAATGAATAACTGAATCAAGATCACATGCCTACTTAGAAAATTTATTTTAAAATGTGTTCATCCACTTTTTTCCCAGAGACATAGATCAGAAAGTTATGTTATAAACTGAGAATGTTTACCCCAGAATGGCAAGGTCAAGTCAAGAGGCAGACCAAGTTTGGGCACTAAAGAAAGCTAAGTTTCTCAGAAAATACCCCACTGAAGTCCTAAAGCAAGTAGAAAAGGTATTGACATGTGGGAGATATAATAATTTATCACTAATTCTAAGTAAATGAGAAACTAAATTTATTCACCATAAACCCTATATATAAACTTATGCACATGTATCACATTACAAACTATGTTAGATCACTTCATAGGAAGCAAGTTTCTACAAAAAAAAATTGTCCTGCTTGGAGCAACAGAGATATCATGTTCTTCTTAAGTATCTGACTTTAGAGAGAATGGTAGAAAGAGTGAAACCAAGCTACACTTGTCCAGTTTGGCATTCCTAAGCCAGTAATCAGAGCAGCTGTAAGAAAGATTTGAGTATGGCTCTATTGGGTACAAAAAAACTTAATGATAGATATCGTTCTACATGGAAGGATACAGAAAAAGAACAAGAAACTTCCTAACTAATCAATCCTTACTTCTCAGAAGAGATGGAGAAAAACATGTCGGACTCAACAGCAGAAGTGATCATGTCTGAGAAAGCACAAACATGACACCTGTCTGGCTGTCCACAATCAAAACCAGAGAGGCTTTCACAAGCCTGGAATTCAACAGCTCTTACAGTTTCTACAACTTCAAACACCTTCACAGCTACCATTTTATCTTCCTTTCTCTCATGCCTTTCCCACCATATGTGTTCTCTGTTTTGTCAAAGTACTCTGAACTAAGTCATCCTTCCTATTCATTCCATTACAATTTTATAACCCAGCATTCTGAGAGCACACTATTATATGTAGAAGAATTCTTTTCTTTGTGTTTTGGAGATGTGTCTTTTAGGTGCCTGTCAAGAATTTTAAGATCTTCTTTAATTGGTATTTAAGTGTCTGTGTGGTATACAGTAAAGAAAGGGGTGCTTATCTTATAGAATTAGATACTACCAGGGCAACTAAAAGAAAAAAAGTATTAAACATTTCTAAATTATCTCAGAAAATAAAGCAGGTCGACATTTATGAAAATGACATAGATGGACAGATTGTAAAATGTGTAAAAGAATGTGTATACTTGGGAAAGCAAAAGTATCTTGCTTCCCTAAGATGAACAAAATCATGACTTTTATGATTTTAGAATGAGAGGAAATTTTGATTAGGAAAAAAACACCATCTTTACATACTGAAATATTTTTTTTTTCGAGGTAGAGTCTCACTCTGGTCCAGGCTGACCTGGAATTAACTATGTAGTCTCAGGATGGCCTCGAACTCTTGGTGATCCTCCTACCTCTGCCTTTCAAGTGCTGGGATTAAAGGCATGCACCACCATGCCTGGCTCTGAAATAATTTTTAACTGGGTAGTTTGTCTGACAGGATTTTTATAATGTGGACTGCCTTCTCTTAAGTATGGCAGAGAGTTCTTCTGGGTAACATATATCCTTAGGAAATCTTGTTTGGACTGCTCTTTCCTGTTCTAAGGAAAGAAAAAAAGAATTTAAATACCAAACTCAATCCACAATTTATACAATGCTGAGATAATTAAATGTTATGTATGTGACTTCTATACACATATAAAAACAAGGTATATTATTTCCATTTATACTTTATTTCAATTTTTGCTTAATGCCTTGCTATACACCTCTAGATAGTATTATTACATGTCAAGAATTAATTTTATATGAATCACAACTCAACTCTCACAACAGGCTGAGGTGCTAGGAAGTATAATTCCATTCTGTATCTAAGTACATAAGACTAATGTGCATACAGGCTATTCAAATGGATATAACACCAAAGCCAGAAAACTTTAGGCAGTTCTACTCACTACTCCAACAGAGATCCTTTGTCTTCTGCTGAATGAAACTCTTAATATATGTTACTTCTGAGGTTGTTACTCAATAGCAAGCCAGTAAAGGAAAGGAAAACGAATACTCACTGTATTGGTACAAGTTTCTGAGAATTCAAAACCTGGGCTCAGAGCCTGGTTCAATCATTTGAACTCTGGCTACCTCTCTAGTCCTCAGACAGTCTTCAGTATAAGGAAGATGATAATGACATCCTCAGAGAGTACTGAAGGTTAAGTAAGAAAGCATAGGAAAACTACCTGTATGTATATGATTCAATAATGGTTTCTTCTCTTAGATCTTGATCACGATTCCCAGGGTGTTTTTTCATTATGGGAAGAAGGAAGCCAAAGCAAGTTTGAATGATATCAAGTGACACTAATTGTGGTAGTTAATTTTATATGATCACCTAACTAGATCAAAGGAGGTTATAATTTTGCTAATCACTATTCCTGAGTATATGTGATAGTTTTTCTGGAAGAGATAAAATTTGAATAGCAGATTGATTAAAGTATATCCATCCTCACTAATGTGAGCATCATACAATCTCTTGATAGCTTGAACAAACTAAGTTGGGACTCTGCCCCCACCTTTGGTACTTCTAGATTTTAGCACTTCAGACTCTGGTTGGGACTTGTATTATTGATTCTGGCTGTCAAAACTTCAAAGTATATTCCAGCCTTCCTGAATCCTGAAATTTCTTAGATGCCATTGTTATATAAGCTAATTCCTTGAAAAAAATATTAGTTTACATTTATCTATTACCTAAAATATATCCATTTTTTCATCTATATCTACATGTATCGATTATCTATTATCCACCTCTGTTGTTATGGTTTGCATGTAAAATGTCCCCTATAGTCTCATGTGTTTATGATTAAGCATCACACTTAATCCCAAACTGGTGGAGCCTTTAGGAGATGGATCTTTGCTAGAGAAGGTAATGTCACTGAAGGCAGGACTTGGAATTTTATAGTCCAAGCCTTCTTGCTGTGCTGGCAGCTCACTCTCTCTTCTTCCTCCCTGATGATGTGTGAAGAGGTGACACCAGCTCTCTACTCTTGCCATGCTTTCCCCATCAGGATGAAACTTCCCCTCAAAGCTATAGCTTGCCCAATATTTTGTCCCACTGAGAAAGTAACTGCTACATCTTTCATTTACCTATCAATTATCTATCTATGTATCTATCTATCATCTACCACCTTATCTACCTGTCTTCCTATACTATTGGCTCTGCTTCTCTGCAGAAATCTGGCTTATATATCTATCAAACAAAGCATAATGGTACCAGTTGCTTACAGTACAAACATGTGTCTCTTTATTTCCTTTCTTAGCATCTTTATTGGTATGCCATTCACACACTATAAAATTCACCCTTTACAGTGTATAATTTAGTGATTATTGGTATAGTCAGATTTTCACAGCAATTACCACATTTTAGGGCATTTTTTACCATTCTTTCATATACCTCAACAGTCACTTCCTTCTCTCACTTTTTACACTTAACTCTTGGAAATCACTAATACACTTTTTGCCTCTGAGGATTTGACTTTTCTAGACATTTCGTATAAATGTAATCATAAAGTAGAGATTGTATGTGATTGGTTTCTTTATTTTAGTATAATGCTTTCAAGATTTATGTCAATTTTATAGCTTAACACCATTTCTTTACTTTTATTGACTGATAATGTCTATGCATTTATAGCATATTTATAGCATATTTTGCTTATATATTGCCATTTGCCAATTTGTATACACTGGGGTTGCTTCCACATTTTACTTATTATGAATAGTGCTTGATGCTCAAATTTTAGCATGGATATATGTTTTCATTTCTTCTTCCTATATAGCTAAGAATGGAATCACTGTGTAATTCTTAGTCTCTGAGCAAAGGGAAAGCCTTGATAGTGAAGAAGAAGAGTTTAAGCCAAACAAGTTGTACAAAAACTGCCAACACTGACTGTGATGGGTTGATTCAGGAATCCCCTGTAAACTTATTTGTTTTGAATGCTTGGTCCTCAGCTGATGGCAATTTGGGAATTGGAACCTTGTTGGAGATGTGTTGTTGGGGCGGGCTTATGGATATTATAGCAAGATTCCCTTTGGCAGTGTTTGGAACACTTTCCTCCTGCTCTTGTCTACCTAATGTTGGTCAGAAGGTGATGTCCAGCCTCTGCTCACTCCACAGCTTCCTCTCAAGTCTGTAATCCAAAATAAACAACTTTCTTCCCACTAGTTGCTTTTGGCCAGGTGCTTTCTGCCAGCATATGAAGCTGACTGCAACACTGACATATATATGAGTATATTAGGTTATTGCTTCTGATGTAACAAATTATAGTAAGTTTAGGAGTTTAAAATAATATTTTAAAAAATATTTTATTTATTTTATAGAGAGAAGAAGAGGCAGATAGTGAGAGAGAATTGGCCAACCAGGACCTTCAGCCACTACCAATGAACTCCAAATACATATGCAACCTTGTGCATCTGGCTTATGTGGGTACTGGGGAATGAGCCTGTGTCCTTAGGCTTTACATTAAAGTGCCTTAACTGCTAAGCCATCTCTCTAGCCACAAACAAACTTTTTTTAAAAGTATACTATTTTAGAAGTCAAATTCTAAGAGTTAGCTAAGCTGTACTCTCATTGGTTGCTCCAGGAGAAAGATCCCTTCCCTCCCTTTTGTAGCTCTGCTGTAAAGCGGAAACATTTCCTCTGGAAGGAAGGAGGAAGGAGGAAGGCTCATAAGACTCAGCAGTTAAACAAGCCCCAAATCGCAAAAACTAACAAGATCCACAAGGCCCGCTCCCCAAGCTCATATACCCATTAAACAAGTTCTAGAGAAGGGACTCTATGACCAGCCTAGCTATGACAAGTCATAGAGAGAGCTCCAGAGATGCAGCTTCTGTATATGACCACCTATACTCCAATAATGCAGCTTTCCATAAGTAACCCCTTGTCCATACTTCTGTAAACCCCAATAAAATCACTGGCTCACTAAACTAGACTTGGGTGAAATCATCTCTTTGGTTTCTTATTGGTGCTCTATATCTAGTGAACAGATGCTTGTTCAAATTTCCACAAGAAAAGTTAATGCGACAAGCTCCCTGAGGCCTCCTACAATATGTGCTTCAAGTTTCCCTCCTCCATCTCCAAGGCAACAGCAGCATGATGTCTTCCAATCCGTTTATGTTTTCTCTCTTTTCTCTCTCTCTCTCTCTCTCTTTCTCTCCCTCTCCTTCCTTGCCAATTTTTGTCCTCAGATCAATGCTTTCCCTTTTTAATTATCCATAAAGTCTTCTTTGGTGGAGTTAGAGAGAGAGGGAGAGGGAGAGAGAGAGAGAAAGAGAGAGAGACAGAGAGAGAAAGAATGGGTGTGCCAGGATCTCCAGCCACTGTAAACGAACTCCAGACTCTTCCTCCCCCTTGTGCATCTAGCTAACCTGGGTCCTGGGGAATTGAACCTGGGTCCTTTGGCTTTGCAGGCAACTGCCTTAACCACTAAGCCATCCCTCCAGCCCTTAAGCAAAAATTCTATACTTCACATTATTTCTCAGATTTAAAAGAACTGATCCTGGTAGACACAGAAAAATATAGATTTCATTTAGACACTGTCTTCAAAGGCTAGATAAGGAAGCAAGAGATTATACTTGTTCTGGAAAATAGAAGATCTCATTCCTCAGTGTTAATTTTATCTAAAATCTAAAACTTTCAATGAATAAAAGAAAACCTCTGTGATATTCTTTTTTGTTAACTGTGAACTTAATTTTAAATCCTTCCATTCTGTAATTCAATATTAAAACATATCTTAACCCATGTTCCTATAAAATATCTTCTAGAAACTCATAAACAGATTTTCCTCAGAAGAATTCTAACAAACATGTTAAAATCCATGTCTAATCTTTGTTTGGTATCTGATTACTGGTGATGCTCAGAAGACATATCACAAAGCTTTCCTCTGGAACCAACCTCAAATAATCACTCAGTGTTCAAAGGCAATAGGTATTAATTCTTGTACATATGGTATTAATTCTACATTAATTCTGTCAAAAGTGATATCATAGTTAGAAGGTCCAAATGATGACATCACTAAAACAACTTGGTTTCATGAGCATGGGACTGGCCAGTGCCAAAATCCAGTTCAATCTATTCATCTGTCCATTCTGTCAAGTTCAGTTTAATTAGTTCATGGCCTCATAATGAACAAGAGACTGGCTCTCTGTACAATTGCCAGAGCCATTGCTAGTCTCTTCAACTTAAGAGCCAAGTGCTTATACTGCTTTGCCCAATTTATACCTTTGCCTATAATTACTAGTCCCCAAGGTGTGATTGTTCTTTTTCATATGAGTTTGTGCAGCTGCCAACATGAAGTTGTAAATAAATTGTAATACCATTGCTATGAGGTGTATAAATCCCACAGCTCATATCCAGAGCCTTGTATAATAAACTCAAGTAAACATTCCATTTCCTGCAAGTGATTGTGGTCTGTGACTAGATTTAGAAAACAGAGCAGTGAGTCATCTTTCTTTAATGAGTCGTTGAAAACAAAGTTGAATCCCATGAAACCAAAACCTGTCCTTGACAAAAACAAATAGATTATTTTTCAAACACATTCCAAAGGGAGATATAGTTTTTGTAGCTTATGATCTGAAATCCATTTTTGTAGTCACATGGAGCTTAAACAATATCAGCCCCACTCTTAGCAGCCTCCACCACCAATAAAATAGAAGAAATAGTGTTCTAATAAAGGAGAAAGGAATTTGCTATTGGAGGAAGAATGAGAAAGTCAAATGTAAAGGAAATTCAGCTGGTTATTTACATGAACTATTTACATGAACTTGTAAATAAATTGAAACTTCTGTAAATAACAAAACCTCTATGCCTCAGTTTCTTCTGCTCTAACTTGTAACAATATGTCTACCAAGCATAACTAATATGATAAGCAAATTGGATAATTAAATGTAAAGCACCCACCAACATCCTGTCCAATAGTAACTGATATACAAAATGGTCATTTTTTTCCATCCTTTTCTTGGTAATCATCAGAAACCTTACTGTACCTGACTTCCCCTGGACCAAGTTTTAGCCACTAGATGGGATGTGCTGCACCTGAAAAGCAAGCCCTAATTTTCCCTTTTCATTGCTCTTACAGCCTCTAGCAATGCTATTTATTTAGATGTCATCATCAGTAAAAGGTGATTGAAACTTCAAGAATGATACTTTTACCTACATAATTTACAGGTGTCTAAAATTCATTAATTTGACTGGAATGTTTCTCAGTTCATTTTATGAAAATGGTCTATTGTTTCTTTTCTTTGTTACATTGTAATTGGACTTCAGACAATATAAAACTTCTTATTAGAATTTGGAACTCAGAGAGACTAGGACTTCAAATTTAGCATAAAATAAATTTCAAATCTGAACCTAGTAATCCAAGAAGCAATCACTGATTGGTGTAACTGGATGGTCAGTAATAGCTCCAATGTTATAGTGAAAGATAAATTAATCAACATGAACAATGCAAGCTTGTGTGTGTGTGTGTGTGTGTGTGTGTGTGTGTGTGTTTGTAGGTGACAGGACAACCTTGAAATGTCCTCTCCTTCTACCTTTTTTTGAGACAGGTCCGTCTTCTTGTTTTGCCACTGGGTAGGCCATTCTGGCTGGTCCATGAGCTTCAGGATCTTCCTGCTCCAAATCACATTGCCATAGGCAAGCTGAAATTATAAATGTGTGGGGCACTTCATGTCTGGCTTTATGTGTGTGCTGGGAACTGAATTAGGGTCAGCAAGCTTTTGCTGAGTATTGTATAACAAATTCCACAAAATTGAAATATTCCTTCCTGGAGGGATAAAGAAGTCAACAAGTGTGGAAGAAGTAAAATTTAAAAGGTCACACAACCACTTCCCAAGGTTATAGCAAATAACAGTTGAGGGGCAAACTCTGACCAGTGTTGTATAGCAATTTTCTTTGAATTGAAACATACTTTCCTGGGGGCAGGAGGGAGGCTTAGGAAACTTAGGAGGTCAATAAGTCTGAAAATAAGTTGCAAAGCCCCTCCCTAAGATTATAAGGGTTAAACAATTACTTAGTGGGGTGACTCTCCACTTGGCCAAGATAAGTGACCTGCAAGTTTGCAGTGTGCTCCAAAGATGCAGCCTCCATGAGTCGTCACCCGTGCTGAGGTAAGCTTTTCAGTGATGCAATTGCCTTTGAATCACTAATGCTTCTGTAAGAAACTCCTCACCTCAATAAACTCATTGGTCGACCAAAACTGTTTTGGGACATTGAAATTTAGTCCAGTGTCTAAGCCTTATCTGAGGTGAATAGATGGGCAAAAGTTTCCTGCAATACAGAGAAAGCACCTTTAACCACTGAGCCATTTTCTCAGTCCCCAACTCAAGCTTTGACGTGGCTACAACCATTCATTGCCAAACATACATGGTTTCTCCAATAATTCCCAGACTCCATTGCAATTAATTTGAGAACATTTAAGGAACTCCGACCAGTGGATCATTATCAAAACTGTTATATATTCAATTACAGGCAATTGAGAGTCTATGCAGCTCTTCTACTTCTGTCATCAGCTACAGAGACTCTAGGAAATATATTCCAGATGACATTAGTATAGGATGGAGAGAACCACTTGATCTTCATAGAAATATGTATCAGTAAAGAATTAAATGTTATAATGGCAATATGAACAGTCAGAATACAGGGGTTGTTTTAAAGAGTATTTCATGACAATTGCCTGTGATATTTTTTGTGAAACTATGTTTCAAGAGTTCACTTTATGTCCTAGAAAGATTGCCCAGAGCTTCCCAGACTATTCTAATTCCTGGGTAAAAATGAACCATATTTACAAGTCTCACTTGAGGATCCTCCTTCCCAGCTCCAGTTGTTAGGCCTCCAACAACTGTTTCCATGTATAGTTTCCATGGGAAACTCACCAAAGGATCTCAGTGTGACTACTGAATTCACTACTTCCAGGACTTACTATGTCCACTACCATGTCTGTGTTATTACCACAAATTAGATGGCATGAAACAACCAGAATTTATCACCTCATAGTTTAGGAGTCAGGAGTCGAAACTCAAGGTGTCATCAGACTGCCTTCTTTTTGAGGATTCTAGGGCTTGAGAATCCTTGCCTCTTTGCTTCTGTAGGCTGATAGTGTACTCTGACTCTTATCTTACTTATCTATAACTTCATCTTCACATTGCTTCTCTTCTATGTTCCTTTTATAAGGGTATTTATCACTAGAAATGGGCCCGTAAAGATAATTCAGAACGATCTCTTCATCCCAAGATTTTTAACTTAGTTAACATTACCCAAAGCCTTTTCCCACAATAAGATAAAATTCATAGGTTCTTGGAATTTGGATGAATATATGTCTTTCTAATAGCAACTTTAGACCTACTACTCTGTGTTATATGTTAAGTTGAGCAACCAGAGTGCTTACTCCATTTGTGTTATCCTTTGATCATAGGTCCTGAAAAATGTTTAGTCACAGAAGAGATCAGTGATTCCTTTAGCTTCTTCTTAGTAGTCTTTTACATTTTCCAAAGACTCAGCATGGTCCATGAGCAGACATTTCTTCACCATGAAGGCAACTTAGTCCCTCATGCATACATGCTTCTGGCTATCACCTATGATAGTCTGTGTATGCTTCATCAGGCCTTTGAATTCTAGGAATATTCAAATAGAAACTCAGCCATTGATCCTAGCGTTATCTATTTTGCCCCTCTTTTCCATCCCAACAGAAACACCCAGCTGTCAGTAACACCAGTGCTTAGATCAGAACAGAACTCATGAATTACACATATGCCTGAAAATGACCCAAAGTCCCTGCCATTTGTGCCAACATTTAATGCTGCTTGCACAACTGCTGTTAGCCTTGACCGTGTAGACATGAACATGCAGAAAATACAACCCTGCTTTCAGCTTCCACAGAAGCATTAACATTGGACAAAATGTTGGTGGGAGGATGATAAAAGTGGGATACTTTCCAGTGAGTTGTTGGCCATGGAGGTCCCTGATGCCACTAAAACATTACAGGCCATTGCCAAGGCTCTTGGTTGCCCACCAGGACTAGATGGTAACACCCTTGCTAAAGACTCCACATGCTTGAGCTGCTGGTCACTGAGAAATCAAGTGGGAGCTGAGCTGGAAACCTCTGTCCTATTGGCTAGCTGTCAGAAAGCTGGAAGAATTATGCTTCATCTAGTCTTTTGGGAAAGAGAAGTCATCAATGGTATTAAATAGCAGTGGATCCTGCAAGCCTTAAGATTTATAGCCAGGCCAAATGTGCCAACTGTTGAAATAGAGGCATGCCTGTTATGGGGGTATAAACTTTTCTCTAATTGGACTACAGGCCTGTTCCATGTGAGGGAATATATGCCTGATACTGAAACCTTAGTCAAAAGCCTGTGGCTTGGGAAGTGATGAGCCATACAGGTATAACACCTGTTATTGCCTTGCTCAATACATATATTATACCCATTAAACTGTCCTCTAAGCATTTTTTAATGTTTATACCTATATTTTAATGCTACTGTTATTTTTGGTTAGAGAAGCTTTTTTTTTTTTTCAGATAGCAGTGACCACTGGGGTGACTCAAAAATCACCATAGTGCTGAGAAGAAGTGACAGTGGAATGTTTGGCACTGAGACATCTCTATCACACCCTCCAAGGCTCAGGGTCCAGAAGAAGTGGCAGAAGGAGTGTAAGAGCCAAAGTAAGGGTAGACTTGCTTCTTCCAGACATCAAATAGCCTTAATATTCAGGCCTTGATATTCAGGATATGATGCCTGACACTACCTACATAAGACCTTCATAATAGGAGGAAAAGATGGTGACATAAATATAGAAGAGAGACTAATTGTACAGAAAGAGATTCAATGAAGAGTGTATTAGAAAGAAGGATAGTGAAGGTGGTGGAGGAGATTATCAGGGTTTATTGTATATACTTAGAGAAGCTATTAATCAAAAGAGATAAAGATGCTGCAAAAATGTAATAGAAATTAAAAATTAAATATCCGAATTAAAAAGCTCCCAAGAAAGTCTCACCAACAGAATAGACTGTATGGAAAACAGATATCAGGGACTGAGGACAAGACAGAGGAAATAGATCAGAAGGCCAAAATAAATGATAAGTTAAAAAATGTATAAACAGAACATGTGAAAAATGTAGGACATCTTAAGATGACCAAACATTTGAGTCATGGGTATACAAGAAGTAGAAGAACTACAGGCCAAAGCAAATATCTTCAATAAAATTATAGAGGAAAAATGCCCAAATCTTAGGAAACTGCTCTATCGAGGTATTAGAGATGCACAGAACACCAAATAGACAGGATGAAAGAAGAAATTATCCATGCCACATTATAGTTAAAACACTAAACATAGAATTCAAAAAAACAGCTTACAAAAGTTTCTATGGAAACTCTAACATTAAGAAAGGCTTGGAATGCAGTATTTAAATTTTGAAAGACCTTGGCTGTTAACTCAAACTATTATGTCCAGAAAAATTATCCTGCATAATATCAGGTGAAAGGAAAACTTTCCATGATAAAATCCAGGAACAAACTAAAGTTTTGGGTAGGAGATAGCAGCCCAATTCAGCTACAATTGATTGAGGGATTACCACCATTGACAGAGGGCCAGCTGTTTTGCAGTGGGACAGTAGAAAGAATGCTGAAGGAGTTTTCCTACTTTTTAAAATCAGCTTTGTTACCTACTGGATGAACAAATTTGATAGCCCATCTTGTACTATGGGAGGAAAAAAATGCAGGAAAGAAGGGATCATTGGTTTTGCAATGCACTTTGTTGTTTGGATATGGACAATGTGAGGCAGGGTTGCTGGAGTATCTGCAAGAAGGCCACATGGAGCCATAGGATGAACCATGCGTTTCAGGGGAATCACCAGAATTTTGGAGTTGCCAGAACTATAGAATGGCCAATAAGTAGAGTTGTTGATTCAGGATGGAATTTTACCTGGGCTGTGATGAGCAGAATTGGAACACCAGAATCTTCAACACTGGTTACATATGTGGGGCTTGGAGCTAGAGAATTTGATGTTTGTCCTGTTTGCTTTAGATTTTTCATTGGGTCAATCTTTCCTTTCTATGCACAATGCACTTTTTGCAGTGTGCTTTAATCTATGCCATTATGTGTAATTTAAATTGTGTTTTAATTTCGTAGGCTTAAAATTAGAAGACTGTCTTAAGTCTCAGAGAAGTCCCTAGACTTTTGACTTTTGAACAGTGTTAGCACTGATTACAAATACGGATTCAGGGCTGGAGAGATAGCTTAGCAGTTAAGGCACTTGCTTACAAAGCTTAAGGACCCACGTTTGATTCTCCAGTACCCACATAAGCCATATACACAAGGTGGCACATGCATTTAGAATTTGTTTGCAGTAGTTTAAGGCCATGGTGCACCCATTCTCTTTCTCTCTTTCTATCTGCTCTATCTCTAATAAATTAAAAAAATATTTTTAAAATACAGATTCAATCCAACTCCAGTCATCCAGAAACATTTTTCACAGACTTAGAAAAAATAGCATTAAAGTTCATATGGAAGCACAATAGGCCTCAGATAACCAGAAATGTACTCAGTGAAAGGAACACCTCTGGTGGTATCATCATACCTGATTGCAAGCTACATGATAAGGCAACAGTAATAATAGTAAGTTATTGGCATAAAAACAGGCACATTAATCAATGGAATAGAATTGAAAATCCAGCTACCTGATCTTTGACAAAAGGGCCAAAAGTGTTCAGTGGAGCAAAGTCTGCATCTTCAACAAATGGTGGTGGAGAAACTGGTGAGCCACATGTAGAAGATTGAATTTGGAACCCCTCCTCTCACCTTTCACTAAAATCAACTCCACATGGAGCAAGGACCTAACTATATGACCTGAAACTCTATATTAGTTAGAAGATAAGTGACAGCTTCAGATTCACTGAGATGAACTTCCAGACCAGAGACAGTTATGGAGGAAGGGATATTTATTGAAGCTTACAGATCCAGGGGAAGTTCCATAAATGGCAGAGGAAGCTGGCCTGCCTTCACAGGACCAAGCAGAGAGAGAGAAGTACAAGCCTAAAAGCCACACAGAACAGCACACTTCAGGAACTCCTACTAGGCACACTTTGCATATCTTTAGATTGAAATCTGAAACCCACCACCACACCTTAAGATCCACATAATGACACTGTCTCCAGCCAGGTGGCTAAAGATGCAAACTACAAACAAATAAACAACTGAATATATTGGGGGCCATCTATTCTATTCAAACCACCACAATAAGGTAGGGAGAACATTCCAAGATGTAGGCATATAGAAAGACTTTCTGTACAAGACTAGTAGCCTAGGAAATTCAGCAAACACTCAACAACTGTGACCTCAGGAAAATAAAAAAAGAATACTTACTGTATAGATAAGCAAACTGTCAATGGAGTCAATAGAGAACTTACTGAATGGGAGGAAGTTTTCACTGACAATACCTCTGACAATGATTTAATATCTAGACTCTACAAAGAACTCAAAAACCTAAACAATAAAAAAATGAAGCATGTCACTAGAAAAATGGGGCAGGGAATTAAACACAGAACTCTCACAGGAAGAAATATAAATGGCTATTAAACACCTAAAGAGACATTCAACATCACTACTCATTGGGGAGATATAAATTCTATCTCTCTTCAGTGAGAATGGCAAACATCAAAAAATCAAATAACAGCACAAGCTGATGGAGGTGTGGGGAAAGACGAACCCTCATCCACTGCTGGTGGAAATACAAACTTGTACAGTCACTATAAAAATGAATGTGGAGGCTCCTCAAAGACTGAAAATAGAACTGCCATTAGATCTAGCTGTACCTCGTTAGGGCATATACCCTAAAGAGGCATATACCACAGAGACACTTGCTCAACCATTTTTATTGCTGTTCTATTCACAATAGCAGGGAGCTGGAATCAACCCAGATGCCCATCAACAAATGAATGGTTAATGAAGATGTGATACATATACACATTGGAGTTGTACTCAGCAGTAACGAAAAAAATGAAACAAATTTGCAGGAAAACTAAAGGGTCAGAAAAATCATGCTGTGTGAGGTCACACAGGCTCATAAAGACAAAAACTGCATTATTTCTCTAATATGCAGTTTCTAACCTGGTCCAGCAACAGCTAATTGTAAGCCATAATAAATATCTACAATACAGACATGGCATTAGAATGAAGATAGGAAAAGGGGGAAATAGAGATGGGAGAAAGAGAAAGAAAAAGGAGAGGGGCTACTTAGCAACAAGTCAATGATCAACAAAAGAAAAGAAGAAAGAAAGAAAGAAAGAAAGAAAGAAAGAAAGAAAGAAAGAGAGAGATAAAGGGAAAGACAGGTGTGAAAAGAACCTAGGGGTATAGGAAGGGAGATCAAAACTAGTGGCAACATGAATCAATCCATAGAAACCTTCTTCCCAGATACTATTTTACAATTCATTACCTTCAATAAGGGACTTGAACAGATGAGTTCCATAAAAGGTGGAGAAAGCATTAACCTAAAACCATAGCCTCTGGCTGGTAATTCCCAGGGGCAGAATTGGGTCACTCCTCCCCCACAGTGACCTGGTGGTCAGAGAGATATGAAGTCCCCAAAATGATACAGTCACTTTTGGAATGCAGTAATTAAATTTTGAAAGACCTTGGCTGTTAACTCAAACTATTATTTCCAGAAAAATTATCCTGCATAATATCAGGTGAAAGAAAAACTTTCCATGACAAAATCCAGGCCAAAACACTTGGTTCCTGCAAGAGCTTAAAGGTAAGTGCCTACTGTTGAAGACACCAGAGTTTGCAGCCACGGGACATCAAGTGATCATTTTGGAACTGAGATGGAATCGAGTTCCCTCCTGGCCAGACCTCATAGTGCTAGGAAGTCTTATGAGAATGGTTGGAGAATAACAGTTTCCAGGAGATTGATTGAGCAGGAGACCCTGCCAGTTACAGAATCAACCTGCCAAGCAAGAGTCATACACTTGTGCAATAGTGTCACGCAGCCAGTGTAGGTAACCAACTGCTCATGATTGTACATAAGACTTGCTCAGTACTGGTGAACTCATGTCTGGCTCTGGGACACAAGCCAGATTATTTAAAACAGATCCAGAGAGAACCTCTGCTGCTCTCTAACTAAGAAGAGTAGATATACACATATCTTTCTAATGACTAGGCTTATACCCTTTTATTCAAACTGTTTTCACCTTTGGTTGGAGAATCTATTCTATTTTACAGATGGAGGAGAATATGGGGGAGAACAAGGATACATCAATACAACAAGAGAGAGCTGATTGCCTGCTAGGAAATGGGTTCTCTCCACCTCATCTTCCTGGGCCCAGAAGTCATCACAGGAGAAGTGGTGCACAAATAGTGTTCTCATAGATAGACTGATAAACAGATTCATGGAAATGGCAACAGACACTGTGGTCACAGAAACCTCATAAAAATGATCCATAGTCTACAGAGAAGGCAACACAAAATCAGATCTCTATCTGATGCTCAGGGAGCATTGCTGAAGAGGGTATGGAAAGATTTTAAGAGGCTTAGTGTGGGTGGGATTAACCTGAGACACACATTTCTCCCGTCCATGTAGGGACTGACTGAGGAAACTTGGTCCCCACAATGAATACCAATAACTCCATAAAATACCTCAGCAGAATTGGAGCATGGAGAATATGTTCAACTTTTCTATTAAAAAATCAATAAATTTTTAAATGTGCATATTTAAATGGGACTGAATGCATTTTAATATCTGGTTGTGAGTCTATGGAGACTAGTGGCAGACTATGGTGGTTTCAATCAGATGTACCTCTTGAACTCATATATTCTGAATGCCCTGTCCCAAGCTGGTGATAATTTCAAAGGTGGAGACTTGCTAGAGGTGGTGTGTTGCTGGGGACCAGATTGGGAGTATTATACCCAGCTGCCTCTTGCCCAAGTTTGGTTCACTCTCCTGATGCCATTTTTAATCTGCTGGGGCAAGATGATGATCAGCTTCTGCTGGTACCATGCTTTCTCCTACTATGATGAAGCTTCCCCCAAGACAATAAACCAAAATTAATCTTTGCCTCCCATCAGCTAATTTTGTTTGAGTGTCTTATCCCCAAAACATGAAGATAAGTACAACAGGCACTTTGTACTCATCAAAGGGAAAATTCAAGAGGAGGATATTACAATAGTAAGCATATATGCACAAAGTACTGGTGCACTGAATTTTAGAAAGCTAAATCTATTATACATTAAATCACAATAAATCCCAAAACAATAATAGTGGGTGACTTGAATACTCCACTAATGTCAAAAACAAATTATATAAACAGAAAATAGAGAAGCAGTGGAAGTAAATAATATCATAGATCAAATGAAATCTACAGAATTATACAGAACATTTCAACCAAACTGTACAGAATACACATTCTTCTCAGCAGCTCAGGGAACCCTCTAAGAAAGACCATATATTAGGACACAATGCAAGTCCCCACAAATTTAGGAAAACTCACATAATTCCTCATATTATATCATATAATAATACAATAAAGCTAGAAATCAATAAAAGAAACAACAGAAAATGTACAAACTTCTAGAAGTTGAATGCACTATTGAACAATAAGTGCATCATTGAAGAACTAAAGAAGGAAAATTTTATTTTATTTTTTTATTTTTTTTGGTTTTTCAAGGTAGGGTCTCACTCTAGCTCAGGCTGACCTGGAATTCACTCTGTATTCTCAGGGTGGCCTCGAACTCACAGCGATTCTCCTACCCCTGCCTCCCCAGTGCTGGGATTAAAGGCCTGCGCCACAAATTTTAAAAATCCTAGAACTGAATTAGAATTTTAATACAATATCCCAAATATCCTGGGACCCAAAGAAGGTAGTCTGAAGAGGGAAATTTATAGCTCTAAGTATCTATATTATTGCATACCTAGAGAGAGCTTAAATACATAAGTTAATGATCTATTTGAAGACAGTGGAAAAATAAGAACAACCCAAACTAAAAGGTAATAGATAGAAAGAAATCATCAATATCATGGAAGAAATCAATAAGTTAGCAATTAAGAAAACAATTTTAAATTTAATGACTAGTCTTATCCCTAGGCAATGAAACAAGAAAATGGAATGAAAGGGATAATTAATGAAATGAAGTGCTAGTTCTTTGAAAAAAATTAAACAAGTTTGATAAACGCATGGTCAAATTGACCAAAGATAAAGGAAGAAGACTCTAATCAACAGGATTAAAGAAGAAAAAGGAGATGTTTCAACAGATACAAATGAAAATTAGAGAATAATGACATTATTTCAAAACATATTCCAGATAATTGGATACTATGGAAGAAATCAATTTATTTCTTAAATCACATATTCTAGGAAAACTAATTACAGATGAAATAAAGTATCTGAGTAGAGATATAATATCTAGCTATGTTGAAGGAATAATTAAAAATATCCCAAATGAAAAAGCCCAGGCCCTGATATATTCACTGCCAAATTCTCCCAAAATTTATAGAGGAACTAAAACCACTGCTTCTCAAGTTATTTAAAAAAAATTGAAAAGGAAGAAATGCTCATTAGCTCCTTCTATGAAGCCAGAATTACACTACTACCAAAACTAGACAGAGACACAATAAGTAAAGAAAACTATGCACAAACATCCCTGATGAACTTAGACACAAAAATTGTCAATAAAATTCTCCCAAATCAAGTCCAAAATCACATCAAAGTGTCATTCACCTCAATCAAGTAGATTTCATTCCAGGGATAGTTCAACATACAGAAATCAATATGTATAATGCATCACATAAATAGACTTAAAAATAAAATTACATATCATTTCAATATATGCAGAAAAGGTCTTACACAAAATACACATCCTGCTAAAAACACTGGAGAGATTTGGGATAGAGGGATTATAGCTCAACATTTTAAAACTATATACAACAAACCTAAAGCCAATAGAATACTAAATGGGGAAAATTTTGAAGCATTACCATTAAGTTATTGAATAAGACAGGACTATTCACTCTCCCTGGTGTATTAAACATAGTAATTGAAGCCTTAGCTCAAGCAGTAAGACAAGAAAAAGAAATAAAAGAGATAAAAATTGAAAAGGAGGAAATCAAAGTAGCCCTATTTGCAGATGATATGATTCTGTATGTTAGGGACCCTAAAAACTACCAAGAAACTACTAGAACTGACAAACACTTTCAGCAAAGTAGCAGGAAATAAAAGTAATACATAAAAATAAGTAGCATTTGTACATATCAGTGACAAACAAACTGAGAAAGAAATCAGAGAAACAGTCCCATTTACAATAGCCACAAAAAAATTTAAATATCTTGGAATATGCCTAACAAAGGATGTGAAAGACCTCTACAATTAAAACACTCGGGATGGAGAGATTCCTCAGTGGTTAGGGCATTTGCCCACAAAACCTGTCCAAGATTGATTTTCTATTAAAACAGTGAAGAAAGTAATTGAGAAAGAGAGTAGAAGATGGAAAAAAATCTCCCATGCTCATGGATTGGAAGCGTATTGTGAAAATCACCATTCTCCCAAAAGCAAAATACAGATTCAATGCAATTCCAATCGAAATTCCAATACCTGTCTTCAAAAAATAGAAAATATAATAAAAAATTTTATATTGAAGGACAAACATCTTCAGGTAGCCTAATTTATAAAAAGTATACCATGGGTATATCATGGGTATACATTTATAAAAAGTATACGATGGGTATATCACCATGCCTGATTTCAAGATACACGACATAGCCATACTAATAAAAACAGCATGATACTGGCACAAAAAGTACATATAGATCAAAGAAATAGAATAGCAGATCCAGATACAAGTTCTTGTAACTACAGCCAGCTGATCTTTGACAAATGGGCAAAATATGCACACTGGGGAAAAAAAAGACACTTTTTTCAGAAAATGAAGCTGGAAGCTGGATAACCACATATGGAAGAATGAATCTAGAGCTTCTTGTCTGACACTGCATAAAAATCAACTCAATGTAGTGTAAGCATCTCAATATAAAACCTTAAACTGTGAAATAACTAGAGGAAAATGTGCAAGAACTCTAAAATACAGCTATAGGGAAAGACTGTCTAATTAAGACCAGAGTAACCCAGGGAATAAGCTATGCAACTGTTTAGTCTTATGAGACTAAAAAGCTATTGTACAGCTAAGCCAATCATCAACCAAGTCAATAGATAACCTACAGAATGGGAGAAAATCTTTGCCAGCTGTAATTCTAACAGAGGTTTAGTAGCTAGAATATAAAAATAAAGCAATAAAAAATCAAACCCAGTTAAGAGATGGGACAGGGCCACAGATTGTTCTCAAAGGAGGAAATACAAATGGGCAAATAAACATCTAAAAACATAGTATACAAGCCAGACATGGTGGCACACGCCTTTAATCCCAGCACTTGGGAGGCAAAGATAGGAGGATTGCCATGAGTTCGAGGCCACCCTGAGACTACATAGTTAATTCCAGGTCAGCCTGTGCCAGAGTGAGACCCTACCTCCAAAAAACAAATAAAATAAAATAAGAATAAATAAAAAAATGGTAAGCATTTTTAACCACCAGAGAAATGCAAATTAAAATGACTTTGAGATTCCATTTCACTCAAGTCAGGATGAGTATCATTAAAAAAATCAAATGACAAAAAAAAAAAAATAACATATAGTGGCAAGGGTGTGGGTAAAAAGGAACCCTCATCCACTATTGGTGTAAGGGAAAACTTGTACAGCCACTGTGAAAATCATTATGGTAGTTCTGCAAACATTTAAAGTTAGATCTACCATTTTCTATTGTCAACAGCATGGTCTAAGGACAGGTGGTTTCTCTTTAACGGAACTCCCTGATTCTTTGCACACCAATGTCAGAAGGAAGTGTCCTGCACACAGTGTTCTTCCACATTCAAGACAAGCAATTACTGCAGTTCCCTGAATATGTGCTAGTGTGATTTGCCCCCATTATCTACGTTAAGATATGTACTTTGACCACTATTGCATTCTTTGAAAAATAACACATTGTTTTAATATCCTTGCTTATCTTCTTGAATTCTGTTCATGAAAGCTGTGGTGTGCTGTGGGAAGTATCTCAGTTCCGTCTGAGATCTCAAACCTCTCCCAATAAGAAATTTCAACTAGACTCCAAGTTTTCAATGCTGAAAGGCTTCTGAACTGATCCAAAACAATTTTCCCTAGCTCTACTTCTCCTGGGCATATACTCTAAAGACTCTACTCTTCCTCTACAGAGATATTTTCTCAACCATATTTGTTTCTGTTCTATTCACAATAGCTAGGAACTGGAACCAACCCAGATGCCAATCAACATATGAATGGTTAATGCAGATGTGATGCGATGGGATTCTATTCAGTGGTAAGGCAAAAATGAAATTATGAAATTTTCAGAGAAATGGGTGGACCTGTAAATAACTATACTAAGGGAGATTATCCAGGCTTAGAAAGGCTCATATGGAATAGTCTCATTTGTTTATAGTCATATTAAGTATTAGTATTAATAATAAGGAAGCTAGAATGATCCATGGAGAGACCAGAAGCCGGGAAGTATCAGAGAAGGGAATACTTGACATGCAAGTGGCAGGGCAGAATGCAGGGGTTGGAAGGGTGTGCTTGGGACAGGAATAAGGGAGGTAGAGAAGAGAGGAGATGCACAAAACTAATGATGACATGAATTGATAGCACTGAAACCTACCTTTGTATAGCTAATTAAAACATATCACTTGAGAGAGAAAGGGGTAATGAGAGAATGAGAAGAGAAGGCAAGGGGCGAGGTGAGGCGAGGCGGGGGGGGGGCAGCTGGGGGCTGGGCGAGGCGAAGCGAGGGGAAGAGAAGAGGACTGAAGAAAGAGAAATAAGCAGTTTGGGCAGAAGAATCCTGCAGGGGTGGAGAGAGGTTACCCTACAACCATAGGCATTTTCTGATAAATTCCAGTGCCAATAATTGTTACCTCTCACTTAAGCTTTTGGTCAGGACATGTGGTCCCCCAAACAATGCAGACTATTGCCAAAGCACTTGATTACCCATCAGCCCTAAATAGTAAGACCCAATTGCTAAAGGTGCCACAGACTATGGTCACATGACACTGAGAGATCATGCTGGAACTGAGATAGAAGTCAGCTCTGCTGACTAGCTCTCTGTACTGGAAAGTACTATGTGAGCTTCTGGGGAATAAATGTCACCAAAAGCATGCACAAGTAGTGGATATTGCAAGCTACGAAAGCAGCCAAGCAAGATGTACCCACTGGTGCAATATAGTGGTGATAAACTGCTCTCTGATTGGGTATGAGTCCAGTTCAGAGGGACGGACTTCAATCCTCATACTCAGAACCACTCAGAAGCTGATGGCTTGGAAGGTCATATATCCTAGAGGGAAGCTTCCGCGTGCTTTGCCTTAAAGGAGAAGTTATGACCTTAAAAAGTTCCAGAAAGCTAAAGTAGACTTATAACATACCCACCAAGGCTCAAGGAGCATTGTGAAAGGGAGAGCAGAAAGATTATCAAAGACACAGGTGGAAAGGAGTATACTGAAGCACAATCCACCTCCTCCCCCGTAAGACTGATGATGCATTCATAACCCCATAGTCAATATCATTACTCCACAGAAAAGGGCCCTCAGTGGAATGGGGTGAGGAGGAGTGCTTATAAGAGGATAACATGTGGGGAATAGAACCAATACAAGATTTGTATATGCAGTAAATTCCTAATTAATAAAAAAAAAAAAACAAGTAAAGCTAAAAGTCTCCTAAATGGCTAAAGCCCTGCTGATCTATGCTGCTGCCTTTCTTCATTAGAAAATCTGCTTTTTTCATATGGTACTGAATTCCAGGGAGACCCAAGAACCATCAGAATCATAACAAAAGATAGGCAAGTGTCTAGTACAAGATGAGTCATCTGCATCACATCACCCAGGGTCCAGGAAACATTTGGAGGAAATGGTGGATTTAATGTGAGTGAGTTCTGCTCTCCATATTAACCTAAGTACCTACCCCAGGAAGATATCAGTAGATACTCAGGAGACTCAAAATATAACAAAACAGAGAATTAGAGGCTGCCAAGATCCAATACTAGAGGAAACTTATACTATGCCCTCCAAGGCTATTGAAAATTGCAGAAGAGGGAGCAGTAAGAATTTAAGAGCCACAGGGAAGAAAGCTATACTCTGAAGCATTGTCCCCTTCTAAGAGACTGACTGGTGCATTCTTGACCCTACAGCAATTATAGATAAGTCCACCGAGGAGGGCATTCAGTAGAATGCAGGTGGGGAGAGGGGTCATATAACCCAAATCAAAAAGGCTATGGAATATAAGTGTGTTATAATGACCTTCACATTGCTTGGACAATGAACCCTACCAAAAATAGCTGATGGGAGAAAAGTTTTTATTTTGGCTTATAGTCTCAAGGAGAAGCTTTACAACAACAGGGGAAAGTGTGGCATAAGCAGAAGCTGGGTATAATCTTGCCACAGCAAGTTTCCACCAATTTCAGTAGAGTAATACAATCTCTGGCAAGGAGGAGCTGGCCATAACACCCCAAAGCACACCCCCAACAACACATCTCCTCCATCAAGTCTCTGCCTCACAAATTTTCACCAGCTGGGGACCAAGCATTCAGAACACATGAGTTTATGGAGGGCATCTGATTCATAGCACCATATTCCACTCCTGGCCCCCATAAACTGATGAACATCTGTGATGTAAAATACAATGCATTCATTTCTGCTTTAAATGTCTCTTTACTTTTTATTAATCCCAATACTGTTCAAATATCTCTGTTATCCAAGGTCTCTTCACTGTGTGCCTATAAAACCAAAAACACATAATAGCACATAATAAACTTTCCTACCGTAAGAGATCACATTGCAAAAAAAAGAGTGAACAAATACATGATCTAAACCAAATAGGGGAAACATCAAATCCTGTAGCTCCAACTCTTATATCTGTAACCAGTCATGAAGTCTGATTTTCCAAATTTGACCTTCAAACTTGGCTGTTTACAGTCCAGAGTACAATTTTTCCTGAGCCAGCAGCTCTCCTTGGCATGCACTCTACATTCCTAAGATCTCAAAAATTTCTTGAATTTCCTTGAATTGCCACTGGAACTCACAGTTCAACCTCATGGCCCCATAGGGCCTCCAGACAGGGACTCCAACAACCCTGCCTTAGAGCACCAAGTGACCATCCCCCCCACCAAAAAAAAAATACAATGCCAATGACTGTCGGGAGCTGCAGCACAAATGACCACATATTTTCTGAATTTATTACACTCCCATAATACCAAATAAACTAACTTTCTTAATCCAGGAAGGAACAAAGCTGGCTTTAAAGAGTAGGACAACTCTCTCAGCATTCTGGCCTCTTACATTCAAGAGTCAACATTCTTCTTGCTGTCCTGGTGTAAAATAGCTGACCCAATCTCAATTGTGGTAATCTCTCAAACAATTGAAGCTGAACCAGGCTTCTCTCTCCTGTTCAAAACCTTCATTTTATTGTGTGCAATATCCATCTGCTCTATGTTCTACTACTAAATTTAAATTTAGTTTTGCTTAAGTTCTCAGGACATGGAAAAAGCCCAAATAGCCTCTCCTACAAACTGCCTGTAGACCAGTAGGGACAAAGTTACTGCTTCCCCCTCATAAGCCAAGCCTCTACAATCCATAGTTCTTTCTGCATTTATGTCTTTAACTTCTGACCAGAATGGCCCATTAAATTCTTTTTTATAGAACTGCAAGGCATCTCTTAGGCTAAAGTTCAAATTCTTCCACATTCCTTTTTCAAATCAGTCCCAAAAGGTCAAAAAGCACATGGTCACATGGTCAGGTTTCTATAAGAAATGACCCCACTCATTGGTACCAATTTTCTGTTTTAGCTACCCTTCTTATTGCTGGGAAATAGCTCTTGACCAAAATTAGTGATGGGAAAATTCATGAGGGCCAATGAAACCATGGCAACAGCAGAGGCTGGTGTGGTGATTTCAACCTGAGGTTCCCCATAAATACATTAATTCTAAATACTTGAACTCCAGGTGGTAGCAAATTTAGTGGTCGAGTATTGCTGGAGGAGGTGTCACTGAGGGCAGACCTTGAAATTTATTAGCACCCAGCTTTCCAGTATTGATTGGTTCCTACCTGCTGTGATAGATGTAATGTCCAAGTGCTGCTCATGCCATTTTACTCTGCCATAAGGAAGCTTCCATTCAAGATTATAAGCCAAAATAAAAAAGAACTTTCTTTCCATCAGCTGTTTCTGGCCAAGTGCTTTGTCCCAGAAATGAGAAGGTTACTGCAACAACTAGTCATCACCTCCTTGCCACAGCATGTGGAAAACATCAGCAGGTGAATGAACCAATATCTAGCAAGGAGGAACTAGCTATAATATCCCAAAGCCCACCTCCAACAACAAACCTCCTCCAGCAATGGCCACCTCCCAAATTGCCATTAAGTGGGGATCAAGCATTCAGAACCCATGAGTTTTTTGATGGCATGTGATTTAATCCTTCCCAAAGTATAAGTAAAGATCCAGTGCAAAAAGCACTCTTGCACACTGATAGTGAAGATGTAGATAGCTATTGTAATTATTATAGTTACCTTGTTACTGGGACAAAACACCAGACCAAAAACAGCTGATAGGAAAACAGTGTTTATATTGGCTTATAGTCTCAAGGGTAAGTTTCAACATGGCAGGTAAGGGATGTTAGAGCAAAGGCTAGACATCACATTGTACCACAGTAGCTGGCATAAAGCAGCAAGAGTGTGATGAGCTTTGGCAAGGGAAGCTGAGCTGTAATACCTTAAAAAACCTTCCCCAGAAGCATACTTTCTCCAGCAAAGTTCTATTCCCTGAATGGCCACTATCTGGGAACCAAGCATTGAAAACACATGAGTTTATGAGAAACATTTATTCAAACTAGCTACTACCATTCTAGAAATAGTATAGAGAACCTCAACAGAGAACTTCCATACTATCCAGCATTCCTGCTTCCAGTTGTATTTCCAAGAGAAAATAAAATCAACATGTAAAATAAATAGTGGAACACCTTAAAGCATTGTGACATTATGCACAATGCTCAACATACAGAAATAGTATGTGTTCACTGACAGGTAAATAAAAGGAACATATGGTGCAGTTCATTTTTAATCCTGTCATTTATTACAATGCAGATGAATGTGGAGAACATTACACTAGGGGAAATAAGAAAAACATTGCATGTCAAAGATGGCATGATCACATTTAGATTACAAGCTAAAAACAAAAAGTTGAATTTATAGCAATAGTGAATAAAATAGCTGTTGCCAGGGTCACTTACTAGGTAAAGAGATATTGATCAAAGGGAACATAACTTTAGCTATTGGAATAGTAAGTTTATGAGAGCAAGATGTTATTTTATACTTAATGATAATATATTGCATACTTGAAACCTTCTGAAAACCTAAGTGTTCTCATCACAAAAAGAGAACTTTATGCAGTGATGACAATTGGGAAAAGGTTAGTATTATTTGACATTATCAATTTAGCTAGCAAAATGCTGATACTATGTGGAAACATTAACTGAGGACAATTGACTACAGCTACCCAAAACTTATACCACAGGTAACATGGTGAAGTGTGAGTCACTTAACAAAAATCAATTAACCAAATACATCCTTATGACTAGATCTCAAACCACGGATGCACAGGTACCAAAGCATAAAGGTGAAAAATAAACAGTAACTACCATGTGTTGGGGTTTTCCTATTCTCTGGATTTTATATTCCATTCAATTCAACAAATGTCAATAATCCATGGGCTAAATGACTGAGGTAAATGAGCACTGGCCTGGTCATCAGTCATGCCCCAAGTGACCACTCTTCTTGGCCCTTACCCCAGGCTCATGACCTTAGTCCAGATGTATTACTCAGTAATAAAAGCCATAATTTTAAAAAGTGATGTTGGGCTGGGGAGATGGCTTAGTGGTTAAGCGCTTGCCTATGAAGCCTAAGGACCCCGGTTCGAGGCTCAATTCCCCAGGACCCACGTTAGCCAGATGCACAAGGGGGCGCACGCATCTGGAGTTCATTTACAGAGGCTGGAAGCTCTGGCGCGCCCATTCTCTCTCTTTCTCTCTCCCTCTCTCTCTCTCTCTCTGTCTCCTTCTCTCTGTCTCTCTCAAATAAATAAATAAACCAAAAAAAAATTAAAAAAAAAAAGCGATGTTGACAAGGGTAGTTTGAGGGAAATTTCCATACTACTGGGAGAGTCTTTTAAAAGTAAAAAGTGAAATATCATTGAGGTTACTTCTCTATGTTTTCCTTAAAGGAAAACTGTCTTTGGCATTCTTTAACCATGAATGTGGCATATACTAAATCCAAAGAGCCATTTTTGTAATTCACAGACTGAAAAAGTAAAGTGGCTCCTTTTGACTAGGTAGTTGGCAAGGTATAGTTGTTCACATTCTGTCAGTTCAAAATGTCTATGAATTAACTCTAACATTATATGTAGTCATTTAAGATAGCTTTACTAAAAAAAATACATGGGCAAATGAATGGATGTATGGGTACAGTTTTTATTAGACAGTATTGCCATGTCTTCTGGAAGAAGGTTACAAAGAAGAGGGGTAGGAATGGAGTATGCTTGGAGTAGTAGGAAAAGGACTAGATTGAAAGTCCATATAATTTCACACTAGTCCTGGCTTTGTTATTAATATTACATGAATTACCCTAGGGAAATAAGCACCTTCTCCATGCCTGAACTTCTAAAAATAAGGGAATTAGGTATAGAAGTCTAAAACTTTCCAATTCTTACCTTTCAGGACTTACAAATATCCTTGATACAGATTATATTTTGGTTATTTGATAATTAATATCTCATAATCACTAACCCAATTACCAAGTGTGTGTATGCATATAACTTATATTTTTGATCAGGTAAGAGGTAATTCTAAGCTATATTTGAAGCAATTGGCCTTATTATATCAAACCATTTTATATGGGTAAAAATAAAGCCAAAATTATATCTTAGACAGAAAATGCTTCTCATGACTAGACTCCATACCCACAATAATTAAATTACTATAGCTGGGATAAGATATGTCAGAGGCTAAGGAATGTCCCATAACACCTGTGATGGTTTGAATGTACAATCTTCCCCATGGACTCATGTGGTTGAATGTTTGATACTCAGTTGGTGGTGCTATTTAGAAAGTTTGTGGAAACTTTAGGAGGTACAGCCTTGCTAAAGGAAGTATATAACTTGGAGGCAGTCCTTGAGGTGTTATAGTCCATCTCTGCTTACTGTTTTCTTTCGTCTGCTAATGTAACTATGTGACCCAGACTTCCTGCTCTTGCCATGCTTTCCCCTTCATGATGTACTGCCACTTGAAACTATAAGCTGAAAAAAAGACTTTTTCTTCCTTAAGCTGCTTCTGGTAGTGGGTTTTGTCCCAACAATGAGGATATAACTGATACAGTATGCTTTCAGTGTCACAGGGAAGTTGGCAGTATCACCATGGCAAAGAGCTTGGCTGATCTAAAAACTCTAAGTGCCTCAACCTGACAGTAGTGAGCAGGGTTTTCCAGTTAGCTTCAAGCACTTCCTTTTCTAAATAGCTCAAATCATAACATGATACACAGTTTGTAGGTTTTGGGGCAGTTCTATAAGAAGGTTGGCTTAGATCTTTGAAAGGTACTACAGTGAAAAGATTCAGTCTCCTTTCTGCTGGAAAGGGGTACAGCTATTTTGAATGGCCTTGTTTTTTTAGGAAATGGTCCTGTCATTCATGCTGAAGGATGAAGTTGTGTGACTAATTATGTTTTCCTTTGCAAAACTACTTTACCATCCATTATGCAAAAGCTTTAATGAGCTGTTTCTAGAGAGGGCATGCCACCTACAGTCTTCTCTATGAAAACATCCAATGAATAAATTTAGAGCAAGGATGCCAATCCTAATACCATCTTCTCTAACAGAATAACATTAATCTCTCTTTTTTAAGTGTTATAGGAATTCATTGGTCTTACACTTATATAAAATAATAGCTGAAATAAGAAGCACAGGTTAGTAAGATTTTTGTTACAAGTCTTTATTCTTTATTCTTTATTCTTATTTATTCTTTATATTAAGAAAAGGAAATAGGACAGTTAACTTACTATAGAAAATATCAGGACAAATTCCATCTGTGAGTTACTCAGAAAGTGTCAGTTACATGAAATGTGAGACTGTTCTGTAACTTTTCAGGCTGTACAATAATGGTGTATTGTGCTGGAATTGTTACAAGACATGAGTATATTGTTTGAGCATTATGTCCTCCTCAGCTTCACCTTCATCCTATTCCTCCCCAATCTACTTGGGTATTGTTTTATTCTTTCTTTCTAACAGTTTTAGTATTCTATTTTATGTATCACAAAATCCTCCCACCCACTGTATGTTTACCCATCAATGACTTGTTCATTTACTAAGTATACAGCCATCACCACAAATCAATCTTAGAACATGTTCACCTATAATAAGATACCTCATGCCCACTTATTAAATCCTCAATCGCATACTTCACCCTAGAAAACTAGTCTGTTTTATATGTCTAGAAATTTTTTTGTATGGACATTTTATATCAATGGAGTCATCTACTATGTAGTCTCTTATGTTTAGCTTGTTTCATAATGCTTCTGGGGTCATCTGTAATGTACCATATGCCAATAGTTTCTTTGTATTCTATTTTATATGGATATCTCATATTTTGTCCATTTTACAGTTGATAAGCATTGACTTGCTTCTAGTTAGGGGGCTGTATTAGTTACTTTTGTTGTTGCTGCAATAAAATGTATGACAAAGACAAGGGTGAAAGTTCATTTTGGCTTATGGTTCTAGGGGACACAGTCCATAATGGCAAAGAAGGCATGCAGCAGTAATATGAAGCTACTGGACATATTGAATCTATGGTCAGGAAGTAGAAAGTAGTGAATACTCATGCTTAGCTCACTTTCTTCTTTTGCCCAGCCTAGGACTTGCACCCATAAGATGGTGTTGCCCACATGTAGTGTGTATCTTCACACCTCAGGTAACCCATACTAGAAACACCCTCACAGACATTCCCAGATATTTTTGTCTCCTAGGTTATTCTATAAACTGTCAACTAGATAATCAATATTTACCATGATAAGTGCTACTAGGAATAAAATTGCTATAAGGCTCTACATACAAACTTATATGTGAACATGCTTTCATTTCTCCTGGGTAGACACCTAGAAGTGGAATTACCAGTTTTTCTTTTTTTATTCCACACAAACTAATTCATTGGCTCCTTAAGACAACTATTCCCTATGGAAAGATATTATTGAGCCTTATTATTGTGTCATGTGGATACAAAAAGAAATGCCCATGAACACATATGAAGTAGTGTCCTAGAGAGGTCAAGTTTGGAAAATAAAGATATTTGGGGATGTAGAAAAATAGGAATATATTCTGTATGTGCTAGGACTTTGAAGGATAAATAAAAGTTCAATAGCTGGACATTCCTGATGCAGATCACTTTATGTGATATCCCCAGAACTGTATTTATTTATGCAAGTGTCAGACAGATTTGACAATCAGCATTTATGAACTCAGAATCTACCCTGGTTTCTATTTACATGTGGGCCTTTGTTTCTTCTTTGAAGTAAGAACCAAGTCATTCCTTTAAAGTCTGTCCTTATGTCCTATAACCTACCAAAAGACTTAAGAAAGAACATTTGAGTTATTCATAGAGCTAAAAAAAACTCATCTGTTTTTCTATAAATCCAATAATGATGGTTTGCAGAATGCATTCATATGGAAGTATATTTGGGGAAGAGATCTTTCATATGCAAGCTGATATTAGTGAGCTGAATTGTTTTTGAGATCACCAGGGAAGTTCCTGTATGTTTTTGAACAGGTACCTGGCCTCTAGTATTACTCTCTTCATCAAGCAGTTTAACTAAACCACCCTAGCCTTTGTTCTTTCTTTAATATGCCAAGCTACATACTCATCAAAGCTTTGAAAGTTAGTATGCTTCTACTGATGATTTTCTTCTCCATATAGTTCAAAAAGGTATTCATAATTTCTCTGTAAAGCTACCAGTTCAGGAATAGCTTCCCTGACTTCTCTGGGTAACCTTCAGTGTAGTAGCTACACAATATGCACCAACTACCATTAGCATTACTACTAATTATGATGCTGTTTGTTATATTAGTTTCCTAGTGCTGTCATGACAAGTACCACAGGACAGCTTAAACAGCAGAAGTTTATGATGTCACATTTGTGGAGTCCAGTGGTCCAAAATCAAGGTATAAGCATGGTTGTTTCCTTCTTAGTGCTGTGAGGAAAGATCTGACTCAACCCTCTCAGCTTGGTTGATAGAAGTCCTTCCTGTCCCCAGATTTCTTTCAGTATGTATCTGTGTCCAAGTCTCCTTTTACAAAGACAAGAGTCATACTAAATGCACCTTGTAGCAGGCAGCTTCAGGTTCACTGAGATGAACTTCCAGAGAAGGCACAGTTATGGAGGAAGGGACTTATTGAAGCTTACAGATCCAGGGGCAGTTCCATAATGGCAGAAGAAGCTGGCCTGTTTTCACAGGACCAAACACACAGAGAGAAGCACAAACCTAAAAGTCAAAAGCCACATAGCACAGCACACTTCAGGAACTTCAGTTAGGCACACTTCGCATATCTTTAGATTGAAATCTCAAACCCACCACCACACAGCAATATCTGCCCAGTGACACCTCCTCCAGCCAGGTAGCTGCAGATGCAAACTACAAACTAATGAAACACTTAATATACTGGAGGCCATCTATTCAAACTACCACATTCCTCCTCTGGTTCCCAATAGATTCATAACCATCACACACTGTAAATTGTACTCAGTCCAATTTCAAAGGTCCCCACAGTCTTGACCAATTCAAGATAGTAAGTCCTGTAAAATCAAATAAGTTCAATACTTCCAACATATAAAGGCACAGAGTAAACATTTTCAACTGGTATAATGCATAGCAAGGAGAGACTAAAACAATGCAAACTCAAACACCATCAAACAAACATCAAATGTCTGCAATTCAAGTTCAGTACAACCAGACACTAACAGTCTCCAGATTTTCTAATTCTGCCCCTCCAGCTGGGCAGAGTAGCCAGAGAAGTCTTCCATCCCAGGCTAACAGTGCACTCCATGGTAGCCCTTGCACAATCCTGGTATATCCAAAACATCTTCTGGTCTCCATGCAAACCATGGTTCATCTTCCAAAGGCTCTTTCAGCCTGTCAGGGCATCAGGCCCTGCCTCATGGTGCATCTCAGCAGCGGCTCCTGGAACTGTGTGTAATTCATGGCCACTCTCATGATTTTCATGCTTCTGAAACCAATACCAGCTATGCAGGACACAGCCACATTCTTAATTCAGGGACGAAATAAATCATAACCTTGAAAAGCAGGTTCCTTCTTCAGTCCACTCTTTCCCAAAGAGTTTGCATTTCTATGGTAGTCTTTCCTCAGACATTCTTTCCATTGTTTTAATGTAAAGCAGTTGGGCCATCTTCCTTAAGATTGCTAATGTGTTTGACAATAGCAGGTTTAGTAACCTAAAACCAGTCTCAGTAATTTTTATTTGCTTGAGGTTTCCAATTTAAAATCTTAAATCTCTCAGTCCAATATTTTTAGCCAAACACATGAGTCCATTAACTTTGATCAAAGTCTCTGGGCCTGGGCAGCATGATACAGCCAGCCCTTATGCCAGTAGCCCATTTCCAACAAAGTTCTCTGCAGTCTTTCTTTCCCCTTAGAACACTCATAAGCCAAGCCTTGAAGTTTAATATTGTTTACACTTAGCATTCTCAAATTCTCATCAGAATACTCCATAAAACTTGGCTTACCATTCCAGAAGGCATCTTCAGTTGCAAGTACCAAGTCCATGCCCATTCCTCCAAAACAAAAGTTCCAAAATACAAACATCCACATGGTCAGGTTCATCTTAGCCCACTCCTCTGTACCAACTTCTGTAGCACACAGCTTCAGGTTCGCTGAGATGAACTTCCAGACAAGGCACAGTTATGGAGGAAGGGATTTATTGAAGCTTACAGATCCAGGGGACGTTCCATAATGGCAGAAGAAGCTGGTCTGTTTTCACAGGACCAAAACCAGTGACAGAAGCACAAGCCTAAAAGTCAAAAGCCACACAGCACAGTACACTTCAGGAACTCCACCTAGGCACATTTTGCACATCTTTAGAACCAGTGATGATTAAAGTGTTATTATAGCTTTAAGCAAAGAGCAGAGAATTGGGTGAGAGGTCTAGTCTGGCCCATTGGGAAATATGTATACTCACATTACTTAACTGACTGAATGACAGTGTTTTTCAATGAGGCATGTCACTGTCCTCAATATAGCAAGCCTTGTCCTAACCAATTGATTCAGGAGCTCAGAACGGAAACATAATCCATTTAGGCCTCTCTTACACACCATGTAATGTCAAGAACACGCTTAAATAAATGCACATGGACTACTCAAATACTAAATGAATCCAGAAGAATAGAGGCAAAGGTAATTGGCTTGATGTATAACATCCATACTAGTATGGTTCATTATTTTATTATTATTTATTCAGCATTCTTTGCTTTTTGGTTGTTTTGGGAGTTAAAGTCTCACTGTAACCCAGCCTGAGTTAGAATTTACTATGTACTCTCGGGCTGGCCTGGAATTCACAGTGATCCTCATATGTTGGCCTTCCAAGTGCTGGGAATAAAGGTGTGCACCACCCTTTCTGGCTTCAGTATTCTAAATTTACATTTCATAATTTGGATTTTAAAGAAACAGCAATGCTTGCTACAGAATCTATAAAAAGTTTTCTTCTAAAGAATCAGTAGAATATAATAAAAAGGCAAGAATGGGAAGTAGCAAGATCTTAGAAACATGAATGTCTACTTGCTTATAGTGAGAAATAAATAATTATTAAAGCATAATATGAGACATATCCCAATTGTACTAGGTTATATTTTTTTAATGACCAATTTTTCATTTTATTTATTTTAGAGAGAGAGAAAGAAGCAAAGACAGACAGAGAAAGAGAGAGAGAGAGAGGGAGGAAGAGAACGGGCATACCAAGGCCTCCAGCCATTGCACACGAACTCCAGATGCATGAGCTCCTTGTGCATCTGGCTTACATGGGTCCTGGATCTGGGATCCTTTGGCTTTGCAGGCAAATGCCTTAACTGCCAAGACATCTCTCCAGCCCCTGGGTTGTATTTTAATGTTTTCATTTTAATGCCACAGATTATAGCAACAAGTGGAATGATGGATTTTTTTACATTGATTTTACATTGATTGGAGTTAATCCAATCAAAATAAGAGACTTGGCTAAGGCCAGAGGGCATTTAAAATGGCAAGTCTGAATGGAGTTCTTTCCTATAGGTGGTACCCTTTCCTATAGGTTGTATCTCTGAAAGCTATGTAGTAGACTCCAAGAAAAAGGCAGGTGCATTTTGTCTCATCAGTCTTTTCATGTAAGGTATTCTTTGCTCTCCTATTGGCTAGAGTGGATAAGTACCATAGGGAAGACAGGTACAATTAAGGTTACTCGGCTCTAGTGACTAAAATAATGAAGAAGGCTTTAATTATTTTTATAAATGTTATAAAAATGAAAAACAGGGATCACAAAGGGCAGAGACAGTGGAATCTGGTTGTCTGTAGATGTCGTTAGCACACCATGTGTTCCAATAGATGATTTTGAATAACATATCCTCCCTTTATTTTGTAATGAACTGTACAGATCCTCTGGCCTACTAAAAAGGAGCTTACCATTACTACTACCATTACTACTCTAGACATCTGGAAATCAAGCTTGAATCTTTTGCAGATTTCTGTGCTCACTACATTTTGAGGGGCTTACTATATTGTGAGTGTGTGCAATGAATGATTACAGTAAGGTGAAAGCCAAAGACCAGGAGTACTAGAAAGGAGGAAGTAGGTTCAGTGGTGTTTCCAGAACCAACCTCTAAACTGGTCTAAATTGGGTTTTAGACTTGAACTCATTGTGCCCAAGAAAATATTGAAAATACTAATAAGAAATTTTATGGAAAATGTAGATGCTTTTGCATAAAATTATGATCTCAGTTCAAGAGATGAAAGCTTCAACATGTGTTCTGCCAGTGTACCTCATTGAGAACACATGGAAAGAAGGAAAAGAAGCCCATCAGTCTGCCTCTGCCAGGGGAGGCACTTGAAAAAAATGTGTTCCTTTATCTTGGTAATTACAATCCAAAACTGCAGTATATTATAAATATTAGAAACCTGAAATGTTGATGAGGAACAGAAATCATGTGAATATGTTTCCTAATGATATTTTAAAGTTATGTCATTTATGAGTTGCAATTATTTTTTCTCTTTTATTATTTGTTCTTTGACAATTTCAAATGTAAATATTATAATGTGGTTATATAGTTGCCCTCTTTTGTCCCCCTCCAACTCTCCCTGAACTACTTCTTCAAAACTCCCCCACACTACTGGGTATAACCACTATCGCTAGCTCCTCAGGAGGGGTGGGGACTCATAGGCCCCTCCCCAACCCATGAGGAAATTGTGAGTTGCACTGTCTTGTGTAGCACTTGTGAAGTTAATCATAGCTATATGAATCCATGAGTGAAATGGCCATGTCATGTCAAGGTAAGAGAGTCTAATAGCCTTCCCCCTACTCTCCAACTCTTATATTCTTTTCATCTCCCACTTCTGTGATGTTCCCTGAGCCTTGGGAGAGAAGATATTCATGTCCCATATGGAGCTGAGAACTCAGTGGTCACTTATTATCAGAAATTTGACAAGTTATGAGACTTTGCCTTAACCACAGACAATTGCAAACAGCAAGCTTTTTCTGCCCGAGGCTGACAGCAGCACTGACCCGTGAGTGTAAACTAAGTTATTTAGAAGGTAGTTTAGTACCACATCTGTTTATCCAGATAACAGTAGTAGGTTCCCCCATAGGGCCTATGACATACCCAAGCTATGGTTTTGGGCCTAAATTGCAGCATCAAGCATGAATCCCCTGTTATATATTGGGTCTCAAATCCAGTCAAAAACCAATTGGTTACTTCTATAGCATTCATGCCACTTTTAAACCAGTGGTTATTTCTTGCTTGATAGGTCAGTATTATAGCTCACATGGTCCACAGCTGGGTGGGGCTATTGATGACTTTTCTCCCCAGCACCATTTGGCACTATGAGAGCTAACTAGGAGGGTGGAGGCTTGGAGTTCAGTTCCAGCTTGATTTCTCTACCTCATGCAAATGCATGGTATGGAGTTCTTAGCAATTTGGTCATACTTTTTAGTTCTTATGGGCGATGAAGAGCAATGGCAATAGCCTATGTTGTTTTGAGGGCCTGTGGAAGAGTTGTGACTCTTAATAGCCAACCTGTGAAGAAGGTGAGCATGGGAGAAGTAGAATCCAGCACTAGCATATACTAGGATAAAGTTCAGTTGCTAGACCCATTGACTTCTGTTCCTTCTTCTTTGGTTAGTTTTCTAGATTGTTAGGCAAGAGGCTGGCTGCCAAGCAGAATTATTTGTCACAGAAAAGATAAGGTATTCCAAATCATCATTCCCAACATTCAAACATGGAAGCAAATTATCTTTCTGAATGTTAGTACCCTGATTAAGCAATCAGATTCTGAAAAAATTTACAATAACTAGAGTATAGGTTCTTATGTTCAACGAAGTTTAGATGAACCCTTGTCTGTGGTGCTGTACCTTAAAATTAGATTCAAGAAATTACAAGTGACAGAAGTCATGTCACATCTGCCCCTGCCTTCAAGGCTATGATGACAGGCACAATGGACCTTTGGTCACTATTACATCAAAACCTGAAGTCCCTTTTCTGCTTTAAACCAAGGCTCTTTTCCTCATTGGACATGAGATATGTCCAGACATCTATACCTCCTAAAGCTATTTATAAAGTCCTTATTTGTTTCTGAAATGTGACTACATATTGGTGAAGACAAAATCTTTGAATGCATGAGTCTCCCCTGATCCAGGAGTTGTAATATGTAAACACATCACTCTGCTAAAGACCAGTGATTCCAAAGTTGCAATTAACAAGCTACTAAGTAAAGTCTGACATGTACCAAAAAATGTTAATGCTACAGTTTCTAAAGGAATAGAAATTACTGCTGTAGAACTATTCTGCTAGTCTACATAGGCCACGGGCATGCTGAAGGGGAAGAATACTTAAAGCCATGAATTAAGATCCATATGAAAATGGGTGTGAGGTGCTACGGAAAGGAAAATGTTTAACTGTCTTAGACCTTTGGTCTGAGAGTTCAGCTGCAAATTTCTCCTTGTACCTCAGTTTCCATGTGAATAAAATGGGGATACAAAATATACTTAATGGTGACGACAGCATATGGTGTTAATTTTAAAATACACATAATAGTCCTCTGTCAGTGAACATACATTGTCATATTAGCCAGGGTAATGGCATTATATACTATCCCTGACTTATAAAATCAAACGTAATTTTTGTTTTTTTTAAAGTTTATAATGGTGTGAAAGGGATATGCATTCAGTAGAAGCTAACCTTCAAGTTTTTAATTTTGACCTTTTCTTCAGTTAGTAATGTATAGTACAACACTCCTAGTAACCATAGCTCCCAGTAGCTTTGACAGCACATTGTGTTATGTTACTAAAATATAATACCTGATAGGCTAAACACATTAAATAAATGTTCACTTATGATATTTTCAATTTACTATAGGTTTATTGAATATAACCTCATTGTAGGTAAAGAGCATGCGTATTATTATTAAAAACAACTCCTGGGCTAAAGAGTTTGCTCAGTGGTTAAAGATACTTGCTTGCCAAGCCTGAAGGCCTGGGCTCAATTCCCCAATACATACATAAAGCCAGATGCATAAAGGGGCACATGTGTCTGGAGCTTGCCCATATTTTCTTTCTCATTCCCCTTCTTTCTGTCTCCTTCAAATAAATAAACAAAAACTTTTAAAAATAAAATAAAGATAACTCCTATTTATCACTCAAGTTGTAATCAGGTATAAAATTCCCCCTTCTTGGTTCCCTTAAGTTCTCACATTAGCTATGGAACACTATTTTCTGTGTTGGTAAAGTCACATGAAGTTTTATTTGAGGGAATAAGAAAAATAAGAAAGAACTGTCTCTATGTGCTGGTGCGCAATCCACCTCCATCGCCCCTTCTGTGAGGGTGGTTGTGAGAATTGTTAAGTAGAGGGGCAGAGAGTAGGTCCATGTCAGCCCGCGTCAGCCCGATGGGTGTCCCGCCAGGTCTGTGGGACCGACTGGAGGCTGAGGCGAGGGAAAGCCCGGGTGGGATGCTGAACCAGCACCCTGTGAAGTGGAGATGGGAGTCAGAGCACTTGGTGTGGTTGGCTGAATGGATGTGGACCCTTGTGAGAGCCTGAGCATATGAATATGCACCGGTAAAGATTCCAGTCAGAAAGATTCCTATCAAGGGACAATACTCTTGATTTTTGTGGAAGATAATTATGAAATACGCAGGAAATGGATAAAGTCAAGAGATGTTTTTCTCTAAAAAGCATCATTTGTTGCACTTACTTTATCAAGATTTTGAAGATTTATGTAAGAGCTTCTGTCCTGGAAACCCAGGCCTGGCCCAAAGTCACAGCAGCCATTCAGCTGCCTTCTTTTGCCAGAAGGAGGTAAGAAAAGGCAAGAACAGCCATGATCCACCCTCTCTGAGCAGGTAGTTCATGCCTATAACTCACTTGTCTCACTTAATAAACGTCCCTTTTTCTAGCCTGAACAAAAAAGGGAAAAAGATAAAGAAAAAGAAGAAAGAACTAATATTTATTTTTAGTTCTTTTAAATAAAAGAAAAATATATAAATTCTGTCTAACTTAAGGAAAAACATACTGGATATTCAGGGAGTAGCACACCAAATTGAAGTTGAAACTGACTAATCAGGTTTCAAGACCCAGACCTAGGGTATGAGTTCTGAAGGCAGAACGCTTGATAGGAATGAGGTCTACATGGTCTGTCTTGATGGCCTCCCCTTAAGACTCAAGTTCCAGAGACAAAACCTCTGATTGGCCTCCAGAAGGCCAACCCTAATCCAGAGAGGTAGGTCACCTTGATTAACAATCCATGGATATCTCCAAAATACATCTATGGTGCTGTTTCCAGAAGAAATAGGAATAGATGTTGGGCGTTGTTAACAATAGTTGTTAATGTTGTGTATTTGTTATTTGCAGCATTTCTAGTATCTTTTCTAATGTTACATGACATGATTGTTAATGTGACTACTGTAGAGACATGCAGGAGAAGAAAGTGGGGAAATTACCAAGTCTTATGTTTTTGCTCTGTAATTGTTATTTGCAGCATTTCTAGTATCTTTTGTAATGTTCCAGAAAGATTTGGATAAAAAACAAAACACTCAGTTCCATCTAAAACTCACAAATATTCCCCTAAAAGGAAAGCTATCTAAGGGAATATTTGTTTAAATTAAAAATATCAATGAACAGAAAAAGTTGACATCTATTCCTGGCCAAAGGTTGAGCATTATATAACATTTAAATTTGGCTTTGATTTTTAAAAAGGTACATTCTTTTTTTTATAGCTATATCTAAGCTATTTTTGCAAAACTTGGAGGGAACTAAAAATGCCTTAATTGCTTCCTCATTTATATATACTCATGTTGAACCTGAGCAGCATTTGTCACAAAATCACCAGCATTATGAAAACAGTATATATTTTATACATGGAAGAATCCCAAATAACTGCAAATATCGTCAAGTGTTTAAGGAACTAATTGGAAATTCAAAAAATGTGTTTAATTTTTAATTATGCTTGGGTATCTGGGACACAGCTGAAGGATTTGGATTTTATTCTACATCCAAAATACAGTAAGTGAAATTCTTACTGATCAGCCACCAATGCAGCAAGAGGGTAGGTATAAATAGCATAGGAAGCATGGACAGCTTACTCCTTTGACATTTCAAAATAGCAAAACTGATATACCATGAGTCAATAAGGAAGAAATAAAGAAATGGAAATTATCACTTCAGGGACTCCTACCATGTGCCAGGCACTTATCTGGCCTTTTATTATTTATTTAGTTAGTTAGTTAAAGTAGAAACTTTGTATGGAAACATCATCTGTTGGTACCATCATTTCCCTCCGTCCTGCCCCCATTCCACTGAGGGTCCTCCTCAGTGAGATTGCTGGTATTCACCGTGGAGTTCTGGGTTATGAGTTGTGTGAGCAGCAGTCTGTCATTGTGTGTATGAAGGAGGAATGCCTCTGGATATTCCCTCCCAGCCTGTGGCTCTTACATTCTTTCCTCCCCCCTCATCTGCAAAATTCCCTGAGCCTTGGTAGGTGTGCTTTAAGTCTACACTAGTGTTGAGCTCTCAGTCTCCATTTCTTTTTTGGTGCAGTTTGAGTATCCACAGTGTCCGTCTCCATCACCCTGATCCAAGTTGTCAGGCTCATCTTGGAAGCAGCACTCATGTCCATCTCATTAGTTCCTCTGTGTTTTCACTTTTATCCTAACTGTGTGTGTGCAGGGGGTGGTTCATCTCCTGTCAGGAAGTCAGCTACCCTTGTCTTGTTGATATATTTTGGTTGTCCTCAGTTCTCACTGCTTTCTGAAAGAGAAAAAACAGATTCTCCCATGGAGAGTGAGATCAGCATAGGTTAAAGGGAATAAGTATTGTTAATTTAGAGAATTTTTTTTTCAGGATTCATTGAGATTTTATTAATTCATACATCATCACATGAACAGGTATCATTGAGATAACATTAATACACAGGTCATCACCTGAACAGATATCATTGAGATAATATGAATACGCAGGTCGTCATGCAAACTGGAATCATTGAGATAATATATATATATTTTTAGTCAGTTCTGTATTCAGCAAATACAGTCAGTTTGGTACCATTATTAGGCTCATCCGTGACCTACCCCCTCCCCTTGGCCCCTCTTTGTTGAGGTATACGGGTCTTGCATTGTGGAGTTAGCCCACAGTTATGGGTAAGCTAAATGTCTCTGCATATCATGACCCAACATGTGACTCTGACATTCTTTCCGCCCCCTCTTCCACAAAATTTCCCTGAGCCATGTTGGGTCTGCTTCAGTGATGAGGTGTTGGGGGGCTCTGAGGCTCTGGCTCTCTGATTTGGTAGGAGTTGATTTTTCTCTGTGCTGAACTCCTTCCCCCTTGTGCTGGTATCCAGTTCATCAGGAAAACAGCGCCCTTGTTTGTTTCTCCAATTTTTCTTAGTTTCAGCCGGGGCCCTTTTGAGGTATGATGGGGTGGCTCTCTCCTTAGGATCTACATCTATCTGAAAAAGAGAAGCAGATTCTCCAACAGAGAGTAAGTTAGCATCAGGACAAATGAGATAACCCTTACTTTTTTTTTTCTTAATAGAGAATTTAATAGGTGTAGGCCCTCTTGTAGCCCACAATTGATGGTAGCTTGATATTGGAGAGTGGGCTTATGTTTGGATATGGTTCTGACTTGTTTCCCAGCTCCAGCTATGGGTCCCATACCAGTGAGGGGATCAGTTAGCCAAATTGAGAGCAGTTGGTTCCCCACCATGGCTGTGTGCCACCACTGCACTTGTGTGGGCATCACAACAAGTTATTTGCTGCTAAGTAGGTTAGACCATGCGTTGCTTCGATAGATATTGGTCAATTTCCCCCAGTCGCCCATGTAGCACCTTCTGGCACTAGACACGCTGACTGTCTGGGGACTGACTCTCATCCAACTTCCAGCCATGCCATTCTAATTTGCATGTCAATCACATAAGGTATCTTCAGCAGTAGGGTCTTACCACTAACCTTTGGTGGGTCATCAAGTACAATTTAGAGAATTTTTGATGGGTGTAGCCTCACCTTTGGACAAAGATTGATGGAGCTTCTCATTGATGTCCATAATCATGGTCTCCATGGGATTCTGATAGTTCCAGTTATGGGTTCCTTTCCACTGAGCAGATCTAATAGCCAATCAGAGAGTCATTGGCTAACCCTATGCCACTGTTGTACATCTCTTCAGACTGGTTGCTTTCATATAGTAATGTCTTTCTGTTCCCACATCTCAGGGATCCAAATGTCAGTACTTGAAGGAGTAGGGTTTGTGGTTCATTTCTTTGAGAAGTATGGTCCTTCAGAGGCCAGAGGCCTGTAGCTCAGAAGTAATTCACAGTTTGCAGGGGAAGAGAGGAACAGTGGGATCTTATATCCAGAATGGAAAAGTATCTAGGACAATGGGTGTGGATGGGAAAGGATGGTAGAAGGGACAGAAGTAAGGAATGACAAGGAGCTAGATATTTCCCTAAATGATGATAAATCTCCAAACTGATTATAGTGACATTTGAACAACTCTGTAACCATAGAAAGATCTTAATAATTTCAAATTAATAACTTCTATGATACCTAAGCTATATATCAATACAGATGTTTATAAGAAAATTTTAATGCCCCTAAATAATAATTCAGTGAAAGAATTCTATTGGTTATAACCCCAACAACATAAGACACTAAAGTTCATGTGTATTCAAAACAGAATATTGCTGTTTTATAAGAGCCAGTAAGTAACCTTTTGTTTCCACCACTTGCCCATTCAAAATAATCAAGATTGAACCAACGTATAGATTCCCAGTACTATTTGTTGAAGATGTGTTTTTTTTTTTCAATGTGTTTCTGATATTTTTGTCAAAGATTAGGGGCCTGTAGCTGTGAAGGCTTATTTTTGGGACCTCTAATCTATTTAATTGGGGTGTATGTCTGTTTTTATATCAGTCCATGTTGTTTTTGTTTTGTGCATAATGTCACTGGAATTTAAATAAGGTTGAATTGAATCTGTATATTTTGTTCAGTAATATATTAATTTTCAAAATATTAATTCTGACAATACATGAACATGGGAATCTTTGAATTATCTAGTATCTTATTCAATTTCTTTCATTAGTATTTTAAAGTTTTTTCTGTAGAGATCATTCACCTTTGTGGTTTGTTTTAAAACTATTGTAAGTGAAATTTTTTTCTCAAGTTCCTTCTCAGAAAGTATATATGTATATTAGTATATATGCAAAGCTACTGATTATCATATAGTGATTTTTCTATGCTGATGCTTAACTATATGTATGTATCAAAACTAAGAGTTTTCTGATGCAAACTTTAGATGATGTAATCAGCAAATAAGTATAACTTGACTTCTCCCTTTCATATCTGTATTTCTTTTGTTTCTTTTTCTTTTTTATCACTGTATCTGAGACTTTGAACACTCTTTTGAATAAAAGTGGGAAGAATTGGCAGCTTTGTCTCATTGTCTATTTAAAAGGAACTTCTATTTTATCCCATTTAATATGTTTGCTATAGGTTTATAAAACAAAGACTTCATTATGTTAAGGTATAGTTATCCTATTCCTTTTAGAGTTTTTATCATGAATGGATGTTGAATTTTATCAAAGGTTTTTATATATCCATTGAGATCAACATATGATTTCCTTCCTTCAGTCTATTTATATGCTGCTATATTACATTCATTGGTTTGTGTATGTTAAATCATTTTCACATCCCTGGAATGAGACTGTGTTGATCACAATGTGTGATCTTAATGTGTTCTTGAGTTCAGTTTGCAAGCATTCTTACTGGAAAATTTTGCATTCATATTCATCAGGGAAACTGATCTCTAGTTTTCCTTCTTGTGTGATTATCCAGTTTTGGTGTCAGGCTAATGCTGGCTTCATGGAGTATGCACAAAAATCACTTCAAAATGGATCAAAAAACCTTAATGTAAGACCTGTCATAGGCAAAGTACTTTCAGATATAGGCATAAGCAAACACTTTCTTGGAAAGACTCCATAGTACTGAAACTAATCCCAAGAATTTACAAATGGGATTGTATGGAATTGAAGGAAGGGAATGGAGAATAGGGGATAGGGGAAGTGTTACCAAAAACTGAATCCTCACTGGTTTTAAACTCTCTCTCTCTCTCTCTCTCTCTCTCTCTCTCTCTATATATATATATATATATATATATATATATATATATATATATATATATATATAGTGAGAGTTTAGGCACAAGTACTTTGCAAGGATGGAGACTGCTGCACCCAAAAGGCATAGATTGTTAAAGGAAATTTCCATGCTAGGAGTGGGACATCTCCCAATGAGTTGTTGCTTAAAAAGCCCTGCAAGACTTCTAAAACAATACAGGTCATTATTAATTCTCTTGGTTACCCATAAGAACTAGATGATAAAACTCTACTGCTAAAGACAGTACATACTTTGGCTGTGGGATACTGAAAAAATCAAGCTAGAACACAGCTGGAATTGCTTCTGTACTGGATAGCTTTCACAGTGGTGGAAAGTGCTATTCAGGATACTGGGAGAGAAAAGTCAACTACAGTTTTAATCATATACTTATACATATACATATACGACCATCCAGCCAGGTAGGATATACCCACAGGTGTAATGGTGGCATAACTGTTATGCAGGTAACCAACTTCTCTCTGATTAGATTTGAGACCCCTCTCTATAAGAGGAAATTCATGTCTGGTACTGAAAAAGCTAGTCAAAAGCCTGTTGTTACAAAGGTTATAGGCCCCAAGGTGATTAGTGACTACAGTTGTTTGGCTACATGGATGTGTTGTGCACATCACATTTCCCATAAAATATTTTTGCTTGTGCCCATAAATCAGTGTTGCTCTTACTTTTGGCTAGAGAAGCTTCCTTTTGCTCATGATTGGAGTGAATACTCGGGGAACTCTAAACTCATCATAGTGCTGAGAAGTGATCAGTGCTAAATGAGACATCTCTGAGATTGTGCCCTGTGAAGCTTAGAGAACACTGCAGAAGAGGTAGCGAAAGAATGTAAGATCCAAAGGGTGGAGAGGCATGCTTTGTCACAGTGTCTTCTGGAAATGAGGTAGCCAGGAAATTCATACCTCAAGGTGGTTGTATTACGTGCACAATATTGGACCCATGACTATGCTGTCATGGATGATGAAAAAGAAAACATCATTATAGAAGACAGACTATTTGCAAAAAGCAGGGGTCTTGTGGAGTGATAATGGGGAGAATGGGTAAAATAAAGTGATTGCATGGGACTTTAATCAAAATACATTATGTACATGTATGAAAATTGTCAATAAAAAGTTTAAAAACAAAAAGTCTGTACATAAAAGAAAACAAGCATTGGAGTAAAAAAAAAAAACAGCCTAAAGAATGAATCCTTACTAACTATATATCCAACAAAAGATTTCTATAGCCACATGTTGGGTCATGATATGCAGAGACATTTATCTTACCCATAACTGTGGGCTAACTCCACAATGCATGACCCATATACCTCAACAAGGAGGGGCCAAGGGGAGGGGGTAGGTCATGGATGAGTGTAATAATGGTACCAAACTAACTGTATTTGCTGAATACAAAACTAACTAGAAAAAAAGAAAAGAAAAAAAGATTACTATATGAAATCTATGAATGCCACACACTAAAAACCAAAAATGTGATCATACAATCAATATTTTTGCTAATCAATTGATTTGTCAGTTCTTTTAAAAATATTTTTATTTATTTATTTACAAGCAGACCAGGAGATGCTTGTTGGGTATGTATGGTATCTTGGGTAGATTCAGGTTAGGTGCTGTAGATGAGTGAGACTATGTGGCGATATTTTTTCTGTGATTGGGTAAGTTCACTGAGAAAGAGACAGAAGAGAGATAGAGTAATAACTGTGCCAGGGCCTCCAGCCACTGCAAACAGACTCCAGATGCATATGTCACTTTGTACATCTGGCTTTATGTAGGAACTGGGGAATCAAACTCACAATTGGGGTTTGCAGGAAAGCACTTTAAGTGCTGAGCCCATCTCTCCATCCCTTGATTAATCAGATCTCATTAAAAGAAAGAGGGACCAGCTTCCTGATTGACCAGTCCCTGGGTCCCCACCTCCCAGGTCCCCTGCACCACAGTGTGCACACACAGAGTGAGTAAGTCAGAGCTCCTGGTTTGTTGCCCACCTCCCAGTTACCTGGCTCCGGTACCCGTACTGCTGGCTTGAGGCAGCCTGGACTCTGCATGTGTGCTGTGGAAGCAAGCCTTTCACTCTGGCTTTCTGGTTGACCATCTCCTGCATCCCCAACTCCATTCCCACTGAGACAGAGGGTTCACAGGCCACTGTGGGTTCTGGCCTTTTGCTCCTGGCTCCCTAGCTTTCTGGCTCCTGGTTCCCTAACCTCTGTTTCCCAAGCCCCAGTTCCCATGTGTTGAAGAACACATGCAAGTGGAATGAGCAGGCCTGAGTTCTCAGTTCCCAACCTCCTAGTTCCCCAGGTAACATTGATATGTTTGCAACATATATAATCTACACATCTGCTATCATAACCCCATCTTACTCCAATCCTGTTCACATTTAAAACAGAATATTCACTGAAGATCCTACAAGGACAAATTTTGCTTCCTCCTTAATAAAAGAAGACTTTTACCCCAAGATGGGTAGACAACAGTGAAAAAGAACAATAATGAAAGTCAGAAAACTGAGAGGTCTCCACCAAGCATGCCTAGTCCCACAAAGGAAGCCTCCAATGAAAATATAGAGAAAACAACAGAAATTGAATCCCAAAATGAAAACACAACAAGCTATGTGACTCTGATCCAGTGAATTGCTGAAGTGGAAGGAAATCATCAAAACAACAACAACAACAACAACAACAACAACAAAACAGCAATCACATAAATGAAATTGAGCAGAATCATCTCTTAGAGCACACAGTTTTTTCCACTAGGCTTTACTTAATTGAAGAAAGCCAAAGAGGCCTCAAATGAGAGATAAATGAATTAAAGGTGGCTCAACAAACAGAGGGTCTCAATAACAAGCTGATTAAGCTTAATGAAGACACAATCAAATGCAAGAATGATGAATTCTAGGATGCATCAAGAAAGTCAGACCTTGACCTGAAATCTTATCTCAAAAAAGAGATGAACATGATGCAAAAAAAAAAAAGAAAGAAAAAAAGCAGAAAATCAAATAGAGCTTTTAAAAACCTCTCTAGAGCAATTAATTTACAGAGTAATTCAGGTAGAGGACAGAACCTCTGAGATAGAAAATAAGATACAAGAAATTGATCAGGAGTCCAAAAACTTTGCTAATTTCAAAAAATCATGCAAACAGGAATATGGGGGAACTGTGTGATACCCTAAAACAACCAAACATCTGGATCATAGGCATACCAGAAAGGTAAGATATCCATGCCAGAGGCATAGAGAACACATTGACAAAAATTATTTTAAAAAAATTCCCAATCTCTTAAGAGAGGTCAATCCAGATACAAGAATCACCCCCACCACCACCAAAAATAAAACACCAAACAGACAGAATCAAAGAAGAAAATCTCCAAGGCATACCATAGTTGAAACTTAAAAATGAAAACAGAGTGCTATAAACAGCAAGAGATAAATGACTTACTACATACAAAGGTAATTCCATCAGACATATGTCAGATTTTTCAAAGAAACTCTGAAAACCAGAAAGGCCTGGAATGGAGCACTTCAATTCCAAAAACCTATGGCTTCCTAATCAAACTACTGCACCCAGTGAAATTATCCTTCATAATAGATGGTGAAAGAAAAACTTTTGATTAAAAAAGTTAGCTATATATAATTATATAAATACAAAGCCAAACCTACAGATAATACTTCAGGGAATACTCCACACAGAAAAGTCAAACAACAAATCTAAAGAGACAAAAAGAAGAATATCACAATAACTAAAACTAGAGCAGGCTCAAAAAAAGTACAAAACAAAGCCAGGCATGGTGGCACACACCTTTAATCCCAGCACTTGGGAGGCAGAGGTAGGAAGATTGCCATGAATTTGAGGCCACCCTGAGACTACATAGTGAATTCCAAGTCATCCTGGACCGGAGTGAGACCCTACCTTGAAAAACAAAAACAAAACAAAACAAATTTTAAAAAGTTATAAACATAAGAAAGCACCAAACCCCATAAAGCAGGGGTTAAATCAGACCTCACAGTTATAACCTTAAATATTAATGGTCTTAACTCACCCATCAGAAGACAGAAGTTAACAGGGTGGATCAGAAAAATGGACCCTTCTATCTGCTAGATTCAAGAAACCTACCTCACCAAGAAAGACAGATACATCCTCAGAGTAAAAGTATGGAAAATGATATTCCATGCAAGTGGAAATAAGAAACAAGCAGGTGTTGCTATATTAATATCTGATAAAATAGACTTCAAATCAAAAGTAATCAAAAAGGACAAAGAAGGCCACGTCTTACTCATCAAGGGAATGCTTCAACATGAGGACATCATAACCATAAATATATATGTACTAACAGGTGCACCACAGTTTATAAAACAAACCCTACTTGACAACAAAATGTAAATAAGCACCAACATCATCATAATTGTGGCCTTCAATATCCCACTATCATCAATGGACAGATTATCCAAGCAGAAAATCAATAGGAAAATAATTGAGCTCAACAACACCATGGATCAACTGGACCTAATGAATGTCTCTGTAACATTCCACCTCAGTTCTATAGAACACAAATTCTTCTTGGGATCCCATGGAACATTCTCCAAAATAGATTACATATTAGGCCATAAAGCATAAATTCTGTTAACTCAGGAAAATTCACATAACTTTCTGCATCATATCAAACCACAATGCTTTAAAGCTAGACATTAACAATAAGAGCCACATCAGGAATTGCAACAGCTCCTGGAGACTGAACAACACACTTTTAAACAACAAATAGATTGTGGAAGAAATCAAAAAAGAAATTATAAAATTTTTAGAATTGAAAGATACTGAAAATACTCCTTACCAAAACATATGGGACACAATGAATGCAATCCTAAGGTGAAAATTCATAGTGCTAAATACCTTCATAATGAAGATGAGATGTCCCAAATTAATAACCCCACTGTCCATCTACAGGCATTGGAAAAACAAGAAGAATCCAACCCTGAGTACTTCAGACAGAAAGAAATAATCAAAATCATAAATTATTGAATTGGAAACTAAGAAAACAATTAATAAAATTGATGAAATAATGAACTGGTTCTTTGGAAAAATAAACAATATTGATAATCCCTTGGCAAATTTGATGAAACAAAAAAAGAGAAGTCTGAAATTAACAAAATCTGAAATGAAAAAGGAGAGGTCACAACAGACATCAATAAAATTAGAAGAATCATGAGGATATACTTCCAAAACCTTTACACCAGAAAATAGTATAACTAGGAAGAAATGGATGAATTCCTAGATACATACCACCTACTAAAACTAAACTCAGAGCAGATTAATCTCCTAAACAAATCACATCCATCAAGACTGAAAACAAAACCAAAAATCTCCCCAAAAAGTAAAGCCCTGGACTAAATAGCTTCTTGGTCGATTTCTATCAAACCTTCATTGAAGAACTGAAAACAATTTTTCTGAAACTCTTTCATACAACCAGAGAGCAGTGAATGCTCCACAACTCCTTTTATGGAGATAGCATCACCCTAATATAAGAACCAGATGGAAATAAAACAGGTAAAGATAATTATAGGCCTATACTCCTGATGAACTTAGATGCAAAGATCCTGAACAAAATCTTCACAAATCGAATTCAACACCACATCAAAAGTATTATCCACCTTGATTAAGCAGCATTCATTCCAGGGATGCAGGGATGGTTCAACCTACAGAAATCAATCTACATAATATACCACAAAAATAAACTTAATCACAAGAACCACATGATCATTTCAATAGATGTAGAGAAGGCCTTTGACAAAATACAATATCATTTCATAATCAAAATGCTTGAGAGAATAGGCATGGAGGGTTTATATCTCAACACAACAATATATTATATTATTATATATATTATATATTAATAATTAATAATATTAAGTAATTAAATAATATTAAATAAAATTAATAATATTATATTATTATATATATTATATATTATATTAATATATAATATCATTATTATTAATATAATATATAATATTATATATTAATATATAATATATATATTATATAATATATAATAATAATAGCATATAATATTATTAATATTATATATTAAGCACCTAAAGCCCAAATAATACTTAATGGGGAAAGACTCAAGGAGTTCCTACTGAGATTGAGAACAAGACATGGGTGTCCACTCTCAGAACTGCTCTTCAACATAGTGCTGGGAGTCCTAGCCCAATCAGATGAAAGAAAGGAAAAAAAGGATATATAATGAAAAGGAAGAATTGCAGATGTCATCCTATACATAAGTAACCTGAAAGTCTCTACCTCAAAACTTCTAAAGCTGATTAATTCTTTCAGTAAAGTGGCAAGATGCCAAATCAACACACAAAATTCAGTAGCCTTTCTATGTGCAAAGGACAAATATACAGAAAGACAAATCAGCAAGGCTGTCCCATTTTCAATAGCCACAAAAAATCAAATACCTTGAAATAACACTAACTAAGGATGTGAAAGATCTATATAATGAAAACATAAAGACATTCAAGAAACAAATTGATGAGGTCTTGAAAAGGTGGATAGCTCCTGGATAGTTAGAATTAATATTGTGAAAGTGGCAATTCTACCAAAAGCAATACACAGATTTAATGCAATACCAAGAAAAATTCCAGCATCATTCTTCACAGAGATAGAAAATGTGATCTCAAAGTTCATATGAAATGGAAGCAGACCTTAGATATCCAAACATATCCCCAGGAAAAGAAATACCCTGAAGGTATCATCATTTCTGATCTAAAGCTATACTACAAAACCATAGTAACAAAAACAGCATGGTACTGGCATACAAACAGAAATATAGACCAATGGAACAGAATTGAAGTCCTTGCTGATAGGTCAAGTAATTACAGGTATTTGATCTTTGACAAAGGTGCCCATAATGTAGATGGGAGAAAAGATGACAGCATCTTCAACAAATGGTGCTGAACAAATTGGATAACCACAGGCTATAAAATGAAACTACATTCATTCATCACACCATACACAAAAATCAAGTCCAAATCGAGTAATGACCTCAATAAGACCTAAAACTCTTCAAGTACTGGAAGAAAAAATGGGAGGAACTCTCCATGATACAGCAGTAGGGAAGGACTTCCTTAACAATACACCAGTATCCCAGGGAATTAAACAATTATTCAACCAATGGGATCTCATAAAGCTAAAAAGCTTTTGCATAGACAAACATACCATAAACAGAGCCAATAAATTACCCATACATTGGGAGAAAATTTTCACCAGCTATACCATTGACAAAGTTCTAATATCTAGAATCTACAAAGAAATCAAAAAACTAAACAAAAACATATCAAACAATCCACTCAAAAAATGGGGTAGAGAACTGAATAGGGAGTTCTCAGAGGAAGAAATACAAGATGGCTAATACACACTTAAGAAAATGTTCAACATCCATAACCATCAGGGAAATGCAAATTAAAACAACTATGAGATTCTACCTTACTAAAGTAAGGATGGCAATCATTAAAAAAAATAAATAAAACAACAACAAATGATGGTAAGGATGTAGGGAAAAAGAAGACCTTATTAACCACTGGTGGCAATGCAATCTTGTACAACCACTATGCAAATCAATATGAAGATTCCTGGTAAAGATGAGTATGGAACTACCAACAGACCCAGTTATTCCCTTACTGGACATTTACCCTCGATGCTCCATGCTTCACTATAGAGATATTTGCTCAACCATGTTTATATTGCTCAAGTCATAAGAGCTAAGAACTGGAATCACCCTAGGTGCCCATCACTGGACAAATGGATAATGAAATTGTGATACATTCCACAATGGAATTCTACTCAGCAGTAAGAAAAAAAGACACAATGAAATTTGTAGAAAAATGAACAGACTTGGAAAAGAGCATACTCAGCAATCTCACACAATCACAGAAAGACAAATGCCACAGGTTCTCACTCATCTGTGGTTCCTAACCTGGAGCAGCTTGAGTTGCTGACATTCATGACAGGCAACTAGAGGCCCAGACAATAGGGATAGAAGGGTTTGTGGGAAGAGAGAAGGGGCTGTTTGTGAAAATAAACACAAAACTGAACCTAAAATGAACTAGTACCATAGAAACCTTTCTCTTTGAAGGTTCTCAAAGATTTAACCCTCAACAGAAGTATGGGGGGACTGTCAGGAAAGAAGGACCATTTCCTGCTTGTACCACTATTCCTTCCTGCCATGATGGACTGTATCCCCTGTGATAAACACTAGTAAATTTGAAAAGGATTTATTTAGAATTGGCATGGAAACAAATTTCTGGGAATGTCTATGAGAGGTTTTCTAGATTCAGCAGGTTGAGGGGCAAGGACTCACACTGACTGTGAGAGGCATCATTCCATGGGCTGGTGTCCCAGACTGCATAAAAAGGGGAAAGAAACCAGAGTAGCAGTATTCATGATTCTCTGATTCCTTACTGTGGACTGAATGTCATCAGATGTCTCAAACTCTTGCCACCATGCCTTCCTTGCCATGGTAGAGCTATAAGCTGAAATTAACCTTTCCTTCCTTAGGTTGCTTCTTGTCAGGATTCAGCAATGAGAAAATAACTAATAAAACCCTTGAACTGTAAGCCAAAATAAACCATTTCTCCTTTAAGTTGCTTCCTGTCTGACATTAATCACAGCAACAATGAAAGTAACTAATATACTGAGCAGGTGTGATTCATGAAAAGTTGTACCACTGAAGAGTCCCAATCCCCCACAACTTTCAACTTTCCCTATGTTCTAGTAACTGCAAATTCTGTATGAAGCTGGGGCAAGAAGAAGATGACTAGAACCTCAGGTGAGGGTCTCATGACCCTCTCCATCATTCAAGAGGGCTGGTAACGACAGCCTCTTTACTATTACCATATAACTGGCTATCAGCTGTATTGTTTTACTTATTTTGCTGCCATGACTATGGGTCTAAGTCTTCCATAGAGTACCACAACTCTGCTTTATGATGGAAATGATCATGTTAAGTCCAGAAGAAGTGGCTACACTGCATGGGACTTTTTGTTAATATAGAAAAACTGGGCTAAACAAATTGTCCTCTAACCATTTTACACATTGTGTGAGTAACAATCACTTTCATTTCTACTACTCATTTTTGTTTCTGTAACAACTGATTTGATTTAAAATTAGTTCATCAACTTTTTCCAATGGGGCTTGCTCCATTTCTCAGCTGTTCATATTAACTCCATAGTTTATATTTGCTCTTGTATAATTAAAAGAGAGAAGAGGCACATGGCTTTTGGAAAAACATTGAACAAAAGTGTAATTTTAGGACTAGTAAGTAAGTTTTTGTCACTAAAATTAAGACAAGTTCTTTGTGAGACTTAGAGATAAGAAGGGGGGAGAAAGAAGGAGAGGGAGAAGAAGGAGATACAGATATTTGCTGACTGAATGAGTTAAAGTGATTTGGGTTGAGGAGGCCAGGACACACAGAAGTTCAGAGGTGCAGAGAAAGCCAGTTAAATGGGTTTGTATGAATGAAAGGTCCCATAGGGATGGAAGGGATCCCAGAGCTGGCAACGTGTCTGAGCTGGTGCAGGGGATAGTTTATAGGGTCATCTACTTCCCAATCCCACCCTTGCACTAATGATGAATCCGGTTCTTCATCTTCTTGTTCTTTCCTCTTGTCAAGGGGCTTCTTCCCTTCCTCCAGTGGGGAATATGTTTCTATCGAGTCTGCCTGATGTAAGGTGGCTTCCTTGATTCCCTCTCAGGGGCATCCTGGGGGTGGGGTGAGGAGGAAAGCCAGTTTCCCTCCAGGTAGCAGGGTGCCCCTTCTTCCACTTCCCCAATTTCCAGATGGCTGGTGTTGCAATCCAAGATGGCAGATGTAGGCTCCAGGTGTAGACCATTTAAGCCTGCTGTGTTTTGGTCAGGCTATTTAGGTGGGGAAAGGGGGCAATGAGGCTGTGGCTGGGCTCTCCAAGGTGGCATCTTGAAGCCCTGATGGTGGCAGCAGTGACCATGGTCCCTCCCAGCAAGGTGTTTAGGGCCAGTAAGTTCCAACTGTCCATGCAGGATCATGGCTGCCTGTGTTGCCTTGCACTGAGCTCTGGAGCCTTGATATGCTCACTGCTGGATAACCTGCCAGTCATCTCTCTGACCCCTCTCAGAAGTGTGAGAGTCACAACAGGAAACAGATTGAACATCACTCTGTATGTTGCTGAATATCCTAGTCTCAGATGACAAATATGGAAAAAATACTATTCCAAAAATGAAGAGGCCTCCTCTCACTAACAGATAGTGAATGTGGTGACAGAGTGAGCCATGGGAAAAGAAGCACCTATCATCCCATGATGAGACCAGCCTGGCATCAGAATCTTTCCACTTCTCAGAATGTTTGCACATCTATGGGAAGTATTTTCAGAGTCGTATTCAAGAAGTAGCTATTTAGGGGTTACAAAATAACAGTCAATTGAAATGTCTCCCTTTAATCACCATATAAAAAATGGTTCAAGAAACTTAAGAGAAACAGGAAGCCAATAAAACCCAGGTTTCCATAAACTGTAAATAATGGGGAAAACAGTGCTTTTCAAATTTCTGTTCTGAAGACATCCTGAGAGATAGAAATGTAATACAAGAAAAGGTTGTGGTTTGTTTGTTTGTTTTGATTTTCAAGCCTGGGTGTGAGGTTTGATGATTATATACTAGATAAAGAGTCAATAATATTACTTTTATAAACTATGTATGTAGTTATTTTAAAGGGAGCTAATCACACTTCCTTTGGTTGAGGCACTTAGAATAGCTGAGATGAACACCTATTAGTCAGTGGTCTCCAGAGCATTATTTGACCATTTTTCTATTTAGAGCTCATTCAAGCTTATATAGGGTATTACTTTTAATTAATTGAGTGTTTATGCATTAAAGAATTATTTGCTTGTGACTATAGTAAAATTTCCAGAATTTATGACAGGAACATTTTAGAAGAGCAACATGTGTTTCCCTGCAATTTGTATAGCTTCATTCATTATAATTTTCCTGATGTTTTGCCTACCATATTATTAACTTCTCCAAAGCACTGAAATGCCAGCACTGAAATGAGAGGAATAATTATGAACATGGAAATCCCCATGTAAACATTCCCTTCTACTGAAAAAGCCTTGGGGTCCAAGAAGGAGTTCACTGGATTTATGTCGACCATTATTTTAAGAAAGAAGAAGAAGGAGAAGTAGGGAGAGGGGAAGGGAGAAGTAGAGGTAAAGGGGGAGGGGGGGAGGGAGGGGGAAGGGTAACAGGAGAAGGAGAAGAAGAAGAAAACATACAAGAAAACAGATACATTTTTTTCAGCCAACATCTTGAATATCTCATATTCAGGGAAAATAAATTTTATATTAACATATATGTATATCATATATATTTTCATGTCACCCTGGGAAATAATTTAAATTTTACTATGTTATAGACTCTAAATCAAGGTTTGAAGTGCATGCCATACATAAATATTTAATCACTGCAAAGTGTTCTTTTTAAAATATAAGAGTGTGTAAGCACAGTATTTGATTTGTAACTGACTCCAGGGGTGTGTTATTCACTTCTCTTGGCTACTTTATGAAGATCTCAAATTCATGAAGGGAAAGACAGTGTTACGTAGACTTCCCTCCATGGTGGTGCATAAATGTGGGGTAATCTGGAAAATCAACTGCAGCTAGGGCTGTAGATCAGCAGTTCCTTCAGAAAGAGCTGAGCTGACAGTCATCTGTGTTTATGGTTCATCCAGGCGTTTAGGGGTCATTCAATCTCAAGAAGGATCATATGAAAATACACACAGAAGAAAGTGAATGGAGAGAGGAAGACTGTGAGGAACCCAGCACAGGGTATGAGGACTGCCTCTATCAGACTGCCCTTCTGATTGAGAAGGTGTTTAGAGTGTGACGTCCTGCAGTCTCCATTGTTATGTCTCACAACATCATGACTTGGATGGCACTCAGACCATCAGGGTGGCCTCTCATAAAAGTTTAAAACAAAGAACCTCTTGATTTATATTCCTCCTGCAGAATTCTCCATGCCTTTCTGCTCTGAGTTCCATGTTTCCTTTCCTTACCTTGGCATTTCACTTTCACACATTTACACAACCTCTCCACTGGCCACAAGTTCCAAACTTGTATTCATTAAGAGGAAAGTTAGATTGGAAAACAATTCACAGTCTTAACTCACACTCCCAAAATCTGAGACTCAAAGCTATTTGATAGTATGAATCTGTTTTGTTTTTCAGGAAATAAGGAGAAGAAAGGGGAAACTACAAAGTAAAAGTAACTACTGGTGTATGTTGCTTGGGTAATGAGGTATAGATGTCTATTTTCTTATAACTGACTAACTTTCAAAAATAACTATTTCTCCTGAGAAGAAATCCAAAACATCAGAGAAAGAGGAAAGAAGCTATGCATGACAAGAAATGGAGGGCACTGTGCTTCTGAATAGCATAAGCAGGGAGGACCCGAGGAAGGCCTTATGGAAATATGGACAGAAAAGCCACTGACAACACAACCAGATCCAATTTAGAGAAAATAAATGCTTCACTAAAACATAAAGTATGTAATTTTCTCAGTATCCCTCAATCGCATCCTTCCCTTTCCCTAAGAGAACCAACATACAAATAATGCCTCCACTTCTAAATTTTTATAACATCTCTAACTGGTGCCATTGGAGCTTGTCAGCCTCTCAGAGTCCAGATGACACAAGCTAGATTGGAAGGAAGGACTCAGCTATCCCTTCAGATGAACTTTTGTCAGTAGGAAGCATCAAACTTAGGTTACTTTAATATAGGAATACCATAGACATATGAAAGCCTAAAGTCCTCAATGGCCTTGATCACCATTAATATAAATCACCAACAAATTGTAAAAAAAAAAAAAAAAAAAAGAAAGAAAGAAAGAAAGAAAGAAAGAAAGAAAATCCTAGAAGAGGCCTTTATTCATTTAAGGAGTACATATTTTTATTTTTATTATATATTTATTTTTTTAATTGGCATATCTAGATTTAGATATCACTCATTCTGCCATTTTCAAGTACAGTTTGTTTATTCCTGTCTTCACTTCTATAGTCCCTCTCCCTCTTACTTTAAATTCCCCATCCCCTGTATCAAATGTATTCTTTTGCCCTTCTTTCCACCTTCTTCCAGTTCATCTCCTTGTGTTCACTTTTGGTTATAGTTCTATCTTTGTCAGTTTAATTCCTATTTGCCCCATAAGATGCACATACTTATTATTATCAGAGAGAACATGGAGTTTGGGTCTTTCTGAGTTCATGTCACTTCATTTAATGATTCTTTCCAAATCCATCCATTTTCCTGAAAATTTTATTTTTCCATACTGTAGCATAGAATTCCATTGTGTATGTGTACCACATTTTCATTATCCACTCTTCTGACAATGGGCATCTTCACTGATTTCAATTCTTTGCTATTGTAAATGGAGCTACAATAAACATGGATGTGCAAGTATCTATGTAACAGCGTGTGGAGACCTTTGGTTATATACCCAGGTGTTGTATAGCTGGGTCATATGGTCATATTTCTAAATTTCTGAGATACCTCCATACTGATTTTCATGAGTTACACTAGTTTGCATTCCCACTGATAGTGGTTGAGGGTTTCTCTCTTCCTGTACCTCACTAACATTTGTTGTCTCTTTTCTTGATGGTAGCCATTCTGACTAGGGTAAGATGCTATCTTAAAGTTGTGTTGATTTGCATTTCTCCAATGGCTAGGGAAGCTACACTTTTTTTTAAAGTTCTTGATTACCATTTGGCTTTCTTCTTTTGTGAACTCTTTGTTCATTTCATTAGTCCATTTAGTGATTGGATTATTTATTTACTTTTTCAGTATTTCTTTTTATTCTCTACTTATGGCTTTTCCTCCAATTTACTCACAGTTTCATTCACTTTGGAGACTTTCTTGTCAAGATCTTGAATATATTTTAAGCTCATTTGTCTTCCTACTCGAGATGTCTATGTGGTCATTGACTGTAGAAGTATATCTGATTTTTTTTAATAATAGCAGATAATCTTTAGCCCAAGTTGATGGTGAGTCAGCCTCCATCTGTCTTCATACAGTACCTAGAAGAGACATAACTAGTTCATTTTTCTTGTCTTCAGAGAACCCTGCTGAGGGCCTCTGGTCAGAAGCAATTGCGTGGTGCCACATGCTTTCCTTCTGAACCTTTTGTCCTTCTACAGGAGGTTTCAAGCTTCTATCTCAGATCAGGGATGTCTGATCCTCAGATAGATATCCCAGCACTTCTGACCTTCCATGGGTTCCCAAATTTCTAAAACTCCATTGGCTTTCCAGATGGGCTGTCTTATGGACAATCTTAAAACACAGAGACTGAAAGGAGACATAAAGTCCAAGTGCCTCATTTATTTTTATTGCAATTCAGTTGGTCAAAATATAAATTGAACAGTGATTTCTGCTGACTTAAAAAATAGCACATTTTACTTCTAAATTCTTAAAGACCTTGATAACTTTGTTAATTGGAACAGCAAATAGCAAGTCCCCTGACAGGCATTCTTCTACATCTGACCTCTTCCTTCTCAGTCAGTTCTACTCTCTAGTCCAGGTTCTCCACCTGGGGGAATATCCTTCTCTTCACCTTATCAAATAGTTCCTATTAGCCACCCACTTTGCCCCACCCCAAGGAGATGACCACACCTCTCCTTCATTATGCCACTGCAAATAGCAATTTTCCTCCCTTTCTGTATTTCTTCAAAAGTTCAGTTCTAAACTGCAGTTAAGTTTCCATAATTTGTTTCTGTTCAAAGGAATCATATTTAACAAAACTTGAATTTTGACTTTAGAAATTTAATAACTTTTAATAACATGCTTATGTCATCTTTTTGTTTAATTTTCAAATATCTTAATCAGAAACAACCTTTTTAACCCTTTTAATTTAGAATTACATATTACATTTTTTAATCACTCTATTTAGGATCAGACCTTTGGTTAAGAAGGAGTATCTTTTTCATTTCTAAGATTAACATGGAGAAAAGAAACTGGGTTTGTACCCATGGGGTCCCCAAAACACTGTAGGCCACTGCCAAAACACTTGATTACCTCCCAGAGCTAAAAGGTAAGGCCCTATTGCTGAAGACACCACAGGCTATAGTCATAGAGCATCATAATATCATGCTGGAAAAGAAAGAGTAACTAGCTCCCTCCTGGCTAGCCTTCATAGTGCTAGAAAGCCCTGTGGGAGCTGCTGGAGGCCAATGCTCACCAACAGCATGAAAAAGCAGGAGACCCTGCAGACTTATGAAATCAACTAGCTAGACAAGAAGTACACACTTGTGAAATAAGTGTCATGCAGCTTCTATTGCCACATTGCCACCAGCTGAGGACCTAGCATTTAGAACACATGAGACCTGCTCAGTGGGAGAGAACTCACATTTAGTACTAGAATCCAAGCCAGAATCCCTTTGCCAGGAAATTCACACCTCAGAAAGAAGCCCACACTGCTTTCTGGAGAAGAAGAGTGGACTTGCACACCAACAAGTCTCTCAAGTCTTTGTGCATACCCCTTTAAACCAAAGCTGCTCTCACTTTTGGTTGGAGAGTCTGCCTTATTTTACAGATGGTAGAGAAAATGGAGGAGAACCAAGGTCCATCAATAAGACAAGCAGATAGCCAACTGTCCTCCACAAGACATGACATTTCTATCACATCTTCTGGGGTCTGGGAGAAATTGCAGTGGAAGTGGTGACATGAGTAATGCCCTTACTACTCACCTGACAAGTACTCCAGAGCAATGGTGAAAGACATGGTGCTGCAGTCAGTTTCGTGTTACTGGCAAAAACATTGACCAAGTGCAGCTTGTAGGAGGAAAGGGTTTATTTTGGCTTATAGACTCAAGGGGAAGCTCCATGATGGCTGGGGAAAAAATGGCATGAGCAGAGGGTAGACATCACCTCCTAACCATCAGGTAGACAACAGCAGCAGGGAGTATGCCAAACTCTGGCAAGAGGAAGCTGGTTATATCATTTATAAGCCCACCCCCAGTAAATAATACATCACCTCCAAGAGGTTCCAGTTACCAAATTGCCACCAGCTGGAGACACAGCACTTAGAACACATAAATTTTTGGGAGACATCTGAATTAAACCACCACATTCTGTCCATAACACCCATAAACTGATAACCACACATGATGTAAAATGCAATGCATCATTCAGTCTAACTTTAAAGTCCCCAGTTTTTATCAATCCCAGTGCTATTCAAACATCTCCATAATCCAAGGTCTTTTAATGAACCATAATACCAAAAACAAAAAACAAAACACTGGAATAAATATTCACACTGCAAAATATGGCATTGGGCACAGCGAAGAAATGCAATATTTAAAATAAACAGGGCAAACATCAAACTCTGTAGCTCCAAATGTGACAATTGTAATCAGTGACAAGTCTCCAAGTCAAATAAATCTAACCAGTGATGAGTCTCTGGAGTTCCAGTTCTACCCCTCCAGCTAGACTACTCACAGTATTGGAAAATTTCATCTGGTGCTGTCAAGCTCTCCTTGGCAGCCATTCCATACTATTGGCATCTCCTTTGAGTCTCCACTACAACCCATAGTTCATCTACATGGCTCCATTAGGACTGCATGTAGGTAATCCAATAAGCTTGCTTCACATTGTCTATGACCATTTCTAAAACACAAAACTATGTTGCAAATTCAATGACCCTCTTTTTAATGCTATACTCCATAGTACCATGTGAACTACTAATTTATTAATTAAGGGGGGAATAAAATAGACTTTGAAGGGCAGGACATTTCTTTAGCATTCATACTCCTTCAAAAGAGTTTGCATTCTTCTTATCATCCTGGTGCAGATCAGCTGGCCCAATCTCAGTGGTTGTAAACTTTCAAACAATTGTAGTTAAATAGGCAGCAATTTCAGATCAAAGATTTCATTTTTATTTTCTAGGCCATATCCCTGTATTCATATCAATCCATTTACATGCAATGCAACCCTGCATAAATTCTCAGTACAGGGGCATAACAGCAAGCCTCTCACACAAACTGCTTCTAGCCAGGTCCAGGCAAAGCTTTCTTACCCTGATAGGTCACACCTTACAGTCCTTAGTTCTTACTGCATTCAGGTCTCTCAACTCTGACAAGAGTAGTCCATCAAGGTATACTTAAAGCACCAGAAGACATCTCTTAGGCCAAGGTTTCAAATCCTTCTACATTCCTTCCTCTAATCAATCAAAAACGCCAAAAGCCACACAGTCAGGTTTCTAACAGTAATGACCCCACTTCTCAGTACCAATTTTACTGTTGCAGTTAGCTTCCCATTGCTGGTAGATAACACCAGACCAAGAGCAGCTGGGGAGAGGACAGGGTTTATTTTGGCTTACAGACTTGAGGGGAAGCCTCATGACGGCAGGAGAAAATGATGGTATAAGCAGAGGAAGGATATCACCTCCTGCCCAACATCAGCTAAACAACAGCACCAGAAGAGTGTACCAAACACTGGCAAGGGGAAGCTGGCTATAACAACCATAAGACTGCCTCCAATAATACACCACCTCCAGGAGGCTCCAGTTCCCAAATTCCACCATCCAGGGACTTAGCATTTAGAACACATATATTTATTTGAGATACCTAAATCAAGCTACTACATATGGTGATCAATCAAAACCTATCAAGGCAGAAATCCAGAGGCAATAGAGAATTCAACACTAAACTGTACTGCCAACAGCTCTATCATGACACAGGAAACATTGCAGAAGATGGGGTGGAAAGATTGTAAGGGCCGCAGAGTAGGTAGGAATATCCTGAGGCATGGTGCCCCTACTAGCCCACAGGGACTGACTGAGGCCTTCATGACCCCACAGTGAATACCATAACCCCACTGAGGAGGACCCACAGGGTAATACATGCAGGGACAAGGGAATAAAAGAGTATTACCTGTGTGTGTGTAGGGGGGTTGGTATATATGTATATGTGTGTGGAGAGAGACAGGGGGGAAGAAATGTTTTAAAATGCCTCCTTTTGGGTTGGAGAGATGGCTTAGAGGCTAAGAGCTTGCCTGTGAAGGCTAAGGACTCTGGTTCAAGGCTCGATTCCCTAGGACCCACATTAGCCAGATGCACACGGGGGCACACGTATCTGGAGTTCTTTTGCAGTGGCTGGAAGCCCTGGCGAGCCCCTTCTTTCTCTGTCTATCTGCCCCTTTCTCTCTCTGTCTCTGTCACTCTCAAATAAACAAATAAAAAATGAAGCAAAAAAATATTTTAAAAAAATGCCTGCTTTTGCTGCAACAATAGCTCTCATAGATATTGCTCTACTTTTATTAATATTCACAAAATTGGTAAATAGCAAGAATTTTTGTTAAATGAGATACTTAAAACTTATGATTCAGTTTATGCCAAGTTTATATATTATTTTTCTTTTTCTCTTTATTAGTCAGTTTTGTATTCAGCAAATACAGTCAGTTTGGTACCATTATTAGGCTCATCCGTGACCTACCTCCTCCCCTTGGCCCCTCCTTGTTGAGGTATATGGGTCATGCATTGTGGAGTTAGCCCACAGTTATGTGTAAGATAAATGTCTCTGCATATCATGACCCAACATGTGGCTCTCACATTCTTTCCACCCCCTCTTCCACAAAATTTCCCTGAGCCATGTTGGGTTCATTTTTGGTCTGCTCTGTGATGAGGTGTTGGGGACCTCTGAGGCTCTGGCTCTCTGATTTAGTAGGAGCTGATTTTTCTCTGTGTTGATCTCCTTCCCCCTTGTGCTGGTATCTGGTTCATCAGAAAAACAGCACCCTTGATAGTTTCGCCAGTTTTCCTAGTTTCAGACGGGACCCTTTGGAGGTATGATGGGGTGGCTCTCTCCTTAGGATCTACATCTATCTGAAAAAGAGAAGCAGATTCTCCAATGGAGAGTAAGTTAGCACCAGGACAAATGAGATAACCCTTACTTTTTTATAGAGAATATAATAGGTGTAGGCCCTCTTGTAGCCCATGATTGATGGTAGCTTGATATTGGCAAGTGGGCTTATGTTTGGATATGGTTCTGACTTGTTTCCCAGCTCCAGCTATGGGTCCCGTACCACTGAGGAGATCAGTTAGCCAAATTAAGAGCAGTTGGTTCCCCACCATGGCTGTGTGCCACTATTGCACTTGTGTGGGCATCACAACAAGTTATTTGCTGCTAAGTAGGTTAGACCATGAGTTGCTTGGACAGATATTGGTCATTTTCCCACAGTCGCCCATGTAACACCTTCTGGCACTAGACGCGCTGACTGTCTGGGGACTGACTCTCTTCCAACTTCCAGCCATGCCATTTTATTTTGCATGTCAACCACATAAGGTGTCTTCAGCAGTAGGGTCTTACCACTAATCTTTGGTGGGTCATCAAGTACTCTGACAGAAGTATGTCTGTCTTTTAGGAAACCTTGTAGGTCTGTCTGATCAAAAGCTCATTGTGGATGATAGCCCCATGCTGGTACTGGGAGTTACAGGTCAGTGCCCACTAAGAAAATGAGGAAGCATATAACTAATAAACAAGAATTAGAGAGAAGAAAGAGAGAGAGGGAGAGGGAGAGGGAGAAGGAGGGAGGGAAGATGTAAAAGATTAAGGTTAGTCGTGATTCTACCCTCTCCAGGATCTTGTGGTTCAGGTGTTCCCTGTAAGGGCCTGGTGAGGGATCAGCCATTTGGTCTGTCTTTTAGTAAGTAGAATTTTATGGTACCATTGCCATTTGGGTCTAGATTTGTGTTTCCCACCCCCTCCGCTGCCCTCCCCAACATCCCCTTCCATCCTGGTGTGTAGTCCACAAGATGCTTGCTGGATATGTAAGGTATCTTGGGTAGATTCAGGTTAGGTGCTGTAGATGAGTGAGACTATGTGGTGATTTTTTTTTCTGTGATTGGGTAACTTCACAGAGAATGATCTGTTCCAGGTTCAACCATTTTTCCTCAAATTTCATTGTGTCATGTTTTCTTACTGCTGTATAGAATTCCATTGTGTAGATATAGCACATCTTAGTTATCCATTCTTCTAGTGATGGACATCTGGGTTGATTCCAGCTCTTAGCTATTACCAATTTAGCTGCTACAAACATGGTTGAGCAAATCTCTCTAGCCTGTGGTTTGAAGGTTTTAGGGTAGATGCCCAGTAGGGGAATAACTGGGTCTGTTGGTATCTCTATACTCAGCTTTTTCAGAAGTCTCCATATTGCTTTCCAAAGTGGTTGTACCATCCTACATTCCCACCAACAGTGGATGAGTGTTCCTACTTCTCCACATCCTCGCCAGCATTTATGTTCATTTGATTTTTTGATGTTTGCTATCCTTATTGGGGTAAGGTGGAATCTCATAGTTGTTTTAATTTGCATTTCTCTGATGATTAGGGATGATGAACATTTTCTTAAGTGTGTGTTTGCCATTTTTATTTCTTCCTCTGTGAACTGCCTGTTCAGCTCTTTGCCCCATCTTGTGAGTGGGGTGTTTGACTTCTTACTGTTTAGATTTTTGAGTTCTTTGTAGATTCTAGAGATTAGGCCTCTATCAGTAGGATAACCCACAAATATTTTCTCCCATTCTGTGGGTAATCTACTGGCTTTGCTTATTGTATGCTTGTCTGTAAAGGAACTCTTTGGCTTCATGTGATCCCATTAGTTGAGTGAATGTTTAAGTTTATGAGCTACTGGGGTTTTGTTCAGGAAGTCTTTTTCCATTCCTATATCATGGAAAGTACTTCCTAAATTTTCTTCCAGTAGTATTAGAGTTTCTGGTCTTATATTGAGGTCTTTGATCCATTTGGACTTGAGTGTAGTGCATGGTGAAATGTGTGAGTCAAATTTCAGTTTCCTGCATATGGTTATCCAGTTTGTCGAGCACCATTTGTTGAAGATGCTGTCTTTTTTCCAGCCTATATTGTTTGGGCTTTTATCGAATATCAAGTAGCTATAGTTCCTTGACCCAAAGTCCGGGTCCTCAAGTCTATTCCATTGGTTTATACTCCTGTTTTTATGCCAGTACCATAATGTTTTTATAACTATGGCTTTGTAATATAGCTTTAGATCAGGTATGGTGATGCCTCCAGAGGTATTTCTTTTGCTGAGGATATGCTTGGATATGTGAGGCCTTCTGCATTCCCATATGAAATTTGAGATCATTTTTTCTATCTCTGTGAAGAACACTGTAGGGGTTTTAATTGGAATTGTATTAAATCTGTATATTGCCTTTGGTAGGATTGTCATCTTCACAATGTTAGTTCTGCCTATCCAGGAACATGGGGGGTCTGTCCATTTTCTCAAGTCCTCCTCAATTTCTTTTTTGAGTGTTTTTATGTTTTCATTGTGTGGTAGTTTGAATAGAATAGATAGGCCCCCAATATATTCAGTTGTTTATTTGTTTGTAGTTTGCCTCTCTAGCCATCTGGCTGGAGGCAATGCCATTGTGTGGATCTTAAGGTGTGGTGGTGGGTTTGAGATTTCAATCTAAAGATATGCAAAGTGTGCCTGGCTGGAGTTCCTGAAGTGTGCTGTGGCTTTTGACCTTTAGGCTTGTACTTCTCTCTCTCTGCTTGGTCCTGTAAAAGCAGGCCAGTTTCTTCTGCCATTATGGAACTTCCCCTGGATCTGTAAGCTTCAATAAATCCCTTCCTCCATAACTGTGCCTGGTCTGGAAGTTCATCTCAGCGAACCTGAAGCTGACTGCTACACATTGTATAGATGTTTCACTTCCTTGGTTAACGTTATTCCAAGGTATTTTATTTTTTTAGTTGCTATTGAAAATGGGACTATGTCCCTTATTTCTTTCTCTGTATCTTTGTCATCTGCATATAGGAAGGCTACTGATTTTTGTGCATTGATTTTGTATCCTGCTTCTTTGCTATAGGAGTTAATCACCATCAGGAGTTTTGGGATGGAGTCTCTCAGGTTTCTACCATATACAATCATGTCATCAGCAAATAAACCTAAGTTAACTTATTCCTTTACAAATTGTATCCCTTTTATTTCCTTCTCCTGTCTTATTGCTTGAGCTAGGAGTTCCAGTACTATATTGAAAACCAGAGGTGAGAGTGGACAACCCTGTCTTGTTCCTGATCTTAATGGGAATTCCTCCAGTCTCTCTCCATTAAGTATCATTTGGGCCTTTGGAACTTTGTATATTGCCTTTATTAGGTTAAGATACGAACCAACCATGCCAATTCTCTCCAATGCTTTGATCATGAAGTGATGTTATATCTTGTCAAAGGCCTTTTCTGCATCTATCGAAATGATCATGTGGTTTTTATGTTTAACCTTGTTTATGTGGTGTATTACATTGACAAATTTCCGTATGTTTAACCACCCCTGTGTTCCTGTGATGAATCCCACTTGGTCAAGGTGATTAATGCTTTTGATGTGTTGTTGGATTCAGTTTGTGAGGATTTTGTTTAGGATCTTTGCATCTAAATTCATCAGGGAAATAGGCCAATTTTCTTTTCTTGTGGCATCTCTGCCTGGTTTTGTTATTAGGGTGATACTAGCTTCATAAAAGGAGTTGGGTAGCTTTCCCTGTCCACCAGTTGTGTGGCATAGTTTGAGGAAGATTGGTTTGAGTTCTTCCACAGATGTTTGATAGAATTCAGCTGAGAAGCCATCTGGTCCTGGACTCTTCTTTTGGGGGAGGTTTTTTATTACTTTTTCAATCTCCATGAGTGTGGTGGGTTCACTGAGGTGATTAATCTGCTCTGAGTTTAGCTTTGATAGATGGTATGCATCCAGGAATTTATCCATCTCCTCCACATTATCCAGTTTCGTGGAGTAGAGGTTTTTGAAATAAGTCCTGATGATTCTCCCAATTTCCCTTATGTCTGTTGTGATGTCTCCTTTTTCATTTTGAATTTTGTTAATTTGAACCTCCTCCTTTTTTTGCTTGATCAGATTGGCCACGGGTTTGTCAATCTTGTGTAGTTTTTCAAAGAACCAGCTCTTTGTTTTGTCAATTGTCTTTATTGTTTCCTTGGTTTCCAATTCATTGATTTGTGCTCTGATTTTAAGTATTTCATTCTTTCTGGAGCTCTTTGGGTTGGATTTTTCTTGTTTCTCCAGTGCCTTTAGGTGGATGGTTAGGTTATTGAATTGGGACCTTTCTGTCTTTTTTATGAAGTCATTGAGTGCAATGAATTTTCCCCTGAGGACCGCCTTCATTGTGTCCCATAAGTTTTGGTACAATGTGTTCTCATTGTCATTCAATCCCAGAAATTTTGCAATTTCATTTTTTATTTCATCCACTATCCATTTATTGTTTAAAAGTGTGATGTTCACTTTCCAGGTGCCATTGGGATTCTTGGTGGGTCTTTTGTTGTTGATTTCTAGCAATATAGCATTGTGATCTGATATCATGCAGGGAATTATGTCAATCTTCCTAAATATGTGGAGGCAGTCTTTGTGACCCAGTATAAGGTCTATTTTAGAGAATTTTCCATGGGCTGCTGAGAAGAATGTGTAGTCTGTGGATTTGGGATGGAAAGTTCTGTAGATGTATGTTAGGTCTAAGTGATCTATGGTTTTGTTGAGCTCTCTTACTTCCTTGTTGAGTTTCTGTTTGGATGATCTGTCTATTACTGATAATGGTGTATTTAAGTCTCCAGCTATGATGGTGTTGGTGGTTATTTCTGTTTTATTGTGAAGTAGGTTTTGTTTTATGAACTGTGGTGCCCCTGTGTTTGGTGCATACAGATTTATGATTGTAATATCCTCTTGATGGATCGTTCCCTTGATAAGTAGGAAGTGGCCTTCTTTGTCTTTTTTGATTATTTTTGGTTTGATGTCTACTTTATCTGATATTAATATAGCTACACCTGCTTGTTTCTTATTCCCATTTGTCTGGAATATTTTTTTAACCCTTTCACACTGAGGAGGTGTCTATCTTTGGTGGTGAGGTGGGTTTCTTGAAGCAACAGATTGAGGGGTCTAATTTTTTGATCCATCCTGTTATCTTGTGTCTCTTGATGGGTGAATTAAGGCCATTAACATTTAGGGTAATGACTGTGTGATTTGATTTGATCCCTGCCATATTGTGATGGTAAATGTGGGTTGGTGTTTTCATGGACGTTGAAGTTTTTTGTGCCTACTCTGAGTTTGTTTGTTGTGATCTGCTTCTTGTAGGCAATTGAGTTTGATTATTTGCTTCTTCTCTGTGGAGAATTTCCTGAAATACTCTCTGTAGGTTTGGTTTTATGTTCATATAATTGTAAAGCTGAGTTTTGTCGTGGAATGTTTTTCTTTCACCATCTATTATGAGGAATTCTTTTGATGGGTATAGTAGTTTGCATTAGAAGTCATAGGTTCTTAGACTTTGCAGTGTTTCATTCCAGGCCCTTCTTGCTTTCAGGGCTTCCATTGAGAAGTCTGAAGTAATTCTGATGGGGTTACCTTTGAAGGTGGTGTGCTGTTTTTCCCTAGCTGCTCTTAGGATGTTCTCTTTGGTGTCAATGTTTAGAGTCTTAATGACAATATGTCTTGGATAGTTACTCCTTTGGTCAGTCTGTTTGGAGTTGTTGGCTTCTTGTATCTTGTTGGGGCTTTCTTTTAAGAGACTGTGGAAGTTTTCTTCAATTATTTTGTTAAATAAGTTCTCCATGCCTTTAGTCTGAATTTCTTCCCCTTCTGGTATCCCAATGATCCTGATGTTAGGACGTTAAGTGTATCCCACAATTCCGTCATGTTCTGTTCACAGGAACTTTTGAACTTACTGAAATTTTTGAACTCTCTAACTGTTTCTTCCATCTTGTCTTCCGGATCAGAGTTTCTATGCTCCACTTGACTGACTCTATTCTTGAGAGCTTCTAGAGAGTTTTGGACTTGTTCAATTAAATTTGCATTTTCTACTACTTTTCTATGTATAATTTCCATCCCTCTGTCAAGCTCCCTTTTCACATCAATTTCTGATTTTCTTGATGCTTCTTGGAATTCATCCTTGCATTTCTTTATGTCTTCATTTAGTATGGCCAGCTGATTTTTAAGGTCTTCTTTTTTTTTTCACTCTCCCTCTTTGAACTCCTTCCAATTTCTTATCTATTAGTTCTAGTTTAGTGATGCAGCATCCACATGATTATTGGTCCTTTGTTGCTTTCCTGCAAGTTCCACCAGTAGGTTGGTCAGGGTTGCATTGCTCATAGCTTCAATTTGTTGTTCTGATCCTAATGGTTCTTCTATGTTTCGAAGCTTAGACTGTAGGTCTAAGTAGGTCTGGGTGATCTAACTGGATTTTCTTGCATTTGATTTTTCATGTTATTTCTTTTGTGCTGTGTTCTGCCCATGACAGTGTGTGGGCACATAGGTGGGCATATCAGCCTGGGCTGGAGCACAATGGGCATCTGAGGCAGCCTGGGGCAGTTGCCAAGCAGCCTGGTCTTTGGCTCTCACTTGCCAAAGCCGCCTATCTACTGCCTGGCAGGGACGCCAAAGTTGCTTGATTTCTCAAGTGGTAATGTGCCAAAGCTGCCTGCGTTTGAGCTAGGAGTCGCACTGATGCACCATGCACTGAAGCAGCCCGAACTCTGGCTGGGAACACTAGGACCCGGAAGCAGTCTGTGCTCCCCCGCCACAGGACAATGGTGGACGGCCGGCGTGGCAGACAGGTAGAAGATGGCACCTGAGCTGGTAAATGCAAGAGACACAGTCTGAGCTTATGTGGCAGTTGCTGTGGGACTGAGCTCAGTCAGTAAGTGGGCGAGTGGATGAGTGTGTGGAGCAGTCTAAGCTTTCACACGCAGGGCAGATGCCGGCGGCAGCTGTGGCACTGTGGACACGGCAGTTATTTTGTGGGAGGGGTGGGCTACCCACCCGAGAGTGGATCCGTGATTCCCTGTTTCCCCTGCCTCTGTGCCCTCCCAGATTTTGCTCCCCTAAAAGCCCCAATGTACCCTTAATATCTTGCCTTTCTTTCCCCGGGATTTGCAGAGCAGCTAGGTGGTTGCCATCTTGGCCAGTAGTCCATATTTTTTTATTAGATAAAACCTTTATTTTATTTAAAAAAAAAACTGCTGGTCTGTTTGCAACAATATAGTTCTTAAACATTCTGCTCTTACATGGTTTCTCATTGGATAAAGTTTTGATAAATACTTATTTTTAAATATAAAAATTGTACCTAATTATATAAATTTTCATTGTGCTTATCAACATAATAAATAATAAATTATCAAGATTAATCAAAGTGTTTAGCTTTTTCAACCTGCCATCTTTCATTAGTTTTTCTAAAGCTGAGACCTCTTTTGATCTCTGTACCAAGTAAGTAAAAACTGTAAGCCATATTAAAGACTTATAAAAAACTTTTAAACCTGATAATTACAGTTCAAAATTAGTTGATTTATTAATCATGTTTAACTTTAGAATTATTCAAGGTATTTTGAATATTGCTTCGATACTAGTTTCTTATACTTCCTACCTTACCTAAGCAAATCGTCATATTTGTAGAAATTTCAATGAACTCTTCTTATCCAAGTTAAGAATTCCTTCTTCCTTACTTCTATAGATAGCACTCCTTGTTTCCTTACCTACCACCTATATTATTATTATTTATAACTTAGATATAATACTTATATGTTTCAGTTGTAAATGTCATGTCACATACAAGAAAATTCATATCCAGATATATAATGACTGGATCATAATGTCTAGTAGATTTCATATGATCCATGATTTTTTAGTGATGGCTGTTATAGGTATCACTGTCCTTTTGAACATTACCTATTGCAGACTCTAAGAGGAGCCTCTTAAAACATGGAACAACAGGGCTGGACGGATTGCTTAGCAGTTAAGTGCTTGCCTGTGAAGCTGAAGGACCCCTGTTTGAGGCTCTATTCCCCAGGACCCACATTAGCCAGATGAATAAGGGGGTGTATGCATCTGGAGTTCCTTTGCAGTGGCTGTAGACCCTGGCATGCCCATCCTCTCTCTCTCTCTCTCCCTCTTTCTCTCTCTGTCTATTGCTCTCAAATAAATAAATGAAAAATTTTTTAAAAAACATGGAACAACAGCTTGCCAGGTACACAAAGTGCAAAGTGATGTTTTGTAAATGGAAAACCAAAAACTGCGGCTTCCAGAAGTCATACCTGTTACTGAAAGCTCAACAATGGACTGCAGCAGCTGTGGAGAGGTTATCAGTCCAGATTTGACATTACTTGGGGCTATATTAGCCTTTTAAAATAGCCAGTCTGTGATCTTTTTCTATATATGACTTGACATCTCTGTGACCAGCAAATACACTTGTTCTGGGTTATAGTTCCTATAGATGTATTTCTATTAAGCGAGACCTATACATGAGACCTTCCTATTTCCTCTGAGGTAAAACTCATTCCCTTGTGGGCCAGGGATCCCTCACATTAACTGTTTTTCTGCTTTCCCATGTTTTGAGTCAATCTTTTATCTTCTGTTTATACAATTTGTTTCAATAGCTGCAATTCCAAGTGGTTCCAGAAGCACCCATTGCTACTTGGGATTCTGAGACTGCTTCCTGGTATATTTTTTACTTCCAGAGCCACATCTTGGGAAAAGATGAAATCCATGCCTCTGTTGCAGTCTTACTGAGACACTCACTTCCACACTCTATGATCAGAGCCATGTGATTAGAACCCTCTCCTGTAACATTCCTACCCCAGTTTCTATAGAATGACAGAGTTGAGAATGTTAGAACCAGAATGTCTCCATTTTTGGACTCTGATTTTTATTTCATTGTAACTCACAGTTTCTCAAGAATGACCCAAACCACCCCTCCCAGTGATCACTTTCTTGGAATGACCCAGACAACTCATCCCAATTATCACTTCTCTGGAATGGCCCAAGCTCTGAGGCATGGTGGATTGCCCTACAACCAAAGAATTCCAATGCCTCCACTGCCCCATAAGTATCCTCTAATCTGTAAGGGAAGTGGTTTCTAACATGCCTGGTCAGAGCCCTTCTCAGGTTTTCCTGACTAAAGCCTGTCTCCTCTACTGAGCCAAGTCTAGTCTTTCTTGTTTTGTTTCCTAACACTTGTGACTTGGGCACTTGTGGAGATGAATGTCTTCACTTTTTTTTTTAAGTCTTGAAAAGATTATTTTTGTGAAATAGAGGTTTTAGATGCAATAACAACACTTAATGCATATTCTTTTAGGTATTAATACCAGCATGCAATTACAGTGCTATACTACTAGAGCATTGACATCTATAAATAAGAGTAACAATTTTAATCACATTAAAAATAAGATAAATTGCAATGGTAGTGATAGGAAACAGAAATTGCACAGGCAGTTAGGGTAACAGAACCCCAAAAGTGAATAGTTTCTTTCATTGACTAAAAGCGGAAAATGCAGACTAAAAACCTGCAAGGAGAACCTGGACATTTTCTCCTAATCTCTTTCTTCCCTGGAAAGTTACGCCTTCCAGGAATGATTTTTAGATTACGTTTATGCTCTTCCTAAATGACAGATACCTTGATCCTTATCTATTGCCCATTTTACAGAAAATTGTAAAATCTGATCTTTGTCATGACATATAGAAACCAGTGTCATTTTCCATTAAAAAAAAAAAAAAACAGCCTGAGTCTAAGTGGGCTTTTCAAACCCTCTATGCAAGAGCTCTGCCTTGCTTTCTTCTCTTACTTTCTAGGCTTAAGCTCCCCCTTTCTTCTTCCTCCTAAAATTCTAAGCTATAATTAATCTCTCAGAACCTTATCTTCTGGTCTGTGGATTTCGTTCATAGAATTCATAAGATAAGAATCCAGGAATACCCCAAAATTATTGGTGCATTGGCATATATTGGTTCATTGCCAGAAAGACCCCAAAATTCCTGTACCAGTAGAAACAGTAAACCTAAAAATACTATGACAAATAAAAAATAAGAAAGGATGAAAAAAATAAGAGAGGAAAAAGAATAGCTAAGTCCATCAACAATAACAACAATAAAAAGCCAAAAAACAATTTATTTATTTATTTATTTATTTTTATTTTTTTTTAGTTTTATGCAATATATTTAGTGTGCCTGAATTTTTTTTTGTGGCACATTCCTTTATTTATTGTTTTTCTTTTCTTCTGTTTTTATTTTATTTTAGTTTTTACAGTCAGTTTGGTACCATTATTAGGCTCATCCATGACCTACCCCTCCCCTTAGCCCCTCCTTGTTGAGGTATATGGGTCATGCATTGTGGAGTTAGCCCACAGTTATGGGTAAGCTAATTGTCTCTGCATATCATGACCCAACATGTGGCTCTGACATTCTTTCCACCCCCTCTTCCACAAAATTTCCCTGAGCCATGTTGGGTCTGCTTCAGTGATGAGGTGTTGGGGGCCTCTGAGGCTCTGGCTCTCTGATTTGGTAGGAGTTGATTTTTCTCTGTGCTGAACTCCTTCCCCCTTGTGCTGGTATCCGGTTCATCAGGAAAACAGCGCCCTTGTTTGTTTCTCCAATATTTCTTAGTTTCAGCCGGGGCCCTTTTGAGGTATAATGGGGTGGCTCCCTCCTTAGGATCTACATCTATCTGAAAAAGAGAAGCAGATTCTCCAACAGAGAGTAAGTTAGTGTCAGGACAAATGAGATAACCCTTTTTTTATATAGAGAATTTAATAGGTGTAGGCCCTCTTGTAGCCCCTGATTGATGGTAGCTTGATATTGGAGAGTGGGTTTATGTTTGGATATGGTTCTGACTTGTTTCCCAGCTCCAGCTATGGGTCTCATACCAGTGAGGGGATCAGTTAGCCAAATTGAGAGCAGTTGGTTCCCCACCATGGTTGTGTGCCACCACTGCACTTGTGTAGGCATCACAACAAGTTATTTGCTGCTAAGTAGGTTAGACCATGCGTTGCTTCGACAGATATTGGTCAATTTCCCCCAGTCGCCCATGTAGCACCTTCTGGCACTAGATACGCTGACTGTCTGGGGACTGATTCTCTTCCAACTTCTAGCCATGCCATTCTAATTTGCATGTCAATCACATAAGGTGTCTTCAGCAGTAGGGTCTTATCACTAGCCTTTGGTGGGTCATCAAGTACTCTGACAGAAATCTGTCTGTCTTTTAGGAAACCTTGTAGGTCTCTCTGATCAAAAGCTCATTGTGGATGATAGCCCCATGCTGGTTCTGGGAGTTACATGTCAGTGCCCACTAAGAAAATGAGGAAAAAGATAACTAATATACAAGAGTTAGAGATAAAAGAGAGAGAGGGGGGGAGGGGAAGTGAGGGAGGGAAGATGTAGAAGATTAAGATTAGTCTTGATCATACCCTCTCCAGTGTCTTGTGGTTCAGGTGTTCTCTGTAAGGGCCTGGTGAAGGATCAGCCATTTGGTCTGCCTTTTAGTAAGTAGAAAATTATGGTACCATTGCCATTTGGGTCTAGATTTGTGTTCAAAAAACATTTTAAAAGAAATCACAGTGTATATTAGTGAGGTTCTGGTCTTGAGGTCCTTTATTTCTCCCTCCAGATTGTAGTTTGTATTAAAGGTGCCTAAAATTTGCCAGATTATGCTAAGTTTAAGTGATTTGGTTGTTCATAAGAAAGAAAATTCTGCAGTAAATTTTTTGCCAGTTCTCTGGCATGAGAAGCCCTCCCCCTTGGGCCTGACACAAACCAGCATCCTGAGGATAGAGGATATGAGATTAGAGTTCCCCGGTAGGGCTTTGGGTGGGCTGGATAAATGTGAAAGTACTGACCACCTGAGAATTTGATTGTGATAGCCGGGGGTGCTGAGCTTCCCTGAAATTGCCTGAGGAGGGTATCTGCCTTCTACCAGCAGAGACCAGCTCAGAATTTCCAAACCCTGCTGCATTTGGGCCCAAAACATAAACTTACCCCATGGATATTATTCTTTTCTCCTGACCCCTTAGGTTGCTTCCTCATGAGGCTGGTCTCACTTATGAAATGTATACAGCATTATTTTTGTCAAAGAGCCACTGGGGCCCTGAGAAGAAGGCGGTTGCTTATCAGGGGAGTGGCTTGCTAGTGATTGCAGATCTGGGAAGTTTGCTGTAGTCTTTTATTGCAAAAGCCCCTTCAGAATGCCATTGCAGGCTTTTCTGTGATTCCTCTGGACATCTGGAAATAAGCTCTCCATTGTCAGAGGGTAATCATACAGTAACCACAGCACTAGATGGAGCTCAGACAGTAGGACTGTGCCTGCTGAATTGAGGCAGGTTAGGGGAAGGCGTCCTGTGGGCGATCAGCTAAAATATCCAGACCTTTCATCTGGCACTTGCCTGCGGTCTACTGGTGACTTTTCAGTTTCATATAAGCCTTGCCAGTGGCACCTGAAGCTGGAGCCTCAGGCAGTTTCCACTGTGGTAGAGAATTCCAAGTGTAGCTTGCATCTGCCCAGAGAGACCAGACATTACTAACTGCATTTTGCAGATAACAATCTCTTGAGTTCTGGTCTCTCTGTCTTTCTCTTTGCTTGGTATCACTTCTCCATGATTTTCTGGGGTTCTTCTTCAGTTTCCCTCTTTGGCACAGAGGTTTAAAGGTCTTATTTTGATTGCACAGTGATTGAGCATATAATTATAATTAATATTTGATCTGACTGAATTCAATAACTTGAAATTGAATGAAATGCAGCAGATATGTTTTGCTTGAAGTTGAAAAATAGGAGATCAAAATTGGCTTCTGAGAATAACAAGACCCCAAATGAATGACTTTGTCTTGGCTAAACACTGGAATTGGGTTCATACGGGAGAATCTAAGTCACTTTGCTACATGTCATAAATATCAAAAATGTCTGCAATTTTCTTATTTCTAACTTCTGGGGGAGTCCTTCCACCCACTTCTGAGAATGCCTTTCCTAGAGAACTGAGTTTTCTGGGAAAATTTCCCTTTTCCAGAAATCCTGATCCCAGACACCTTATGTCTGTACTGGGCTGACTGGAGCAGTTGCTCATCCAGGGCTCCCATAAAAGACCTCCAACCTCAGTGCTGGGGGTGGGGGGAGAGAGCTTCCCAAACCCCTTTCTTGATTTCATCTAACTCCCAAAACATCTTTCTGTACTTTCATCTTTTCACCTAAAGAAAGAACTTTCTCCTTCACATGTATGCATTGATAGCATCACTACTCATACTTTAGAGCAGCTATTTAGTAAAATAATGGCTACTTGAATACAGGTACTGTAATACCAAAGCACTTCATCTGATAACAGCAGAAATTACTAAATGACTAATGGGTGGGTAGCAGATAGAGCACCAATACACTGAGCAAATGGACTATTTGTGTCCCAAGTGGGGTAGAGCATAACATTATGAGACAATGAATAGTGTGAAACTTAAAACTGATAATTTTTTTTGTTTTTTGAATTTCTTATTTAATGTTTAGCCTATGGTTGACCATAGATAATTGAAACTCCTGAAAGTAAAATTATAGATAAGGACAGACATTTTCATACCATTCTTGCACAATGATTTTTATTAACCCAGCACAATGAAGATTCCTCCTTGCCACAAATCACTCAAAGATGACAGAGAAAAGCTAATGACTAATATTGCACATGAACATAGGAAACATTTTTAAACATTAGCAATTAATAACTGGTTTTCTAATAAAAAGATAATGAACTGCGATTAAAAAGTGTCCACACAAGAAATCAGTTTCCTTAACATTCAAAAATCAGTGTAAACCTTTTCCCTTAAAAATGATAACAAGAGAAATAATACATTCGTATCTCTAAAGTCAACTGAATTCTGACAAAGTATTTAAAAGAACTCAAAGAGAAAAAAAATGTTCAATAAATTGTGCTAAATGTACAACTGAACATTCTATGTGACACATAGATTATACACAAATTCTGAAGCACAGAAAAATATCCTGAAGACCTTGATACAGGCATAGAATTTTGTAAGAAATTAGTGATAAAAGAGAAAAGACTGATAAATGTCATCAAAATGTTTTAAAAACTCTTTGACAATTTTTACACATGAACATAATACAATTTTATCATAATCTCTTCCAATTGTCTTCTTTTATACTCTCTCACCCAACCCTTCCCATTGAGCCCGTTCTTCTTCCCAACCATTGGATCTTCTGTTTGATTTTTTTTTTCATTTTCCCTCCTTCATCATTTATATTGAAGTGTTGATAGGCTTGATATTGTTCAGGTTTTGTGGCAGCAACCCACAGCCACTATGAGGTCATCAGTTGGTCACTGCATGTATGGAGGACGGTGTCTCAAAGTACTCCTCCTCATCCTCTGGCTCTTACATTCTTTCCATGTCCTCTTCCACAAGGTTCTCTGAGCCTTAGAGGGCATGGGACACATGTCTCATTTAGTGCTGAACATTAAATAGTTACTTTTTTTCTACCTCCAGTGTCTACCAACAGCTACAAAAAGGAGCTTCTCAGACTGAAGATAAGAACATCACTAGCCTATGGTTATAAATATAATTTTTTGTATTTTTTATGAGAGAGAGGGTGAAAGAGCAGGAGAGTGAGAGAATTGGCATGCCAGGGCCTCCAGCCACTGCAATTGAACTCTAGACATGTGCATCATCTTGTGTGCATGTGTGACCTTGCTCACCTGCATCACCTTGTGCATCCTGCTTATGTGGGACCTGGACAGTCAAACATGAGTCCTTAGGCTTTGCAGGCAAGTTCCTTAATCACTAAGCCCTCCCTCCAGCCCTGTAATATAAACATTTAAAGGATAATGTGATGAGCACATCATATCCATTTAGTCAAAACACAGTAGTAGCTTCTCTAGAGTCTATGACCTTTTCAGCCATAGGATTTTAACTAGGTTCTACATACCAGGCATGGATTTTCTCCTGTGGAGAAGGCCTCAGATCCAACAACAGAGCAAATGGTTATTTTCATAACCATCATGCCACTATTTTAAAACTTTTTCATTAAAAATATCGCTAAAAATGACAAATCATAGCCAGGTACGGTGGTCCATACCTTTAATCCCAGTACTCAGGAGGCAAAAGTAGGAAGATCACTGTGAGTTTGAAGCCAGTCTGAGACTACATAGTGAATTCTAGGTTAGCATGGGCTAGAGTGAATCCCTGTCTCAAAAAAAAGACAAATTAATCCATAAAATCATAAAATGATAGAATATATTTTTAGAATAAACAAAATGGAGGAGTATTAAGAATAAAAAGGGACACCTACAAATCAAAAGCAAAGTATGAAACAAAATAGATAACAGATAATAATGGTGAGGAAAAGGAACAATGTACTTGGGCCTCTCATGAAGGAAGCACACAGCAAGGGTACTCTTACATCTCTTTTTTATTGAAGATGAAGACAGAGCAGAAGTCAGGGAAGTTTTCATTGCTCTGTCCCATCTCTTGAACTATAATACCCCTTTTTAGGTTTCACTTTTCTATAATCAACTGGGGAATTTCTTCTGGACTATACATGGAAACTCAGGCATCTTTAGACAACCCATGAAATGGATTCTGGTTGAATGAAAGTACCTTTATTTGAAGGTAACTTATTAAAGACAATATCCTGTTTTGTTACTTCTTTCAAACTATTTTATCCAATTAATTGAACATTTCTCCAAGAATAGGTTCAGCCAAAATTGTCATTGCCCTGCCAATATAAATACTTAATTTCAGAGAAAGGAAACTGTCCAGGGCTCTGTGAACTTGGAAGAACTGGTACCATGATGAATCAAACAGAGAGGCTTACAACAGACTCAACTTTAGAGGACCTTTTCTGAGCTCATGCCATTCAATGCTGAGTGAGGTAATTTCTCATTAGTGTTTCCAGCTGAGTTTTACACAAAATTATTACACTCTGCTATCCCACCCTGAGAATATATACAGTTCTTGGACTGGAAATAAAGACTCCAGCTCCCTCAGTTTAGTTGCTTGCGTTTGATGTGTTCTCCAATCACATTCTTCTAGCTCTACCAAACTGAATGAAATATTTCCACTGCTGTCCCTAAGGATATTAGAGCAAATGAGGTGGTCAGACTGTCATATATATCTGTGATTCTTTCTAATGGAGTTGAATTTGAAGATGGAAAAGTACTGCAAATGCGAACATATGAAATCTGTTCTAAAATGTTGAGAATGGGGAAGTTGCAGCACTACTCAGCATGGTCCCAGGACCTAAGTCTTTGCTTCCTTCCTTCCTTCTTTCCTTCCTTCCTGGTTTATTCCCTTATTCATTCCATAAATAATTCCTAGTAATGCTGTGAACTAAACTGTGTATTTAGAGTCAGGAAGGCATGCTCCTTTCTTTCAAATAGCATAGTAGGGTTGACAAATAAGTGAAGCAATGAGAACCTAGTAATATATAATCAATAATATTGTATAGTACATTGAAATAGAGAATAATTACAGTTAAGAGAAACACATTATAATTGGTAATATACAGGTGGCACCTAACTCAAACCTCAAGCTAATAAGAGAATAATTTAAAAGTGACAAGCCCTTTGAATTGAACAGTTTTTAAGAATGCCTTAATGTTGGCCAGTCAAAGAAGAAAGGAAAGTTTTCATGTAAGATAGATAAGTATATAAGAGGCTTGGAAGACATTAAATTGTATGTGAGGAACTAGAATGAGATATCATACCTAGGGAGAAATGTATATAAAGAGCAAGTACTCTGTCAGACACTAGTATTGAAAAATGCTTTAGAAAGCAATGTAGAAAGATACACAGGAAAACATCTAGGTATTCTTTCTTTAGGAAGGTAGTAAAAGGACTTCCTAAGTGAGCAGAAATAAGGAAAGGGAAAATTCTTCTGACATTTCTGACCTGTAGTAAGATGTAATGACCTAGATTTTCCTTTATATGGCCAAAGTCAATCTGAAGAGATTGTTCCAAGCCAAGGGAAAGTTATTCACGTTGGGGTCCTTTCAACCCTAAGCAGCCTAGCCAACTTCTTTCACAACACAATCACTCACTATTAGAATGCGAATTACCAGATTGCTTTTGAAAATGGGATCATTTTATTAGCTGAGATTTTTCTGGACAAGTAATCACTCTTTTAATCAGTTTTCTTTTTCACTTATGTATTTATTTTATCTAATTTTTGAATCAGGGTCTCACTCTAGCCTAGGCTGGACTGGAATTTACTATGCAGTCTCAGGCTGGTCTTGAACTCATGGTGAACCTCCTACCTCTGCCTGCCAAGTTTTGGCATTAAAGGTGTGTGCTACTACACCTGTCTTTAATCAATTTTCTATAGAATCTTTCTTGCAAGTTGATGTAATTTTTGAGTGAAGTGGTTAGCATACACAAAGCCTTGATTTCTATCCCCAGTACCTGGTGTGGTAATACACATATGTAATTCCAGAATTCAGGAGGATCAGAAGTTCAACTTCATTCTTAGTTATGTAGTGAGTTTGAGGCTAGTTTCAGCTACATGAGATGATGTCTTTAAAAAAATGATATAAAAATTGGGCCCAGAAATACTTAACTTGGGAAGATGGCAGCTATCTCTGTGTTTGAGGCACCAGTTGGAAGCTTTTCTTTTGATAACTGCTGCAGGAATGCCATCTTGGAAGCTGATTTTGCAAAGAAGGAGTTAAGCTTCCAAAAGCCAGGAAACTGGCATGACCATCATGGGGGTGGTCTATAAGGATGGCATAGTTCTTGGAGAAGATACAAGAGCAACTGAAGGGATGGTTGTGGCTGACAAGAACTGTTTAAAATTTCACTTCATATCCCCTAATATTTATTGTTGTGGTGCTGGGACAGCTACAGACAAAATCATGACAACCCAGCTCATTTCTTCCAACTTGGAGCTCCACTCCCTCTCCACTGGCCACCTTCCCAGAGTTGTGACCACCAATCAGTTGTTGAAGCAGATGCTTTTCAGGTATTAAGGCTGCATTGGTGCAGCCCCAGTTTTAGGGGGACTAGATGTTACTGGACCTCAGCTCTATAGCATCTATCCTCACAGATCAACTGATAAGTTGCCTCATGTCACCATGGGTTCTGGTTCCTTAGCAGCTATGGCTGTGTTTGAAGATAAGTTTAGGTCAGATATGGAGGAGGAAGATGCAAAGCAGCTGTTAAGTGAAGCCACCTCAGCTGGCATCTTGAATGACCTGGGGTTTGGAAACAACATTGATTTGTGTGTCATCAGTAAGAGCAAGCTGGTCTTTCTTCGCCCATACTCAGTGCCAAACAAGAAGAGGACCAGGTGTGGCCAGTACAGGTGTGAGAAAGGGACCACAGCTGTCCTCACTGAGAAAGTCCACATTGGAGATTGAGGTGCTTGAGGAGACTGTCTGGACAATGGACACTTTGTGAATGATACTAGGAGTATCTGGTTACTGTGATAGAAGACTGGAGGCACCAGAGGTCCCCCATAAGACATGCATTTGTCTTGTGTTCACTGAGTGAAAACTCAATAGAAGGAAAGAAAGAAAAAGAAAAAAAATGATATAAAAACTTGTACAATGTTTTTTTGTGTTGCTCTTTTATTTTATTTCATTTTATTTTATTTTCCTTTATTAGTTAGTTTTGTATTCAGCAAATACAGTCAGTTTGGTACCATTATTAGGATCATCCGTGACCTACCCATTCCCCTTGGGCCCTCCTTGTTGAGGTATATGGGTCATGCATTGTGGAGTTAGCCCACAGTTATGGGTAGGATAAATGTCTCTGCATATCATGACCCAACATGTGGCTCTGACATTCTTTCTGCCCCCTCTTCCACAAAATTTCCCTGAGCCATGTTGGGTTCATTTTTGGTCTGCTTCAGTGATGAGGTGTTGGGGGCCTCTGAGGCTCTGGCTCTCTGATTTGGTAGGAGTTGATTTTTCTCTGTGTTGATCTCCTTCCCCCTTCTGCTGGTATCCGGTTCATCAGGAAAACAGCACCCTTGCTTGTTTCGCCAATTTTTCTTAGTTTCAGCCGGGGCCCTTTTGAGGTATGATGGGGTAGCTCTCTCCTTAGGATCTACATCCATCTGAAAAAGAGAAGCAGATTCTCCAACGGAGAGTAGGTTAGCACCAGAACAAAAGAGATAACCCTTACTTTTTATAATGAATTTAATATGTGTAGGCCCTCTTGTAGCCCATGATTGATGGTAGCTTGATAATGGCGAGTGGGCTTATGTTTGGATATGGTTTTTATTAGCATGCAGAGTTATATTCCATTATGCTGTACTTCAAACAATTTTTATTTTTTCTCTTCCCTGCTTTTCCTCCTCCATTCCCTATTGTTCTCTCCTCCTACCATAGACTCCTTTCCACTTTCATCCTGTATTTTTCTTTTTGTCCCCCCATCTCATTATCTCTTGTTCCTCTATCTTGATTCATATTCTATACTCACTTTCAGTAAAGTTGCAGGATACAAACAATGGACGTGCTGAGAAAGAAGTTAAGAAAAATAACCCATTTACAATAATTATCAAAAAGTACCGAGGTATAAACATTACCAAGGATGTGAAAAATCTCTACAGAGAAAACTTTAAGACAATACCAAAGAAACTATACCACACATTGGAGAGATCTTCCATGTTTTTGGATTGGTGGAATCAATATTGTAAAAATGGCTGTCATCTATAGATTCAATTCAATTCTCATCAAGCTCCCAATGACATTTTTCTCAGAACTAAAAAAAAAAAAAAAAAATCCAATGATTCATATGATAGCACAGAAGACCATGCAGAGCCAAAACAAACCTAAGTATAAAGACACTGCTGAGGTATCAGAATTCCTTATCTAAAGGGATAGTAAGAGCAAGAAATAACAAAAATAGACACAAAAACCATTGGAATACAATACCAGGGCCTAGATATTATCTTCTAATTTAAATATGTAAAGAACTTAAATACCATGCTTACTAGAAACAAGCATTGCATGGTAATAACACTTATTTAGATTCCTACTGGCTATAATCAGAGAGATTTGTTTGTTTTTTTCTTTGACTGTTTCTTTTTTAAGACTCATTTCCTTGTTCTAGAATTCAGCAGATTACCTGCATCATCATCAAAACCCAATTAACAAGTATTGCATAGTCTTCCTATCATCTGTCTCCTACTATTAACTGTATGTAAAGATAAGATTCTTCTGTCAAATTTTGATTGATTTGGCTCTGGTCATTGAAGTTTCACTCTTCTAGAAAAAATAACTGGTATGACAACTACCTAGAATAAACATGAAACATGAAAATCACTGTGCCTCAGTGTTTAATCACACAATTCATGCTACATAAGTATTCAAGGACAGCATGAAAATGGTTGGAGGATTTCCAGGTGTTTAAAGCATATATAGCAGAAATCATTTAGAAAAATAAAACAACTTTAATAAGGAGTGCTCTGAGGTTGCTATAGTAACGTACAGTGGGGTTTAGGGTCTTTCATATATATTCCCCAAAGGACTCTAAAAGGAAGAAAACTGAAGTCAAGATCTAAAGAGGAATGTAAGGGACAAAGAGGAAAATTCCAATAAATAGGGTGATATGCAGGCATCTTAGGGTGATCAGGAGATGGTTTAAACCCTCCAGCAAGCCAGATTCTTAATTGAAGTGGCAGAAAACTGAGAAAGCTGTGATGCAGAGTTTGGGTGATTTGTACATCCCTCTAGATAAGCATAGTATCTTGACACTATCACATCACAGATAATAAGGCTGGAAATTCAGGGAAGAGTTTAGCTGCCAGAGAAATGAGAAATGGGAGATATGGGCAAGTGTGAAAAGAAAGCAACTGTCATTGTCCATTGTATAGGCAGTTGTCATGTTTCAGATGCTATAGTAGAGACATGGATACAGAGAGAAATTCAAGAGAAGCACTAGCCCCCAGAAAGAGATACACATCAATTAAACCAATATTTATACTTTATCATGATAAATGAGATAACATCTATTTGCCAAGTACTTTCTATATAACAATAACCAATGCTTTATGTATATGAGCCTGTTATAGTCCCACAAAGCCCTACATCAGTAAACAAAATAGAACATATTACACGTTGTGTAACCAAAAGAATTTAATGTTAAAACTAGCTACAAGATTAATAAGAAAGCTAAATAACAAAACATAGAATGGTAAGGCCACTCAAAGACCAACATAAAGATGTAACCACAACGAGGCATGACTGGGTTGAGTATAACTAGAGCCAGGCAGTAGTACAACCAGCAGACTAGATGCACATGGACAGACTACCCATAAGGAAAGGTACCACACAAAAATACCACAATTACTTATCTTTTATCTTTTTTATCCCTTTAGCATCTTTCCAGTGTCAATCATGCACAAAGTACATCATTTAGGGAATGTCATTGCTTCCTATTAATAGAAGAACCCAAGTCCCCTGGGATTACTGCACTTGCCCAATGTCACTCAATAATTGGCAGAACCATTATTCAAACTATAAACTTTCTAGTTCAATTAAAGTCTTTCTTACAACAGCTCCTATTGGTCATAGAACATGGATAGGTAAAAACTGCAGAAGAGAAAAAAATGCAGGGAATCTTAATGAAAGCAAGGATATGAAAGGAACAAGGGAAGGAATTAAAGGTGGGCAGAATCTGAATAATTTTAAAAAATGAACTTATTGAGATCCCAACAAAAGTCCTTTTTCAAATTCTTCTTTTGCAATGGAAATTCCACTTATACTTTGATCTTTGACCTAGACCCATACAATTAATTCCACATCATATTTCTGCATATTACTCTCCAAGGAGAATCAAGTTTACACTTCCCCCCAATCCAAACCATAACAGTACTTAATTAGGTGATAATTTATGTAGTACTTAGCATGAACTTTTGGCACTTGCTGGAGAAGGCTGTACAAGTGTACATGTATTATCACCTGACTACATCAATAAATGGGGCCTGGGCATTGGCAAGGTGTCTTGGGCTTTACAAGGTATCAAATGACTTTTATAACCCTGTAGTACCTGGCTTTCTAGTAGGCAGAACTGTCTCTAGTGTGCATTAATATACTGAATATTATGCCCATATGCAATTAAAACACCAATTCTAAGCACTTCAAAACAACAAGGAACTTGGAAAATTGGAGAAACAGATGTTGGATGAATAGAAGGCTTTCTCAGAGACCATCACTCAACTTCAGAAAATGGGGCAGCAGGGGAAGGGAAGCATTCAACCTTAGTTGGTGGAAAATAAACAGAACATTCCCTACTAGCAGATAGCATCTCTGGTGGTAAGGAGGCTGTGACAAGAGCTCAGAAACAGACCACTTTCCACCTTACTTGAGACTGAACCAGAGAAGAATTCTTTTTTTATTTATTTTTTATTAACAACTTCCATGATTATAAAAAATACCCCAGGGTAATACCCTCCCTCCCCCCCATTTTACCCTTTGAAACTCAATTCTCCCCATCTCAATCAGTCTCTCTTTTATTTTGATGTCATGATCTTTTCCTCCTATTATGATGGTCTTGGGTAGGTAGTGTCAGGCACTGTGAGGTCATGGATATCCAAGCCATTTTGTGTCTGGGAGGAGCACATTGTAAGGAGTCCTACCCCTTCTTTGGCTCTTACATTCTTTCCGCAACCTCTTCCGAAATAGACACTGAGCCTGGGAAGTTGTGATAGACATATTGCAGTACTGAGTACTCTGGTCACTTCTTTCCAGCACCATGATGCCTTCTGAATAATCCCAAGGTCACTGCCATCTGAAAAGAGAAGATTCTTTACCAAAAGTGAGAGCAGCATTAATATAAGGGTATGAACATTAAGAGAAGTGCTTACTGGGCAGTTTGATAAGCATAGTATATACATTTAGCCAGACAGCAGCAGACGATACACCACTAGGGCTCATGACTAGTCCTGTTTTAAGTTTTCAGTATCAAGGATATATTCCCTCCCATGGAGCGGGCCTCCAATCCAATTAGAGGGCAGTTGGTTTCCACCATGACAGACGTGCCACTATTCCACCTGTTGGCTCTTTTGGCCTGGCTGGCCAAATATAAGTCTTTCAGAGTCTACTGTTGAGTATCTTCACTGGTGATTTCTCTTTCTCCCATTGAACTGCATGCAGAATGGCTTCTTACAGCTTTCTGTCAGCTGGTCTACATGGAGGAGGTTATCAGCTCAGTTCCAGCAGGATTTCTCAGTGGCTTTGCAGCCCAAGTATGTGGAGTCTTCAATAATAGGGACTTACCACCTATTCCTGGTGGGAAACCAGGGGCCTCGGCAATGGCCTGTAATGTTTTGGGGCATCAGGGTCCTCCTTGGCCAACAACTCACTGAAGTTATCCCATTCCTGGCACTGAAAATTTTCTAGCAACAATCTATGGCTCCTGAGTGTTTCATTGTCCAAAAAAATAGGTTTTCATATGATTTAGTTATATCCTCTTAGATTTTGATTAGCCCTCCCTCCACCTTTCCTTTACTCAATCTCTTCGCCTGACCTCAGTTGGGCCTTTTCACCCCATTAAGCTATTCTTCTACTTACTTATATACAATACCATCCTATTAACTACCTCCCCCCCTTCCTTTCTCTTCCCTTTATATCTCTTTTCTAGTTTACTGGCCTTTGCTACTGAGTTTTCTTCCTACTCACACAGAAGTCCAATCATCTGTAGCTAGGATCCACATATGAGAGAGAACATGTGATTCTTGGCTTTCTGGGCCTGGGTTACCTCACTTAGTATAATCCTTTTCAGATCCATCCATTTTCCTGCAAATTTCATAACTTTGTTTTTCTTTACTGCTGAATAGAACTCTATTGTATAAATGTGCCATATCTTTGTTATCCACTCATCAGTTGAGGAACATCTAGGCTGGTTCCATTTCCCAGCTATTGTGAATAGAGCAGCAATAAACATGATTGATCAAGTATCTCTAAGGTAATGATATGAGTCCTTAGGATATATGCCTAGGAGTGCTATACCTGGGTCATATAGTAGCTCTATTTTTAGCTGTCTTAGGAAGCTCCACACTGATTTCCACAATGGCTGTACCAGACTGCATTCCCACCAACAGTGCAGACGGGTTCCACTTTTTCCACATCCCTGCCAGCATTTATGGTCATTTGTTTTCATGATGGTAGCCAATCTGACAGAAGTGAGATGGAATCTCAACGTAGTGTTAATCTGCATTTCCCTGATGACTAGGGATGTAGAACATATATTTAGATGTTTATATGCCATCCATATTTCTTCCTTTGAGAACTCTCTATTTAGTTCCATATCCCATTTTTGAATTGTTGTTTGATTTCTTATTATTTAATTTTTTGAGTTCTTTGTATATCCTAGATATGAATCCTCTATCAGATGTATAGGTGGCAAAGATTTTTTCCCATCCTGTAGGCTGCCTCTTTGCTTTATTCACAGTGTCCTTTGCCATGCAAAATCTTTGTAATTTTATGAGGTCCCAGCAGTTAATCTCTGGCTTTATTGCCTGAGCAATTGGGGTTATATTTAGAAAGTCTTTGCCAAGACCAATATGTTGAAGGGTTTCCCCTACATTTTCCTTCATAGCAGTTTCAGAGTTTCAGGCCTGATGTTAAGGTCTTTAATCTATTTGGACTTAATTCTTGTGCATGGAGAGAGAGAAGAATCTATTTTCATCCTTCTACATATACATATCCAGTTTTCCCAGCACCATTTGCTGAAGAGGTTATCTTTTCACCAATGAGTATTTTTGGCATTTTTATCAAATATCAGGTGACTATAGCTACCTGAACTTACATCTGGGTCCTCTATTCTGTTCCATTGATCTACATGTCTGCTTTTGTGCCAGTGCCATGCTGTTTTTGTTACTATGGCTCTGTAGTATAGGTTAAAATCAGGTATGGTGATACCACCAGCCTTATTTTTGTTGCTCAGTATTGTTTTAGTTATTCAAGATATTTTGTCATTCCAAATGAATTTTTTGATTGTTTTTCTATTTCCGTGAAGAATGCCATTGGAATTTTTATGGGGCTTGCATTGAATGTGTAGATTGCCATTTTCACAGTATTGATTATTGTGATCCAAGTACAAGGGATGTTTTTCCATTTCCTAGCATCTTCTGCAATTTCTCACTTGAGAGTTTCAAAGCTTTCATTGTAGAGATCCTTCATTTCCTTGGTTAGGGTTATTCCAAGGTACTTTATTTATTTATTTTTTTGACCCAATTGTGAATGGGAGTGATTCTCTGATTTCATCCTCTGTGTGTTTGTTGTTAGCATATAGGAAGGCTACTGATTTCTGTGTATTTATTTTGTATCCTGCTACATGGCTATAGGTGTTTATCAGCTCTAACAGTTTGCTGGTAGAGTCTTTAGGATCCTTTATATATAGAATCATGTCATCTACAAATAATGATAACTTGATCTCTTCCTTTCCAATTTGTATCCCTCTTATATGTGTCTCTTGCCTTATTGCTATGGCTAAGACTTCCAGTACTATATTAAATAAAAGTGGGGACAGTGGAAATCCTTGTCTTGTTCCTGATTTTAGTGGAAAAGCTTCCAGTTTTTCCCCATTTAGTAATATGTTGGCTGTAGGCTTATCATAAATAGCCTTTATTATATTGAGATATGTTCCTTCTATTCCCAGTCTCTGTAGGACTTTTATCATGAAGGGATGTTGAATTTTGTCAAACGCTTTTCTACATCTAATGTGATGATCATGTGATTTTTTTTGTCCTTCAGTCCACTTATATAATGTATTACATTTATCGATTTGTGTATGTTGAACCATCCTTGCATCTCTGGGATAAAGCCAACTTGGTTGGGGTGAATGAACTTTCTGATATATTCTTGTATTCTGTTTGCCAATATTTTGTGGAGAATTTTTCCATCTATGTTCATGAGGGAGATTGGTCTGTAATTTTCTTTTTTTTTTTGTTCTATCTTTCCCTGGTTTTGGTATCAGGGTGATGCTGGCTTTGTAGAAGGAGTTTGGTAGGATTCCTTCCTTTAGGACTTTATGGAAAAGCTGAAGAAGCAATGGTGTTAGTTCTTTCCTGAAGGTCTGGTAAAAATGACCAGTGAATCCATCTGGGCTTGCACTTTTTTTAGTTGGGAGATTTTTTGATAACTGCTTGGATCTCCATACTTGTTAGGGTTTATTTAAGTGATTAATCTAATCTTGATTTAATTTAGGTAGGTCATATAAATAAAGGAAATCATCCATTTCTTTAAGATTTCCATACTTAGTGGAGTATATTTTTTTATAGTATGTCCCTGTGATTTTTTGAATTTCTCTGGTATCTGTTGTGATGTTGCCTTTTTCATCTCTAATTTTATTAACTTGTGTCTCTTCTCTCTTTCTTTTGGTCAGATTTGCTAAGGGTTTATCAATCTTGTTTATCCTTTCAAAGAGCCAACTCTTTGTTTCATTGATTCTTTGGATTTTTTTTTTTTTTTTTGGTTTCTATTTCATTAATTTCTTTCCTAATATTTATTATTTCTTCCCATCTACTAATTTTTGGTTTGCCTTGTTCTTCTTTTTACAAGGCTTTAAGGTGAAGCATTAGGTCATTTACTTGAGACCTTTATAATTTCTTAATATAGGCACCTAAAGCTGTAAATTTACCTCTTATGACTGCCTTCATTGTGTCCCAAAGGTTTTGGTATGTGGTGTTCTCATTATCATTTGACTCTGAATTTCTTGATTTCTTCATTGACCCATTCATCACTTAGTAGTGTATTGCTTAGTTTCCATTATTTTGTGTATGCTCTATAGCTTTTCTTGCTATTGATTTGTAGTTTGATTCCATTGTGGTCACATAGAATGCCAGGAATTATTTCAATTTTCCTGTATTTGTTATGATATGTTTTCTGTCCTAATATATGATCTATCTTACAGAATGTTCCATGTGCTGCTGAAAAGAATGTATATTCTGTAGCATGTGGATGAAATGTTCTGTATATATCTGTTAGGTCCATTTCTAATATGACCTCATTTAATCCAGATTAAATCTCTGTTCATTTTTTGTTGGGATGACCTGTAAATTTATGAGAGTGGGTTGTTGAAGTCACCTACTACCACTGTGTTTGGTGTTATCTGTGACCTTATTTCTAATAGCGTTTGTTTAATGAATTTGGGAGCACCCATGTTAGGTGCATATATGTTTAGGATTGTAATATCCTCCTGTTGGAGTGTTCCTTTAATCAATATAAAGTGACCTTCCTTATCTTTCCTAACTAATGTTGGACTGAAGTCTACCTTGTCAGATATTAGGATAGCAACCCCTGCTTGTTTTCTGGGTCCTTTTGCTTGAAACACCATTTTCCAACCTTTCACCCTAAGATAGTGTCCATCCTTTGTAGAAAGGTGAGTTGCTTGGAGGCAACAAATTGAAGAATCCTGCTTTTTAACCCAGTCTTCAAACCTATGTCTTTTGGTTGGGGCATTGAGGCTGTTGATATTAAGAGATATTATTGAAAGTGTATATTTAATTTGCCATTTTCTTGTAGTTCTTCCCGTTTTACCATTGTGTTCTTGTATTAGCTAGTATTTGAGTATGGCTTGCTTTTTCCAGGTTCCTTATATGTGTACTTTGCTTTCTTTTCAGAATGGAGGATTCTTTCATGTATTTTCTATAGAGCTGGTTTTGTCTTCAAATATTCCTTTAGCCTGCTTTTGTCGTGGAATGTCCTTATTTCTCCGTCTATTTGCATGGATAGCTTTACAGGATAAAGTAACCTTGGTTGACAGTTGTTATCTTTCAGAACTTGGAGTACATCGCTCCAAGCCCTTCTGGCTTTTAAAGTTTGTGTTGAGTAATCTGCTGTGATTCTGATGGGCTTGCCTTTGTAGGTAACTTGATTTTTTTCTCTAACTGCTTTCAATATTTTTTCTTTGGTTTGTATGTTTGGTGGTTTAATTATAATATGGGGCAGAGAGGTTCTTTCCAGGTTTTGTCTGTTTGGTATTCTAAAGGATTCCTGTATCTGCATTAGCACCTCTTTCCCAGTTGGGGGAAGTTTTCTTCTGTGATTTTGTTGAAAATCCCTACTGTGCCTTTGGAGTGAAATTCTTTTCCTTCTACTATACCCCGAATTCTTACGTTTGATCTTTTTATAGTGTCCCAAATATCTTGAAATTCCCATTAATGTTTTCCTATTTGTTTGTCTTTCTCTTTGTTGAACTGTATTAGATCTGCCACCTGGTCTTCTACTTAGATATTCTTTCCTGTCCTTCATCCATTGTAATGGTGAGATTTTCTACAAAGTTTTTTTTTTTTTTTTTATTAACTGTGTTCTTCATTACTAGTAATTCTGACTGGTTTTTCTTTATTATTTCTATTTCCTTATTTATGTCTATGTATTGTCTAGTATTGACCACTTTATTTCATTAAATTGGTGCCCTGTGGCTTCTTTGATTCCTTTGATTTCCTCTTTGATTCCTTTGATTTCCTATTTGACTAATTTGAGATATTTATATTCATTCTTTTGAAATCTTTCTCAGGCATTTCCTCTAACTCATTCTCACTGGAGATCATTTCTGATGCATTAATACTTGTTGGTGGATTTATATTGTCTGGATTTTTGGTTTTTCTTGTGTTATAATGTATATATTTTTGCATCTTGAATTAATTTCATGGTTCGATTTTCTAGTTAGCTGCAGTATTATTAGATGTATCAATCAATCTGATGTTATCTATCTTCAGGGTAGGAGCTTAAGGTGCTAGGTGTGGCTCTGAAGACTCTCAGAGTATCTACAAAAGTGACCCTAGGTGTTGGGTTTGCCTGCTATGAGAGTATTCAAGTAGGCTGAGTGGAATAAAATACAAGCAGATTCAAAAATTTAACTAAACAATGTATACTTTCAATGAAAAACAGCACAGAGTATTTATGCAAGAGTAGATATTAAGACAACCAGATCCTCTAACAGTATCACTGTCCCTTAGGGTGTGTGGTGCCCCACACCCTTAATCCTGTCAACAAGGAGGTTAAGATTTCTGGTCTGTTGAGGGTTCCAAGTCAGCTTGTGACCAAGTGAGTCCCTTCCCTAATGTACAACAGAAGAGGAAGCAAAGCTACTATAAATCAAGAAGCAACAAATAACAAGCCCAAAATATAGTTTATTTAAGAATGGCAAATCTGGGCTGGAGAGATGGCTTAGCAGTTAAGCACTTGCCTGTGAAACCTAAGGACCCAGGTTCAAGGCTCAATTCCCCAGGACCCACATTAGCCAGATGCACAAGGGGGCACACGCATCTGGAGTTTGTTTGCAGTGGCTGGAAGCCCTGGTGTGCCTGTTCTCTCTCTCTCTCTATCTGCCTCTCTCTCTCTGTGTGTCACTCTCAAATAAATAAATAAAAATGAACAAAAAAATTTAAAAAAAGAAGAATGGCAAATCTGACCATCCATTAGATTTAACATATAATTTATCCTGATATGGAAGGTGCAATTTGCACTTCCAGTTCAGGCCTATACACCAGGCTTATTTGGTGGGTATTGACCTGGTGTAATCCCAGTTACCTTTTGGAATGATTTCGGTCTCAGTTATGCTGTGCTCTTACTTGGATCCCTCTTTAGTACACTGTGGGTTCAAGTAGGCTGGCTGGGTCATTGGATCGCTGCTCTGGTCGCCAGTGCTGGGTGCTGTGATCTTCCTTCCCCTGGTCTCTGGTGCTTGCTGGTGCTTGTGCTGGCAGTGTGTGGGGGGCAGAAAAGAATTCTTTTCCAATAATCCCTTGAGGTCTGAGAAAGCCATTGTATCAGTTAATTTCTCATTGCTGTGACAAAATACCAGACAAGACGCAGTTTAAGGAAAGAAAGGGTTCATTTCAGCTTAAAAGTATTAGAGGAACTTCATTATAGTAGGGAAGCCATGGTAGAATCAACCTATCCACAGGAAGGAAGTGGGAAGTAAGAAATGCTGAATCTTCAGGTAGCTTTCTTCTTTGTATATGGCCCATGAGATGGTGCCACCCACAGTTATGGTGGATCCTCTCAATTTAGCTAATCAAATCTAGAAAATCCCTCATAAACATGAACAGGATTTGTTTTCATGATGATTCTAAATCCTATCAAGTTGGCAACCAGAGATTAAACATCACCATCCTGATATCATAGCCCCAAAGCATTGGACATGCATATATTAATTATGTGTACTTGTCAAGAAAAAGAAATTAAAAATATTGCTGTACCTCATAGCAGTAGACTTGTAAACTATAATTCAAGACATGCACAGAGGACTGAGAATGGTGCTTTCCATTGTTCCCATTCTCATGTTCGTGAACAAAAAAATAAAGGGACAACATTATTTTAGTTCTTGTATAAAGTACTACATCTGTCTTCTCCTTAAGCTAAAAGTAATTAATAATGGACAATGGCAGAATTTCACCTCTTTTGTTGCTTAATGGGAGAAAAGCAAGAGGGAAACAATATAAAATAAGACTTTTTTTCTTATTCTAGGCATCACCAATTCACCCTAGGCCCATGGCCTAAATGGATAAGACAAAGTAGCTCCTATTTTAGAACCTTGAGTAGAAGAAAAACCCCTACCATAGGCTAGGCTGATTCTCCTCATTATAAAGAGATCCAGTGATTACAGGTCTCTACATAGTCTGTTCCCTTTCAAAGTGAGGTCTAACTGGTACATCCACCTTGAGCCTATCACCCAGCTGGGCTCTGTTCTGGCCTCATGGTTTGGGCTCTTGACTTGTTTTATGCAGCTCTGACCCTCTTAAGGCCCTAAAAGCTGCAGCCTGAGGGCTGTTCCTTGCTCTCTTCAGTCCTAGCAGCCTCAGTGACACCATCACACCTTCTATCACTGGCTTGTTTGCTCACCTGGCTTCCTGCTGGAGCCCATCTCCCAGAAATGGCCAGAAAAGAAAATCAAATACAAGCTTTAAAATCCAGCTATGGGAATACTCAGGGATATGGAAGGAAAGTTCTTACATAGAATTGTCCAGAGGGTACCTATAAATAATTGTTGAGTACCATATAACTCAAAAGGCTAGAAGAAATGAATTTGAATGTTTTCATCATTTGGAAATGATGATATGTGTTTGGGTATATACATGTTTATGTTGATTATGCAATGTATACATATAATAAAATGTCATATTGAGGCAGGAGAAATCTAGCTTCTTTTAGGCAGCTTTAGCTAGGGACAGGAGCCCAAAGAGGAAGTTAGAAGATGTCATCCCACTTTGTCAAGAATGAAACTTGTGTCTGATATAGCTTCATCCACAATGGATGCAGTGCCCCCTACCCCCACAGTGTAGATCACTACCTAGGTGGGCAGCCTTTGGGTCAGCCTTGTGAATCCACAAACCACCCAGGTCTTCCCCTTATGTCCCTGAGTCTGATGACAATTGAAAATCCATTTTTAATTGACTATAAAAATTTTACTGTGCTATTCTCTGCCCTGTGGTCTCATCTGTCTGGACACATGCAAACTTAACTCTCTTTGCCTCAGCTTTATTGAGACAGTGAGAGGGCTCCCCCTAAACCTGGGTATTTTCCTTCTTACCTTCCAACTGTGTCACACTCTGGGGTGACTTCTCACTTTACTTACTTGTATATTCATTTTTGATCCTTAGTCTACCACATGTATAGTTCTTCTGAAATCTGGGTCTACCACATGACTATTTTCTCTAAAATTTGGACCTGCTACCATGAGTGTAATAATTCTCTCAACTCCTTTTACTACTAATTTCTCATCTGTACTTTCCTTATGCTATTCTTCCTTAAGACATCACCACTTATTCTCTTAACTTTCTTCCATGTGGAGGCACAGGGAGGATGCTGTGCCTCCCACACAAATGAGTATTTCTTCTAAATATTGTTGCACTGGCTTCATGTGCCTGTTTTCATGTGCTTATGAAACTGCTCCAGCCTTTTCCTGGATCCCAGTTCCCCCTAAATGAACCTCACAAGTTATGATTTTTCCCTAAATAAGCTCAATAATTCTTTAAAAAAATTTTTTTTTGTTTATTTTTATTTATTTGAGAGTAACAGACAGAGAAAGAGTCAGAGAGAGAAAGAGAGAGAGAGAGAGAGAGAATGGGCATGCCAGGGCCTCCAGCCACTACAAATGAACTCCAGATGCATGTGCCACCTTATGTATCTTGCTTATGTGGGTCCTGGGGAATCAAGCCTCGAACTTTGGTCCTTAGGCTTCCTTAGGCTTAACTGCTAAGCCATCTCTCCAGCCCAGCTCAATAATTCTTAATTTACCCTTTATCAATTCTTCATTTATAGGCTGAGGACCCAAAATTAGAGTTCACAAGTTGTTGTAGTCAGGTTCACATTGCTAGTAGAAATCCCCCAACCAAGATCAGCTTTTGTGAAAAAAAAAAAAAAAGGTTTATTTTGACTAACACGCTTGAGGGAAGCTCCATTGTGGCAGGGGAAAACATTGACATGAGGAAAGGGTGGACATCACTCCCTGGCCAACATAAGATGGGCCATAGCAACAGGAGAGTGTGCCAAACACTGGCATGGGAAAATGGGCTATAACACCCGTAAGCCCTCTCCCCAACAATACACTGCCTCCAGGAGGCTTTAATTTCCAATTGCCATCAGCTGGGGAACCTAGCATCTAGAACACCTAAGTTTATGGGACCTGAATCAAACCACCACACAAGTTGAAAGACCCCTCCTGAAACCCAAAGTCCTGCATCAAAGTGGTGTTAGAAATTACTATGTCTGAATGTTTGTTGTTATGTATCACTAAAAATACATTTAATTTAAAAATCTATGAAATTACAATTAAAATTGTTGCAGTAAAAAACAAAAGTATTATGATCCTAGCTATTATTCCTTTAAAAAAATCTATTGTGCTTCTAAATAGAGTTGAAGTTACTACAAGATATTAGTGTAAGTAAAAACTTCCTGAATAGGACTCTGGTTGCCCAGGTAGTAAGTCAAATAAATAAATAATCAAATAATAGGAGTTCATGAAGTTAAAAAAATTCTATATAGTAAAGGAAACTGTCCTTTGAGTAAACAAGCAGCCTTCAGAAGGGAAGCTGCCAGGGAAAGGACACATTTACCACACTGTCCAGAGCCCATGTGTAAGAACAACCTTGAAACCTGGACCAAAAAAAAAAAAAAAAAAAACTTTAAAAATGTCCCCACCATGGCAGACAGGCTTCCAGGGTGGAAGAGAGATAATCGCACTGCATAAAGACCTAGGTGTGGAGTGGTGTGCAGCTCAAGAGTCAGAGAGGAGAGGACCAGAAAACAGTTTCTCGTGAGTTTAAATTAGAGTTCCCATTCAAAGAAAAGATTGACACACCTGAGTCAGGTGTACTGGCCAATCAGTCTGGGTTCAGAGGAGGGATCCAACAACACATGGGCAGGGTATGCACTTGAGAGCGATTTGATTGGATGAGACGAGTAGACTTTGAGTCCCTCAACTGAAACAGGTCTAGAGCTGAGATAGGTTTGGCAAGAGTGTGGTATTGTACATGCGCTTGTCCCAGTTGGGCTACATCTAAAAAATAGTATCTAACCTATCCCCTCACAAAATCTTAAAAGAAGTGAAAATGCTGGATGGTAGTCCACTACTGGTGCAAGGTTTTGGGTACAGCAAGGGACTGTGAGGTTCTGATACAGGAATCTTGGGTCCCTTGTACATAAACACACCAATAATCTGGGGTGAATCTGGATCCTTGTCCTATGAATTCAAAAAATAAAAATCCATAGACCAGAGGAAAGTTTCAGAAAGATTTTATTATATCCTAAAACTTTAGGAGAAAGAAGAGAAGGGGGGATTAAGCCTAGAACATAAGAAAAAGAAGCAAGATTGAGCTCTTGCCCAGGGAGGCAAGAGGGGGTTTGAGAAGCCCACCTCAAGAATCAGCTTATGGGGCTGGAGAGATGGCTTAGTGGTTAAGGCATTTGCCTGCAAAGCCAAAGGATCCTGGTTCAATTCTCCAGGACCCATATAAGCCAGATGCACAAGGGGGCGCATGTATCTGGAGTTCATGTACAGTGCCTGGAGCCCCTGGTGTGCCCATTTTCTCTCTCTCTCTCTGCTTCTTTCTCTCAAGTAAATAAGTAAATAAAATATAAATAAATTACAAAAAAAAAAAGAATCAGCTTATGGAGTGTGGCTATGTGAAGAAGATGAGGTTTGCAGGATTTTTATGAGCCCCATGGATAGGTGGCTGGTTTAACCAGTTTAATCCTGATCTCAAAAGTCTGGGGTCAGGAATTTTGGAATTCTCTAGGAAGGGAGTGGGAGGACTCCCTAAGGAGGCAGTGATAAGGAAGGGCTAGATCCTTCTGACCTATAGCAAAGTGTAATGACCTAGATTTTTCCTACTCTTAGCTGTTTAGGGTGTCTAGTAAGTAAGTGCATGAGAGAATTTGGCTAGAGCTTACATTATCCTAGTAGGTTGAAACTCCCAAATGAAGTCCTCTAGGGAAGTGGGGCTTTCATCCCTATCTAGAGTCAAAATGTGGTGGCTGGGAAGGAGGAGCTGTTTTCCTCTCAGCTCAGGTACAGAAGGGTCTAAGAATTATCATAACAGAGATTATGGATTATAAAATCCTAGAACTAGTCTGTGCCTACCTAAAGAGAGGGTGTGGTGAAACAGCTATTAAAAACCTTAATTTCCAAAATAGGAGTTACATTCAGAGTCTCAGTCCAAGAGAGAACAGGGCCCAGTGGGAGGAGGAAAGGATAGACTTCTGAAATTACTACAGTCACCATTCCATCAAGCATTGAAGAGGGACTTTTGAGTGCCCACTCCTCCCTGAGACACTATTGGTAGTCAGTGGTTGCTGGGGGAGGGAGAATAATTCTCAATGCTAAATCCACTAGTATGTGAGTAGGGAAGGAGTTAGGAGAGGGACAATAGAGGGTAATGAAAGGTCTATATGATCAAATTACAAAATATATATGTATGTATATGTTGCCAAATGGTAAATAAAAATCAAAAATAAATAAATATATAAGTAGCATTGAATTCAATCTATAGTAATTTAACAAGCCACATTCTTCATTTCTTCTCTAAGACTATTTTGTCATCACAAATAACTAAAATATGGTTCTAGGTACTATAGGGCAAACATAGATGAATACTGTGCATTTCCTTTGTGAAACATATGACCCAGCTATGGAAATAAAATACAAATGTATTGGCTACAGCAAAATGAAATCATAGGAAAGTAGAATACTGAGCTCACAGGATTTTTGAAAGATCTTCCATCTCTACAGTCTGAACAGCTTCACTGGCAATAATGCAATTTTGAAAATTTCAAACAAACATCTTATCTCAGAACAAACCTAGAAATGGTGTAGTTCATACAGGAAGCTGAAGTCTATGTTTGTGGATTCTGCAAAAGGTCTACACTAAAATTTCCTAGGAAAACCTAAGTATTTTCTGCCAGTCAAGCTATCAAAACTACTTAAAATTACTACTTTCCCATCTTTACAAAATTTTTTTAAGACATGACACCTATAATTTCGTGAATCAAGTTTTATGCTATACAGTTGCATTTGACACTAATGACAGCACACTTTTATAATGAGTATGTTGTTTCTCTTCATTTTGATGTAGGATTTTGGAATTCGGGGGGGGGGGTCCTCCAAATTTGTGAACTCCAATTTTGTGGCCTTTTCTATTTTTAACAAATAATTGACAAAAATGAACTCAAAAGAGGATAAGCTGTGAATTATTGAGTTTATTTAAGGAGAAATCACAAATTTTGGAGTTTATTTATGGGAAATTGGGATCTAGGGAGAAGGCAAGAGCAGAGTCTTAAGCATGTGGAAAGTAGGAAACATTCACTCATGTGGAAAGCAGCATAGTCTGTCAGATTTGCTTAAGGAAAATGGCTGGGTCAGGGCCATAAACAAGTGGAAGATAAAACCTCGGTGCTTATGTAGGAAGACTTAGGAAAGACACATACAACATCCACCCAGAACTTCCCTATGGAAGAAAGTTAAGAGGGCAAATGGTGATGACTTAATGGGGAATAGCAGGGAGAAAATATCAAAGCAGAGACCAAGAAATTCAGATAAGAAATAAGTAGTAAAGAGAGTTCTCCTTTCACTTCTACTTTCCAGTCCTCTGTTCAGTCAAACTGTATTTGTGTTGCTCCCCAAATATATCAGGCAAGCTCTGACCTTAGGCCCTAAACATGAACCCTTCCTTCTTCGACCAGACCATACATGGTTCACTTTCTTAGCACATCAAGACACTTCTATGTTACCTGCCAGTTCTGGGCCTTCTTGATAACCACATAAAGTTTCATCTTCCTGCCATGCTATCATAGTGTCTCTTTTCATTTTTCTTCTTTTAGCTCACTTGGGATAGTGCTTACCTTGCAAGCATGAGGATCTGAATTCAATCCCTAGAGCCTATGTAAAAATGCCAGGTGTGATGGTGCATACTTGTTACCCTATTTTTAACAAAGAATTGATTTTAAAAAAACATTTAAAAAGGATAAATTATGAGTTATTGAGTTTATTTAGGGAGAAATCACAAATGGTGGGGTTTACTTAAGGGAAGTTTGGATCTAGGAGGAAGGCTAGAGCAGAGTCATAAGTACATGGAAAGTAGGAAACATGCACTCATGTGGAAAACACAGCATAGTCTGTGAGATTCACTTGAGGTGCTGGAAAGGAGAAAGGCAGATCCTTGGGGCTGGCTTGTCAGCTACTCTAGCCTAACTAGTAAGGTTCATGATAATGACAGACCATGTATTGAACAAAGGATGATGGTACCTAAGCAAGGACACCATAGGTTGTCCTCTGGCCTCCAAATGCACATGAATCCAAACAGATGAATGAACACACACACACACACACACACACACACACACACACAATTTTAAATGGTTAACTTTTTCATGACATTCACTGTTACTATCTCTTTTATAGAATGAAGATTATTGAACTGTATTCTTCATAGTACTTCTCCCATGCCCTGTAGCACCTGACACAATATAGGTGAGACGTTTTAGGGGTAATAATACCCCAAAAGTAAAAGCAAGGAGTGTCCTCGAGCCTAGTAGGGAGAATCTGTTTTTATCCTTATGTCTTTTCCCATAAAACTTCAACAGAGTAGCTCAATAAGAGCCTCTGGTCTTATCCCTTCCTTATATAAATCTCTGAGAACCTGGTGACATCCAGACACCTGCCATCATGACTGAATTGACCAGTTCAGTCCCCTATCCAGTAGAATTCCTTAAAAGATCTCAATCTATGTTTCTAGATAGTGTTTTCTTCCCCCATCTGGAAACTCCATCCTGCTGTATAGGAGTTCTGAACTCTTTCCTTTTCTTAAGTTCTATAAATTTCCATCTCTATAAGTTCTATAATAAAATCTTTCTAAAGTTTATCCTCTGGCCAGTGGGCTTTATTGGCAAAATTCATAAGAACCCAGAAGCCACTGACTCACTGAAAGCTTTGTGTGACTATGAATATCTAGTATCTTAGATCCTGATATATTGTCCACCCAAGAGCTAAGAAAGGCTTGGGCACTTTCAAAGATACCCCAAAGTGTCCACATCATAGGAATTTATTGCAATTTATTACATGGATGAATAAGCCTCTAATGAAGTAAACTACAGGTATAAAGGTTTCATTAGTTATTTGTTTGAGGAGCAGAAAGGTTATAAAACTATCCAGCTATAACTACAAATGAACATTAAAAATCATCTTTAAGTGACTCCTACACAAACTCTCTCCTTGCTTTGGAGTTTTCTTTTGTTTCTGTTTTGGTGAAATAATCATTGTGTCTGCTTAGCCACAAAAGGTGAACTATGAATTAAAAATAGTTTCTAATTTATGTAGCTGACATATAATTTCCCCTTCCTGATAGGACACATCACACACCCAACTCTTCTAAGAGTGGCCAACAGTAGGCATTCTTAAGCACTGTGAAGAATGTTGATATTGGGGCTGAAGACATGGCTTAGAGGTTAAGGTGCTTGTCTGAAAAGTCTAAGGACCCTGGTTTGACTCTCCAGAACCCACATAAGCCAGGCACACAAGGTGATGCATCTGCACAAGGTGACAGACATTTCTGGAGTTCAATTGCAGTGGCTAGAGGCCCTAGAATGCCAATTCTCTTTCTTTCCTTTGCCTTCTCTCTCATAAAATACATTTTTTTTTAAAAAAGTGTTAACACTAATGACAGACCTTTGTTGTAAGCATCCTTTGCTGCGTTTTTTTTCTTTTTTTTTTTTAATTTTTTTTTGTTATTTTTATTTATTTAAGAGTGATAGAGAGAGAAAGAGGCAGATAGAGAGAGGGAGAAAGAATGGGCGCGCCAGGGCTTCCAGCCACTGCAAACGAACTCCAGACGCATGCGCCCCCTTGTGCATCTGGCTGACGTGGGTCCTGGGGAGTCGAGCCTCGAACCGGGGTCCTTAGGCTTCACAGGCAAGCGCTTAACCACTAAGCCATCTCTCCAGCCCTTTTTTTTCTTTAAATAAGCTAAGCTATTATGAGTAGGTCAGCCAGTCCCTTTAATGACAACTAACAGATATTGCTTTATGCCTGGCTTCCTTGAATAGGGAGTTGGTAGAACTGCCCTCTGGCTCTTTTGAACACTAAGAAACTTAACTCTATCTGTAAGACACAATGCAACCATGGCTACTGTTGAGGCCTCAATTCCAGCTTCAGGAGACCTTGCTGAAGTTACAAGCACTCCAGGTAATTAGCTTTGGAAAACTACTCCAGGCAAAGCAAGCCTCATTGAACTCTGGATGAAACTGCTCATCTCTTAGCTGTAATTACTTAGGAGAAGAAGGGATGCACCTTGTCAATAATGCCGTAAAAAGCTGTGATTGGTGTAATGCAAGACTTATGACTGGTTCGTAAGTGAGGTTTGTGAGCACAGCCTATATAAGTTTTATTACTGGTGGAACTGGAAGCTGTGCACATACAAGGCTATGATTAGTGGAATTACAATCTAAGCACAAGCTCACTAAGTGTCTTTTCTAGTCACTTGAACAGGCTATTTTACAGAAGTCTCAGATTGTTCTGGGAGGCTTCTATTCCATGTACTGTCTCACCCTACCCTCCACTGTACAACTTTAGGCCCAATAGAATCTTTCCCTGATGACTTCCCACCTCTCTCTCATACACATATATACATGTATACATATACACTCACATGCACTCTCATACCTCAAGATATATCAAATAATACTTTGGAATGGTCACTCTACCAACTCCACAGCTGCACTAGAATCTGATGTGGCCATTCATGTCCACTTCAGGAGAGATGATATCAGCAAAGACCCAAAGCTTCATTCTCCCTTAGAAATACTGCAGTGATCCCATCAAACAAGGAGGTGATAGTAACACAGTGGGATTTCTTTCATAAACTATTCTGTTTCCAGAGAGATGCTTAGTAGTAGACATATCTTGGTTTTCATCCTCCTTATTTATAACTTATTGATCATGTAATGACTAAAGACCCTTCACTTAAGTTTCTGGTATCTTATCTGCAAGATACAGTTAATACTAATTTATATCAGGCCATACTAGTGTTGAATAAGGTCAGGTGTTTTCCCTCATACTTCCCTGATCTGGAGCAGAAGAGAAGGCGGAAGGGGCAAATATGCACAATGGAATGTGAGGAATTCTGCTTGGAGCATTTAGAAGGAATTTGAGGAATAGGAAATCTGGGAACTTCTAGGGTTTATTGAGGGAGAATGAAGAGTGAGACAGATAATGACAGGAAATTAAATAAGCTCTTCTTAAATAGCAAAGTGAAGACAAAGAAGACTCAATGAATTTTCTGGCTCCAGACTGCATCATTATTTCTTAGTCATGCAGGTAGCTTTCCCCTCATTACCTCTTTCACCTTGACAATAGAAGCCACCTTCCACCTGTTGTTCCACCCATAAAATCTATGGTTACAAATGTCCATTTGGGGCTATCAATATTCTCTCAAATACCATCCATCGACTTAGAGCCTCATCTTTTCTCAATAGTCTCATTAGCTGGCACTATACTAGAGAAGGCAAGGGAAAGGGCTCAGACAAATTTGTCCTGGGTTTTTATTAAAATTTCATTTGTGTATGAATTAAGTCATAGGCCTAGCACTTCATAAGAAACAAAGGTAGGTTTATTTTCCATACTTTCTTAATGACTATCAATGTAATTCTATGCTGTCTACTTAAAAGATCTCAGAAAATGAGAGATGTTGCCATAGCATTTTAACCTTCTTTTAAGAGTTAGAAACTTGTGCTTGCTTTGGCAATGCATATATTAAAATTGGAATGATACAGAGAAGATTAGCATGGCCCCTGTGTAAGTATGACATGAAAATTCATGAAGAGTTAGAAACTTATTCAGGCTAGGGGTGATGAACAGTGGACCTATAATTACTCATCTATGGTTCAAGATCCAGATCCATCACTCTGTAGCTAGATAATGCAGCTAACTCAATCTCTCTAGACCCAGATGTTATCACATGAGTCACCTACTTGATAGGGGCCTGAAATTATTTATACTATCAGGCCTGGGACTCAATGCACTCAATGAGTATTAGACAGTACTATTATTTATTCATTTTATATTTCGTATTTTCTTTATAAAAACGTTGCAAATACATATATGCAATGTATAAACATAAATGGACACTGTGCTGGTTTTAGAATTATAAAGAAATTTCTTGAGCCTCCAAGGTTTTCAAAGTCCAGATGGATCAAGCCTCATCTAGAACCAGGGCAGGAAGTAGACAGTATTCTCAGTAGGATTTACAAGTCAGCTTTAAAGACAAGACGATTTACAGAATCTACAGAGGATGTAAAGTCACACAGCAGACAATAACAGAAGAAAACCATAATTGTATAACAACCTGAAAAAGCAGAAGACACCATAGCACTAAAGTAAGCTCAGTTAGTTCAATATCCAGAAAAGAGAACATCTGGCACTGCCACATGCACCGTGGATCAAAGAGGGAGTAGTGAAAATAAACACATCAACCACCCATCTTCTCTCTCCTACCTTCTGTAAGTCCCACTAGTTGAACTCAAATAGAAATAAGACAGCAGCAATGGATTCAGAAGAAGCAAACCTTTAGTGAATCTTCTTGAGGTTAAAAGGGGGACGTAAGGGACAGGGAACAAGAGATAAGAAGAAAGTAGTATAGATAACTTGGTATAAGGAACAAACCACAATCATATATGACATCTCTGTGGCTTGCAAGCTACTCTGCATAAATCATCTCACATTCAAAACAAAAATAAGGGTGGGAGAGATGGCTTAGCTTGCCTGCAAAGCCTAAGGACCCAGGTTCAACACCCCAGAATCCATGTAAGCCAGACACACAAGGTCATATATGCACACAAAAAACATGTGCACAAGTTGGTACATGCATCTGGAGTTCAGTGGCAGTGGCTAGAAGCTCTGGCTTGCCAATTCTCTTGCTTTCTCCTTCCTTCTTGCTTTCTCTCATAAAATAAATAAAATAAAATAAAATAAATAAGAGTAAGTATGTCCCTTTCCCACACTTCCAAGAAGTGGAAATGGAGATTCCAAGTGATCTGATGGCTTGTCCAGGTCTGCACTGTCTCTGGCTTGCTGTATGATGCAAGGCAAGCACAGTTTTCAATTCAGTCTCAAGACCCCTTTCATACAACATTTGTTGACTTTTGAAGTGGAGATTGACATATTCACTAAATACTTAATGTTCTCCTTTAATTTCCCACTCTGTTAAGTTGGATGCAGCCATGAGGCTAGTTATGATGAATGAAGCACGAGTGACAGTGACATGGGTCACTTTTGGGTTGAGACTATGAAAAGTCTCTGCATACATCTTGAATCTCATTTTTTCCTCTGAATAGTACTGAGGAGAGTACTGAGGAGATTATGAATTCTGGATCCTTCTGCTAGGAGGTACTCAAGTTTCTTGTCTCTGGCTTCGTAAATAACTTTGGGGAAAGTGGCTCCCATCATTACTCATGGTATATTTGCAAAAGTGAGAAATGGACTTCCATGTTATGTCACAGAAATTTGGGGCTGTTACCCAATGTATTATACTGTCTTCTGACTAATACAACTTTATGTGGGCACAGGAAGCACAGTTGTAAATTATTATTCCCCTAGTCCTAGAACTTCAGATGATACTATAGTAAGAAAAAAAATTACATGCAGGGTTGGGGGAGATGGTTTGCAAACCAGCTTACTATGCAAACCTGACAATGAAAATTTGGATCCTCAGAACCCATATAAAGCCATACACATAGGACAAATGTTTGTAATTGCAGTATACCTACAGAGAGAGGACATGCATTGCAAGTGTCTAGTCCTAATATTAACTACAAAGAGAAAGGAAGGGGGTACAGGAGAATGAATTTCAAAGCTAACAGGCCAGTCAGCTAGCTTGGCAAATGCAGAGATGAACAATGAGAAACATCTTGCCTCAAAACAAGGTAGAAGGTGAAGATTAATACTGGAAGTTGTCCTCTGACCTCCACATGCACACCGTACCATATGTGCAACCCCATTTGCACACATGAAGACACACATATCATGTATACATACAGTAATAAATAATAACAAATTGCATGCAAGAATGGGTAAATTAGGGATAGAGAGATTGCTCAGTGGTTAAGGTGCTTGCCTGCAAATCCAAAGGAACCAGGTTTGATTATTCAGGAAATGTAAGCTAGATGCACAGGGTGACACATGTGTCTGGAGTTTATTTGCAATAGCTGGAGGCCCTGGTGTGCCCATTTGCTCTGTCTCTCTCTCCTTCCTTTTCTCTTTCTCTCACTTTCAAATAAATAATAATTTTAAAAAACAGGCATGGATAAAGATAGGGGAATTATTCTCCATGAGTGAAAGAAATCATCCAGAAGCTGTCCTGATGGACAGATAGAATATGATCAGCAAATGAGAGGTGGAAATGGCTTTTGTGGAAGAGGAATGACACTACAAATAAATGGAGAGCTGCAGTTAATGACACATGGATATCAAGGCCAATTTCTGTCTGGACAGTTGCATTATAAGGAGTGGTACCCTTCTTCTCAGCACTGTGTTGCCTTTTGGGTCATCCCAGTAGTTACTGCCATCTGAAAAGAGAAGCTTCTCTAACCAAAAGTAAGAGTAGCATTAATATATGAATATGAACATTAACTGCAGTGCTTACAGGGCAGTTTGTGAGCATAATATATGCATATACCCCTAAGGCTTATGACCTCCCCTGCCATAGGCTTTTGATTAGGTTTTCAGTGCTAAGTATTCTCTCCCATAGAGTGTCCTCCAGTCCAATTAAAGAGCATTTGGTTTCCCCAGAGCAGACATGCCACTATTGCACCCATTCGGACATTTGGCCTGTCTAGCCAAACTTGAGGCTTCCAATGTCCATTGTTATCACTAATGATGATTTCTTTCTCCCATAGGGATGGATGCTCTATTAAGAAGGCTACTTCAGCTGGGCGTGGTGGTGCACGCCTTTAATCCCAGCACTCGGGAGGCAAAGGTAGGAGGATCGCCTTGAGTTCGAGGCCACCCTGAGACTACATAGTGAATTCCAGGTCAGCCTGGGCTAGAGTGAGACCCTACCTCGAAAAACCAAAACCAAAACAAAAAAAAAAAAAAAAAAAAGAAGGCTACTTCAAATCATCCTCAATTTGAGGTAGGTATCTTACTGTTGCTTTCAGCATTATTACCCTGTGTTTTGATGAGAAAATACATTCAAAGAACAATATCCTTGCCAGCATTTTATAACTAGTGTCTATCAAAGCACAGAGGTAGGGGTAGGACTATAGCTCAATGATAGCTTGCTTGGCTGGCATGTGACATTGCCCTGGGTGGCACCCTTAGCTACAAAAGTGGAGTAATGAAAATAAAAACAAGTTAAAATTAAAAAGGGAGCACAGATATGAGCCCAGATCTATAGATCCAGAGTCTATGTCCTTGCCATGACCCTCCAATTGTTATGTAGTGTTAAATCTATCTATGGAAAGCTTTGCTTGCTCCAGTAAGAATTTCAGTGCATAAATCAATATATGACTCACACTTATGTGCATGATAAATTAAGGAAAATAAATCAGGCCATATGTTCACATAACAATTATAATAGACTTTAAAACTAACCTGATCAGCATAAGTCTATTATGTGATAAACTGTCCCTAATTTAAGGATTGTACACTCACTCACTGGAAATAAGGTCTAATCTCAAACAGAATGAAAAAGATCCAGCAGTGTCAGCCACAACATCACAGGTGGTTAATAATGGTGGAAACTTCAGAAAAAGATTCAACATGGCAGCTACTATTTTACCAGAAGTAGCCCATTTGCAAGAACTGATAATTCTGTAGTTTGGTAGGAGTGGTACCGTTCTGGAACAGATGGACAAAGACAGCTCTAGAGCAGGCATTCACATTTGGAGTGAGACCAAGACTATCAAAAGTGAGGCTGTGAGCCTCAGGGTGGGTGGGAATAGCCCGAGACAACATGTTTTCTCCCATCCTTGCAGAGACTGTCTGAGGTTTCTTGGTCCCCTCAATGAATACCAATAACCAATAACCAAAGACCCTCATCTCAGCAGAATTGAGGAGGGGAAAGGGAGTCTATGTGGGCAGCCTTTTTATAAAAAAAAATAAATCATTTTTTAATATTCAAGATAAAAAAGCTATTTTAATAAAAACTAGCAAAATAAAGCTAAAGGAGACTTGAAAGATTAAAATAGCAATGAAGCATAAAATAACTATTAATAAACATCTATATAAGCTTTCAATTAAAATCTAAGCATTTCGTACATGAATATGGGTACACAATGTAATGCATATATGAAGTATTTAATAAAACTATATTAAGAAGTAAAAATAAAGTGATGCTGTGAATAAGCAAAAGATTCTGCTGAGTACAAAATCAACCAGCCAGACACGAAGTACACACCTGTGCAATAGTGGCACACAGCTCTCTGATGGGACGTTAGGCCCACTCAGTGAGAAAGAGAGGGGGCGGAAAGAATGTCAGAGTCACATGTTGGGTCACGATATGCAGAGACATTTAGCTTACCCATAACTGTGGGCTAACTCCACAATGCACGACCCGCATACCTCAACAAGGAGGGGCCAAGGGGAGGGGGTAGGTCACGGATGAGCCTAATAATGGTACCAAACTGACTGTATTTGCTGAATACAGAACTGACTAATAAAAAAAAAAAAAAAAAGAACTTATAGCTAAGAACTAAGGAAACTAAGAATTCCTTTGTCAGGAAACTCATAGACTTTGGAGAGAAGCTCCCACTGCTCTCTAGAGAATAAGTGGACTTTCACACCAAAAAGTCTTTCAAATAATTTTGTACACTCCTTTTAACCCAAGATGCTCTCACTCTTTTTAAAAAATATTTATCTATTTATTTATTTTTATTTTTTACTTATTTATTAGAGACAGAGAGAAAGAAAGATAGAGAGTGAGTAAGAATGGACACATGAGGGTCTCTAGCCACTGCAAACGATTCCAGATGCATGTACTACCATGTGCATCTGGCTTATGTGGGACCCGGAGAATTGAACCTGGGTCCTTAGGTTTTGCAGGCAAACGCTTTAACTGCTAAGTCATCTCTCCATCCCAAGATGCTGTCACTCTTGGTTGGAAAATCTATTTGGTTTTACAGAAGGCAGAGAAAACAAAGGAGACCCAAAGTCCATCAGTAAAACAAAAAGATAGCCAACTACCCATCTTGAAGTGTGTCAGCTCTACCACACCTGCTAGGTCCCAGGTGAAATGGCATAGGAAGTGGCGACATGAATATTACCCTTACTGCTAGCCTGGCAATCAGCTCCAGGCTGATGGTGACAGACACAGTTACTAATCATGATCTATCAAAGCAGAAATCCAGAGGCTACAGAGAACTCAACATTAAATCAGACTGCAAACAGGTCTGCTATGGCTCAGGGCACATTCTGGAAGACAGGATGGATAGATTGTAAGAGCCACAGAGTGGGTGGGAATACCTTGAGGCATGGTCCCACCCCCACTACACTACAAGAACTGACTGAGGCCTTCAAGATCCTATAGTGAATACCATAACCCCACTGAGGAATACCCCCAGTGTAATAGGTAAACTTGATTACTACACAGAAGGGCTCTGACCTTCCTACATAAATTGACTGGTGCACTCATGACCCCTCAATGGCTATTGATACTTCTACAAAATCTGCCCTGAGTCCATCAACTTGATTCTCAGTACCAGGCATGGATTCCTCCCACTGTACTGGCCTCATATCCAAGCAGAGAGCAAGTGATTACCTTTTCCCTGCCATAACTTTTGTGCCTTTATTGCTCTGGTGGGTACATCTTGCCTGGATGGTTGATTTTGCAGCTTGCAGAATCCACGGTTCATTCAGACTGTTAATGGCCTTTATGCCTAGCAGTTCAAATAGCACTTTTCACCACTATGTCACGTAGCAGCAGGGAGATGGTTTCCATCTCAGTTCTAGCTTGATCTGTCAATGGCTGAACACATATCTCTATAGTAGGGTGCAGAAACTTTAGGGTATATTCACAGGTTTGGTATAGCTGAGTCATATGGTAAATCTATTTTTAGGTTTCTGAGAAATCTCTATAGTGATTTCTATATGTAGAAAAATGAATCTAGACCATTTTCTCACCCAGCACCAAAATTAACCCTGAATTGATCAAGGACCTCAATGTAAGACATGAAAGTAGACTTTGTTTCTGTAACATTTACTTTCTCTTTGTTGGAACAAAACTTCCAACCAGAAGCAGATTATGTGAAGAAAGAGTTTATTTTGGGATTACAGGTTTGAGAGAAAATTTCATCAGGGAGGAGAAAGCATAACACAGCAAGCTTATACCTTCAAATATCAGCAACAGAGTGGGACAGCAAGAGTGAGCTAAATCTGGCAAGGAGGAAGTTATGCTATAACACCCCAAAGTCTGCCCCAAGCTACAACCCTCCTGTAGCAAGGCTCCACCTCCCAAAGGTACTGCAACTCTCCCAAATTGCCACAAGTCAAGGACCAATTATTCAAAACACTGGAGCCTATGGGGTACATTTCATTCAAGACACCACACTATCCCTGAGCCAATTCTTTCTGCGGCCTTAAATTTGCTTTCAACTTGCCTGCCTTCAAGAGGTTAGGAAAATGAGACCATCTGGGAGGGGAATCCCTAATGGGCAGAAACCCCTCAAGATTGCCTCATGCAGTACAGTACCTCAGTGGTTTGGGGCAAACATGGCACCTTGTGTATACGGATTCACATGGAGCCTTATATCCATGGATTGTGTTTCTCACACACTACTCAACGATCTAATAGAAACCATGGATCATCTTTTCAGAAAGGCACACATGCAAAACTGATGAGGCACAAATCATGCCAATATCTAGAGAGTTCCACTATCACAGCATTCAGGGCATTCTAATCACAGAAACACAACAATTTTAGGCTAACTTGGTTGGGGTAGTGCCGATATCATGAATAACTGGTACCTTTTTAAAAATCTTACTTATCTTCCTTGTGGAAAACTGCACCTTTCCTGCTCAGTGCGAAATTAGTAGGGAAGCCAAACCATATATATCATATTCTCAGCTCTAGGGGGTCAGGGATGTAAACGATGCCTGTCTAAGGTGACCCTGAATTGTACCACTTTATATAGGTTTAAAATACTTGATTCAATGGTGGAGAGAGCTGGAATCACTTCTATTAGCTAGTAATCTAAACTGCCATGAAGAAAAAAGGGACTCTAAGCAGAAAACCAGCAAAGAGGAAAAAAAAAAAAAAAAAGCAGGCCAGAAAGTGGAGAAACAGTCTTCCTGATCCAATTTGCATAACCCAGTATAGCCATGCTTTCACAGTTTTATGAGACTACAACTTCCTATTCTCAACATCATTATCACTACCACCACCATTATAATCATCAGTAGCAACAATATTATTACTGTGGATCTTCACTTTTTTCTTAAGCTGAGTGGTTTCTGTTACTCCTAAGCAAATGAGTCTTACATAACATAAATGTTCTGCTCACTGGCTGGTAGAGAACTATAGTCTGGAAAGACTGAGTTCTAGTAATATAACTGCAAAGAAACTAAAGAAAGGAAACAAAGCAAAGTTTGGCTCAGTAATGACCCCACCAGAAAGGGAAGAAGAGCTGCAACTCAGAAGTGCCAGAGTTCTGACTTCTGTTCTGCCACAGTCTGTGCCCTCCCATTAACAGAGGGATCTAGAGATATAACCTAATGAAAACTGCCTGCTACTCATGGAAGGCAATGATTTGGGAGCTTCCATGAATCATTTTGTTCAGTCTTTGACATAGAAATGTAAAGACATTACATATACTCCAAAATAGAACTAAGTAAGTGTAGGGTTACAAAGATAGCAAAATTTTGTTGACCAAACAGTGTGGACTGAACAGTCCACCTCCTTAATTAGCCTTGCATCTCAGAATTGAGGAAAGAAGGAAGTTGAAGGTGCTAGTAAGAAGGTGAGACACTGAGGTAGAACAGTATCTGGAGTGGGATTCATGACTTGTCTATGAAGAACTCTAGCCTAAGGAGGAAGGGGTAACAAGGCTGGGATAAAATATACATAGTGCTGTCTCCTTTCAGTCCTCTATGCTAGACCCAAGGTCAAACACCTAAGGACCCAAAAGCAACACTGCTAATGCCCATGGAGGTTTATAACCTATTCTTCCTAACCTTAAAACCAAGCAAAGTATCTTTTAATTTGCTGAATTTAATACTTTCTGAAACATTTGCTGTGTATCTTGTATAGAAGGAAGTGTATTTCCTGCTCTTCTATCAATTCTATAGTTCTACATTCTTTCCATCACTCCAGAAAATAATGAGCAGCTGAAGATATGGAATCCTAGGCCAAGAAAGCTTTGATTTTACCCATTGAGCACTGCAGTGCTGGGGAGGCAGTCAGTGAATATTTATTGGAATCACACAGGTGCTATGGCTTTTTAAACCTCTTCTATTGTTAAAAAACCAGTAAAGAGAAAAGAAGATGTTGTATTCAGTTATTTGGAACAGTTACTTTTTTTTTTTTTTCCGAGGTAGGGTCTCACTCAAGCTCAGGCTGACCTGGAATTCACTATGGAGTCTCAGGGTGGCCTCGAACTCATGGCAATCCTCCTTCCTCTGCCTCCCAAGTGCTGGGATTAAAGGCGTGCACCACCACGCCCGGCTGGAACAGTCACTTTTTTTTTTTTTACTATAAAGAATTCAACAAATCTCTATTACTCTAGGCTTATGGCCAGGTCTTATTTTTGTTATACTAATATTTTTCTAACTATTTTTGCTATAATAAGATTTGACCTTAACTTGTTCTTTCACCAGTATTCAAATCAACAATCTATAATTCTAGAAGGAACCAATCAAAAGTAAATCAAGAAATGGAGAGAACATCTATTCTGCAAGTGTGTTCTTGGGTGATATTGAAAAGTGTTATAAACAGACATGGTTTCTCATATACAAAGGTAGAAAATACTGTAGACAAATACAAGAGTTTTTTCTTAGATGACTCACATAGGCTTTAACAATGGAAGCCCTTGAGAAATTTCAAAATGAGTTTAATTTCTTAGCATTTGTCAACTGGCCTGAAAAAAGCCTAAAGGAATCAATCAAAAAAAAAAAAAATCAAGCTGTTAACAGAAAACCAGATATACTGATCTAATGAACTCCACTCAGAAGGAACCTAGACATAGTATAGGAAGGTACAGTCTTTGTGATTGGTATGACATAACAGTGGGTTCTATCCCTACCACCACAGCACATGAGGGACCTCTCAGAGCCTGTGCATTCCCAATAAGAACTTTGGAGCTCTTACTATGCACAAGGCATTCTTCTAATCCCTACCAATACATAGAAAGGAACAAAATAGGAGTCTGGTGCAATGGTTATATAGGTAAATTCCCTGCTACAGATGTGTGAGAAAGTAAGGAACTGATTTCAGAGTCACTAGAATCCATATGACTGCCAAGTATGGTTGTGCGCTCTTATAATTCAAGCATTTTGGAAGCAGAGACAGGGAACCTCCAGAGCAAGTCAGCTACTTAGGCTAAGCCAATCAATGAGTTCGAGGCTCAGTGATGAAAAGAAACTGAGGAAGATATCTCATGTTAACCTCTGGTCTTCTCGAGAACACACATGTACCCGCATATGTACAAGCACACATATATCTGCAAAAACTGAACAAGACATTTTCTATAAAATAGGAATAAACATACCTACATCACAGCTATCATTTGACTTAAATAGAAAGATTTGAAGCATCTCTGGCTTTACTTCTAAAATAATAATAATAATAATAATAATAATAATAATAATAATAATAAACACCTTCCAGTGTTTTAAAAGGCTGCAAAGTCTTTGAAAGATGACATCAAGCTGGTATCTGGTCTCCTAACTTTCCCAAGTCTACAATATATCACTAGTATATTGTCTTGCCCGCTAGACCTGTATATTAAAAGTTGAAAATCACAAAAGCTGGGTGTGGTGGTGCACGCCTTTAATCCCAGCACTCAGGAGGCAGAGGTAGGAGGATCAACTTGATTTTGAGGCCATCCTGAGACTACATAGTGAATTCCAGTTCAGCCTGGGCTAGAGTGAGACCCCACCTAGAACCCCCCCCAAAAAAGTTGAAAATCACTGTACCAGTCCATAATTAATAAAGATACCAAGAAGCATTGCATTTTAATGAGACCAAGAGAAAGTTTATGGAGAAAGAAACTTGTGTCAAAGAATGAATTTCAACAGAGAAGAATCTGGATAGGTGAGTGAGCAGATGAAAGAATCAGAAGAATAAATGTGACTTTATGAAACAAGTAGAAGATAATGACTCTCTTCAGATTTGATATTTTCCCTGAATTCCAATCTGGATTTTTCAACTAACTCCTAAAAATCACCACTGAATATCTTCAAAAGCCCAAATAATATACCCTAGATGAAGCATGTCACCCAATTTTTGAAACTTGTTCTTTCATTTTGTATCCATGAAGCTACGCAAATGGAACCATCTGCTCCAGAAATTCAGAGTCAGCTCAGCACTCCTGAGCAGCAATAATAAGCATTTTTAACACTTCTTTAAGAGTTAAAATGTATAAGTGAGTAACTTTCAAAAAATAGTGAAAATATGGCCCAGCGATTCCACTCCCAAGTATTTATCCAAGATAAATAAAAGCATATGTGTGCACAAACATTTACACACAAATATTTAAAACATCATTATTTATAATAGCCAAGAAAAAAGAAGTTGAAACAATTCATCTACCCGTCAACTGAGAAATGAATAAAGTAAATATGGTACATCCATGTAAAGGAATTTTAAAATATTTTATTTACTCTAGAGAGAGAGAGAGAGGCAGATACAAAGAGAATGGGCATGCCAGAGCCTCCAGCTGCTGCAAACAAACTCCAGATACACATGACACTTTGTGCATCTGGCTTACGTGGGTCTTGATGAATCAAACATAGGTCCTTTGGTTTTGCAGGCAAGTGCCTTAACTGCTAAGCCATCTTTCCAGCCCCATGTGATGGAATTTTTTTTTCAGCAAAAACAAAGACTTAATTATTGGCACATGCTACAGTATGGATAAACTTTGAAAACATTATGAGGAAAAAAGACATGATAGAAAAATATTGTATGATTCTATTGTTATGAAATGTTCAAAACCTGTAGAAACTCAAAGACAAACACACAGTAATGGAAAACAGATTAGTGGTTGCCAGTAGTTGGGGAATGGAGGAATGTGAAGTGATTGCTAATGGGTTTCTTTGGTACTAATGAAAATACTTGGGAATTAGATGATGGTGATGGTTTTAACAACTCTATGAATATACTGAAAACCACCTCCTTGAAAGGGTAAACTTCATGGTATGTAGCTATATGTCAATAAACCCAGGAACCTCTCCTTCTATACTTAGTAAGCTACAGACTGAAAATATAAAGAACAAAAGACAAAATAGTGTCTCACTGTTAAATCACACAAACAACATTGTATAATAATGCATTTAATATATCATATTATGGCTATTTATATAATTACAATAATTGTCATATTAAGATGTAATAATATAGCAATGATAACCTACATTTACTGAGAATATATTTACTATGTGTCAATGACTATTCTAAGTATTTTTGAAATGCTATCTCATTTAGCATGCAAAGCAGATCAGGTAGAGGGTCCATATCTATCTTTAACCTGTAGTTTGTTCAATAATTATTGAATAATAAGCAGACAAAAGCATCCTGAAACCCATAGTACATTCAGATAATTCCAAAATGGTTTTAAAAGGTAAAACACTACCTAGCATATATTATCCATGAAAAATGTTTTAATATGAAATGCTATTGTTTATTGATAATTTTATACATGTATATATTTTGATCATAATTACCTCCCATCACATCCTTTTTTTTCCTTCCCCCTCCCAGTGAATCCCTTCATCTTCTAAGCTAATATCTCTTTTATTTTGAGGTGTGTGTGTGTCCCACTGAGTTTAATTGTATATATTATACCCACTGGAGTTATTCATCTGAACACAGGCTTTTGATTAGGGTTTCACCATGAGGCATGAATTCTTTGCTGTGGAGCCAATCCAAGAGCAGTTGGTTAGCCCCATAACAGTCATGACACTATTACACTGGTGTGTGCATTTTGCCTGGCTGGACAGCTGTTTATCATGAAGTGTCCCCTACTGGGCAAGGTTTTGGATGACTTTTCTCCCAAGCAGCCTGCATATAGCACCTTCTAACATTACGAAAGTTAGCCAGCAGGGAGGAAGTTTTCAGCTCCTTTCCAGCTTGATTTTTTTCTGTTTCCTGCAACCAAAGTATGTGGTGTCTTCAACAATAGGGCTTTACTGTCTAATTATGATGGGCAAGAAAGAGCAGTGTGGCAATAGCCTGTTTAATGGTATGTTTATTGCACTACGTACTTTTAAAGGAAGGTGAAAACTCAACTACTTCTAAATTATAAGTTCAACATATCTAAAACCCACTGCAAATTTTAAAACTGAAAAGTGAAAGTAAGTCTTGAGTTAACACTTTGTGCTGGAACATGTTCTATGAGGATTATTTGTTTTGACTCTAAATCTTCACAACAGTCCAATAAACTAGGCTCTATGACCATGTACATTTTATAATATGAGAATTTAAATACAAAGAAATTAAGTAACTTTTCTAAGGTCACAAGGTTGGTAGTGATGGCTGACATTCTCCTTTTAGTGTCATAGGATAAAATATGTGGCACATAACACCATGCAAGTCATATATGAAATAAAAAGTGATGCCCCCCAAACATATGAAAAAAGTCAAGAAAGGCTTCAAAGATGAGGTGGCATCTTAAAAAAAAAACAGTATTTTAGATACCCTTAAACAGGAATATGAGGGTAGGAGAATGAGTCTAGGCATAAATCACACTGTAGAATTCACAAGTTCAGAATTTTCATTCAATCAAGTATTTCTTCATAATTTCACCTTTAATGAGAAATAAGTTTGAACTGAACTGCAATCTGTCAACTCATAGGGCATTTTTATCACTCACTTAACATTTCAAATGAAACATTTTATTGCATTTGATATTATTTAAACACTTAAGATGTACTTTTCATGCTCACAATTTGCAATGTGTTCTGACTATATTAAGCAAATATTTAAGAAACATTTGGAGTGTTTTTCCATTTTTAAGTATTTAACTGTACTAAACATATTGCATGTGAAAAATATACTTCATGTACAGTATGTGTTAATAATATATTTCTGAGCCGCCTTATATGAACCTGTCAGATTTTCCATTACAACACCCTAACATAAGGGGTTTTTGAGCCAGCCATAAAAATATCTTCATGCTGATATTTCAAGTAAAATATCTCTCCTTTCAGACGCCTTTAGAAACAAAAGTTAGTGGTCAGTGTTTTTTTTTTTTAATTAATACATTTAAAGAAAAAAATTGACACTTTGAAGTGGGGAACAAAACAAAGATTTTTTCTCAAAGAAATTTAGTGCAATTCTATCTCTGTTGTCTAAATAATTCATGTTTTAAAAACATTTTGTTACAAACCTTAGTTCTTACACCCGAGTTCAGGAGGAAAAAAAAATGAACCATGGCTAAGAGAAGTACTGTCTATATATTCCCAGATTACTAAGATTCAGAATCAAGGACATGAATTAAGCCACTTTGCAGAGTGTCCAAGAAAACTTCAAAAATCATTCCATAATGTATTTTGCTTAGCTTAGCATATTCATAGCACAGTTCACAGGTAGATTTTACATATCTTTTCCATCAGCTACTTTCTCATCTCTGGGACAAAATACCCAACCAGAAGCAACTTAGAAAATGAAAGAGTTTATTCTGTTTCAGAAGGTACAGTTGATCATGGCAGGGAAAGCATGACAGGAGCAGGAAGCCTAAGTCTGATTGTCACATCAGTAAGGAGGAAGTGTGGAGAGAGTGAGGTGAGATAAGGGAAGAGAGGGGAGGAGAAGAGAGGAGAGGAGAGGAGAGGAGAGGAGAGGAGAGGAGAGGAGAGGAGAGGAGAGGAGAGAGGTGAGGAGAAAGGAGAGGAGAGAGGAGAGGAGACAGGAGAGGAGGAGGGAGACCAGCAAGCAGGGCTAGATTACAAACCCTCATTTATCCATGCTAGCATTTCTTAAGGGCACGCTTTACAACCCCAAAACACCTCACATGAAGAAAGGTTTCATAAACAGACATATTTGAGAAATGTTATTGTAGTTTGAATCTGGAACAGCCCTCAAAGATTCATGAATTTAAAGCTTGGTCCCCAGGTGGTGGCACTGTTGACACCTATTGTTCCTCATGCTTAATCTTTAGAGAGTGGGGGATATTGGGACCCTATTCCTTTCCATTCTCTTTCTTTGCTTCCAGCCACCATGAAGTGAACAACGTTGCTTTGCCAAATACCATGATGTTCTACCTTATCCTGTACAGACTTGGAACAAGAGAGCCAAGAAACTGGACTTTCTTTGTTGCTGTGACAACATACCTAATAAGAAGCAGCTTAAGGGATGAAGGGTTTATACTTCAGTTTACAGTTCAAGAAAATACAGTCTACCAAGATTAGAAAAGCATGGTGGCAGGAACATGGAGCAACTAGCTGGTCAGTTGGAGCTGCAGTCAGGAAGCAGAGAACAACCCATATTATACTCATCTTGCTTTCTCCTTTTTATGCAGTTCAGGATCACAACCCATGAAATGGTGCTGCTCACAGTTAGGGTGGCTCTTCTCACCTCATTTCATCTAATCTAGAAACTCCTTCACAGACTTCTATGGCTCATTCTAAATCCTATCAAGTGGACAATCAAGATGTGTTATCATAGTATGAGCCAAAACACTTCTTTTCTCCTTTAAGTTGATTTCCTTGGGTATTTTGTCATGACAGTGGAAAGCTGAAAAGCATAGTTCCTGTCATAGAAAAGACATGTCATGGGAGACTCCTGAGTAATGTCTTGGCTGGTGCTTCTATCCTTCTGTGGACAGCCAATGGCCTCTGCTACTGCTGGGATTCCCACCTGCTGGCCAAGTCAAAAGCAGCTCTTTCCACTGCCACAGTAAGTGTGGTGCATTTTCCCTGTCCTGGGCACAAGGCCTCTGACCCTCACACGAAATTACCTCCCTAATTTCTATCACTAATTAAAGCAATATGTTGTACCATATGTAGTACAGTCTGTTTTATTTCTCCATTTGCCCAGAATCCTAATGAAAAATGAGAAATTTATGTCTGGTTCCTCCTGAACGTTAACACAGAAAAATCCCTAAAGTCTTTTGTAGTCAATTGTTTTTCTTTCAAACTCATCTTCCTTAAAAGTATACCAAAAATATTCTCAGGGCTTCAGAGTAATTATATTTATGGTTTTTTATTTTTATTTTTATTAGTCTAGAGCAAATATTGTGGGAACTCAAGAAAGATGACATTCCAAAGTCAACCTCAAATTTGGAATTGTAAGAAAGAGCCACAGACCAACATGGAGTTGGAATCAACTGAACCCTGGGTATTTACTAATGAGAGCTCTGCACAGTAACCACACATTATACTGTCTTAATATACAGCCTTACAAAGGTAGGTGGGCTGGACTACACATCATACCTAGAAGACTTAGCCGCAAAGGCAAGAGAAACTCCAGGACCCAAGGACAGAAGCCAAAATTCAACAGAGGCATTGATAGACATGTGGAATGTTTAAATGTCAGTTTCTAATTATGACATAATGTCAAGTATTAAAAACATCCTAACTTCATTCATTGGCTCAACAAATATTTTCTGAGGGCCTGTTGTATTTCTAGAAGCATGTTGGAGATGTTATAGACAGTGCAGTGAGCTAAAGACAAAAATCACTGCCCTCATGATATTTGACATCTACTAGTAAAGTATAGGCAATGTAAAATAAATAAGTAATGAATATCAGAAAATTTGCATGCTAAGAGAAAAATAAAGCCTTTAAAGGAGGTACAGTCTCAAGGATTGTTGTGGTTGCACAATAGTCGACCAAAATTATGGGAGGAATGGGTTTAATTTGACTTATAGTAATGAGAAAAAGCTTCATGATGGCAGGGGAAAACATGGCATGAGCAGAGGCTGGACATCACTTCTGCCACAGCAGGTAGAAAACAGAAGCAGGAGAGCGCACCTCCTCTAGCAAGACTCTACTTCCCAAATTGCCAACAGCTGGGACCCAAGCATCAAAAACACAAGTTTATTGGGGACATCTGCTTAAAACCACCACAAGGGTTTTATGTAGATTCCAGCTTTCAATTAGTCTAGATCAAATATTGTGGGAACTCAAGAAAGATGACATTCCAAAAGCAACCTCAAGTTTGGAATTGTAAGATAGAGCTACAGATCAACAGGGAGTTGGAATCAACTGAACTCTGATATTCACTAATGAGAGCTCTGTATGGTAATCAGGCATCAAAACAGTTTACGAGTTTATGGAGAACATCTGATTCTAACCACCATTACGGTGTCATGTAGATTCAAGCTTTCAATGACTGACTAGGGAAGGCCTAAATGAAAACATGACATCTGACCACACAAAAGAAATACAGGTAATTGAATTATAAGCCTTTTCAGAAAAGAATTAAATACCAATGCAATCAAGAGAGTATATTCAGAAAGTCTGGTAAACATGAGGAGAATGTCTTATCCAACTTGGGCTGCCATAACAAAATATATTTTTTCCAGGTGGCTGAAACCACAAACATTTATTTTCTCAATGATGTTGGAGAATGAGGAATCCAAATTTAAAGTGGCAGAAAATTTAGTTTTTGATAAAAGCTGACTTCCTGGCTTCTCACTTGTTATAGAACACCATCCTCCAGGCATGACATGATCATTAAAATCAGAGCAGCTCTGTTTACCCACAGAAGTTTCTCACAAGATTAGGCCCATTCACACTTCATCACAGAGAAGACAAAAGGTCACATGGTACATGAGGCAGGTCATGAGTGGCTCATGAGGCAGTGAAAAGAAGTGGTTTTCAAGGTACATAGGAAACCACTAGGGAGATGGTGTGTAAGGGCTTGTCCATTTCCATATATATGATTAAAGGTTTCCAATGGCATAGCCATCTATAAATTAACCATTCTTCTACAAGTAAAGTCTTACCTATTCTTCTGTAAGTAACCCCAATTAAACTAATCAACTCACCAAGACAGACTTAGACTCATTAGATAGACTCATTTCTTTGTTCTGTCACTGGTTTTATATCTGGGATGAATAGATATTTATTTATGTCTTTCCAGAAAAGTTAATATATCACTATATGTTCTTATGTGATCCTTGCTCAGTACACATGTGACAATGTCTCTGGAGTCTCTGCTTTAGAGGATGTTGATCCTATCATGGGGCCCCATCTCCATGACCTTATCTAACCCTAATTACTTCCAAAAGCCCATCTCTAAATATCAACATAATAGTCATTAAGACTTCCACATATGAATTGAATGGAGAAGACAATTTTATCCATGGTAAAAACTGTAACAGTTGGACTAGAGAGACTAGTCAAGACATTAAAATAATTACCTCAAAGTCATCCTCAACCTCTCACCATTGTCATCATCAACTGCTGGCTTCTGGCAAGATTTCAGCCCTGGTTACATGCAGATCATTTCTTTCTCTGCTTGAACAAATCACAGAACCATGTTGACTGAACTCATTTCAACTCAGTTTCAATTAAGTACACTTTCCATCCATCTCACTTCTTTGAAGACAAATGTTTCCTACTTTCTCTTATATACTCAAGGCCCAAAACATTCTCCTTCCTTATTCTCTGGGTTTCTGTTTCATTAACAAAGTAGAACCAGCCAAATTAGAATTTGTCAAATTTCCTCTTGCTGTTCCCACCACATGTACCTGATGTTAGCATAAATCAGTGAGATAATCTGTCTGCATGCCTCTGTAAGACCACCTCCCCTCCTGTTTCTGTATCTTAACACTCTGTTTAGCTTCCTCATATACTTCACCTTAGCAGTCTTCTCTTGCCCCATGTCATCAGTGTGTGTGTGTGTGTGTGTGTGTGTGTGTGTGTGTGCCAGTCTCAGACTGAGTATGCAGCCAAACCCTGAAACTCATAAATTTTCTCCTGGGTCTCCACTTCAAGTTTCACAGTCCTGGTATTTTAGGTATGTGTCACCATGATTGGCTAATTATTATTATTATTTTCATTTTTATTATTTATTTGCATATGTACATGTGAGTGTGTGAATGCAGACGTGTGTTGCATGGTTCGTGTATAGAGGTCAAGGACAACTTTCATGTGGGTTATCACCTGTCCATTTTACTTAAAGCACAGTCTTTTTGCCCTGGATTCTCTCTGTTGCTCTTTGCTGTACTTGACACAAGTTTCTGGAAAATTCTTCTGTCTCTGCCTCCCATCAGCATTAGCATGCTGGAATTACAGATACCCACCATAGCTTCTGGCTTTTTATGTAGAGTATGGGGATGGAACTCTGGCACTCCAGCTTGAGTCATACACACTTTAGCCACTGAGTCACCTCTCCAGCCCCTGGCTTATTAATTTAATTGAGTTTATTTATCTTTTAAGCTTTGACACATGTCTCTGCTTACTTTATACTAAATCCTCTTTAAGAGATATCAATTCTTACTGGTGACTATATATATATATATATCACTCACAGTATTCCTTAATACTTCACATATAATACAACCATTTATTTCTGTTGTATTTTTTAGTAAGTTTTGACAAAAGGCCATAATCATGTAAATGCTATAGTAATAAAGATATGTAACAGCTTCATCATTCCAAAAAAATTCCTCATTCCTCTTTATAAGAATCATTCCCCACACCTACCCAGGCCCCGAAAAGCAATGATCTACACTTTCTATAATGTCCAATATGAAATATGCCTTTCAATCTATCTATTTTCCACTTCAATCCATTTTCATCCACTCCTATAAATTTTCTTATGTCAAAGTAACAAGTCATTGCAAAAAAAGAAAAAAAAACCCTCATATATTATAACCTTACCCCAAAAGTCATTTGCTAAAGATATTTTGCAGGTAGGGATTTTTGGAGGTTACTAGGTCTAAATAAGTTCATGAAGGTGGTGCTCCTACAACGGGACTAGTAGTATTATAAGGAGATCCAGCCTTGAACATTTGCTCTATCTTCCTGTGTGATGCCCTTCACTAGGTAGATTAGTTATGGTGAGCAGACCCTCACCAGCTCCAATCAGTGTTAGTACAATGCTCTTGGATTCCTCTCACTCCCCTAATGAGCTAAATGCTCCTCTATTATTTGTAAATCATCTGGTATCAGATACTTTGTTACAGCAATGGAAAGTAAGACGGATTCTCCTAATTGTTGTTAGAACTAATTCCTGAATCTCAGTCATCATCTTACTTAACTGCAAGCAGTAGTGGACACCACCATCTTCTGAAACATTCTCCATTTCTGGCTTTCAGGACACTGCATATACCTGGTCTCCTCCTCCCTTCATCTCCCTTGGTGGCTCCTTCTTGTTTTCCAAGCACCTCCACGTCAGACAGTCTTAGGGCTTAGTTCAAGTAGCTTTCCTCTTCTCCACTTATATCCAGACTTACAGTTGTAGTCTATATTGGATGGCACTAAAATTTATGCTTCTAATTTAGACAACATTCCTGAACTGTAACCACTCATCAAACTGCCAGGTGAGCTGGTTCCTTCCTTTCTTCCTTCCTTTTTTCTTTCCTTCCTTCCTCCGTTCCCTTCCTTCCTTCTTTCCTTTCTTCATTTCTCTTTGTCTCTCTGTTTATTTTTCCTTCCCCTTTAATACTTCTACAGTGGAGGCCATTTTTCTCTTTCACAATCTTTTTCATTTAATTTAATTCCAACTGAGTTCTTCCAGTGTTCAAGCCTTGGATTAATACAGACACCCCTTCCTCATACACCATCTCAAATTCTATAAGTTCTATGGAAGTTCCTGTATATTAGGAGGATATTACTTGCATTTTAATAGTACAAGGTGAGTTAACATATGATTTATATAACCTTTATTAGCATGTGATTAAGGAATTGACAAAATATGAGACTGTTTGCTATAAACAGTGAAATGACAGACTTGACCAAATATAACTGTTTAATTGTAAAAAAGAATAATCATAATTCCTCAGCATAAAAATCATCCCAATTACATATATGTATGAAGGATATTAGAAAGTAAAGCATTCTCCTGACTTCATTCTTTTACATTTTTAAAAAATAGTTACTGAGAACTTTAATATGTGAGCATACTGAAAATTGATCATATTATCATCAAGTTATTCTCCTTTGTACCCTCTCACCTGCTCCCATTCCATTGGGAGACATCCTCAGTGAGGGTATTGTTAGTCACTACAGAGTCATGAATGTACCGGTAAGTTCATGTCTGGAGGACAATGCCTTCCTACCATGTGGCCTTTTCAATCTTTCTGCCCCCTCTTTCACAATGTTTCCTAAGTCTTAGAGGGCATGTTATAAGTCTCCTTAATGTTGAGCTCTTAGCAGTCTCTTATTTTATGCTTTGATGAGTTTTGAGTCTCCTCAGTATCTACCATCATCCCCATAGAGAAGGTTCTCTGGCTAGCAGAGGCAGAAACTGCCACTTCCTTTGCAATGTTTCCTGAGCTCTGGCAGGTGTGATAAAGATAAAGATCTAGTGCTAGGAACAGGGCTTTCTATTTTCTTGTCATTATTAATGGGTCTTGTGTTTATCTGGTATTAACTACCATCTGCAAAAAGCAGGTTCTCTAATCAAGAGTGAGAGTAGCATTGACCAAAGGTGATACACATGTATATTTAGAAGGCTTTTTGATTAGCATAACCTTTCCACTTAAACAAAAAACAATGGAAGCTTCCCACTAGCATCTCTGACCTATCAAACCATAGGCTTTTTTTTCCAAAATATATTTTATTTATTTATTTGAGAGAAAGAGGGAGGGAGGGAGGGAGAGAGAGAGAGAGAAAAAAAATGGGTGTGCCAGGGCCTCCAGTCACTGCAAAGGAACTCCTGATGCATGTGCCCCCTTGTGCATCTAGCTTACATAGGTCCTGGAGAGTCAAACCAGAATCCTTTGGCTTTGCATGCAAACGCCTTAACCTCTAAGCCATCTCCCCAGCCCAACCATAAGCTTTTTTTTTTTTTTTTCCAAGGTAGAGTCTCACTCTACCCCAGGCTGACCTGGAATTCACTATGGAGTCTCAGGTGGCCTCAAACTCACAGCAATCCTCCTACCTATGCCTCCCGAGTGCTAGGATTAAAGGTGTACACCACCATGCCTGGCCCAACCACAGGCTTTTGACATGGTTGTTAGTACCAGGTATTAGTTCCCTCCCATTAAGTAGGTGTCATATCCGATCATAGAGCAGTTGGTTACACCATAACTTATGTGCTACTATTGCACTTGTGGGTACATCTTTCCTGGTTGGTTGATTTTGTAGCTTGAAGGATCCACTGCTTATTCAAACTGATGACTTTTATCCCAAAAGTGTCTAGCTCCATGTTTGAAGCTTTCAATGAGAATGTAGAGGAAACTTCAGACAGAGAATTCTAAAACATAATTATGATAAATATATACAATAATCTTACAGAGGACATTAGCAAATAGCTGAATGAAATAAAAGAGAACCAACTAAAAGAAATCAACAGACACATGAATGAATTCAGAGGGCACACACACAAAAAAATGCTTAAATGAATTCCAAGAGCACATAGACAATCAACTAAATGCAATGGTAAAGTCAAACCAGAAAGGAAAATAGAACATACTAAAGAGATAAAAGTTGACATGGTGGCACACACCTTTAATCCCAGCACTTGGGAGGGAGGGAGGAGGATTACCATGAATATGAACCCACTCTGAGACTGCATAGTAAACTGCAGGCCAGCCTGAGCTAGAGTAAAAGACCTTACCTCAAAAAAAAAAAAAAAAAAAGAATGAATAAAAAATAAATAAGTAAATAAATCAATACAGATAAAGATGCTGAAGAAAAACCTAATGGAAATCAAAAATGAATAACTCAGTTACAAATCTCCCAGGAAAGCTATGACAATAGAATAAACCATGTGGAGGGCAGAATACCAGGACTGAGGACAAGTTACAAAAGAACAGACCGTGTGGAGGACAGAATATCAGGACATGAGGACAAGTTACAGTAGAATAGACCACATGGAGGACAGAATATCAGGACATGAGGACAAGTTACAGTAGAATAGACCACATGGAGGACAGAATATCAGGACATGAGGACAAGTTACAGTAGAATAGACCACATGGAGGACAGAATATCAGGACATGAGGACAAGTTACAGTAGAATAGACCACATGGAGGACAGAATATCAGGACATGAGGACAAGTTACAGTAGAATAGACCACATGGAGGACAGAATATCAGGACATGAGGACAAGCTACAGTAGAATAGACCACATGGAGGACAGAATATCAGGACATGAGGATAAGTTACAATAGAATAGACCACATGGAGGACAGAATATCAGGACTGAGGACAAAACAGAAGAAATATATTAGGAGACCAAAATCAATGATAAATTAAAGAAGAATTTACAAATGAAGCATGAGGGAATTTGGGACACCTCAAAAAGACTGAACATTCTCATCATGGACATACATAAAGGGGAAGAACTTCAGGTCAAGAGTGTAGAAAATATTAATAACATTATAGAAGTTCCTATATTTTTAAATGAGTTTGTTTTATACTTGAAAACTGCTACGGTCTGTTATGACTCTCTAAAGTTCTTATGTTGAAATTTTCACCCCTGAGGTAAGAGTAGGAATGAGCCTTTTAGGGATAATAAGGGCATAATGCTGAGGTCTCCATAAATGGGATTAGTGCCCATATGAAAAAGTTTCTAGACAACTTCCTGTCTGTTGCATCATGTGAGTTCATGACAAACATAAGCCCTGGGCAGATATCTAAATGTTAGTACCATGATTTCAAACTTCTCAGCCTCTAGAACTTTGAGTAATAAAGTTCTCTTGTTTTCAAGACACTTATATATGGGATTTTTGTTATGCAAGTCTGAATAGACCAAGGTAGAAATTCTGCAACTATTTCTTAGGAGCCACTGATTTAAAAAAGTAATGATACTTTTCCACCTCAACTCAAATCCTCAATTTTTACAGATCAAAAAATGCATCAGGAAAAAGGTTCAAGTACAACCAATGAAAATGCATGCATAAGCAAATAACTTTTAATATAAATAATTTTCAAGTAGATAATTAAAGCTATAGATGAAGTGGGAGCAAGCACAAAGAAAGAAGAGAAGTCACAGTGAAGGAGACAGGGACATGTCATTCTTTACACAATTAGTTCTTTAGACATTGTTCCTTCATTTATTTGTATACCCAAAGTGCTCTTGAAAATAAACTTACTGAACCTTTTGTAGAAATAGGGATAATTCTGAATTTCCTTAGAAACACTTAGAAATAGTAGGCTAAGGGTAATGGAAGAGACCACCTCTCTGTCCCATTCACAAAGCATGTCAGTTCCTCCAAACAGATTGGGCAACTCTAATAGTCCCATGTAATGTTCTCTTACTAGAGATTGTTGTATCAAGTAAATTGTGGGACATATTTTTGCCTGAAAGTGAAATAATAAAATTATTATGAGTTAGAGCATGTTTAGTTTATTTTTTAATGAAAACATTACTATAACAAAAGGAGTCACACTGAAAATAGAATTTTTTAAGCACTTTCATGGAGAAAGTTTTAAACTCAATATTCATACTATGGGTTGAGCTTGACTGTCCAAAACCAAAGCCTTCCTTATCACCACCTCTGACACCATTATCACTCACCTGGATGATTATAGCATCTCTACATCTCTTCTTACTCAGTAGTCACAGCATGGCTCCTTCTGCTCAAAACCCTCCAGGGACACAGGTAACTCACACATGCTATGTCAATTCCTTATACTGAAACATGTGGCAATTATTATTTTTTCTTGTAATATTCCCTCACTCATGCTACATAACTACACTAACCTTCTTCTCCCATCTTCAACACACCAGCTACAATCCTATCTCAGTCATTTACTACTCATCCTTACTCATATGCTTATTGTTCAGATGTGTATATATATTGCTTATCCCCTTATTTTTTCTAGCCTTAATTGGAACAGTAACACCATAGTAAGACATCATCAGTCCCATCCTTGTAAAACTGTGGTAACCTGTCATCCCTAACACTCCCTGTTTCTCTTCCCTGCTTTATTTTCCTGCATCACATTTCTCATCTTCTGATATTTTATAGAATCAATTCACTTATCTTCCCACTACTTTGTGAGCTCCTTTGCTTTACTCTTTTTCATTCCTTGCTATTGCAACTGTGTCAAACAAGGACCTTTACACCAAAATCCATGCCCCTGCATATAAGAACACTAAGACAGAATCATGGGGATGGGTTTTTTCTAAGCCTTTTTTTTTATTCAGACATAGTCTCCCTATGTAGCCTATGCTGGCCTTGAAATTGTGGCCCTCTCCCTGCACCTCAGCCTTCTGAGTGCTAGAGATTGCAAGAATGTGTCACTATGCCCATTTTTTCTTCAATATTTTGATGTTAAATTCTAGAGAAAATTTTATCTTAAAATATTAGAGTTCATGTGTACTTTCCTTGAGGCAATCCATATTTCTCAGCATTTAGCATATAGCAGTCATTCCACTTTATATTCTATTATTTCTGTTTTACCTTCCTTTGTGGTTTCCTTTGGGTTTGTAGGAAGGGGATGGAGACAGAAATGTTCTTTATCTGCCAAATTTAGTAAGTAGCCATACCTGTTTTTAAATTAATCACAATAAATTTTATTTATGAGTCTTAGTCAGAGCAAATAAATGACTTTCTATATATACTGCTGATTATATTTACAACATAGTGGACTTTAAACTTCATTGTGCATCAGGCATTCCTGGGCTGCTCATTAAAGCACATTTCTGGGACTTACCCCAGATTTGCTGATCCAGTAATGCTGGCCTAGGTTCCAAAAATTTTAATCCCTAACACATTCCCAGGTGATTCTGGCTTAGGGACCACACTTTGAGTACCACTGTAATAAGCAACTGTTTCATTTTAGCAATGTCTATAATTTTCAAAGATAAAACCTAGGGAAATGTTATAAAGTATTTTAAGAATTGAGAAAATCCTATAAGAATGATGACAGACCCACTATAACCAAAATGAACATGTACAACATTTCAGATTCAGCTGATGCTGTGGAAGAATAACTCTCTATCTCCAACTTCTCAGGGTCTAAGTCTAGCTTTAGTTTCCCAGTGAGCCAGCTCTGAAGCCCAGAACAAGTTATATCTACAGCTTTCATGTCTGCAGACTTACGATATTAGATCATGTGTTCTCATGTATAGATATGTAGATGTATATTTTCAAGGGCTTATCTCTTATAAAACATAAGAATTTCAAAACTGTGTATGCTGTAAAGGATAGCCATCTAATGAAGACAACGCACATCAACTAATGAACAAAATGCACATCAACTAATGAACACAGTGCACATCATATAGCTCAAGTGGGTTTTTCAAGGGATATCCAAAGGTTTTTGTGCCTCTTTTCAGAGTTGCTTTGCTTCCATCACTCCTTATTGTTGGACTCAGAGAATACCTTGTAATGATATGGAAAGGGATCAGGGTATCTGAACTATGGGTGACTCCTTGTTGGCTCCTGCTAATCTCTGACTTAGGGGTAGTTTATACCTCATGGGTTAAGACTTTTCCAAATTCCAGCCTTTCTCCTCTGCCTCAGAGCTTGTGGAATTGCCTGCTGCTCCATTTGGCTCCTGGAAATGCTACCATCTTTTCTCGTGGTGGAGCTCCTTGTCTTTATTGCTGATTTAGGATCCTCTGACATCCCTGCACAGTCCATTTAGATGGATCCTTTCTATCTTGCAGCCTCCTCTACAAAGTCCACATTCCTCAAGCTCCTTCAACCTTTTGGATCTCCTCCCACTTCTTGCAAACCTCCTTATCCAACACAAGTCACTTTGCAACTTCTACATTCCTTCCATGTCATCTGCCTTCTTCAAGGAAAGTTGGATGTGCCAATATAGAGTACCCTTTAGCTTCACCAAACCACACTTTTGCTTAATAGCTGTCTCTTTGTGCAGATTGAGCACTAATTCATATTCTTTGCATAATTAAAAAAAAAAGAAAGAAATTGGGACAAGTTGTGTCCCTTTTCAGCTTCCCAATACTACATCCAGCTTAAATGGAGAAGCAAGGAGTTTAAGACTGGGTTCTTCTAAGAGTCCAAAGCAGGATCTTCAACAGGGCCAGCTACCTCTCCACTTCAGCATGGTTTCTCTGTCCTTTTTTAGAATAAATTTCAATACCTTTTCTGCACGATGACTAAGAGCAAACACATCTCAGATACTTAGTCTTGTTTTTTATATGTAAACGGTGGTTTGGGGAATTTAAAGTAAAGAAAACAAACCTCTCCCCATGAAAAGTAGGCTGTCAAGACTTTTATCTCTCCATGTACTTAAAATAAAAATCTAGTGTGAAACTCAAAATTGAGCAATGTATTCTTTGTTCCAGTTAGTAGCCACAATCTCTGAAAGCAATGAATAGCATTGATTCATCCAGCAGAGAGAGCTGCTAGGCAACATATTTTATGGGGAAGGAAAAATACCTTGTTTTAATATTTTTTGAAAATATTACCCCTCCTGCAAACACAGGAAAGCATATCTGAAAATAGAGTACAGCAAGATTCCCAGAAGGCAGCAGGAGAAAGTGTTAACTATAGCTAATTCCTATGAGGAGGCTACAGAACATAAAGAAAATATAAAATTGAGAAAAGATGAAGATACTGTATGAAGACTATGAAAAATTGAGTTCAGAATAGAATTTGTCGATTTCTTACTAAAAAAAAAGTAAACTATAAATCTCAGATATCTTCTATTCCGGTATTGGGTAAATGCACTGGGATAGAAAATACTATGATATGAGGTGGGCACTTATAGACTTCACTGTTGAGCTTGCCCACTTCTTTGAGTCTAAGTAAAAAAGCATTACTTTGCTTTGCTTTGTTTTTCTCCACACTTTCTTTCTCTTCTCTGGATGCCTGCCAAAATCCAAAGTATGCCCTGACCCTTTTGGACTTTTCCACCTTTTTCTCAATAAATCTCCATTTTTAAATTTATTTTTATTTTTTAAATTTTTTTGGTTCATTTTCATTTATTTATTTGAGAGCAACAGACAGGTAGAGAAACAGGCTGATAGAGAGAAAGAGAGAGAGAATGGGCACGCCAGGGCCTCCAGCCACTGCCAACGAACTCTAGACTCATGTGCATCTGGCTTATGTGGGTCTTGGGGAATCCAGCCTCGAACTGGGGTCCTTAGTTTTCACAGGCAAGCACTTAACCACTAAATCATCTTTCCAGCCCAAATATCCATTTTTTTTTTAAGTGCTATGGTATGAAAAGTACAGAAGTTTAGGAAGGGTCTGAACAGTATTCAATCTTTATGACCATGTGACCTCTTTTTATCTTGCATAAACATGTGACAGCAGATATACCACAGGAAATGAGGCACAGGAGGCATTTCATCATGATACCTAGTATATAAAATAACGTTAAATCTGAGTTTTCTCAACTTACATTTAATCTTTTACCATGTTTTGGAGCATAGTATTCTTTCTTGGGAGAGCTAGTAGGGATGTTTCTTGGACCTTTGCAGATAACAACACTAATGTGCAGGTAGCATTATGTATTTGAAAACAGAAAACCTTTTGTATCCATACTTGAGTCCCTAATGCTTTCATTGGTGTCTGTCAAATAACAAATACTAATGTTTAGTGAAGAAATCCTACCATTTGGAAGCGTATATAATGAATAGCTTTTCACATTCTCAAGGAACTTAGGCATTCGAAGGAGCTTTAGAATTAATCTAGAAAAATTCATTTGATTCATTGTAGAGAACACAAAACCAAAGTTTTAAGAAATTAAGAAAATTTGCCTAAAGTTTCCCAAGAAAGTAGTAATAGAATTAAGACTATAGCTCATGTCAATGTTCTTATTTTTATGTTCTTCCTTCTTAAAATGTATGTTGTATTATTATTCAGATGTGGCAAGGCTTTTCAGTGACAAAGATAACTTGCATTGAAAAGAGAGTTTGCTATGTGTATAGTTTACAAGAGGAAGGGGCATTCCATGGCATAAGGAGCCACACGGGAAGCCACAGGAGGTGGGCCAGAGGGACTGGGAAAGCCATGAACAAGAGCCTGTACTAGTGGGAAAAGCAGACTTGATTGGGTCATTATCTTAATTTCAACAGGATCTGGGGAGGGAGGGATGGCCTTAATTGCTTGATGTCTGGCCTTGGGATGATGGAGTAAGGTAGACAGTGGCCCAGAGTGAGAGAGCACTCTCAAGTAGAAGGTTAGAAATGTGAGCTCTGGACTGCTTAGTTTACATATAAAAATCATAATGCTGGTCAAGTTCACTATCCAAAGAGATTCCCCAACCTTGGGAGTTCCTTCAAGGTGAAAGCATCAGAATTGGAAAGTGAAAGAGATGAGACCCATTCAGTGGGCAAGCACCTGAGTGAGGACCAAGTCAGAAGTCTGTGGCTTGGAAAGTCATAGAACCTAGAGGGAAGATTCCATTGTTCTTTGGCTGAAAGAAGAGATTATACCCATCAAAAAGTCTTCTATCTGGATGTGGTGGTGTGCACCTTTGTACACAGTACTTGGGAGACAAATGTAGAAGAATCATTGCGAGTTTGAGGCCAGCCTGGGACTACAGAGAGAGTCCCAGGACAGCCTGAGCTACAGTGAGATCCTATCTCAAAAAAAAAAAAAAGAAAGAAAGAAAGAAAGAAAGAAAGAAAGAAAGAAAGAAAAGAAAAGAAAAGAAAAGAAAGAAAGAAAAGAAAAGTCTTCTAAATGTCTGTGCTTATCCCTTTTGATACATGCTACATTCGTGGTTAGAGAATCTGCTTTTAATAGATGGCAGTGAATACAAGGAGACCTAAGAACCATCAGTATAAGAGGACAAAAAAAGCTGACTGCCTAGTACAAAAAGGTTCATCTCTATCCCATCTGCCAGGATCCAGGCAACGTTATGGAAGAAGTGGTAGTAGATTAACTATGAGCGCTGCTCTCACTGAACCTGATAACCTTCCCCAGGGACATGGCAGTAAACACTGAAGATACTCAAGACCCTCAAAGCAGAACTCAGAGGCTGCTGAGAGCTCAGCACTAAGGGAGAATTAGAACCTACACTCCAAAGCTCAGGAAAAATTGCAGAAGAAGAGCTGGGAAGAATGTCATAGCCATAGGGTGGGAAGAAATATCCTGAGGCATTGTCTCTCTCACAGAGACTGACTGTTGAGTTCATGATCCCACAATGAATACCAGTAACCCGGCTAAGGAGAGCCCTCGATGGAATGGGGACAGGGAAGAAAGAAGATAAGAGCATAACCATATGGGAATATGACAAGTAGGCAATATGTTAAAAATAAATAAAAAACAAAAGGTTTTAAGTCAAAATTTTAGTCATTAAAAAAGTTAAATTGCTTAAACACATTAAAAATATCATATTTTTTGTTTCTTTTTTAACAATTTTTTAATTTTTTTATTAATTACTATTGTATTCAGCAAATACAGTCAGTTTGGTACCATTTTTAGGCTCATCCGTGACCTACCCCCTCCCCTTGGCCCCTCCTTGTTGAGGTATACGGGTCATGCATTGTGGAGTTAGCCCACAGTTACGGGTAAGATAAATGTCTCTGCATATCATGACCCAACATGTGGCTCTCACATTCTTTCCGCCCCTCTTCTGCAAAATTTCCCTGAGCCATGTTGGGTTCATTTTTGGTCTGCTTCAGTGATGAGGTGTTGGGGACCTCTGAGGCTCTGGCTCTCTGAATTGGTAGGAGTTGATTTTTCTCTGTGCTGATCTCCTTCCCCCTTATCCGGTTCATCAAGAAAACAGTACCCTTGCTTGTTTCGCCAATTTTTCTTAGTTTCAGCTGGGGCCCTTTTGAGGTATGATGGGGTGGCTCTCTCCTTAGGATCTACAACTATCTGAAAAATAGAAGCAGATTCTCCAATGAAGAGTAAGTTAGCACCAGGACAAATGAGATAACACTTACTTTTTTTTATAGAGAATTTAATAGGTATAGGCCCTCTTGTAGCCCATGATTGATGGTAGCTTGATATTGACAAGTGGGCTTATGTTTGGATATGGTTCTGACTTGTTTCCAAGCTCCAGCTATGGGTCCCGTACCACTGAGGGGATCAGTTAGCCAAATCAAGAGCAGTTCGTTCCCCACCATGGCTGTGTGCTATTACTGCACTTGTGTGGGCATCACAACAGGATATTTGCTGCTAAGTAGGTTAGACCATGAGCTGCTTGGACAGATATTGGTCATTTTCCCCCAGTCGCCCATGTAGCACCTTCTGGCACTAGACGCGCTGACTGTCTGGGGACTGACTGTCTTCCAACTTTCAGCCATGCCATTCCATTTTACATGTCAACCACATAAGGTGTCTTCAGCAGTAGGGTCTTACCACTAACCTTTGGTGGGTCATCAAGTACTCTGACAGAAATCTGTCTGTCTTTTAGGAAACCTTGTAGGACTCTCTGATCAAAAGCTCATTGTGGATGATTAGCCCCATGCTGGTACTGGGCGTTTTGAGGCAAGCCCAACAGACTGTCTTTTTTTTTTTTTTTTTTTTTTTTTTTTTTTTTGAGAGACAGAGAGAACAAGAAAGAGAATTGGCAAGTCAGGGCCTACAGCCACTACAATCAAACTTCAGATGCATGTACCACCTTGTGCACATGTGTGACCTTGCACACTTGCATCATATTGTGCATCTGGCTTACATGGGACCTGAAGAATCGAACATGGGTCCTTAGGCTTCACAGGCAAGCACCTTAACTGCTAAGCCATCTCTTCTGCCCCCCCCCATTTTTTTTTAAATTGAACCACCAAATGATATTGTTTACTTCATTATTTGGAAAAGTTTCTATTCTGGGTATATGCATGTATGTATGAAAAAAGAAATGAAGAATACTAGTGTGAGTGAATGTGTGAGCAGAGACACAAATACAGACATACATGGAAGTCTGGAAGGAATGGTATTTCAATATAATAAACTTCTTTTGTGCTCTTAAAAAGAAAGAAATGTTTTATTTGTGTGAGTGTGTATGTGTCTGCATATATACATATTCATATGTGTTTGAGTGCACTTGTGTGTGAGGGTGCATACATGTGGGTATGAGTGTGAGTGTGTGGGTGGAGGCCAGAGGTAGACAGTGGGTGTTTTTCTCTATTGCTCTCTGCCTTATTCACTGAGACAGAGTCTCTCCCTGAACCTGGAGTTCACCAATTTTGCTAGTCTAATGAGTCAGCTTGTCCAGAAATCTGCCTATCTCTGCCTCCCAAACACTGAGATTATAGCTTCACATCACCATGCCTAGAATTTAAATGGGTGGTAGGGATCTGAACTCGGGTCCTTACATTTGTGCACTGAGAACCTTATAGAATGAACCATCTCTCTCTAACCCAGAAATGCTTTATATGCTAAACACACTGAGATTTCCTTGTTGTCTCTGCATTGAACTTTACCTTGAATTTTGTGGATTTTTCTGTCATCTTTTTAGTATTGTACACTCAAATAATTAGAAAACAGTGCCTCCATATGAAGTCCTTAGTGCTTCCATGTCGTCAAAGCTATGAAAAATGTCTTTGGGATCATAATCTAGACAATCTTTCTGATTATTTATCTAAAACTAAAACCAGGAAATGACTCATTTGATTTCTACCAATCCTGGAGTGTTGCCACTTTGGGCTCAGGAAGAGCCAGCTTCCCTTGGCCGGTCTCACTTGCAGGATGATGAATGAAGCTCTGTGTTTGGTGCTAGCTAAAATTTTATAGGGTCTAAAAAAGCAATTTATACATGCTTCAGGAGGTGGCTATTTTTTTTTCTTTTTTAGATAGCTCTTAGTCACAGCAGGGCACTCAGTATACATATATCATATACAGGTCATTACAGAGGAAGCTTGAGAATTTGTGAATTAATAAGCATGCTCATGGCTTCTACAAGTCTGATGTATGCTTAGAACCCAGAAAGTAGATTATTAACTGAGTTCTGAATATTCTCAGTTATTTTTGTGCCATTAAAAGATCAAGTGACCTTCAATACTCAATGACCTTCTAATATTCAATGGAATATTTCAAGAAAGAAGAATAACAAAACATTTTCTTGCTTCCAAAACTCAGTGTGGGCGTTCCCAAACAGAGAATGCTAGATCTCTCTCTTTCTCTCTTTAAGCCTCGGGCATGAATTATATAGCCTTGCATGTAGACAGTCAACTAAGTTGTGGGGAGGTCAAAGCTAAATCACATAACTGTGGCAATGGGCCAAATCTTATTGAAAGTTCTGAGATATCTTATCACATAACTCACAAGCTACATCCATATTACGATTGTGTTGAGAGTGTTCAGTTTTTCCATTTAGAAATACCTGAGCCATAATATGTCATGCTGTACCAAATTTGGACCTACTATCTAAGTTATATTACTGCTTTCCATCTTGACAGAGGTTTTCTTATTCTTATTCTTCTTCCCTGTGGCTATGAATGTTTATTGTTAAAAAGCATTGGAGCAGAAGGCAAGAAAGAAAGAGTGTATTAAGGACCAGCTCTATTAGTTCTCTGTTGAGCCTTCTCAAATAAACTTCTGCACCTTTTAACATAGTAAATGTATCAATTTGCTATTTGAAAAATTAGTTCATAATATGTGGAAAGCCTTTTGACAATTTTAATGCAAAATTATAAACTATAAATAATGTATATAAAGAATTATTCAATTTGCCAAAGAGGTTCTAGAGGTTCATCAAACTCTTATCTACTTGGCTATCAGTCATGCTATGCTGTTCAGGCCTTCTGAAATTTAGTTATGACTACAGTATTAATTTATGACTTATGCTATTACCAACTTTGGACTTAGACAATGGATTATGAGGAATGTTGTGGTTATCTCCAGGTCCACCTATGAACTGCTCACTTTAAGATCATCCAAGCCTTTTCTCTAAGCCTTGGGATTATAAATTAAAAATGGCTGAATCACAAGATGGCACAAGCCTGGATCTCTGAACCACTGCTTGTGAGAGAAATCCTCCAGTCAGAAAATTGTGATTGACTGTCACATGAGGTAAAGTTAAATCTTGCTGTATTAACTGTTGAGTCTCAGGTGCTTCTGTATTGTAGTATATATATAGCAACACAACTAATACACAACAGTTTTTCTAAAAACATGTGCATCATTTACTTTCTCTTTGCTGGAACAGAATACCCAATTAGATAAAGTTTATAGAAATAAGAGTTTATTCAGCCTATAGTTTCAACAATAGAGTCAGTCATGACAGATAAAGCATGGCAGGAGCAGACAGCAAGCAAGCAGAGCTAGGCTATAACACTTCAAGTCCTACCCCTAGTGACATACTTCCTTCAGCAAAGGTCTGCCTCCTAAAGTTTCTATAACCTTCTGGTACAACACCACCAACTAAAGATTAAATCTCTAATGAGACTATGGGGGACATTTTACATTCAAAACACTACAACATACATATAAATGTAGACAGAAGGAAATACTCTCACTGTGTTTGAGGTTGAGATTGCAAATGTAGTTTGATATTCTTTACCTTCTTTTTATGTTTGAATTTTTCAAACCATCAAGAAATAAATATTGATTTTATAACATCAAATATTATCTAAGGTAAACAAAAGAAATACTGGTATGCCATAAGGTTTAAAGAAAATGGCTTTCCTGGGCTGGAGAGATGGTTTAGCAGTTAAGCACTTGCCTGTGAAGCCTAAGGACCCCGGTTCAAGGCTCGATTCCCCAGGACCCACGTTAGCCAGATGCACAAGGGGGCGCATGCGTCTGGAGTTCGTTTGCAGTGGCTGGAGGCCCTGGCACGCCCATTCTCCCTCTCTCTGTCTATCTGCCTCTTTCTTTCTCTGTCTGTCGCTGTCAAATAAATAAAATAAACAACAAAAAAATTAAAGAAAATGGCTTTCCTATTCTGGCCATTGTCTGGACAGGGATAATCTCATTCCCATGCAATGTGTAAATGCTATATCCCCCTATGTCATCACTGTGCTAGCTGTTGAGATAACAAGACCAATCAAATATTATCCACTGGACCTCAAGGAATCCACACTGTATTAAGGGTTGCAATATAAGAGCTTGGGGAGCTTGCAGGAAAGGTACTGAACTCAGCCAATTCAGAGAAACAATCTAAGCTGGGCATGGTGGTGCACGTCTTTAATTCCAGTGTAGCCCGCGTAGTCGTCTCGCCAGCGAGAACGCACACGGACACCAGGATCCTTCTGCAGCAAGCGTTTATTGCAGTTAACAGATGAAAAGAGGAAGACCCAGAGCCCCGAAATGGCGCCGCTTATATAGCCCCTAGGTGGCGTGTACTCTGCTGATTGGCTGTGCGCTCATTACCCCATATGACGCCCCGGGCTGGGCAGTGACTTGGCGCGCTTTTACCACTTGCACATGCGCTATTCTACTTGTTCACCAGGGCCGAGGCCAGATGTCAGCGCCATCTTATAATGGCGATCACACTCTCTCGGCTCTCCACATCTCCCCCTTTTTGTTTTAATAAGATGACAACTGCCTCATAGCCCAACCAGCGCGGCACCAAACAACCCTATGCTCGATCAAGCAAATTCCTTCCTTGGGGGATAAGCGATCAAGAGCTCACTCCCTCACCTTATCAGGTGCAATGGAGACAAGTCCTCTGAGTGCAAAGGCCAAGGGAGAGACAAAAAGGGGAGTTGACAACCATCCCCGTGCAATGGAATATTGTTCCTGGGGGTGCAAGGGCTGTCAATCTCATATTTTGGTGCTGCAGCCACTTAGGCAAGGGCTGATTAGACTTAGATCTCTCATCGACTCAGTGCAATGGGCTAAACCCCTGAGGTGCATTGACTGAGGGTCTCAGTCTAATTAATTCTTCGACATGGATAACCAAATTTCAGGAGATGATCCCTGTTCCATAGCCACAAGTGCTTGTGCAATAATGACCTTGTCACGTTGCTGTTGAGCTCTGAGCTTGCAGAACAACCAAAGCAGGAACACTAAGCCACAACATAGGGCTGCACCAAACAGCGCCACTCCCACCCACTCCTTAAAGAAAGAGAAGGCTGAAGAAATCCAGGATGTCAGGCCCAGAGCTAGGGAGGGGTCAACTCTAGTAGAATAGGGTCTTCATAATGGATCTTGTCCACTTCTTCGGCTCCCGCACAGGATCTCGATGATTCGTCAGGTATCACAAGTCTACGTGTTAGGCGTTCTGGTAGCCAGAATGGATTGTCTTCTTCCTGTGGAAAAACACAAACAGCTCCCCTGGATCTTATTAAAATAGGATCCGGGCCTCTCCATTGACCAGTCAAAACATCTTTCCACTTAACCATCTCCTGTGGCCTGTTAGGCTCTGAGCAATGACGGTCAGCCGCCGAATGGCCCTGACTGTCCAAATTTAAAAAATTAAGAGTAAAGAGTGCTATGGATATAGTCACTCGTGGGACTGAGGGCAGAGCCTCCTCGACTCCCCCTTTTTGTTTTATTAAATAAGACTTTAGAGTGCGATGAGCCCATTCTATAATACCCTGTCCTTGAGGATTATATGGGAGACCTGTCAAATGGGTCACTCCCATCTGGTGACAGAACTGTCCAAATTTTTGAGAAGTATAAGCTGGTCCATTGTCAGTTTTAAGAGTTTTGGGCTTCCCCCAGGCACTCCACGCCTCGAGGCAGTGTTGAATAACATGGGCTGCTTTCTCCCCGGTTAATGGGGAAGCAAACATAACTCCAGAACAAGTATCAATGGATACATGTAAATATTGTAATTTGCCAAAAGATGGGATGTGAGTAACATTCATCTGCCAAATTTGTAATGGGCTAATTCCTCTGGGATTAAAGCAAGGAGAGACTAAAACAATGCAAACTCAACCACCATCAAACAAACATCAAACTTCTGCAGTTCAAGTTCAATAGCCTTGAAAAGCAGGTTCCTCCTCCAGTCAACTCTTTCCAAAAGTGTTTGCATTTCTATGATAGCCTTTCCTCAGGCATCCTTTCCAATGTTTTAATGTAAAGCAGTTGGAACATCTTCCTTAAGATTGCTAATGTGTTTGACAATAGCAGGTTCAGTAACCTAAAACCAGTCTCAGCGTCTGTAATTTTAACTTGCTTGAGGTTTTCCAGCTTAAAATCTTAAATCTCTCAGTCCAATATCTCTAGCCAAGCACATCAGTCCATTACAAATTTAACCTTGATCAAACTCTCTGGACCTCAGCAGCAGAACGCAGCCAGCCCTTATTCCAATAGCCCAGTTCCAACAAAGTCCTCTGCAGTCTTTCCTTCCCCTTAGAAAGCTTAATGAGGGCATACTCTACCGGTGCATGGACGCGGCCTCCATCCGCAGCCTCAAACACCGGGAAGGCTTGTAAGAACCTCCTTCTGTCCCCCTCTGAAAGGAAGGAATCTGAACAATGCTTGCCGGCATAAGGCGGAGGAGCACTGGGAATGGCAGGGGCGGCAGATTGAAAAGCCGCGCGGTTCTTATCTCCTATCTTCTTTTGTTTTCGATTTTGCGGTAGCGGCTGCTCATCAAGATAGTATCTCTCCTCCCCATAGCAAGCCGCTTCCCCATCTAATTCTTCCTCCTCGGAGGGACTAAGATCCTCAGACTCTGAGCTATCAATTCCTAAAGCCTCCAATTCTTTTATCGGATAAAGAGGCCTCCTTTTTGGACTTCTCTTTTCCCTCTCATGTTTCTCTCCCAGGGCGTCTTTTCCCTTGTCTTTTCTTTCTGTGGACTTAGCGTCCGCGGAAAGGCCTTTTTTCTTAGAGACGTCTTTTTCTTTTTCCTCAAGGGCCCCTAACCTTTTATCCCGTTCTGTTTCTGACATGCTGTCTTGTAGCTCTGAATGTGAGGCTCCCATGTTCACAAAGAAGAGAACGAGAGCCACCATCACAATAGGGAGAGCAAAAATTGCTCCTACCAATTTGGATGAGAGATGAGACAAGTCAAGACCAAACATGCCTCTCAGAACCTACCTTAGTGCTGCAGTTCTGAATCCTTCCCCGTGAATGGGGGGTCTCCTCGGCGCCGGCGATGACAGGCACCCGGCGTCCCAGGTTTTTCGGCACCAGCTGTAGCCCGCGTAGTCGTCTCGCCAGCGAGAACGCACACGGACACCAGGATCCTTCTGCAGCAAGCGTTTATTGCAGTTAACAGATGAAAAGAGGAAGACCCAGAGCCCCGAAATGGCGCCGCTTATATAGCCCCTAGGTGGCGTGTACTCTGCTGATTGGCTGCGCGCTCATTACCCCATATGACGCCCCGGGCTGGGCAGTGACTTGGCGCGCTTTTACCACTTGCACATGCGCTATTCTACTTGTTCACCAGGGCCGAGGCCAGATGTCAGCGCCATCTTGTAATGGCGATCACACTCTCTCGGCTCTCCACATTCCAGCTCTCAGGAGGCAGAGGTAGGAGGATCATCATGAGTTCGAAGCCATCCTGAGATTACATAGTGAATTCCAGGTCAGCCTGGACCCTATCTTAAAAAACAAACAAACAAACAAACAAACAAACAAAAAAGACAAGAGAGAGATGTATTCTAGCAGGGGTATATTTTCATTCTGATGTAAGTAGAGGAAAATGGTGGAGAAAAAGATTCAAAAGAGGCTCAGCTCTGAGAATAGTATTCTGAATGTTGGACAGCAGCTATATTCTACCCTAAAACTTCAACCAGAGTTTTGTGCCCATCAGTTTATTTATTTGTTTCTATAGGACTTAGTAAAATATACTGCATATAATGAATGTACAATAAATATTTGTCAAATGTTTTAAAATAATCATCTTGGGACTGGAGAGATGCATTAGTGGACAGAGTGCTTGCTGTTCAAACCTGAGTAACCCAATTTTGAGGCTCCCTAGACCTTATGTAAAAAGCAAGAAGCCATAGTAGGTTTCTATAATACCAGTACACTGATGGTGAGATGGGAGACAGCAATCCAAATTCCTGGAAGCTTGCTGTGGAAAAGCACAGCAAAGAAAAACAACATGGTAAAAGAGGGGAGAAAGAGAACAGAGTGGGAGAAACCAAGAGAGAGATAGACCCTGTCCCAAATAAGGCAGAAATATAAGGAAGGACCTGAAAATCTTCTTCTCTGACCTCCACGTGCCCACCAAGGCATGTGCACACCCACACTCTCACAGGGACATGAAACATGCACACTCGCATGAAAAAACACACACAAATGAACATTTCTACCAACTGGTTATCTGGGCTCTTGCTTACACATATAATAGTAAACATCTTGTGAAACAGCCCATACCATCTATCAGTACCCCTTGCAACCAAAAAATCTTCCTTGTATTAACCCAAATAAAATACCTTCTGTCAGGAAACAAATTTGCATAAGGAGCATGGTCAGCTAAGGCAGAGTGATGAGAGGAACAGAGGGGGTTAAGGATGGGGGAAATTGTCAGTGCAATAAATTACATTTCCACTTTATTTTCATGAAAAGTGATTAATTGTTTGCTCTAAAATGTACCTCCCTAGGCTATTGAATGTGTGTGAATCTGTGTATGTGGTGTGTAGGTGGGTACACATGTGTGTAAAATACTTTATATTCTTTACAACACTTGTACTGCATTCCATGCATTCGTTCTCAGTGCTCACTATTCCAAAGGTGAAAATCTGTTTTATAACTAAGGAAAAAAGAAAAGAAGGTAAGTAGTAGACTCCTTCATTTGGCAAGAGAGCTGGGGTCTGAGGCTATTCTGTGTGTTATCAAAGAGCCTTGCCCCACTGGAGTATTTTAGATCACTGAGCCACAATAAAATCTAGACAAAGATTGCTGCACTACACAAGCACTGACTGATCCAGTAGTTCAGATAATCAAGCTGTGGGCCATGTGTCTGATAAATCTCCCTCTTGCTTGTTTAATATAGGAATTGAATCTTTTCCTTTAAGTGTGAGTGATACAGGGCAGCATAAGCAGGTGTACAGAGGAGAGCATCTAGACAGAAACATACACAAAGAACTCTGGGTACAGGAGGTCTATTTACCCCATAGCATGAAGCCAACAGCAATGAGACAGGACTCCTTCCTGGCCAGGTTTGAAGTCAGTTAAATTGGAGGAATCAATATAGCTGTCCAAAGACTTGACTCTCCCGAGGGCCGAAATGAGGACGGGCTAGTTAAGGGGCCAGAGATACCAGGAGGTAATTGAGGCCAGAAGCCCTGGTCAGTACTGCATTTTTTTCTGGACCCTGTGTCTCCTGCTCCCTAATGAAAGCTCTAACCCCCCTGCTTCCTTCCCTTGTTGTCTGCACTTTGTGCTATGTTTGCCAGAAAGACTTACTCTACTTCACAGCCCAACAATATTTGTTGGCTGGGAAAACACAGTTAAGAAACAAAGTCAAGTTGAGAGAAACAGAGCCCTAGTATGCGTCTGACCTCCCACCAAGTCAATATGTTTTCCACTGACAGAGGAAAGCATGGTGTTCCTAAAGAAAACAAAACCCAGTAATCATGGGGCAAAAAAGGGGACTCCTATTAATAATCATAACCCTCATATTTGTAAAAGTCCCCTATTTAATTTGATCATTAGATCATATGGTAAGTGGGGCAAGAGTTATTCTATATATTACATAGAAGAATAAGTTGAAGTTGGAGAAATTAATTGGCATGCATTTTAACAACTTGTCTTCACTTTTACAATGTGTTATCTCTTGAACTGTGTGCCTCAAAAGAATATGTTGAAGTCCTAACCTCCAGTGACTAAACTTAGAGTTTAACTTTATTAGAAATAAGTGACTACATATTTAGCTAGCTAAGATGAGAGAAGGTCATATTGAAATAGTTTGGGTGCCTAATCAAGTATGACTAGTATCCTTATAGAAAAGATAGCCATATGAAGAAACAGAGAGGAGACAGCCATGTAAAAAGGAGTCAGAGTAGTGGATGCCTGGGACTTCCAGAAGCCTAATGTACATCCCTCTTTACTACATACACAAGGTTCAAAGGGAACACAATCCTGCTGACTCTTCAATTTCTGGCTTCTGGATTTAGAAGACAAGTAATGTCTGTTGTTTTAAACCACCAGATTGTGGTATTTTGCCAAAATAACCACAAGAACTAAATACTCTGACTATTACTGTTTGTATACTTTATAAACAATCTTCACATGTGATTGCATAATTATTTTGAAAATGGAAGAATTTTTATACGTTTATTTGTTGGATTGGAGAAAAGAATTCATCTCAGAAACTTAGTATTACTTGCTAGTAAAGTGGCTGTTTGAACAGATATTATATATTAACTTGAGGGAATCACAGCAGAAATGAGTTATTGATAGAGTACAGCATCCAAGGTAAAGTAGACATGGTACCTGGTGAAAGGCTTATTTCTTACAAACAGTGTCTTTTTGATGTGTCTTCATATGAAAGAGGGGCACCTTTGAAAAAGGTACTCTGGGGCTGGAGAGATGGCTTAGTGGTTAAGCGCTTGCCTGTGAAGCCTAAGGACCCCGGTTCGAGGATCAATTCCCCAGGACCCACGTTAGCCAGATGCACAAGGGGGCGCACGCATCTGGAGTTCGTTTACAGAGGCTGGAAGCTCTGGCGCACCCATTCTCTCTCTCTCTCTCTCTCTCTCTCTCTCTCTCTCTCTCTCTCTGTCGCTCTCAAATAAATAAACAAAAAAAATTTAAAAAAAAAAGAAAAAAGAAAAAGGCACTCTGTTGCAATCAGGTTCGCATTGCTGATAGAAATCACCCAACCAAGAGCACCTTCTGGGAAAAAAGAGATTTATTTTGGCTTACAGGCTCGAGGGGAAGCACCACAATGGCAGGGGAAAACGATGGCATGAGCAGAGGGTGGACATCACCCCCTGGCCAACATAAGGTGGACAATAGCAACAGAAGAGTATGCCAAACACTTGCAAGGGGAAACTGGCTATAATACCCATAAGCCCGCCCCCAACAATACACTTCCTCCAGGAGGCGTTAGTTCCCAAATCTCCATCAGCTAGTAACCTAGCATTCAGAACACCTAAGATTATGGGGGCCACCTGAATCAAACCACTACACACTCATTGATGAAGGTGGCACCCCTGGCACCCTACAGGAAATGATTGATTCACAGGGATGCCACCTTCATCAATGAGTGTGTGGTGGTTTGATTCAGGTGGCCCCCATAAACTTAGGTGTTCTGGAGGTTAGGTTCCCCAGCTGATGGCAATTGGAAATTAAAGCCTCATGGAGGAGTGTATTGTCAGGGGTGGGCTTATGGGTGTTATAGCCAGTTTCCCCTTGCCAGTGTTTGGCACACTCTCCTGTTGCTATGGTCCACTTTATGTTGACCAGGTGGTGATGTCCACCCTCTGCTCATGTCATTGTTTTCCCTGCCATCTTGGAGCTTCCCCCTCAATCCTGTTAGCCAAAATAAACATCTTTTTCCCACAAGCTCTTCCTGATTGGGTAATTTCTGCCAGCAATGTGAACCTGACTGCAATATCTCCTAAAGGGCCCCCTCAACACTACTGCACTGAGAATAGAATTAGAGGGGGAGAGAGGGAACATTCGAGTGATAGCAGTGGCAACAACATGGGGCTACTATAATGCAGAGAAAAACTTAAAAGGAAGAAGACTATGACATGGCAACTGTAAACCAGGTTTAATTGAGATAGACTCATTATATGCATGTCATTATCCATCAGTATCTTCAGGGGATTGGTTCCAGAACTCCTGATATCAAAATCTATGAAGTTCCATATATAAAAGGGCATACTTTTTGCATATAACCTATGTATATCCTCTCATATTCTATAAAGTCTCCCTAGACTATTTCTAATTCCTAGTGTAATGTAAGTTCCATTAAAATAGTTGTTTTGCTATATGGTCTAGGGAATAATTTTATATGTATTTGTAGAAGACAGATTCAGGTTTGCTGAGATGAACTTCCAGACCAGGCACATTTATGGAGGAAGGGATATTTATTGAAGCTTACAGATCCAGGGGAAGTTCCATAAATGGCAGAGGAAGCTGGCCTGCCTTCACAGGACCAAGAAGAGAGAAAGAAGCACAAGCCTAAAGGTCAAAAGCCACAGCACACTTCAGGAATTCCTGCTAGGCACACTTTGCATATCTTTAGATTGAAATCTGAAACCCACCACCACACCTGAAGATCCACACAATGGCACTGACTCCAGCCAGGTGGCTGCAGATGCAAACTACAAACAAAGAACTGAATATATTAGGGGCCATCTATTCTATTCAAACCACCACAGTATTTATTTACTTATTTATGAGACAGAATACGAATGGGTGCACCAGGGCCTCCAGGCATTGCAAATAAACTCTAGATGCATGCGCCACCTTGTGCATCTGCCTTTGACCACTGAGCCATTTCTCCAGACTGGAGAATCAGAATTTTTGTTATTTTTATTTATTTGAAAGAGTGAGACTAGGGAATAATTTTATAAGAAAGACAAATCTAATCTGTACAAGTTCTGTACAAATGCATTTTCTGTTTCAGGTTTTTTTTTTTTTTTTTTTTTTTTTTTTTTTTTTTTTTGAGGTGGGATCTCATTCTAGTCCAGGATATCCATGAACTCACAGCCTCCTAAGTGATGGGATTAAAGGTGTGAGCCACTATGCCCAGCTCAGTTTCTTTTTCAAATATGTTCCATCCACTGTTGACTGAATCATCAGTTATGAAACCCACAGATATGGAAAGTGAAATTTTTAAGTTAAAGTCCTTTGGTACCTGCATATGTAAATATATGTGACAAATATATGTGTTACATGACATGGTCTCAATGCATCCTCCTTTTAAATGCTCAACATTGTCACAAATCTCTGCCTTGGTCTCAAGAACAATCATACAAGGATGCCATCTGTGCTCCAATAATACAAGGTTAACTTGTGATGAATGAGTCTCTTTGGAACCTAAGGGCAGAGATTCCAACTCAACTTGGTCTAGATAGAAAAGAACACACTAGTTCCCACAACAGAAATTCCCAAAGGAACTGAGACAGAGTTGGATAGGGACTGAAACAGTGGCATGTGGAAGACCTGTCTCTCTTATCTTTGATTTTCTCTCTCACAAGTAAAGTCCAATGGCACAATCAGTCATACATGAGCCCAGTCAGTCCCACTCCGAGTCATTGAGGTAGCTTCTTAATTCCCTAAACCTTTGCCCCTATGCCGTCTTCCCTCTGTCCAAGGCAGGAAACAGGTGACACAAAGAGAGGGAAGTGCTGGTTGTCATTATTTCCTATTCCTGTGGGGTACTGGTGTTGGGACCCTCCTCAGGGAGGGATTCCGAACCTCAGAGATCGAGCGGGACCCAAAGACCGACACAGGCGCTTCTTGATGCAAAACAGCAAGAGGTGTTTTATTGAGGGACCGGTGCACCGGGGCTCGACACAGAGTCCTCATGCAGGAGGGGTGAAGAGCCCCGACCCCCTGAAGGAAAGGTTTTATAAAGGGAGAATGGCGGGAAAGGGACAAAGGGGCTACATCACATCGCATCCTCCAAAATGATTGGCTCCAAGAAGGCGCGTGTGGGAACCCCGTGAGCTGCCCTAGGGAGGGGAGCCTGCCCCAGGGACTTTCCATACAGAACGAGTCCCGACCGGCTGGATCCACCTGGCATTTCCCAATCAAGTCAGGCATCCGCAGGCAGGGTGATGGCCCCAGAAAACAGGGGCAGAGTTCAGGGAATGGGCGGCTGAGCAAAAAGCACATCCTAGGTGACTTTTTTTTTTTTTTTTTTTTTGGTTTTTCCAGGTAGGGTGTCACTCTAGCCCAGACTGACCTGGAATTCACTATGGAGTCTCAGGGTGGCCTCAAACTCACAGCAATCCTCCTACCTCTGCCTCCCGAGTGCTGGGATTAAAGGCGTGTGCCACCATGCCCGGCGTCCTAGGTGACTATTAACTGGCAAAAGAACAAAGCATATCTTAGGCAACTTATTAACTGGCAAAAGGTCAGGTTCCCATTCTCTGGGTTAACTAAGAATGGGGGATATCATAACATGGCAGTTCTTGTTATTTAGCGGAAGCAAGCAAGCAACATTACAGAAGCTGAATAGAGCATGTTTAGCAAAAGCAAAAACTTTTAGTCTTTCACTGGGAAGGTAGAGGTTGAGTTTGGGATACGTGGTAAACAACATCTGTGGGCAGATCACAGCAGCAGCCTCCTCTGGCCTGATTAGAAGTACCACTCCATGGGCCATGAAGTGAAGGTCTCTGCTCACTCTGGATCCTGGTAGTAGACTCATTCTATCGTGCTTGGTGCAAACCCTGGAAGTAATCACTATCTGTGCAAAGGAGTTGGAGGGCAGGGGGATCGCTGGTTTTCCTGCTGTGCAGCAAATTCCCCAAAATTGAAATATTCCTTCTTGGAGGTAGGCTCGAGAAGTCAATGAAATCTGGTAGTACTGAAACTTAAAATGTCACCAGACCATTCCCCAAGTAGTAAAACAAACTGTTGAGGGCAGACTCCAATCACTAATGTATAGCAATTGTCTCTGAATTGAAACATTCCCTCTGTGGGAGGAGGAGGGAGGCTCAGGAGACTCCACATGTTGGGGAAAACTGAAATTTACAAGGCTTCAAGACCCTCTCTAAGGTTATATAAAGGGTAAACAACTGATGTCAGGAAACCCTCCACACATCCGAGCTGCCTGTAAGTCTTGAGTATGCTTCAGAGATGCAGCAATGATGAGTAGTTGCTTATGTCGGGGTGGGCCTTTCAGTGATGCAGCTGCCTTTGAGTCATCCTTGTGCCTGTAAGCAACCCCTCACCTTGCTCTGTAAGTAATTCAATTCATTGGTTCACTAGAACTGGTTTTGGTACAATTGTGCACTGGTCTGTTGTATATGCCCTATCTGGGGTAAATAGACATATGTATGTTAGGTCTCCCCAGGGAAAAAGTTTTGCCAACTAGCATTTTCCTTTTTCACTGGGCCTACCAAGTGAGTCACTAGCTCTAAGGCTCAGGAAGTTCTCAGTAGGAAAGACCCAAGGATTGGTAGATATGCCTCACCACCAAAAGAAACACCAACTTCTAGTAGCTACCTTATGTCTAGTACACAAAAGCTAAAGCAAGGAAGTTAGAGGCAATCAGGGTCTCAAACTAGAATGTACAAATGAAACTGCTACTTTTGGAAGGGGAGAACCTAAGATCTCTGTTACCACCTGGTGCATGAGTCAACTTCCAAAAACCTTAATATCCCCATTCTGCTAATTTTTAAAGTATCCAAGTTCTTTATTTCACTTGGTTTACCCTCACTTGAGTATCAAGAGTTCAGTAAATACTTCATTTATGTTGCTGACAAATTGATGGATTATGGGTTTCCATGGGCAGAGGCTCTTCTCATCTATCATAGCCCTATATGTCATTGCACCAGGAGACACAGCATGGAGGATGCTCTGTGCCTGCCCTGGGCTTGGAAAAGAATGCCAGTCCACTCTAGGGCGAGCCTTTTATACCCAAGGCCTTCCTGTGTCCTGGTCCTGCTTTTTCCCACCAAGTCCCCTATGAGGTCATCAAGCAGCCTTCTTGCTACACCCTTTGAATTGTTATTCCCTTTGCAGACATTTGCAGAAGTTTAGGACATTCATGAAAAGAGGGTTTCTTAGTAAGTAGAAAATTATGGTACCATTGCCATTTGGGTCTAGATTTGTGTTTCCCACCCCTTTGATGCCCTCCCCTGGAGAGGGTATGATCAAGACTAACCTTAATCTTCTACATCTTCCCTCCCTCACTTCCCCTCTTCTCTCTCTCTCTCTCTCTCTCTCTCTCTCATCTCTAACTCTTGTATATTAGTTATCTTTTTCCTCATTTTCTTAGTGGGCACTGACATGTAACTCCCAGAACCAGCATGGGGCTATCATCCACAATGAGCTTTTGATCAGAGAGACCTACAAGGTTTCCTAAAAGGCAGACAGATTTCTGTCAGAGTACTTGATGACCCACCAAAGGCTAGTGATAAGACCCTACTGCTGAAGACACCTTATGTGATTGACATGCAAATTAGAATGGCATGGCTGGAAGTTGGAAGAGAGTCAGTCCCCAGACAATCAGCGCGTCTAGTGCCAGAAGGTGCTACATGGGCGACTGGGGGAAAATGACCAATATCTGTCGAAGCAATGCACAGTCTAACCTACTTAGCAGCAAATAACTTGTTGTGATGCCCACAGAAGTGCAGTGGTGGCACACAGCCATGGTGGGGAACCAACTGCTCTCAATCCGGCTAACTGATCCCCTCACTGGTATGAGACCCATAGCTGGAGTTGGAAAACAAGTCAGAACCATATCCCAACATAAACCCACTCTCCAATATCAAGCTACAGTCAATTGTGGGCTACAAGAGGGCCTACACCAATTAAATTCTCTATTAAAAAAAAGGGTTATCTCATTTGTCCTGGTGCTAACTTACTCTCCGTTGGAGAATCTGCTTCTCTTTTTCAGATAGATGTAGATCCTAAGGAGAGAGGCACCCCATCATACCTCAAAAGGGCCCTGGCTGAAACTAAGAAAAATTGGAGAAACAAACAAGGGCGCTGTTTTCCTGATGAAATGGATACTAGCACAAAGGGGAAGGAGATCAGCACAGAGAAAAATCAACTCCTATCAAATCAGAGAGCCCGAGTCTCAGAGACCCCCAACACCTCATCAATGAAGCAGACCCAACATGGCTCAGAGAAATTTTGCGGAAGAGGGGGCGGAAAGAATGTCAGAGCCACATGTTGGGTCATGATATGCAGAGACATTTAGCTTACCCATAACTGTGGGCTAACTCCACAATGCATGACCCATATACCTCAACAAGGAGGGGCCAAGGGGAGGGGGTAGGTCATGGATGAGCCTAATAATGGTACCAAACTGACTGTTAAAAAAAAATAAAATAAAAAATAAAGATGAAAAAAAAAAACATTCCATCAAAAAAAAAAAGAGGGATTCTTATTTATAATTGAAGCATATCATCTTGCAATTAGGAATGGAAAGAAAAAGAGGGCAAGTGTACCTGTGAGGGAGCCCTATAGCCCAGGAGACATCTCAAACGTATGGCCAGCTCCAGGATAAATCATGCTTCTAAGTTCAGGATCTGAGTAGAGTCCAGCTGCTCCTGGTGAGCAGGCTTTTCATCTTAATTAGTCTCCAAGTGGAATGGAGTGAGGGATTATACTGCTCAGGAGGGACTAACCATGGGCATATTGTTTCTGGGCATATGCTGTAGAGAGCCGAGAGGTGACCGCCATTACAAGATGGCGCTGACATCCGGCCTCGGCCCTGGTGTACAAGTAGAATAGCGCATGTGCAAGTGGCAAAAGCGCGCCAAGTCACTGCCCAGCCCGGGCATATGAGCGTCATATGAGCGTCATATGAGCGCGCAGCCAATCAGCAGAGTACACACCACCTAGGGGCTATATAAGCGGCGCCATTTCGGGGCTCTGGGTCTTTCCTCTCTTCATCTGTTAACTGGAATAAACGCTTGCTGCAGAAGGATCCTGGTGTCCACGTGCGTTCTTGCTGGCGAGACGACTACGCGGGCTACAACTGGTGCCGAAACCCGGGACGCCGGGTGCCTGTCATCGCCGGCGCCAAGGAGACCCCCCATTCACGGGGAAGGATTCAGAACTGCAGGACTGAGGTAGGTTCTGAGAGGCATGTTTGGTCTTGACTTGTCTCATCTTTCATCCAAATTGGTAGGAGCAATTTTTGCTCTCCCTATTGTGATGGTGGCTCTCGTTCTCTTCTTTGTGAACATGGGAGCCTCACATTCGGAGCTACAAGACAACATGTCAAAAACAGAACGGGATAAAAGGTTAGGGGCCCTTGAGGAAAAAGAAAAAGACGTCTCTAAAAAAAAAGGCCTTTCCGCGGACGCTAAGTCCACAGAAAGAAAAGACAAGGGAAAAGACGCCCTGGGAGAGAAACATGAGAGGGAAAAGAGAAGTCCAAAAAGGAGGCTTCTTTATCCAATAAAAGAATTGGAGGCTTTAGGAATTGATAGCTCAGAGTCTGAGGATCTTAGTCCCTCCGAGGAGGAAAAATTAGATGGCGAAGCGGCTCGCTATGGGGAGGAGAGATATTATTTTGATGAGCTACCGCAAAATCAAAAACAAAAGAAGATAGGAGATAAGAACCACGCGGCTTTTCAATCTGCCGCCCCTGTCATTCCCAGTGCTCCTCCGCCTTATGCCGGCAAGCATTGTTCAGATTCCTTCCTTTCAGAGGGGGACAGAAGGAGGTGCTTACAAGCCTTCCCGGTGTTTAAGGCTGCGGATAGAGGCCGCGTCCGTGCGCCGGTAGAGTATGCCCTCATTAAGGAACTTGCTGAATCAGTTAATAAGTATGGAGTAGATGCTAATTTTACAGTTATGCAGCTTGAGAGACTCGCCACTATGGCAATGACTCCAAATGATTGACAAGTTACAGTAAAAGCTGCTCTTCCTAATATGAGACAATATTTAAAATGGAAAGCCCTTTGACACGATGCTTCTCAAACTCAGGCAAGGGCTAATGCCAGTACAGAAGATAATCAACGGCACTGGACCTTTGATTTACTAACAGGGCAAGGCCAATTTGTTCATAATCAGACAAACTATGACTGGGGAGCATATGGTCAGATCTCTGCCGCTGCTATTAAAGCATGGAAAGCCCTCTCAAAAAAGGGCGAGGCCAGGGGACACCTAACAAAGATTATTCAAGGCCCCCAGGAGTCATTCTCGGACTTTGTAGCCAGGATGACGGATACAGCAGGCAGGATATTTGGGGACCCAGAACGAGTTAAGCCAATGATAGAACAACTAGTGTTTGAAAATGCCTCCCCAGAGTGTAAGACAGTCATTGCTCCTAGGAGAAGCAAAGGGCTGACAAACTGGATAAAGGTTTGCCGAGGACTCGGAGGCCCACTCACTAATGCTGGCCTTGCAGCGGCTATATTACAGGCTAAAAACTGCCAGAGTCTCGGAGGCAATAAAGCTTGTTATAACTGCGGCAAAGCGGGTCATTTAAAACAAGATTGTCGTGCTCCTGCACAAAAGAAAATTCCAGGACTATGCCCCAAGTGTAAGAAGGGCAATCACTGGGCCAATGAGTGTCGCTCAGTTAGAGATATTCAGGGAAAACTTATTCAGCATGATACCCCTTCTGAAGAAAGAAATGAGAACGTTCCAAAAAACGGGTCTCAGGGCCCCAGGTCTCAGGGCCCCAAAAGATATGGGACACAAGTGGACAACAGGAGGGCATGTCTAGCTGTAGAACAACAAGAGGTTCCACAGGACTGGACCTCCGTTCCACCTCCCAATTCTTATTAATGCCACATATGGGAGTGCAACCAGTCCCGGTTGAATTTGAAGGTCCCCTCCCTAAAGGAAGTGTCGGCCTTATTTTAGGACGCTCCTCTCTTACCCTAAAGGGGCTTATGATTCATCCTAAAATAATAGATCAAGACTATACTGAAAGGCTTCAGGTTCTTTGCTCTTGCCCACAAGACATATTTTCAATTTCCCCTGGGGATAAGATTGCTCAATTAGTTCTCCCCAGCTTACACGACCATTTTCCTTCCACCCAAATGCCAAGAGGCACAAAGGGGCTTGGTTCTTCAGGAACTGACTGCGCTCATTTGGTAGTTGATCTTTCAACTAGGCCTACTTTACAACTACAGATAGAAGGGAAGAGCTTTTCTGGCATTTTGGACACTGGAGCTGATAAAAGTATCATTTCCTCCCAATGGTGGCCTAAGGCGTGGCCTGTTACACAATCGTCTCACTCTTTACAAGGGTTAGGATATGAGGCTAGCCCTACAGTGAGTTCACGGTCATTGACTTGGCAAACACCAGAAGGTCAAACAGGAAGCTTTATACCCTATGTGCTCCCTCTCCCTGTTAATCTATGGGGAAGAGACATTTTACAGGAATTAGGACTAACATTGACTAATGAATACTCTCAGCAAGCTCTGGATATTATGAAAAGGATGGGATATAAGAAAGGAAAAGGCCTTGGCAAAAAAGAGCAAGGGAGATTAAGCCCGATCCCACAAAAAGGTAATGCAGGGAAGCAAGGTCTGGGTTTTCATTAGCTGCCATTGAGGATTCCATGCCCATATCCTGGCTCACAGAAAAAGCCATATGGGTTCCTCAATGGCCTCTTTCCTCTGAAAAGTTAGAAGCTGCTACAAGGCTGGTTAAAGAACAAGTACAGCTTGGTCATTTGGAGCCCTCTACCTCTCCTTGGAACACACCTATTTTTGTTATAAAAAAGAAATCTAAAAAATGGAGACTTCTCCATGATTTAAGGGCCATCAATGCACAGATGCGGCTATTTGGCTCCGTGCAACGAGGCCTGCCTTTGCTCTCTGCTTTGCCTAAACAATGGAAAATTATAATTATAGATATTAAGGATTGCTTCTTCTCCATTCCTTTATGCCCACAAGATAGACATAGATTTGCGTTTACTCTACCTGCTGTTAATCATTTTGAGCCAGATAAAAGATATCAATGGAAAGTTTTGCCTCAAGGCATGGCCAATAGCCCCACTATATGTCAGTTATATGTGCAATTGGCCCTTGAACCAGTTAGAAAACAATTTCCGTCTCTGCTGTTAATCCATTATATGGATGATATTCTTATGTGCCATAAGAAATTAGTTGTTTTACAGACTGTATATCCTCTATTATTAAAAACCTTAAGACAATGGGGCCTACATATTGCTTCCGAGAAGATTCAAGTTTCAGAAGTAGGTTCCTTTTTAGGGACGGTTATTTACCCAAAAAAAATAGTTCCTCAAAAATTAGAGATTCACAGAGATCATTTACGAACGTTAAATGATTTTCAAAAATTATTGGGTGATATAAATTGGTTGAGACCGTTTCTAAAAATTCCCTCTGCTAAATTGAAGCCATTGTTTGACATCCTGGAAGGAGATGCTCATATTTCTTCACCTAGAGCCTTAACACCAGCTACAAGCCGCGCCCTAAAAGTGGTAGAAGAAGCTTTACAAGATGCTCAGTTGAAACGCATAGAGAAAGCCAAAACTTTCGACCTGTGCGTTTTTAAAACTAGACATTTACCAACTGCCGTGCTGTGGCAAGATAGACCCTTATTGTGGGTTCATCCCAACGCTTCTCCTGCTAAGATTATTGATTGGTACCCAGATGCAATTGCTCTGCTTGCCCTTCGTGGATTAAAGGCAGCCATTACTCATTTTGGAAAAGAACCCAGGTCTTTAATTGTGCCTTATACAGCCCATCAAGTTCAGATATTAACCGCTACTTCTGATACTTGGGCGGTGTTAATCACCTCCTTTGGTGGTTTAATAGACAATCATTACCCTAGACACCCTATTTTACAATTTGCCTTAACCCAAGAGGTTGTGTTCCCGCGCATTATATCTCGGGAGCCACTTCAAGATGGGCTGGTGGTCTATACAGATGGGTCAAAAACAGGAGTAGGGGCCTATGTGGTTAATGATAAGATTATATCTAAACAATATCATGAAACCTCACCTCAAGTTGTGGAATGTTTGGTAGTATTAAAAGTTTTGGAAAAATTCCCAGGTCCCCTGAATATTGTTTCGGATTCCTGTTATGTAGTAAATGCAACAAAAACTTTAGAGGCTGCTGGGTTGATTAAGGCATCTAACAAGCTTGCAACAATTTTTCAAAAGATTCAGTTTGCCTTGATTAATAGGAGATCTCCTGTTTTCATTACACATATCAGGGCTCATTCGGGCCTACCGGGGCCCATGTCCCGTGGAAATGACTTGACAGATCGGGCCACGAAGTTTATCATGCTTGTTCTTTAATCAAAATTGGAGTTGGCTAAAAGTTTTCATAAAAGGTTTCATGTCACAGCTGAGACATTGCGTCGTCGGTTTGACATCACTAGAAAAGAGGCTAGAGATATAGTAACTCAATGTCAAAATTGCTGTCAATTTTTACCTGTGCCTCATGTAGGAATTAATCCCAGAGGAATTCGCCCATTACAAATTTGGCAGATGGATGTTACTCACGTCCCATCTTTTGGCAAATTACAATATTTACATGTTTCCATTGATACTTGTTCTGGAGTTATGTTTGCTTCCCCATTAACCGGGAAAAAAACAGCCCATGTTATTCAACACTGCCTCGAGGCGTGGAGTGCCTAGGGAAAGCCCAAAATTCTTAAAACTGACAATGGACCAGCTTATACTTCTCAAAAATTTGGACAGTTCTGTCACCAGATGGGAGTGACCCATTTGACAGGTCTCCCATATAATCCTCAAGGACAGGGTATTATAGAACGGGCTCATCACACTCTAAAGTCTTATTTAATAAAACAAAAAGGGGGAGTCGATGAGGCTCTGCCCTCAGTCCCACGAGTGACTATATCCATAGCACTCTTTACTCTTAATTTTTTAAATTTGGACAGTCAGGGCCATTCGGCGGCTGACCGTCATTGCTCAGAGCCTAACAGGCCACAGGAGATGGTTAAGTGGAAAGATGTTTTGACTGGTCAATGGAGAGGCCCGGATCCTATTTTAATAAGATCCAGGGGAGCTGTTTGTGTTTTTCCACAGGAAGAAGACAATCCATTCTGGCTACCAGAACGCCTAACACGTAGACTTGTGATACCTGACGAATCATCGAGATCCTGTGCAGGAGCCGAAGAAGTAGACAAGATCCATTATAAAGACCCTACTCTACTAGAGTTGACCCCTCCCTAACTGTGGGCCTGACATCCTGGATTTCTTCAGCCTTCTCTTTCTTTAAGGAATGGGTGGGAGTGGCGCTGTTTGGTGCAGCCCTATGTTGTGGCTTAGTGTTCCTGCTTTGGTTGTTCTGCAAGCTCAGAGCTCAATAGCAATGTGACAAGGCCGTTATTGCGCAAGCACTTGTGGCTATGGAACAGGGATCATCTCCTGAAATTTGGTTAATTAATTAGACTGAGACCCTCAGTCGATGCACCTCAAGGGTTTAGCCCATTGCACTGAGTCGATGGGAGATCTAAGTCTAATCAGCCCTTGCCTAAGTGGCTGCAGCACCAAAATATGAGATTGACAGCCCTTGCACCCCCAGGAACAATATTCCATTGCACAGGGATGGGTGTTAACTCCCCTTTTTGTCTCTCCCTTGGCCTTTGCACTCAGAGGACTTGTCTCCATTGCACCTGATAAGGTGAGGGAGTGAGCTCTTGATCGCTTATTCCCCAAGGAAGGAATTTGCTTGATCGAGCATAGGGTTGTTTGGTGCTGCGCTGGTTGGGCTATGAGGCAGTTGTCATCTTATTAAAACAAACAGGGGGAGATGTAGAGAGCCGAGAGGTGACCGCCATTACAAGATGGCGCTGACATCCGGCCTCGGCCCTGGTGTACAAGTAGAATAGCGCATGTGCAAGTGGCAAAAGCGCGCCAAGTCACTGCCCAGCCCGGCATATGAGCGTCATATGAGCGCGCAGCCAATCAGCAGAGTACACGCCACCTAGGGGCTATATAAGCGGCGCCATTTTGGGGCTCTGGGTCTTTCCTCTCTTCATCTGTTAACTGGAATAAACGCTTGCTGCAGAAGGATCCTGGTGTCCATGTGCGTTCTTGCTGGCGAGACGACTACGCGGGCTACAATATGCAATCCAGTTGCACAAATCCCAGTGCTTCAGAATGTGATCTCAATCGAGACTCTGAGATCATACCTCCTGCCTCTGCATCTGTTTGGGATCCCTTTGGGTCATCCACTTGCTCCCTATTATAGACTGAGTCAAGGAATTAAGCATCCCTAGTACAGAATTGGGCATGGGAAGGCCCTGATGTGAAGTTATATTCTACTGCTTCCCAAAGGCACCACTGGGGTGAGCCTTGCCTTAGGAACAAATCTCTGATTATAAGTTAATTCTATACAAATGGTCAGAACGTGCATGGGCTTGTGATAGTGAAAGGATGAAAAAAATTAAAAGTTTAAAAAGGGACACAGAGCAGGCCTTTGAGTACGTGACTTTGGCCTAGTGAGATAACAGGAAATAAGCTGACTATTGCCACTCCCACCTAGGAGTCCATGCAAATACCGACCTCTGGGACCATGGGAAAAAGATCGTGGTGTGTTACAAATTGATTGGTCCACAGTGCGCGGGCTTGGACAATTTAAAATGATTAGCCTAAGAACCATAAAATGTTACACATTGATTGGTCAACACTGTGCGGGTACCCGAGGTTATGGAATGATTGGTTCATTGTTGTAACCCTAATAAAAGCTGTCCTGACCCTGCACTTGGGGTCCACAGCCCTCTACCCCTGTGTGACATATGACTGTGGGCCCCAGCGCGCTGGAATGAAAATCCTCTTGCTGTTTGCATCAAGACCATTTCTCGTGAATGATTTGGGGTGCCATCTTTCCCAAGACTGAGCCCGGGGAGTCCTTCGGAGCGGGACTTTCATTTGGTTCCCTGACCGGAAATCAAGACCACACCTCATGCCCGAGAACTGACTTGAAGGTAAGGGGATCCCCACTGAAATGTGTGTGTGTATATGAATATGCTGACCAGCGTCTTAGTTCTGTGTACTAAGTTGTTCTGAGTGTTTTTGTTATAAGAAACGTGCATTTTTGGTTTGGTTTGCAGCTGTCCTCCAGGGCTGTAAGGACCGGAGGACTGTGATCAGCAGAGGTGCTAAGAGGATCACAGGCTGCCACCCTGGGGGACACCCCGGGAGCTGAGGAGAGCCAGGGGCTAGGGAGACAAGCTCCCATCTGTACCGTGTTCAGTATTATAGAGCCGTCCCCTAAGGGCATAGGCTCATCTGGCCGTCACGGATCTGTATCCCTGGTGGCCTCCTACTGTTAGTCTGAGTACTGAGTCTGAGCGGGGGCTCTGTCCTCTGGGACAGAGAAAACCTGCTAATCTGAGCGGGGGCTCTGTCCTCTGGGACAGAGAAAACCTGCTAATCTGAGTGGGGGCTCTGTCCTCTGGGACAGAGCAAACCTGCTAACCTGTAGCGCGCATTTGTTTTGTTTCCTGGGCCCTGTGTGTCTGTGTAATACTTGTGTGTCTTGTCATTGCTCTAATCCTACGGACGTTCCTCCCCTGACTCAATAACATGGGACAGATTCCTTCCTTCCCTTTAGGACTCTGCCTCGTGCACTGGAAGGACATCAAAGCAGTTGCCCGTAACAACGGAGTAAACATTAAAAACACAGATGGATTACATTTTGTTCCTCTGAATAGCCTACCTTCAATGTAGGATGGCCACCAGAGGGGACCTTTCATCTAAATACTATACTTGAGGTTGAAAAAATTGTTCTTCACCCTAGGAGTGGACACCCTGATCAAATCCCTTATATTGTGACCTGGAGGAACCTGATAGAACAGCCTCTCCCCTGGGTGAAGTTTTTCCTCCCTTCCTCACCCCCTCCTTTACAGGTGCTGGCAGTTACACCCAAAAGAGACACCAAGACCACTGCTGAAGCCTCAGCCCCAATTCTCACAGGGGGCACTGATGAGATGGACAGGGTGGGTGAGTGCTCTCCCAGAAGGAGGCAGACTCTTTTTGGCAAGAAGTCGTCCAGGTCATTTCTGGATTTCTGGGCATCCATGTGGACCCGCATAGCTTATCTGGTTAAGAAATAAAAAGTTCAGGAAGGAAATTTCCCCTCACTTCCTTTAAGCAGCAAATCTACAAGCCAGCTTTGCAAGCGCTCCAAAGCAGCTTGAGTCAGAGTCAGGTGGCAGACAGACAATGGCCCCTGTGCCCATGCAGGTGCCATGTCTCTGTCTCCTCTCCCAGTAGTCCCCGAGGGGCCCACTCCTTCTTCAGCACCCTCCCAGTGGCTGCCTTCTTCAGAGGCCTCCTGGCAGTCCTGGAGGCCCCCCCTTTCCCTTTCAGGTAGTCAGAATCCTTGGCCTCCCAGCAGTCTTCTTGGCCATTACCTCCACGTGTACTAGACCGGAACCCTGGTGAGTGCAGGGAATAAGGCAAGGCTGCTCTAAGGTGTATACAAGCCCCACCCAGCCCAACAGCACACCAAAAAGCAGCAAGAGAGAGAGAGAAAAAGAGAAAAGGGTCACATTTAACTGCAGCCTATAAAGAACTAAAGTTTTACGTAAAATAATGTGTCAATTTTGTTACATGATATCATAAATATAATTACTGAATTTATGTTCTATGTCAACGTCAACTTTCGTAGAGGATTATTAAAAACAACAGAATTCTCTCTAAAGTGGTAACTTATAATTTGTCAGGTATTGAAAAAAATTTGTAATGTACTTAAAAGGAGGAGGCAACTGACCTGACTTCTAGGCCAGCCTGCCTCAAGATAACAACAATATTTGCCTTAGTTTAATGTCTTATTGGTATTAATGACATAAAACTGTCTTTAGACTATTAACTTGTTAGTGAGTAATGGGTTAATTAATGTGGTGTAGTTTTTCATAATAGCCTTATAAGAAAGGTGGTTACTAATGGGATAAGATAAATTGATTGAAGAAACTGGGAAGGAATTTTTCAATGTTGGGACATAGAATGCTCATTAAGAATGCCTTTTGAGTGGTACTTAGATAAAAATGTTACAGTATGTGAATAAAGATGGTCATATATAGAAAGAGTTTTCAGGCTAAACACCATGCCTAAAGTTAGAGATTTTTCAACTGTTTACAGACTCTTAAGGATACTCTAAAAGTTTTATATAGCGACATAGTCTTAATCTAAATTCATCTTATATTAGACACAGGTGATGCCTATGCTAGGTGGGTCACAAAGTCATAAGTACAGATGTAATTGGAGGTCTAACCAGGTTCAACATAGACAAGAATCTATCACCTTGTGTTTTGCAAATGGGTAAATTTGCTATGTAAAAATGACTTCAGAATAGAATAAAAAATGTCAGGATACTTATCTCTCTGCTCTGTAATTTCATTTTGTTCTTGCTTTCCAACATATGCTACTTAAATTCATGGAAAACTGGACTCTGAAAAAAATGGGTGGAACCCCCTTTATCTCAGGCCCCATGCAAGTTTAAGCCATGTGTCCCCCAGACTCTGACTAGAGACAATGGCCAATTGTCTCTGACGAAGAAAAAGGAGTACAGCATATAACTGTGGTTCTCTTTAGTTCTTCTCTTTTGAACACCTAAAGTCACATCTGTTATGATAAAATTTCTCACTAGACAAAATGTTAAGTAAACTGAGTCAAGGTATTTGATCAGGTTACAAACTCCTTACATAAGACAAGCATCAGGCTTATCTAATGTGTATATCAGGGCAAGGGCCCCTTCACTGAAACATTTAATTGGATTAAATCTAATGTTTACCTGATGCCAAGGTTTCAATCAGTGGAGAAACTGAGTCTTATGATAAGGCCTCACTCATTAACAGGTCACTGATGCTAATGTGTTATGATTTAAGGGTTATAAAACTGGCTTTAAGACTCTCTCAGTAAAATAAATTAGGTTCCTCTTTTCATAAAAGTTATAACTATTCTTAAAGTAAAGGTTCACATAGAAGTTGTTAATTTCCAAAGGTAAACTACTCATACCTAAAGACATTGTAACTTTAAAGATAGCTTCTGTCTTATTTATGCTAATTCTATTGAATGGTCATAACTAGGTTTAATCACTTATATTTAAGTGATTTAATTTCAGTAATGATAACCTTCATCTTCCTGGGATATGTTGGGACAACTTCCTTAAGCTTTATCAAATTTAAGTCATGGGTAGAACATAAAATTGTTTTATGTTAATAAAAATTTCTGTGGTACATAAAATCAATAGCTATCAAGTTTAAGGCAAAATCATTTGTAGTCAAATAATGTTTTTTTCTTTCAAAAAGATTTATCAAGGGTTATATTAGAATTTAGCTAAGTGTTTTGATTTAAAAAAAATTTTCAATCTCTGTGGTTCTGTTTCCAATGTTCTCTGGGAAATTTGTACCAACACAGGTATCTGAACTAATCAAAAATGTTTTCAAACACAGGTGCTAAGACTTTATACTGTCTTACTTGTCCTTTTCTGACAATTTCTAAGTTAAATGAGTTAGTCTATAAATCAATTGGTACTGTTTTCAAGACTGGTAACAGGTTCTGCCTATATTTATAAATATTAGATATTTAAAATATGAGATGTGTCTACTTTCTATACCTCATATATAAGGCTTATGCTGCCATAGTACAACCAAAATTTTAAAGATAGGACAAAATGATTTTAGAAGCCCTTGTGCCACTCTTTAAGTCTATTTCAGTAATCAAATGTGCTCTATATGTACATACATCCAGGCTGGTGTAACTTCCTTTCTAAGTGTGTTAATTACCTATGTAGAAGCCAAAAGCCAATTGGAATCATCAGAGCAAGAGGCACCAATATTTTGGCCTGTGCTCCCATGTCATGAGGCCACTGGAGACAATGGGACACTTCTACACTGGCCCCCTGGTAAGTCATCTGTCTTCCTGAGCAGCGAGGATATGGAGACCCAAACAAATTGGTCTACAGTCTGAAACAGGAGAGTCACAATTGAGGAGCAATCAGTCCTCCTGACTTCCCAAAGAAGGGAAAACTGCTTGGCCAGCGCGGCGCAGACTCATCCTAACAGACAGAAGACACCAGTAAGCCATGGGGCTGCTCCTGGGTCCCTAAAGTCTCTTTGGAGAGCCATTAATGACCTCCAGAATTAATCCTTAATTAAATTTGGCTATCTACATGGTCTTAAACACTCAGAGAGGAATGTATAGCCAAAGATAAAAAATACCTTGCACATATGAATGGCATATTAAGTAACACAAAAACTTTCCAAGAGGGGAAACAAACAATAAGACATCTTTTCCCCATAGTTTTAATTCTATAATTTAAAAAAAAAAGATATTCAAAGGGTTATTTTCAAACCTAAAATATGTAAATAATCCGGGACACTGGGTGTCGCCATTGCCGTGAGACACTGGAACCCTGCTGGAAGAGACTGTATGCTGGAAGGAACCCTAAGTCTTCATCCTGACCACACCTACTGCTGTGAAGATGGACGGAATTGCCACTTGGATTCATCACACCTACCTACTAAGGTGGACTATATGTGGCCTGAGAAAAAAATTGTTGTTTTTATATCAACCAACCAGGTATAATTAGAGACTCAATGGCAAAGATATGAAAAAATTGGAAATTACATTGTGCATACAGACCCCAAAGCTCAGGACAGGTAGAGAGAATAAACAGAACCATTAAAGAGACCCTCACCAAATTGACCACAGAGACTGGCTTTAATGATTGGATAGCTCTCCTACCCTTTGTGCTCTTCTGGGTTAGAACCACCCCTGGACAGTTTGGGCTGATCCCCTATGAATTGCTCTACGGGGGGCCCCCTCCACTGGTAGAAATTTCCTCTGTGCATAGTGCTGATGTGCTGCTTTCCCAGCCTTTGTCCTCTAGGCTCAAGGCACTGGAGTGGGTGAGACAATGAGCGTGGAAGCAGCTATGGGAGGCCTATTCAGGAGAAGGAGACCTGCAAGTCCCACATCGCTTCCAAGTCGGGGATTCGATCTACGTTAGGCGCCACCGTGCAGGAAACCTTGAGACCTGGTGGAAGGGCCCCTACATCGTGCTGCTGACCACGCCAACTGCCTTAAAAGTTAAAGGGATCCCCACTTGGATACATGCCTCCCATGTCAAGTTTGCTCTGCCGCCGGACCCAGAATGAAAAATCAAAAAGACTAACAACCCCCTTAAACTCAAGCTTCATCGTGTGGACTCTGCTTCTTCAGCTAAGTGACTCTACTAATCCCCACGCCCCCCAGAAACTGACCTGGCAGGTGACCTCCCAGACTGGAGATGTAATATGGAGCGTCTCTAAAGACACCCCACCTTGGACTTGGTGGCCACCACTGTATCCAGATCTCTGTCAGCTGGCAGCAGGCTTAGAAACTTGGGATATATCTGAGGTAGACCCCAGAGAGAACACCCCGATATGCCTATCCGGGAGCTGCCCCTGCCCGCCAGGGGGAATAGGGGGAGGAAAATTAGGCTGCGGTCACCCACAACTAAGAGCTGAGCTCTGAAAGCTGGACATTTATGTTTGTCCCAGAAATGGGAGGGATCAAAGTACAGCTGTTAAATGTGGGGGGATAGAACATTACTTTTGTAAAAATGGGATGTGAGACAACTGGAACCACCTACTGGAAGCCTCAATCTAGTTGGGATGCTATTATCCTTAATCGGGCATCCCCCTCTGGCAAAGAGACCCCAGGCCTCCAAAAATCACATTGCTCTGGGTCTGAGTCCTCAGGGCTCTGCCTACAGCCTCTTAGTCCTGGTGGCCGCCACTGTAGACCCAGAGTCTGGACGAGACAAGGTCCCTGCCTAAGTTTTACATGCAACCCTCTAAACATCACTTTTACTGGACCTGGGAAAAAGGCTAGAGACTGGATTAAGGGGAGACAATGGGGGTTACGATTCTACATGTCTGGTGTACACGCAGGCCTCCTTATGACTATAAGACTAAAAATACAAAGTCCTTCACCATTGCCCCTAGGGCCTAATCCAGTACTGGCTGAGCGAGGCCCCTCAGCCCCACTACCTCTACTTCCCCAAAAACCCATGCCTAGCCTCACCACTAGTAGTTTGATCCCAGGAGTTTCAACCATCACTACTGGAGAAATGCCCCATCACCCCTCAGTGCAGACAATGCAAAGGTTATTCAACCTGGTACAGGGAGCTTTTCAGGCCCTCAATGCCACTAACCCAGAAGCCACCTCCTCCTGCTGGCTCTGTTTGTCGTCAGGCCCTCCTTATTATGAAGGCTTGGCCCTGACAGGAACTTTCTGTGTTTCTGACCATCCTGAGGAGCAATGCTCCTGGGAGTCTCAAAATAAGCTAACTCTGACGGAGGTGTCCGGGAAGGGGCTCTGCATAGGTAAGGTATCCATGACCCATCTACATCTTTGCAACTCTTCTGTAACTCTTAACCAAACTGAGTCAAACAAGTACCTGGTGCCAGGGAAAAATCAATGGTGGGCATGCAATACTGGACTAACCCCTTGTATCTCTACTACAGCCTTTGATCAGTCTAAGCATTTCTGTGTCATGATCCAGCTAATTCCCCAGGTTTACTATCACCCTGAGGAGGTGATCATCAATGAGTATGACTATCGGCCTACTCACTCTAAAAGAGAGCCTGTAACCATGACCTTAGCCATTATGCTCGGATTGGGGATGGCTGCGGGTATAGGAACAGGGACCACAGTCCTGGTCACAGGACCACAACAGTTAGAAAAAAGACTTGGCAAACTACGTGCTGCTATGACTGAAGATCTCCAAGATCTAGAAAAGTCTGTTAGCAATTTAGAGGAATCTCTGACTTCTCTATCTGAGGTGGTCCTACAGAACCGAAGGGGATTAGATCTACTGTTCCTAAAGGAAGGTGTATTATGTGCAGCCTTAAAGGAACAATGCTGCTTTTATGTAGATCACTCGAGAGCTATTAGAGATTCCATGAGCAAGCTCAGAGAGAGGCTAGAAAGACGTCAAAGGGAAAGGGAAACTAACCAAGGATGGTTTGAAGGATGGTTTAACAGGTCCCCTTGGATGACCACCCTATTTTCTGCCCTGATGGGACCCTTAATGATTTTACTTCTATTGCTTACAGTCAGGGCCCTGCATAATTAACAGGTTTGTTGCTCTTGTTAGGGAACGGGTGAGTGTGGTCCAACTCATGGTGCTTAGACAACAGTACAGGGGCCTTCCAAACTGGGAGGAGACTGACTCCTAGCCCCCTCAGTTCTAGGATTAGAACTATCAACAAGAGAAAAAGTGGGGAATGAAAGGATGAAAAAAATTAAAAGTTTAAAAAGGGACACAGAGCAGGCCTTTGAGTACGTGACTTTGGCCTAGTGAGATAACAGGAAATGAGCTGACTATTGCCACTCCCACCTAGGAGTCCGTGCAAATACCGACCTCTGGGACCATGGGAAAAAGATCGTGGTGTGTTACAAATTGATTGGTCCACAGTGCGCGGGCTTGGACAATTTAAAATGATTAGCCTAAGAACCATAAAATGTTACACATTGATTGGTCAACACTGTGCAGGTACCCGAGGTTATGGAATGATTGGTTCACGATGTGTGGGCTTTCCTGTAACCCTAATAAAAGCTGTCCTAACCCTGCACTCGGGGTCCACAGCCCTCTACCCCTGTGTGGCGTATGACTGTGGGCCCCAGCGCGCTGGAATAAAAATCCTCTTGCTGTTTTCATCAAGACTGTTTCTCGTGAGTGATTTGGGGTGCCGTCTTTCCCGAGACTGAGCCCAGGGGAGTCCTCTGGAGCGGGACTTTCAATAGTTCTGTGATTCACTCTATTGACAGCAGTGGCTACATTTTCTCATAAATCATGGACCTTGGGGTTTAAAACAAAGCTTGGACAAAGCTCTTAGTTTTTTCGTTTAGGAAATTAAGCACAGAAGTTGAGTGTGGTGGCACATGCTTTTAATCCCAGCACTCAGAAACAGAGATAGAAGGACTGCCTTGAGTTCAAGACCAGCCTGAGACTACACAGTGAATTCCCAACCCTGCTAGTTTTTAAAGTATCCAAGTTCTTTATTCCACTTTGAATATTTTAAATTAGACCATTTTAAATTAATGATCCATAATGTGCATAGGTTTACTCTCACTTGAGTATCAAGAGTTCAATAAATATTCTATTAATGTTGACAAATTGATGCATTGTGGATGTCCATGGGCATAGGCTCTTCTCATCTATCTGGCCTCTACCCATAAACAAACACAATGCACACATACCGCACATACATATACATGCAAAAACAGTAGTCAAGATTATTTAATGTATTTAAATTGCTTTTTGGTCCTATATTTACTATATAAAACCAATACAATATTTCCAATCACCATACAACATATACAGTATTGAGTGAAAAGAACTCTATTCCTATGTGCACATCACTGACCACTGAAGTGATTCACCACTCAAAAAAAGGAGTTGTTAATGTTATCTTGAATAGTAACACACCTATCCTTAGGACCATGTGGATACAAAGCAGAAGGATCTTGTTAACTAAAATCACAACATCATGAGTCCTTAGATGAGACTTTATATATATGCATATATATATATATATTTGGCTTTTGTTTTTCAATGTAGGGTCTCACTCTAATCCAGGATGACCTGGAATTCACTATGTAGTCTCAGGGTGGTCTCAAACTCACAGTGATCCTCCTACTTCTGCCTCCCAAGTTCTGGGATTAAAGACATGCCTGGCAATATTATATTTTTAATATGCATTTATTTACTTGAAGTTTTGGGCATCAAACCCAGGGTTTCATACATGCTAGGCATTTATCCTACCACTGAGCTGCATACCAGTCTTATTCTATCCTAATATAATCACTATGTTAAAAAGTTTAAGTGGAGCTGGAGTGATGGCTTAGTGGTTAAGGTGCTTGACTGAAAAGCCAAAGGACCCATGTTCAATTCCCAGGACCCACGTAAGCCAGATATACAAGGTGATGCATGTTTACAGTGGCAGGAGGCCCTAGATTGCATATTATCTCTCTCTCTCTCTTTTTCTATCTGCCTCTTTCTCTCTCTCTCAAATAAATAATGAAAATAAAAATAAAGTTGAAAAAAGAATATAAAAAGTTTAAGTGTCTGTCATATGTAAATTAACCTAATCATAATGAAAATAGTCACTAAAATATAAAACTCACCCCTTTTAGGATGGACCACATTCACTGCTCAAAGATGACAGTTTTAATTTCAAGATATTCACAGAGATAGTGTAATGAAGTTTTGTGGATAGTTCTTGAACTCCAAATGCTGGGCTTTATCTGTATTGAACAAAGAGTAGAAATAAACAGACTGAGAATAATAGATTATAAACCATTGTATTTATTCAGGAGAGTTCACGGAAATAGTGGATCAAGAGAGGGGGATGTATACACCCAAGTGCCTGAGAGCCCATGGGAGAAGCTGAGCATAGGCATGAAGGGAGATATGAAAGGGTTTTTTTTTTTTTTTAAGTTTAGGGAAATTTTTAAAAGGCCAGAGCTTTAAAATACTAAAAGGAAGTAATATAGTACAGAAAAAAATATCTCTTTCCCATTCTGGAAGCCTAGGGAGATATGCTCTTACCAGTACTGGGGTCCCTGAGGTTTAGGCATGGAGAGATGAGCAGCCAAGAAGTAAAGGAAGTAGGAAGAGCTGCCCTTCAAGTAAGCCTTTATTTATAATTTTATTGTGGCGAGCTTTACTCTCAGGCTCAGGTAAGTCCAAGAGAGAGATGATTGGTCTTAAATTAAAGGGCTGGCTCAGGAAGAGGCCAGCACACCTGAGTAAGTGACACTGCCAGTGAGGAATGAATCAAACACTAAATTCCAGTTCTGCTGAAGCAGGCAGTGTGAAATATCTTTTGGTTCCCTCTTTGGGCCTTCCCCTTGCTGACTACCTATGAAGAACTACCTTATGGGCTGGAAAGATTGCTCAGTGGTTAGGACTCTTTCCTGCAAAGCCTAATGACCTGGGTTTGATTCACCAGTGCCCACATAAAGCCAGATGTACAAGATAATACATGCATCTGGACTTCATTTTCAGTGACTGGAGGCCCTGGTGTACCCATTTTTTTTTTCTCTCTCTCTCTGTCTTGCTTTGCTTAAAAATAAATAAATAAATATTTTTTAAAAATTACCTTGTGTCTATTTCTCCCTCAGTAGCAATTACACATACACATAGTATACTTTCTCCTAAGCTTGTTCATGGGTCAGAATCTGCAGAAGTTATTATGTAGGTAAATGAAGGATGATCTGTTTGTTCCTGCATATGTGGAGGGTAGTAATATAGAAATTAGTAGAAATTTTAGTGTTATTTTGATTCATTAGTTATTTTTATTTTACAATCCTATTTTTTATACCAGATGATAAAATTCTGACAAACAGCTACATAGCAAGATGCTACACATAGTGTAAATTCAGGAAATATTTCTGAGTTATAAAAGTCCTTACTATATTCAGCTTTTTGAAGAGTCTCCATACCTCTTTTCACAGTGGCTATGCCAGCACATATCCCAGCTAGCATTTGTTGTCATTTGCTTTTCTGCTGATAGGAATTATGACTGGAGTGAAATGAAACCTCAGTCATTTTGATTTACATTTCCCTGCTAGCTGATGATACTGAAAAACTCTTTAGGTGTTATTGGCCATTTGTATCTTTTACTTTGAAAACCCTCTGTTCAATTCCTTGCCCTATTTTTTTGAGTGGGTTGCTTGATTTTTTTTTATTGTCTTTTTATTGTTTAGTTTTTTAAGTTCTTTGTAGATTCCAGATATTAAACACTTGTTGAATATAGAGCTGGTGAAGATTTTCTCCCATTCTGTAGGTGGTCTATTCACTCTGTTGGTGATTTGCTTATCTGTATAACAGTTTTTAGTTTTATGAGGTTCCAATGATTGACAGTTTGTCTAGTTCCCTGGGCTATGGAGATCTTATTCAGAAAGCCTTTTCCTGTATCTACATCTCCCTATTTTTATTAGATATGAACATATTTAGTATGTAAACAACACATGTTGGTACCATCCTTTTCCTCCTCCCTGCCCTTTTTCTGAAGAGGCCTTCCTTGTTGGGGATGCAGGTCAACCCCATGGGGATTTGGGGTCATGCATTATGGGGGGTAGAGGCAATGTCTCTGTGCAAAATGTCCCAACTTGTGGCTCTAACAATCTTTCTGTCCCCTTTTCCACAAAATTCCCTGAGCCATGCTGGGAGTGTTTCAAATCTATTTCAGTGATGGGCACTTAGGAGCATCTGGATATCTGGTTTGGTAGGTGTGGAGTGCCCTAAATATCTATCTGCATCACTCTTGTGCTGATATTAGATTCACTAAGAAAGCAGCCTCTTGCTCGTTTCCCCAATTCCTCTGTGGTTTCAGCTGGGGCCAGGGTGGAGTGCACTGGATTGTTTATCTCGTCAGGTCCATCTCCTGTGTGAAAAAGAGAAGCAGATTCTCCTATGAAGAGTGAATTCAGCACTGGTTAAATGCAATAACTATTATTAATTTAGAGAAAATTTAAATGGTTTAGACCCTCTTATAACCCAAAATTAGTGGAAGCTTGACAATGGAAAGCAGAATCATTATCTGGATATGATTCTGACTTGTTTCTCAGTTCCAGATATGGTTTCCTTTCCACTGAGCAGCTCTCTTAGCCAACCCAAGAGCAGTTAGTTACCTACCATGGTTGTGTGCCACTATTGCACTTGTGTGAGCATCACATCAGGTTATTTGCTTCGGAGTCGATTAGACTTTGAGTTCTTTGGACAGATATTAGACACTTTCCCAGGTAGCTCATATAGCATTTTCCAGCACTAGATGGGCTAATTGTCTGGGGAGTGGCTCTCCTCCAGATTCCAACCAGGTCTCTCCATGGTCTGTGCCAACAGCATATGGTGTCTTCAGCAGTAGGATCTAACCATTAACCTCTGGTGAGTAATAAAGTGCTCTGACAGAAGTTTGTCTTGTTTGTTTTGGGTATCTCCCTATTTTTTCATAAACATCTAAAAATTAATCCACCATTAGATCCAGCTATACCACTTCTGTGCATATACCCTAAAGAGTCTACTATTTACTACAGAGACACTTGCTCAACCATATTCACTGCTGCTCTATTCACAATATCTAGGAATTAGAATCAGCCAAGATGCCCATCAGCATGTTAATGATGTGGCATATATATACACAATGGTAAAGAAAAATTAAATTTTCAAGAAAATGAATGGACTTGGAAAAAGCCATGCCAAGTGAGGTTACACAAGTTCAGAAAGACAAAGACTGTATGTTCTCTCTCATATGTGATTCCTGACCTGAAACAACTTGAGTTAATTGTGAGCAGTAGCAAGTATCAGCAGTATTGACATGGAACTAGAATGCAGATAGGATAAGGGGGACATGTGGATGGAGAAGAGAAGAGACTACTGGACAAGCATGCCAAGGGTCTGGAAAAAGAAGAAAGAATACAGGGGGGTAATTACACCAAACTAATGACAACAGAAATTATTACCATAGAAACTTTCTTCCTGGAGATCATTCTACAAAACATAACCTTTAATAAGAAGTGGGGGGATGGCCCATACAGAAGTGCCCTGTAGAAGGTGGATAATGCTTAATCCTAAAGCCTTGGGCTCTGGGTGGTAAATCCTAGTGCCAGAATTGGGATAGCCCCCACAGTGAGCTATTGGTCAGGGAGACCAATGAGCTCCCCAAACAATGCAGGCCATTGCCAAAGCACTTGGTTACCTGCCAGAGCTAAAATGTAAGACCTTATTGCTGAAGACTCCACAGGCTGCAGTCACAGGACATTTATAAATCATATGGAAACTTAGAGGGAAACCAGTTCCCTTGTGGCTATCCTCATAATGGTGAAAAGTGCTGTAGGAGCTGCTGGGGGACATAATGGTCACTAACAGCATGAATAAGCAAAAGCTCCTTCAAAATACAAAGTTAACCAGCTGTGCAAGAAGAAGTACACTCCTGAGTAATAGTGGCTGACAGTCTATGTGGGTAACTAACTGTTCTCAGATTGTACATGAGGTCCCACTCAGTGGGTGATAACTCATACCTAGTACTGAAAGACAAGTCAGAATCCCATGGATAGAAGACTCACAGAGTCCAGAGAGAAGCTGTCACTGTTCTTTGGCTATGAAGAATGGAGAAGCACATCAAAAATTTTCTCAAATAACTATGCTTATCTCCTTTAATACAAACTACTTTCACTCTTGGTTTAAGGATCTATTTTATTTTACAGATGGCAGAGAATACTGGGTATATCCAGGATCCATTGACACAATAAGAAAAGATAGCCCACTACCTACCACAAAATGTGTCGCTTCTACCACATCTGCTGAGGCCCAGGGGACAGAGGAAGTGGCAACATGAGTATTCCTCTCACTGATAGTCTGAAACCAGCTTCAGGGACATGGAAACAGACACTATCATCACTCAAAACCCATCAAAGCAGAAATCCAGAGGCTACCAAGAACCCAGCACTAAGTCAGACTTCTAACATTCTCATGGCTCAGGGAACATTGTGGAAGAAGTGGTGGAAAAGATTTTAAGAGCCACAGCATGGGTAGGAATATCCTGATGTATGGTCCCCCCACCACAGAGACTAACTCAGACCTTCAGAACCCCATAGTGAATACCAATAACTCCACTGAGGAGGGATCTCAATGAAATGGGAGCCAGAAAAAGGGTGTAAGAGGATAACCTTTTTAAAAAGGCCTGATTATATTGTAGATTTCATTATTTCATAATTTAAAAAGAAACACGATTTTTAAAGTAAATGTCCAGCTCAAAGAATGGAGCTAGACATGTGACAAAAAAACTTACATGGTTTAATTAGGAGAACAGGTGACTATAATGTTTAAGAAAATATCATTTCCTTATAGTCACTCCCTCATCCTTACCACAAAGTAAAAATAAGAAGCAAGATTCACCTTTCAAATGAAGATGGTAGCCAGAAGAAGCATTTAGTATTTTGCAACCAACTGAAAATCTCAACAGTATTCATTTGGTGGTTTGGATCAGATGTCTCCTATAAACTCATGTGTTCTGAAAGCTAGCTCTCCCTGCTATGATGAAGCTTCCCCTCAAGACTGTAAGCCAAAATAAAGAGCTTAACTCCCATAAGCTGTTTTTGTTCATGTGCTTTATCCCAGCAACTGGAAGATAACTGCAACAAAAGATTGGTACCAGCGCAGTGGAGTTCTTTCTCCTAGAAACCTGACCCTGTGGCTTTTGGCCCTTTTGAACTGATGGAATATAGAAGGATTTGAAACCTTTGTATAAGAGAGCTCTTGCAGTGTTGAAGGTGGAATTTAATGGATCATTTTTGTCAGAACTGAAAGATGTAACTGCAGAAAGAACTATAGACTGTGTGCTTTGGTTTGCGAAGGAAAGAGAACTTTGTCTAGACTAGGCTAGAGTCAGTTCATGTGACAGGTGTGAATAGATGTTTATGGCACAAAAATAAATGTAGGTTTTGGGCTATAGATAGTGCCTGTTCAGCTGCAATTGTTTGGAACATTACAACCAATGAGATTGGGTCAGCTGTTCTGCATTGGGACAGCAGAAGGAAAGTACACTTTTAAGAGGCCCTGAATGTTGAAGGAGTTTCCTTCTTTTCAAGTTGTCTTTGTTCCCTCTGGTTTAATAAATGTGGTAGCCCTTCTGGTATTATAAAAGTATAGCAAATGTAGGAAAGGAAGGATCATTGGATATGCAATGTGGTTTTGTTGGAGATGGTCACTGGGCAATGTGTTGTTGGATTCCCCATGTAGAGGCACTATCAAGCCATGACGATGAACTGTGCATTGCAATGGAGACCCCAAGAGATGGAGGACTATGGGATGACTTCCAAGGAAAGCTGCTGGTCTGGGATAGATGTGGTTGAGGAATTATTAACTGCAGAATCTCACTGGAATGTGTACAAATGTGGAGATGTAAATGGACAAGCTACATTCTTTATCTAGAGGAACAGGACCAATAGAATGAATTTGTATTTTAAAGGGGATTTAGTGGATTAGTTTACAGGATATAAACTGGGCATATTTGAGTGTCTAGTTACCCAGTATCTCCACAAAGCTGGATGCCTCAGCAATCCCAATCTGACAATGAAGGCCTGAAAGATTCTTGTAGAGATGACTGATCTTCAGTCCATATTGGAAGGCCAAGGAAACTTGTTCCAATATTTACAAAGGATAGTCAAAACAGGGTAGATAAATTTATGAGCAAATAATGAGAGTAGCCAAACCAAACAACAAACACTAGTGAGTAGGTAGCATGGCCAGCCATGCAAAAAGGGACCGAGTTTTCTTGGAGCTTCTTTATATATGGTCCACCACAGGAAGGACTGCTCAATGGAGGAAGGACTTCCTCTCTCAGTTAATCCTTCCCTGAAACAATCACAGACACCCAAGAGGCATATCTCTTGATTCCTATCCCAATTAAATTGACAGCAGAATTTAACCATCATAAATCCCCCTCTTGTCAAATTGACACCAAATCATGACTTCTTATGTTTCTCCTTAATTTCCAAATAAAGACAACATCAAGGTAATAATTCCTCCTAACATGATATAACTATCTCACATACTACTGGAAATGCACTAACCTTTCACTTCAAACACGTGGCTCAGTTCCTTGATGAAAGCTTAGTCTCTAATATCTAGTAATCTAAATATAAAAATGGTACTTATGTACTGATACTATCCCAACTAATATTAATTATGCCACAAAGAAATAGAAGAAAGAGAAACAAAGGCATCTTATTATTCGTGTACATCTGCACAAATACTCTTAACAAATAGGACACAAACACTCATGACAATTACTATTCTTATTTCTGTATCAGTTCACATGGTATGGTGGTTTGATACAAGTGTCCCCCATAAATTTAGGTGTTCTGAATGCTAGGTTCCCAGCTGATGGAGATTTGGGAATTAATGCCTCCTGGAGGGAGTGTATTGTTGGGGCAATTGTTGGGTGTCATAGCCAGTTTCCTCTTGCCAGTGTTTGGCACACTCTCCTGTTGCTGTTGTCTACCTTATGCTGGCCAGGGGATGATGTCAACCCTCTGCTCATGCCATCGTTTTCCCCTGCGATTGTGGAGCTTCCCCTTGAGCCTGTAAGCCAAAATAAACCCTTTTCCCACAAGCTGCTCTTAGTTGGGTGATTTCTACCAGCAATGTGAACCTGACTGCAACAGTAAAATGGTACCAAGGAGTGGGATTGCTGCTAGGCACCTGACTGTGTGGCTTTGGCCTTTTGGAGCTGATGTTCAAGAGGAATGTGGAAGAATTTGAAACCTTGGCCTAAGAAATGCCTTGCAGTGCTCTAAATACAGCTTGATGGACTATTCTGGCCAAAGTTAAAAGACCTGAATGTAAGTACCTGAAAGTAAGAACTATGGACTTTGAGGTTTGGCTTATGATGGTGAGAAAGAGCTTTTTTTGGACTGGGCTAGAAGTTTGTGTGAGGCTTGCTATTATGCCCCTACCCTGAGAAATTGTACAGGGTTGCTTTGCTCAGAAATGAACTGGTGTGATCAGAGGGATATGGCACAGAAAGAAAAATCTTTGGGTGAACTGCTGCCCATTCAGCTGCAATTGAGAGATTACAACCTTTGAGATTGGGCCAGATGACCTGTACTGGGGCAACAAAAGAATGTAGATTCTTTTGAAGGGGCCTGGGTGCTCAAGGAGTGTCCTGTTCTTCAAAGTCTGCTTTACTCCCCCACTGGATTAACAAGGATTAACAAATTGGTACCCTACCTGGTATTGTGGAGTATAAGAAATGCTGGAAAGAGGGTCATTGAGTTTGCAACATGGTCTTGTGTTTTGGAAATGGTCATGGGCAGTGTGAAGCAGGTTTGCTGTATGCCTGCATGGAGACCCCATGGGGCCATGAGAATGAACAGTGGATTGCAGTGGAGACCAAGTGGAGATGCCGGGACCACAAGATGGCTGCTAAGGAAAGCTGCTGGCCCCAATGAAGTTTTCTAGGACTGCGAGTAGCCTAGCTGGAGGGGCAGAATTGGAATGCCAGAGACTTGCTGGTTAGAATTATTGGGCTTGAAGATTTGTCACTGGCTAGAGTTGTTGGACTTGATGCTATAGAGTTTGATATTTGTCCTGGTTGTTTTAAATCTTGTATTGGCTGAATGTTTCTTTGCTATGCCCAATGCCATCTTCTGCAGTATGAATGTTTATTCTGTGCCATTATGGGTTTTTGAGGGTTTTTTTTTTTTTTTGTATTATGGCTCAGTTAAAAGATCTTGGATTATGGGGATGTATGAACATCATTGGGATTGATAAAATCTACAGGGACTTTTAAGGTTGGATGAATGCATTGCATTTTAAATCATGTATGGTTATTGGTTTATGGGGGCCAGGGGTGGAATGTGGTGGTTTAATTCATAAACGTAGGTGTTCTGAATGCTAGGTTCACAGCTGATAGAGATTTGGGAATTAATGCCTCCTGGAGGGAGTGTATTATTGGGGTGGGCTTATGGGTGTTTTAGCCAGTTTCCCCTTGCCAGTGTTTGGCACACTCTCCTGTTGCTGTTGTCCACCTTATGTTGGCCAGGGGGTGATGTCCACCCTCTGCTCATGCCATCACTTTCCCCTGCCATCATGGAGCATCCTCTTGAGCCAAAATAAACCTCTTTTTCCCACAAGCTGTTCTTAGTTGGGTAGTTTGCATTCTACCAGCAATGCAAACCAGGCTACAATGCATGGCCTTAGCTGGTATTTGTAACTACCTTCTTCTACCAGCCATTTTGTATTTCCACTAACCAAAGCATGTACCTCAGTAGGTCTTGGTTCTTTACACCTTCATTCCTGAAGGGTCTCAGCCATTTATCACCCTTCCTTTGTTGGGTTGTTATAGTTTTTCACTGATTTTGGTTCTTTACCTTAAGGGGTGACTCACGCCTTCATTACTGAATGGTCTGGCCCAATTACCACATTAACTTGATTGGGTTGTTTTACTTTCCCAGTGAACTTGACCATAGGACATAATAATACTAAGAGGTGCCCTAAAGGATCTCCTGAACACCAGACATACTTACATTTAATGATGGACTGCTGCTGTGCATGCCCAACTTTATGGCTTGACACCAAATAATACTTAACTCTTAATGGGTATCTCAGATTTCATGGTAACTTGATGGCCCATTGTCAAGCTTTAAGTTTCCACTAAGGCCTAATAGCAGGCCAAGACCTGTCTCTCAAAGGGAGAATAATTGTCTGCAGCTTATGGTAAGGCCTTCCTCCAAAATCCCAGGAGCATCCGCTGTGATCCACCTATGAGGGTCTGCCAAAGGCTCCAAACAGTTACTTTTGAGGTACCTTTGGGAAAGGATGGGAGCAATTTGTAGTAAAACTTTTTGGAGTTGTAGAAGGATCCTTCCTTCAGGAGATACATTCACCTATGTATTTAATGGCTCTGGATCTCTAAAGTGGCTCAAGTCTGGAAATTCTCTGTTGCTATGATTCAATGCAGCTTTCATTCCTTTTCTCTGGAACTTTTCTGCTTATACATATCAAGCAAGAACTTGGTAGATTTTTATCTAATTCACTTCTAGGAACACTACGATTAATCAGCCAGTACCAAAGATACCATCATGAACATTGCTGTGCTTATGCTTCCCATTACAGTAAGTCCCTTTGTCTTGATGATTTGATGCTGCTACTTGGGCCTTGTTGCTCTGGGATCCAATTACACTCACTGCATATAAATTACCTAATTCAGCAATTGTGGCTCCCAATGTAAGGTCTGCATCACATATTCCCCATGCTTCTGCTTGAATAAGTTAGAAAACACTTGAAATCATTTAGGGGTTTGTTGGGCACTTCCAAGCACAGGCTGGAGCCTTCAGTAGACAGTTATGAGCTGCCAGGCAAGGCTAAGGACCCCTGGGCTACAGGAGGCCACTCCCTCTCCAAGCCTGGCACACCTGAATTTAGGCTTTGCCCTGTGACCTTTGGCCAATTGCCTAGGAAACTCCTTACATGGTATCAGCTAGCAACCTTTGCACAGCCCATCTGCCTGTACCCTCCAATGCTTACGTGTTGGAATGTATGTTCCCATATGCTGATTAGGCTTCAGCAAGCAACCTTGTACATCCAATCTCCTTAGGACCCTCAACTGCTTGTAAACTCATTTCCCTATTGATTAAACTGAGTTGTTCACAGAGACTATCTGCCCAAAGTGATTCTTTTCACCATGGTTGCCTGGGTGTCTTTGGGGAATTGCAGCTGCCTTGGAGGACCCAGGGACCCACAGGCAGGTACCACTGCTCACATGTCACTTTCTACTTGCTGAAACCTCACTTCTATGGGCCTGCTAAGTCTGGCTATAGATCTAGAGGCAAAGATGGGTGGGTACTGAGGGGCATCAGCATTGTCTCACTTGCCATTTTCTTCAAGGGCAATCATTGCCTAGTAATCAGGCAAGGGCAGATACTTCAGGGAGTGGGAGTGAAATGTATCCACTGCTAACCATGGTGAGGCTACTTCCTCAGACATAATAAACGCATCAGAATCTGATAATTCCATGCCCCCAGCTTCAACAGGATCTTCCCACACATCTCTATCCCAAGTTACAGGAGCCCACTCTTTTTACAATCAACGCCCTCATTTTAACTGTTGATACCTTTTGTGACTAGTACTTGAACTTGCCTTGTAACTCAGGAAATCATACAATGAGAGTTTAGGTTCAGTTTTCTGCCATTTTATCCCTATGGCTGCTGGGAGAGAAGAGTTTCTTCCAGTGCACACTTGAAAACCTTCTGACCACTTATGTGTATTTTTTCCCTTGTTACTTTATCCAGAGCTGCTAGCATCAACCAGCTAGCAACATTTTGTTCCTTACTTTTCCACAAGCAATCAAAAGTTGTATATTTAGTCACTAAATTCCTTTTTGCTCACAAGAGGTGCATTATGATTATCAAGTATATTGTTCTCTAATAGTTCAAAATTAAATGAAAACAAAATACAATAAGGGAAATAACTAACCAGTTTATACCATGGATTGTCAGTGCTCTCCGAACTACCATTAAAGCCTGCAGTATTGCTAAAGCTCCAGATAACATCAAGCCCACTAGAGAAATCCATTTTTACAATTTTACTTCTCTGGAACCACAGTCTCTATTAGTCAGGGTTCTCTATAGTAACAGAATTAGTTAACTGAAGTTTTATGATAAAGGCATTTATTGAGGTAGTTTGTAGGATATGAGCTGGGCAGTCCAACAATAGCTATCTGTAGACTTGAGCATTGAGGAACCTGGTAGCTGTACAATCAACAAGGCTGGATGCCTCAACAGTCCCAATCCGGCACTGAAGGCCTGAAAGATTCCTGGAGAGACCACTGGTCTGCAGTCCATTTTGTAAGGCCAAGGAGACTTGTTACAATGTCTACAATGGATAATTGAAACAGTAGATGCATGTATAAGTAGCCAGCTACAAAAGCATTCATAAGTGAGTGGCATGGGTAGACAGGTGAAATGGGACTATGTTCTCTTGTGGCTTCTTTATATATAGTCCACCATCAGAAGGGTCACCAAAAGGCATGTGTCTTGATTCCTAATCTGAGCAAGTTGACAACTGAATTTAACCATCACAAGGGTGTTTGAGGATAAGATGAATATTTACATCAGTAGATTGAGAAGCAATTTATCTTATCCAATGGGGTGGGCCTCATACAATCAATTGAAGTTACAAGCAGAATGAAAGGGCTAACCCGCCATTGAATAAAAGAGAATATTTTCTACCTTGGAATTAGAGCCAAATCCATAAATAAATAGATAAATTCTATTGATTTTATTTCTCAGAACACTGACTACTATACCAATTAAAGCATAAAGCATTCATTTGAAATGAACAGAAAATAATAATCTTGGCTCTCAAAAAATTACCTTATTTTCTTCCTTTCTTAGAAAATTAGAATAGTAGGGCTCCAACAAGGAAAGCACACCAAAAATTTAGAATGCATTTTATCCTTAGAAGGAGGGCATGGAAGGACATTAGCAGCAGTTTCAGTAGCAACTGACCGACTAGATCAAACAAAAGGCTACAAGGTGATAAAAATAAAATGCTAGATTCTCTTGTATTTAGAGAAGATTTAACATTTGGAACCTAGAAGACACTTAATAATGAAATATATTTTTATACCAGTCATTCACCCAATCAGAATTAAAAATTTGACAATTAAAAGTATTTAACATATGCTACTTGACTCAGTGTCATAAATAATTTCTGAAAATTTTATGGTATAAAAATAGACAAGATTTAAACAGTTCTTACCAAGAATAATGGTGATTTTGTGGTATTAAATCTAATATAGAAAGTTGGAGCCAGGAGTTGGTAATAATGGTACATGCTGCATAAAAGGTAAAAGTGAGCTAAGTCCTGTTTCCCTAAGAGGAAACAAGTCAGCAAGGCCTGAAGCTGGTAAGTCCAGAAAGAGTAGAGTAAACATTATATCCCAGTGTGTGGAGGCAAATGATCAAAGGAGCAACAAGAGATGGAAGCTATTGATCTGAGTGGTAAACATGGGGAAGGATGACATTGTTCTCATCATATTTAGATACATTTTCAAAGAACGTTGCCCATGTAACTCTGATAAAATTTAAATTCACTTCAAGACCAAAGAACAGCAAGCAGTATGAGAAAAAAACTAAGAGCCTTGCTACTTATGTTGTAAGAACATAGTTAGAAGGTCTCATGTTTTGTAGAGCCAAGGAAAGTTGAAACTGACTAGATTATCCAAGTGATTAGCCTGAAGGAGCTCACAGTTTCACCTCATGGTCTTGCACTGTACATGCAATAAAAGTCTTGACAGCAAAGGGGCTCATGTTTACAAATCCAAGCAGAACTTTCACCAAGAAGTGTAAATAGTCTGTAATATTTGAAGGAAACATTCACGTAATAATTAAATCAAAATGACTACCTGAACTAGACTAAACATTAATGAAGAATGCTAAAAGGTTGGTAAAAAAATTACTCATTATTTTACAAAGTATGTTTTCCTTTATAATCAGTTTTAAATGTAAAACACCTAAATGTAAGCACCTAAACATGTTGGTGCTAATGCTACAATGTCTATGCTTAGCTGATTTAACAAACAATTTATTTTCTATTTAAAACTCATAGTCAGGTACACAAGTGGGCCTCCTTAGTTCCCCACTTACCATGACTCTACTATCTCTATGGGTTTGTAATACAGAAGAGGAAGTAGGAGCCCATCTAATAAAGAGTTTATTTAAATTGCATGTAAGATATCCAGCTAAAAATAAATTTGCTTTTGAGAACTGGAATACCAAAAAAAAAAATCTTACAAAGACATTAAAACTACTATCAACACAAAGGTGGCTTGGTAAGTCAGGAAAATGGTTAGTTGTTTGAGAAAGATATTTATACTAAGAGATGATTTTCACCTTGTCCTAGAGCATTTTAGATAGGGACTGAATGCAGTCTACAGAAAGCTACAAAATAGGAAATAAGTTATACACAGCAAGTATAGGTGACTAAGTTTAATTGAGAGGATAAGTAAAATGAGATAGTAACAGAAAATATGGGCAATGCAGACTTTTTCTTTTTGTCTTAATATGAATTTTCTTTCTCATATATTTGAAAGTTTATCAATATGATCCCAAATGAAAGATCTACCTAAATGAGAGAGAAAATGGTAGTAATAGAGGGAGGAAGGCCTTAATGGAGGGCTAAGCATTTACAACAGGCATTATCCAATTTCTTCATATATATATATATATATATATATATATATATATATATATATATGTATGTATATATACCATATTTCATATGAGGAAACAGAGGTTAAAAAAAGAAGAGCTAGAAGCAGAAACAAAATTCAAAATCCATTGTGCCTGGGTCTCTAGAAGTATATGTGCATTTGCACCACTCAGACAGCACTGTTGTTACACTGCCATTCTGTTCTTTTGGGTGCAGGGAGAAATTAGAAGATACCTATACCACTTGGTATTCATCCAACCAAAGCATTTCTAAATTGGATGAGGAATATTTTAGGTCAGGGCAGAAGACAACTATGGTCAAAACGTTGGAATTGGAAGCCCAGTAAATGTGCAGAGAAATGATTCCTGCTGGTCCCCTAAGCATCATACACCTTCAATGAGAATACACACAAACATTTACATAACTAGTGGAGCCCCTTGGTATTTGTTATATTTTTAAAACACAAAGGAAGTCAACACAGACAAAAACTATTAACACATCCGGCAGACCCATTTACTTGTATGTTTCTGAGCTGTTTCTCAGTCCCTGTTGAAGGTGCCCCTGAGACATCTCAACCAACACAATGAAAGGTGAAACTATACACAGCAGATTTGTTAAACCAAGCCAACACATTCAAAAGAAAATATCATTCCCCAATAGCACTGCCATTAGCTAACAATGTAATATTTATTAAGCACTCTACTGCCTGAAATACCCTCTTGAAACTAATAAAGATTAGGAGGTAACAGCCATAGGAAATATGAATTTTCCTTTTGCAAATACAGACAGGGAGTTCTTTATAGTTTTACATAAGCTAACATAGTGAATGCTCTCTCAGAGAACGTTCCTTTCCCACATCACCTCAATGCTACACCATTTAATTCCACAGGGCCCCAGAGAAGTGTCATTCTATATTGCCTGCCCTTCAGGTCTCATTCCAGCATATATGCATCTTTCCTTTCAGGAAGTGGAAATAATCAGAAGTGAGTGAAGTTAAGATTCTTCAAGGATGTATATATGGAAGGTTACCAGCACCTACAGAATACCATTCTCTAATACTTCTGGAAGGAATGGCCAAATGAACAAATGAATGGATAACATGTCAGTGAGAAAGGAAAATAGTGTGGTGGGAAGGTAGTAAAAGTAGAAAACATAAGTCTAGCCAAGCCAAATTAGCAAAATCAAAGAATTTGAATTTCCATTTCTTTGTTGGTACCTTATTAAAAAAGGCAGGCCATCTCCTTCTTGGCTTTCTATAATTTGCTGATACACTGGAATCATTGTTGTAGCTATTAAAATATATGACCCATTAGTTTTGAAGTTTATGGTCAAATTGAAGAAACAAATAATTTCAACATGATGCTTAAAATGCTATGTAGCATACAGGAAGAGCAAACCCAGCTAAACACCATCAGACTTTCTTGGAGTATATGGATGAAAAGGCATGAAGTTCTGTGTATAGAAGAATTGAATAATGGACAAGGTGGAAAGGACCTTGTCCTGAATGAAAGGAAGAATCACTGGTGTACTTAGAAATACAGAAGAATGGATGGGTTGGAAGATGATAGGAATGAGCTACACTGCAAGTAGCAGAAGAAACCAGGAGAGTGCTGCTGTCATAGAGCTAAGTCAGTGTCATCGACCATAAAGATGGGGAAAGAAAGGTTACTTTAGAAAAAGCTTGGGAAGTTAAAAAAAAAAAAAAACATTTAAAGAATGAAACAGGTGAGCCCAGAGATGAGGAAAATTGAAGACAGAAAATGAAGCTTCATTTCCTGGTTTAAATGGGTGGGTAAATAGTGCATTTACATCTAATGATAAATACCAAAAATACTGAGAAAGAAAGCCATGGATTTAATTTTGAATGTAAAGTCTGAAATGTCTTGGAAACCTCCCCGTGGAAGCCAAGAAATATGCAATGAAAGTCAGCTTTGGCCAGATATACCAAGCAAGTTGTACAGTGTCCAGCTAATGGCCTTGGACTTTATTCTATAGCCTATGCCAAGCTATGTTCTAAGATGTTATCAGTGACAGTGTGGAGAGAATGCTTAGGAGATGCCATTTTATTCTACTTTCCTTTCATTGTTCTGATCTCAAAGTATAACTGTTGTACACATGACGTTTTGTTTTTAACCTGGTAGCCTTCACATGACCAGTACCCTCCATGCCCATGCACGGAATATCCAATGTCTAGCACCATGGCTGTTATGATCTTCTTGGAAGGCTTTTGTAGTAAAAGAGAAGAATCTAAACAGAGATTCTGTCTTGACGGTAGACAAGAAAAGTATTTGTGAATTACTGCAGCACATTTTTAAAGGCATCAAAAAAATAGTTTGGAAGCCAGGCGTGATGGTGCACTACTTTAATCCCAGCACATGGGAGGCAGAGGTAGGAGGATTTCCATGAGTTCAAGACCACCCTGAGACTACATAGTGAATTCCAGGTCAGTATGAGCTAGAATGAGACCCTACCTCAAAAGAACAAACAAATAAAATAAAATAAGTTGGGGGTGGAGAGATGGCTCCGTGGTTAAGTGTACTTAACTGTGCAAGCATAAGAGTCTGAGGGGGCCTGACAGCACCCAAGTTCAAATCTCCAGAACCCACACATACATCTGGGTGTTGCCATACATGCCTATAACCACAGTTCTATGAGGTAGTATAGACTAGAGAATCACTAGAGCTGAAACAACAAGCTTCAGAATTAGTAAATGACTCCATCACAGGGAAAGCCAGACAGGTGAGTGACCACTGTTTTGCTCTGGCCACCACAGGCAAGCCCATGAGGCGCTGAAGGTGAGCTCATGAGTGCCACATCAGCACATACATGTGCATACATCACATACCATATAAAGTAATTATTAATAATATGGGTTGATTGCAAGATATTTAGGGGATAGGTAGATGAACATGTGATGAAGCAAGCAGAGTAAAATGTTATTGGTATAATCTATGTGACATAGTGGTGTTTACTCTAAAATTCTTCCAACTTTTCTATATATCTATAAATTCCATCAATATTGCAAAGAAAAAAAGTAAAGTATTTGTGACAAATATTGACTTCTTCTCAGTGTAAATAAATGATGAGGATGAGCAAATCTGTAAATGACTAGCTATCTCCTTTTGCAACAAAGCTGTCTTCTGCTTCACTTCACATCTCTGTACCACCCCACTAAAGATGGCCATCAGAGATCCTGCTTTACTCTAAGGTCTAGATGCTTAATGAAGCAAAATCCATTTCCCATCACAACAGGAGTCTAGAGTTTATTATATGTGCAAATCAGGGCAGGGAGCTTGTCCCTGTTGAATCCTGTTGTTATTCTTGAAGCAGGAAGTTAAACTTCCCCACCTGCAAATGAAACTAGAAACCTCTTTCCCCCACCTCCAAAAGCACTAAGGAAAAAAAAAATGAGTGGTTTGGATAGAGAGAACTCTTTTTCAAGTATACAAAATGCTTTTCTTCTTTCTCAATTGCTTGGCAAGCACATCAACTTTCTCTTAAAATGCTAAAAAGTTACCCTGGAAAAGTTCAATATTACTCATTAAGATTAAATCACATCAGCTGTGAAAGAAATTGTTCTGTTTTGTTTTCCAATTTTCTTGACTTTTTTTTTTAATTTTAAGAGTTTTCTTCCAAAAATACTGCCTAAGTCAATGTACGTATTCTCCAGGTTCTCAACTGTAGAGACTTCTTTACTTTGCAAAGAGAAGGCAGTTGTTTGCCTGGCCCAAGGTGTACACTGACTCTTTCATGCAAATACATCTTTCTACTCCTGTGGCCAAGTGCCTTGCCGTTATGGCCACATGTTTGTTCAAGCAGTGAGGAAATATTAAATATCACACATTCTCAGCAGAGACTCAACAGTAATTATCAACAGATGACACAGTGGGGGACTGAGAAAGCAGAAGAGTCTTCCCTACAGGGAGCTGGTGCCAAGGCCCAGACCACTCATTGGTCACCAATCTGACCAAAGATTAGGTTAGCTGGTCGCTCTCTCTGCTGTTCACATTACCTTACCTTACCTTCTTGATGCAACTAATACAACCTAAACAACTAAGACAAGGTTCCTTCAGAAGGGGCAGTTTACTATGTGATAGGTACTTTGTGCCCCATGGGGAAAAGGAGGTACCATCAGGAGGCTTTGTTTCAAGAGTTCGGGAACAGCTTCCCTGGGAATGTGATTCAATTTAGCAAATTCACACTAAAGTCTTGCTCTGTTCTGCAAATCAGACAATGGACCTCATCCCTGGAGAATTAACATCTAAACAGAAAGATGATTACTTACAAGTGAGGTATTAGATGAAACCATGGAAATATATGCACTAGATAGTATAATAAAATCTTTGTCATTATTATCTCTATCTAGAACAGAAAACATAGAGATGAAGGAAATTATGCTGGAAAGGTATTAAGAACAGGTACCATCGACTCTGGGCCCATAAATAGGAATATATTTGTTCTAAAATGCATCAAATGATGGAAATTCAGCCCTGAGGGAGGCAGACAGGACTCTGCTCTAATTACGCTTCTAATGTGCTAGGAACAGGAAGATCAGAAAAAACTCTCTCAGTAGGCTATTATGCTAATACGTCATGGCATCTAGGGTTTAGGGAAGAAAATTTACAAAGGCACAGAGACATGGGAAAACTAGTCATAGTCCCTTTCTTTTGCCTCTGTGCTTGTTAACACAGTATTTGTGGCAGGGCAATATTTGAATAACCCTGGAAGAGTCTCACACCTTTGTGAGGTCTACAAGCCAATATAAATGATGGATGTTGAAGGCAATATTTCATGCACCAAGACAATTTTAGCTTGTACAAAGCTAAGGCCTTGCTTAAAAGTTAATTGTTTCTTTTAGGTAACCAAGGCTTGACAGGCACTTAAGTAGCACTGTCGTAGACGGAGGATTCTACCGAAATCCCAGTATCGCTTGAAGTTACTGCTAGGGAACAGTACATACAAAGACTTAGAAGCAGCTACCACATCAATGAAACACTCTGCATGAAATATCTAAACTAACAGAAATTAAGATAACTTTGTATTCCTCATTCTAATGGTTTCATTTACTGGTATAAATATGTAAATTCCGTAAACAGAATATAGCTCCCTTGATTTTCATTCCTGGTCCTATTATCTTCCTGTTAATAATAATCCATGAATTGTGCTTCTATTTCAGTGCTTAACATTAAACTTTTACAACTTTCTATCAAGCCTGAAATTATTCACTGTTTCTATCTCCTCCAAACAAGTCAGAAATTTATTACATTTTAACTACCCACTCAAAGCCCAGTTTCTATCTTTTTTCTCTTGTTATCTAGACATTTACTTTAGTGATTTGCTTTTCTATATTTTCCATCTTCTTTAAATATACCAAGATATTCTACTAATTTCTGTTCTCACTGTTGATTTACTTGCACCTATCCACTCCTTCTTTGTGAACTTTCCTCTCTTTTGAGTAAATGTTTCATTAGTTCATTTTTTAGTAAAAGCTATAGAGAGTAAATTTTCTTCATCTTTTTTTCCCTGCTTTTGTTGTTGTCTTTTTTTCTTTAATTTCACCCTTACTAGTGATAATTTATCTGGGTGTAAATTAATAATTGGTAGAAGTTTTCTCTTTACTTTGAAGATATTATTTCACTGACTTTCTCCATCTGTTCTGATGAGGAGAAATAATATATTTGTAATCTCTTCTTCTTTTACCTTTATGATAATGCTTTTGAAATTTAATGTTTTTCAATTTTATTATGATAGCTTTATCAGCTTTGCCCTTATTTATCTGACTCAGTTTTCCTGTATTTCTTCAATATTGGGAAATTCATGACCATTACACTTTCTAAAATCTTTTCTCTGTCATTTTATAATTTTTTCTTGTTTTTCTACATCCTTCCATATTCAAGATTAATTACTTAATGATATCTTCCAACTAACTGTCTTATACATTTTTAAATTTACTTAAAGGTTTTATTTCAATAATTACATATTTTTAATTTCCGTTATAATTTTTGAAATGTTACAATATATTTATGTTCTTATTTAATAGTCATCATTGTCCCTTATTTTTGGAAGTATTTTTCAAACTATATTATAATTTTGATTTTGTGTGTCATATACCCTTTCAGTATTTTCTTTATATGTTTTGAAACTGCTTCATAGGCAAGCTCTTTGAATGGGGAGCACTGCTGTTTCACTATGAGTGGAGGTGACTGTGTTCATGTCTTCATTTTCTTCCCCAAATCCATCTTTGTTTGCTTTCACTTGTTGTTGTTGGCCCCCTGAAGCCCTGGGCAGGCATGAATTTCATGTGAGAAGTGAGAGATTTCTTCCAGAAATTCTCACAGTCATAGACATTGAGCCAGAAGATTTTCTTGGCTCATAACTGGAAGGTACATAGTTTTATACAAAAAAAGAGGTATAAAAACTTTTATACCTAAAAAGCAGCAATTTGATTATGAGCAGAACTACATCCCAGTCCCTGTGAGAAGCAGTGGTTCTGGAACCAGTAGGATGTCAGTCCCACTTACCACCAGGATTTGAGCTCTATACCTCACTGCCTCTTTAGGAACTAAGAGATATCAGGGATGCATTGTGCTCTCAACTTCAAATTTCTTTCCATTTTCTGAGCTGCAAAAATGTTGGCCCTATTTTTGATTAATGTCAGGGTGTCCCTTTTTTTAATGTTTTGCCTATCATTTCATGGCTGGGAAGCAGATGGATTGTTGAGTGGCTGCCAAGCATAAATTTAGTCTCATGCTGACACTTCAACTATCCATCCACAATCAGATGGATACCCAGTCTTACTTCTTGGTCTTGTCTGATGATCAGTCCTCTGCTAGGAATGTACCTCCCATCTTCTACCATCCCAGTTTTTCATGACACAATTTATGCCTTCTCCGGGATATTCTGTAACTCCATCATCCACCTCCTTGCTCCTCCCTCTACCTCTCTCCTCAATACACTGTGATTCTGGAGGCAAGCGTTTATTTCATCTCATGTTTCCTCTTATTCTTCATCATAAGAGTGCCTGATCAGCATTTAGTGGTTGAGCAACTAGTGAATTATTTGTTTGAAATTTAGAAAGCTCAGAATTTCAGGACCTTACTTTCACTTTCCTCAATCCTATCAGGAAAGGTAAAAATAAAGATAGAAACTAATGCAACTTTTCTCTTAAAGCCATCTCTAACTCCTAAGCTTTTGCTCAGATGTCCCAAAAACATGTAGAAATTTTGAAATGTCTCCCAGGTCTCTGAAATCCAAAGAAGTTAGTTCGCCTTGCTATTTTGAAAGGTAAATAGGATTTGTGGAGAAATTATGCAAACTTTCCCTGGAAAAGCAAAAGATTTTTTTAAAAAAATCCAGACAAACTTTTGAAAAGCCAAAATCATCAAGCTTCATTTTATACTCAGAACTTTCTGCACCTTACTATAAAATAATGTGGATGATTAAACTTACCAAAATATGAGCCAATTAAGGCAACATACTTCACCAAGGACTGTTAGATATCTACATGCATGAGTCTACATACATACTGGTAAAGAATAGCATCTTCATACAAACTGAAGAATAAATATGTGAGTAAAAGGGTTTAGTTAATAATTTTATTTCTTTTTATGGGGGGATGTTTTGAAGTAGGGTCTCAGTCTAGCACAGGTTGACCTGGAGTGTATTGTATAATCCCAGACTGGCCTTGAATTTATAGCAATTCTCCTAACCCTGCCCCCCAAGTGCTGGGATTAAAGGCATCATACCTGGCTATGCTTTTCTTTTATGTAACTGACACTCATTCTCCGAAAGTAGAAATAACTTATAGTTTTACCCAAACATATCTTGCCTCCAAGACCCCATGAATTTGAAGGTCACCTTGGAATGGCTTTCTCTACTGTGACTAAAAGGGTCAAGCTCAATTTAAATTCTGTTTTCTCTTCTAAAAAGTCCCTGGCAATTTCTGACCCACCATGCTACCTTTCCCATGCCTGCTTGAGAAAGGGGATATACACTGTATCTCCATTCTTCTACCTGCTTCATACCATGAGTCATTGGAGGGCCATATGTATTCAAGGACCAAGTATATTCATCTTTGACTCTTAGCCTAGTGCTCTATTGATACTTGATAGATATGAAACAAAGCTTTGGTAATGAAGGAAGGAAGTCCATGAGCAGAAATACCTGCAATATGTTTTCCATCATGGATGAGCAATAAACAGCCTCTACTGAATCCAGAGGATCTTCAGAAAACAGTGAGGCTTCTGAACAAGTACAGCTGGTTTCCAGTGTGACTAGCATCATCCTCCTGAAATTGAAACATGCAAGCCTTCCCTCCTTAAAAATTGCCCTTTTTACCAGCAAATAAACACTCAAATGACATGTTTTTCTATTAAAAAGTCATGGGCCTTAAATTTCTTTTAAATCACAGGTTTTAGTATTATTACATGTGTTCCATTAACAGGCATATCCAATGAATTCCCTTTCATAAACACTAGTAAGTTCAGTGCTAACCAGCCAGGTGATTAATTTATAATTCTTGACACATTAGGGGGGTGGGCTGGAGGTAAGAATCAGCATGTAAGCCCTGGGATGGGCAGTCTTTGACGCCAATGCCATGGACACACACAGAGAAGGGCACATACAAACACCTGAGCACACGTGCATATGCGAACCACCATGAACACCCACGGTGCTGAACTGGCATTGGATCCAAATTTGAGAAATCAATGCCTGAAGGCAAATAACAGAGCCCAAACTATTGCAGGTTCCTTTTCCCATAAAAAAATAATGAATAAAAATCATTGGAGCTTCGCCAGAGCTTAATGCATTCAATGGCCGCTTCAATCCCTGATTCCTAATAATTAAGCCCTTTCCCCAGACTGCAGGGACAGAGGTACACTTTGCTTGAGGGAGAACTTCAGGCTGGACTTGAACAGTGTGATGCGATTTTGAGAGGGTACATTTTTCTCTGTGTACTCTTTGACTTTCCACACACATAATGAGAAGGTTGGCTGGAATGATTCCTCTCTCTTGACTTTTTAGGTAATGATTTGGATGTGACACTGATATGTTAGTTCTTCCTGTGATTTGCTTTAATCTGTTTGCTGTTGCTACTGATGATGATGATGATGATGATTATATGCTACAATAAGGATGATGTTAAATACCACCTCCTTGGGTCATAGTGAGGATTAAATGAAAGATTATACATAAAGGACATAGAAGTGGGTCTAGCTTGTGTTATCCCTGTATAAAGGAAGCCATATTATTAACTGTTTCTGTCTTATTTATATATTTCACAGTAAAGGATCAATAAACAAAAGATAAAGCCCTACAATTTCCTTCTGGTCCCCCAAGAGGACAGTTGTTGCTCCTGATCACTACAACCTGTAACTCTCAGTTCTGAAAATCAGCAAGGCCTGCGGAACATGGCTTGAGCCTCAGAAGATGAAGAGAAGAGCTAAGGAAGGTCCACAGTAAAGCATAAAAGTGTGCTGGCAAGCTGAGGACACTCACACGGTGCCTTCACCATGTAGCACTTATCAGCAAAAAAATCACTCATAGAAAAAGCTCAGTGCTTAAATGAGTATGGGAATTGCATGGCTTGGAAAACCCACAGGTGAAATCAGTCTGGGTCACCTTCAAGTTGAGCCATAGCATCATTGGGTGAGTGGGAGTTAATCCAAAGCTTTTGCATAGCAATGAAAACCATATTCTACCCTTTTTGAGCTGTAATGCAGAGAGCATTGCAGGCCCCACATGCAGGATACACAATGCAGTTCAAATTATTTCATATTTCAATATCCTGGTTTATAAACAAATTGACTTCCAAATGAAGCATTAGACACTGCTCTTCAGAAGCAGATATTTATTTTCCTTTTGAAAACATTTGAATATATGGCTTAGAATAATAACAGAAATGCAAACTGAAGTAGGAAGACAGAAACAGATGACCATTCATAAACTGTAGTTCAATTAGGATGCAGTGACAGCATTCTGTCTTTGTTATTGCCAGCCCTCTGTGAGCACTGAAATCAATTCTGGGCTTCTATACCTCTACTACAAAACATTCACTGAAAAGCTGAGTGAACTGAGACATTTCTCAGCCTCTCTTAGGCTACATCACTGTGTATTCAAAACTGTATTCATTTTTAGCACCCTCAAGTCTTGGAGTTTCTAATTCTCAATCACATAACTTTGACAAGGCCACTTCTCCATGCCAATTTTCACTTTCATCATCTGTAAAATGGAAATAATGATCACTGCCGATATGACAGGGTTAATGTGAAGCTAACATGAAATGACGAATTTGGACACACTCCATAAACAAATGCACCATAATAGCTCAATATGTAGTAAGAGCTGTTCCTGGATCCTTGGTGGTTATCCCCAGGAGAAAATTATAATTACCATTCACATATTACCAATAAAAATAGGGTTAATTTAGTAAGTGGCCCCTAAAGAACAGAATTCTTAGCCAATGAATCACTGCATGAGATGGTGCACATCTATAATTCTAGCATTCAAAATCCTGTGACAGGAAGACATTGGATTTAAGGGCCATATAAGCTACATACTAAGACACTGTCTTTAAAAAAAAATCACCACATTAATATTGGTTCCTCAGTTACAATGGTGTATTATTGTGCTTGTGAGGGCCAAAACTAACAAAGACTAAATGTAGTTGCATCATAATAGTGCATGGCTACATCCCAGTTGAATCACAGATTGAGTATGGTCATGTTGTCCTCTTTCCTCCTGCCTCAGTTTGCATTACTGTTATTATTTACCTTGTTACCATTCTAAGCTGTGTATTTAAACATTTGTGAAAGGAAAACAAATGCCTGCTTTTATATTTCTTGGTAGTTCCCATCCATTCTTTATACTACTCCACCACTACACTGCAAGATCCATGAGAATGGAGACGTTTGTGTCACTGTTCACTGATACATTACAAGACAGTGCCTGAAGCATAAGAGATACCCCAATCAGTACATTTTGAATGAATGACTTGAGAAGCCTAAAATTCTTGATCAGATGACTTTCAGAACAGAGAGCCCAACAGAGATGAGAAATAACCCATAAGAGAAATGGATTAAAAGATTAAAATTGATGACTATTCCTCTCATAAAGCTAACTAAAGTCCCTTTGTTACTCTCACTCGTGGAATCACCAGGAGGGGGGTTTTGAAATTACTAGCTTCCCAAAGCTCACAGAGGAGCCCAAACTAAAGGTAGGAGGGACAAATTACCAAAAGACAGACACTTGGGGAAATTTTAGCGGCCTCCACAGAATATCTGACAGTCATTCTAAAATCATGGTCCAAGAGTGGTTCCCAATTCCCAGGGATTCTCCATAATCAATAGGCACAGGGAATAAATGTGAGGCAAACTTGATAGTCATACCAATGGAAAGAGCAATGAGAATAGTGACTGTACTTGTCAAGGGCTTACTGTGCATAAGTATGGATATACTCTAATCACCATGACCTCCTTAGAAGACAGCATCTACAGCTGGTGCTCCCAGCTGGGGAAAAGACAATGGCAAGAGCTAAACTCACTGCTGTCCAAGAACCGTCATCACTTTCTCATGACTCCCTGTAATACCTGACACCTGAATTCTGGCTAACATACATCATTCACAACCTTCCACACTCTCCTTCATCCAGGAATAAAGCAAGCAAGAAATGAAATGTAGTTGCATCAAGACATTGATATTGCTCTATTAAAAAAATGGCATAAGTTACCCTGTCTGATACAAAGATTTTACACAGGGGAAAGCTGAGCCATGGTTCTAGAAATTTCTCCTAGTTGGTATTGGAACTGGTATTCGAACTTAAGAAACTAGCCTCAGCTCATCATCTTAAATCATTATTTGTATAGACTCTAGAAAGATCGGAGTGCTTCCATTAAGCCAAATTCTCTAATAGCAGAAAGCTAGAAAGGGGCATCTGGAAATCTGGGCCAGCACAATAACAGCTTTCTTAGAATGTGTTGGCCCAGTTAACCAATGTACAAGCTATATACTTAATTTTGATACAGATGGTATATGGCATTTTCTATTCATTAAATTTCTCAACATAATTTTACAGTAAGAATACTTGTCTTATATTTCATATATTCCCAGGAGTGCTAGGAAAGAGAATTAAACCACCCAGTAACACTGTATGAAACTAATTAATGGACAGAATTCACAATTCTTATAAGCATTATGGTGCTATATATGTGTGGAGGGGGAAGAGTTGGTAAAATTTAACATCAAAGATGTCTGTGGAAAGAAGGAAGTTAGCATTGGTTTATACTAACACCAAAGAAAGCATTGCTGAGGGAATGTCCATAACTTTTGTCTCATTCCACCTTTCCCACAGTGATGAAGAGGAAGCATTATTAATCTTGTATAATAGAGGAAGAAAACTATGGGTCAGAAAGGCAAGTAACTTTCTCAAGATTTGACAACTCATAGGAAGTAGAGAAGAAAATCTGGATTACCTTCAACAATAAACTGTATAGTCCAGGCTATTATGAGAGTCCATGAATCATTAATAAGATTGTTTGTAAGTAAATCAAGTGATTATAGGGGGAAAAGAGCTGTGAAAGGAGCTCGTCTTAACTCGAAGGTAGTTGAAATGTTCCAATAAGATGGGATCTGAGGTCAACCACCATAAAGCAAATTTCAGTTTCTTATTATCCTGGCCAGCTTCTGGTCAGTACAAGGAAAACAAGAAAAACCCTGAGATTAAAAATCTTATAAAGTCAAAGGATTATTTTGGCTCACAGTTTTACAGCCATGATCAGTTAGTTGTCTCCATTGCTTTGGATCTGAGGCAGAGTACGTGAATGAGCTAAACTACTTATAGTGGCCAAGAATCCTACACTTCCCTCCAAGGGTCCAAGTGTCCTATAAACTTCACACTAATGCCTCTCTCCTAAAGATGTCACCACCTCTCAATAGCTGCATCCTGGGATTAGGCCTTTATCACATGGACCTTTGAGAAACATTCAATACCAAAACTATAGAACCAATTGACTTTTGCATTGGAATTATGAGCTTTTATGGAACAAGAAAGAAGAACAATAATAAATAATCTTGATGGAGTATGTACTAGGTGATAGGCATATTATATGTACTGTTTTTGTCCCACTCACTACAAATTTGTGATGGTTGTCACTGCTGACTTTACATTTACAGGTACAAAAATGTCAGAACATTAGCCAAGCATGGTGGCACATGTCTTTAATCCCAGCATTCAGGAGGCAGAGGTAGGAGGACCCTACCTTGAAAATAAAATAAAACAAAACAAACAAATGAACAAAATACCTCAGAATATGCGCTCTCTCTCTCTCTCTCTCTCTCTCTCTCACATGTGGATTCTAACAACAAATGTTTAGATTTGTGTGTGAGTTGGAATAAAAGTCAGTAGTAGAGGCCAGGTACAAGAAAGGAGCCATAAGGGAGGGAGAAGAAGGGAAGGCTCAAAGGGAGGATATAGTAAATATGCAAGTAGAGGAGCACAATACTGGGGTGAAATGGTCTAAGTGGGTTTAGGGGAAGGGTTGTAGGACAAATGCAGTAGAAAGAGGATTATTTCTCTAAATACTTTTGCTTATGCTCATATGTTAATGCTCCTGTAACTTTTGGTTAGAGTCACATGGCAGTGACCACTGAAGAGACTCAAAACTCATCAAAGTGCTGAGAAGAAGTGACAGTAGAGTGTTCAGCACTAAGTGAGATATCTCTGTCACATCTTCCAAGGCTCAGGGACCATTGCAGAAGAGATGACTAATAATGTAAGAATCAAAATAAAGGGGAGGGAGTGCTTCAGAATGCTGTCTTCCCAATACAAAATGGCCTAGATATTCATGACCTCACAGTGGTTGATGCTATCTTTACACAGTCCTAACTATAAATCTATTCACCAGCCACACAGTAGTTACTTCCCCTACAGTGAAGTCTATGGAAGAGATAGAAACAGAACACCCCACTCCAGGGTACAAACTTCAGTCCTTTTACATCCAAATCGTGGAAATGATATCCCATCACTGCTACCATATTCTATCCCCTGTATTTAAAAAGTCAACTAGGTGCAGTCTCTGCTCCAGGGGAAGTAAAGTCACACAGTTTGAAAAGCATAAATCTGGGGTCACTAGGAGTCATTTTAGGAACTGCCTGTCTCATCACTTTGTTCCCTGCACTCAGATATCCTTAAAGTTAGAGCTACTTGGAATAAGATGAGTTAGTTATCTAACCAATAAATATATTCACCTTAATTGACAGATACCGAAGTAGACATGGTCCTAAATAATTGAGAAATATGTTCTGTCCAATAACTCCTGTTATCTCTACTCTATCAAATGTGGGAAAGTGTTTATTACCTTTTCTGGAGACATATAAACAAGCATCTATTCACTCCAGTAGCTTATCTGTGGGAAACCAATGAAACAATGCTACCCAAGTCCACCTTGGGTTTACATATAGAAGAATGGATGTGAGGTTAACATACAAGGAACATCGGCATCTCAAAAATATCAGCCTCATCAAAAAGGCCCACTCCTATGATAACTTCTCAGAAGCTGCATCACTGGAGTCCTGTCTTTAGTTCACCTCCCTCCTATATATTTTAGCATCATTCAAGATTATATGCAGCTGGAGGAACATTAGAGAATAATGGCTAGAATCCTCACATAAGTGATTCACATCTCTGCCCTTCTACTACAGAATGTTAATAGTCCATTACTATTGCCAGATACCTCGCTATCTCTGTGTTGTTCTATACTTTTTTGTTAAAACTATGGGCCCAACTATGTTGTAGATCACTACAACAGCTTCTGCTCTATGATGACTGATAGTCATATCATTTTAGTCTCTGGAGGAACTTATTTTACTACAACAATCTACCCCTTTCTTCCAGCTCATACATTTTTTTCCATCCCCTCTTCCATAATGTTCTCTAACTCCTAAAAATGTTATATGTATATATTATTCCATTCTGAGATTTTATGCTGCTATACGACAGTAATTGCTACTCATTCTTAGCAGTTTAATTGGTTAGTCTCTACTAGTAACCATTGCTCACTGTAAGAAGTTTCCCTTCACATCCAAGCACAACAGCAACAGTAGTCTATGAGCATAAACACAAATGTTTAGAAGGCAATTGACAGCCATATAATATCAATTTAATGAAACAATAATAATAGTGCCTCCTCTCTAGGACCTGTGCTTTCTCCAAGCATAGGTTCATTGTCCATAAATTATTTACTGATTTATTTATTTGAGAGGGAGAGAAAGAGAGAGAGAGAGAATGGGCACACTAGGGCCTCTAGCCAATGAAAAGAACCTCTAGGCACATGTCCCACCTTATGCATCTGACTTTACATGGATACTGGGGAATTGCACCAGGGTCTTTAGGATTTGGAAGCAAGCACCTTAACCACTGAGCAAACTTTCCAGTCCCATTTTTCTCTAAAGAACCAAATATAGGCACCAATAGAGCATGCCTTAAGTCTAGTTATACAGTGTTCATTGGTAACAATTCTCTCCCAGCAACTTTCATAGCACCTTCTGACATTACAGAGTTGAAGTAGAGGTAGAATAAGAATTAGACGTAGACATAGACAGAGACATAGACTTGGACGTAGAAGCAGAAGAGGGAACTTTCTGTTCAGTTCCAGCTTGATTTTTGCAAACAAAGCATATGACATCTTCAGCAATAGTGCCTATTTATGGATTGCAAGCAATAGCAGTGGCCTTGATGGCCAACAACTTACAGGGCGATATCCCACCTCTTGCACTGAGACCTTCCTTCAGCAACCTTACTGCTCCTGCATATGTCTTTTCCCACCCATACAAGATACTTTCCTCAAGTTCTTTAACTTAAACTGTTCTTCCAAATGCTTTTCCAAAGCAAGACACTCAGAAGTTACCATTATATTACCTATGTAATGAAATCCTTCGACAGAGGGTGGACACAATCTCTGAAGTCCACTGCTGTCTGGTCTAAGCAAGTGCCAATTGGTCTCAGGAGTCAGTAACTAAGAGATTACAAAAAATAAAAACAAGGTAATGAAAAGATTCCCATCACAAATATCCATTATTTCCTCAAAAGAACAATGTTTGGTGAAGCACCATGGATGGGAAGCACTGACTTATTTATCTCCGAACAATCTGTAATCATTCTCCATGAAACACTTCACCACATTGGGGCCATTATTCATCTCCTTCTGCCCAATAGGCTTAATGGGTTGGCTGGAGTTACTTGGCCTAAACCATGTCTAAGAGGGAGGATGACCGTGCTCTTATGTGATTTCATGCTGCTCTCTGCTTGTGTTAATTCCCCAGATATGCCAGGCTCCAGACTGGCACGATAGCTATAGCCACTGTCTCTTTGTTAGCCACACCTGGCTGCAGAAAGGGCCCTAAGCTAGGCAAAAATAAATTCCCACTCTCAGAATACTGCCTTGTAGAGGAAAAATGTACATAGCATACACACTGAAGGGAGTAACTTTCCACCCCTAAGATAAGCTCAGTCTTTTTCACCTGCACTATTTTACTTGTTACACCTTTGATCAAGCTTTAAAATCTTCTAGAAGTTTACTAAGAGAGTATTTGCCCCCTAAAAACTCCAGCTTGACACAGGTCTTGCCATATTTGCCTTTTAATTATCTGGTCATATTACTTTGTCTACTATGCTGCTATCTCATCTCCTCTTGATTACTTTAGCAAATTTATAAACCTGATTTACATGCCAGTTTAAGCCATTTGGATCTGCCAAAGCCTCTTCTGCCTTATAAATATCATGCCTACTATGAGGTTCACAAAAGCCACTAAATCCCTATTCCATCCTGTAAGCCCACAAAGAGTCTAATACTGTGTCCTGATTCCAAGGGTGACTTTGTCAGTCTCAGGCACTGATACATGGTTAATGACAGAAATCAGAAGCTCAAACTTTCATATCCTCTCAAGCTCTCAGTCAGAAGAAATAACTTCAGGTTCTGAGGAAAGCCTCCATGTGCCACAGAGCACTCTTCTTGTAGAAGTTGACTATCCTAGGACAGTCCTTGCACTGGCACTTGGCCAGCTGATCCTGTGAATGAGAGGGCAGTCCAGGATAAGTGATTTTTCTATATGGGGTAGACTCCAGGATCTGGACTACTGTCATTCCATTCTTGGAGTGCTTCTCCATTAAGATCTACTGTCTTCAGATGTCAGCCACAGAAGTGAAAGCTCCAACTGAAATCTCTAAGACAGGAAGCCTGTTGTGGACAGATACTAAGCCCATGATGAAATCACTGTAGTTATTCACATATTTTGTGGCAGAATATATAGGAATATAGCTCCCAGAGCCAGAGGTTGCTGGAAATATGCTGACATGAAAGTGTTTTCTGCGAACAAAATGTCTCCTTGCTTATGGGGGATAAGTGCACATTCTTCAATGTTGGCCATCTTCAAGCTAGGATCTGTGGGGGGTTTTAATGCAAACATTAGACCCAAAAGTCTGTAGCAAATGGTGAGAGACAATAAAGACAGAAAGAAGTAGGAGTGAGGATCTAGGAGAACAACATGGTATTTCTATTCTATTTTTAGTGGGTTTCTTTATTTTAATTTTATTTATTTTTGAGGTAGGGTCTCTCTCTAGTCCAGGATGATCTGAAATTCACTATGCACTTTCTGGCTGGCCCCAAACTTACAGAAATTCTCCTACCTCTGCCTCCACAGTGCTGAGATTAAAGGCATGAACCACTATGGCCCACTATTTTTAGTTTTGTGAGGAAACTCCATACTGAGTTCCATAATACCTGCACTAACTTGTATTCCCACCAGCAGTGAAGAAAGATTGATTACTTTTTATGAATCCTTCTCAATATATCTTATTGTTTTATTTATAATGGCTAATCTGACTAGGTTGCAATAGAACTTCAATGTAGTTTTTGATTTCATTTCACTGATTACTAATGATGTTGAATATTTTAAAATATATTTATATAATGTATTTATAGAGTATGTTATGTTTATGGAGTAAAAGAAAGAAAAGCCAGAGCCTAATTTGTAATTATTTGAGATGATGGTAGAAAACCAAGTGGAGATATCAATGAGCCATGGGGTGGATGAGTCTGTGGTTTATGGGAGAGGTCTGATCTATAGATGTAAATTTGAAGTTTAGGAGTATTTGAGTTACTTTCTAGTTGCTGGAACAAAATACCCGACCAGAAGCAGCTTAGGGAAGGAAAGAGTTCCAGAAGGTAAAGTCCCATCATGGCAGAAGCAGGAAACTGGCCTCAGACTGGCCTCTTTTATTATGTATAAATTCAATTTTATATGGTATTGGAGAGATAAAGTGAAGGAGGATAGTATGCTGTTGCTCACCTAGAGATGAAGGTGTTCCCAGATGGGAATGCTTCATTCAGTCCTGGGATAAGCATTTAGGGATAAGCACAGTTCAAAGTCTAACCGTGGTTTTTAAAATGCCTCTTTCTATGTTAGCCAGACTTTCACTGCTGTGAAAACAGTAATCAACCTCAGGGACAGGATTTATTTTTTCTCATAGTTTCAAAGAGTTCAAGTCTATAGTTCTTAGCCTCATTGATTTGGACCCTTGGTTAATCAGAGTGTCATAGTGGTAGGAACACATGGTAAAGAATACTCATGCCAGACAAAAAGCAAAGAGGAAATGAAAGTTCTGGGACAAGATTCAGCCTATTTCCTATGGCTAGTTCATACTTACCAAAGCTGCTAGAACCTCTCAAAATAGTGCCATCAAATAAGAACCAGCTCTTTGATACATGATCCTGTGGAGGAATGCTTTATAAGCAAACCATAACAGGATCCAAAAACATATCCACAGGACAATATAAAGTAACAAAAGGCAAAGTAAACTCACTTGTTCCTCCTAAAAATACTTCATCAGCTTTCTTTTTATATTTTTGCTCATAGTTTCAGAAAGTTCATGTTAAATGAAGCCCACCTCTGTGGCATAATGCTCTGTACCCTGGCCCTGGATCCTGCACATAACACCACCACCTTTACCTCTACTTACTTCAGACATATCAACCTCCTATCATATCATGTTCAACATATGACGTACTGTCTTCTAGTCTTCACCCAATGCCACTCTTTTCTATACTCTCCACTAGTCCTTGCACCATGATCTTGCTTTAATTTGGTTGTAGAATTTCTTCTGTTTGGGGAAAAGTGCCTTGAGACCAGGTATGCCATATCCAATGAGTATTTGCAACACCAAGCATAAAGTCACAGTAGAATGGTGAAAATTTAAATTTGGTGAAAATATCTTTACCTATATCTATCCTACTCTATAACCTATTCCATTCTCCTACATTTCATATCCACTCATCATACCCTTCCTTTCCCAAGACTACTGCCATATGACTTCTAGTTTCTTTCTAGAACACTCAGTAGTTCAATATATACCACCATATGTAAATTACATTGTGATAACAAATGCTGCCTTCCCATATACTCTTAAAATAATTTGACTTAGTTTTTTTATTTTGTTTTTACTTTTCAATGACATAAACATGTAGTATGTGACAGGGGACCATGAATCCCACATATGAAGAGTCATACACAGAGTGACATAAATGGAAGACATTATGAGAGCTGGCATTGTTTTATTTTAATTTATTTCATTAATGAGAGTGACAGAAAGAAAGAGAGAGAAAGAGAAGAGAGAACATGGGCACACTAGGGACTTTTGCTGCTGCAAATGTACTCCAGATGCAACACCACTTTGTACATCTGATTTTACATGGCTAGTAGGGAATTGAACATGCACCATCAGGCCTCGCAAGCAAATGTCATTAACCAATGAATCATCTCTCTAGCCCCATTGTTCTCTATCACCACCTCTGTGGAGAAACTGGAGGGGTCATTTTTTTTTAAGAAAAAGATACCTATACATGTACTTTCACGTGGGTGTATGTTTATTTCTGTGTCTATGTATATGTGATGTCTCTGTGTGTATACACAAGGTGCTGCTTAGTGAGGAATATCTACTTCTCCTTTCTCATTGGGTCTTGCAATGCCCAGTCTAACACCTATGATTACCATGGAATTTCAGAACTCAGAGAAGAGGTGATTCAGGTGAAGGGATCTACCTAGTAACTGTCCAACTGAAGACTTTAAAGTCCTTCCTCCAGCTCTTGATTGTGAAATTGCTCCAAAGCAATTTCCCCAGGGATGTAATCTGAGGAGTTGCTAAGATTTCACTTCTAAAATGCAGTATTGAAAGTGGGAAGACACAAACAGAGAAGGAAAAGGGAGAAAACTTTTGTATTTATCAACTGGGGCAAAGGCCTCCACTTGTCCTTAATGAAATGTTGCTTATGTAGGTAACTGGATAGAATTCTATCCAACTGCTTACTGTGCAGAATTTCTTTGCACTCACAAAATGTATAAATTGCTTCCTTTATAAGGACTGAGGGGAGAGCCAGATACTCTTTTCTCTCCAGTCTCAGTAGGAAAGGCACATCTGACTCCAAGTGTTCCAACCTGGAAAATAAAAGCAGGAGCTAGGAGAGGTGGAAATAAATAAGACAATTCAACCTATGTTGTATCATATAGTTGCTACAGTATCAGATACCACTCCAAGGCCTAAGAACACAGTGGTGAGCAGGACAGCTCACAGTCCAGTGGTCAGTACATGTAAAGTGCCTGTGTTGTGAGCATAGAATGAATATAAACTCTACCCATGAGCAAGAATAGTCACAGAATCAACAAGGAGACCACCACTTGTTCCCTAACATTAAATTATTCCTCCCCTGTGTTGATTTCTGCCTCTCATGGAGAGCATCTAGCATCACTTTTGATTTATATTTAGGGAAATTAGGGAGTTTAAACTAATGATAGAGGCCAATACTATCTATCTATCTATCTATCTATCTATCTATCTATCTATCTATCATCTATCAATCATCTATCATCTGTCGTCTACCTATCATATATATGTACGTACATACACACACACACACACACACACACACACACACACACACACACATTTATCATCTAACATCTATCTTTCACCTACCTATCTATCTATTGATATCTTTTCAACTTTATATTGGAGTCTAGATCTCTAGATCCTTCCCCTCACCACCTCTCAAATACACAAATATTTAGTACTTCTGAAATGAAACATCTATTTGCTAACTGGACAGGGGACTTTATTGTAGCTGGTTAGGTCAACTTTTCTGTAAAATGTCAAGTAATAAATAGTTTAATCTTTATTGGTTAAAGAGCAAAATCAAGGATCATATGCAAGGAATTTTATAGAGAAGAGAATAGAATAGAGAAATCAAATTTCTGTGTTTCTATGGGTGAAATTCAAAATGTGGTAATCAAAATATAAGCACTTTTGCATTATTTCATGAGAAAATATTGTTCTTTTTGAAGATTATAAAACATAATTTTATGCTATAAGAGAATTATACTTTTGATAAGTTAAGGGTCAAAATTAATCCCAAAATGTGATCAAAATTGTCACCTAATGTTTGTCTCTGACTACTAGTTAGTAATGATATTTTCCATACTTCATTTTTTAAAATTTGTTTTCAATCATTAAAAAAAATAAATAAACCATAATCTTAGTTGATACAGAAGGATTACAAATTCAAGAATTTACTTCTAGGCTAGAGAGATGGCTTAGGGGTTAAGGTGCTTGCCTGCAAAGCCAAAGGACCCAGTCTCAATTCCCCAGGAAACACATAAGCCACATGCACAAGGTAGTATATGTGTCTGGAGTGTGTTTTCATTGCCTAGAGGTCCTGACATACCCATTCTCTCTCCCCCCTTTCTGTGTCTCTGACATACATTAAAAATAAACAAAATAAAATAATTCTTTAAAAAAATGCTTACTAAGCTATAGTGAGCTCAAAGCTAGTAAAATCAAAAGTAAAAAGAGAGCTGGGTGTATACCTCAGTGGTAGAGTACTTGCCTAATATGTACAAATCTCTAGGTTCAATCCCTCACACCACAAAAACAAAAGCTTAACAAATAAGATTAATGGCTATGATTAATTTAGAAGAAAGGAAAGAAGGATGAGAGGAAGGGGAGAAGGGAGAGAGGGAAGGAAGGGGAGAACTAAAAAAAGGAGGGAGAGGAGGAGGAGGTAAAAAGAAGAAGAAAAAGAGGAGAAAAAGCAGGTTCCTAGGAAACTACTGTGTGCCTGGCCCTGGGCTAAGTTCATTTATTGCACTTAATTCTTGCAAGCCCAGTGTGCTGCTATGTGGTGGTGTGATGAGAGCTGGGAGCAGAGAGCTTGCTTGGTTGGGCTGAGTCAGACCAATGTGTGGCTCATACCAGCTTCCCACTCCGGCAAGTATAAATGTAAAACCCTGGTCAATTTCCTTGGATATGTCAAACGCACAGTCCTGAATGCTGGCCCTCTTCACATTCTAACTTGTCCTACAGTTTCATAGATAACCTTACTTCTGTGGAAGTTCTCCCTGGGTTCATCCAGTGTTTTCCTGGAAAATCAGGAGAAAAGGACATTTTCAGATGCCAGTGGTGTGCTGGGACTGGAAGTGTTGGAAAAGAAAGAGCTCTTTGTCATGGGTGTCGCCGCTCCTACGTAATCTCATTTTCAGCTAATCATTTCATATACAGTAAAAAGCCTAATGTGACTCCTCATTAGCCCATGGCTATAAAGAAGCTGGTTTTGAGGCCACACTAAATCCCAGAATAGCTGGCACCTCCCACTCAACGATTATCAAATTGGCTGGCATTAATCATTTTTATTGGCCAATCTGCTTATTTTCCTTAATTTTAAAAATGGAAAAAATTGGGGAGTCTCATCTGATTACTGGTGTAAAAGAAAACAAGCAGGTTTAGTAAAATTCCATTTTTTAAGTGAGAGCTAAAAGAAAAAGAAAAAATAATAATAAATGAGCCTGAATCACTTTTGTCAACTGTTTCACTGTGCCAGCAAAGCAGACTGTCAAGAGGGGCCCTTTCAGCAGAGGACTGTTGTGGAGGGGGACTATCAATGGACCCTTTATTTGTGAAAGATGGATTATTTTAAATAAATTACAGAGCACTTTCCCTGAATAAACAGTGCCTCTGCGGCCGTGGGGTATTGCACATGCTTAATTGAGCCACAGAAAATTCTAACTGATTCTGGATCTGGGGGCTGGCCTTGAACAGTTGGTTTCAGGTAGCAAGGCAATACTTTAGAGAGGCACACAGTGAGCTTAATCTGGAGTACATACTTATAAGATTTCGGAAAACCACAGAGATGGAAAATGCCCAGAACTGCACAAGGCGGCCTCACAAGTGAGCCATCTGTGTGTCACTTTTATTTGCATTTGATATGTTAAATTCCTTCACTTCTTCTGGCTGTGGAAGCCCACTCACACATTGATATGTTAATTTCCTCCACCTTGTCTTGTGTGGGTATTAACACATTGCAGAGATTCTTTGGCCAAAGCAAAACTTCAGCTCAACCTGCTCCCTCATCCATCCACTCCTCAAACACACACTCACCTCCAAGGAGACCCTCCCTCTAATTGTCCTTGCTTTGACTATGTAGGTAAGACTTCTACCTAGATATATTTTTAAATCTCTTTGTACAGCACAATATGACCTTGTTTCAGGAACAGGTTAAAGTGATTTATTATGTGGCAGGCTCAGAGTAACTATAAGCAGGAGTCCAGAGAAGGCTGGAAGCAGGAAAGGGCATTTGAAACCTTCCCCAGGAGCAGGGACAGGTAGAGCACCTGGGTGCAGGAGATGAAGAACTCTAAACAGGAGCAAATTAAGTCAAGAGAACAGTTACTCTATGTTTTGGGGGAGGAATGGTGTATTGATTTTGACAGCTGGTATTGGAGAAAATAAAATAATTCCCACTTGCTAATATCCCCAGAGTTAAATTGCAACAAGAAAGCAGCTACCTGAGTGCTTGCCTGAGTACATAGTATGCAAAAAAGCATGAGAAAAACAAGCAAAACAAAGATGGATGTGATCAGGCCTCACAAAAATCATAGAATTTAGGGTTTCTCCTGAGGTTTTCAACACATAGTACTCTAATAAGGGACTTATCACCCTCCCTTAAATGTAGCTGTGAAATTTTTCCCCCAAGGTGACACAATTAATTGTGCTTGCAGTTAACACAATTAAGCTGTAGCTCAAAGGCTGTCTGGCACCTAATAAATTTCAGACATTCAGAGGGATAATCAAGTTGATTAATCATCAGGTCATACCATCTGAGAAAGTATATAGAAGCCCAGGATCATGGAAAATCGAGGAGTGATTAATGGTAGCTAACAAATCATCCCACAAATCTTAATTTAGTTGACAATCATTTTGAAGCCTCTTTTTATCATTTATTTTTGCACAGACTTTTCAAGACTGCTTTTAACATGTTCACTCTCCCCCTATGGCTGGAAATATCCCCAATTTAGACCTGCTATCTCCTCAAACTCACTATGCCAGTTTGGGGCTCCTAATTTTTTATTAAATGAATCAGTAGGATTTAACTAGTCAGTAATGATGCTTAATCTCAAATAATTTAAAATAAGGTGGAAAGATAAGACACATACTTAGGAAAAATGAATACCAGCAAATAGGGGCCAGTTAGACTGTAATATTGGCCTGATTTCCAATATGTTACTAAAATTCTCTGAGAATTTAGTTCCTTATATTAAAAAGTGGAGATATTACTATCAAATTAGATTTTTTTCAAGGATTGTGGAAAAATAAAGTGAAATTTCCAAAGGTATATGTCCAATAAACATTTTGAGCTTAAAGAAATATATACTATACAAGTAAAGGGAAGTTGTAAGGTTTGGGAGTGACCAAGACCACACAAACCACTCTGAGGCAAAGATGAAAGCTTTTATTTGGGAAAAACACTAGCTGCCAGAACTGACTCTCAAAAGCAGACCACAGCCAACCTGAGATTCCAGATAGTCAGCTTTATAGGACTCTTCAGTTGGGGGAAGGTGAGGAAGGGAAAAGTTGAATGAAAAAAAAAATGTTTCTTTAGGGGAGATCTAAGATAGCCAGGGTGTGACACCAGAACAGTGACCAGATGTTTTAGGAGATTAGGGGGCAGGAAATTATGACTTGTGGGGCATTGTTAGGCAAGGAGGGGATAATGGCTGGGCAGTTTATTGAGGAATGTGGATAAGTCTCTGACATCATACTGCTATCCTTGGTGACTCCATTTTTGGGAGCCTGTCCCAACCTAACATTCCAGCCTTTTGTTAATGATAAGAGACAAAGGTTAATTTTTTTTTTCATGCTGACCATAAGGGCAATGAGTTCTTATGGGAGAGGCTGGATAATGGAGTTGATGGGTGTCCCTTCAGGGCAGATGATGAAGAGGCAGTTTCATGGTGGCTAGAGATGGCAGAGTGATGAGATTGATAGTGCCAGTGTAGCATGTTGTTATGACTTGGTCCTGAATGGAACAGAGACTTCTCTCGTACCATCCCTGTATTGGGCTGAATTCAGGGCAGTCACTGGTGACACCTGCTATAGTGAAGGTGAGGGGGTGGGCTTTGTGTACCCTGTGATAAAACAGAAGGGAGAATAAATGAGCTTATTGCTCTTGTCAACAGCTATAACATCACAATAGTAGGTGTAAAGGGAGGATGAGCATCAGAGGTGAGAGATACAGGGCTTGGGGCAAGAGAGGGCAGGAAGAGGGGCATTTTGGGATTGGGGAAGAGTAGGAACACAAGAGAGTATAAGTTTGAGAGTGTCCATTGGGGTGGTAGTGTACTTATCCCTGGATGAGATATGGTAAGGGCTAAGGAAGGAGGAATAGCTCTAATTCTGACTAAGGCAAGTGGGAGGAGCTGGAGCCAGGGTAGGTGGAGTTCAAAAGTAATCAGGGACAGGCAGAGGTAGAAGGCATGAGTTAAAGTTAGAGTTTAGTATTGCAAGTTAGCATCAGACAGGGGAGCCTATTAATCTGACTCATTATTTATATTGTAGTTATATATTTCTCACTGGGTGATTAAGACCATGTAGGCTACCAGAATTAACTGTATATTTTGGAGATCAATAATGGCACTGTAGGAGAGACTTTTAGGAACCTGTGAGGAGTTCTATGACTCTCAGCATTGTCATCTGTTAGGATAAGTGAAGGCAATGGTGAACAAGTGGCCCTCCCTCTTGTGAAGCCTGGAGGACTGATTTTGCTCCAATGTGACTCTTCCGTTGTAGATACACTGACTTGAAATTTTTTCTGGGTCTCCACATCCTTTCTGATCAAGAAGACAGGTAACTTACCAGAGGCTAGACATTCAAGTGTCCTGTTATCTCCTGTGGCCTATTGACCTGGGAGCAGGAACCAAAATATTGGCTATCCTTTTAACTCCAATGTTTCCAATTGATTTTGGCTTCTACATATGGTTATTAATCACTCAGAGAGACTGTATGTATCTGACTAGCAAAACAGGTTTGTTAAAAGGGTATAGAACATATCTGGTTAGCAAAGAAGATCTTGTTAGAGAATGACACAATAGTTTAAAATCATTCTGATTAATATTTGAGTTTAGTTGTCAGGTGACAGTATAAGCTATATCTGGGACATAGAAAGTGTACACATTCTGTCTTTTAAGTATTTGTCAGTTATATGTATTGGCAGAACATTTTAGTAGTCCTGAAAACAATGTTTTATCAATTATTTTATTAATACCTTTAAGGCAATTGATTTAATGTAGAAATTTTATGCCAGGAAAAAGATAAGACAGTATAAAAACATGGCATCTGTGTTTGAAAACAACTTTGGTTAGTTGGCATACCAATTTAAGTACCAATTACCCTCAAAGTGGATGCACAGCAGCAATTTAAAATTATTTTTCTAGGGCAGGAAACATGCTGCTAGGATAAATCAAGGCTGTGCTGACCAAGTGGCCCTCCTCTTTTGGGAAGCCTGGAGAACTGATTTTCCTCCAATGTGACCGTCCTTAAGAATCTAAGATACCAGAAATGAGACAATTAATTGAGTGAAACCTTGACTGAGACTGATTTTACATAGCTCAAGAATAAAATAAAACATGGTCATTGTTGAGTTAAGCAAGCCCAATTTTAACATACATTAGAGACAATATGACAGAAACAAAGTAATTTTGTAAATAAGTATCTTTTACCATTGAACAATTTTAAGACTTAACTAAAGAAATATTTATGACTGTTACATGAAACTTAGACAAACTATATTAACATTGTTTGTATACAGTGGATTTTCCTAAGACATTCAGTTTTTCTAAGAACAAATCACAATAAGACACTTTTTATGAGATTTAGATTATTATCTCAGTGGTAATCACCCAGCAAAACCAGCATGAACAAGACAAGAACCATCTTAAAATTAGAGTTTTATCCAGGCATGGTGATGTATGCTTATTGATAGCCAAGCATCATGGACTTGGTATAAACCAAATTACAATATTTTGATATCTGGAAAAGTATGATATTAGCAAAATTAGAGTTTACATATTTAAGGCACATGAGGCTACACAGAGTAAACTATGAACAAAAGATCTATTGGCAGAGTTTAAAATAAAAAAGAAATCTATATTATGTAGTAACATTTTTGGCTTAAATAGGAACACATGAAAAATTTCATAATTTTTAAAGTTCATTCGAATTGGGATACCTTTATTATATATATAATATGGAGATTTAGCACTTTTAAAAGCTAAATAAGATGTCCATCCAATCTATAAGTCAGTTTCTGAATTAATTTAGCTATATTTAACATCCCAAAACAATAGAGGAACTGGATTAAACTGCCATGAGCTAACGAAAAAAGGAGACAAGTCTCATGGAAAAGAGAGGGAATGAGCATGCCAGGGACACTTACCACTGCAAACAACCTCCAAATGCATGCTCCACTATGTGCATCTAGCTTTGTAAATAAGCATCTTTAGCAGCTGAATATATATATATAGTCTCCTCCAAATCAATTTTATAGAACTGTATTGAATTTTGAGCATACACAAAATTTCATGACACAATCTATAACCATTTAAACCTTAACCAACTCTATAATTTTGCCTGTGGTACTTTGGTAATCTTGTTCAGTAATGACATAAGTTAAAACTAAAGTATTAAAACTGATTGTTGGAGGAATTGAGGAATTACATCTTAACTAACAACATAACTTTGTTTAGAATTTTCTTTTACTGTTCACCATGAAGTAAACAGTTTTTAAGTGTGTGACAGATAAATAATGTTTAATGTTTCAAATGTGGTCTACTTACCTTATAAAATAGAAAGAAAAGGGGAATTCCTTTGTGAGATTTTTTTTGAGGCAGGGTTTTAGATATAATAATCTGAGGAGAGAATTAAATATTAATGAGTCAATTTTAACCTTAATATTTAGTTAAATAGTTGACAAATATAGGAACCTAGTTAATTTGGTTGGGTATTCTAAATTCAATCTTTCATGACCATTATTATGACCAGATTAACATCAATGAGTTAAAGTTAAGTTTACAACCCAAATACCATAGCAACTTGCTAATAGCCAGGGCCATCCTTTGTTAGTCTGATGTAAGCCCTAGGCTAATAGTCACTTTATATCTCAAGAAGTCTGTAACCTGATTAAGTACTTTGTCTTTAACCTTCTGTTTGTTTACTCATAATTTCATTTACATACTTTTACTTAACAGTCTGTGTAACCACTCTGTAACAATTTTTTTCATCAAACATTTAACATCCAACATTTAAGTTTCCTGTCCAGTTTATCTTCTTCAGTCAGTTCATTTCATAACTATCAATAAAAACTTTTATTAACCTTACCATAGACTTTTAATATGACCATTCAAGTTTTTTTTTTCTCAAAAGGCCTTTTAAAATAACTTTTTAAAGAAAGAGTAGATCAGATTTGACTTATACTATTTACCCAGAATAAACATATAGATTTTTATCATTTATTGATTTTGGAACTCTGTTTCTTGTAACTTTCCTGAAACACATTTTTTTTAAATATGAAAGCAGATTTGAACATTATTAGAAATTTTAGGAATTTTCTTACAAACTCAGTATTGAGTACTTTCTAAATTTAAACATAAATCTTGAGGCTGTTGTCTGTTAGTAGTTCCATAGAAGCATAGAAAGATAAAGTACATGTAAAAACAGTTACAAATTTCTCATAAGAAGCCCCATCTGTTCACAGTGACTTGGCATTCATCCACCATCACGCTGGGGCCAGGATCCTGAGATTCCCTGTGCTTGCAGTCCCCAAATTCCAGGGAGAGTTTTGGTCTTCCCTCAGGGCTACAAGGCAGCTTTCCAATCCTGCCATTTTATAACTCATTAAGAGTAGGAGATTATTGTTTTTTGCCTATGATCTTAATTACATTTAGTGTTCCTTCTGTGGGACATGCAACAGTAAAAATTGGCTATGCCATCTAGTAAAGTGGGCTTGGTGGAGAACATCCCCCACAATGAAATGGCACTGCTCAGAACAGAAATCATTCTGCAGCCTTAAGGCTGTGAACCCCGTACATACTCATACATACACACATACACACACACACACATTCATTTCAAGTATACTTTTCATATAGATTCTAGATAACCATTTCCCCTTCACACATTCATTCATTCATTTATTTATTCAGAAGTTATGCATTCTCATTTTAAATTTCTATTCTATTTACAAGTCCAGAGACTAAAATCAAATCTTGCTACCAGGCAGGGGGTCAGGAGAGGCTGAGGGAGCTGGAGGAGCTGGAGGTTTTGGGGCAAGGTGGCTAGAAGAGCCCAGTAAGAAGAGCAGGTAGAGCAGAGAAAAGACAGAGTACAGAGTAAAAAATAGGGTATTTTGGACCATTTGCCTATATGTTGGCAGAAGTTCTTTAAATCAATGAGAAATTGGAAATCAACAGTACCATTCTCATGCCATTTGGACCCATTGTCCAGCTTACATTGTGGCCAAGCAGAGTTGCAGTGAAAGACAAAAGTACCATTCTCAGGCCATTTGGACCCATTGTCCAGATTATATTGTGGCCAGGCAGAGTGGCAAAGAAAGATAAAATCCAAGAGTCATAGAGACAGTATGTTCTTAAGCAGACAGGGAAAGAGCAAAACAAGAGTGAGAAAAAGGAACAAGGGCTTAAGCTGGGTTTACACAGAATACCAATATGACCCCCTGGCCCATCAGGGTGAATGGGGCTTGCATGTCCTACGTGGGCAGAGACCATATAGGTGACAACTTTCAGCCTTTTAGCCTGTTAGTGGGGAGTGCGTGACTATGCTCCCAATGGTAAAAGCAGCTGGCAGTAAAAGATGAGACCTCAGGAGGGAGAGGGAGAGGAAGAGGGAGAGTGTCCTGACATGGTGCAACTGAACCAAAAGGCACACCTTAGGTACAGTAGTCCAGAGAGTGAGAGACCCGAGGTATCAAGGGTGCATCTTTCTCAAGACCTGAGGTTGGGGCCTAGAAGCGGCTGAGGGGTATAGCCTGGCATGACGGCACAGCTTCCACGATGAGGTATTAAACCCAAGAGCAGGCCAACCCAAGAGGGACATTTACCAAGAAGGAGCGAGGAGACTGAGAAGGGAAGAGCGAGGCCAAATTGTGATGGGTGTGAAAGCTGATACCATGCAGAGATGGTCCAAAGCCTTCAGAGGGTAAAATGGCAGCTCAGTGGTCTGGTCAGGGGAAAGGAGATCTGGCTGCCCAAGAGGGCAACCGGAAGCCTCCTCTGAGTCAGGAGCACCAGGTGTAAGGTTCAGGAGTGAACAAGACCATGCAAACCACTCTGAGGCAAAGATGAAAGCTTTTATTGTGGAAAAACATGAGCTGCCAGGACTGAAGCTCAAGAGCAGACCACAGCCAACCTGAGATTCCAAATAGTCGGCTTTATAGGGCTCTTCAGTTGGGGGAAGGTGAGGAAGGGAAAAGTTGAATTTAAAAAAAAGTTTCTTTAGGGGAGATCTAAGATATCCAGGGTATGAAACCAGAACAGTAAGGAGGTGACTTAGGAGATAAGGGGGCAGGAAATTATGACCTGGGGGGCATTGTTAGGCAAGGAAGGGATAATCGCTAGGTTTTTTTTGAAGAGGGTGGATAAGTCTCTGTCATCATACTGCTGTCCATGGAGACTCAATTTTCAGGTAATGTGCTAGGTGACAAAGACCTAAGTCATATTCAGTTCTAGGGAATGACAACTTTCAATTCATACAAAACTGGAAAGTAGGATAGGACTTTGTTTTTTGAGTAGAGAGAAGCCAAAGAAGATTTCTGAATGTAGCAGGAAGTGATTTTATTGAAGCTGGTTTATGAGAGATATTTGTTGTGCACAGAGCAGTAAGGAGAAAAGAAGTGAAAATAGAGATGTGGAAATTTTATTTGTATTATAATTATCTTACATATAAGACCTGCGCCAGGAGCATTTTCAATATGATTGTAAATGAGGAAAAGGACAAGAGTGTCAAATCTAACCCTGATGTTTGAAGCCAAGAGAGTTGAGGAAGGAGACATTTGTTTGTTCACTTGCTCATTTATTCAACATACATGTAATGAGCACCTATTGTCCCCAGATATTACACTTGAGAATCTAAACACGGGCCTTATATTTTATATAGCCTGACATATATGTATACAAAGATGGCACATGATATGGGTGGCAATAAGTGTACCTCAGCACATAAAGTAATACAGCAAGGCAGTGTGAAGTTGTTCCAGGAATTTCTGGGAGTCAAGAGACGAGCAGTCAAGTCAGATAAAGGAGAGGTAGTTTATTTCCACCAGCAGTCTGTTGCTCACATCTCTCTGTGATGGCATCAGCCTCAAACTCAAGTTTGTTGGGGATTTCATAGTATAAGCAAGCATGGGTCACAACAGTACATGACAGCTGAGTAAGAAAGTTCCAGAATATTTACAAAAATATAACGGTTTGGCATACAAAAATTACAATGGGTATGTTGCAATCAGGTTCACATTGCTGGCAGAAAACACCCATCAGTCAGACAACATCAGCAAGAGAGTGTGCGAAACATTGGCTAGAGGAAGCTGGCTATTATACCCATAAGCTCACCCCCAACAATACACTGCCTCTAGGAGGCTTTGATTCCCAAATTGCTATCAGCTAGGGACCTAGCATTCAAAACACCTAGGTATATGGGAGACACCTGAATCAAACCACCACAGGAGGTTAGTGGTAATTAAAGTTAAACCTGTAATAAACTGCAAAAGGGGGGCAAGGGCAATAAACATCCAGGGGTGGGGCAGCCTCTCTAGTCATCCCTTCTCAATTTTGTCTTATCTCATCTTGGGGGCTTTCCACTCTTCAGGTTTTTTGGCATATTTCTGCCACCACTACATTATTCCCCCCTTGTCATATACATAATCCCTTGGAGGGTGATCCAGGGGACCCAGGTAGATGGAGGTGGATTATTACAGAACCATCTGAATGTGGGCTAACTTTAGACAAGAGGATACAAGGTTAAAATTATAGTTAAACACAAACTGTCCCAAACTTAGCAGAATTATTATCAGAAATGACAGGCATGATCATCATGAAGATCTAGAAATTTACCAAATAGTGTGATTTATACCTGTTCTTATCACAGTGAGCATGTTTATCTAAAGTTACAGTCTGGGCAATGATGATTAAATTCTTTAAGATATACCTTACTTTCTGGCTATATTTTTCTATTGAATGTTTAAGACCAAGTAGGCGGCTAATGTTTAATTTTATATTGTAATTTTGAAGGTCAGTTGTGGCTCTTTAGAGGAGACTTTTAGGGACCTGGGAAGAGCTCTCTGTCTCTCTCAGCATTTTCACTATCTGCTGGGATGAGTCCAGGCCATGCTGGCTATGTCGCTTCCCTTCTTTCGGAAACAGTAAGGCTTTCCCCCTCTGTTTTGTCTCTCCTTCTGCAGACTGGATATTGATTGGAATCCATTCTCTGGGTCTCCATGTTTTCTCTGATCAAGAAGATAGGTGACTTACCAAAAGCTTTAGGAGCCTCTAGAGAAATATGTGTCCTGTTGTCTCTTGAGCTTTTGACCTAGAGGGCTTGGGACCAAAATATTGGGTACTCTTAACCTCAAAGTTATTGGTTCTGGCCACTACATCTGGTTGTTTAGCACCCAGGAGAAAAATGGGAATATAGAGCATGTCTATACCTTTTGTCTTTAACAAAACAGATCTAGTTAAAACATGGTATTAAAAATCCTAAACATTTGTTGTAAAATTTAACTTATGTTGTCTGATGACATACTAAGCCACATCTGAAAGATAGGAAACATATATACTATTAAACATTTGTAATTTCAGAAGAAAACATGTTAGCAGTCCTGGAAACAATTTTTTATTAACAAAAATACAGATATTAACTCTGACTTTCTTTTTGTTTTAGTGCCCTGGTGACAGCCACCAGTTTTGTCCCTATTATCTCAGTGGACAGTTAGTTATTAGTTAGCTAGACATTTCCTTGGAATTTAACAGGCCTAACACTTCATGGCTGTACACACAGATTGCTTCTCACAGTTAATTAGGAGGGCTATTGTCAGTTCTGGGAGACAGGCTGGCCTCAGACCTGGGAGTTTTGTCTGATTCTTGAGCAATTCTTTACTGGCATGCCCTAGCCCACCTGACAAAATCTTGTAAGTCCCAGGAATGTCCTCTGTAGCTTCAAGGTCTTTTAGCTGTATCTCTCAGGAAATTGAGAAGCCTGAGAGTCTAACCCATGGCTCTGGGTCAGTTTTGAATGGTCCCAGACATAAGAAGGGTTGGACATAGAAGAACTCAATCTATTTCTTTCTCATTTTGTAAAACAGATCTGACAGAAGAATAGTATCATCCCCTCAGGGATCCAGGTTTTCTTATTTAATAGAAGTTCTGTTGCCTTGCATAAGGAAAACCAGGGTGATGTCCATTCTTATTTAGGAGAGAGTCAGTCACCAATGGAACCCTGCCATAAAATCAACTCTCCCTTGTGACACCTCCTCTATAGGGGCATAGAGAAAGATGTTATTCACACATTGGAAGATCTGAACTTAAATATAAGACAAATAACAATGGCTTTTGTCATTAACAGTAAACTTTTATCAGTTTAAGTTCTATAACCATTTTTACATTGTTCTATCAACAAACTCAAATCAAGCAATCTATCAGAGAAATTAAGTCATTGTAATCAACATTAAACCCATCTAAATTTTGACCTTTTAATTGAGCCTGTAAAGCAATCTAAAATCAGAGTTGAGTTTTGGAATTTTTTTTGTACCTAAAAACCTCTGGCTACTATTGTAGGAGAAATAAATAAGTACTTCTGGTTCTAAGTTGAAAACCTAGAAATCTGCCTTTAGTAACTTAGGATCAACTTTAAATATATTTATGATGCACCTGTGCACATTTTAGTGGCTTTAACCTTTTTATCTAAATTGGACTAAACCCAAACTTAATCCTGATAGAGAAATCTATAACAATCAATCTGATGGCCTCATTTAGTGTTACTTTAATTAGAATAAACCAATTTTATGTCTCCTTATTCTTATTACCAGATATCTGATAGATTGTTTTATTACATCGATTTTTAATAAAAGATTCTACCATTAAAACTCATTTTGCCCCAAGAATTGTTAATAGACCACCTCAAAAATTGAGAGGGCACAGTTATCAGAAAAGAAGATGGGAAGACTTCTTTGTCTCCCTAAGAAAACAGTTACAATGAACAAAGTTAGATGATATCTTTTATAAAACTTGAGTTATAACCACAAGTATTTAGTACAATTAGTTTTTGTTGTTTGTTTGTTTGTTTGCTTTTGGAGGTAGGGTTTCACTCTAGTCCAGGCTTACCTGGAATTCACTATGTAATCTCAGGCTGGCCTTAAACTCATGGTGATCCTCTTACCTCTGCTTCCCTCATGCTGGGATTAAAGGTGTGTGCCATCACTCCCAGCTAGAATTAGTTTTATAAAAGAAAAATCAGTAACTAATAAATAAATCTTAAGACTCAGTTTTTCTAGTAGTTAAAAGTTTAACATAGAAGCATTACCAACTTAAACATTTGAAGGAAGTTTTATAATTGTCACCAAAGGAAAACAATAACAGTGAATTGAATTTTAGACTTATAACTTGTTTATTTGAGACTTTTTTCTTTTTATTTGTTTTAATACTTGTTTTTTTATGAAATACATTTTAAAGGCATGGATTGGTAAATGCAGGTAAAGCTTTATAACTGCCTTGGAGGTAATAAAACACACCTGAAAATGGTTTCATTAATAATGACAAATCTGAACGATATTTATGATATAACAAACTAAGACAAGCTGTTCATACATTGTTAAATCATAAAATTCTAACTTGTTGTAAAGTCTAGTTAGATCTGGTTGTTGCTTGTTTGTTATACTTATTTTAAGTCCCTTTCCTCCTCTCAAGGCAATAGGCCAATTTACCTAAGGACAGGGTGTGGATGACAAATGGTTTTAAATATGCTTGGGCTCTGAGTTGGGGGGACAACCCATTTCTTACCATGAATTTAAAAAAGTATATCACAATTAATATAATTTACATTACGGTGAAGTGGAAATAATCCATCAGCAAGTATCTCTAACCGCTAATCAACCTACCAGTCCCTAAGCATCTGGCTTTCAGCCTTTACTTGGCAGACTTTAGAACCCAACTTGTTCTTTGAGCCTGTGTGTCTGGCTGGGCATGGGGTCTCTCTTTCACCATCCTGCTGTGGTTTGGCATCTAGCATGGGTCATAGCCTTGCTGTGTCTGTGCATCCCACAGTATATCCCCGTACGCAGAGTCCCACATGGAGTCTCCTTAGTGTGACTGTCTATGTTTGAATCTTGTTTGAATCTATTTCCCACTGCTGCAGACACAAACAAGCACAGCCAGAATCTGCATTCCCCACACCTGAAACTCAGGTCAATGTTCAGACTCACATTCATGCACAATGATTCAGTTTAAAACAGTTGTTCTCTAGTTATTCCCACTAATTCCTGTTCTATCTAAATGGGGCCAGTTTCACCTCTGAAACCCTTTGAGGTTTAACTATGTGCCCCCTTTTCCTGCCAAATCAAGGGTCAGTATCACCTCAGAATCCCTTGGAGGCTTAATTGCAGTCCCCTTTTCCTGCCTGATCAGAAATCCAGTACCACCTTGGAATCTCATCCAGGCTTTGGATGCAACCTCCTGTGGGGGATTAGCCCACGCTGGCTCCTGTCTGTCAACCCCGGGTGCTTTACCTGGTCTGGACATCCAAGGTGGTCCCTCATCTTATTTCACCTCCTGGGAGCTCCAGTCCCCGGCCTTGTAGTCTTTTGGCCTCCTGGAAGGAGACCCAGGTAACTCTTCAGGGGTGCACACTTCTCTGGTCCAGAGGTCATAGGAGTGCTGCAGGGCCCAGGAGTGGCAGCCTTTATGACCAACTGGGATACAGCAGCAAAATTTCACTGGGGTTTCCTGAAATGTTAGGAGAACTTCTGGGAGTCAAGAGACCAGCAGCCAACTCAGGTGGAAGAGAGGGAATTTATTTGCACCAGCAGGCTGATGCCCAGATCTCTGTAATGGTGTCAGTCCTGAATGCAAGTTTATTAGGGATTTTATAGTACAAGCAAGCATAGGTTAAAATGGTACATGGCAGTTGAATGAGCAAATTCCAAATGATTTACAAAAATGTAACCATTTGGCAAATAAAAATTACAACGGGTATAAGTGTGTTAATTAAAGTTAAAACTGTAATAAACTGCAAAACTGCAAGGACAATAAGCAACCAGGGGCTGGGGCAGCCTCACTGCTCATCCCTTCTCACTCTTTTCTTATCTCGGGGGCTTTCCACTGGTCAAGGTTTTTTTTTTTTTTTTTTTTTTTTTTTTTGGCATATTTCTACCTACACTACATTAAAGTTCTGCAAAGTAAGAACAAAGTGCTATGATTTGAATATGAACTGTCCCACCACTGGCTCATTTTAAGTGCTTAGTCCCCAACTGTTAGTGAAAGTTTAAGGGGCTATGAAACTGGTGGATGGAAATAGGTGATTATGGGAGGTCCTTTAAACATATAGCTCAGTCCTGGTTCTTTTCTATCTCTCTATGCCTGCTCACCATCATGTGGACAAGCCTCTGCAACACACTTCTGCTGCCAAGAGCTCTGCCATGCCTTCCTGATTCTCATGAACTGGACTCTGAAAACTTGATATAAAATAAAGCTCTCCTACATCAAATTGTTCCTATCAGGTATTTTGTCAGAGACAAGAAAAATATCTGAGGTGATATTAGAGTTGGATCTAAATATCTCCTACACATAAAAAAGAACCATGTTTGAGCAGAAAGAATAGCATGAACGAAAACATGAATTTACATGCTACATTTGTGAAACTTGAAAATATACTTTACTATATTGAGATTTTAAGATGTATGGTCAGAAAAATGAAACTGAAGAGATAGATAGAAACTAAATTAGGAAGACTAATAGGTATCATGACAGAGAATTTAAATTTTGACCCACAAACCATAAGGAAGCTAATAGAACTTTTTCAACATTCTAAACAGCCCAGATAACATATATATACATATATATGTATATATCTATCTATCTCTCTCTATATATAGATATATATAGATATATATATACATATATATATTCTAATAAATATCTCTAGATATACATATAAATATGGATATAGATATGGAGGGAGGGGTTTGAGTTTAAGTACATTGAATTGGAGAGGCCATCCACATAGAAATGTTCAGCACATAGTTACAGAACTAATGCTAGTCTGTGAGGAAGTAGCCCACTTGAAAGATACCTCAACAAGGAGGGGCCAAGGGGAGGGGGTAGGTCACGGATGAGCCTAATAATGGTACCAAACTGACTGTATTTGCTGAATACAAAACTGACTAATAAAGAAAAAAAAATTACTGAATCATAAATATTAAAGAATTTGGAATGGCATTGTAAGAAAGGTACAAAGAGATGAGGGTTCTGAGTTCAACTATATGTACCTCACACTCAAGAATAAGAATGACAAGGGCTTGAAGAGTTAGTTCAGTTGGTAAAGAGCTTTCCTACAAGTGTGAGAAGCTTACTTACATTCCAAGTATCCACTTAAAATGCTGGCATGGTGATACATACCTGTAGTCCCAGCCCTGGCAAGTATAGACAGTAGGATCCCTGGATCTCACTTGGCTAGCTAGTCTAACCTAATTGGTGAGCTATAGGACAATGAGAGACTGTCTCGAAAAGTGAAAAAAATGTGAGAAACAACATTCAAGGTTGTTCTCTGGCTTCCACATGCATGTGCACACACATGTGCCCACACACATATAAACACACCCATGGATGCCATCTGGTCTTCAGGATATGTATATATTTATGCACACATACCACACACAAGGGACACATACAATGAATAATAAAAGGCTGGAGAGATTGCTTAGCAGTTAAGGCACTTGCCTGCAAAGCCAAAGGACCTCAGTTTGATTCCCCAGGACCCACGTAAGCTAGATACACAAGGGGACACATGCATCTGGAATTTATTTGCAGTGTCTAGAAGCCCTGGTGCATCCATTCTCTCTCTCACTCTCTCTCAAATAAATAAAAATAAAAGTAAAAATAATAAAGACAAGTCAGATTACAGAGGTGGGAGGTAGAAACATCTCTCTGCAGTGATAGGGAGGGAAGCCCTGAGGGGTTAGTCATCAAGCTTTAGTTAACAAGAGGACAAAAAGTGAATTGAAAGAGTGAATGGAAGCCACTCAATCCACAGTTAGAGATAGCAGGATGTTATCATGCACATGATTCACTTGGAGAAGCAAGGTGAATGTTCCCTTTGAATAACAAATAACCTGAGTGGGAAATAGTTCCCCATAGAGCATGAGGTTCATTTCATAATAGCTGTAGAAAATCTACAATGGGCAGGTTTTCACATTAGGAAAGATGTCTTGGACAAGTTTGACTTGCTATGGCCTTGAAGGGCAAGGCAGATACAGCAGGGAAAAGCAAATTACAATGAGCCATTCTGTTGGAAGGAAATTCCAAATCAAACTGGAGAAGGAGGAATGAGCATACCCTCTGGATAGAACAACTCAGAAGTCCAAGCTGTCAGGTAGCGAAGCTAAATTTAGAAATAAGAGGAAACAAGATAGGATAGGTTGGAATTAGCTACAATAGGAGAGTCCTTGAAAGTAATGTAGAAAAATGTGTTTGATGGTCTAACCATAAATTGGAGAGACAGATAAGCACATATTCTTAGTTTCATTTATTCTGAGCTGGTCAAGAGGCATCCTTTCATTCACTTAATTATTCACTTATCCAACAGCAAGTAACCATCTACATACTGGCTCTGAAGAGCCAAAAAGTCTTAAGAGATCAGAAGAACAACGCTTATTCTTTCTTTCAGCAGCACTGGAATGCCAGCCCAGGTCAGACTGTGCTAAATTGAGAATGGCAAAGCTCAGGGCAAGCCACAGTCTGTCAGATCCATGTGACTGAGCTTCTTCTCTGAAGCAATCCTACATCTTTTTTTGTTTGTTTGTTTCTTTGAAGTAGGGTCTCACTGTAGCCCAGGCTGACCTGGAATTCACTATGTAGTCTCAGGGTGGCCTCAAACTCACGGCAATCCTCCTACCTCTGCCTCCCAATTGCTGGGATTAAAGGCATGTGCCACCACACCCAGCTAGTCCCACATCTTTTAATCTAAGCAGACCCTATTTCTCACCTGAGGACCCTGCTTCTATTGTAGCCTTTCCACTGATGGCTATTTATCTACCAAACTGCAGCACTGAAAGGGGAGGAGGTGTTCTGTTTGCTTTGTGTGACTACTTCCAGCTACTGTCCACCTCTCCTCCTTAAAACCCAGTGCTACACATATGTTCCCCATCCCTCCTTGTAGTAGTCAATGGGGGAACCCTGGGAAAATCCCTAGCTATTCACTTGTGAGAATGGTTCTCTCCCTCTCAACACACACACACACACACACACACACACACCACACACACACACACACACACACACACCTCATAATTCTTGGTGGTTATCCTCACAAATAACTTTTGTTATATGGACACTAGTTTCCTGGCTTTTTATCCTCCCTGTGCCTTGGCCACCTTCCATGGTCATTCTTGACACTCTGTGCTGACCAATTACTCATCTCAATTTCCTTTGCTCTCAGCCCTCTACTAACTCTCAGTTTACTTTGTCCAGGATCCAAGAGATTTTCTTCAATGTCTTTCACCCCTCTGGGCTTGATTTAGGTGTCCTGGAGAAACTTGGACCCAGTTAGATTCAATGTTGCTTCTGCACTTGAACAGTTTAATGTGGCTAAGTAGAACACACCATAATGGCAGATGCCACTTGAAAAGTAGGACACCATCTCTGGAGAAGATCTTTGACACTGCCTACAAGTATTTCTCCCTGTCATCCAATATTCTGATCTCTCAGCTACCATATTTGCCTCTCTTTTCAGAAATCCCCAAGGTTTCCCTATCTTCAATTTTTCCCAAATAATTCCCTAACATCCTATTTCACCAAGTAGAAATGAGCAGGAGCATATGAATGCCAGCTCACTCCACAACTTGCTGCTCAGGAGGAAAAACTTTTATCACACCTGGATCTGGCATGGTGACAGAAAATATCAAAATTGAGAGACAATTCAAAAACCTAGCATGCCCATACCTTCTGGTTACAATTAGCACATTTTACACACTAGTCAATACATGTAACCAAATATTCTGCTTCTACCACAGTCAATAAGAATGATATTGTCATGTTCCTTCTTGGGATAAGCTAGACTTGGAATAATCATGGGGCTCTAATGATCTAAGATTTCCCTCAGGAAGTGGGATGGAGCTTATCAGACAGAGAGCAGAAGGTGTACCAGTGCATGGAATTGCTGTAACAATTTGAGAAGCTGCTGAAGTTAGTTTGACTGGAATGTACCATCTTAAGGTAAAAAGATAAAAAAAAATGATTTTTCCAAGCAAGGAGAAAAAAATGAAACAAGCTGATATGGCTATACTAATATCTGACAGAACAGAATTTTAATGAAACATAATGAAAAGAGATAAAGATGTGATAGTTTGATTCAGGTATATCTGATAAACATAGGTGTTCTGAATGCTAGCTTCCCAGCTGATGGAGATTTGGAAATTAACACCTCCTGAAGGCAGTGTATTCTTGAGAGTGGGTTTATGGGTTTTATAGCCAGTTTCCCCTTGCCAGTGTTTAGGGCACACTCTCCTGTTGCTGTTGTCCATCTGATGTTGGAGAGGAGGTAATGTCCACCCTCTGCTAATGTCACCATTTCCCCCTGCCATCATGGAGCTTCCTCTCAAGTCTGTAAGACAAAATAAACCTTTTTTTTTCTCACAGGCTGCTCTTGGTCAGGTGATGTCTGCCAGCAATGCAAACCTGACTGCAACAGTAAAGTTGGTACCAAGGAGTGGTGTCATTTGCTGCTAGACACATGGCTGTGTGGCTTTGGCCTTTTGGAGCTGATTTTCAAGAGGAATGCAGAAGGATTTGAAACCTTGACCTAAGAGTTGCCTTGCAGAGTTGTAAGTACATCTTGTTGGACTATTCTGGTCAAAGTTGAAAGACCTGAATGCAGTAAGATCTGTGGATTGTGAAGTTTGGCTTATGAGGGTGAGAAAGACCTTTGCCTGGACTGGGATAGAAGCAGTATGTGTGAGAAACTTGCTGTTGTGGCCATGTCCTGAGAAGTTGTGCAGGATGGCATGGCATAGAAATGGACTGGTGTGAGTAGTGAGATATAGCACAGAATAAATTAAATCTTTGGGTTAAACTGTTGCCTTCTTAGCTGCAATTGAGAGTTTACAACCATTGAGATTGGGCCAGCTGACCTGGATTGGAGCAACAGAAAGAAGGCATTCTTTCCATGGGGACTGAGTGCTGAAGGCGTGCCCTATTCTTCAAAGTCTGCTTCATTCCCCCTTGGATCAACAAATTGGCACCCAACTTGGTATTATGAAGTATAAGAAATACAGGAAAGAGAGGGTCATTGAATTTTCAACATGGTCTTGTGTTTTGGAAATGGCTATGGGCAGTGTGAGGCAGGTTTGCTGGATGCCTGCATGAAGACTTAATGGAGCTGTGAGGAGGGACTGTGGGTTGCAGTGGAGACCCAGTGGAGCAGGTGGGACCATGAGATGGCTTCTAAGGAGAGCTACTGGCCCTGATGAAGTTTTCCAGGACTATGAGTAGCCTAGCTGGAGGGGCAGAATTGGAACTCCAGAGACTTGCCAGTGGTTAAAATTATCAGACTTGGAGATTTGTCACTAACTAGAGTTGATGGACTTGGAACTATGGAGTTTGATGTTTGCCTGGTTGTTTTAAATCTTGTATTGGTTGAATATTTCTTTGCTATGCCCAGTGTCATCTTTTGCAGTGTGAATGTTTATTCTGTTATTCTGTGCTGTTATTACTATTATTATTATTATATTTTGTTATTATTATTTTGGTATTATGGCTCAGTTAAAAGATCTCAGACTATGGGAATGTTTGAACATCATTAGGATTGTTAAAAACTATGAGGACTTTTAAAGTTGAACTGAATTCATTGCATTTTACAACATGGATGGTTATCAGTTTATGGAGACCAGGTGCACAATGTAATGGGTCAATTCAGAAGTCCTCTATAAACTTACATGTTCTGAATGCTAGCTTCCCAGCTGATGGAGATTTGGGAATTAATGCCTCCTGGAGGCAGTGTATTGTTGGGGGCAGGAGTATGGGTATTATAGCCAGTTTCCCTTTGCCAGTGTTTTGGGTACACTAACCTGTTTCTGTTGTCCACCTGATGTTGGTGAGGAGGAGGTGTCCACCCTCTGCTCATGCCATCGTCTCTCCCTGTCATCATGGAGCTTCCCTTCACATCTGTATGCCAAAATAAACTTATTTCCCACAAGCTGCTCCTGGTTGGGTAATTTCTGACAGCAATGTGATTATGATTGCAACAAGAGAACAGTCCAACAAAGGGATATTACAATCATAAACTTATATCTACCAAACACAGGTTCACCAAATTTTATTAAGCACAATCTACTAGACAATAAAACAAAAATAAATTTCAATGCAATTATATTAGGATATTTTAATACTCATTATCATCAATAGATAAATAATCCAAGCAGAAAATTTACAAAGAAAGTAGGGGACTAAATAGCACTGAAGATCAATTGGACTGAACAGACATCTACAGAACATTCTACCCTGAAATTCTACCCAAATTTGAAAGAACACACATTCTTCTCAGCAGCTTGTATTACTTTATCTAAAAGAGATCATGTAGTAAGGTATAAAGCATGTCTCCTGAGACCCTCCCCACCCCGCCTATGTGTCCCCAGATCCACTCCACCCACCCATGTAACCTCAGACCCACTCCATTCCACCCCTGTGCGACTTCAGACCCACTCCACCCCCATCCACAACCTCAGACATGCTACACCCACCTGCATGACCTCAGACCCACGCCCCGGCCCCGCACAAAAGTGGCACAACACCCCTTGCCCACTGCAACCACAGTGCCACTTGCCCTGCCACTATACTGTATGGGCAGACCACAGCACAAAAGGATAAATGTGAAAAATTAGATGCAAGTAAATCAAATAAGATTGCCCAGTCTTACAATGGATGTCTCTAATCAAAACATAGAAGAGACATTAGGATCAGAATCCCAAAATGAAGTTAGGAGCAGTGAAACCCTGACCAAGCTAATAGTAGAACTTGCAGAAAAGCAACAAAGGGCTGATACTCGTGTGGATACTGTAACTACTAGACTAGACCTAATAGATAAGAAAATAGAAGGGATCCAAAGACAGTTAAAGGATATGAAGGAGAGAGAGAAAAAAAAGAGGAACTCAAAAACCAGCTGGCTAAGTTAACTGAAGACATGAAGAAATGTAAGGATGGATTCCAAAAAGCATCAAGAAAATCAAAAAAGGATGTGAAAAGAGAACTTGACAGAGGGATGGAAACTATACATAGAAAAGTAGTAGAAAATGCAAAGCTATTGAACAAGCCCAGAATTCTACCGAAGCTCTCAAGAATAGAGTCAGCCATGTAGAGGATAGAAACTCAGAACTGGAAGAAAAAAAAAAAAACAGAAGAAACAGTTTGAGAGTTCAAATTTTCAATAAGTTCAAAAATTTTCTGTGAGAAGAACATGAGGGAACTGTGGGATATCCTTAAAGGTCCTAACATTCATATCAGGGGAATACCAGAAGGGGAAGAAATTCAGACTAAACGCATGGAGAAAGTATTTAACAGAATTATAAAACAAAACTTTCCTACTCTCTCAAAAGAAAGGCCCATAAAGATACAAGAAGCTAACAGTACTCCAAATAGACTGGACCAAAGGAGAAACTCTCCACAAAATTTTGTCACTAAGACTCTAATTATTAACACCAAAGAGAAAATCCTAAAAGCAGCTAGGGAAAAACAGCACATCACATTTAAAGGTAAACCTATCAGAATTACTTCAAACTTCTCAATGGAAACCCTGAAAGCCAGAAGGGCTGGAACAGAGCACTGCAAAGTCTAAGAACCTATGGCTTCCAACCCAAGCTACTCCACCCAGCAAATGTATCCTTCACAATAGATGGTGAAAGAAAAACTTTACATGATAAAACTCAGATTTACAACTATATGCACACAAAACCAAACCTGCAGAGAGTATTTGAGGAAATTCTCCACACAGAAGAATCAAATAATCAACCTCAAGTGCCCACAAGAAACAAATCACAATAACTGAATTCAGAGAAGGCACAAAAACTTCAAAGTTCATGAGAACACCAAACCACATAAGAAAACATAATATAGCATATATATATATATATATATATCAGGGATAAAATCAAACCTCACAGTCATTACCCTAAATACTAATGGCCTTTATTCACCCATCAAAAAACATAAGCTAACAAGGTGGATCAGAAAATTAGACCCCTCAATCTGTCAAGAAACCCACCTCCCCACTAATGACAGACACCTCCTCAGGGTGAATGGGTGGAAAATGATATTCCAAGCAAACAGAAATAAGAAACAAATAGGCATAGCTATACTAATACCAGACAAAATAGACTCCAAACCAAAAATAATCAAAAAAGACAAATAAGGCCACTTCCTACTTATCAAGGGAATGATCCATCAAGAGGATATCACAATCACAAATTTTTATGCACCAAACACAGGGGAACCACAATTCATAAAACAAAATCTACTTGACAATAAAACAGAAATAACCACCAACACCATCATAGTTGGGGACTTCAATAATCCATTACCAGCAATAGACAGATCACCCAAACAGAAAATCAAGAGGGAAGTGAGACAGCTCAACAAAACCATAGAACAATTAGACCTAATGGACACCTACACAACATTGTACCCCAAATCCACAGACTATACATTCTTCTCAGCAGCCCATGGAATATTCTCTAAAATAGATTATATAATGGGTCACAAAGCCTGCCTTGATACATTTAGGAAGACTGACATAATCTCCTGCATAATATCAGATCACAATGCTATATTGCTAGAAATTAACAACAAAGGACCCACCAAGAATCCCACTGGCTCCTGGAAACTAAACAGCACACTTTTAAACAATAAATGGGTAGTGGACAAAATAAAAAAAAGAAATTGCAAAATTTCTAGAAATGAATGACAATGAGAACACATCATACCAAAACTTATGTCCCACAATGAAGACAGTCCTCAGGAGAAAATTCATAGCACTAAATGCCTTCATAACAAAGACAGAGAGATCCCAAATCAATAACCTAACCATCCACCTAAAGGCACTGGAAAAGAAAGAAGAATCCAACCCAAAAGCTACAGATGTAAAGAAATAATTAAGATCAGAGCAGACGTAATGAATTGTAAACTAAGGAAACAATTAAGAAAATTGGTGAAACAAAGAGCTGGTTCTTTGAAAAAAATAAACAAGATTGACAAACCCCTGGGCAATTTGATCAAGCAAAGAGAGAGAGAGAGAGAGAGAGAGAGAGAGAGAGAGAGCTGCACCAAATTAATAAAATTCGAAATGGAAAAGGAGAGATCACAACAGACATAAGTGAAATGTGGAGAATCATCAGGACTTATTTCAAAAACCTCTACTCCACAAAAGTGGATAATATGGAGGAAATGGATAAATTCCTGGACACATACCACCTACCAAAGCTAAACTCAGAGCAGATTAATCTCCTAAACAAATCTATCACACTCATTGAGATTGAAAAGGTAATACAAAACTTCACCCAAAAGAAGAGTCCAGGACCAGATAGCTTCTCAGCTGAATTCTATCAAACCTTCATTGAAGATCTGAAACAAATCTTTCTCAAACTGTGCCACACAATTGGAGAGCAGGGAAAGCTCTCCAACTCCTTCTATGAAGCTAATATCACCCTAATACCAAAACCAAGCAGAGAGACCACAAGAAAAGAAAACTATAGGTCTATGTCTCTGATGAACTTAGACACAAAGATCCTGAACAAAATCCTCACAAACCAAATCCACCTTGATCAAGTAAGCTTCATCCCAGGAACACAGGGATGTTTCAATATACAGAAATCTGTCCATGTAATGCACCACATAAACAAGGTTAAACATAAGAAACACATGATCATTTCAACAGATGCAGAAAAGGCCTTTGACAAAATACAAAATTACTTCATGATCAAAACATTGGAGAAAATTGGCATGGTCAGTTATATGTCAACATAATAAAGGCTATATGAAAAGCCCCTAAAGCCCAAATAATACTTAGTGGAGAGAGACTAAAGGAATTCCCATTGAGATCAGGAACGAGACAGGGGTGTCCACTCTCACTTCTCCTCTTCATTATAGTACTGGAAATCCTAGCTCAAGCAAAAAGACAGGAGAGAGAAATAAAAAGGATACAATTTGGAAAGGAAGAAGTTAAGTTAGCTCTATTCACAGATGACCTGATTCTATACCTAAGAGACCCAAGAGCCTCCATCCCAAAACTCTTGAAGGCAATTAACTCCTTCAGCAAAGTAGCAGGATACAAAATCAGTAGCCTTTCTATATGCAAATGGAAAAGATACAGAGAAGGAAATAAGTGACCATGTCCCATTTTCTTTCTTTCTTTTTTTTGTTCATTTTTATTTATTTATTTGAGAGTGACAGACACAGAAAGAAAGGAAGAGATGGGTGGGGGGGGGAGAGATGGCGGGGGGAGAGAATGGGCACGCCAGGGCCTCCAGCCACTGCAAATGAACTCCAGACACATGCGCTCCCTTGTGCATCTGGCTAACATGGGTCCTGGGGAATCGAGCCTTGAACCGGGGTCCTTAGGCTTCATAGGCAAGCGCTTAACTGCTAAGCCATCTCAGTGTCCCATTTTCAATAGGAACAAAAAATAATAATAATAAAATACCTTGGAATAACATTAACCAAGGAAGTGAAAGATCTATACAATGAAAACATAAAAACACTAAAAAAGAAATTGAGGAGGACTTGAGAAAATGGAAAGACCTCCCATGTTCCTGGATAGGCAGAATTAACATTTTGAAAATGGCAATCCTACCAAGGGCAATATACAGATTTAATGCAATACCAATCAAAATCCCAACATTGTTCTTCACAGAGAGAAAAAAATGATCTCAAAATTTATATGGAAAGGCAGAAGGCCTCGGATATCCAAGCATATCCTCAGCAAAATTATCACCTCTGGGGGTATCACCATACCTGATCTAAAGCTATATTACACTTACAAAGCCATAGTAATATAAACAGCATGGTATCAGCATAAAAACAGGTGTATAGACCAATGGAACAGAATAAAGGACCCAGACTTTGGGTCAAATAACTACAGCTACTTGATATTTGACAAAGGCCCTAACAATATGGGCTGGAATGAAGACAGTATCTTCAACAAATGGTGTTGGACAAACTGGATAACCATATGCAGGAAACTGAAACTTGATCCACATATCTTGCCATGCACAATCAAGTCCAAATGGATCAAAAACTTCAATATAAGACCTGAAGCTCAGTTACTACTGGAAGAAAATATAAGAGAACTTTCCATGATATAGGAATGGGAAAAAACTTCTTGAACAAACCTCAGTAGCACAGGTTCTTAAACAAACACTCAACCAATGGGATCTTATGAAGCTGAAAAGTTTTCTCACAGGCAAACATATAATAAGCAGAGTCAATAGATTACCCACAGAATGGGAGAAAATATTTGCTGAATAGCCAACTGACAGAGGCCTAATCTCTAGGCTCTACAAAGAACTCAAAAACCTAAACAATAAAAACTCAAACAACCCACTCACAAAATGGAGCAAATAACTGTACAGGCAGTTCTCAGAGGAAGAAATACAAATGGCAAAAACACACTTAAGAAAATATTCATCATCCCTAATCACCAGGGAAATGCAAATTAAAACAACTATGAGATTCCACCTTACCCCAGTAAGGATAACAAACATTAAGAAATCAAATGAAAATAAATGCTGGTGAGGATGTGGAGAAATAGGAACCCCCATCCACTGTTCGTGAGAATGTAAGACTACAACCATTTTGCAAACAATATGGAGACTCCTAAAAAGTTGACTATAGAGTTACCAACAAACCCAATTATTCCCTTACTGGGTATGTACCCTAAAAGCTCCATGCCTCAGTTCAGAGAGATTTACTCAACCATGTTTATAACTGCTCAATTTCTAATAGCCAAGAGCTGGAACCAACCCAGATGTCCATCATTAGATGAATGGATAACTAAGATGTGGTATATCTACATGATGGGATTCTACACAGCAGTAAGGAAAAACAACACTATGAAATTTGAAGAAAAATGGTTGAACCTGGAACAGATCATTCTCAGAGAACTCATCCAACCACAGAAAGATAATTGCCTCATAGTCTCACTAATATAGAGCTCCTAGCCTGAATCTACCCGAGATGCTGACATACCTATCAAGCATCTTGAGGACCAGACAATAGGGCGGGTGTGGAGGGAGGGGAGGATAAGGGACAGGGTTGGGGACACAAAACTGTACCCAAATGGCAATGGTACCATAAAATTCTACATCCTAAAAGACAGACCAGATGGTTGAATCTTCACTAGACCCTTAGAGGGAACACCTGAATCACTGGAGAGGGTATGATGAAGACTGACCTTAATCTTCTCCTGTTTCTCTCTCTCTCTCTCCCCCTCTTCTCTCCTTTCTATCTCTTTCATATTACTTATCTTCTTTTTTCCTTTTCTTCTTGGGTGCTCACCTCTAACTCCCAGTACCAGCATGTGGTTATCATCCACAATGAGCTCTTGATCAGAGAGACCTACAAGGTTTCCCAAAAGAAGACAGATTTCTGTCAGAGTACTTGATGACCCACCAAAGGTTAGTGGTAAGATCCTCCTGCTGTAGCCACCATATGCTGTTGGCACATAACATGGAGTGACATGGCTTGAAGTTGGAAGAGAATCAGTCCCCAGACAGCGCATCTAGTGCCAGAAGGTGCTACATGAGCGACTGGGGGGAAATGACCAATATCTGTCCAAGCAACTCATGGTCTAACCTACTTAGCAGCAAACAACCTGACATGATGCTGACACAAGTGCAATAGTCATGCACAGCCAACTGCTCTTGATTTTGCTAACTGATCTGCTCAGTGGAATGGAACCCATAGCTGGAGCTGGGAAACAAGTCAGAACCATATCCAAAAATGAGCCCACTCTTCCTTATCAAGCTCCCACCACTCATGGTCCATAAGAGGGTCTACCCCTATTATACTATCTCTAAAAAATGATTGTACCATTTATCTGCTGCTTACTTTACTGTCAGTCACAGTATTTACTTCTCTTTTTCAGATAGACCAGACCCTAAGGAGAGAACCACCCCATCATACCTCAAAAGGACCTCAGCTGATACTAAAAATATTTGGCAAAACAAGCAAGAGTGCTCTGTTTTCATGGTGAACTGGTAGCAGCACAAGAGTGAAGGACATAGACACAGAGAACAATCAACTCCTACCAAACCAGATATCCAGAGACACAAGGCTCCCAATACCTCGTCACTGAAGCAGACCTAAAATGAACCCAACATGGCACAGGGAAGTTTGCAGAAGAGGGGGCGGAAAGAATGTCAGAGCCACATGTTGGGTGATCATACACAGAGACATTGCCTCCTATCCATAACTGATTGCTAACCCACAATGCACAACCCATATTCCCCAACTAGGAGGGTCCCTGGGGAGGGGGAAGGATAGGGAGGAGGTTAACAATGGTCCCTACTTGACTGTATTCACTGAGTACAAAACTAATAAAAAAAATCATCCCATAACACTAACCAAGTAAAACACACACACACATATGTCCTAGTAGTTTTGTTCCTCTAGGCAATTCTGTCTTATAAGCTTGGGATATATAATAATATAATAATATTATATTGATAATATGTATAATATTACCAGCTTGAAAATGTAAAATGATACTGAAATCATCAGAAGTTAGAGCACTTGCCCATAAAGATACTGAAATCAGAGAAGCTATAATAGTTTATTAAAATATGAAATGGTATTTAAGGAAAATGGCAATAAAAACATTTTCACAAGAGATATGGCTGCAGGTCTTAACTAGGAAAGTATTGTTAGGAGTAACCCAGTGTTTTAATGGAACTGGAATAAAGATAAAAGCTTGAAAATATGAAAATAACAACAAAAAAAGCCAAATGACATCAAATGCTAGTGGAGATGTGAAGAAAGAGGAACCTTCATCCACTGCTGGTGGGAATACAAACTTGTACAACCAGTATGGAAATTAATATAATGACTCCTACAAAAACTAAAAATAGATCTACCATTTCATTCAAGTATACCACTCCTTGTCATGTACCCTAAAAATTCTACTCTTTACTACAGAAATCCTTGCTCAGCCATGTTTGTTGTTTCTCTGTTCACAGTAACTAGTAAATGCTATCAGCCCAGAATCCTACCAGCTGATGAATGGTTACTGAAGATATGGTATATATACACAATGGAATTCTACTTAGTAGTAAGGAAAAATGAAATAGTATTTGAAGGAATGTAAATGGACTTGGAAAAATCATACTAAGTGAAGTCACACAAGCACAGAAAGACAAATGCCAAATGTCTCCCTAATATGCAGTTCCTAGGTTGTAACAGCTTGGGTTGTATGTAAGTGACAGTCAGCACAGAAATATTGATAGGCAACAAGAATAAAGCCAGGAGAAAGTGGAAATGGGGAGGGAGGAGATTAAAAGGCAGGAGGAAGAAGAAATAGAGGGGGGATTACTTGACAAGGACATAACCCAGTGGGTGGGAAGGTCATGGGGGAGTTGGAGAGAGAAAGGGGAGATATTTACATAAAACTAATAACATCAATTAGTACCATAGATACCTTCCTCTTGGATAGTGAATTACAAGTTATAATCCTTAATAAGAGGGAGGGGAGTAGAAGGATCCCAGAGAGAGTAAATAATAGATTTGTTCATACAGTAAATTTTATAATTAAACATAATTTTAAAAAAGCATGTTTCTTCCCTGTAGCAGTTTTTGTAGGCCTTGTTTCTAGAAATTTTAAGGGCATTTTGTAAGTACAGCTGAGCTAGTGTGGTAGTTTGAATAAATTCCCCTCAATAGATTCAGGAGTTTATTTAAACTTCTTGGATTTTCAGTCACCTGGCTGGAGGTGTCACTGGGCAGTCCAGCCCTAAAGTGTGGTTGTGGATTTCACATTCCAATCTAAAGATATTCAAAGTGCCCAAGATCCTCCTGTAGTTTCTAAAGTGTGCTATATGGTTTTGCTTTTGCTTTTCTCTCTCTCTCTGCCTGGTCCTTTAAGAGGGGGCCAACTTCTGCCATTACGGAACTTCTGCTGGATCTCTAAGCTTCAATAAATATCCCTTCCTCCATAGCTGTGCCTGATTTGGAAGTTTGTCTCAGCAAACCTGAAGCTGTCCACTACAGAAATTGGTACCAGAAGTGGGGTGAGATGAATCTGACCATGTGGATTTTGGTCTTTTGGAACTTCTGTTTTGGAGCAATGGACTTGGTGCTTACAACTGAAGATATGTTCTGGAGTGGTAAGCCAAGTTTTATGGACTATTCCAATGAGAGTTTCAGAATGCTAAGTGGAGACAATATTAAACTTCAAGACTTGGCTTATGAGCTTTCTAAGGGGAAGGTACAACTGCAGAGGCCTTTTTGGAACTGGGCTACTTGCATAAGGGCTGGCTGCATTCTACTGCCCAGGCACAGAGAGATTGATCAAAATTAAATTTGTAATGGACTGCTGTCCTTGGCTAAACATATTAGACTGAGAGATTTAAAACTAAGTTGAAAAGAACCTCAAATATATTAAAATTACAGACACTGAAACTGGTTTTAAGTTACTGAAGCTGCTATTGTCAAACATATTAGCAATCTTAAGGAAGATGGCCCAACTGCTTTACATTAAAACAGTGAAGAGGATGCCTAAGGAAAGACTGTGACGAAAATACAAACTCTTTTGAAAAAGCTGACTGGGGAAAGATCCTGATTTTCAAGGCTGTGATTTATTTTGTCCCTAAGTTGAGAATATGACTGCGTCCTGCACACCTGGTATTGGTTTTGAAAACATAAAAATACATGAAGTAGGTCAAAAAGTACACACATGGTTCCAGAAGCCACTTTTGAGATGCAGCATGAGGCAGGGTATGATGACCCTGACAAACTGACAAAGCCATTGGAAGATGGACCATGGTTTACATGAAGACCTAAAGATGTTTTAGATATACCAGGACTATACAAGGGCTACCATAGAGGCTGTTGGCAAAGGATGGAAGTTTTCCCTGGCTAATCTGCCCAGCTGCAGGGACAAAACTAAAAAATCTAGAGACTATCAGTCTTTGGTTATAATGGACTTGAACTACAGAAGTTTGATGTTTGCTTATGCTTGTTGACTTTCCATTACTTCTGCCTCTCCCTGTTATGCTTTATAACAGTTAAAAATGTTTACTCTATGTATTTATATGTTAAAAGTATATAACTTGTTTGATTTTACAGACTCACTGCAAAGAGACAATCTTAAATCTCAAATAAGACTTGGGACTTTGGAACTATCATGAGTTGGTAAAGACTGTGGGAACCTTTGCAATTGGATTGACTATAATATACAATGAAAGATGGTTTTGAATCTATTGGGGGCCAAGGGCAGAATGTAGTAGTTTGAATAAATGCTCCCCCTATAGCTTCAGGAGTTGATTAAAAATTCTTGGATTTCCAGCTACCTGGCTGGAGGTGGTGTTACTGGGAGGTCCAGTCCTAAGGTGTGGTGGCAGATTTGACATTTCAATCTAAAGGTATACAAAGAGCCTGAGTTCTTCCTGGAGTTTCTGAAGTGTGCTGTGTGGTTTTGCTCTTCCCCCATAACTGTGCCTGGTTTGGCAGTTCATCTCAGTGAACCTAAAGCTGTCTACAACAGCTAGTCACATAATAGATTCTTTCCCATCCAGCTTCTCCTAATGTAGTTTGCAACTTAGCCAAAAAAAAAAAAAAAAACACCAGCAACTCAAATCACCTATTTGTGGGTGGCGGCCTTTTGTTTTGGGTTCCTGTACATAAAGCAAATTTACTCAGCTCTAGTTTGGAGGATCCCTGCCAATCTTTCTTCCTTTGCTTTGCTATTTGATCTGAACCTGGGACTATGGTTTGAGGGATCTTGCCACCTCTGCTCTGGATTATAGGATTACTGTTTTTTTATTTCTCTGACTGCCTGGTGACTATAATGTGGCCCTCAGGGTATGGGAGCCATAGAAAGACATGAACTGCAGGGACCACATTAAAATATAGAGCAGTCATGCAAGCATGTCTTCTTAGCTCCTCACAACCTGTTCTTGCTACCTCACCCCCCCTCGAAAAAATCATAGACACAGAGCTAGAATGTTAATTTTCATAGCAGACATTGCCCAGCTTGCTAACAAGGTTCTGACTGTCATGAAGAAAAGGAGACCATTGTAAGGAGAGATACAAAGGAAGGATTTGGGAAGAGAGGCAGTGTGGTGGAGTGGAAAGGTTCCCAAGCAGCCTGTGAATCAGGGCTCAAGGACTCCTGCATATCTTAAATATTCATTTTCCTCATTTCTAAAGCAAGAGCTTAGGTCTAGATGTTTTACTGTCCTTTTTAAGGCTCTGGGCACTAGAAAATACTATTTTACCACACAGGACAGGAAGATGTGAAACCTGCTGGCTATATTACCTAATGTGTGAGAGTCAATTAGCTCTTAGCCAGGCCATACCATTTGCAATTCTTAGGATAGAATCAAAGACCTCATGCATACTAAACAGGTACTTTTAGGTATACTCAGCTACATCTCAACTCTAAACCACAGAATTGGAGCCAGAGACATCTGTTCCATCTTAAATGGCTGTGTTATCGAAACACTCACTTTTTATGTTTTGTTCCTCAAATTGCCTCTCAAAAATATTAGTAAACATCTACTAACATATATTAGGTATTGCTAAATATGCATTGAATTAATAAACAAATGTATAGGGAAGATTGAGAATAATATCCTCTTCATTATCTGTTATTTATTCAAACACTATTAATTAAGTGTTTATTAGGTACAGAAGCCTGGAGATACATATAAAAGAAACAAGACCAGAATTTTGTCTTGATAAGGTCTGTACTCCAATAGGAAGATACAGAAAATATGTAAATAAAACAATTAATTTTCTGGAAAATGTTAAGCACAAGAGTAGGAAATAAAGGTAGAAAGGCAATAAGCAACAAGAAGGGGCACAATGCCATTTTACATATACTATGATCAGGAGAACATTTTTAGTAGGGTGACATTTGAAGACAAACCTAACAGGTATGGAAGAGTATCCACAATGACATTTAAGGATATAGCAAGCCAGGTAGGAATGGTAGAAAGTACAAGGTCAATGAAGCAAGAGTCCAGTTGGTACACTTGAAACAGTATGAAGATCTTAGTGTTTGGATCCAAGCAAGCCAATTAGATGTCCAATATATGATGATGTCAGAGGTCATTGGTAAGTGCAGATGGTAGAAAGAAGTAGAGTTCTCATAAAGACAGAGATCCAGAGGGAGAATTTGAAGAAGATAAGAGATTTAAATTTAATTTTAAATTTAAAAGGCAAACTGGCCAAAGTGAGAAAGAGAATAACAGTATAGAACATGAATAGAGAAATCCAGGAAAAAAGGCTATAATGTCTAACCATCATAGTGAGGGTGAAATAGAAAGGATCCAGTTCAAAATATATACTCAAGATGGAACATGTGTCATTAGTATCTACCCAATAGTACCACCTCTTCTAGCACTAAGTTTTTTTTTTTAGTTGGGTCTTAACTTCTTCTTCTTCTTTTTTTTTTTTTTTTTTTTTTTTGGTTTTGTCTTGTTTTGTTTTTCAAGGTAGGGTCTCACTCTAGCCTAGGCTGACCTGAGATTCACTCTGTAGTCTCAGGGTGGCCTTGAACTCACTATGATCTTCCTACCTCTGCCTCCTGAGTGCTGGGACTAAAGGAGTGCACCACCACATCCAGCTGACTCTTAACTTCTTGAAAGCAACAACTCTGATACACATTTGTATGTAGTTACCAAACCCTTGGCAAATGTTACTTAAGAAATGCTAAGCTGGGTGTGGTGGCACACACCTTTAAGTGCTGAGGCACTTGGGAAGAAGAGGTAGAGGATTACTGTGAGTTAAAGGTCACACTGAGACAACACAGTGAATTTCAGCCAGCCAGGGCTAGAATGAAACCCAATCTTGAAAAAAACAAAACAAAACAAACAAGAAAGAAAGAAAGAAAGAGAGAAAGGAAGGAAGAAAGCAAGCAAGCAAGCAAGCAAGCAAGAAAGAAAGAGTTGGAACAAGTCAACCTGTGTTTATTCTGTGCAGGTTAGTGAATATTCATTTTCATAATCATTAGTCATTAAGTTCCAGCTCCATCTCCACCCACAGCCCAGGGTCATATGGCCAATTCATATTGAACTTCCAGTTCATCAAGCCAAGTGGTTTTTTTAAACTTCATACCCATGGTCAAAATAATTAGGCTACTGGGCAAAATGAGAAATAGTTAAGGAAGGATGTTTTCTTTTATAGTGATATGGGGGGGGGGGGGGGAAATGTGGCCAATTTCTGAAAGGAAGTGCTAGTTTTCAAAAGAGATGTCGAAGAAAGCATAAGAGGTGCAATAAGGGAAACAGAAAAATTGTGAGAGGACCAGAGAATTGATTTAAAAATGAAAACCTTAGTTAGACCTGGTGGCATACATCATTAATCCCAACTATGAATGCAATGTCACCAGCCTGCAACCTGCTTCTGTCAGCATACTTTCTTCACCTTCATGTATTATATACCCCTGGATTTGTAAGCCTGAATGAATTCCAAAAAAGTACAGACAAACAACTAAATCCAATGAGAAAATCAAATGGGAAAGAAAAATGAAACACAATAAACAGACTGAGATGATAAATAAAAACCTAATGGAAATCTAAAATGAAGTAACTCAATTAAAAGCCTCCCATAAAAGCCAGAGCAAAATAATAGATCATGTGGATAACAGAATATCAGTGGTTGATTAAAAAAAAAAAAAAAAACAGAGGTAATAGGCCTGGAAGCAAAATCATTGCATGTTCAAAAGAAAAAAGAAAAAAAAATGTTATGAAAAGAACATGACAGAAATGTGGGACCAAAAGTAATCGAAAGAGACAAGGGCCACTTTATATTCATCAAGGAAACAATTCAACAGGAGGAATTTATGATTATAAACATATATACACTAAATACAGGCACACCAAATTTTGTAAAAATTGACTAGACTTTAAAGAGCAAAATTGACTAAATATTATGTCAACATAAATCCCAATAAAATAACACTGGGGCACTTTACTACCCCCCTATCATCCAGAGACAAATCATTTAAATAGAAAACAGAAACATTGGAACTGGGCTGAAGAGATGGCTTAATGGTTAAGGCATTTGCCTGAAAAACCAAAGGATCCAGGCTCGATTTTCCAGGACTCACATAAAGCCAGGTGCACAAGATGGCACAAGCATCTGGAGTTCATTTGAAGTGGCTGGAAATCCTGGTGTACCTGTTCTCTCTCTCTCTCTCTTTCAAATAAGTATATAAATAAAAATAAAATATTAAAAAAAGAAAGAAACAGTGGAGCTAAACAACAGCATGAATCAAATGGACTTAACAGATATTTATAGAATATTCCATCCAATCTCTTCAGGATACATATTCTTCTAAACAGCTCATGAGACCTTCTCTAAAATAGATCATATAATGGGACACAAGGCAAGTCACTACAAATTTAGGACCATTTTCATAACTCTTTATATTTTATTTGGCCACAATGCAAAACAAGCTAGAAATCAGTAGCAAGAGAAACAACAGAAAATATGCAAACTCCTGGAGATTGAATAAACAATGCATGGGTCATTGAAGAAACCAAGAAGAACCCAAAATTGCTAGAACTGAATACAAAAGAAAATGTAACAAACCACAACCTGTGGAACCCAATGGTGTCAGTCTTTAGAAAAAAGATTATAGATCTAAATGCCTACACTATAAATATAGAGATATCTCAAATAATTTGAAAATCCAAATGAAGGCACTAGAAAAACACAAACAATCCAATACCAAAACTATAAGATATAAAGAAACAATCAAGATCAGTGCATAAACCATGAATTATAAATAAACAAACAATTATAAACTTGATGGGATAAAAACTAGCTCTTTGAAAAAAAAAAATAAACAAGATTGATAAATGCAGTAGACAGCTTCAGGTCACTGAGATGATCTTCCAGACCAGGCACAGTTATGGAGGAAGGGATTGCTTACAGATCCAGGGGAAGTTCCATAATGACAGAAGAAGCTGGGCCTGCTTCAGGTAAAAGAGAGAGAGAGAGAGAGAGAGAGAGAGAGAGAGAGATTGAGAAAGAGAAAGCCATACCACACAGCACACTTCAGGAACTCCAGATATTCACACTTTGCATATCTTTAGATTGGAATTTCAAACCCACCACCACACCTCCTCCAGCCAGGTGACTGCAGATCCAAAGTACAAACTAATAAAACACTGAATATATTGAAGACCATCTATTCAAACTACCACATTCTGCCCAAGGCCCCTAATAGATTCCAAATCATCACACATTGTAAATTGTATTCAGTGCAATTTCAAAGGTCCCCACAGTCTTGACTAATTTAAGATAGTTCCAATGTCCCAAGTCTCTCTTTTCTCTCTCTCTCTCTCTCTCTCTCTCTCTCTCTCTCTCTCTCTCTCTCTCTTTTTCTTTATTAGTTAGTTTTGTATTCAGCAAATGCAGTCAGTTTGGTACCGTTATTAGGCTCATCTGTGACCTATCCCCTCCCCTTGGCCCGTCATTGTTGAGGTATATGGGTCATACATTGTGGAGTTATCCCACAGTTATGGGTAAGATAAATGTCTCTGCATATCATGACCCAACATGTGGCTCTGATATTCTTTCTGCCCCCTCTTCCACAAAATTTCCCTGAGCCATGTTGGGTTCATTTTTGGTCTGCTTCAGTGATGAGGTGTTGGGGGCCTCTGAGGCTCTGGCTCTCTGATTTAGTAGGAGTTGATTTTTCTCTGTGTTGATCTCCTTCCCCCTTGTGCTGGTATCTGGTTCATCAGGAAAACAGCACCCCTCTGAGATTTAAAATTGTCTCTTAGCTGAAAGTCCTGTAAAATCAAACAAGTTACATATTTCCAACACATAAAGGCACAGAGTAAACATTTTCAACAGGTATAAGGCATAGCAAGGACAGACTACAACAATGCAAACTCAACAACCATCAAAGAAACATCAAACTTCTACAGTTCAAATTCACTCATAACCAGTGACTGACAGTCCCCAGGTTTTCCAATTCTTCCCCTCCAGCTGGGCTGTGTAGCCAGGGGAAACGTCCATCCTTAGTTAGAACCTCCATAGTAACCTTTGCACAATCGTAATATAACCAAACTACCGTCAGGTCTCCATGCAAACCACAGTCCATCTTCCAAAGGTTCTTCGAGGTTATTCATGAGTGTCATCATGCCCTGCCTATATGCCATGTCTCAGCAGTGAATCCTTGAACAATGTGCATTAAATGACCACTCCATGCATTTTTTTCATGCTTCTGAACCCAATACTAAATGTGCAAGACACAATCATATTCTTAATTCTGGGTCAAAATAAATCATGACCTGAAAAAGCAGGTTTATTCTCCAGTCAACTTGTTCTAAAAGAGTTTTCATTTCTGTAATAGTCTTTCCTCAGCCATCCTCTCCATTGTTTTAATGTAAAGCAGTTGGAGCATCTTTCTTATGATTGCTAATGTGTTTGACAATAGCAGCTTCAGTAACCTAAAACTGGTCTCAGTGCCTGTAATTTTAACTTGCTTGATGTTTTCCAACTTAAAATCTTAATTCTCTCAGTCCAATATCTTATCCAAACATCATTCCATTACAAATTTAACCTTGATCAAATTCTCTAGGCCTGTTCCACGTTCAACAATTTGTCCTCAACTTTCATTGTGTCATTTTTTATACTGCTGTATAGAATTCCAGTGTGTAAATATACCACATCTTAGTTATCCAATCTTCGAGTGATGGACATCTAGGTTGATTCCATCTCTTAGCTATTACAAATTGAACAGCTACAAACATGGTTGAGAAAATCTCTCTAGCCTGTGGTTTGAGGATTTTAGGGTAGATGCCCAGTAAGGGAATAACTGGATCTGTTGGTATTTCTATACTCAGCTTTTTCAGAAGTCTCCATTTTGCTTTCCAAAGTGGTTGTAACATCCTACATTCCCACCAACAGTAGATGAGTGTTCCTACTTCTCCACATCCTTGCCAGCATTTATGTTCATTTGATTTTTTGATGTTTGCTATCCTTATTGGGGTAAGGTGGAATCTCATAGTTGTTTTAATTTGCATTTCTCTGATGATTAGGGATGATGAACATTTTCTTAAGTGTGTGTTTGCCATTTGTATTTCTTCCTCTGTGAACTGCCTGTTCAGCTCTTTCCCCATTTTGTGAGTGGGGTGTTTGACTTCTTACTGTTTAGATTTTTGAGTTCTTTGTAGATTCTAGAGATTACGCCTCTCTCAGTTGGATAACCTGCAAATATTTTCTCCCATTCTGTGGGTAATCTATTGGCTTTGCTTATTGTATGCTTGTCTGTAAAGAAACTCTTCAGCTTCATGTGATCCCATTGGTTGAGTGACTGTTTAAGATCGTGAGCTACTGGGGTTTTGTTCAGGAAGTCTCTTTCCATTCCCATATCATGGAAAGTACTTCCTAAATTTTCTTCCAGTAGTATTCGAGTTTCTGGTCTTATATTGAGGTCTTTGATCCATTTGGACTTGAGTGTAGTGCATGCTGAAATGTGTGGGTCAAGTTTCAGTTTCCTACATATGGTTATCCAGCTTGTCCAGCACCATTTGTTGAAGATGCTGTCTTTTTTCCACCCTATATTGTTCAGGCCTTTATCAAGTATCAAGTAGCCATAGTTGCTTGACCCAAAGTCCGGGTCCTCAAGTCTATTCCATTGGTCTATACTCCTGTTTTTATGCCAGTACCATGCTGTTTTTATTACTATGGCTTTGTAATATACCTTTAGATCACAAATGGTGATACTTACAAGATTCCTTACATATCCAGCAAGCATCTTGTGAACTAGACACTAGGATGGAAGGGGAGGGAGGGGAGGACATCAAAGGGGTGGGAAACACAAATCTAGACCCAAATGGCAATGGTACCATAAAATTCTACTTACTAAAACACAGACCAAATGGCTGATACTTCACCAGGCCCTTACAGGGAACACCTGAACCTCAAGACACTGGAGAGGGTGGGATCATGACTAACCTTAATCTTCAACATCTTCCCTCCCTCCTTCTCCCTCCCCCTCTCACTCTCTCTTGTCTCTAACTCTTGTATATTAGTTATCTTTTCCCACATTTTCTTAGTGGGTACTGACCTGTAACTCCCAGTACCAGCATGGGGCTATCATCTACAATGAGCTTTTGATCAGAGAGACTTACAAGGTTTCCTAAAAGGCAGACAGATTTCTGTCAGAGTACTTGATGACCCACCGAAGGTTAGTGATAAGACCCTACTACTGAAGACACCTTATGTGGTTGACATGCAAAATAGAATGGCATGGCCGGAAGTTGGAAGGCAGTCAGTCCTCAGACAGTCAGCGCGTCTAGTGCCAGAAGGTGCTACATGGGCGACTGGGGGAAAATGACCAATATCTGTCAAAGCAATGCATGGTCTAACCTACTTAGCAGCAAATAACTTGTTGTGATGCCCACACAAGTGCAATAGTGGTGCACAGGCTTAGTGGGGAACCAGCTGCTCTTAATTTGGCTAATTGATCTCCTCAGTGGTACGGGACCCATAGCTGGAACTGGGAAACAAGTCAGAACCATATCCAAACATAGGCCCACTCGCCAATATCAAGTTACCATATATAATAAATAAAAGGGATACAATTTGGAAAGGAAGAAGTTAAGTTAGCTCTGTTCACTGATGACATGATTGTATATGTAAGAGACCCGAGAGACTCCATCCCAAAACTCTGAAGGTGATTAACTCCTATAGCAAAGTAGCAGGATACAAAATCAATGCACAAAATCAGTAGCCTTTCTATATGCAAATGACAAAGATACAGAGAAAGAAATAAGGGACATAGTCCCATTTTCAATAGCAACATCAATAACAAAAATATCTTGGAATAATGTTAACCAAGGAAGTGAAAGATCTATACAATGAAAACATAAAAGAGAAATTGAGGAGGACTTGAGAAAATGGAAAGACCTCCCATGCTCCTGGATAGGCAGAATTAACATTATGAAGATGACAATCCTACCAAAGGCAATATACAGATTTAATGCAATTCCAATTAAAACCCCTACAGTGTTCTTCACAGAGATAGAAAAACTGATCTCAAATTGCATATGGAAAGGCAGAAGGCCTCGCATATCCAAACATATCCTCAGCAAAAGAAATACCTCTGGAGGCATCACCATTTCTGATCTAAAGCTATATAACATAGCCATAGTAATAAAAACAGCATGGTTCTGGCATAAAAACAGGAGTATAGACCAATGGAATAGACTTGAGGACCCGGACTTTGGGTCAAGCAACTATAGCTACTTGATATTCGATATAGGCCTGAACAATAGAGGGTGGAAAAAAGACAGCATCTTCAACAAATGGTGCTGGACAAGCTGGATAACCATATGTAGGAAACTGAAACTTGACCCACACATTTCAGCATGCACTACACTCAAGGCCAAATGGATCAAAGACCTCAATATAAGACCAGAAACTAATACTACTGAAAGAAAATTTAGGAAGTACTTTCCATGATGTAGGAATGGAAAAAGACTTCCTGAACAAAACCCCAGTAGCTCACGATCTTAAACAGTCACTCAACCAATGGGATCACATGAAGCTGAAGAGTTTCTTTACAGACAAGCATACAATAAGCAAAGCCAATAGATTACCCACAGAATGGGAGAAAATATTTGCAGGTTATCCAACTGAGAGAGGCGTAATCTCTAGAATCTACAAAGAACTCAAAAATCTAAACAGTAAGAAGTCAAACACCCCACTCACAAAATAGGGAAAGAGGTGAACAGGCAGTTTACAGAGGAAGAAATACAAATGGCAAACAGACACTTAAGAAAATGTTCATCATCCCAAATCATCAGAGAAATGCAAATTAAAACAACTATGAGATTCCACCTTACCCCAATAAGGATAGCAAACATCAAAAAATCAAATGAACATAAATGCTGGCGAGGATGTGGAGAAGTAGGAACACTCATCCACTGTTGGTGGGAATGTAGGATGTTACAACCACTTTGGAAAGCAATATGGTGACTCCTGAAAAAGCTGACTATAGAGATCCCAACAGACCCAGTTATTCCCTTACTGGGAATCTACTCTAAAACCTTCAAACCACAGGCTAGAGAGATTTGCTCAAACATGATTGTAGTGGCTCAATTCATAATAGCTAAGAGCTGGAATCAACCCAGATGTCCATCACTAGAAGATTGCACAACTAAGATGTGCTATATCTACACAATGGAATTCTATACTGCAGGAAGAAAAAATGACACAAAGAAATTTGAGCCAAAATGGTTGAACCTGGAACAGATCAATCTCAGTGAACTTACCCAATCACAGAAAAAAAAATAGCCACATACTCTCACTCATCTACAGCACCTAACCGGAATCTACCAAGCATAAGCCCACTGTCCAATACCAAGCTACCATCAATCAGGGGCTACAAGAGGGCCTATACATATTAAATTCTGTGTAAAAAAGAAAAAGTAAGGGTTATCTCATTTGTCCTGGTGCTAACTTACTCTCCCTTGGAGAATCTGCTTCTCTTTTTCAGATAGATGTAGATCCTAAGGAGAGAGCCACCCCATCATACCTCAAAAGGGCCCCAGCTGAAACTAAGAAAAATTGGCGAAACAAGCAAGGGTGCTGTTTTCCTGATGAACTGGATATGAGCACAAGGGGGTAGGAGATCAACACAGAGAAAAATGAACTCCTACCAAATCAGAGAGCCAGAGCCTCAGAGGCCCCCCAACACCTCATCACTGAAGCAGACCAAAAATGAACCCAACATGGCTCAGAGAAATTTTGTGGAAGAGGGGGCAGAAAGAATGTCAGAGCCACATGTTGGGTCATGATATGCAGAGACATTTATCTTACCCATAACTGTGGGATAACTCCACAATGTATGACCCATATACCTCAACAAGGAGGGGCCAAGGGGAGGGAGTAGGTCATGGATAAGCCTCATAATGGTACCAAACTGGTTGTATTTGCTGAATACAAAACTAACTAATAAAGAAAAAAAAAGTTTTGAGCAGAGGAAAGCCCCCCCCCGAAATAAAAGAAATTCTCTAGGTCTGGACAGCAGAACACAGCCAGCCTTTATGCCAGTAGCCCAATTCCAAGAAAATCCTCTGCAGTGTTTTCTTGTCCTTAGAATTTCATAAGCCAAGCTTCCAAGTTCAACTCTCTCTGCACTAAGCATTTTCAAACTCTCATCATAATATTACATAATATTACATAATATTTGGTTTACTGATCCAGAAAGCATCTTCAGTCACAAGTAACTAGTCTATGCCCATTTCTCCAAAACAAAAGTCCCAAAAGTCCAAATTCCACATGGTCAGATTTATCTCACCCCACATTCTGATACCAATTTCTGTAGTAAACAGCTTCAGGTCATTGAGATGAACTTCCAGATCAGGTACAGTTATAGAGGAAGGGATTTTGAAAGGGCTCAAATGCTCAACGAGTGTCCTGTTCTTCAAATCTGCTCTATTCCCCCCCTGGATTAACAAATTGGTACCCTATCTGGTATTATAGAGTATAAGAAATGCAGAAAAGAGAGGGTCATTGAATTTGCAACATGGTCTTGTGTTTTGGAAATGGCTGTTGGCAGTGTGAAGCAGATTTGTTGGATGCCTGCATGGAGACCCTATGGAACTGTGAGGAGGGACTGTGGGTTGCAATACAGATCCAGTGGAGATTCCAGGACAATGGTATAGCTGCCAAGGAGAAATGCCAGTCCTGGATGAAGTGTTCCAGGACCATGAGTAGCCTAGCTGGAGGGGTGGAATTGGAACTCCAGAAACTTGTTGCTAGTTAGAATTATCAGACTTGGAGATTTGTCACCGACTAGAGTTGTTGGAGCTACAAATCATGTTTGCCTTGGTTGTTTTAAATCTTGTATTGGCTGAATATTTTTTTGCTATACCCAATGCCATCTTTTGCAGTGTGAATGTTTACTCTGTGCCATTATTTTATTTTATTATGGTTCAGTTAAATGATCTTTGATTATGGGGATGTTTGGACATCTTTCGGATTGATAAAAAGTATGCAGACTTTTTTTTCAAGGTAGGGTCTCACTCTAGCCCAGACTGACCTTGAATTCACAAGGTTGTCTCAGGGTGGCCTCAAACTCATGGTGATCCTCCTACCTTTGCTTCCCAAGGATTAAAGGCATGTGACACCATGCCTGGCAACTATGCAGCCTTTTGAAATTGGACTGAATGCATTGTATGTTATATCATTTATGGTTATCAGTTTATGGGGGCCAGAGGCAGATTATGGTGGATTGATTCAGATGTCTCCCATAAACTTAGGTGTTCTGAATGCTAGGTTCCCAACTGATGGAGATTTGGGAATTAATGCCTCCTGGAGGCAGTGTAATGTTGGGGGTGAGCTTATGGGTGTTATAGCCAGTTTCTCCTTGCCAGTGTTTGTCAAACTCTCCTGTTCCTGTTGTCCACCTGATGGTGGCCAGGAGTTGATGTCTACCCTCTGCTCATGCCATCATTTTCCCTTGCCATACTGGAACTTTCCCTTGAGTCTGTAAGCCAAAATAAACCCCTTTTATTCCTCACAAGCTGCTCTTGGTTAGGTGATTTCTGCCAATAATGTGAAGCTGATTGCAACCCTATATGAGCAATATAGATTCCCTCTAATTTAATGAAAATTCTAGCACCATTCTGCACAGAAATAGAAAAACAATTGTCTCAAATTTCATAGGTGAGAACTAAAAGCCTCAGACAGCCCAAAATGTCCTCAGTAGAAAAAATACTACTGGTAGTATCACCATAGCTGATTTCAAGGTAGACTACAAAGCCATAGTGATAAAAACAATGTAGTATTAGCAGAAAAGTGTATACATAAGGCAATTGAATAGAATAGAAGATCCTGGTATAAGTTCTAATAACTATAGCCACTTCATCTTTGACAAAAATGCCAAAAATTCACACAGGAGAAAAGAATACTTTCAACAAATGGTGCTGGAGATACTGGATATGTAGAACAATGAGTCCAGACCCTCACAAAAATCAACTCCAAGTGGATTAAGTACTTCAATATAAAATTATGAACTTATCAGAAAAAAATGTGGGAGAACATTCTAGGATATACAAATGTATGGAATGATTTTCTGAATAAGAGTATAGTATCCCAGGGAATAAGACAAAAATGCAACCATTGTTATCTCATGAAACCAAAAAGCTATTGCGGAGCTAAGCAAGCCATCAATAGAAGCAATAAACATCCTAGGGAATAGAAGAAAATATTTGCCATCTATACATCTGACCGAGTTGTTTTGTTTTTTGCTTTTTATTTTTTGGTTTTTCGAGGTAGGGTCTCACTCTGGCCCAGGCTGACCTGGAATTCACTATGTAGTCTCAGGGTGGCCTCAAACTCACAGCAATCCTCTTACCACTGCCTCCCAAGTGCTGGGATTAAAGGCGTGTGCCACCACGCCCAGCTCTCTGGCCAAGTTTTAATATGTAGAATATACAAAGATCTCAAAAAAAAAAAAAAATACTAAGCAGTAAAAGCAAACAAACAGGGCTTCAGAGATTTCTCAAGTGGTTAAAAGTGCTTGCTTGCAAAGCTTCATGGCCTAGGTTTAATTACCAAGTACCCATGTAAAGCCAGATATATAAAGTGGTACATGCGTCTGGAGTTCATTTTCAGTGGCAGGAGGCCCTGGTGTGACCATTCATTCTCATTCTCTGTCTCTCTCTTTCTCTCTCTGTCTATATCTTGCTTGGGAATATAAATAAATGATTGTGAATATAATATATGGTTTAAAAAAAATCAAACAACCACTTGTTAGGAGCAACAGTTAGACATAAAATGGGGATAGTTAGGAGCAATAGTTAGAAGTAAAAATGGGAACTGTTAGAAGCAATAATTAGAAGTAGAAATGGGGCACACATTCAGCAGTGACAAGATCACCATAGCTACCAGGGGTCAAGACCAGAGATTGACCAGAGACTGGCTGCTCTGATAAGCAGCACTCACTCTGCAGTGGTAATGTCACCAGGGCAACCAGGGGCCAAAACCAGAGACCCTCTGTGAGCTGATATGTGAATGAGCTAACCCTAAGGTGGCTATCAGGAGCCAGGGTGACTGAGGACAAACTGGGTATAAGAGCCCTAGCAAAAACTCAGGAAACTGTCACTCAACTCAGAGAGACAGACTCCACATCTCTCTCTGTGTTGATATCCACAGTAAGGAGAAGCAGCAGCCCCAGGGAACCTTTGGCCGCCTGGAATGGAGAGGAGCAAGGCCCAGACCTGGACACTGCCGCCCATGAACCAGGTGAGGTCAGTGTGAGTGCCCCAGGGGGTTAGGGCCAAGAGGCTGGGGTAGTTGAGAGGATAAGAAAAAGAGAACTGACTTAATTAACATGTGTAAAGAGTGAATGAAGTATGTAAACTAATTCAACATAATCCACCTCTTGACTAATGAGTTTAGCACTGTGACACCACTCAAAAAATGGGGCAGGTATGAACATTAAGAAAAGTGCTTACTATGCAATTTGGTGAGCAAAATGTATGCATTTAGCCAGACGGCAGTAGGCATTACTCCTTCAGGGCTCATGAACTCCCCTGCCTATAGGTTTTTGACTAGATTTTTAATACCAGGCATGTATTCCCTCCTGTGGAGCTGGCCTCAGTCCAATTAGAGAGTGGTTGCTTTCCCCTATAACAGACATGCCACTATTGCACCAGTAGGCACATTTGGCTTGGCTGGCCAATCTTAAGGCTTGCAATGTCCACTGTTGGTGACTGCTCTCTCCCACATTGCAGCATGTAGCATAGCTTTTTCTATCCTGGCTCAGGGTCCATTGTGGAAGAGGTGGCAGAAAGAGTGTAAGAGCCAAAGGAAGGTTAGGACTGCCTATAATGCAATTTTCCAAACACAAAATTGCCTGGATATCCATGGCTTCACTGTGCCTGGCACTACCTACACAAGACCCTCATAATAGGAGGAAAAGATGATGACAACAAAGTTAAAGAAAGACTAATTGAGAGGGAGAGGAGATATGATGGAAGGTGGACTTGTGAAGAAGGGAATGGGGAAAGGGAGAGAATTATCATGGCTTATTGTCTATACTTATGGAAGCTGTCAATAAAAAAAGTTAAAAAAATATGGGGCAGGGAAGTGAACATAGGTTCTCCAAGGAAAGTAATATAAATGGCTAATAAATATTTTAAAAGATTCTCAACATCTTTAGCCTTTAGAAAAATGCAAATTAAAACTACTTCAGGATTCCATCTCACTCAGAACAGAATGGGTCTCATAAAAAAAAAAGATTCTGGGCTGCAGAGAGAGCTTAGCAGTTAAGGAGCTTGTTTTCCAAACCTAAATACCCAGGTTCAATTCCACAGCACCCACGTACAACAGGTGCACATGGTGGTGCATGCATCTTGGGTTCGTTTGCAGTGACTAGAGACCCTCAAATGTCCATATTCATTCTCTATCTCTTTTTCTCTCACACACAAATAAATAAATAAATAAAAACTCTTCTGAGATCCCTGTTCCCTGGCTCTTCCCAGTTTGCTGGACCTAGTAGGTCCCCCTACAACTGGCTTGGGGCTTCTTGGACCCTGTCAGCTTGCTGCAGAATCAGGCCCCTTGCTCCACCTTCCCGGTTAGAATGACCCTGGGTCCCTGATTCCCAGTTACCCTGTGTGCAGGGTACGAGGGGCATGGAATGAGTAGGCCAATTCCCTATTCCCTGGCTCCTCCCAGTTTCCTGGTCCCAGTATGTCCCCCTGCACCTGGCTTGGGGAGGGCTGGTCCCTGTGTGGGGGCTGTGGAGGCATGCCTTTTGCTCTGGTATCCTGAGTGTAACATGAGTAGCTGCATCCTTATTCCCCTGAGTCAGAGGGGGTAAGGGCCTCTGTAGCAGCTGGCCTCTTGCCTCTAACTCTCCAGGTTCAAGGCACCTGGTTCCCCAACCCATGATTCCTATGTGCTGAAGAGTACATGCAAATGGAGTGAGTAGGCCAGAGTTCCAAATGTCCTAGGTACCTTTGATGTATCTACAATCTCAAAAATCTGCACATCTGTGGTTATAACCCCATAGTACACCAGTACATCAATCTGGTTCACATTTAAAATGGAACACCCTCTGAAGATCCTATAAGGACAAAAACTTGTTTCCTCTTCAATAGTATAAAGTGTCTCCTCAAGATGGGTAGACCACAATGCAAAAAAGCCAACAAAAGTCAGAAAACTGAGCAATCCCCACCAAGGATGCCTAGTTGCACAATCGAAGCTTCCAATAAAATCATAGATAAATCAACCAAAATTCAATCCCAAAATGAAAACACAACAACCAATGAGACCGTGACCAAAAGAATTGCTGAACTGGAAACAAGCCATCCAAAACAGTTATATCAATGAAATTGAACAGAATCATTTCTTAGAGCATTCAGCTTTTGACAGTAGGTTTAACTTGAGTGAAGAAAACATTAGAACCCTCAAAACAGATATGAGTGAATTGAAGGTGGGTCAAGAAATGGAATATCTCAATAACCAATTCATTAAGTTTGATGAAGACTTGATCAAATGTCAGAATGAATTCCAGAAAGCATCAAGAAATTCAGAACTTGATCTGAAATTGTACCCCAAAAACATATGTACATGATGCAAAAATAACACAACACAAAACAAAAATCAAATAGACCTTATAAAAACCTTTCTAGAACCACTTACTAACAGAGTTACTCATGTGGAAGACAGAACCTATGACCTGGAAGACAATACATCAAAAGGATCTTGATCAAGTAGGCTTCAGCCCAAGGATACAGGGATGGTTCAACATATGGAAATCAGTCAACATAATACAGCACACAAATAAACTTATATATAAGAACCACATGATCATCTCAATTGATGCAGAGGAGGCCTTTGACAAAATCCAATATACGCTTTATGATCAAAACATTGGAAAGAATAGGTGTGGAGGGTTTATATCTCAAAACAATAAAGGCAATATGTAAAGCACCCAAAGCCCAAATAAACCTTAATTGGTAAAGACTCAAGGAGTTCCCATTGAAATCAGGAACAAGACAGGGTGGCACAGTCTCACCTCTGCACTTCAAAATATTAGTAGAAGTACTAGCCCAAGCAATAAGACAGGAGAAAGAAATAAAAGGGATTCAAACTATAAAGGAACAAATCAAGCTAGCCTTATTTGCTGATGACATGATCCTATACAGAAGTGACCTGAAAGTCTCCATCTTAAAACATCTATAGGTGATTAATTCCTTCAGTACAGTAGTGGGATACAAAAATAAATGCACAAAAGTCAGTAGCCTTTATATATGCAAAAGAGAAAATATACAGAGAAAGAAATCAGTGAGGCTGTCTGTTTTTCAATAATAATATAATACCTTGGAATAACACTAACAAAGGATGTGAATGACCTACATAATGAAACCATAAAAAACTGAAGAAAAAAACCTGAGGAGGACTTGAGAATATGGGAAGACCTCCCATGCTCCTGGATAGGTAGAATTAATATTGTGAAAATGGCAATTCTACCAAAAGCAATATACAGGTTTAATACAATACCAATAAAAATACTAGCACCATTCTTCACAGAAATTGAAAAAATAATCTCAAAATTCATATGGAATGGCAGCAGGCCTCAGATATCCAAACACATCCTCAGCCAAAAATATAAACAAATAAATAAATAAATAAATCACCTCTGGCAGTATCACCATACCTTATCCAAAGCTTTGTTACAAAACAGTAGTAAGAAAAACAGGATGATACCAGCATAAGAACAGAAACATACCAATGGAATAGAATTGAAGACTCAGACCTTAGGTGAAGCAACTACAAGTACTTGTTCTTTGACAAAGGTGTCAATAATGCACACTGGAGAAAAGACAGAATCTTCAACAAGTGTTGGACAAATTGGATGACCATATGTAGAAAAATTAATCTAGACCCATCCATCTCTCGCCACACAAAAATAAAGTCCAAATGGATTAAAGACCTCAATATAAGACCTGAAACTCTTCTACTGGAAGAAAAAAATAGGAGGCACTCTCTACATCATAGAAATGAGGAAAGACTTCCTGAACAAAACCCCAGTAGCTCATGAATTTGACTATCCTTCAACCAATGGTATCTCCTGAAGCTAAAAAGCTTTTGCACAAATGTACTATAAGAAGAACCAATAGATTACCCAATGAATAGGAGAAAATCTTTGCCAGTTATACCACTGACAGAAGCCTAATATCCAGAATCTACAAAGAACTGAAAAAACTAGACAATAAAAATCAAGCAACCCACTCCAAAAGTGGGGTAGAGAACTAAATAGGGAATTCTCAGAGGAAGAATTACAAATGGCCAACACAAACTGAAGAAAATATTCAACATCCCTAAACATTAGGGAAATAGAAATTAAAACATGAGATTCCACCATACTCCAGTAAGGATGGAAATCATTAAGAAAATCTAACAATGACCAATGTTGGAGAGGATGTGGGGAAAGAGGAACCCTCATCTACTGTTGGTAGGAAAGTAAACTTGTACAACCACTATAGAAATCAATTTGGAGATTCCTGAAAATATGAACATAGAGCTACCAACAGACCCAGTTATTTCCTTATGGGCATTTATCATAAATGCTCCATGTATCAATACAGAGACATTTGCTCAACCATGTTTATAGCTGCTCAATTCATTATAGCTAAGAACTGGAATCAACCCAGATGCCCATCATTGGATGGATGGATAAAGAAGTTGTTGTACATATACACATTGGAATTCTACTCAACAGTAACAAAGAAATGATACAATGAAATTTGTAGAAAATGGAAAGACTTGGAACAGATCATACTCAGCAAACTCACACAATCACAGAAAGACAAGTTCCACATGGTATCACTTATCTGTGGTTCATGATCTGGACCTGCTCAAGTTGCTCTCATACCTGAATGGCAACTTAAGACCCAGAAATAGGAATGGAAGGGTTTGGGGGAAGAGGAAGTGGGAAAACAAATACAAAATTAAGCTCAAAATGAGCTGATATCATAGAAACCTTTATCCTTGGTGATAACCTAAAAAACATAATCCTTACAAGGAGTAAGGGGGAGCACCTGAAAAGTAGGGCTTTGGTGATGGTGGGATGAAACCTAAGCTTAAAATAAAATTTGTTTTTCTGTCTCTGACTCCCAGTACCAGAGATTGGTTGCTACTCACATTGAACTGTTGATCAGAGAATCCTATGAGGTCCCCAAATCAAGACAGCTTTCTGTCAAAGCACTTGATTACCTGAGATTGCTATCCAGACAATGGAGAAGGGCTGTAGTCATATTTACACTCAGATTAAGGGACTAGTAAACAAAGACCAGGGGAAGATGGGAACAAAATGAATGAAAGCCCATCAGTCCCCACAAAGCCCTTAAAGATAATCTTTAAATATATACACATAATAGGCTACATAAAAAAGAAAATGGGAACTTGTCATAGAAAATGATATGCTTATTTTAGATTATCACTCAGGAGACAAAAAATCAGAGAGTAAAATATCCAATTAGACTAGCTATGAACACAACTCAGAGCATGAGGGCCATTGACTATAAAGTTTGATTCCTGCCCCTGACACTTGTCAAGATAATATAAATACCCCTACTATAAACCAGTCTGATGCTTATCAGCCCATAACCAGTATCGACAACCCTGTTCCAGCTGGAGTGAAGTATGGTGGAGCACTCAATAACGGCCAGAAAGCTGAACCTTATTATGCTGCTCTGGATTACAAGAGTTGAAAAAAAAAAAAATATATATATATATATATTTATATTTTTGGTTTCTCGAGGTAGGGTCTCACTCTGGCCCAGGCTGACCTGGAATTCACTATGTAGTCTCAGGGTGGCCTTGAACTCACGGCAATCCTCCTACCTCTGCCTCCCAAGTGCTGGGATTAAAGGCGTGCACCACCATGCCCTGCGATAGATTATTTTTTATCAAGGAAGATTTCCCAGATAATTCTGAGGACTTATCATGCCACTTCCTTTTGCTGACAATTAAGCTGGGGAACCAAAACCCGATCAGTGAATGTTGAGGTAGGTTAGGAGTTGATGTTTCAGGAACAGAAAAAAAGGCTATTTCTTAAGCTGTTAGCTAATGTGAGTTTATCACAGAAAATCCCTACTCCATACACAGGAGGTAACAATCAACCTGGTCAACCTAGCAATGACTTTTCAAAAACAATGGTTATTAAAGCAAGACTAGAGACAAATCTTAGAATTGAGATTGTATATGGAGAATTAAATACTTAGGTAAAATGGGTTAAATTCATAGCACATGTTCTCAACAAGAACTATTGTTATTCATGTGCGGCAAGAAGCCCTCAGCCTCAAGTAGTGAGTGGCCTTTCCCCTTGGATGGGACACAGATCCCACCAGAGTGAATTGCATAATAGCCATGTTCCAGGATAAGGACACATAGGGAAACAAGATTTGCTGAAGACTGTTGCTTCTTTTCTTGTCCATACAGGCTGGCCCACTTGAACATCTCCCTTTCTCAGTGAGTAAGGTGAATTACTCTTCATGTTTGACACAACAGGGAGATAAAATCACCCACCCAATAGGGGAATCTTAAAGCCTGTGCACAGGTCCCAAATGTCTCCAATGGCAAGACAGCAAATAATAATTGGTGCTCAGTGCCTCTAGGGCAGACATATGATGGTACTGTGAACAGGAGAACCATTTTTCAAACCTTTCACCCAATTGGTATGGAATCTACACATTGGTTCAATTGGCCATATACTTTACTTCAATTCTTCTCTGAGCAAAATTACTTCTTTTTTTTTTTTAATTTTTTTTTGTTATTTTTATTTATTTATTTGAGAGCGACAGACAGAGAGAGAAAGAGGCAGATAGAGAGAGGGAGAGAGAATGGGCGTGCCAGGGCCTCCAGCCACTGCAAACGAACTCCAGACGCGTGCGCCCCCTTGTGCATCTGGCTAACGTGGGTCCTGGGGAGTCGAGCCTCGAACCGGGGTCCTTAGGCTTCACAGGCAAGCGCTTAACCACTAAGCCATCTCTCCAGCCTGCAAAATTAATTCTTCAGAGGTTCATAAGTAGGTGTTTGATTTTGATTTCCACATTTACATAAACTCTATAGGAGTCCCCAAATGAGTTACAAACATGTTTAATGCTAAAAACCAGTTAACAGCAGGATTTGAATCAGTTTTATTCTGGTGGTCAATAATAAATGTAGATTATCTTAATTATAATCCACAGGGGTTCATCAATTATACCAGACAAGCCCTTAAAGGAATGTTTATTCAACTAGATGCTATCAGGTGAATGAACATAATTACACTTGACTTGATGTTAACAGACAAGAGAGATAGATGTCTATGTTGTGCTTGGTGGGCAATGTTCACCTCAATAATATAGCTCCCTGTGGAACCATTAGTAAAGCACAAGAGGGATTAACTTCCCTGGCAAATGAACTAACAGAAAACTCAAGCATTGGTGACCTATTCACAGACTTGCTAAGAATGTAGTTAAAAAATGTAGAAGGATATGATAGCCTCAGTCCTCACTTCTGCCATTATTATAGTTACAGCCCTTACTGCAGAAGGATGCTGCATTATTCCCTGTATAAGAGGGCTAGCAAAAAAAAAGAGTTCACTAAACTTCCAGTCAAGATGACATCCACCTAACCATGTTCAGCTCTTGGGGTAATACCAAGCAAGATCTTGGGGTTCCAGGGTCATCAAGTCCCAGAAAACCCCCAGTGGGAGGGCATGGAGGAGCAAAGTAGGGAATCTGCTGATTCTCATGCTTTCAGGTAGACACTAGGCCCCCAGACCCCTCAAGCACCCATCCCAGTCATTTTGCGCCAGACCATGTTCTTTGTTGCACTACATGCACATTCTGCAGACCAGGGCCAAACACCTCTCACCTTTCCTCCCATCAACTGGGTCCCCTCTCTTCCCTCCTGCACCTTTTCTCCTTTTGTCTCCACCACACTGTGCCTTTCCTCCCTTCCTCTCCCCTTCCACTAGAACTGCACCATCTCCTCTCCCCTTCCCACCACTGGGACCACACCATCTACTTCCTGAATCATCCCTCTGCCATCAGGATTGCACCTTCTCCCCACTTCTATCCCTGCCAATGAGTCTACAGGTCTCCACCCCACGGGGGCCACACTGACTCCTCTTGCCTGAGCAGACATACCCCCATACCGTCAACAGCCTATTCTAGCCAAACATAAAATGAACAATCACTGAAGACACTTCAAAGGTAAACTATAGCTTTCTCCTGAATTAAATAATATTACCTCACTGTGATGGACAGACCACAGTGAAAAAGAAACAACATGAAACAACAAATGGAAGGAATCCTAACAAAGTTGCCTAGTTCCACAATGGAAGCCTCTAATCAAAACATAGAAGAGACAACAGGATCAGAACCCCCAAATGAAGACACAAGATTTGTGACCCTGACCAAGGAGATGGCAGAACTTGCAGAAAATAAAAATGACCAATAATTGTGTGAATGCTGTCCTCCCTAGGTTAGACCTAATAGAAAAAAAAAAAAAAAAACTGCTGGCTAAGCTCAATGAAGACATGAATAAATGCAAGAAAGAATGCTGAGAAACATTAATAAAATCAAAAACTGACCTGAAAAGGTAATGAGACAAAGTGATCAATACTATACAGAAAAAGGCAATAGAGAATACAAACCACATTGAACAAGTCCAAACCTCTCTAGAAACCCTCAAGAACAGAGTCAGTCATATGGAGGACAGAACCTCAGAACTAGAAGACAAGACAGAAGAAACAGTTTGTGAGTTCAAAAATGTCCCAGCATTCAGATCATGGGTATACCAAAGGGGAAGAAATTCAGACCAAAAGCATGGAGAAATCCATCAACAAAATTATTGGAGAAAACTTTCCCACCCTCTCATAAGAGAGGCCCATCAAGATACAAGAAGCTAACAGAACTCCAAACAGACTGAACCAAAGGAGAAACTCTCCAATACATATTGTTGTTAAGACTCTACTCTCTTAAATAATGGCACACCCAGAGACCATAGATTGTTACTAGAAAATTCTCAGTGCCAGGGATAGGATACCCTCCAGTGAGTTGTTGGCCAGGGAGGTCCCTGTTGCCTCCCAAATATTATAGGCTATTGCCAAAGCCCTTGGTTTCCCATGAGAAAGAGATGATAAGACCCTACTGTTGAAGACTTCATGTGCCTGAGCAACAGAGTCACTGAGAAATCAAGTTGGTGCTCAGCAGAAAACCTTCTCCTGTAGCCCAGCAAACTGAAGGCTGGAAAAAGCTGCACTGTATGCAGCCTTATGGGAGGCAGAAGTCATCAGTGGGGAAAACAGTGGACACTGGAAGCCTCAAGGTTGGCCAGACAGGCCAAAAAACTGAATGAGTGCAATAGTGGCATGTCTGCTCTGGAGGAAACCAACTGCTCTCTAATTGGACCGAAGGCCCACTCTTTGGGAGGAATACATGCCTGGTACTGAAAACCTAATCAAAAGCCTATGGCAGTTGGGATCATGAGCCTTAGGGATATAAAGTCTGCTCTTGTCTGGATAAATGCATTATATTACTCCCACAAAATTAAAAAGTACTTAATGTTCATATTCATATATTAATGCTAATCTCACTTCTGTTTAGAGAAGCTTCTCTTTTCAGATGGCAGTGACCACTGGGATGACCAAAAAGGCAACATAGTGCTGAGAAGAAGGGATGGGGGAGTGTCCAGCACTGAAACATCTCACACCCTCCAAGGCTTAGGGTTCATTGTGGAAGAGGAGGAAAGAATGTAAGAGCCAAAGGAATGGTACCACTCCTTACAATGCAACTGTCCAGACAGAAATTGGTTTCGATATCCATGACGTCACAGTGCTTAGCAATACCTACATAAGACCCTCATAATAGGAGAAAAAGATGATGACATCAAATTGAAAGAGAGATTAATGGAGAGAGGGAGGGGATATGATGGAGAAAAGAGTTATGAAGGGGAAAGTGGGGGGGGGGGAGGGAAATACCATGGTTTGTTGTCTCTAAGTATAGAAGTTGTCAAATTTTATATATATATTGTGCCGGCCTGCAGCACGAAGGTCGAAACAGACCCTGAAGGAGGGAGTGGGAATGAATCTGAGACAAGAACACAAGGAATGGAGCCAAGACAAGTTCTGATCAAGGCTCAGGTTTATTCAGGCAGACACATGCTTATATACTTTCTCGATAATGCCTATGTGCCTAAGGTCAGCTTCACAGGGACATGTGGTAATGCCCCTCTATCAGGTGCCTATGCTTTATGTTAAATAATGCCTTTGTAATTGGCGCCATCTCACCTGGGCTGCCTTCTCACCTAGGCTGTAGCATAAGGCCTTTAAAGACCACCTGTAGCTCCCGAAGTCAAGGAGCAGCTGCAGCTCCCCTGCAGCTCCTGACATCTCCCCCTTCTTTATTCATTAAAAGAAGTGACTGTGCCTGTCTTAGGTTGTCAGGGGCAGAAGGACATCCTTAGTACCCAAGGTCAAAAAGCAGCTGCGGCTCCCAACAATATATGACTCTAGACAATGAAAACACAGAGAGATGCCTAAAAGCAGCAAGATAGAAAGAACACATTATATACAAAGGTAACCCTATCTGAATATCTGAATTACATCAGATTTACCAAGGGAAACACTGAAATCCAGAAGGGCCTGGAATGGAACACTGCATAGTCTAAAATTTATGGCTTCCAACCCAAACTACTCTACCCAGCAAAAGTATCCCTCATAACAGATGGTGAAAGAAAAACTTCCCATGATAAAAGTTAGCTCTACAACTATATGAACACAAAGCCAAACCTACAGAGAATATTTCATGGAACTCTCCACACAGAAGAGTCAAATAAACTATCTCAAGAGCCTACAAAAAGCAGACAACAATAACCAAACCTAGAGAAGGCTCAAAAAACTATGAAGTCCAAGAAAATACTAAACCCCATAAAGCACCACAGTATGGCAGAGATTATATCAAACCTCAGTTATTACCCCAAACATTAATGGCCTTAATTCACCCATCAAGAGGCACAAGTTAACAGGGTAGATCAGAAAAATGGACCCCTCGATCTGCTGTCTTCAAGAAACCCATCTCACCACTAAAGACAGATACCTCCTCAGGGTGAAAGGGTGAAAAATGATATTCCAAGCTAAAAGAAATAAGAAACAAGCAGGTGTTGCTATATTAAAATCAGATAAAATAGACTTCAAACAAAAAGTAACCAAAAAGACCAAAAGGCTGGGCATGGTGGTGCATGCCTTTAATCCCAGCACTTGGAAGGCAAAGGTAGGAAGATCGCTGTGAGTTCAAGGCCACCCTGAGAATACAGAGTGAATTCCAGTCAGCCTGGGCTAGAGTGAGACCCTACCTCAACAAAAAAAAAAAAAAAAAAAAAAAAAAAAAAAGAAAGAAAGAAAGAAAGAAAGACCAAGAAGGACACTTCTTATTCATCAAGAACACATTGCAATCATCAATCTATATGCACCAAATACAAGTACACCACAATTCATTAAAAAAAAAATTGACAACAAAGCAGAAATAAACACCAACATTATAATAGTTGGGGACTTCAACAATAAACAGATCATCCAAACAGAAAACCAACAGGGAAGTGTGAGAGTTCAACAACATCAAAGATCAACTAGACCTACTGGACATCTACAAAACATTGAACCCAAAATGTAGAGAATACACATTCTTCTCAGCAACCCGTGGAACATTCTCCAAAATATATCACATATTGGGCCATAAGGCCTGCTGACAAATATTCAAGAAAATTGACATAATTTCCTGCATAATACCAGAGCACAATGCTATAAAGTTAGAAATTAACAAAAAGAGATGTGCCAGCAACTCCATCAGCTCTTGGAGACTGAACAAACATGTTTAAACAATAAATGGGTAGTGGATAAATCAAAATGAAATTGTAAACTTTCTAGAATTGAATCATAATGAGAACACATCATACCAAAACTTATGGAACACAATGAAGGCAGTCCTTAGGGGAAAATTCATAACACTAAGTGCCTTCACAACAAAGAGATACCAAATCAATAACCTAACTGTCCATCTAATGCTATTGGAAAAACAAGAAGGATACAACCCCAAAAAGCTCCAGATGGAAAGAAATAATCAAGGACGGAGCAGAAATTACTGAATTGGAAACTAAGAAAACAATTAAGAAAATTGAAGAAACAAAGAGCTATTTCTTCAAAGAAAATAAACAAGATTTATTGACCCCTGGTCAATTTTATCAAATGAAAAAAACAAAGAAAGCTTGAAATTAACAAAATAAGGAATGAAAAGGAGAGATCACAGGAGACATAAGTGAAATTGGAATAATCATCAAGACTTACTTCCAAAAACTCTATTCCACTAAACTGTATAATCTGGAGGAAATAGATAAATTCCTGGACACATACACCCATCAAAACTAAACTCAGAGCAGATTAGTCTCCTAAACAAACCTATCACACCCATCAAGATTGAAAAGATAATCAAAAGCCTCCGCCAAAAGAAGAGTCCAGGACCAGATGGCTTCTCAGCCAAATTCTATCAAACCTTCATAGAAGAATTGCAACCATTTTTTCCTCAAAGTCTTCCACATAATCGAAGAACAGGGAAAGCTCCACAAGTCCTCTTATGAAGCTAGTATCACTCTAATACTAAAACCAGACAGAGATATAACAAGAAAAGAAAACTATAGGCCTATATCCCTGATGAACTTAGATGCAAAGATGCTGAACAAAATCCTCACAAACCAAATTCAACAACATATCAAAAGAGTTATCCACCTTGATCAAGTAGGATTTATACCAGGAATACAGGGTTGGTTCAACATATGAAAACCTATCAACATAATACACCACACAAATAAACTTAATTGCAAAAACCACATGATCATTTCAATAGATGCAGAAAAAAACCTTCAACAAAATACAACATCACTTCATGATCAAAACACTGGAGAGAGCTGGGCATGGTGGCACACACCTTTAATCCCAGCACTTGGGAGACAGAGGTAAGAGGATCATGGTGAGGTCAAGGCCACCCTGAGACTACATAGTGAATTCCAGGTCAGCTTGGGCTAGAATGAAACCCTACCTTGAAAACCCAAAAACAAACATTAGAGAGAACAGGCATGGACAGTTTATATTGCAACATAATAAAGGCTATGTATATATAGCACCTAAAGCTCAAATAATACTTAGTGGGGAAAGACTCAAGGAATTCCCATTGAGATTAGGGACAACACAGGGGTGCCCACTTTCACCTCTGTTCTTCAACCATAGTACTAGAAGTACTAACACAAGCAATAAGAGAGGAGAAAGAAATAAAAGGAATTCAGATTGGAAAGGAAGAAGTTAAGTTAGGCCTATATGCAGATGACATGATCCTATACATAAGTGACTCAAGAGCCTCCATCTCAAACCTCCTAAATGTGACTAATTCCTTCAGAAAAGTAGCAGGATACAAAATCAATACACAAAAATCAGTAGCCTTTCTATATGCAAAGGACAAAGATACAGAGATAGGAAATTACAACATTGTCCTATTTTCAATGGCAGCAATAACAACAAAAAGATACCTTGGAAAAACAGTAAGCAATGATGTGAAAGACCTATATAATGAAAACATAAAAACACTCAAGAAAGAAATTGATGAGGACTTGAGTAGATGGAAAGACCTCCTATGCTCCTGGATGAGCAGAATTAACATTGTGAAAATGGTGATCCTACCAAAAGCAATATACAAATATAATGCAATACATAAAAATTATAGCATCCTTCTTTACAGAGATAGAAAAAATAATCTCAAAATTCATATGGAATGGAGCAGGCCTCCAATATCCAACCATATCCTCAGCAAAAGAAACACCTCTGGAGGCATGACCATACCTGATCTAAAGCTATATTACAAAGCCATAGTAACAAAAACAGCATGGTACTGGCATAAAAACAGGCATATAGACCAGTGGAACAGAATTGAAAAACCAGACTTTACATCAAGTAACTACAGCTACCTGATCTTTGAGAAAAGCCCCTATGGTAGTTTGATTCAGGTGTCACCATAAACTTAGGTGTTCTGAATGCTCAGTTCCCAGCTGATGAAGATTTGGGAATGAATGCCTCCTGGAGCCAGTCATTGAGGGTGGGCTTATGGGTATTATAGCCAGTTTCCCCTTGCTAGTGTTTGGCACACTCTCCTGTTCCTGTTTTCCACTGATGTTGGCAAGGAGGTGATATTGGCCCTGTACTTACGCCATCATTTTCCTCTGCCATCATGGAGCTTCCCCTTGAGTCTATAAGCCAAAATACACCCTTTTCCCCCCCAACAAGCTGCCCTTGTTCAGGTGATTTCTGCCAGCAATATGAACCTAATTGCAACAGTAAAGTTGGTAGCAAGGAGTGACATCATTTGAAAGTAGACACCGGACTGTGTGGCTTTGGCCTTTGGGAACTGATTTTCAAGAGGAATGTGGAAAGATTTGGAACCTTGGCCCAAGAGACACCTTGCAGTGCTGCAAGTACAGCTTGATGTACTATTGTGGTCTGAGTTGAAAGACCTGAATGCATTAAGAACTATGGACTATGAGGCTTGGCTTTTGAGGGTAAGAAAGAGCTTTGCCTGGACTGTGCTAGAAGCAGTTTACATGAGAGACTTGCTATTATGCCTGTGTACTGAGAACTTGTGCAGGGTTGCATTGTGTAGAAACAGACCGATGTGAGCAAAGGGATTTAGCTCAGGACAAATGAAATCTTTGGGTCAAAATTTCTGCCTGTTCAGCTGCAATTGTGTGAGATTGGGCCAGCTGACCTGCACTGGGACAACAGGAAGAATGAAGGGGCCTGAATACTTAAGAAGTGTCCTGTTCTTCAAAGTCTTCTTTATTCCCCCCTGGGTTGACAAATTGATATCCTATCTGGTATTATAGAGTATAAGAAATGCAGGAAAGAGAGGGTCATTAAATTTGCAACATGGCCTTGTGTTTTGGAAATGGCCATGGGCAGTGTTTAGTAGATTTGTTGGATGCCTGCATAGGGACTCAATGGAATTGTGAAGAGGGATTGTGGTTTGCAGTACTGATCCAGTGGAGGTCCCAGGACCATGAAATGGCTGCTAGGGAGAGAAGCTGGTCCCAGATGAAGCTTTCCAGGACTGTGAGTAGCCTAGCTAGAGGGGTAGAATTGGAACTCAGGAAACTTTTTGCTGGTTAGAATTATCAGACTTGGAGATTTGTCACTGACTAGAGTTGGAGCTACAGTTTGTTTGCCCTGGTTGTTTTAAATCTTTTACTGGTTGAATATTTCTTTGCTTTACCCAATGCTATCTTTTGCATTGTGAATATTATTCTGTGCAATTATGTTTTTGTTTTTATTATGGCTAAGTTAAAAGACCTTGGATAATGGGGATGTTTGAATATCACTGGGATTGATAAAAACTATGGGGACTTTTGAAATTGGACTGAATGCATTGTATTTTACATCATGTATGGTTATCAGTTTATGGGGGCCAGGGGCAGATTGTGATGGATTGATTCATGTCCCCCATAAATTTAGGTGTTGTGAATGCTAGGTTCCCAGCTGATGGAGATTTATGAATTAAAGCCTCTTAGAAGCAGTGTAACGTTGGGGGTGAGCTTTTGGGCATTATAGCCAGTTTCCCCTTGCCAGTGTTTGTCAAACTCTCCTGTTCCTGTTGTCCACCTGATGGTGGTCAGGAGGTGATATTCACCCTCTGCTCATGCCATCATTTTCCCTTGCCATCCTGGAGCTTTCCCTTGAGTCTGTAAGCCAAAATAAACCTTTTTTTCCCCTCAAGCTTCTCTTGGTTGAGTGTTTTCTGCCAATACTGAAAACCTGACTGCAACAGCCCCAATAACATAGATTGGAGAAAAGACAGCATCATCCACAAATGAGGCTGGACAAACTGGATAACCATATGCCAAAAAGTGAAACTAGACCCACACATCTTGCCATGCACAAAAATGAAGCCCAAATGGGTTAAAGACCTCAATATAAGACCTGAAACTCTTCTACTACTGGAAGAAAAAAAATAAGAGGAACTCCCCATGGTATAGGAATGGGACAGACTTCCTCAGGAACTTAAACAATCACTCAACCAATGGGATCTCATGAAGCTGAAATGTTTTTGCATGGACAAGCACATCCTAAGCAAAGCCAATAGATTACCCACTGAATGGTAGAGAATTTTTGTTAGTTATACATCTGACAGATGCCTAATATCTGGAATCTACAAAGAACTCAAAAACCTAAACAACAGTGATAGAGTATGTCTTTAATGTCAGCACTCAGGAGGCAGAGGTAGGAGGATTTTCATGAATTCAAAGCTACACTGAAACTATATAGTGATTTCCAGGTCAGCCTGGGCCAGAGTGAGACCCTACCTCAAAAATAAACAAACAAGCAAAATACAAAATGAATAAACAAACAAAAAAAACTAAACAATAAAAAAAAAATCAAACAACCCACCCACAAAATGGGGCAGAGATTTGAATAGGGACTTATCAGAGGAAGAAATACAAATAGCAAACACACTCTTAGGAAACTGTTCATCATCCCTAACCATCAGGGAAATGCAAATTTAAACAAAAATGAGATCCCACCTTATCCTAAGAAGGATAGCAAACATTAAAAACTCAAATGAAAACAAATGTTGGCAAGGATGTGAAGAAATAGGAACACTCATTCACTGTTGGTGGGAATGTAAGCTGGTACAACCACTATGGAAGTCAATATGGAGACTCCTAAAAAGGATGAATATAGAGTTACCAACAGACCCAGTTATTCCCTTACTGGGCATTTACCCTAAAAGGTCCATGCCTCAGTTCAGAGATATTTGCTCAACCATGTTTATAGCTGCTCAATTCATAATACCTAAGAGCTGGAATCAATTCAGGTGCCCATCATAGAACAAATGGATAACCAAGATGTAGTGTATCTATGCAATGGAATTCTACTCAGCAGTAAGAAAAATAACACAATGAAATTTGCAGAAAAAAAATGCTCGAATTGAAACAAATCATACTCAGTGAACTCACACAATCACAGAAAGATAATTGATTGTTTCATGGTCTCAATCATTTGTGGTTCCTAACCTGAATCAGCCTGAGTTGCTGACATGCCTGATAGGCATCTCTATGCCTAGACAAAAGACTTAGCCCAAATTGAACTGGTACCATAGAAACCTACATCCTGGAAGATAGACTAAAATGTTGAACCTTCAACAGGACCTTTGTGTAAGCACCTGAATCAAAGGGCCCTGGAGATGATGAAATGAAGTCTAACCTTAAATTTCTCCTCTTTCTTTCTTTTTTCCTTCCTTCCTCCTTTTTATTCTTTCTTTCTCTCTCTTTCTTTCCTCCTTTCTTTCTTTAGTTCTTTCTTTCTTTCTTTCTTTCTTTCTTTCTTTCTTTCTTTCTTTCTTTTTCTTTCCCTCTTCTTTTCCCTTGGTGCTGGCCTGTAAATCCCAGTACCAGGATGCAGTTAACACCCACAATGAGCTGGTGATCAGAGACCTACAAGGTCTCCCAAAACAGACAGACTTCTATCAGGGCACTTGATTACCTACCAGAGGTCAATGGTAAGACCCTACTGGTGAAGAATCCATATGCTGCTGTCAGCACGGAACATGGAGAGACCTGGCTGGAATCTGGAAGAGAGCCAGTCCCCAGAGGGTTAATCCATCTAGTGCTGGAAGGTGAGGCATGAGCTACTGGGAGAAAGTGGTCAACATCTTACTGAGCAACTCAAGATCTAAGCTACTCAGAAGCAAAAAACCTGATGTGATGGTCATACAAGGGCAATAATGGCACACAGCCATGGTGGGTAACCAACTGCTCCTGGATTGGCTAACAGCTCTGCTTAGTGGAAAGGAACCCATATCTGTAACTTAGAAATAAGTCAGAATCATATCCAGATAGTAATTTTGCTTTCTAATATTAAGCTCCCACTAATCTTGGGCTATAAGAGGGTCTACACCCATTAAATTCCCTCTAATTTAATAATGGTTATCCCATTTAACCTGTGCTGACTTCACTCTCTTTTGGAGAATCTGCTTCTCTTTTTCAGATGGGAGTGGAACCTGAGGAGATAAACAACCCATTACACTTCACCCCAGCCCTAGCTGAAGCCACAGAGAAATTGGGGTAATAAGGAAGAGTGCTGCTTTCTCAGTGAACCTGATATCATCACAAGGGTGAAGGAGAGAAACACTGAGGACACTAAAAACCTACCAAACCAGATCCAGAGGCTCCTAAGGGCCCATCACAGAAGTAGACTTAAAACACACCTAACATGGCTCAGGGAATTTTGCGAAAAGGGGGTGGAAAGAATGTTAGAGCCACAACTTGGGACATTATGCACAGAGACATTGCCTCTCCCCCCATAACAGACTGCTGCTCCTACAATGTATGATCTATAATCCCCATGCGGATAATCTGCATCCCCCCAAAAGGTGGGCCCCCTTGGAAAAGGGGCAGGTATGAGGGAAAGGATGGTACCAACATTTGTTGTTTACATATTAAGTATGCCAAGAGGTAATAAAAATAAATTTTAAAAAGTTTATTAAGGCAGTGGTCAAGAAGTACCCATGACATTTCAATAAAATAAGTTGATGCTCTTAGATGTTAAAATAGGCCACATGTTTTATGATGAAGAGAGTCAACAAATTATTGATTGATTTGAAATTTAAATCAAATGTAAAAATAAAACAAATAAAAATAAAAAATGAAAAGAATAGGGAATTATAATAAATAAGAATATATAGGATTGGAGAGATTGCTTTGTGGTTAGGGTGCTTACTTGCAAAGCCAAAGGACCCAGATTCCATTCCCCAGGACACATATAAGCCAGATCCACATAGGCCAAATCCACAAGGTGACACATGTTTCTGGAATTCATTTGCAGTGGCTGGAGGCCCTGGTGCCCCCATTCTGTCTCTATCTGCCTCTTCTCCCCCCCATCTCTCTCTTAAATAAATAAATGAAAATTTAAAAAGAATATATATATATATTCTTTTTTATGAGAGAGAGAGAGAGAGATAATTAGAGTGCCAGGGTCTCTGGACACTGCAATCAAACTTCAGATGTGTGCACCACCTTATGCACATGCATAAACTTGTGTGCATGCATGACCTTGTGTGCCTGGTTTATGTGGGTTCTAGGGAGTCAAACTTCGGTCCTTAGGCTTTGTAGACAAGTGCCTTAACTGCTAAGCTATCTCTCCAGCCATGTATGTATATATGTATATATATACATGTATATGTGTATATACATATATATGTATGTATGTATATTCCTAAGACTTGAATTTACATGCTTAAAAAAAAACAAAAAAGCTAAAGAAACTCAAGGTAGTGGTTACATAAGTATACCATTATGATTCTGCTTTCCCAAGTGGCCAGCTAATGGGGAAGAGGGAGGAGGGATCTGAGTGCCACCATGTTTTTGGTCTGGGCTGCACCTACCTAACCTTACAAGATCAAAAATAAACTGCCTCACTTTCACTGATTAGAGTCTCTCAGTGTCTTCATTAAGAGAGGTAGTTATTTCTAACAGAGGTACAAAAGTAGGGCAATATGTTACATGCTTTATCCCATGTGGAAAATTTACATGTATGTGTGTGTGTGAGAGAGAGAGAGAGCAGAAGGGGAGTTGTTGGGGAGAAGGAAACCAGCAAAGGGTGGAGGAAGACTGAGAGCAAAGTCCAATAACATGTATACCAATTTCATAATGAAACCCCTTATTTTATATGCTAACTCAAAATATTAAGAAGTTTCCAGTTAAGAACAATAGTGGGGGCTGGAGAGATAGCTCAGTAGTTAAAGGCACTTGCTTGCAAAGCTGACAGCTGAGGTTCAATATGCCAGTACCCATGTAAAGCCAGATGCACAAAGTGGTGCATGCATCAGGAGATCATTTAAAGTGGCAGAATGCCTTTGCACACCTATATTAACTCTCTCTCTCTACCTCTTTTTTCTGTTTAAGAATAATAACACTTCTGACCTGGAGAGATGGCTTAGTGCTTAAGTGCTTGACTGTGAAGCCCAAGGGCCCTGGTTTGAGGCTCGATTCCCCAGAACCCACGTAAGCCAGATGCACAAGGTGGCACATGCATCTGGAGTTCATCTGCTGCAGTTGGAGGTCCTGGTACTCCCATTCTCTCTCTCTATATCTATCTATCTATCTATCTATCTATCTATCTATCTATCTATCTATCTGCCTCTTTTTCTGTCTGTCACTCTCAAATAAATAAATAAAAATAAACAAAAAGAGAAAAATAAGACTACCTAGAGGACTTGATAAGTTCTTAGATATTCTGCTTGGGTTAGAGACATAAGATCTCACAAAAATCTCAATGTCAGGCTGAGACTTTCCATAAGAGTTTGGAGTTTATGCTGTAAGGAATGGGGAGTCATAGATCGTTTTGGAGCAATGTATGATAAGATCAGAGATCAGAGTTGTGCCTCTGAAAGATCCACCTGGAAGAAATGAAGTGAGTTCTGTGGTGGTATTTTTCAAGTGCTAAACTTCAGAGTATAGGCAGAAGTAGAGGTTTAATAATAGAGGGAAATTTGAAACATCTGCTGAAAGACAGACAAGAAAATGAGAAAAAAAAAATGAAGCACCATGTAACTTCTGATCAGTATTGACAAATAGTCAAGAATTTAGCAAAAGGGGGTGAGATGAAGGGACACAGGCATATAGCCAAGCAAGGAGACTTAGAGCACTGGAGATGCCTAACAGAGATGCACAGCAGCCTTCATGGGAGAGGGTAATGTGAATAGAGAGGACAGAATATATACAAGAGACTTTTTACAGATGGAGACACAATAGGACTTGAAAGCCAAAGCAAGTACTGCCATCCCTGCAGAGCATGCTTCCCATATTATTGATCAAGTGCTACTGAGCGTTACTCAGACACTCAAGAGTTCAAGTCAACACTAAGACATCTGACTCCAACTAAAACTAAGCCAGCTGTTTATGTCTTAGAAGAAGAAAATTAGACACCAAAAAGGGAAGTTAACCTTTCCCTTACAGAAGCCATAAACAGCATCCAAATGTGGAAGAGAATGAAACCTTTGCCCATGTGTTTAAAAGAAACATGATATCATTGGCTGGCCAAGACAAGACCCAACTGGGAAGCAGGCCCTAGTATTAAAATTCTAACACACTGGCCTCTTAGAAAATTAAAAATAGACACAGTGGGATAGACAGACTATGTAAATAGATGAGGCAGGGAGAGAAATGATCTATTGAGCCATAGATGAGAAGGCAGCTGGAATGGAGATGACCTAAATGGAAACAGACACCAGAGGAAAGGTTATTGGCCCCCAAAGAGAGATAACTCAGAAGAGATCCAAAATTGCTCCTGAGGATAGAAGTAGGAAAACAAGAATATGATCAGACAGGGAATATCATTTTCTCTAAGTGAGGCTGTAAGAAGCCAAGCTTACCCTAGAAGCCCCCCCTAAATTGCTGCTGCTTGTGCCCCCTGTCTTAATTCTCAGCACTGCCAAGGAAACTCTGAGATATCTGGGACAAGGGACATAAATTCCATGAAAACATCAGAGTCTTCATCTATATGGTAAGGATAGGCATTTCTACTTCATGGAACTGAAAATGAAGTCAGACAAGAAATGTGGGGAACCAGAGAGTATGATGCATTTGACTTTGGTTTTCATTGATTTATACCAATTGGAATGAGAATGGGTCCCATTTGAATGTGGTAACCTTTTTCATTTTCAACATTGCAGCTGCCAAATCACCTTAGGAAAAAGCTCTTTTCTAGGTAAGGAACCCTGGTGGGGGCCTTTATGTCACTCAAATGTGGTACCAAAAGGACTTGAATCAGCTCTCACTGTACTGTTGGCTGAGGCATATTGCTATTGCTGCCACATACTATTAGGAGGGCATGATTTCTTTAGAGTAAAAACCATTATATTCACATCTCCAGTAATATCTAGAATAATAGGCACAAAACAGATGCTAAGCAATGCTCAGTAAAGGAGTAAATGAGCATCTAATTGGCTGCAACAGCAAATGACATTGAGTGAGGAATTGGCATCTAGCACAGTGCCTAATATGGGCAGATACTCACCGATTACTCCTGAAATAAATGAATGAGCTGAGAATGGCATAAGGCAGGACCACACATATTTCTCATGAAAGTATTTTTGTATCTTTTTGGCATTGTTAAAAAAGACATAACTCTCTGCAAGCCAAAGTTAGATAGGATGGATAGATGATAGATAACAATGATGCTAGATGAGAGGTAGATAGATATGGATAGATTAGGTAGACAATAGATTGATAGGAACATAACCCCTAATGTGATGGTCTTAGATGGTCAAATATTTGAAAGATGATTATATCATGAGGTTTGGGTCCTCATGAATGGGATTATTGTCATATATGTGCATATAATATAAAAATATATGTAGACAACACATATATATCTATATTAATATATGTAAATCTCCACATTTATGGATGTATACAAATATACAGATATAAATCTATTATGTCTAAACAATATCTGAGCACAACATGTACACATCAATACACACATATCAGCTTACATATAGCCATTGTCTCCCAGACACAAGTGTGAGCAGCTTCTTATTGCCACTTTAGTTGAAATAATAAAGTCCAAGACAACCAAACAATACATGAAAAGAATTACTCTTTGTGTTTGCAACAGACTAATAATAAGTGCCACACAAGTAATACTATCTTGTGAAATTTGCAACCATTTGGCAAAGGATATAAAATAATTGTTCCTATTTTATAATGAACCTGACACTCACAAGAGTAATTTGCCTAGATTCATAGCACCAAAGCCCTCAGCTACATTCAGTGAAATATCTTTGCTTGAAATTTAGAATATGATTTTACAAACTTCACAGAGAGACGCCTTAAGGCATGTATTTCTTTGACTCCATAGTTTGCTTTCTTGGATGCCCCCAGTCTCTGATCATCTGGTGTATAGCAGTCCTAACAACTTAGGATGTATGGGGACTAGAAGATTTCAGACAGACTGTGGAGGGGCTGGCTTGAAGCTATTCAAAGGGGAAGCTACAGGTGGGATACTGTTTCACCCATCAGTCATGCAAACAAGCCAATCTGGCCACAGATCACAAACTCTCACCAGTCAGTTTCCTTAATGACTTGTTAAATTTCCTCTGCAAGTTCCCAGAAAGTCACATTCTGTGGAAAGCTCTGCAGCTCTAGCCACAGTTCAAACCAACAGCACCTGGATTCTTGGCCTGAAGCCAAGTCTTAGTCCTCAACATTGTATAAGAAGGTCTGTATGGCTCTAAAGTACCTGAACCATTCAAGGTAGTGTTAGGACCCTAGCCCATTGTAGACTGGCTGGCCATTACCCATGCTGAGAGCCTTGGAGGTGCTTCCAATGCCTGGAGTCTAGTATTTCCTTTTCAAACTTAAAAAGAAACCTTTGTTCAAATGAAACCTTAAACAGTAGAAAAGACAGTACAGCACTGTTCATGTTGAAGCAGGACTGGAGGCCCAGGTCTACTTCAGTCTCTTCTCCAACAATGCTCCTGAAGTTGATTCCAAGAATCCCTGGAGATCTTCAGAGCATCATTAAAGTTCTCTGATCTGGATCAACCCAGCCCAGCCCAGCCCAGCCCATTTACTTTAGTGATAAGAAACAGAAATAGAGGGCTAGGTAGATGGCTCAGCAGTTAATGTGCTTGTTTGCATGCTCTCTCTAACCTTGATCATCACCAGCACTCATATAAAGCAGATATAAAGTGTCATATGAATTTGTGATAGTCTGGTGTTCATTTGCATTTGCAAGAGACCTTATCTCAGAAAGAATAGAAGAGCAAAGACACCTTGAGGTTGTCCTCTGACCTCCACACATGCACCATACCAAGTACACTACCATACCTACAGACACACATATATAAATAAATTTTAAAATATTTTATTTTATTTATTTATGAGAGAGAGAGAGAGAGAGAGAGAGAGAGAGAGGCAGATATATAGAGAGAATGGGTGCACCAAAGCCTCCAGCCACTGCATAGGAACTCCAGTGCCACCTTGTGCATATGGCTTACATGGGTTCTGGAAAATCAAGCCTGAGTTCTTTGGCTTTGCACACAAATGCAATAACTACTAAGCAATCTCTCTAGCCCATAAATAAACTTTAAAGACATTATTAACATATTTCTTTGTGGTTGTTTATTTTTATTTATTTGAGAATGACAGACAGACACAGAGCAAAAGAGGCAGATAGATAGAGAATGCTCATACCAGGGCCTCCAGCCACTACAAATGAACCCTAGATGCATGCACCACCTTGTGAACCTGGCTTATGTGGGTCCTGGGGAATTGAGCCTCAAACCAAGGTCCTTAGGCTGCACAGGCAAATGCTAAGCTGCTAAACCATCTCTCCAGCCCAATGTATTACTTATAAAAAAAAAAAAAAAGGGTGAGCACATGGAGTGAGTAGGCCAGATCTCTGGTTTGTGCCCCACCTACCAGCTCCCTCATCCCAGTACCACTGCTGCTGGCTTGGGGAAGCCTGGATCCCACTTGTGTACTGTCAAAGCAGGCCTTTTGCTCTGGCTTCCTGATTGAGCAGACCCTGGATCCCCAACTCCCTGTTCCCCTGATCCAGATACAAATTAAATGCACAAAAATTGGTAGCTTTTCTATATGCAAAGGACAAATATACAGAGAAAGAAATTAGTGAGGCTTTCCCATTTCCAATAGCAATAAAAAAAAAAAATACCGTGGAATAACACTAACCAAGTATGTTAAAGACGTATATAATGAAAACATAAAAACACTCAAGAAAGAAATAGAGGAGGACTTGAGAAGATGGCAAGACCTCCCAAGCTCCTGGATGGATAGAACTAATATTGTGAAAATGGCAATTCTATCAAAGCAATATACAGATTTAACACAATACCAATAAAAATACCATCATCATTCTTCACAGAGATTAAAAAAATGATCTCAAAATTCATACAGAATGGAAGAAGGCCTCAGACATCCAAACATATCCCAAACAACAACAGCAAAAAAAACTTCCAGTGGTATCACCGTCCCTGATCTAAAGCTATATTACAAAGCCCATAGTGATAAAAACAGCATGGTACTGGAATGAAAACAGAAACATACACCAATGGAGAAGAATGACCCAGAACTTAACTCAAGTATCTACAGCAGCTTGATCTTTGACAAAGTTGTCAATAATGTAGTCTGGAGAAAAGACAGCATCTTCAACAAATGATGTTGGACAAATTGGATGACCATATGTAGAAAAATGAAATTAGACCCACTCATCTCACCATACACAAAAATCAAGTCCAAATATATTAAAGACCTCAATATAAAACCTTTAACTCTTCAACTAACAGAAGAAAAAATAGGAGGCACTTTCCATGATATAGGACCCAGAAAAGCCTTCCTACACAAAACCCAAGTAGCCAATGGGATCTCATGAAGTTAAAAGCTTTTGCACAAACATACCATAAGCAAGGCCAATAGGTTACCAACAGAATGGGAGAAAATCTTTGCCAGCTATACCATTGACAGAAACCTAATATCTAGAATCGACAAGAACTCAAAATACTAAACAGTTAAAAATATCAAACAACCCACTCCAAAAATAGTGCAGAGAACTAAATAGGGAGTTCTCAGAGGAAGAATTACAAATGGCCAACACACACCTAAGAAAATGTTTAACATCCCTAACCATGAGGGAAATGCAAATTAAAACAACTATGAGATTCCACCTTACCCCAGTAAGGATTTTAAGCATTAAAAAATCAAATGAAAACAAATACTGGCGAGGCTGTGGAGAAATAGGAACCCCAACTCACTGTTGGTGGGAATATAAACTGGCACAATACAGAGACTACTGAAAAGGATGAATATAGAGTTACCAACAGACACTGTTATTCATTTACCCTAAAAGCTCCACATCTCAGTTCAGAGATGTTAGCTCAACCATGTTTATAGCTGCTCAATTAATAATAGCTAAAAACTGGAATCAACCCAGGTGCCCATTATTTGAAGAAGGGACAACCAAGATGATGGAATTATACTCAGCAGTAAGAAAAAAATGACACATTGAAATTTGTAGAAAAAAAATGGTCAAACGTGGAACAGATAAGTGAACTCACACAATTACAGAAAGACAACTGTTGCATGATCTCACTCATCTGCAACTCCTAATCTGGATCAGCCCAAGTTGCTGACAAAAGTGAATAGCATCTTGAGGCTTGGACAATAGGGAGGGTAGGGCTTGGGGGAAGGGAAAGGGTGTGGCGGGGACACAAACTGAACCCAAATTGAACTGGTATGATAGAATCCTATATCCTGAAGTCAGACTAAAATGTGGAACCTTCAAGAGGACCTTAGAGGAAGCACCTGAATCGAAGGGCCCTGGAGAGGGTGAGACAAAACCTAACCTCAAATTTCTCCTGTTTCTCTTTCTTCTCTGTCTTTTTCTTTTTGCTTTTCCCTTTGTGCTGGCCTGTAATTCTCTGTACCAGGATATGGTTTACATCTACAATGAGCTGTTTATCAGAGAGACCTACTAGATCTCCCAAAATAAACATGATAGACTTTTTTTTTCTTTTTAAAAAATATTTTATTTATTTATTTAGTTGACAGAGAAAGAGGGAGAGAGAGAGAGAGAGAGAGAGAGAGAGAAGAGAGAGACAGAGAGAATGGGTGTGCCAGGGCCTCCAGCCACTACAAATGAATTCCAGACACATGCGCCCCCTTGTGCATCTGGCTAACATGGGTCCTGGGGAATCGAACCTGGGTCCTTTGGCTTTGTAGGCAAATGCCTTAACTGCTAAGCCATCCCTCCATCCCAAGATAGACTTCTTTCAGAGTATTTGATTACCCGCCAGAGGTTAATGGTAAGACACTACTGCTGAAGTCACCAAACATTGTTGGCACAGACCATGGAGGGACCTGGTTGGAATCCAGAGGAGAGACAGTGCCCAGAGAAATAGCCCATTTAGTGCTGGAAGGCACTACATGAGCTACCAGGGGAAAGTGGCCAAAATCATTCATGCAACTGAAAGCCTAAGTGACTAGGAGCACACAACCTGATGTGATTCTCAAACAAGTACAATAGTGACACACAACCATGGTAGGTAACCAGCTACTCTTGGATTTGTTCAGTGAAAAGAACCCATATCTGGAACTGGGAAACAAGCCAGAATCATATCCAGATAATGATTCTGCTTTCCATTGCCAAGCTTCCATTATTCTTAGAATATAATTATCTCTAAATTAATAATAGTTATCCCATTTAACCAGTGCTGACTTCATTCACCATTGGAGAATCTGCTTCTCATTTTAAGACAGGAGGTGGACCTGTGGAGATAAACAACCCAGTGCACTCCATCCCAGCCCCAGCTGAAACTACAGAGGAATTGAGGAAATGCACAAGAGTGCTTTCTTACTGAATCTCATATCAGCACAAGGGTGATGGAGATAGATACTGAGTATGCACAACACATATCAAGCCAAAGATCTAGAGGCTCCTAAGTGCCCATCACTGAGTAGACTTAAAATGCTCCCATCATGGCTCAGGGAATTTTGTGGAAGAGGGGCAGAAGGATTGTTATAGCCACAAGTTTGGACATTTTGCACAGAGACATTGCCTCCCATAATGCATGACCCACAATCCCCATGGGGTTGACCTTCATCCCCAATGAGAAAGGCCTCTTCAGAATAGGGGCAGGAAGGAGGGAAAGGATGGTACCAACATGTGTTGTTTATATACAAAATATACCCATAGCTAATATAAAAGTAAATTTAAAAAAACAGAAAGAACAGCAGAAATTGAACCCCAAAATGAAAACAAAATAAGCTATGTACCCTGATCAAGCACACAAAAGACCACACAGACAGGACCAAAGAAGAAACTCTCCAAGGCATATCATATTTAAAACTCTTACAATGAAAACAGAGTGCTAAAAGCAGCAAGAGAGAAACAACCCATTGTGTATGAAGGTAATCACATCAGAATTAGCTGATTTCTCAAGGGAAACCCTGAAGGCCAGAAGAGAATGGAACACTTCAAAGTATTAAAAAAAAAAAAAAAAAACTATGGATACCAAGCCAAACTACTATACCCAGCGAAAGTATCCCTCATAATAGATGGTGAAAGGAAATTTTTTGATTAAAAAGTAAGCTCTATGATAATATTATCACAAAGCCAAATTCACAGAGAATACTTCAGGGAACATTCCACACATAAGAGTCAAACAACCAATCTCAACAGTCAACAAGAAGAAGATCACAATAACCAGAACTAGAGCAGGCTCAAAAATGTACAAAGCCCAAGATAGCACCAAACCCCATAAAGCACCCCATCATGGCAGGAATTGAATCAAGCCTCACAATTATAACCTTAAATATTAATGGGCTTTAATCATCCATCAAATGACACAAGTTAACAGGGTGTATCAGAAAAATGGGCCCTTCTCTATGCTGTCTTCAAGAAACTCACCTCATCACTAAAGACAGGCACCTTCTCAGGGTGAAAAGATAGAAAATGACATTCCAAGCAAATGGAAATAAGAAACAAGTAGGTATTGGTATGTTAGTGTCATATAAAATAAACTTCAAACCAAAAGAAATCAGAAAGGACAAAGAAGGCCATTGCTTACTCATCAAGGGAATGATCCAACATAAGGACATCACAATCATAAATCTATATGCACCAAACACAGGTGTATCACAGTTTATAAAACAAAAGCTACTTGATAACAAAACAGAAATAAATTCCAGCATCATCAGAGTTGGGGACTTCAGTACTCCACTATCATCAATAGCAAAACATCCAAACAGAAAAATCAACCAGGAAACAATAGAGCTCAACAACATCACACATCAACAAGATCTAATGGACATGTATAGAACACTCCAGCCCAGTTCTACAGAATATACGTTCTCCTCAGCAGCTCACAGAAACGTCTCCAAAATAGATCATATGTTAAGCCATAAAGCATGCCTCCAAAAAATCAGGAAAATTGAAGTAACTTACTGCATCATATCAGATCACAATGCTTTAAAGTTATAAATTAATAAGAAACACATCAGGAATTTTACTAGATCCTAGAGACTGAAAAAAACACCTAAGAAATGTGTGGGTTGTGGAAAAAAAAACAAAAAAGAAATTGTAAAATTTCTAGAATCAAATGAGAATGAAAACACAGCTTATCAAAACTTATGGGAACCAATGAAGGCAGTCCTGTGGGGAAAATTCATAGCACTAAATGCCTTCATAACAAAGACAGAGATCCCAAATTAATAAACTAAACATCCACCTAAAGGCATTGGAAAAGTAAAAAGAATCCAACCCTAGGAACTCCAGATGGAAAGAAATAATCAAGATCAGAACAGAAATTAATGAATCAGAAACTAAGAAAACTGATGAAATGAAGAGCTGGCTCTTTGAAACAATAAACAAGATTGATAAATCCTTGGCCAACATGATCAAATGGAAGAAAAGTCTCAAATTAACAAAATCAGAAATGGAAAGGGAGAGCTCCCAGTAGACATCAATGAATTTGGAAGAATCATCAGGACATACTTTCAAAACATCTACTCCATAAAATTGTATAATCCGGAAGAAATGGATAAATTTCTAGACACATGCCACCTACCCAAACTAAACTCATAGAAGATTAATCTCCTATGCAAACCTATCATATCCATCAAGATTAAAAAGGAAATCAAAGACCTGCCCAAAAAGAAAATTCCAGGACCAGATGAATTCTTGGCCAAATTCTCAAAGCTTCATTGAAGAACTGAAATCCAATTTTCACAAACTGTTTCACATAATCAGAGAACAAGGAATGCTCCCCAACTTCTTTTCTGAAGGTAGCATCATACTAATACCAAAACCAGATAGATACAAGAAAACTATAGGCCTATATCCCTGATGAGCTTAGATGCAAAGATCCTGAACAAAATCCTTGGAAACCAAATTCAACAACACATCAAAAGCATTATCCACCTTGATCAAGCAGGATTTCTCCCAGGGATGCTGGATGGTTCAATATATGGAAATCGGTCCATGTAATGTACCACAGAAATAAACATAATCACAAGAAAAACATGATCATTTCAACAGATGCAGAGAAGGCCTTTGACAAAATACAACATCACCTCATGATCAAAATGCTGGAGAGAATAGGCATACCAGTTAATATCTAAACATTATAAAGGCTATATATAAATCACCTAAAGCCCAAATAATACTTAATGTGGAAAGACTCAAGGAGTTCCCATTGACATTGAGAATAAAACAGGGGTACCTACTCTCTCCACAGCTATTCAACATAGTTCTAGGAGTCCTAGCCCAAGCAATGAGAAAAGAGAATGAAATAAAGATATAAACTGGAAAAGAAGAACTCAAATTAGCCATATTGCAGATGACATAATCCTATACAGTACTGACCCAAAAGTCTCTACCTCAAAACTTTTAAAGGTGATTAATTCCTTGAGCAATGTGGCAGGATACAAAATCAACATAAAAATCAGTAGCCTATGTATATGTAATGGACACATATACAGAAACAGAAATCAACAAGGGTATACTATTTTTAAGAGCCACAAATCACAGAAAGATAGTCACTGCATAGTCTCACTCATCTGTGGTTCCTAACCTGAATCAGTTGGAGATGCTGACATACCTGGCAGATCCAGACAATAGGGATGGAAGGGTTTGGGGGTGGGGAAGGGAAGGGTAGGAGAAAACCCACAAAACTAAACCCAAAATTAACTGGTACCATAGAAATCTTTATCTTGAAGATAGACAAAAAAATTGAACCCTCAACAGGAGCATGAAGGGAGTAACTAAAAAGAAGGGCCTGGAGAGGGTGGGATAAAGCCTAACCTTAATTTTTTTTGTCTCTTACCTGAAACTCCCACTACCAGTAAGCAAAGAATTATTGATAAGAGAGCTACAAGTTTCCCCAAGCAACACAGGATTCTCTCAAAACACTTGATTACCTGCCTGAGGTAAAACCCTATTGCTGAAGACACCATCTGCTGCCAACACAGAACCCAAAGAGACCTGGCTAGAATCCAGAAAAGTAACCTGTGCTTGGATTCTCCTGAATGCTAGAAACAATTTTCTGTTTTTTTAAAATAAGCTGTTAGTTCACAGTGTATTGTTATAGCAGTACAAATGAAATAAAACATGAAAACTCTCAGCTAGGATGTGGATATGGACAGAACTCATAGTTCCCTATATTTAACACATATTCAAGGTGCCACAAGACAATATTTATGGTTTTAGAAGTAAAAAACTTCTCTTAATCATGGATAATTATGTTTTCCAATTTTCAGTTGTGATTTTATCCTCTTCCCAAAAGTCTGTCATTGACAGTCAAAGGAGATACCATTGTTCGCTATAAGCACCAATGAGGAACTAAGAGAAAGAATGGTAGATTTTCATTTATAGCACCCTCAAAAGTAACATTCAAGCCCTCTTCGCACAAAATAAAAAAAAGGAAAGTAGATATGTGAGATTTTCTTTGTCTAGAATGTTGTCTATATTTATTTGTCCCCCTCCATGGGTCTTCTGGGTCCTTTCATACTGTCTTCATTCTAGGGTCCTTCCTAAAGCCATCGGAGAGGCACATCCCAGCTGTAGCTGCCTGTCTTTCTCCCACTTCTGTACTGATTCTTACTGAAGTGCATTAGGGTTCAATGCATCCATGAAGTACCTTAATGAGCAAATTTTTCACAAACAACTGAATGAGTTTCTTCACTTTCCACATTTCACAACTATGCTGCCCACTTTCTCATAGAAATTCTAGAATCTTATTAATCTTAAGTTAGAGTTCAGTTCTGCTAAATCCTAGCTGTGTGGCCTTAGCTAAGCCACTTAAATTCCCCAAACTTTCTCATTTACAACCTGAAGTAGCATAGGAAGACCATGAATGGTGTGTACACTATCTGATTTATGGGTGGTTCTGGCAAATAGCAGTTAAATTTTTTTCTGCTAAATGATAAGCTCTTATTCACAAGTATGTAATCAATAACAGTGAACCTTTGTACTACTGATGACTTGCTTGACAGTTTTTGTCCAGTTGAATAAGCAAAGGAACTAATGAACACATGCATATATTATCAAGGACTTTAGCATTCTTCAGACATAACCTGCTATCCAATTAGAATGAATTTTTGAGGACACTCCTGAAGACTGGCCTTTTGGTGTGCAGTAGAGGATGCTCACTCACTAGTTACAGGCTTGGTTGAATAGAACATGACCATCTTTCATCATCTGCCCATCTTTCTTTACTCTGATTCACCTAGCATGGGCCACATAATAGATGCTCATTTATTTCAGCGTTTTCATGAATATTTCTTGTGGACCTGGTTTACTGAACTAAGTGAACTCTTATGTAATGCAGTCCTATGAGAAACACATCTACTGCCATCTCTGTCAGAAATAGCTCCAATTGCCAATTGCTCATGAAAACCTCTTTTTTTCTTAGTTATGTGTATAGTGTGTATACAGCCACGATGGTACCATCATTAGCCTTCTCCCCGTCACCCCCCATGAGGATTGTGGGTCTTGCATTGTGGGAGGGGCCATCAGTTGTGGAGGAGAGGCAATGTCTCTGTGTATAATGATCCAATTTATGGCTCTAACAATCTTTTTGCCCCCTCTTCTGTAGTGAGGTCTCTGGATATCTGATTTAGTAGGAGTAAAGTGTTGTCTGTGTCTATCTCCTTTACCCTTGTGCTGATATCAGGTTCACTGAGAAAGCAGCTCTTACTCATTTCCCCACTAACTCTATAGTTTCAGCTAGTGCCCTGGTGGGGTGCAATGAGCTGATTCACTCCTCAGGTTCTGCATCCATCTGAAAAAGAGAAGCAAATTCTCCAATGGAGAGTGAGGTCAGTGCAAGATACATGAATACCCACTATTATTTTAGAGAGAATTTAATAGTTGTAGGCCCTCTTTTAGCCCACTATTGGTGGGAGCTTGATATTGGAGAGTGGGCTTATTTTTGGATGTGGTTATGAATTGTTTCCCCATTCCAGTTATGGGTTCTGTTCCACTGAGTGGATCTGTTAGCCAAATCAGGAATAGCTGGTAACCTACCATGGCTGTGTGCCACTATTGCACTTGTGTGAGCATCAGTTTGATTACTGCTGAGTATCTTAGACCACAAGTTGCTTAGACCGATGTTGGTCATTTTCCCCTCAGTGGCTCATGTAACACCTTATGGCACTAGACAAGCTGTCTGGGGATTGACTCTCTTCAAGTTTCCAGCCAGGTGACTCCATGTTCTATCCCAACAGCATATTGTGTCTTTAGCAGTAGGGTCTTACCATTAACTTTTGGTGGGTCATCAAGTACTCTGACAGAATTCTGTCTTCTTTTGGGAAATTTTGTAGGTCTTTCTGATCAGCAGCTCATTGTGGATGTTACCCACATGCTGGTACTGGGAGTTACAAGTCTCTGCCAAGGGAAAAGAAGGAAGAAAAATATAGGTAATATAAAAGAGAAAGAGAGAGAGAGGAAAACAAAAAATATAGGTAATATAAAAGAGAAAGAGAGAGAGAGGAAAACACAAGAAGATTGAGGGTTGTCTTTATTATACCCTCTCCAGTCCCCTGTGATTCAGGTATTCTCTCTAAGCACCTGATGAAGGTTTGACATTTTAGCATGTCTTTCAGGATGTAGGATTTTATGGTACCATTTCCATTTGGGTCCAGTTTTTTGTTACCCCCCACCCTTACCCTCTTGCCCCACTATCCCTATTGTCCAGTCCTCAAGATATTAATAAATTACCACAAAATGGGAGAAAAAATTTGCCAGATATACATCAGACAGAAGCCTAATTTCTAGAATCTACAAAGAACTCAAAAACCTAAACAATAAAAACCCAAACAACCCACTTACAAAATGGGGCAGAGAACTGCATAGGGAGTTCTCTGAGGAAGAAATACATATGGCACAAGGGGGCGCATACATCTGGAGTTCGTTTGCAGTGGCTGGAGGCCCTGGTGTGCCCATTCTTTCTCTCTCTCCTCTACCTTTCCCTCTTTCTCTGTCAAATAAATAAATAAAATATGTAAAAAAAAATCTAATGACAACAAATGCTTGTGAGGTTGTAGAGAAATAGGAACCCTCATTCACTTTTGGTGGGAATGTAAGCTGGTACAACCACTATGGAAAGCAATATGGAGACTCCTAAAAAGGATGACTATAAAGGTACCAACAGATCCAGTTATTCCCTTGCTGGGCATTTACCCTAAAAGCTCCAAACCTCAGCTCAGAGATATTTGCTCAACCATGTTTATAGCAGCTCAATTCATAATAGTTAAGAGCTGGAATCAACCCAGATGCCCATCACTAGACGAATGCATAACTAAGGTGTGGTATATCTACATAATGGAATTTGACACAGCTGTAAGGAAAAATGACAAAATGAAATGTGATAAAAATGGTCAAATTTGGAACAGATCATTCTCAGTGAACTTAGCCATTCACAGAAAGATAATTGTTGCATGGTCTCCCTCATTTGTGGCTCCTTATCTGAATCTGCCTGTGATACTGACATACCTAATAAACAAAAAAACCTCTTGAGATTATCGTTGCCCACTTGAAATCTCAGGTTCCCTCCGTGTAAGCTATATGCAATGATGTGTGAGGTCACTTGGCTTTGGAGGAAGGTAGAATATGTAGAGGGTAGAAGATAGGGATGGGCAGCTCCATCTATGCAGCTATGGCAAGGTCATCCTCCATAATAGGAGACTTTCTAATGCTTTGCCTACTGTGGAGTCGCCATGGTACAGTAAGCAACCCCTCACCCATGTTTGGTAAGAAAGTACATTAAACTCATTGGTTCTAAATCAGCCTTTTGTTTTTGGGGGGTGCCTTACCTAGGGGAGCACTGTTTGTTAGCTTCTCCCTAGAAAAGAGTTCCCAAAGCAACTCCTGTTTAAGACTGAATACACATAGACAGCCCTGTTCTTGTGGGACTTCCATTTTAGCAAAAGACCTCTGTCTTAAGTAAGCAAATACTGAACAATTTAATGGCAATTATCACTGGAACATTAAATTACAAACACAGGGGGAGAATCTTGTGGAATATAGTGGATCAGAGAAGACCTGACTTAGGAAGTACTCAGAGGAAAGGAGGGAATAAGAGAGGGAGGATTGAAGGGAGATTTTAATATCCTGGAAAGTCACCCCCTAATCCTTCCTGGAAAATCCCATTCACGTTAAGGCTCTCTGTCACCAATCAATGATCAGTCACAGATTCATAAAGTATAAACAAGCCTAGGCTCAAATAATGAGCCTGTTATTTACACCTTTGGTGAGTGTCTCCACCCTGCTAAGCTCTGCTGTAGTAGCAACAGGGTAAAAGTCACTTTTGTTGGGGACTGCTTTGGAAATGAAATACCAGGACATGTGGCACAGAGCAGACCTGTAGAGAGTAGTCAAAAATAGCCATTTATTATCCCAAGGAAGTTCAACTTCTTCCCATTCAGAAGGAGCAGAAACCCATAGCCTTTGGGAAGTCAGCAAGTTCACTAGGCTCATTGAAGGCAGATATGACATTTAGTTATGGGTCTCCCAAGTCAAACCTTCCACATAAAACAATAAGGTTCCACATATATTAAATGTTATAATGAGAAATAGTGTACATAAACTGATACAATACTTTCCTTTATGGTCCAGTATTGCCACTGTGGGAATTCCAGTGCAGAAAGGTGTGGGGTAGGGCTTCATTATTTTAACAATTAACTTGTAGATCTTTATTGAGCAAGGATGTAGCCCAGATTGTCCTGAAAGCTGAATAGGATCCAAGAAATAACGTAGGCCTCTTTCCTTAGGTGGCTACTTTCTCCTTGAATCTCCCCTACACAAAGCCAGCAGCCTGCATTCCTTTGCGGTAAGAGAATTAAAATTTGAATAAAGTGTTTCCAAACATACCCAGAGACCACAGCCCAGCTATTTTAATTGCTTTATAGGAAAATCTGTTCTTTTGATCAGCTACTCACCTTAGAACTCATCCATATTACTTAAACCCACAAAATAATTTCTACTTTGGTGTGGGAGACACCAGAAACATTACCCTGCAGTATTTCAGGACATTAAACATCATAGGAAAATACTTCCTCTCAATGTAATAATAACCTAGTAATAGAAACTAATTACAGGAAGGTCAAGAAACAAGCATCCTGAACCAAATACACACCTTCATGCTAGTGAGACTTTCTGAAACTATCACACACTGAAACCTATTCATTAGCAGCTCAATAAACCATTCCCAAGCACCTAGTAATAATAGCCACCCCTAGTGAAGACGTACCAAAGCCACACCCTTATGGAAACCCCATAACATCCTTATGGAGATAGGAATTATGATTGTTCTCACTTGTGTGTGTGTGTGTTATGTTGTATGGTGGTGTGTGGTATAAGCACATATATGCAGAGATCAGAGGAGAACATTGGATTTCTCCTTTATTTGTGTGTTTTCTTGAGACAGGATCTCTCTCTGAACCCATAGCCACCATTTTCTTAGTCAAAATGGCTGACCAGTGAGCCCCAGTGATTCTCTAGTCTCTGCTCCTCACAAGACTGGGATTACAGGCTTGCATGGCCATTCCCAACTGTTTACAAAGGTGTGGGAAATAAAACTCGAGGCAGATCTGGCCTTTTCAGGCTATCATGCTTTATGGCATGTACTCTTACCTGCTGAGCCCCAATTATTCCCATTTTACAATGTGAGAACCAGGTCACAGATAGAACTAGTGATTTCCTAAGTCCATCTAGGAAGTGACAGGCTCAGCTTCACCCAGGCAGTCTGTTGCCAGAATCCCTGAAACCAGACACTGTGCTGCCTGGTATTCACAGGGTATTAATAAAAGACATACATGCGGTTGCTATAGCCTGGAAAGAAGATGCTCCCCATTATCTGTTTGGCACTTGGCATCCAGAGTGCTGTTTTGAAAAGTTGTGGCACCTTTGGGACATATGGCCTAACTAGCAGAAGTGGGTCACTAGGTATAGGCCTAGAAGGTTAGATCTGCTTCAGGCAAATGTGATGGCAAAAAGGGAACCTGAGGAAAAGCAAAGCTGTGACACACCATTGTGATATGCAACAGAAGAGAGTTTCTAACACCAAGGAGCCAAAGATTAGCCCAGAAAAATTGACAGAAAATTACCCTTTAAATTCTAGTACTATTTAACAAAATTTTATTGACAATCTCCATACATATGCACATGTACTCTGATTACAACTTTCTCCTACCATCTTCCTTTGTCTCCCTTCCCCATCCCCCCATCTACTGAAGCCTCTTTTTGTCTAACTAGTGTCTCTTCTATTTTGATGTCATTTCTTTGTCCTCCACCATCATCCATGACCATATGGTGATGGGTCCAATGTTATTTTGGTAACCACAGCCACTGTGAGGTCATAAATACACTAATCACTGTGTCTAGAAGATGCATTGCAAAGCACTTTTCGTCATCCTGTGACTCTAACATTCTTTCCATGGAGATTCTTATAAAGGATATTTAGACCCCAGCCCCTTCCCTTTGCACATCTCTCACTCTTGCTCCTTCTTCCTTTCCTCTTTCTCTCTCTCATAACATTGTATTTAAAACTCCAACTCAGAATTCATGAAACCTCCATAAATAGACCTTGTAATATCTTAATGGTATTTCATGTAGCATAATCTGTGTCAGATTTGCTCTGACCCTCCTTTACTAGACATGGAATTTTCAGCTTTGTTTTTACAATGATAAAGGGAAGACCATTAAAAAAAACTATATATTCCCCCTTTAGTTTGGATTAACTCATTTTAATAAGCTTCTAGGAATGGGATTACTATGTCAAAGCATATTAATATTTCATGACTTATATATTGTCAACATTCAGTGGTGTGTGCCAATGTATGTTGTTATCAACATAACACAGGCAATTCCAAGTCACAACAACTTATGATTGAAGCTCATGCTGTTGACTTCTTTATAATAGTGAATCAAATATTGTGTACCGATCTATCTGCTGTGGGGTATATCATGGTGGTTTTTTAAAGAGATTTTTATTTATTTTTTATTTATTTGAGAGTGACAGAAAGAGAAAGAGGGAGAGAGAGAGAGAATGTGCACAATAGGGCCTTCAGCCACTGCAAACAAACTCCAGATGCAGGCACCACATTGTGCATCTGGCTTACATGGGTACTGGGGAATGGAGCCTTTAACCAGGATCCTTAGGCCTCACAGGCAAGTGCTTAACCACTAAGCCATCTCTTCAGCCCCTATCATGGTGTTTTAAACAATATTTCATTTATTTAAGAGATAGAGGAATAGGAAGATAGAGGGAGTGAATGGATATACTAGAGCCTCTAGTCACTGTAAATGAACTCCAGATACATGTGCCACATGGGTACTGGGGAATCAAACCTAAGCCATATCTCCAGCCCTGATGGTGTGTTTTACATATACACTTCTTAGTGTTTTCTTCATTTTGATTTGTTTGTACAGTAGTGATGAGACATTTATTAGACATACTATCTGTGCTAGTCCTAAATTCACTAAGCTAATTATACTCATTGGAGCAAATATTTGGCATGATTCAGAAGCACAGATGGCCGGCCTTGGGAATAAACCTGAACTCTACCTTCAAGATTCTTCTACTCAAGATTGATAGCTGGAGCATGTGGAGAGATGCACTGGGATTTATAAGTGGTGGGAAAACTTCATAGGAGGCAGAGAAGAGTTCTGTGGCATCTTCATTTGAGCTGGACTGAAAGGAAGTGGAGCTTTGATAGAAGCAAAGAAGCCTGTGGATCAAAGTCCTGCACTGACATCAAAACTGCAAGAAAAACAAAGTTCAAGACAGAGAGGGACAGTACATTTAGGAAACCTTTTCTAAATGGGAAACTATGAGATATTTGTTTGTTCACTGAACATTCATGCATACAGAAGAGTGAAGCCACACAGATCAAGGTGACTGTCTCTCTTCTAAAAGTCTCTCCTTGTAAAGGATATTTAAGATAATCCTAACTATACTCATTTATTAAGAGTGTTCATAAATTATTGCTTAATGCTGTCGATGTAGCTAATAATACTGCTCACTTGGAACCATGTGCTTGGGCAGCACCTCACAGGCACAATCCCCTAACATGCTGGTCTTTCTTCTTCACTTATAGGCCATCTGAACTATTTATAGTTAGTGTTTAAGAAAATCAACCAATATTCAGGAACTCCCTGAAACCTCTTTGAACTTGTCCTCAAACCATTTGCTGTGTGCCCCTGTTCTTAGATAGTAAACCCATTTTACCCCTCCAATAGACAATGTGCTCTGTTGTATCTTTTCTTGCTTCTGTATTTCACTCTGCCTAAAACCCAAAAGAAAATTTGGCCACTTGTTGGGATAAAGCAATATCCTCTGGACATTATACAACAATTTGCTATCATGGAGTAAAAGTTACTGTGAAAATCAACAGAAGACTTTGCTCTGAATTTCTAGCAATGAAATAACCAGAAAAGACAGAGTGATAGCTAGGGTTATGGTCATGGTTGTAGGACTGTTAACACTCCCTAAAAGAAAGACAGTGGAAGATCATGGGACCCTTACATGTTTACATAAGGCTACAATTCACCTCATTCTGATGCCTCCCATCTGTAGATAGTCTTGGGAGGAATTGACACATATAGGATTGCAAGGTTAACTGAAAACAAGACTCTAGTCATACAAATTTTGTGAGGTTGTTATCCATTTTGGGTTGGGATTTTTTTTTTTTTTTTTGGTAATACAGATATTTGGGGGTTCTTTAAGTCACCAGTTACCCATACACCTATAAATAAGCCCAATAAAGTTATTGGTTCACTAATTTGGATTTGAGTAAAATCATTCTTTTTGTCTGTTGTTGGTTCCCTATCTGAAGCACCAACATGAGATGTTTGCCTATTTCTCAGGAAATATAATCTATATTATAGATCTCAGAAGGAAACACATGGATCTTCTCCCGTTGTCTCAGAAGACTGTCAGAGAGCTCTAAGGTTCTCCAAGGCTCACAGTGTTATGTTAGTGGCAGAACAGAGATAAGAGGTCCAGGTGTTCTGACTCTATGTTTTATTTCTACCAAAGAACCATTCATTTTGCCTTCATTGAAAACTTAACCAATTTATAAAGGAAGCCATGTGGACTACTCACAGGGATGGGAAATTTTTTTAATGGGAGACAAGATTAAGGAGGAATTTTACAAACTGACCTAGGAAGAAATACAAGGCCTTGCTATCATGATCAATTGATACCTCAATAACAGAAGCATTCAAATTGTGCCAATCTTTGTAACTTCTGGACTAGCTTTCTAAAACCTTGCCAATCCTGGGGTACCACGAGCAAGCTACAGTGACTGGCCAATTGAATCAACCACCTCCGAACCCACCATGGATCTGAACACATGCAGTAAGCCAAAACAAGGAGTGCTGAGGGTACCTGGGAATGAAAAAGAAAAATCTAGAGTCAGAAGTGGCCAGCTAAGAGATTAGTCAAGAGTGGGGCAGAAATAGAAAACATAATAGACAGGAAAACCTGGCTGACAAAAAAAAAAAAAAAAAAGCAAATTGGTGAAAAAATGCAATCCAAAGCACAACAAAACATTTTTTTTAAAGTTTGTTTTACCTAGAATTAATGACAGGAAAACTCTCTAAATGTGGTACAAAATGTTTAATGTCCCATTGAATGCCAACATTATGCCATTCATCTGTCCTTGCAGGTGTATTATTTCTAGTCCCCAGGATGAAAAGAAATGTTTCTTTCCACATCTTTTATAGTACTTAAAAATACATATTTCCATGGCTTTATTGCCAAAAGTCCTGCTTTCTTCCAGAACCCACAATAACTAATCATGTTACTGCTACCAAGTCTAGGAATTGGGATTAATAGTTGGTGGAGAGGGTTGCTTCTACCCTATGAGCAATCTTCACATTAACAACCCTTAGTGACTTCATATAAATATTTATTTCTCCCCAAGGGAAAGATTTCTCTAAGAACTTTCTTTATTCCCTGTGTATTCAGAACTCTTGTTCTGTTTTTCTTCTATTTGTCCACTTAAGAGTTTTTGCTGGAATCAATTTTATTAATTTCTTCCTGAAAATTAGTAAGTCAGAGTAAATCACAGGAATTCTTTGCTCCCTGTCATGTGATTCCCTCCATGCTCATAGTTTTTCTGTCAATGTTAGTTACAAGGGTCTTGACTTACATTAGTTTCTCTCTAGAACCTCTCTCTCACTTTTAAAAAAAATTCCATTTACTTATTAGACTGAGAGGAGAGAGAGAGAGAGAGAATGGGCACGCTAGGGCCTCCAGCCATTGCAAATGAACTCTAGATGCATGTGCCACCATGTGCATCTGGCTTACGTGGGACCTGGAGAATCGAACCTGGGTCCTTAGGCTTCACAGACATGTGTCTTAACGGCTAAGCCATCTCTTCAGCCTGAATATCTCTTCATTTAAAATACATAGAGGAAGGAAGGGAGGGATGGGAGGAAACTTTAAATTTTAAAATTATTTTTTGTTTTAAACATTGTGATCAAGAACTGTGCTTCCATGATTTTTCTAAATGAGGCCTCCTTTCAGATTCCTAATACATTTTTCATAATGAAAGATATTATCATCATGGTATCTAAATGTGTTCTTGTTTACCATCAAATTGACGGTTAGTTAAAAGCTTCTAGTATTGTCAGCCTTCTTGGAAGATTTTTTTCAGTTTATTAGATTAACTAAACCTCAGTCCAAATCTTGTTTCAAAGCTAGCAGACTATCTGACCTTTGCATGACTCTGGAAGCTTAGGTAGGACACTTAAACTTCAGCAGCTACAGGATTCTCCTCTGCAAACTGAAAGTATTACACCAGATTATCTGATCCAAGATCCTTCAGACAGTAATATTCCACATATATATGGTTTCTTGACTCAGTGGTTCTCACTACACTTTATAAGAGCACAATATTCACCCATTATTCAGATAGTGTACCTCATAACTAAAAAGACAATGAAAATCAATTAAGTTGAAAAATAACGGCTTTACTATCTGTACAAGCTATTTCCAGAACCCTAAAATCAGAGATTCATTTTGAAGTGGCTTTGTTTCCTCATTGGCTGATGGTGGCCAGCTTGTTAACTGACTTTTCTTGTGTGTTTTCACAACAACCTTGAGACTCCTTAGAGCAAATTGCAATGGTAAAATAGTCTTTCCAACTGGCAGTCAGGAAGCCCTGATCTCAGGCCCCTAGGGAACAGGCCAACTCCTTAATTCCAGGCTGATGGTGGGGAAGAAGTCATGGTGAGGTTAAGTGACTTATGCAATTCCATGGAGCGAGCCAGTCTCCATGACAGGATCCTGAATTCTGTGTCTTGCCTTTTTGGAAGACTTTCATTCTCCCAGTCACTCTTTTCTGAGTGTTTTTTAATCAGGCATGATCCACAAATAAAGGAAATTGTGGTTTTCACATCATGATCGTGGTTATTTTCCCACCGTGAATTATAAAAGAGGGGGGACCCATTTTGTAGCTTCCAATGCCTCTTATTCCATCCTGCATTGTTTATTTCTAGGGCTTTTGACAGGTTTTACTTGGAGATGTCGGTTTTTAACACATTTGCATAGTTTTGCATTTTATTTCAGGATTCTCTGTCATAACCATTCATTTTCCCCCCAATGGCAGAGTTGTTGAAAAAGAAAACTTTTTCGAGGCCAGTCCAATCCTACAATTTAAGAACTGGCAGGATCTGTCCACGTTTTTCCCCCTGGGAGGATTAATGTGCCTCTTTTTTATTCTCTAAGTTTTATGACTCGAAATAAAGGATATAATGGTGCCATTGAGAGTTGGGAAGATGTGGAAGATAAATAGTCTATGTGGGAACTGCTTAAAATGAGCATCGAAGTGTGGGGAAGGAGGTAGATGTGGGGATGGTTTTTATCATGTGAGTGTGGCCTATTAACGATAAAGGAAATTTCCTCCTTCTAATGAGTCTCACCTTTATAGACTAAAGGGAGAGCAAACAGCCCCATTTGTGTCATAAATGTAAAAAAGCTGAAATCCTACTCCCAAGAATGTAATATGTTTAATTTTGAAGTTGGGGGAGTCATCGTTAAAATGTACATATTTTCTGGGACCTGTATGATAGAGTGTGGGCTTTTAACTTTAATTTCATTGTCTGAACACTTACACATTTCAGCAACATGCTAAAGCCATCTGCAGGAAAGTAATTGACCAAAGGAAGTAATTTGAATTAATTCTTTTGGTCATACTCACACTAATTAGCTTCTGACTTGGTGGGAGCCACCTGGATGATGAGCCATTAGAACCACGGCTTCAAGTGCACACCTCATCAACAAAACTCTTTTCTTAAGGGTCTTTTGGAATTTTATAAAATAAATTGGGCAAATGTTACTAATCTCCACGAGCCTATAATTAAATCCAATACAATAGACATTTACTGACTAGGCATTGTGTGCAAAGCACTATGGGGAAACAGAGTTAAGCCAGGCACAATTCCTACTGTCCTAGAGCTCACACGTGGTAGGAAAAGAAGATTGTATACTCTATTGACCTATTCATGGAAGCCAAGATACCAGAAGTAATTTATTCTACCAGCAAATATCTTATAATTCAGGCTACATTTGAATTGAGCCTTTAAAAAGATCAGAGACATAGAATTTAACTGATATTATTTAATCCGTATCTTTCCTGCCTCGTCATATCATACCCATTTAAGATCTCTAAATACTTTCCATTGTACCTTTTCAGAATGCCACCCTTAGCCATGACCTTCAGGGCCCTCACATAGTGGTTCTTCCTAGTTCTTTGAACTTATCTCCTATATGTACCCTGAACACACTCCTCTGACACCCAGTCCTTCAGTTGAGATAGGAAAGGATAGAGATCAGCTTACTAACCCCAGGACACCACTTTACTTTGGGAGAAAACACTCCTTTCCTAACAATGAACCTAGCAACCTATGGCAACCTGGGACTCCACTTCATCAAGCTGCACCTATACCCACTTCAAAAAATGGAAATAAGTTACTCTCCATAACAACTCCTTGATAAAGCCTGTTTCTATGCAAACCTATTCCAGAATATATTTGAGATTGGAAAGTAGAGGGTCCTACTTAGCCTGGGACTTGTTTGAAGTGCATACACAGTAAGGAACTGTGTCCATTGAGTGAACTTTTAGGGAGAAATCCCTATTTACCCTTTTATGACTATACATAATTTGGCACACAACCTTATTTACCTTATATTTGTTTGTCAATCAAAGTAGAGAGCCACCTAAATCATGCCCATTAGCAATAGACCTCTGCTTTTATAAAGAAACCCGAAGGCAATAACCTGGCCCTAGTATTCTTTTATTCAGGTGGCCCACTGCCTCTCTTGGCTATGTGTCCAAAACTTATACTTCCATTTAATAAAGTGTCTTGTTGCTTTGCTCTTTGTGTATACCTGTCTTCACAGCCTATCAGTAACACAGTCTCTATCTCTCTGACAGAGCACCTCTTTCCTTTTCAAATACAATAGCTGCCCCCAAGCCACGGGACCCTCTCACTATTTCTATGTTTTGCTCATTTTTAACTTTCCAGCAAGAGGCCCAATTTAATCAGGCCTCCCCACCACCATAACTCTCATTCCAATCACCATGTCAGTTCCTCCATAGCATTAATCATTCTCAGAGGGCAACACCTTCATTAATTTACTTACTTATATATCTTATCCATCTCTCTCTTTGCCTTACCCCTACATATAAACTCCATGAGAAAAAGGGATTTCAGGCCTGTTTATTAAACTATTCTCTTTACAAGTGCTGGGTCAGGGACTCAGTTAATATTAGAAAAAGGAGTGAATGAAAAGAAGTGGGGGACAGGGAACAATGAACAAAGGTACAAAGACAAAATTAGAGTAGGGAAAATACCTGATTGTTTGCAGAGAGCTAACAGAGATATGAATTAAGGGTATGCTATGGCCTTGAAAGCCAAAATTCTCCTCCAAATTTCTAAGACTTGGCTCCTAAGAATAAAAGTTCTATAGGGTAAACAACACAGGGCCTCTGCTTCACCTGCATAGCTCTCAAAGTTTACATTATTTTAAAATATTTTTAATTTTTGTTTTTATTCATTTATTTATTCATTCATTTGGGGGTATGAGGGAATTGAATTCATGGGCTTGTGCATACTAGGCAAGCACTCTACTACTGTGCTGTATCCCAGACCAAATTTACACTATGATAAAGCTCACATATTATGTTATAAGTTTTCCTACTTACATATCATATGTAAGTATATATCAAAGTATATATCAAAATGTTGCTCCATCCAGTCTACCATGTTTTATGACATACTCACAGGAGAAAGAGATCTTTAAAATTAACTAAAATCACTAAAACAGTCATTTATACCTAAGCTAGAAAGGATGTAACTCTACAATGTATGTGTGGTTTCTGTCTTTTGCACTGTGCTAGACAAGCCCATCTCTAAGTGTATCCAAAATGTCAGCCATCACATTTGAGAGCAGCCAGCCAGCTCTTACTGGGCCCCCAAAGGTGGGGATGTTATCAGAAGACTATCATAGAGCACTTAATGGACCTTCATTCTTAAATAAACACAGTAGGAGGACAAGGGGCAGAGCCTTCAACCTGGTTGTTTGTATGTTCCTGTCAAACCAATTGATTTCACAGGCCTACAGTGTTATATTGATTTCCTGCAATAAGAGATTGTACAGATCTGTCTTCAGTGGGAACTGGTGGCTGAAAAATGGGAATGGCTTAATGAATTCCAAGTCAGAATCTGTATATAAAGTTCACATCACTAGGAGATGGCCAGACCTCTGTTCAGCATAGGAAAATTTTTCTTTCCTGGGTATAACTGTGACCCTCTGCTCCCTAACTCTCCTTTCACACCAATAACAATGTTATCTCATTTCTTAAAGAACCCTCAGTTCTTATTTGAGACTTTTTAAAGCACAGAGCTGACAGTCTCTGTGACATTTTAATTGCACTGGTTATGATGAGAAGCCACATTAAGTCTTTCAGGGAAAAGTGAATAATGACATAAAGACAGGTCATATTAGGAAGAATGTTATCATTGCCCTCAACACCCAAGTCCAAATGCCTGGCTAAGCCCCAAACGTTGGTTTTTGACACCCTTGTCCCTCAATCAGACTAGCTTAGAGGGACCCAAGTCACTTCCCACCCATCCTCTGGTGTCTGGTACTCCTTCTCATAGATACTTTAAAAAATTTTTTTACTTAAGTCTTTGTAGTTAGAAAACTTTTATTGCACCTTGGTGTAAGTCTGTCCATGTTTTAGGCATCAAAAGAAGTAAGCCAGAGTCTGCTAATATCCTTAGAACCTAGTGAATCTGAGCCAATGAAAACCTTAATTTAGCACATCTCATTTCTCTTCCCTGTGTCAACTACCAAATCCTCATTGAATCTCCCCAAAAGTGCTGAAACAACTTCTGCTCTTCATTATATATGTGTAAGGTGCACAACATGATGCTTTCTCTCTCTCTCTCTCTTCTCTCTCTCTCACACACACACACACACACACAACTATAGTAGCATAAATTTACACATCCATCACAACCTTTTAATGGGTCTGGCCTCAAAGATGGTAAATATACCATGAACTTTCCAGTCTCTTGACTCTTGTCTAGCAGGGAGGATGCTTGCTGTCCCATATCCAGGAATGCAACTCTACTGGCCCCAAAGATTCTGTGCTTCTGTGTATACTCTCCTTCAGTAGCAAAATGGACTGTCACCACTTCTGACAGGAAACTTGACTTCTTAGAAGGACTTTAAGAAAAGAACATTTATTTCCTTTGATGAGTTTAGTCTACAGTTTCGTTTCTCTTTGCCTCATCTCTCCATAGTATGGATGTAAATCCCAACATGTAAATGGTGATATTGCCTGTTGTAGTCAGTTCCATGTTGCTGGAATGAACTCCAAACCAAACACAGTATTTATTTATTTAGTTAGTTATTTTGTTGTTGTTGTTCATTTTATTTATTTCAGAGTGACAGAGAGAGAGGGAGAGAAAGAGGCAGATAGAGGGAGAATGGGCACGTCAGGGCTTCCAGCCACTGCAAACGAACTCCAGACACGTGCTCCCCCTTGTGCATCTGGCTAAGGTGGGTCCTGGGGAATCAAGCCTCGAACCAGGGTCCTTAGGCTTCACAGGCAAGCACTTAACCGCTAAGCCATCTCTCCAGCCCTTATTTCTTTTTTATGAAGTAGGGTCTAGCTCTAGTCCAAGCCGACCTAGAATTCAGTAGTCTTTGGTTGGCCTCGAACTCACAGCAATCCTCCTACCTCAGCCTCTTGAGTGCTAGGATTAAATGAATGGGCCACTGCTTACAGATCCAGAGGGAAGTTCTATTAGTGGTAGAAGGAGCTGCTTCCATACATCCAAGCTGTGAGAAAAGCTTAAGCAAGCAAAATACCAGTACCAGCACAGACACCAAAAAAACAGCAAACAAACTGGAAGCACCAGCAGGGCCCCCACCAGAGCTCAGACTTCTTTGAAAATCATTGGGCTAGAATTCAGATACACCCACAAATGCACCTTAGGGCTGGACCCCAGGATCTGCCCCCAGTGACACTTCCTCCAGCCAGGCAGCTGGAGACCCCAGTTACAAGCTTTAGTAAAACACCTGAGCCTACGGTGGACATACATTCAACTGCCACACTGCTTAAATATTAGAAAATCAAAATATTCACTTCTATAATTTTGAACACAATTTCCAAGTTTCTCTTTCTCTCTTCATCTCCATTGCTATGCTTACAGTGTTTCACAAACAGTGAAAACAAAAGGCAGCATATGACAAAGACATCTATCAAGAAGATAAAAGTGAACAGTGGGTGTTTGAGTGCACTGAAGGACACTTTTCCCATTCAAACTGAATAGACACCTTTCTATTCCAGCCAATTCTACCAAATGGGAAAAGAAAAATCAAAGGAACTTGAAAAACCAAAAAAAAAAAAAAAAAGAAAAGAAAGAAAGAAAAAGAAGAAAGAAACTTAAAGCTATGTTTATATGAACTCACCATTTCTAGATATTAATTTTAAAAAGACAGCAAACAAATTAGCAACTATGTGGGTCAATGCACAAATGCTGCTGAGATAGACAAGATCAGAATATAGATTTAGGTATTTCTTAAGCAATAGGCCATGAAATTAGACATTTCTTGCTAATGTCTAGTAAGCTTAAAAAATGAATCTAAATAGTGTGAAACACATTTCCATTCTCCATCTTCAATTGACACCAATTCATATTGTGAATTTCTGGAAGGAAAACGTAGGAAGCAAACTCTCTCAAATAGCTGTGACTATAAAGGCTCTTCCTTTAAGGACTATCTCAAGGGATTGAGGAGTCCCAGAATAAGCTTAGAAAATGCTGGCCTCAGGAAAAGCACCTCAGAAACACTCCAAGCTGTACTCAACTTGATGATCTCAGGCAAAGGTTACAAAAGACATTTTGTAGTTCACACTAGGCCCAGTCCAGCTCAATAGGAAGGCACACTGAGATATAGAGACAAATCCCTTTCCAGTAATAAGTGTTTGGTTGTTAGAGCTTGCATATATGTCTCCTCTGGGGACTTCATGGGGTGTGTTTGTTGGGTTTTCACAAACATTAGGCATGGTGGAAACAGAAATGCAAAGATACATTTCTCTTCTTGCAAGACTTTATATTCTCCAGAAAGCAGAGATCCTGGCAGAAAAATATATAGAAAGTTTTAGTCATTGCTTTAAAATTTGTTCAAAGTATCATGTAAAAAGAGAAGTAGTACCCAGACTTGCAAACTAAAAAAGGCTTAGAGAAATTGCCACATGATCAATGACTAAGATGTTTCAGGTAGAGAAATGCATCAGCACTAGTTTTCTTCCCCAAGAGATATGTATTTGGCAATTTTTCACTGTCATAGAATGGAATGGAAGTGAAGGGAAGTGAAGGGAAAGGAAGGGAAGGGAAGGGAAGATAAGGGAAAAGAAGGGGAGAGGAGAAGAGGGGACGAGAGGGGAGGGGAGGGGAGGGGAGAGGAGGGGAAGAAAAGAGAGGAGAGGAGAGGAGAGAATAGGAGGGCAAGTAGATTTGTTACTGACATATAGTGGACTTGCTATTGGTCTCTCTCATCGACATCAGGGGTGTAGCTAAACATACTACACTGCACAAAATGTCCCCCAACAACCAAAATCTATCCATCTACAAAATTAATAGTACTGAGGTTAAGCTGTCCTTCTCAAACAAAGGGCAAAATTAGAAAGACATATCTGCAAAAGGTTATATCTGTAAATATCTTGATGTAGTTTACTAACTTGTAAGATCACCTCCCTCCCTCACTGATGCAGACAAACATAGAGGGTACTTTATCCTGGACACTGCTTGGATTGGGCATTAAACATACTCTTCTCCTATACAATGTACCTAGCAACCAACTGGGAACCTGGAACTCCCACCTGTTTAGAGCTGCATGTAAAACCTGCTCCAAATACTGAACTAGTTTTCTCCTTCCTTAGTGTCCATTATTCATAATCAGTACTCATTCAGATGTATTCCTAGATAGATACAGAATTAGAACAGCATGGGACCATCCAGCCAGAACTAGTTTGGGGTACATGGGCAGTAAGCAAACTTTGTCCTCTATGTGAACTTTTAGAGAAAAAATCCTGTGTAGAAAACATTATATAACCCAAACTTGTCAACCAAAGGAGAGTACTACCCAAAGTAAAATCTAGCAACTGGTCTATCCTTCCCTAAAAGTCCTATAAAGAAGTCCTAGACCACTTTCCGTGCCCTTGAGTTACCTCCACTCAAGTAGCCATCTTGCACATGCCAAGGAACTGTGCCCTTTGGTATTGTATTCAAACCTTTACTATCACTTTGCTCTTAGTAAAATTTTATTGTTGCTTAACTATGTGTGTGCACTTTTCTTCAATTCATTGAGTAAGATGCCAAGGACCTGGAAATACCCAGAAACCACCAGTAACCACCATTTTAAGGGTATGAATTCCTCAAAGTCCCTAACTTGTTTCACCTATATTTATATTCCTAAAGCCTAGACTATGGTACTACAAAGAAAATGAACAAAATATGTTTCTCAAGAAGTAAGAGTGTAAGAATGTTGCCAAGAACACAAGCATATCAGACTCCTGCACCAGCCAGAACAAATCACAGCTTGGTGGTTAAAAGCAATATTGCCTCCAATTTCTGGAACCCAAAGCACATAATGAAAGTGATGATAAGTTATTTCCTTCTGCTGCCTTGTCTCTCCTGATTCTGGGTGTTCCTTGGCACATACAAGCAACATTCTACCTTCTTTTGGTCTTTACTTACCTCCTTCTCCATATATATGGAATCTCCTCTATTGTCTCATAAGTACATGTGTTCCTTAATTTAAAGTGCACTTGGCTAATTGAGAATCATCTCATCTCAAGAACCTTAGTTAAATCTGCAAACATCTCTTTGTCAAATTAGATCATACAAACATTTGTGGTTAGTATTTGACCATAGACTTTTGGGTGCCACCCCTCAAGACACAGAAGCAGATGTCCTTGCCCAACAGAGCAGGAGAAACATGCATAGGAAATAGGCAGGGAATATTCCACCTGCTTGGTAATCTGTCCTACACTTGGCCTTGATAGTTCTAATTTTGATTCTCACTTTAATAGAGCAGCAGGACAAAATTTATTTCATTTTGGACTATAATATATTTGTGCATTGAAAAAATATATAAACATATTCATATATTAAATAATAATGAAAATAATAAGCCAAGAATAGAGCAATCAACAAAAACTTTCACTTATATGCATGATATTCTGTGATTTAAGGATGTTATCTATCAAGGCAAAGGTTCCATCTAAGCTATTGATGGAAAAACTCTTTTGGAGGGGAGCTTGAGTAAAATGAGAAACTCTCTAAGCTCTAGAGGCCACAAAAATCCTTAGTTTGAGCCCAGTTCTCAAAATAAGGAACATTGGGCTTCTGTTTAAAATTGGCACTATCACCTTTAATTATCCCTACTTCTTGTCTTGAAAGAACCTTGAAAGCTTGCTGCTCAGACGTGGTTGCATCGAAAATTACATTGGTGTGAGATGGCACCTATTTTAAAATGACAGATCTAAGAAACAAGCCTTCAGTACTCTAAATGAATATATTATTTTAAAGATAGAAAGTACTCCTGGAATACCCTATAATCCAGTGTTTCTCAATAAATCTCTTGTAATGAGTTCTCCTTATATCCGAAGACTTGATCTTGGAGTAAGCATGCATATCCTGCAGCCATAATAGAGAATTAAAATACATACCAGTGCACAGGACCAGTCTTTGAAAGTCTGCAGGATCACATCATCAAAGCAGCATATTTTTCGAGGAGGGGAGATGAGTGGCCAAATGAACAAGTGGCTCCAACAGATATTGAGTAGTTAAAGATGTTACTTTGCCATTTTATACAAATATTTTACTTCCTAGGTGCTTTAAAAGGTTGGAGGGTAGGTAGGAAGATTTTCTACCCTGAAAGGCTTTCAATGTAATAATACTTAATGCTTCTTTTCTGAAACAGTTTCCTCTTTTTCTGAATGTTTTCTTGGGACTCTAACCCATTTGTACATAAAATTGGTTGAAAGTGACATGTTGAAAAGTCCAGCAAAGATTGCAGTAGACTCTGTTTTCAAGGATTATAAAATTGGGCTCTGTTTGACACCTTGAGTGTGCTTATGAAAACAAAATGTCACATCTTGATAGGTTTTTTAAAAAATATAAAACAAAATAAACATACCTCTTGAGGCAAACAGCCCTTTATACTGTAGTTTCTATGGAAACACTAGCAATTGTACTTTTCATGGCACAGTTTTTCTCATGTGGTCAAATGTCTGGTTTATGCAGCTCAAATGAGGACTGTTGGCATTCAGAAAATAATCTTCATAAACTCAGCATATGCCCTTTTTACAGATTCTAAAATCAGCATCCATACTACACACCTAGGGGAAGGAAAGGTATATATTTAAATACAGGCCTCATTTGTTATTAATAAGGCAGCTATGATTGTCCATTTTATACAGTGCTCCTATTTTGAAACTCCACAATTTAAGAGATTGAGCATGTGTTTGAAATCCTCCTCACAAAAGATTCCAATAATATATTTCCGCACCAGAATATATTACTGGTTACTAATTAATTCCTCATTGTTTTAATGTGGGCTGGAGTTGGTGACTTTCTTCTTCAGACAGAAGATGAAAAAGCACCAACGCAATTCTACAGTGAGGTTATCTGTCAAACACCTTTGTAGCCAAGAATTGAAGGCTACTATTGCTTGTGATAAACCATGATGATGTCATATATTCCTTGGTACAGTGCAGTGAGATCAGTTCCTTAAGCCTGCAGACTTTCTCCTCTAATCCCCCAGAAGGGATAATCTCAGCCTGGCTTGCTCCAAGGCTGTGGAGGGCAGAATGAGAAAGTAGACCCACTGAAATAAAAAAGTAACTTCTAGTCTATATTCCAAGTTTTCTACTAGTAAAATGGTAAGAAAACTTATTCACGAGAAAGAGTATTTTTGGAAAATGAGATAACTTGAAGAAATGAAAAAAATATATAAAAGAGATACAAACCACATTTCTGAGATTAAGAATAGGGTGTGGTGGAGCACTCCTTTAATCCCAGGACTCAGGAGGCAGAGGATCATCATGTGTTCAAGGACAGCTTGAGACTACATAGTGAATTCCAGGTCAGCCCAGGCTAGAGAGAGACCCTACCTCTGAAAAAAAGAAAGAAAGAAAGAAAAAGTAAAAGAAAAAGAGAACATGGTCTCAAACCATGTGTTGTGGGGTGTCCCTGATCTCAGCACTTTAGCAGCTGAGATAGAAAAACTTCAAGACCATCCTGGGCATGTCCCTCCTCCTCCCAGAAAAAGAAAACAAGCAGAGAGGAGGGTTTTATTTACCCCCCTATGGTGGTTTGGTTCAGGTGTCCTCCATAAATTTATGTGTTATGAATTTTAGGTCCTCAGCTGGTGGCAATTTGGAAATTGGAGCCTCCTGGGGCAGGTTTATGGGTGTTATAGCCAGGTCCCCCTTGCCAGTGTTTGGCACACTCTCCTGTTGCTATTGTCCATCTGATGTTGGCCAGGGGGTGATGGCCACCTTCTGCTCCTGCCATCGTTTTCCCTGTCATCATGGAGCTTCCCCTCAAGTCTGTTAAGTAAAATAAACACCTTTTCCCCCCACAAGCTGCTCATGGTCAGGTGTTTTCTGCCAGCAATGTGAACCTGACTGCAACAACCCCTTATTAGTTTGGGACATTGTAATGTACTTTCAAAATAATCTAATCTGTCATAGTTTTTGCAAAGCTGCATATCAATATAACACAAGGAATTCAGGGACATGACACAAATTACCAAAAATATTTTTATAAGGTTGATAATGTTTTATAGCCTCATGAAGAAAACCTTTTCTGCACCTCAGTATCTATACTTTTTTTGTTGTTGTTGTTTTGTCTTTTTTTTTTTCTTTTTGAGGTAGGGTTTCACTCTAGCCCAGGCTGACCTGTAATTCACTATGTAGTCTCAGGGTGGCCTCGAACTCATGGCAGTCCTCCTATCTCTGCCTCCCGAGTGCTGGGATTAAAGGTGGATGCCACCATGCCTGGCTTATACATTTTTTTAATACTTTAAAAACTTTTTTATTTATTTGAGAGAGAGAAAGAGAAAGAAAGAGGCAAAGAGAGAGAAAGGGCTCTCCAGGGCCTCTAGCCACTGCAAACAAACTTCAGGCATATGTACTACCTTGTACATATGGCTCATGTAGGCACTGAGGAATTGAACCTGGGTCCTTAGGCTTCACAGGCAAGTGCCCTAACCACTAAGCAATCTCTCTAGCCCTATTCTTTTTTAAAATATTTTATTTCTGTTTATTTGAATGATAGAGGAAAAGAGAAAGAGAGAGAGAAAGGGTGTGCCAGGGTCTCCAGCCATTGCAAATGAACTCCAGATGTATGTGCTACCTTGTGCATCTGACTTATGTGGGTCCTTGGTAATCAATAGGGGGTCCTTTGGCTTTGCAGGCAAGCACTTCAACCACTAAGTTATCTCTCCATCCCACCAAAAATAGTTTTCAACTACTGAAAAAGTAATTTATCATTACAAAGAACAAAATAAAACAATTTAAATTCAGAAGAAAAAATGTCAAAGCTTTTAATGAATTCAATGCTCCCCTTCCTCATAAAATATGCATCTATGTTCTAATCTCCTTAACCATGAGTAATTTCTTATGTGAAAAAGGAGTCTTTGCAAATATAATAAAGATAAATATATTAAAATGTGAAGATTTTTCCTGACTACTTCAAGAGTAGCCTTGTTTAATGACTTAGAATGGAGAAAACACAGAGTAGAAGGCATTGGGGAAGAAGAGTAGAGGGATGTGATCACAAACTAAGCAGTGTTAGCATCACTATAAGGAAATGTCCAGAGGAACCATGGGCATGTTGGAGGCTGGAGTCCAGTTATCTCCAGGGCTAAAAGAATAAATCTTTTTGTCATTTGGGTCACCAAGTATGTGGTAGATGATAGTAGCAGCCATAGAAAACTAATACATGTTCAGAAGCATGAGCAAGAGAAAGGAAAAAGAAAGAAATGCAGTCAGTGACTGTCAGTGGAAATATTAAAGAATTGAACCTTGATTGTTAAGCTTCGTAGCCAAGTGCCTTAACCAATGAGCCATCTCTCCAGCCCCTATTTATCCTTTTTTTGCATGCCTGTGTATTGTGGTGTGCATGTGTGTACATTCACATGTGTGAGCTCTTGGATATGCATATGGTGCACAAGTGTTTGTGTGTGTGTGTGCGTGTGCATGCACGTGTGTGCACGGGTGTGTGTAGCCCAGAGGTCAATGTTCATTGTCTTTCTCATTCACTCTACCTTTTTATTTTGAGACAAGATCTCTCTCTAAACTGAGAGATCACCAATTTGATTAGAATAGCTAACCATCAAGTACTAGGGATCCTCCTATTTCTTCCCAGTGCTGGGATTACAGGCCCATATCACCACTTCCAGCTTTTGTATGGGTTCTGGGGATCCAAAGTCAGGCCCACATAATCACATGGCAAGGTCTTTACCAATCATCTCCTATGCCCTCACCAGAAATATTTTTCAGTATATTAAATATAGGGATCATATCTTTGTTTTCCAAACTAAGACCAGAACATAAAGAAGGAAGTGATGGAAGACTGCTTTATATCTAAAGACAAATATTCACAAGCGTGGTGTTTATTTTTTAAACAATTCTCTGCCCACTTAGTAACCTCCACACAATGTCCTTGTTTAAGAGTACTTTCCTAACAAATTGAGAAATTCAAGGCTTAAGTTTAGTGATAAACCCTTATTTTCCAATGATCAAGTGGCAAGCACTAGACCTGTCATCACAGCACTAGTAAAGGTCTGGTCATCATTCAATAAATTCCACCCTGAAGACAAGTGGAATATCTGGGCTTCGCTGTTCTCAGGATCTGAGGCACCAGGTAATTTTCCTTGTAGATTTGGCTTGGAAATACAAAGAAAAGGTTCATGTTGGGACACAGTGTCTCTTTGGCCTGACCATGTAGGGCTATTTGCCTTAACCATACATTTTTATTGTCCAGTTAAGTTTTGTATAACTCTGTTGATGGGACTTTCAGCCTCGCTCATGGGCTGTGACTCATTCCACCGTCAAATTAACAGCTCTCTTGGAAAATGTGCTTTCAAGACTTGGCCAAAAATTTCCATGGCTTAATTTTATCCTTTTTTCCCCACAAAAAGCCTTTGAACAAGTCCAGGGATTGTGTAAACAAGAAGTCTTTATTTGCAGTCATGGGAAATGCTTGACTGACCTATCTCTTTAAACTCTCAGCGCCACTCCTCAGGTCTTCACCTGGCCTCCTTGTTGACCACCAACTCTTCCTGTGGAACAAAAGTAGTTTACAGGATCTTGCAGCCTCCAATTTGTAGAATTAAAGTCATTTGACAAAAAGATTCATGGTAGAGTGGGTCAGGATGCCTGGATTCTCCCTGTTTCCCTCTAAGAAGAGAGAGATACTACGCAATTATTTTCATGCTTCCTGCAACTATAAGATATTAAACTGAATGACTTTCTTACATCTGTAAAGCTGACATGCTCAGTGAAATCAAGCCAACGAGAAATAATATAAAAGTATGTCTGCAAAGTTCATGCATCATTCACTGTTAATGCAAGGTTCACTGAGCATGAATTGCATAATCTTGACTAGATTAGAAATATGTGTAAAGCATACTAAGCAATGGTCTCCTCAGTAATGCTACATAACATGCCAGCCATAAGAATAGCACCAATATGCTCATGGGTTCACACATCAGTTGAGCTCATCTTTAAACCACAGAGAACAATCAGGCCTGTCCCGTAGAAGAAACAAGTCACACCTTTTGCAGGAAAATGGATACACCTGGAGATAATCCTATTAAGTACTCATAAGGACAAATATTGTAATTTTTTTCTTTTATTTGTTGTTTCTAGATTTTTTTCTAGTCACATAAAATCATGTAAATTTATATAAGATGAAAATAGACACAAATTGTTTAGAGGGAAAATGAAAAAACAGGAGGAGAAAGGGAGAATGAGTGAGTAAAAGTAGGATAGGGAGGAAAGAGGAAGGGAGGGAATATGTTAAACATATAATATGTACTTGTGTGAAGAGTTAAAATAAATAAATAACAGAATAAGGACTTAGGTACAAAACAGAAGTCAGTAACTCAGGAAATGTCATCTGTTTATGAGATTCCCTCAAGATGCCAGAGTGCTGTGCTTCCTGTCTTCTATTTCTAGAGCAATTGTACAAACCATTCATTATTACAGCCCAATCTCAATATCTTATAACACTTTACACATCTACTGACCCACTTAGTTTGTGAGCTGCTTGAGAGCAAAATCAATTGTTCTATCTTCTTCTCTGAGGTGATAGCACTGAGTGCAGTGATTAGACTGTAGGGAAGAAGGAAGGATATAAGGTGGCCAGTTAGGGAGCAAGGGCCAGAGGAGAAGTGAAGGAAAGGAATAGGTTTCTCAAAATTAACAAGGTAACACCAGCCACAAGCCAAATATTCCATGGTGTTCTGTATTTGCCAAGGAGATCATTATTGACTTTGCTACACTGACCCAAATCTAGGCTGAATCTCTTTTTGTCTCTTACTCAACCTTCACACACCCGTGATTCACATCATAGTCAACCATAAATAGAATGCAAATCCAATCCATTTGAGCTGATTGGCACCCTACCCATACTCCAAATCCTTACTGGAATCCCACTGTAGACTACTAACTGACTTCCAACTTTTTCCCAGACTTTCTACAAAGGCTAAAGTTGTATTTTTTAAGAATAAATCATGATATATCATTTCTCTGCTCAAAATCCTATCAGGCCCATTGGCTCCCTTCAAATGAAAATCCATACAAAAGTTTACAAGATCATTTACTGTGTAGTCCTGCCTGCACCTCTGATCTTGCCTCCCTCTACCACACTCTGAGCACTGGCTTCTGCGGCCCATTCTTTACTGTGTTCCTTTTATGGGTAATACTTCTTTCCACCTAAAGGGCTTTGAACTTGATAATCCTTCTGCCTTTATATTTTGATTCATCTTCTCAAAAAAGAATATCTGATGGCTTAATGAAAGTAAAAATGCATGTATAGACACACACACACATTTGCACACATATGCACATACATATACATTCACACACATAAACACATATACACACACAAATTCACACACATACACATACACTCATATATACACATGTGCACACGCATAGCAGTATACACAAATATATGCATTCTCACACAGAGACACAGGCTCATGTACATATATACACATACATATTCACAAACACAGAAACACATATTTACACACAAACATTCACAGGTATATATACACAGAAACATGCAAATACTCGCAGATGAACAGACACATACATACAGATTTATGTAATCATAGACATCAAGTTAACAGTTAAACAATTCCACACTGGTATCTACTAAACATGAGGCATTTCATTTGTCCTCCAAAAATGCATTATCTACTCTAATTGCCCAAGTTCCATGTATCTGAGGAGAGCTTTTGTTTCAAGAGGAGATAGAATAATGTTAAGAATAAAAGCTATTTTTTTGTGTTTCCAACATAGGCTAGAAAGTTGTATTTACAGCTAAATACAAAGATTTTATTTAGCTTGCTGGTCTGTCTCAGACATGAGAGTGTGATACTCACTTTGGCAGCCTGGATCTTACAGCAGCTGGGAAAGGAAGGCTTGAGTTGAGGCACCCGAGAGTTAGTTAGTTGTGTGACTCTTATAAATATTATGAGTCTTCTGGAGCCTATGAATTGCCTCCATTTAAACTCAAAAGCCCTAGGACATGGTTCCCAGGGCCTGTAAAGCCTGTGATACCAGCCATAACAACTCCCCTGGCAAGAACTAAGCTTCAATTCCCACAGCCCATAAAGGACCTTGTCTGACCTTTAATATCAATTTGGAGCTGCATACATCTGTGAAAGAAGCCCATGCCTGGAGCCCCAGAGAGCCACAGCTCTGCCTGACAAATGCCCCCAAACTAGAAAGCAAGCCCCTAAGAGCTGCATTTCTCTCTCTCTAGGGAGGAGATATGACAACCTACCCACAGGACCATAGAAAACCAAAAATGCTCAGCACACATTGATAAGAAAACTATCTTCTGCCAAACATGGTATAGCCTAGCCTTGATGGGTACAGAGACCAATGGAATATCAAACCCCATACAGATAAAACATCTTTTAACCCCTGATGCAGTTCAAATTTTATGTAAAAGTATTTTGTGTCATAAATATTTTTCAATTCAATAAAGATGTATTACATTATGTTTCGTATCTAAAAAGATAGGAAAGATGGCTATAAGGGGAGATTTATGTATTGATAATAAAAGCAATTGGTTTTTAATATAAGATTTATTAAATCTTCCAGGAAAATCCACTATAAGTCTTGCCTCATTCTTGCCCATCAAACTCATCTCCAAAAAAGTTCCTGAAATATTATTAACTCTGTATTTTTCCTTAAATATATTTTTAATTTACTAATATATTCACTGTATTTATTAGCAAAATAGAATATGGTACTGCACCAGGTGGATATGCCATATACTGACCAAATAAGGATATTTTGTATTCCCATCTTCATCATTTCTTCATGTTTGGAGCTGTAATAGTTATTTTCCATTACCATGACAAAATACATGGAAGAAACAAATAAGAAAGGAGTTATTTTTGACACATAGTTTCACAGAGCTCAGTCCATTATGTCAGGAACAGTATGGTGGTGTTGGGGTTTGAATTTAAAATGTCCCCCATACATAGGCACACATGTTTGAACACTTGGTCCTCAGCTAGTGGCACTGTTTGGAACGTTGATGGAACTTTTAGGAGGTGGAGTCTTTCTAGAGGAAGTAGATTATTAAGAATGGGCCTTGAGGTTTTCTACCCCAGGCCTAATTCCTTTTCACTGTCTCAGCTTCCTGACTGTGGATAGGATGCCACCAACTGCTTCCTGCTCCAGTCACCATGCCTTTTCAGACATGATGAATTATATCTCCAGGGAGGATAAGCCAAGATAAACTCTTCCTCCCTTAAACTGCTTCTTGCCAGTATTTGGTCACAGCAATGGGAAAAGCAAGAAATACCATGGGGCAGTACAGTTTACATCGGGGTACGGCAGAGAAAGGGAATGGAGATTATCTGTTACTTTTCTCCTTCTTGCTCTTTTATTCAGTAATAAGTTCACATTTCAGGCAGGTCTTTTCCCCTTAGTTAATTCTTTCTGAAAACACTGTCATAGACACCCCCCCATTTATGCCTCACCATTGCCAAGGTGATTCTAAATCCATTCGTAGGAGCCCTAAGCTTCTTTCTTCCACATCTTCATGAAGTATGCAATAGATTACTGGGAAACATAGTCATCCTGATGTGCTATGGAAAACAGCATTGTTTTATTCAGCTTCCCTCTATTATTCTTCCCTTCCTACTCTTTCCAATCTCTAGTCATCATTAGTCTATTTTTAGGTTGATTTATTAGGTTGCACAAGGAGAGAATATGTGGTATGTGTTTTTCTGTGACTAGACTGTTTGATAATGTTATTCAGCCCCATTCATTTTGCTATATATGCCATGGTTTCATTCTTAATTAAGACTAAATAATGTTCCATTGCTAAGTAGATCATTTTAATACATTAGGATTTAAAACTACATGACAAGTAAGAGCAATGACATATGGAAGATGTTTGGTAATTGTCTACCATCTGTAGAGATGCATGACTTATAAAACTTATTAGTTCTATAATGTTATTATATATTCTAATGGTAGGGGCACAAGATCTGGATTGACATAGAAGAGCCAGCTTAAAACTACTGTCTATGAATGACTATTGACAATGTCTTCTTTCATCACTGAAAGCACACTAGATAGACAGCACATTATGTGGTCACCTCAGCCAGTGCTCTCAATTTTGCAGAAAGGGACACAGTACTTCACAGGGGAGAAGGTTCTGGTCTTACCTGATATTCACAACTAGTTATCCCTATCACTTTTTAAACCTTGGAGAGAAAATTGTAGTATCCATAACCTCTCTGTTCTCCCAACTCTTCACCCATGGCTTTGGCCTCTTCCAAGATCTCCGTACCTATGCACAGGTCTGACCATCAAAAATGACATATTAGATTTTCTGAAATAAATTTTATGAGATCCATATATGTATATGAATGTCTATGTCAACAACTGATCAAACCAAAGCTTATTTTTAAGTTACTTAGATTTTGAACAATGTTTGGACCCATGCAGACTAATTCAAGATTACTTAGCAACTAATAAACATTAAAATGGACTTGTTCAACATATATGTGAATTCTTCCCTCCCTTCACTCTGAAAAGTTCAACACCAGGGATTATAGGACATACCACTAAAAAGCAGTTAGATAGTATGGGTATTGTTTCAGCAATAAAGCTTGAAGGATAGCAAGAAGAAATGGAAAAAGGAAGGAAGTTATATTAATTAGGCCTTAGTAGCTCTTCAAGATAGGTATTATTATTTCTACTTTCACAAATAAGGAATCAAAGACCCACTCACATTAACCCAGGGTGATATAATTTTGTTATGATTATCTTTTTTTAAATTTTTATTCACTTACTTATTTAAGAGGGGAAAGAGAGAAAGAGGGAGAGAGAGAATGGGCATGCCAGGGCCTCCAGCCACTGCAAACGAACTCCAGACACATGTGCCACCTTGTGCATCTGGCACGTGGTTCTGGAGAATTAAACCAACGTCCTTTGGCTTCACAGGCAAACACCTTAACTGCTAAACCATTTCTCCAGCCCATGATTTTTGAAATGTAATATGTAGAGACTATAGTTTCTTAACTGCTCCCTCAAATGCTAATCTAGGTTTGCTGCAAAGGTATTCTGTGGCATGATTAAAGCCCATAAATCAACTGGCATTATGCAAGGAAGTGTCTAAAATAACCTGAGTTGACCTGATAAAATCAGTTGAATGGTTATAAGAGTAAAGCTGAGACTTCACTGAAGAGAAGAAATTCTCCTGTGGCCATAGCTTCAGTTCCTGCCTAAGAGTTCTAGCCCTTCCCTACAGATTTGCCTTCACCCCACTCTCACAATCATGTGAGTGTATTCCTTACAATAAATTTCTTAATGTATCTCCTACTTATTATGCTTTAGCAGTTAAACTGTTATTAATTTAACAAGAAAATCCATAGTATATGCAGACTTCGTGCTTAGCCCTTAAATCCCATATGCTAGTTTTTTTTTTTTTTTTAAAGAGCCTTTTAAGATGTTTCTTCAATGTAGGGAATAGCTCACAGCCTAATGATAATCTCAAACTTGTGTTAAACTTTGAAAAAGCATTGAATTTTGCTGATATAGATAAACTGTGTACAGAAAGACTAAGCTCAGGTAAAACAGGAAAAGGAGGAAGGGCAAAGAATATAACATAATCTATATTACCATAGGCCAGGCATTGTTAAGTTCTTATACTCCTTATATAATTCAATAAGTGTTAGTAAATTATTTTTATTGATCAAAAATATTATTCACATCTTTCTTGGCATACTTATGATAGTATACTTATATATCCCCTGCTGAACTTTGGACTAAGACATTTCTAATTAATGAGATGTTAGCAAAGGCTTAAAATGTGCCTTAACAGTGTTCAATGATTTCACTGGCCATGACCATCACAATAGAGAAAAAGGATCAAGTTGTCCCCCTGATCCAGAAAGGATGATGGGGTCATGGAACAAACTTTATTGCCATGGGCATATTAACCTCATCTGGCCAGGCTAGTCCAGGTCAACCAATCCCTAGCTTATGTACAGATGTGCAAGGTAAACAAATGCTGATTTTTGTGTGACGCTAGAATTTTATGTTACTTTTTATATACTGCTAGCTGACTGATACTCTAAAATTATAAAAAGAAAATAATTTCTGCCAATATCAGCTACACAAAAATTTAAGAATATTTATGCAAAATGTTAATCCAGGGACAAATAAAGAAATTGGATAGGAAAATTATAGCAGATAGAAGAGAAAAGAAACAGTTCCCTATTCTGCAGGAAAATATGGTCTTCTTATGGTAAAAGTAGTGACAGAAAGATGATGTATAAGTCTATTTTCTATTTTTGTAATAAAATATCTAGGGCTATGTAGTTTTTAAAGAAATGAATTTTGTTCAGTTTACAATTTTAGTGGATGTAAATCCAAACAACATGTCAGTCTCTGGCAAAGGCCTCCATGTACCATCATGTCAGGGAGGACAATATCATGGTGGGAGCAAATGAAGAAGCCAGCACAGGGAGAAACTATAAACCGAACTCCCAGAACTACTCCCATTCAAGGGCACCACTTCCATTGGCCTAAAACTCCAGTGATCTATCTAGTAGGCCCCAAAGGTTCTGTTCTTCCAACACCACCACACTGAGGACCAAGCCTCTAATAATGAACCCATAGAAAACAAACCTCATCCCAATCATAGAAGATGGCAACATTCAGTCATTTTCACTTAGCTTTATTTGCCACTGACAAAACAAAAGCCAGATTGTACCACACAGATTTTCAACATGTGTAGAATTCACATACCCTATGGAGTTTTGGTACCCTTTCTCACTTTCTGAGATATGTATATGCTTTTATGATTTTAGCTAACTGAAAAGTAGCTAACACTTTAAATCAGTATTGTCAAATCATAAACCAATAGGATTTTTAAAGAACTGTTGGAGAAGTACAAGGATCTATTTTCATCTTTCTACATATAGATATCCAGTTTTCCCAGCACCACTTGTTGAAGAGGCTGCCTTTTCACCAATGAATATTTCTGGCATTTTTGTCAAAATTCAGATGGCTTTAGATGCCTGGATTAAGATCTGGGTCCTCTATTCTGTTCCATTGATCTACAAGTCTGTCTCTGTGCCAGTACCATGCTGTTTTTGTTATTATATTAATTATATTATATTATATTATATTATATTATTATAATATATTATAATAATTTTATATATATTATATATAATATATATATATATATATATGTTATATTATTGTAATATAGCTTAAAATCAGGTATGGTGATACCACTAGCCATATTTTTGTTGCTAAGAATTGTACCAGTACTTACAATGTAACTGTCCAGACAGAAATTGGTCTCAATATGCATGACCTCACAGTGCCTAGCAATACTTTCACCAGACCCTCATAATAGAAGAAAAAGACTATGACATAAAAATAGAACAGAGACTAATGGAGAGAGGGGGGATATGAAGGAGAGCAGAGGTGTGAAGGGGAACATGGGAGAAGGGAGGGAAATATCATGGTTTATTGTCTGTAGGTATAGAAGTTGTCAATAAAAAATTAAATTGAAAATGAAAAAATTTGGGGACTTCCAACCGAGATGGCAACTGCCTAGCTGCGCTGTAAACACCGGGGAGAGAAAGGCAAGACATTAAGGGTCCATTGGATCTTTCGGGGGGGGGGCAATCTCCAATAGATTGTCAGTGGGAGGGCACAGAGGGGGGGAAACAGGGAATGGTGGATCCCCCTCATGGCAGGTAGCCCACCCCTCCCCCAAATAGCCACCATGTCCAAGGCGCCGCCAGGCACCAATCGATCCCTGTGTGCGGAAGCTTAGACTGCTCCGCACACTCGCCCACGTACTGCTCGGCCACTGCACCTCAGTGAGACCTCGCAATAACAGGGAATCCCTGATTCCCTCAGGAGCGGGTAGCCCACCCCTCCACATATCCACAGCACAGCTGCACACAGATCAATCCCTGCATGATGAAGCTTACACTGCTCTGCCCACTCGCTCATTTACTGCTCCTGCCGCTTCACCTTCAGGAGCCCAGTCCCACAGCAACAGCCACACAAGCTCAGACTGTGTCTCTCGCTTGCGCCAGCTCAGGTGCCATCCCCTACCTGTCCGCTGCACCAGCCATCCACCATTGTCCTGTGGTGGGGGAGCGCAGACTGCTTCCGTGTCCCAGTGTTCCCAGGAGAATTCGAGCTGCTTCAGTGCTTGGTGCCTCAGTATCCCTCCTAGCTCAAGCGCAGGCAGATTTGGTGCATTACCGCTTGAGAATTCAGGCAACTTTGCTGCCCCTGCTAGGCAATAGATAGGTGGATTTGGCAAGTGAGAGACAAAGCCCAGGCTTCTTGGCAACTGTCCCAGGGTGCCTCAGATTCCCATTGTGCTTGAGCCCAGGCTGATCCCTGAACCTACGTGCTCATACACTGTCATGGGAAGACTATACCACAAAGGAAATAACATGGAAAATCAAATGCAAGAAAATCCAGTTAGATCACCCAGCCTACAATGAATACATCTAACGAAAACATAGAAGAGTCATTAGGATCAGAACATCAAACTGGAGCTATGAGCAATGCAACCCTGACCAACCTACTGGTAGAACTTGCACGAAAGCAACAAAGGACCAATAATCGTGTGGATGCTGCAATCACTAAACTAGAACTAATAGATAAGAAATTGGAAGGAGTTCAAAGAGAGTTAAAAGATTTGAGGGAGAGTGAAAAAAAAGAAGACCTTAAAAATCAGCTGGCCATGCTAAATGAAGACATAAAGAAATGCAAGGATGAACTCCAAGAAGCATCAAGAAAATCAGAAAATGATGTGAAAAGGGAGCTTGACAGAGGGATGGAAATTATACATAGAAAAGTAGTAGACAATGCAAACTTAATTGAACAAGTCCAAAACTCTCTAGAAGCTCTCAAGAATAGAGTCAGCCAAGTGGAGGATAGAAAATCTGATCTGGAAGACAAGATGGAAGACACAGTTCCAGAGTTCAAAATTTTCAGTAAGTTCAAAAGTTCCTGTGAACAGAACATGAGGGAATTGTGGGATACACTTAAACGTCCTAATGTCAGGATCATTGGGATACCAGAAGGAGAAGAAATTCAGACCAAAGGCATGGAGAACTTATTTAACAAAATAATTGAAGAAAACTTCCACAGTCTCTTAAAAGAAAGCCCCATCAAGATACAAGAAGCCAATAGAACTCCAAACAGACTGGACCAAAGGAGTAACTATCCAAGACATATTGTCATTAAGACTCTAAACATTGACACCAAAGAGAAAATCCTAAAAGCAGCTAGGGGAAAACAGCACATCACCTTCAAAGGTAACCCCATCAGAATTACTTCAGACTTCTCAGTGGAAACCCCGAAAGCTATAAGGGCCTGGAATGAAACACTGCAAAGTCTAAGAACCTATGGCTTCCAACCCAAACTACTCTACCCAGCAAAAGCATCCCTCATAATACATGATGAAAGAAAAACTTTCCATGACAAAACTCAGCTTTACAATTATATGAACACAAAACCAAACCTACAGAGAGTCCTTCAGGAAATTCTGCACAGAGAAGAAAAACATAATCAAACTCAAATGCCTACAAGAAGCAGATCACAATAACCAAACTCAGAGTAGGCACAAAAAAAAAAAAAAAAAAAAAAACTTCAAAATCCATGAAAACACCAACCCACATCTACCATCACAATATGGCAGGGATCAAATCAAATCTAACAGTCATTACCCTAAATATTAGTGGCCTTAATTCACCCATCAAGAGACACAAGCTAACAGGATGTATCAATCTGTTGCCTTCAAGAAACCCACCTCACCACTAAAGACAGATACCTCCTCAGGGTGAAAGGCTGGAAAACAATATTCCAAGCAAATGGGAATAAGAAACAAGTAGGCGTAGCTATATTAATATGGGATAAAATAGACTTCAAACCAACAATAATCAAAAAAAGACAAAGAAGGCCACTTTCTACTTATCAAGGGAACGATCCATCAAGAGGATATTACAATCATAAATCTGTATGCACCAAACACACGGGCACCACAGTTCATAAAAGAAAACCTACTTGACAATAAAACAGAAATAACCACCAACACCATCAAAGCTGTGAACTCCACTACACCATTATCAGTAATAGACAGATCATCCAAACAGAAACTCAACAGGGAAGTAAGAGAGCTCAACAAAACCATAGATCACTTAGACCTAATGGACATCTACAGAACTTTCTGTCCCAAATCCACAGATACACAATCTTCTCAGCAGTCCATGGAACATTCTCTAAAATAGACCATATATTGGGTCACAAAGACTGCCTCCACATATTTAGGAAGATTGACATAATTCCCTGTATGATATCAGATCACAATGCTATACTGCTAGAAATCAACAACAAAAGACCCACCAAGAATCCCAACGGCACCTTGAAACTGAACAGCACACTTTTAAACAATAAATGGATAGTGGATGAAATAAAAAATGAAATTGCAAAATTTCTGGAATTGAATGACAATGAGAACACATCGTAGCAAAACTTATGGGACACAATGAAGGCGGTCCTAAGAGGAAAATTCATAGCACTCAATGCCTTCATAAAAAAGACAGAAAGATCCCAAATGAATAACCTAACCATCCACCTAAAGGCACTGGAAAAAGAAGAAAAATCCAACCCAAAGAGCTCCAGAAGGAAAGAAATAATTAAAATCAGAGCAGAAATTAATGAATTGGAAACCAAGGAAACAATTAAGATAATTGACAAAACAAAGAGCTGGTTCTTTGAAAAAATAAACAAGATTGACAAACCCCCAGGCCAATTTGATCAAGCAGAAAAAAGAGAAGCTTCAAATGAACAAAATTCAAAATGAAAAAGGAGAGATCACAACAGACATAACTGAAATTGGAGAATCATCAGGACTTATTTCAAAAACCTCTACTCCACAAAACTGGATAATGTGGAGGAGATGGATAAATTCCTGGATGCATACCATCTATCAAAGCTAAACTCAGAGCAGATTAATCACCTCAGTGAACCCATCACACTCATGGAGATTGAAAAAGTAATAAAAAGGCTCCCCAAAAAGAAGAGTCCAGGACCAGATGGCTTCTCAGCTGAATTCTATCAAACCTCATGAAAGAACTCAAACCAATCTTGATCAAACTGTGCCACACAATTGGTGAACTGGGAAAGCTACCCAACTCCTTTCATGAAGCTAGCATCACCCTAATTCCAAAACCAGGCAGAGATGCCACAAGAAAAGAAAACTACTGGCCTATTTCCTTGATGAATTTAGATGCAAAGATCCTGAACAAAATCCTTGCAAACAGAATCCAACAACACATCAAAAGCATTATCTACCTTGACCAAGTGGGATTCATCCCAGGAACACAGGGGTGGTTCAACATATGGAAATCTGTCGATGTAATACACCACATAAACAAGGTTAAACATAAAAACCACATGATCATTTCGATAGATGCAGAAAAGGCCTTTGACAAGATACAACATCACTTCATGATCAAAACATTGGAGAGAATTGGCATGGTTGGTTCATATCTTAACCTAATAAAGGCAATGAACAAAGCTCCTAAGGCCCAAATAATACTTAATGGAGAGAGACTGGAGGAATTCCCATTAAGATCAGGAACAAGACAGGGTTTTGCACTCTCACCTCTGCTTTTCAATACAGTACTGGAAGTCCTAGCTCAAGCAATAAGACAGGAGAAGGAAATAAAAGGGATACAATTTGGAAAGGAAGAAGTTAAGTTAGCTCTATTCGCTGATAACATGATTGTATATGTAAGAGACCTGAGAGACTCCATCCCAAAACTCCTGAAGGTGATTAACTCCTATAGCAAAGTAGCAGGATACAAAATCAATGCACAAAATCAGTAGCCTTTCTATATGCAAATGACAAAGATACAGAGAAAGAAATAAGGGACATAGTCCCATTTTCAATAGCAACAAAAACAATAAAATACCTTGGAATAATGCTAATCAAGGAAGTGAAAGATCTATACAATGAAAACATAAAAAAGAAATTGAGGAGGACCTGAGAAAATGGAACTATCTCCTATGCTCCTGGATAGGCAGAATTAACATTGTGAAGATGACAATCCTACCAAAGGCAATATACAGATTTAATGCAATTCCAATTAGAACCCCTACAGTGTTCTTCACAGAGATAGAAAAAAATGATCTCAAATTTCATATGGAAAGGCGGAAGGCCTCGCATATCCAAACATATCCTCAGCAAAAGAAATACCTCTGGAGGTATCACCATTTCTGATCTAAAGATATATTGCAAAGCCATAGTAGTAAAAACAGCATGGTACTGCCATAAAAACAGGAGTATAGACCAAAGGAATAGACTTGAGGACCTGGACCTTGGGTCAAGCAACTGTAGCTAGTTGATATTCGATAAAGGCCCGAACAATATAGGCTGGAAAAAAGACAGCATCTTCAACACATGGTGCTGGACAAGCTGGATAACCATATGCAGGAAACTGAACCTTGACCCACAAATTTCACTATGCACTACCCTCAATTCCAAATGGATCAAAGACCTCAATATAAGACTGGAAACTCGAATACTACTGGAAGAAAATTTAGGAAGTACTTTCCATGATATAGGAATGGAAAAAGACTTCTTGAACAAAACCCCAGTGGCTCATGATCTTAAACACTCAATCAACCAATGGCATCACATGATGCTGAAGAGTTTCTTTACAGACAGGCACATAATAAGCGAAGCCAATAGATTACCCACAGAATGGGAGAAAATATTTTCAGGCTATCCAACTGACAGAGGCCTAATCTCTAGAATCTACGAAGAACTCAAAAATCTGAACAGTAAGAAGTCAAACACCCCACTCACAAGATGGGGCAAAGAGCTGAACAGGCAGTTCACAGAGGAAGAAATACAAATGGCAAACAGACACTTAAGAAAATGTTCATCATCCCTAATCATCAGAGAAATGCAAATTAAAACAACTATGAGATTCCACCTTACCCCAATAAGGATAGCAAACATCAAAAGATCAAATGAACATAAATGCTGGCGAGGATGTGGAGAAGTAGGAACACTCATCCACTGTTGGTGGGAATGTAGGATGGTACAACCACTTTGGAAAGCAATATGGAGACTCCTGAAAAAGCTGAGTATAGAGATACCAACAGACCCAGTTATTCCCTTACTGGGAATCTACCCTAAAACTTTCAACCACAGGTAGAGATATTTGCTCAACCATGTTTGTAGTGGCTCAATTCGTAATAGCTAAGAGCTGGAATCGACCCAGATGTCCATCACTAGAAGATTGGATAACTAAGATGTGGTATATCTACACAATGGAATTCTATACAGTAGTAAGAAAAAATTGACACAATGAAATTTGAGGAAAAATGGTTGAACCTGGAACAGATCATTCTCAGTGAACTTACCCAATCACAGAAAAAAAATCACCACATAGTCTCACTCATCTACAGCACCTAACCTGAATCTACCAAGCATAACCACACTGTCCAATATCAAGCTACCATCAATCAGGGGCTACAAGAGGGCCTATACCTATTAAATGCTGTGTAAAAAAAAAAAAAAAAGTAAGGGTTATCTCATTTGTCCTGGTGCTAACTTACTCTCCATTGGAGAATCTGCTTCTCTTTTTCAGATAGATGTAGATCCTAAGGAGAGAGCCATCCCACCATACCTCAAAAGGGCCCCAGCTGCAACTAAGAAAAATTGGCGAAACAAGCAAGGGTGCTGTTTTCCTGATGAACCGGATACCAGCAGTAGGGGGAAGGAGATCAACACAGAGAAAAATCAACTCCTACCTAAGCAGAGAGCCAGAGCCTCAGAGGCTCCCAACACCTCATCACTGAAGCAGACCAAAAATGAACCCAACATGGCTCAGGGAAATTTTGTGGAAGAGGGGGCGGAAAGAATGTCAGAGCCACATGTTGGGTCATGATATGCAGAGACATTTATCTTACCCATAACTGTGGGATAACTCCACAATGCATGACCCATATACCTCAACAGGGAGGGGCCAAGGGGAGGGAGTAGGTCATGGATGAGCCTCATAATGGTACCAAACTGACTGTATTTGCTGGATACAAAACTAATTAATTAAAAAAATGAAAAACATTTGTTGCAGTAGTGAAGGGAGCCTCAGTGGGCTTGACTCCCACTGTTCTCATCCTATAGTCAACCAGAACATCTCTACGTTGTTTTATACTCTACATAAAATTTCACTGGATCAGGAGTGAACCATCCTGACCATGCAGACCTGAAACACAACATACAGCAGAAGTCTCTGGAACATGTAACTAAAACAAAGTTCATTGTTCTTATCCTAGATGTCTCAAGCTTTGTTCTCTTCCTCCTCAGAGATTCCACCGCCTCTGATCCGCAGCTGAGATAATCAACAACTAAGGAGGTATCAGAACCCCTTCTTCACATCTTCACTGCAGATGTTTCCCAAATAGAATGCAGAGTTGTGCACCTGTCCACTATAATTTTTCTGCCTGCCAACTCTAGCTTCTCTATGTCTAGTGAATGTATTCCGTGAAGAAGAGATGATTCTCACCTTCTAATGACACCAGCTTCCCTTGGGTTAGCATCTTCTGAAGGGACTTGCTCCTACACAGCAGAATACAGCAAATGTGGTGGGCTACCACTTCTCTGAATAGAACACATAAGACTATGACTTCCATGTCGCTAGTTTGGATGAAATGTAACATGTTTGAGCTGGACTATGGAAAGTCTTATGTAGCAAAGAAGAAAGAAAGTTGAGAGTCAAGGTGATTAATCCCCTTTTACAGATAATAAAACTGGGGCTGAAGCAGCTTATTCAAAATTACAAATCTGTGGCTGGGGAGTTGGCTTAGAGGTTAAGGTGTTTGCCTAGGAAGCCTAAGGACCCAGGTTTGATTATCTAGTACCCACATAAGCTAGAAGCATAAGGTGATGCATGCATCTGGAGTTCATTTGCAGTGGCTGGAGGCCCTGGTGCACCCATTCTCTCTCTCTCTTCTCCCTCTCCCTCTCTCAGTTAAATAAATAAATATACAAAACTAAGAGAAGTCTGAGCTGACTAGGGAGCCAAAATCTTCAAAAGCCTATCAGCTGCACCTTGATTTCACAAAACCCAAAACTTCTAATGGAGAATTTATTTATTTATTTATTTATTTTTGGTTTTTCGAGGTAGTGTCTCACTCTAGCCCAGGCTGACCTGGAATTCACAATGGACTCTCAGGGTGGCCTCGAACTCACGGCGATCCTCCTACCTCTGCCTCCCGAGTGCTGGGATTAAAGGCGTGCGCCACCACGCCCGGCTCTAATGGAGAATTTAGAAAAAAAAAATGATGAGATATCTGGGGTAAGTGTGGGCCTTAGAATGAGGAAAAGGGGGTAGTTCACAAAATGAGGGAAAGGAGAAAATTGAAAGGTTTCTGTGTGATATCTGACTTTGGGGAGTTCTGTTGATCTCCTTGCACAACTGAAGTGCAGCAAAGATAAGCTTGTTTATTGTAAGTTTCGGGGCTCAGAAAATCAGACTTCATAAGAAATGTTTTAAACTCACAGATAAAATTCCAGAGTCAGGATTCTTTGGGTTCCTTGTCTTTTGGCTGCACTATTAGGTGGTGAACTGGCTGTAAGAGATTCTTTCAAAATACAAGCCCAGTCACTTATCCTGTCCCATCTCAGTTTAAGCACCACCTTTCAGTAAAAGTATACCTTACTTTTAACTCACCATTCAATGCACACTCTGACAAAAGTTTGCATCTCCTGGAGGTATCCCATTAACCTCACAGATCACCTCTACACCAGAAGCTGCATGAACCTTTGAAAACCAAACGGCAGAAAAGAGCAGCTTACAGAACCTTTGCAGGGATGTTGAGGTGTTACAGGCATGCTCTTAGAGAGGAGCCATTTGATAAATGGAGCACAAGTCTCTAAGAGAGAGAACAGCCAAGAAGTCAACCTCTTCCTCTCCTCAGATTTATGAATTTTCCAGCTAGAGGCAAAAGCATCACTCCATCATGATCAAAGCTCAGGAAGGTGAGAAGTAAAGTGAAAAGAACAGAAATTCTCTTGGGATGAAAGTATGTCTGTTTTATGTAGCATACATGGTCAGTGTTCTAGAGAGCTCATTGCATAGGAAACCATTTTAATAGTCCTCATAAAATAAATACTTCCTTTACATTAAAATACAAAAAGATTGATATATTTCTTGCCTGGACTGTTCTAGACAAATGTTAAAGTTTCATTGTGTTTTTTACTAGTGGAAAATAACTTTTGATTCATTAGTCCCGAGTTTAGATTTTTTTGGAAGAATAAAACACAGAGACTTGTGAGTCTTTGCATTATGTGGGCTGTCAACTATTGCGTTAAAGTAATTATTTTTGTAAGGGCATTGTTACTCATTCAAGGGAAGATAGGCTACAAAGACTGGCTTAAAAGATAACAACTATACCAGAGTCTTAATAGTTTGCAGAACTCTGTGATATGTACTCTGAAATCTCTCTGCATAATACTACATGGTTCATAAGCTCATTTATATTCCCTCTTTAGTAGTTTCTATGTGGTGTGATGCTCATTAGGGGAAAGGCACTAGTCAATGCTATGATTATGGAGAAAAAACAAAGGTTTAGAGGAACCAACATGTTAGTTTTAAGAAATACGGAAGAGAAGAGGAAATGAAAACACCAAAGGGCATGAAGCTCATGATGCAGAGTTTAGTGAAATGCCAAAATATGACAAGAATAGTACAGCCTGTTCTGAGTAACACCTCATTCAACAGAATTTGCAGAATTTTCACAGTCCAAATAAAGACACTAAAGATCATCAAGAACCAGAGAATATTATTTTCAACTGATATGACTCTGTACTTAAGAGAACAGAAAGACTCCACGAATTTCTTTTAACTAGATAAACTCTCTTAGCAAAGTTACAGGATATAAAGCCCACACACATAAAACAGTCACCTTTGTATATGACAACAACAAACATACTGGGAAAGAAATCAGTGGAGCAGTATCATTTACAATAGCCACAAAAGTTAAATATCTTGCGCTGGAGAGATAGCTTAGCAGTTAAGGCGCTTGCCTACAAAGCCTAAGGACCCATGTTCGACTCTCCAAATCCTATGTAAGATAATTGCACAAAAATGAGGCAAGCACAAGGTTGCACATTCCCATTAGGTGGTGCAAGCATCTGGAGTTGGGTTGCAGTGGCTGAGGCCCTGGCAGGCCAATTCTCTTTCTCTCTCTCTCTCCTCCTGTCTCTTGCTCTCCTGAACTATAAAAATATTAAATGTTTTGAACTGTCTCTAACTCTACCATGAAAACATTAAAACACTGAAGAAAGAAATTGAGGAAGACATGAGAAGATGGAACGATCACCCATGCTCATGATTAGAAGAAGTAATATCATGAAAATAGTCATTCTTCCAAAAGCAATATACTGATTCAGTGCAATTCCAAACAAAATTCCAGCACAGTTATTCACAGAAATAGAAAAAAATCTCAAAATTTACATAGAAACATAAAAGTCCTCAGACAGCCAAAGCTGCCCTCAGCAAAAAGAATACTGTTGCAGCCCATCCAGCTGGAGGAGTTTGTGACTTCATCTCTATATAACCTGCAGTCCGGAACACTGAATTCCAGAATCAGAGAAAAATGCAAACATCTTCTTCTATCTGGCAAGCATTGACTTAGGTTATGAGCTCTTTTCATGCTAGGATGTAGAATAAAGCCTGAGAATAATATTTTACTCAAACATAACAAAAAACCTTTGTATGCCTGGCCAATGATTAATTTCCTTATATGATAATGCTACAATAAAAGCAAGAGCTCACAGCTCCTTGGGGGTCTGAATACCAATCTCAGTCCCTCTGTCCATCAGAGCTAAGACTGCAGTTTAGACTGTGAGTCTTTCTGCATGAGACTCTGCATAACAAAAAAAGATGCCCACTGCTAATGCTGGCCAGTAGCAGAATATTACTGGTGGTATCACCATAACCGATTTCAAGATATACTACAGAGTCACAGTAATGAAAATAACATGATACGGGCACAAAAACACAGAATTGATGAACTACAATAGAAGATCCATGTATAAGTTCTAGTAATTACAGTTAGCTGATCTTTGACAAAGAGGCCAAAAATGCACACTGGAGAAAAGACAGCATTTTCAACAAATGGTGCTGGAGACACTGGATAACCACATGTGGAAGAATAAATCTAGATCCTTTTGCCTACTCTGAATACAAATAAACTCTAAATGGATCTGAGACCTCAGTATAAGACCTGAAACTGTGAAAGGAATAGAAAAAGTAGGAGAACACTCCAAGATATAGGCATAGGAAAAGACTTTCTGAAGAAGTCTCTAGTCATTCAGGGAACAAGACAAGCACTCAACCATTGAGATCTCACAAAACTAAGAAGCTATTTTACAGCTATAAACCAACCATCAGCAGAGTCAATAGACAACCTGCAAAATGGGAAAAAAATAAATCTTTGCCAGCTGTAAATCTGACAGAGGTTTAATATCTAGAATATTAAAAAATATTAAAAGCTAAGCAATAAAATAATCAAACCCAGTCAAAAGATGAGGGTGAACAGACAATTTTCAAAGAGAAAATACAAAAGGCCAATAAACATCTAAAGAGCTATTCATCATCTTTAGCCAGTGGGAAATGCAGATTAAAACTATTTTGAAATTTCATCTCACTCAGGTCAGAATGACTTTCATCAAAATGATCAGATGAAAACAAGTGCTGGCAGGGGTGTGAGGAAATAGAAACCCTCATCCACTGTTAATGGACTGCAAACAAGCACAGGCACTATGGAAACCATTAGGGAGTTTCCTCAAAAATCTAAGTATATATCTACTATTTGACCCAGCTATACCATACCTGGGCATATACCCTAAAGACTCTCCTCTTTACTATAGAGATACTTTCTCAGCCATGTTTACTAATACTCTTTTCACAATAGTTAGAAAATGGAATCAGTCCAGATGACCATCAACTAATAAATAGATAATGAAAATTGGCACATATACACAATGGAATTGTAAGAGAAAATGAAATTATGAAATTAAAATTTTAAAAAGATGGACTTGGAGAAAAATTATACTGTTTGCTCAGGCTTGGAAAAAATACCTCATGTTCTCTCTCATATGAGGATCTTAATGTGGGCTAGTTTGATTTGTTTATAAGTTGTAGTAAGCATCAGTACTGAATAGGAAGCTACAATGAGGCTTGGAGAGAGGAGAAGCAGGCATGGATCAGAGAAGGGGATAGCAGACAGACAAGTGAGGAATAGAATACAGGATGTGGAATACAGTATCTGGGGTTGGGACAGGAGTAAGGGAGGAAGGGGAGAAGATACAAAAAACCAATGATGGCATGAATCTGTACCAGATAAACCTACCTCTTGGTTAAATTAAATGATATGATTATCTTAAACAAGAGAGGGGATAGTTTTGGCAGAAATGCCCTGCAGGAATGGAGAAAACTTTACCCTAAAACCATAGGCTGTTACTGATAAACCCCAGTGCCAGAATTGGGTTACCCACACAGTGAGTTATTGGTCAGGGAAGCCCATCAGCCCCCCAAAGTACAGGACAATGCCGAAGCACTTGTTTACCCACCAGAACTAAATAGTAAGAACACTTTGCTTAAAAACCTACAGATTGTGGTCACAGACTACTTAGCAATCATGCTGGGTCTTCTGAGCTGGAAGCCAGCTCTCTGCTGGCTAGCTCTCATAGTGATGAAAAACACTATCTGAGCTGCTAGGGGATAAAAGTCACCAATAGTGTTTATAAGCAGTGGATCCTCTAAGCTATAAAATCAACCAGTCATGCAAGATATACCTGCCAATGTAATAGTAGCAGACAGGTTATGGGGGTAATCAACTGCTCTCTGATTGGATATATAGCCCAGGAATTGGGAGAAAATTTGTACTTGATACTGACAACCATTAGAAGCCTATGGCTTGGAAGGTCACAGACCCTAGAGGGAAGCTTCCACTGTTCTTTGCTAAAAGGAGAGGCTATGCCCATCAAATAGTCTTCTAAGTACCTGTCTTTATATCCCTATTGATCCATGCTGCTCTCACTCTTGGTTAGAGAATCTGTGAATACTGGGGAGACCCAAGACACATTAGAATGAAAAGAAAAGAAAACCAACTGCCTACCACAAGAGGAGTCATCTCTTTCACATCTTCGAACACCTAGCAAGCATTACAGAGGAAGTAGGATAATAAATATGAGTGCTGCTGTCACAACTAGCCTGAGAACCACCTCCAGGGAAATGATAGTACACACTAAGGAGACTCACAACTCATCAAAACAGAAAATTAGAGGCTAATGAGAGCTTAACATTAAAGGAGACTTATAACACATGCTCCAAGGCTCAGGGAACATTGCGGAAAAGGGGCACAGAGATTATAAGAGCCACAGGATGGGAGGTTGTACTCTGAGGCATTGCCCTCCACCCCCTTGCCTCTGAGACTGACTGGTGCATTCATGACCCCACACTGAATAACAACAACCTCACTGTGGAGAGCCCTCAGTGTAATAGGGACATAGGAGAGGGGACATAAGAATACAACTTCATTGGAATATAATCAAACTGCAATATGTTCATATGCTAAAGCTCTCAATACAAAAAAATTAAAAAGATCTAGAGGATAATGTGCTAGACTAGGTGTCAGGTAGCACTGCTTGGGAGGTAGATCCTATTTTTCTTCTGTAAAATGTGACTGATAATAAATGCAGTGTTGGGCTGGAGAAGATGGCTTAATTGTTAAGGCATTTGCCTGCAAAGCCAAAGGACCCCACTTAGATTCCCTAGGACCACATAATCCAGATGCACAAAGCAGCTGCATGCATCTGAAGTTTGTTTGCAGTGGCTGGAGGCCCTGGTGCACCTATTCTGTCTCTCTCTTTCCCACTCTCTCAAATAAATAAATAAACAAAATAGATTTAAAAATAAATAAATGTAGTGTAAATTGCCTGTTTTTGCTAGTTATCTATTTATGTTGATCAGTTTAATGCATAAAGCATTGGCTACAAAGATGACTGTGCCATGAGATCCTGCTCACAAGAGTTCTCATTTAAGGATGCGGAGATATAAAACATGTACATGGAAAATAACATTTTTTTTTTTGCTAAAAGGCCTCTGTAACATCAAGCAATTAATCAGAAAACATGGCATCATCAGTCTACAAAAACTTCAGAGCCATGTTGGTAATCTTATTCTTATAGAATTCAATCCATTATGGCATATCTACCTCTACCAAAACTATTTCTCGTACCACCTGCCTTTATGTATGTTTTCTGTTGCTGTAAATTTTCTCATTCTTTTTACATTTATTCTCCAAGATGTTTTCTGCTCTGTACACACCTTCTTGAACAAAGAACGATGTAAATAAAGGGATATGTGGGTGCTTTAGAGAAGCCTTCATAAATACGTACTTGACTACAAACAACTGTGTCCATGAAGAGCTGCAATTAAGTACCATATCATGTCAAAAATATATTATCCTTACAATGATTATTTTGATTCAAAACACTTTTATCCATAACAACAACATGAAATGTAAATTTATATAAATCTATCCTTTAAAACATGTAGCAATGATTCTAAGCTGTAATGAATAAGCTACACCTGGCTAAGGCCACGTGTACGTGCACTGGCTGCTGACTCAGCAAAGCAACAAGGACTCAGGCTCTCCTTGTAGCTGATTTAAATATTTAGGATGTGAAGTAGCATCTCTGTACACCTATGTCTTCATAGGAACAGAATTCCATACTTAGTGCTCACCACCTTGGTCTAAGATAAAGCACTCCAGAATCATCTCCCTGGTAAAAAAAAAAGACTGAAGATAAATAAACCAAAGATAAGTGCACAAGTCTTCAAACACTTGGGGTACACCCAGTAGCATGGTGTTCAGAATCTGCTGGGTAAATGCTGATTAAATCAGTCTTTATCCCCAGTTTCCCCTTCTTTTTGGTAATTGCTTTCAGAACAGAAAAGTTAAAACTCTGCAGAGAATGGGCAATACTATGAAGCATGTCAATAGGCAGGACCATAGTATTATCTTTACCTGAGAACTAAAATGAAGAAGGGTCAGTGTAGCTCTCTGGACCTTCTATTATAAGCTCCTATTTGTGAACATTCTATCCTCATGATCTACTCACTTCTGAAAGATTCAGTCTTCTTCTGTCTCTGAGGTTAGACTTCAACATATGAATTAAGATGACACATCCTTCCATAAGTCTCTAGAGTTCTGTGACCCTGTTTTATTATTTTTATAACTAGGACTGTTAAGATCCAACTGCTAAGATAATAGGAAGATTCAATTAAAGTACATATAAACCACCCAGCTCCAGCCCCTATAATACAGTAATCACTCAAGAAAGTGACTTCCTTCCTTTCCCCAAATGAGGAAATAAAACTAATCCCATCCTTCTTTAAGGCGGGGAGGGGAAACATACATGAAAAATATTTTTTTTTCAGAAAACTTGTCAGGAAAGAGTAAGCATATTTATACAAACACTCATTCCTGTTCGTTCATTCATTATACAACTGAATAATTCATGTTTGCACCCAAAGCAATTAAGTGGAGAAGCCCTCCAGACATCCTTCCATATTTTAGACATGGGAATTTTTTTATTAAATTTTTAGTATGCTTAGGACACACATTTCTAAAGCCAAGTAATTGAACCAATGATGAAAAACATACCATTTTTAAAGTTGAGTTTTGAATACTTAACAGAATACAAATGTACCTCCTTCTCTGTACGTTTACATATGAACTTGAATCATCTGCCCTGTTAAAAAAAGACATAATTTTTAAAAGTCCAATTATATTGGCAGTAAGAAAAACTTCATTCATCCTGCTCTTTGCTCAGGCATAGAACCATCAAAGTGTTATGCCATAAAATTTAATTTTTAAGTTTTGAGTGATTTACAGTGAAGCAGAACATATAAATCAGAATAGTAACCAATGCTATGAAAAGAGATGTATGTTTTGCCAAACTGTCTGAAGGAAATACTTTGAAGCACACTAAAAGTCCTGCACACTTCTCCAAAGGCCATAATTGAAGTTAATTATGCTTATTTGAATAGAGGGAAAATTACTGACACCTACACACCTCTCTCTTCTTAAATGCAGCAATCAAATGATCATCCCTTCTTATGAAAGCAGTTAATCATGTCACTATAGCATATGACTGCACCTGGGCATCTAGGCTTGTCTGCTAATTTTATAATTTTTTCTAATGTTTTCGAACATGTCTTTAATCAGATGTGATTCTTAAGAATTGGGATACCTCTAAAACATCATTGCATAAAAGCTTTGTACATGTCACTGACAAAGAATCCCTCCATTTCTTTCGCATTACAGATCACACTCTAACAGCAAGTTCTCCACACTTTGCCAATACTTTCCACCTCTGTGCTCTTCTCATCGTTTACCCAGACCATACTAGGTCCCTCTAACTGTCCTCTTGTCCTCTTGACTTCTTTGTGTGGAGACTTCAGAGGTGGGCTAGCCAAAATATAGCATGCATCAAGTCTCTTTTTTTAAATTCTCCAGAGCCTTCCTATGAGTCCCTCTGTGACTTACTACAGATGTCCATACTACTCAAGTCCATACTGTTCAAGTTTCTCCTCACTGGTTCTTGATATTGTGCAAATACGTCACTTTGCATACACCCTGACCCAAAATTTGTGAAAAATTATAGATGGATCAACACAGATGGGTGGATTTTATATTACACATCAAAATGCAAGATGTAGGATCCTGGAGAGATGGATCAGCAGGTAGAACTGCTTGCTGTGAAATCATAAGGGTCTAAGACCACCCTAGTTTATAATCCCAGAACCCTCATAAAATGTTGGGCATAGTCGCATGAGCCTGTAACTCCAGGGGGACAGAGACTGGAGAATCTCTGGAGCTCATGGCCCCCTAGTCTGACAAAAATATATGATAGCTCCAGGTTCAGTGAGAGATTATGTCTCAAGGAATTAAAGCAGAATAGCTATAGGGGACTCTAGACATTCAACATTCTCTTCTGGCCTGTGCATGTATCTGCATACACAAGTGCATGCACTACATGCACGCGCACGCGCACACACACACACACAATACTAAAAAATATAGAAAATATAAACACCAGAATATTAAGAACTTTTATCACTGGCAGATACAGTTATAGATAATTTTATCTTTTCTCTATAGTTTGGCAGCATTTTATGAACTTATATGCATATGGCATTTAATGAACTTGTATTGTTTTACAAGGGAATTTTTATTACTTCAAAAGATTTCATGACAAATAGATATTAGACATGTTCTTCAAAATCCTGCAGAGCAGGAGAAAAACTTTTAGGTGCAATCTCAGAAGATACATAGGTTTGGATATCTAACTTCCTGTAGAAGAGAGATGACAGAAGTCATCATAGTTTTTAGCATCCTCAGAAGTGTTTCACAGCAGCCGGCAATCACAAACTTGATTAATATTTGTGCTCTGATCATTCTGTGCTCCACTTACACAGAAAAGCCCTTCGAATGTGGGCCAATGACAATAGAGTTCAGCTGCTAATGCAGTGGTCAGAAAGATGTTCAAGTCGGGCGTGGTGGCGCATGCCTTTAATCCCAGCACTTGGGAGGCAGAGGTAGGAGGATCGCCATGAGTTCCAGGCCACCCTGAGACTCCATATTGAATTCCAGGTCAGCCTGAGCTTGAGTGAGACCCTACCTCAAAAAACCAAAAAAAAAAAAAAAAAAAAAGAAAGAAAGAAAGAAAGAAAGAAAGATGTTCAAAAATAACATAGGCCATCAAGTGTCTGGTGATATTAATAAGTACTTAAATGTCTAAATCCCCAACTAGTCTATAAACTCTGTAAAAAGCTAATGCCCTTCAAAGTCATGTGCTGAGGTTTTGGAACCCAATGTAGCAGTGTTAGGAGGTAATTGGATCATATGTGCTAACCTCACAGACAGATTAATTCATTGATGGGCCCTTAGCTGAATGGACTAGGGGAAGTTCCTGGAAATCATAGAGGTGTGTCTGCTAGAGGTATGACTTTGAAGGGGATAGTTTGTTCTCTTTCTCTCTCCTCCTCCTTCCTTTCCTTCACTTGTCTTCTTTCTCTATCCTTACTTCCTTCCCTTCTGTTCTCCTTTTGACTGAGCAGTTTCTCTCCACTATATTATCCCATCATGGTGTGCCATCTCACCACAGCCAAGAAACAACAAAGTCAAGTAACCATGGGCCAAAACCTCTAAAACTTTGAGCCAAAATAAATCTTTCTTCTTTTAAGTTGATGGTCCTAAAAACTTTGTCACAGGGACAGAAAGATGATGAATATCACAGAGATCATAGCACTCCATCGTATGTGTTTGACAAATGTTCACTGAGTGATTTACTTCTTGCAGACACTGTTTTAAGTGTTAAGAATACAATAGCAAAGTCAGACTCAGGTCCTGGCCTTATGAAATTGCATGATGATTGGAAGTAAAGAAAATCAACATATCACCAATTGTATAAGCTAGTGAGACATTATGCCAGAGAATTAAAATAGAGGAAGGGAAAAAATATGAGATGGCTTCTTTGAGTAGGATGTGGAACTCCACCTCCAGAGGAGCATCCAAAAGGCAGAGAGGAATGAAAGGGAAAGCCCTGTAACATTTCAGGGAAAACTCTTCCTGGCAAGTATGTGGCTGGGGCCATATGTCTGAAGCAGGAAGAAACATAGGATATGAACACATTAATACATCTTATGTGATTAGAAAATTTACAGAGGTGCTACAAGAGGCATGGGAGGGCAAATTCTGAAAGATCTTAGGCATCACAGTGAAGAGTTTATCTTTCTTCTAAATTTAATATAGAACCATTAAGAAATTTGAAGCAAGGAAATTTGATTTAGCTTTTTAAAGTCTCAATCAAAGGCAGGCTGAGGAGATGACTGAGTGACTCAAAGTGCTTGCTGTGCAAGGTTGGCAACCAGAGTTCATATCTCAAGAACCCACATATAGCCAGACACAAAGTGGCACACACACCTGTAACCCCAATTGTGCCTAAAGAATAGGAGGCAGAGTAAGGAGGACCCTCAGGATCATGAAACTCAGGAGCCAACTAGTCTGGCATTCACAATGGTCAAACAATTAGAAAGCTCCTGTCTCAAACAAGGTGAAAGATAAGAGCCAACACCCTGAGGTTTTCTTCTGACCTCTACATGTATGCCTATACATACACACACACACACACAGACCATAAACACACAAACACATGCATGCATGTATACATAAACACATAGGTCTCATTCTGGTTACTGTGGACAGAGTGTATTAGTGGACATAGGCAACATTAAGAGGTCCTGGATAAGATGGTGCAGTCTCATGATTGAATAGTAGTCTTGGAGAAGAGAGAAGGGGATGGTACTCAGGCTGGAGATGGATTATGACAGGATCAGCAATGGGGAAAGTGTGGAATGACTGAGAATAAGGCAAAACAGAAGTCAGGGGTATTTCATGTGGTACTTATTCATAGATGTGTCCCCATTGCCCAGCTCAGGCCTGACACAGTGAGCACCTGGTGACTGTGCACTGAATGAGTGACCTCATGGATACACACACAAATAAGTAGGATGCTCATGACAAATAGAGCCAAGAGTAATCCTGTGAGAATGGGATTGGTGTGGAAAGCCAAGCTCACCTACCTCACTTCCTGCATCCATGGCAAGCATTTTCTGGGGAACAGTAGTGGAAAGGACAGGAGTTGAGAGCAGGTGGAGCGCAGTGACACTGTGGAATCAAACAGCCTTGTGTTGAAAGCCTAACTCTGTCATTAACTCGCTGTGTGTCCTTGGATTATTTTGCTAGCCTCTCACAACCCCAGTGTTGCTTCATGTAAAATTAATTTTATCAACCTGATATACCTACTTGTGTTTTATTGTGTGGGCATGGCAAGCCACTTAAGCACTTGAACCTCAGTGTCTTTATCCTATAATGGATCCACTAATGACCAAACCAACCAGTCCATTTGCCTAGAGCCACAAGCTTCTTTTTGGATCTCCATATGGCCATCATCTCTGAGTGCCTCGGCTCTTGCAGGTGCAAGGCTGTGTTCTACACACATCTTTCCAAATGTGAAGAGGAAAAGGTTTAGAAATACCAGCATGGAGAGGCTTCAGAGCCCCAAGCTCCTTTCAGTGTAGCCTGTGGGCATTGCACTATGGGCACTGCAGTCCAAATTGAGGATGACGAGCTGGATATTTATTTATAATGTATTTATAGCTGCAAAACCCAGAACGTTCTGGCTTTCACCCCATCCTGCTCTAAACACCCCATACCTGAGGCCCACTGGGCAGGCAGACGGGCAGGAAAGGAGGGTGGTACCAGAAAGTGTCCAGGGCCAAAGGACCAGATATAAATCCCATGCAGACTTCTTTTTCTAAACCCAGGAAATACCAGTCAATTTATATCTCATCATCTTAACCCTGCAGGTTTGGTTAATGGTTTGACCCATGCATTCTCTCCTTTTCCAAAATCTTGTCCTGTTCCCTCTTAATTTGATTTACTCTACTTAGTCCAGCTGCTGACTTTGGCAGCCTGTCCAGTGCTCCACCGACCACTGCATGCAGACATCAGCCTGAATGACTTCAACTGCAGCAACGCGGCTAGGGCTCCACTAAAGGTCCAGAAACTGCTCACTCTCATAAGTCGCTCTGAAAAAGCTCCCTGTCCCCTGCCACACCACTTTTCACTTTCAACACCCAGGCACACTTTGGGGCACAGCATGAAAGGCCAGGCTAAAAGGGACTCATATTTTTAAACAGTATTTAAGTTAGTTGTTTTATCTGGATGTAGACCTGAACATGGAAACAAGGGGGAGAGAGAGGGGTATTATGAACTCAAAACCAAAATAGACCATTTAAGCTGGGCTGAGTGAAGTCACTGAATGTGCCATGGGAAAGACTTTCAAGGCATTTTATAAACTTTGCACCCAAAAAAGTGCCTCAGCCAAATTGGACTAGCATCTTTCAGACACTCAAATACTCCATTTTTCCGGGATTTTCCTTACGTCTTAGGGACTTAAGAAAACAATGCGAATGTATCTTGTCGAAGTACACGAACACATTCTACAAGTTCGTTTTCCAACAAATGGGCCACAAAACCTTACCATCACCATCTCTGCAAGTCACCTTGCTAGCACTTTCCTTGCACTTCCTCATCTCCTTTGCATTCTCTTCTCACCATTACCATTAACACTGAGTGACTCAGACCACCATAGTTTCTTCTTCTTGGCTTCTGGCAGTACAGGTGCTTGTCCTGTGGCTCCATTGCTAACCTAGTGCTGATGGCAGACTCCCTGAGATCACTTGAATGATTTGGCCATGCCTTCACACTGCCGTCCACCACCCACCCCATGTGGTAGACTGCAATGTTCCTAGACCCTGTGTGTATCTCACACATGTGTCCTCTTTTGATCCTTGACCCCCATCCTGGGAGGAGTCCCTGCTTTTCCTCAGCACGTCATTCTCAGTACCTTCTCAAGTCTTTCCCAAGTCACAAAAACTTGGCTTAATGCCACCCCACCATGACTGTCCCCATCTCTCACTTTCCTGTACATTTTATGTTTTCCTCCTACCACATTTAGTTCCTTCTGTCTTAAATAAGATTGCAGGTTCATTCTAGGTGAGTACACTGGTCCTGGGACTTGCTAGCTACATGATCTTAAACAAGTAGTCATAATATCCTGTACCTTGGATAACAGCACTGCAAAATACAAATGTTAATATGTATCTTATAGAGTTGTATAAAATAAAGTACAAAATGAATTTTGTGCATCCTGAATTTCAGGAAATGTAAATATATATGCAAAAATGTAAATATGTGCATGTTTATATGTATATACACACATGCATTCCATATAATATGAATATAGGGCATGCTTACATATAATAAATGTATGATATACGCTTATGTGTAGTTACTGTATGTCTATGGTGAAACATGACACAATGTTAAGATACTACTTTCATATTAGCATTATAATATGAAAGTAGTAAAGATGTAACATGGTTAATTTTATGTATGACTTTAACTAGGTCATATTCACATATGTGGTCATACATTATTCTGAACAAGTTCTAAGGGGGTGTTTTTTATGAAATTAACATTGAAATTTGTAGATGTTGATTAAAGCATATTACCTCTATGATGAAGGAGGACCTCATTCAGTCAGTTGAAGGCTTTAGTAGCACAGAAGGAAAATTTTAAAATGTCTCAAATAATGAGAATTTTCCCATCAAATAGACTTTGGATTCATATTTCCAAATCAGATCCCTAGCCTTTAGCTATTACCTGTGCAGTTAGCCTTTCCTGTCTCTAGCCAGCCAGTCTATCATAAAGATACTAGATTGACAAATCTCCATTAAAAATAATCCTTTTTATTCTCCACATATGCACACCATATTGGTTATCCTTCCCTAGAGAATAATAACTGCAAACAGCTATAGAATGGATGTTGCTATTACAATTGCAGTTGCTATTGGTGTTGGTACAGGATGGCTGTAGTATCAGTGTCAGTAAAAGGATGGTTCTAGTATCAGTGTCTAGTACAGGGTTGCTTTAGTGTTAGTAGTTGACTAATTTGAATCAGGATTAAGATTATTTCCCCAAGAAGAGCTAATTTCTTTGAAACATAAATTATAATTATGACCTATGAAATGTAAAAGCTATGTACTTCTCCTTTCCCAATTCTGTTGTCCATGACCCAAGGGTTCCCAGTGAGAACTTTATTCAGTAAAGACATTTTAGCTAAAGTTGAGGAAATTAGATGTAAAATTTCCTTGTAGAATGGAAAATATAGGGAGACAGATACTTTAGGGATTTTCCTCCAAGCAGAGTGTTTTCATGAGTCTTAAGTAGGTCCATTAAAATAGTTTTCACTGTACTAATGAAAGTCCACAAAGTAGGAACACATTACAAATGAAAATTATCATGCATGTTTTATATGTCAAGTGTAAAAAGGATAAATGTTTCAGCAGGAAACATCTGTAATATGTATTCTATAAATGGGCTTTGTGGTAGGTGGACAATGGTGATGACCTTGAATTATGCCTGATTTTCCCCTTTGACCATAAACAACCACAGGAGACCCTGCCTGTGATAATACAAGTGAGACAGTGTTCACCTTTATTTTCTCAGTTTGGGGTTTTTGAGTCAGACACTTCCTCTTTATATCAAGAAGATTTATGGGAATATTTAAGTTGTTATACATCATCTGAGGATCCAAGAAAAACCATCAAGATGATTTTTCTATGAACTAACTATATATAAACTATCAAATGATATTGAAAATTAAATGTACAAAGAAATGATATTGTAATCGTTGTTGGTCCTGGTCACTGGCATTTTTTGATGGAGGAAGTAGGGAAAGAAAGATACTGCTCTGCTTTTATACATATGACATGTGAATCCCTCCTTCTTTAGTCAGGGCCAGGCTATTGCAAACTTGCCATTCCCATATCTCATCACTCCCCAACAACACTGACTACTCAGTTCCATTTCGTTCTGTACAGGAAACACATTTGTCTTTGAAAAGTCAGGCAATGGTTTTCAACTGTGGCTAATACTCAAAAATTGTCCAATATGAGAGTGGCAAGATTTGGCAAATAAAGATGTAAATATGAATTTCAGAAATAAAGAATAATTTTATTATATTCCATATGGAATATCTGAAATATGCATATAGAGAAATTATTCAATGTTTACCTGAAATGCAAATTTAACTGTACATTCTGCATTTTAATTTGGGGACAGATAGTCTTTGAAATGCCTCACTACCTATCCTCCAGATATTCTAACTTAATTGCTATGAGATTCTTCCCTTGTATAGATCCACACATCCCTAAACTTTTTGTCCTTCTAATATATTCCTGCCCTTTTAGATACACTACACTTTCCTTTAGCACATATTTTCACTCAACTTCTATGAGGAAGTTTCCTGAGAGAATTAGTTGCTACTGCCACTGCTGCTGCTGGTGATACTCAGAGAAGACCATCTATGCTCATGTCTGACAGTTTCCCTTATTTCTTCAACCTCAAACATGTTTTTGTGTTCCCTGACCTTGGGCCTAATTCAAAGATGCTTGTAGGCTCTGAGGTCCCACCCGCTGGGGTGAAACTTATCATTGCAGACAGGGACTTAAGGTTTTTTCCCTAAAGTTGGGGTGGGACTTTGAAAGGGGTTGTATTGTGTTTAAACAGAAAGGACATCTGCCCCAATATTAGAAAGAAATAATTCAAGGTGCTTCCTAATTTATTTCCATATCTGAACTATTGACCTCTACAATTCACTTATCTTTAAAAGTGAAACCAGAGACTTTTCGTTAAGATGGTGGAATAAGAAGAGCCATGCTAAAATAACCTGGGGGTAAAGGCTGCTAGATTTCAGGGCACTTGCACAAATGGGTTCTGCCTGAACCCCACACTTGGACGGAGGGTTTGGGGTCTAAGCACAAGCAGGGATTTTGTTCTGCCACCTGAGTGGGGCAACAACACAAGTGGGAGTCTTGTCTGCTGATGAGCATGAGTACCATCAGCAAACCCTGACAAAAGTGGTGGTTTTGTCTACTGAGTGCTGGTGCCATCAGTAAACCCTGTGCAGAAATTGATCAAAAACAGGATTTGTCTGTAGAGAATCTGTGCCCACTGCACAATCAGCGTGTTCTGGCTGCACAGAAGTGGGGCTTTGCAGGCTGCCATTGAGCCCAGACAATCTTCATAATGATGTGGCACAAACGGTCCCCTCAACCTCTATGATTAAGTGGTACAGCCCCAGTAATTGGTCCCAGGGTCTGCCTGCCATCAGCAGCTGCAGCCCATCCTACCACCAAGGACCAGGAAGCAAGTCGTATGAGGAGAACAGAACTCTGCTCAGTCACTAAGTTGGCCAGGCTTCCCAAGGTCTCACTCAGAATTGCTAGGAGACTACACATACAAGGAAGAACCTCCACAGATTCCAGTGCACCCAGCAAAAGCCTGTGGATTATACTGCCATCTCAGTATCACCCTTCTTCAAACCTGAACAGGGCACTCAAATTAGTTTACACAAGAGCTACTAATTGCTACATTCTTAGCAAAACAAACCAACTACGTGAAGATGGGAAAACCCCAATGCAAAAGAAATAATGCAAGGCACCAAACCAAGAGATTGCCACCAAGAATACTTAGTCCCATAGTGGAAACCTCTAGTGAAAACCTAGAGGAAACTCCAGCCATGGAATCACAAAATGAAACTATGATGAGAATATTAAGAAAACTCAATGAGGTCATAAACAAAAAGTTGGGAGAAACAGAAAAGAATCAATCAATAACTCACAAAAGAATTTAAAGCATGCTGAATGAGAAAACTCAACAAAAATAATTCAGAAATGAACTTAAAATATGGCTGAAGGAAATGGAAGCAAATCAACAGAAAGAATTCAATACAGCCAGGCATGGTGGTACACATCTTTAATCCCAGCACTCAGGAGGCAGAGGTAGGAGGAGTGCAGTGAGTTAGAGGCCACCCTGAGACTACTTAGTAAATTCCAGGTCAGCCTGAACTACAGTGAGATCCTACCTTGGAAAACCAAAAGAAAAAAAATCAATGCAAACTTCAATAAAATTTAAGAAAATCAAAAAGAACATAATAGAAAGCAAGAGAAATGGCAGAGAACCAACAAAAAATGAACTTAGTGGGCACTGGAATAAACTCAACGAGGACACATCACATGCAGGAACAACAAGAGAAACAAAAGAAACTTCACCACACTTGGAGACTAAACAACTCACAACTAAACAATGAATGAGTATCAAAGAAATCAAAAAGAAAATAAAAAACTTACAGAACTCAATCATAATAAAAACACAAAATACCAAACTTATAGTACACAATGAAGGCAGTTCTAAGAGGGACGTTTGTAGCATTAAATGCCTACATTAAAAAAAAAAGAGAAAGGGGCTGGAAAGATGGCTTAGTGGTTAATACACTTGCCTGTGAAGCCTGAGGACTCATATTTGACTCTCCAGGTCTCACGTAAGCAAGACACACAAGGTGACACAAGTATGCAAGGTCCTACATGCGCACAAGGTAGCACTCATGTCTGGGGTTCGATTTCAATAGCTGGAGACCCTAGCACAACTATTCTCTCTCTCTCTCTCTCTCTCCATATTATATATATATATATATATATATATATATATATATATATATTCTCTCTCACACACACACAAATAAAATTAAAACTTAAAAAGAGAAAGTTCTCAAGTCAAGTAATAATGTGAGAAAGTTCTCAAGTAATAATGTAACCTTCCTGAAGGCATTGGCTAAACAAGAACCATCTAAACCCCATAGTAGCAAATGGAAAGAAATAATCAAGATTAGGAAAATAAATGAATTGGAAATTAAGAAAACAATTTTTTAAAGTGATGAAACAAAAGCTGGTTCCTTGAAAAAAATAAACAAGGTTAACACACTACTGGCCAATTTGATCCAAAGGGGGAAAAAAATAAGGCTCAAATCAACAAGGTCAGAAATAAAAAAGGAGATGTTTATACCAAATACCAACAAAAGTGGGAGAATCATCAGAACATATCTCAAAAATCTATATTCCACTAACTTGGAAAATCTGGAAGAAATGAATGAATTTCTTGACTCATACCATCTATACAAATTAAACCCAGATGAGATAAATTACTTGAATAGAGCAATAACATCAAGTGCGAATAAAACATAACTAAACTAACACAACTTAGCTAAAATCCCAACAACAAAAGTAAAGGCCTGGTCTGATTCACTGTCAAATTTTACCAAACCTTTATTAAGGAACTAAAGCCAATATTTTGCAAGGCATTTCACACAATTGAGATGGAGAAAATGATCCCTGACTCTCATGAGGCTAGCATTTACACAAATGCCAAAACCAGGTAGAGATACAAGAAAAGAAAATTACAGACCAATATTCCCTGATGAACTTAGATACAAAAATCTTCAATAAAAATCTTGCAAACCAAATTCAAGAAGGCATCAAAAACATCATTCACCTCAATCAATTAGGTTTCATCCTAGGGATGCTGTGAAACATGGAAATCGATAAACGTAATGAATCATGTAAATAGATTTTAAGACGAGCATCACGTGATCACTTCAATAGATGCAGACAAAGCCTTCAACAAAATATATTCCTTCATAATTACAACACTGAAAAAACTAGGGATGTAGGAATCATACTTCAACATAATAAATGTAATATACATCAAACTTAAAGCCCATACCATCCTAAATAGGGAAAACGTTGAAACATTCCCATTAAGGTCAGGAACCAGATAGGGGCGCCTTTACCACTCTTACCACTGCTCTTCAACGTAGTATCTGAAGTCTCAGCTCAAGCAATAAGATAAGAGAAAGAAATAAAAGGAATAAAAATTGGCAAGGAAGAAGTCACACTGGCCCTATTTGCAAATGACATAATTCTGTACATAAGAAAACTTTAAAAAAAAATCCAGTAAAAAAATTCCTAGAAGGGATTTGAACTGTCATCAGGAGCAGTCTACATATATATCAATGACAAACATATGGACAGAAAAATCAAGGAAGCTGTCCTATCTACAGTATCCACAAAAAAATGGAATATCTTGGAATATATCTAACCAAGAAAGTGAAAAATCTGTACAACAAAAATATAAAGCAGAAGCTGGGCATGGTGGCACATGCTTTTAATCCCAGCACTCAGGAAGCAGAGGTAGGAGGATCGCCATGAGGTCGAGTCCACCCTGAGACTACATAGTTAATTCCAGGTCAGCCTGAGCTTGAGCCTGAGCCAGAGCCAGACCCTACTTTGAAAAACCAAAAAAAAAAAAAATTGTATATATATATATACATATATATATATGTATATGTATATATATATATATATATATATATCAGGAGAAATACCTAGAGGAAGACATGAGATGATGGAATAACCTCCCATGCTCATGGATTGGAAGAAACAACACTATTAAAATGGGCACCCTACCAAAAGCAATATGCAGATTCAATTCAATTCCAATCAAAATCCCAGAAACATTTTTCAGAGTTAGAAAAAAAAGTCTCAAAATTTTTTTTGGAAGCACAAAAGGCCTTGGATAGCCAAAAGTGTCCTTAGAAAAAGGAACACCTCTGGTGGTATCAGTATACCTGATTTCAATATATGCTATATAGCCATAGAAATAAAAATAGCAGCATGATACTGGCACAAAACAGGCATATAGATCAATGGAATAAAATAGATGATCCAGGTATAAGTTTGAGTAACTACAGCTACCTAATTGTCAACTAAGGGGCCAAAAATACTCACTGGAGAAAACACAGCTTCTTCCCACATGTAGAAGAATGAATTTGGACCCTGCACAAACATAAGACCTGAAACTTTAAAATAATAAGAAGAAAAAATAGGGTTAACACTCCAAGATATAGGCATAGGAAAAGACTTTCTGAATGGTCTCAGTTCCCCTTGTCTTGCTCCATGCAAGGTATTTTTTTCTCTTCTGATCATTACTCTTTCTGATTTTCTTATGGCTGAATGGGACTTTTTGACAATTCTGATATGGACCAAAATGGCATAATCCTCTTGGGAAGGACATCTTGGTGTTCCTGGGAGTCCCTCCAGAATTCATGGCCACCAGAAATGCAGGAGAAGGAATAAAATATCAGCTTGAGTTCCTACTGACATACAACAGAACATCTCTACTGACCATATTCATGACAGACAGCCCTTGTCCTCAAAGAATGTATACACACATAATTTCAGCATGCCTATCCCAGCCTATTTCACCAATATTTATTCATGTTCCTATGCTCCAAGGAAACAATCTTTAACACATAGGAAAACATGAAAGTGAAAACAACAGAGAGCCAGTGCCCTCAAGACTTAGCCTTAAATCCTAAAGTCAGATGAGAAGAGAGGCAGTAAATACTAAGTCCTGCTGAGTACCAGTGCTAAGAAGAAAATAACATGTAAGGAATGAGCCTCTAAAGAAGGAGAAGTTGGTAATGAGTTTGCTGTGGTGTGAATTACCTTACTGATAAGAGATCATTGTCATGGATATAGCTGAGGTACCAAGCAGAGGAACCAGAAAGTGCAGACAAGCAGAGTGAAATGACATGTCTACATTTATGGATCAAAAGCAAAGACTGTGTTTGGATCCCAATATAGAAAGAGGAGATCAAGAATCAGGGGCTCAAGAATGAGGCATAGATTGAGTACAATTTGGCAAATAATCAATACTGCTTTGATGAAGCTCATGTTAAACCGCTATGAAAGTTCTACACAGAATCATCTGAAAATGACTGTATACAAAATCTATACTTTAAAGCAGAATTCAAACCAGAGATATAAAATAGAGTCCTTAACACATTAGTCATAATAAAATGTCTTTCGTGGAACCTTGTATGGCCTCCCTAGAGCACATACAAGCCCCTCCCCAAAAGTTAGTACTTAAATCAAATAGTTAAAAATATATTGCAGTTGATAATAGGCCTTTTGGGCATGCCATTGCCAACCCAAACACTTTACTCTTCCAAACAGTAAATGAAGAACTTTTAAGAAGAAATGTGAAAGATATGTGTTCCCAAAACAGGGGAAATTCATTAATCTGTATATGAATACTGTTAGGATAAGTTATATTCTACTGTAATAATAATGAATGACAAAATATGAGTTCCTCTACCACATCTGCTAGGGCCCAAGAGAAACTGCAGAGGAAGATATGACATGAATACTGCTCTTACTGCTAGTCTGACAACCAGCTCCAGGATTATGGTGACAGACACAGTAATCAACCAAAACCTATCAGTGCAGCAATCCAGAGACTAAAGAGAAAACACTAAATTGAACTGCCAACAGGCCTGCTGTGGCTCAGAGTACATTGCACATGAGGGGGTAGAAAGATTGCAAGAGCCACAGTGGGAAGCATAGTCCCCCTGCTACCCCACAGGGACTGAAGCTTTCATGACCCCACAGTGAATACTGTAACCCAACTGAGAAGGTACCCTGGGGTAATGGGAGCAGGGTCAAGGGGATAAAAAAAGTATCAGCTATTATATATAAAATAAATATTAAAAAAATAAAAATATATATCAGTGGTCTAAGGAAACAGCTGTATTAAAAAAAAAAAAACACTACATATCTAAGCAAGCGTAGAAGAAGACTCAACTCATCACCTTTGCCCTAGCGACCAGGCTACTGGATCACTCACCTTTTCAAAGGAAGTAAGTCATAAGGAGAAGTATCTAACAGTTTCTTACTCAGAAATTGAGTAACCTAGCTCAGAAGAAACATACATTACTTTGGCTGATAACTCAGAAGGTCTTCCAAGGGGATCAGGAAGAATAATCCTACCCTGTTCATTTCCCTGCACTTCTGCCTCTTTCCCCCATTGCCCTCTCATCATCAATGTACCCTAAGAACTTTCAGGACTGGGGAAATAGGGACAAATAATTCCTGATGACATAACTCATTATACTATTTAATTTTCCCAACAAACCTACCAGCCAGGTTCCACCCTTGGCATTATGCATGTGTTGAGATGGCAGTCCTGAGACATTCAGGGGCATGCCACAACTAGTAGACACAGGAGCCAAGATTTTAGACCAGGAATGATTCCAGAGCCATTCTTATTCTTTCCACAATACCACACTTCCATTTATATCCACCTACTTTCCCTTTAAAATGAGTGGGTACTCTCATGCTAGCCAAACCCAAAACTAAAGAAGAGATATTTTGTTTGAACATTATGCTTAAATTAGAGAAAAAGTGTAAGTATAGTAAATGTAAAACTGACTCATTTTTCTTTGGTCATCTTTGTCTTCTGTGAGAAAAGAGGGCAAATAAATCAAGAATAAAGAAGGGACCTATGCAATGGCTAGGTCACTGGAGTGCTTATATTTAATGATTCTGCAGGGATTTGGACATACGCCCACTTGCCAAATCTTATTTTTTTGTTGTTGTTGTTTCATTGAGTTGATTCCTTAAGCAGTTTTCACTTGTATATCCCTACTGTTTTTTGTAGAAATATATTGAAGAGATCCAAATATTATGCACTATTTTCTTCCAATAGCTTTAAAGAACACTCAGCTATATGTCTTGAAGAAATCAGCATGTTGAGTTATGTTTCAAGTTCATACCAGTTGGGCTTCCTTCATGCCAAGCCTTACACAAGGTTCACTTTTGACTAGAGCTCAGATGTATTAGTGTTGCTTTTGGAATCAGACTTAAACTTTCTATAAGTCAGTGAAGTGAAGTAGATTAAGTTTGTCATATTTATTTGTCAAATATTTTGTGACACCTTATTACAATTAATTCATACCCCTAGTAGCCTGAATCCTGACATAAAAGGTAAGTTCTGAGTCATATGGCCAGAACACATGTGGTATTCTGCTTTCCTTTATAAAAGCTTCATTTCTCAAGACTTGATGATGCTAAATTCCACTTACAACAAATCCCTCAATATAAAAAGAATAGAATATGGGGGGGAAGCACTCAGCTATAAAGCTAGGTTTATACAATACAGAGTTGAAACTACTTTTCTTTTACTTCCAAAACCTAAAAACAAGTCTTTTTTGTTTTGTTTTTGGTTTTTGATTTTTCAAGGTAGGGTCTCACTCTAGCCCAGGCTGACCTGGTATTCACTATTCTCAGGCTGCCCTTGAGCTCATGGCAATCCGCCTTCCTCTACCTCCTGATACAAACAAGTCTTTTTAACTCCAGTTTACACATCAATAAAACAGAGTTAGAAAAAACTGAGTAATCCAGGTTTGAATTCCTCACCAGAAGCCATTACCTGTCTATTATGAAGCTTACCTGTCAGGTGTCTGAGCTTGAAAAAATAACTATACAATATGAGTAACAACCTATCTTATCTCCCCAGTATCATTACTAATGAGGGGTAAAATGTGAAGAATGCAGGGAGACCATCCCATAACAGGAAGAAACGTTGAATACAATCCCAGCTCCTTTGCTCACAAGAGTAGAAACATAGAGAAAAGATGATCTGTTCAAGCTGTCTCAGCTTATGAATAGCAAGGCCAGTCCTGAACTCTACCCCTTCTTGAATGATAATAGGTCCACATAGTTTTCCTCATTGTGGAAAATGGGATATTAATATTTAATTTATGCATCTGGTGGGAGCATGAGAGAAGACTGTGTTTCCATGAGATCTGCTCACATATCTGATATTCCAGGGTTAGGTGAGTGTAATAGATATCTGCCTATGAGTCTATATGCCTCATTGGAGAGTCACACATCCTCTAGGTCAAAGGGGCCATCTCAGAATTTCCATAGGAATCTTAGTTTATGTTCCATGTTCTCTAAAGTCTTCCTACATTAGTTATGCATTCTTTTCATTCTAAAGAATTCTTTCTGTATAGATCTCACTTACCAAACTGACTTCTAAACTTCCCCAGGTCAAGTAAGCTTTCTCCTTCACTTAGACTCAAGAGATAAGTGCTCTCCCAGTCCCCAGAAAGTTAGCCCATCTAGTGCTGGAAAACACTATGAACTAGTGGGGGAAAGTGGCCATTAATGGTTTGAGCAACCAGAGGTCTGAGCTCTCAGAAGCAAATACCTTGACAGGATGCACACACTGGTGCAATAGTGGCACACAGCCTTGGAGGGTAACCAATAGCTTTCTGATTGGCTAAGAGATACAATCAGTATAAAGGAACCCACATCTGGAATTGGGAACCAGATCAGAATCCTATGCAGACAAAGATTATGCTCTCCAGAGTCAAGCTCTCACTAGTCTTTGGCTAAAAGAGGGGTTACACACATCAAATTCTCCCTAAGTTAATAATGCTTATCCCATTTAAACTATGCTAACTTCACTCTCCATTGGAGAATCTGTTCTTTTTCAGAAGGTAGTGAGACCTGAGGAGATAAACTACCCCTTGCACTACAGCCAAGACACAGCTAAAACCACAGAGGAACTGGGGAGATGAGCAAGAGTGCTACTTCAATGGTGAACCTGATAATCAGCACCACGGTGAAGGAGACAGACCCTGAGGATACTCATCCCTTACCAAAGCAGAGAGCCAGAGGCTCCTCAGGGCTCATCACTAAAGTAGATTTAAAACTCACCCACCACGGCTCATGGAATTTTGTGGAAGAGTAGGTGGAAAGATTGTAAGAACCACAGGTTGAGACATCATGCCCATAAGCTTTCCCTCCACCCCCCACCCCCACCAAAAAGTGACTGCTGCTCCCACAACACATAACCCACAAACCCAAAGGGAATACCTGCAATTCTACTGAGGAGCATACCCAGAAGAATGGGGGCAGGGATGAGGGAAAAGAGAGTGCCAACACATGATGTATCCATACAAAATATGTTGTTAATAATAATCATTAAAACATTAAAAAGAAATAACTGCTCTTAAGTCTGTAGGAAAAAAGAACTAAGATGAGCAGAAAAATCTCAATGATGGATTATTGATGTCTGTCTTAGAAACAGGGCAGGACAACTGTCCTGACTCTTCCTGAATGATGACTAGCCTAGGGCTGATTTAGAGCTGAGAAATCCAGCAATAATGTAGTGTACTATCACTTTCAAGTCTGAGAGATGACCCAACAAGCCCTTACACACACATGCATACATGAACACACATACATGCACACATAACACACACATACACAGTGGCCTATACTGATTCATCCTACAAAATGGTCGAAAACCCAAACCCTCTACTTCATATATCAAGAAATTAAGATAGAGAACCCCTGTGTTGATGGCCAAAGAACATTCAGATGAAACTAGAAATCAAGAACATAACTCAATCATTGTTATTGTACATTAGTAACTGTTATAATCAGGTTTGCATTGCTGGTAGAAATCACCAACCAAGAGCAACTTGTGGGGAAAAAGAGGTTTATTTTGGCTTACAGGCTCTAGTGGGAAGCTCCATGATGGCAGGAAAAAAGATGGCATGAGCAGAGGGTGGACATCACCCCATGGCCAACATAAGGTGGACAATAGCAACAGGAGAATGCACCAAACACTGACAAGGGGAAACTGGCTATAACACCCATAAGCCTGCCCCCAACAATACACCACCTCCAGGAGGCTTTAATTTCCAGTTGCCATCAGCTGGGGACATAGGATCCAGAACACCTAATTTTATGAGGGACACCTGAGTCTAATCACCACAGTAACCAAGTGTGAAGCAAAAATGTATCTACTGGAATCCATAGTGTCTGGTTAATTATGCAAAAATTCTAGAGTTTAAAAATTCATGATATTTAAAACAAATTTTCTTTAGAACAACATGGAAAGAATGTCATCTGGGAGACTGGAGCCCTTGAGAGCTTTTCATCACTCCTCACCTGTATTCTAATATTACCTCTTCATTTCTGCAATGAGTACCATGGTCAGCCTCCCACGCAAAATATGTATTTTTTAAAGCAGGGAAAATTGCATGCCTGATCAAGCATAAATTGAAGCTGTTGTGAGTTTGTGCTAAGTGAATGTTCATAGTGCCTTGTGGAATGGATCCTGGCCTGCCAGCTGAAGAAGCAGTTGACATAGCCAGCCTGAATCATTGGTTGTTCTGCTATCTAGATGAAACATTTGGTGTCCTGGTGTGCTCTCACAGAGAGGCTGCCTGTAACTCTACACTCTCTAGGTTCATTCCTGGTTTTGCTCATGCAACATCTCAAACTGAATTTATTCTAGATTTAAAGTAAGTGATTTCCTAAAGAATAAATAAAGAAAAAAATCTAAATGCAACCACTTCTGTGTATTCATTAATTCTTTTCCTCTCAAAGACAAACAGGATTAACCAAGATGCACACCAATGGCCATGGTTCCAGGCACTATGTCAAAAATTTTATAAACATTCGTTTATTTAAGCTTGATGGCAATCCTATGAAATGGTTCTTATTACCTACCCACTTCTTTCAGATGAGAACATAAACTCAGAAAGGTGAGTGGCTTGGCTAAGGTTATTCACAACAGCCAGACTGAAGTAAGGAAGTGAGACACCTGTGTACAAGTTCAGGAGGCATACACTCTCAAGTTTGAACAAGTACAAAGTTGTCACTTGGATGTGAATGCCACCTTAAAACTTCCATCCCATGGGTCTCCTCACCATAATCCCATGACTCAGCAGTAGCAAAGCTGAGATTCACTTTGGCAACAAATCTATTGGCCATGATGCCTGTCCTCATATAGGAATTAACAACTCTGTCCATGATCTTTGCTCCAAAAGGTAAGACTTTGCACAAGTGTCTTAAGACCTCAGATCACTGACAGGATGTTTTAAACATCAAGGTCTAATGGAGCAGCGTAGGAAGTATATAATGTGCACATATTTATACATGCCTACATATGAGCACATATATGCTTGCACATGTATGTGCATGTGAATGTGAACACTCCCCCAACACACACACCAATGTCTCCCCTTCCTGCCACAAGAAACAAATCACAGCACACCTCAGAAAAGAAATAAAAGTGTAATAACTCTCCCCAATATGGACCAAAAGAGTAAGAAAAGTCTACCATCTGTGTTAAATCCATATTATAGATCCATTTGTTCTGGGACTGAAAATATCAAGCACATTTTACATCAATGTAGAGAGAAAAACCAACATTATGATTGAATGTCATGTCCCACACCTCAACCCTGCACCACCTTGCCACTGGCTTAAGTAATCAAAACACCAGGGTTAGAAAAAAGCATGTTTGTTGACATCTATAAGCCTGACTTCTGTGAAGTTCAGCATTGCTGTGTGGCAAAAAGCAGAGCAGCTTGGGCTTACCCTTGTGGAGAGCATACTTCCTCGACCTGGAGGAGGCAGGGGATGTGTGGGAATTCTACAATGCATAAATTTGTCAAAATTACTCCAATTATGAGACATATTACCCCAAATGGCTCTTTTCCCTCGCCAGCCACAATTTCCTATTGTAATTTTCATTTTCATCTGAAAAACATTTTTACCAAAAAGAAAATGATTGATATATTTACTCTGAAAATGGGCATCATCCAGATGTCAGACATAACACCAGGCCTGTGTGTCCTGTTTAATCAGTATAACAGGTACCTGTCAGAAGCCACTGAAGATGGTAAAGGGGTTGGAAGATGGCAAGAGAAAAAGCAATGCTGTGATAAACCATCGTGATATGGACAGAAAATAGTTTCTAACACCAGAGTGGAAAAGTGGGCAGAAAATTGACCCTTAAATTCTGAATTCTAGTACTGTTTTTTAACTTTTTTATTGAAAACATCCATGCATACATAAAATGTACACTGATATTAATTCCCTCATCACCATCCTTCATGTCCCTCCCGTATCCCCTTACACTTAACCCCTTTTTCATTCCAACTAGTCCCTTTTCTATTTTTTCCCTTTCTATTTAGATGTCATAATGTTTGCCATCATATAATGCAGATATCTGTAGGTACTAGCAGCCATTGTGAGGTCATAAATGCAATGGTCATATTGTGTCTGGAAGATAGCATTCCAAAAGCATTCCTCCCCTTCCTCTGGCTCTTAAATTCTGTCCTGTCCCCTCCACTGCAATGATTTCTGAGCCTTGGAGGGTGTGGTAGAGATGTCTCATGTAGTGATAGACACTCCATTGTCATATCTGCTTGTCACTTTGATTAGTTTTGAGTCTCCCCAGGGGACATTGAATCTTAAAGGAGAATCTTCTTTAACCAAAAATGACAGTAGCACTAATATATGAGTATAAATGTAAATATTTAGAGGACAAATTGGTGGGCATAATATATCAATTTATTCAAACAGAAATAGCTTTCCCTTAGGGCTTATGACATCCCAGCCATATAGGCTTTTGACTAGGTTTTTAGCAACAGGCATGAATTCCCTGTCATGGAACAGACCTCAAATCCCACCAGAGAGCAGTTAGTTTCCCCAATAACAGATATGCCACAATCACACCAATGGGCTCATATTACCTAGTGTTTAGCTTTGTAGTAAGCACGGAGGCCAAAAACTTTCCTAAGATAAAAAAAAAAAATCAACTGAATAGAATATGAGGGAACTGTGGGACATCATAAAATAACAAAACATCCAGATCATGGGTATACCAGAAGGAGAAGAAATCCAGACCAGAGACATAGAGAACATTCTCAACAAAATTATTGAAGAAAAATTTCTGAATCTTGCCAAAGAGAGGCCCATCCGTATACAAGAAGCCCACAGAATGCCAAACAGATAGGACCAAAGAAGAAACTCTTCAAGATATATAACAGTTAAAACTCTTAAAAATGAAAACAAAGAGAGAGCGTTTAAAAGCAGGAAGAGACTTCCGGTCAAGATGGCATCTGCCTAACTGCACCAACCTCCCAGGGAAGGAAAAGCAAGACGTTTAGGGTTCAATGGGTCTTCTAGGGGTGAGCAGATTCTAGTAGACCTGCAGTGGGAGGGCATAGAGGAGCAAGCAAGGAATCTGCTGATTCTCACCCTCTTGGGTAGCCCACCAGTCCCCCAATCCACTGAAGCAGCCGCCCTAGCCATAGTCCCAGCCTCAGGTTTCCCTGCATTAACTTCAGGCAAGAGGACCAACCCAGGCCAGCAGGCTAGTGTAGCTCCACGAATACCTCCAAGCTTGAGAACGTCTTCCCACTTGCTACCACCCCCACCAGCATGCATGTACACAGGCAAGCAAGCTAGCGTTCCCCCAGAGGACCTCCACCAGTGAACTCCATCCAGCTCGCTGTTGCCCCCCCAACTCAGTGTGTGGATCCAGGCCAGCAGGCTAGTATTCCCCAAGGGGACCTCCAAGCATGAATACTATCCCACTCGGCACTGCCCCCACCACTGTGCACCGACCCAGGCCAGCAGGTTAGCATTCCCCCAGAGGACCTCCAGGCATGAACGCCATCCCACTCACAACCACCCACCACCCCAGTGCATCGACCCAGATCAGCAGGCTAGCGTTCCCTAAGGGGACTTCAACAGTGAATGCCTTATCACTCGCCACCCCCCCCCCCACCTCACAGCACACCCAGGTCAGCAAGCTAGCACTCCCTACACCACCACCAAGGTCCTCCACATGCCACTGCCCCTATGTGCATGGACCCAGGCAAGCAGGCTAGGGTTTCCCCCTCCCTAGGCTCTCCCACAAAAGTAAACTCCACACACACCCCTGTGTGTCACCTGACCCTCAGCAGTCTCATATCCCCAACCTGCCCTGTCACAGGACCTGGCAGGCTCATCCACCCCCTGCTACAAGGTCGCAAGGACACACTGTCCCATCTCTTCACCCTTCAACATCGCAGAACCACCAGGCATTCCCATCCTAGCCCCTCTGAAGCTCAGCCACAACCCAGTCTGCTTTGTCCCATTTCCCCCTACCTCCTATCCCCTCAGGCCACCTGACCACGCAGTCCCATACACCAAATCAAAAAACAACAAAACCCTCCATCAGATCCCTAGGACCCACCAGAGCCTCACAGGCTCCTTCCCTCTGAGCAGGCAGGCCCAACATAATCAGATGCCTAGTGAAAGCAAACATATAAGGTAATAATCACTGAAGACACTTCAATGGTAGACTACAGCTTCCTCCTAAATTAAATAAGACTCCTACACTGTGATGGGCAGACCACAGTGCAAAAGGAATAACATGAAAAATCAAATGTAAGTAAATCCTACAAGATTGCCCTGTGCCACAGTGGGTGTCTCTAATTAACACATAGAAGATATAATAGGATCAGAACCCCAAAATGAAAATACAAGCTATGCAATCCTGACCAAGCAAATAGCAGAATTTGCAGAAAAGCAACAAAAGGCCAACATATGACTGCTGTCCTCATTAGATTAGATCTAATCAACAATGAGCAGGAAGAGTTCCAAAGAGAGTTAAATGATCTGAAGGAGAGAAAATAAAAAATAAAAAAAACAGGACCTCAATAACCAACTGGGTAATCTCAATGAAGACATAAAGAAATGCAAGGATGACTTCCAAGAAGCATTAAGAAAATCAGAAAATGATGTGAAAAGGGAAATTGGCAGAGGGTTGGAAACTATACATAAAAAAGCAGTAGAAAATACAAGCCAAATTGAACAAGCCCAAAACTCTATAGAAGCTCCCAAGAATAGAGTCAGCCATGTGGAGAATAGAAACTCAGAACTGGAAGACAAAAACAGAAGAGTTTGTAAGTCCAAAAGTTTCAATTAAGTTCAAAAATTTTTGTGAACAGAACATGAGGGATCTGTGGGAGACAATTCAATGTCCCAAATTTTGGATCATGAGAATACCAGGAGGAGAAGGAATTCAGCCCAAAGGCATGGAGAACTTATTCAACAAAATTATTTAAGAATATTTTCCCTCTCTCTGAAAAGAAAATCCCATAAAGTTACAAGAAGCTAATAGAAGTCCAAAATAGACTAGACCAAAGGAGAAATTCTCCAAGACATATTATCATGAATACTCTAAACATCAATACTAAAAAGAAAATCCTAAAAGCAGCTAGGGAAAAACAACAAAGTACATATAAAGGTAACTCCATCAGAATTACTTCAGACTTCTCAATGGAAACCCTGAGAGCCAGAAGGGTCTGGAATGGAACACTGCAAAGTCAAGGATCCTATGGCTTCTACCCAGCAAAAGTATCCTTCATTACACATGGTGAAAGAAAAACTTTCCACAATAAAACTCAGCTTTACAACTATATGAACACAAAGCCAAACCTGCAGAGAGTACTTCAGGAAATTCTCAACACAGAATTATCAAACAATCAAGTTCAAGTGCCTACAAGAAACAGATCACAATAACCAAACTCTGAGAAGGCACAAAAAACTACAAAGTCCAAGAAAACAACAAACCACATTAACCACCAAAATATGCCAGAGATTAAATCAAACCTCACAGTCATTACCCTAACTATTACTGGCCTTAATTAACCCATCAAGAGACATAAGCTAATGGGGTGGATCAGAAAATTAGACCCTTAAATCTGTTGTCTTCAAGAAATCCACCTCATCACTAAAGACAGACACCTCCTCATGGTGAAAGGGTAGAAAATGATATTCCAAGCAAACAGAAATAAGAAACAAGCAGGCATAGCTATAATAATATTGGGTAAAATAGACTTCAAACCAAAAGTAATCAAAAAAGACAAAGAAGGCCACTTCCTACTTAAAAAGGGAATGATCCAACAAGAGGATGTCACAATCATCAATCTTAATGCACCAAACACAGGTGCACCATAATTCATAAAACACAACCTACTTGACAACAAAACAGAAATAACCACCTACACCATCATAGTCAGGGACTTCAGTATTCCACTATCAGCAATAGATAGATCATCCAAACAGAAAATTAACAGGGAAGTGAGAGAGCTCAAAAAATCCATATAGCAACTAGACCTAATGGACATCTACAGAATGTTCCACCCCAAATCCACAGACTACACATTCTTCTCAGCAGCCCATGGAACATTCTCTAAAATAGATCATATACTGGACCATGAAGCCTGCCTCCATATATTTGGAAGATCAACATAATTTCCTGCATGATATCAGATCACAATGCTGTATTGCTAGAAATTAACAACAAAAGATGCACCAGGAAACTCATCAGCTCCTGGAAACTGAACAAGACACTTTTAAACAATAAATGGGTAATGGAAGACATAAAAAATGAAATTGCAAAATTTCTAGAAATGAATGACAATGAAAACACATTGTACAAAAACATGTGGGACACAATGAAGGCAGTCCTCAGGGGAAAATCCATAGCACTAAATGCCTTCATAAAAAAGATAAAGAGATCTCAAATTAGTAAACCTAACCATACACCTAAAGGTACTGGAAATGCAAGAAGTATCCAGCCCAAAAAGCTCCACATGGAAAGAAATAATTTAGATCAGAGCAGAAATTCACAAATTGTAAACTAAGAAAATTGATGAAACAAAGAGCTGGTTCTTTGAGAAAAATAAAAAGACTCATAATCCCCTGGCCCATTTGATAAAGAAAATAAAAGACATGCTTCAAATTAACAAAATTAGAAATGAAAAAGGAGAGCTCACAACAGACATAAGCAAAATTGGGAGAATCATCAGGACTTATTTCAAAAACTTCTACTCTATTCCTGGACACATAACCCCTACCTAAGCTAAACTCAGAGCACATTAATTTCCTAAACAAACCTATCACATCCGTTGAGATTGAAAAGGTAATCAAAATCCTCCCCCAAAAGAAGAGTCCAGGACCAGATGGCTTCTTAGCTGAATTCTATCAAACCTTCTTGGAAGAACTGAAACCAATTTTTCTCAAACTCTGAAACACACCTGGAGAACAGGGAAAGCTCCCCAACTCCTTCTATGAAGCTACTATCACCCCAATACCAAAACCAGGCAGAGATGCCACAAGGAAAGAAAACTATAGGCCTATTTCCCTGATGAACTTAGACGCAAAGATCCTGAGCAAAATCTTTGCACACCAAATCCAAAAACACATCAAAAGCATTATCCACCTTGACCAAGTAGGTTTCATCCCAGGGATGCAGGGGTGGTTCAACATACAGAAATCTGTCAATGTAATACACCACATAAATAAGCTTAAACACAGAAACCACATGATCATTTTCATAGATGCAGAAAAGGCCTTTGACAAAATACAACATCATTTCATGATCAAAACAATGGAGAGAATAGGCATGGATGGTTTATATCTCAACATAATAAAGGCTATGTATGTAGCTGCTAAGCCCAAATAATACTTAATGAAGAGAGACTGAAGGAATTTCCATTGAGATCAGGAACAAGACAGGGGTTTCCACTCTCACCTCTGCTCTTCAACATAGTACTGGAAGTCCTAGCTCAAGCAATAAGACCAAAGAAAGACATAAAAGGGATAGAAATTGGAAAGGAAGAAGTTAGGTTAGCTCTATTTGCAGACGACATGATTCTACACATGAGAGACCTGAGAATCTCCATCTCAAAACTCTTAAAGGTGATTAACTCCTTCAGCAAAGTAGCAGGATACAAAATCAATCCACAAAAATCAATAGCCTTTCTATATGCAAAAGACAAAGATACAAAGAAAGAAATAAGCAACATTGTCTCATTTTCAATAGCAACAACAACAAAAACAAAAAATACCTGACAATAACATTAACCAAGGATGTGAAAGACCTATACAATGAAAACATAAAAACACTCAAGAAAGAAATCGAGGAGGACTTGGGAAAATGGAAAGACCTCCCATGCTCCTGGATAGGGAGAATTACCATTGTGAAAGTAGCAAGCTTACCAAAGGCAATATACAGATTTAATTCAATACCAATAAAAATCCCAACATTGTTCTTCACAGAGATAGATAAAGTGATCTCAAAATTCATATGGAAAGGCAGAAGGCCTCATATATCCAAACATATCCTCAGCAAAATTAACACCTCTGGAGGCATCACCATTTCTGATCAAAGGGTATATTACAAAGCCATAGGAATAAAAACAACATGGTATTGGCATGAAAACAGGATTGTAGACCAATGGAGCAGAATCAAGGACCCAGACTTTGGGTCAAGTCACTACAGCTACTTGACATTTGATAAAGGTCCTAACAATGTTGGCTGGAAAAAAAAAAAAACAGCATCTTCAATCAGTGGTTCTGGACAAACTGGATAACCATATGCAGGAAAATGAAACTCAATCCACACATCTTGCCATGCACAAAAATCAAGTCCAGATGGATCAAAGACCTCAATTTAAGACCTGAAACTCGACTACTACTGGAAGAAAAAATAGGAGGAACTTTCCATGACATGGGAAAAGACTTCCTGAACAAAATCATCAGCTCAGGAACTAAGGCAATCACTCAACCACTGGGATCTCATGAAGCTGAAAAGTTTCTTCACAGACAAACATACAATAAGCAGAGCCAATAGATAATAGATTACCCACAGAATGGGAGAAAAATTTTGCTGGCTATACAACGGGCAGAGACCTAATTTCTAGAATGTACAAAGAACTCAAAAAAAAAAAAACCTATACAATAAAAAGTCAAATAACCCACTCTTTAAATAGGGCAAAGAACTGGAAGGGCAGTTTTCAGAGGAAGAAATACAAATGGAAAACACACACTTAAGAATACGTTCCTCATCCATAATCATCAGGACAATACACACTAAAACAACTATGAAATTCCTCCTTACCCTGGTAAGAATAGCAAACATTAAAAAATCAAATGAAAACAAATGCTGGTGAGGATGTAGAGAAATAGGAACCTTCATTCACTGTTGGTGGAATGTAAGATAGTGCAACCACTATGGAAAACAATATAGAGACTCTTAAAAGCATTGAGTACCAAATGACCCAGTTGTTCCCTTACTGGGCATTTACCCTAAAAGCGTCACACCTCAGTTCAGAAAGATTTGCTCAGCCACGTTTATAGCTGCTCAATTCATAATAGCTAAGAGCTGCCATCAACCCAGATGTCCATCATTAGATGAATGGATAACCAAGATGTGGTATATCTACATGATGAAGTCTGCACAGCAGTAAGGAAAAGTGACACAATGAAATTTGTAAGTAAAATGGTCGAACCTGGAATAGATTTTTTTCAGCAAACTCACCTAAGCACAGAAAGATAATTGTCACATGATCTCACTCATCTCTGGCTCCTAACTTGAATCTGCCTGAGATGCTGACATACTTAGTAAGCCTCTCCTGGACTGGACAATAGGGGGGTGCGGGAGGGGAGAGTAAGGGTGAGGGACACAAAACTGGACCCAAATGGCAATGGTACCATAAAATTCTACATCCTAAAAGACAGACTAAATGGTTGAACCTTCATCAGGTCCTTAGAGGAAGCACCTGAATCACAGGGGCCTGGAGAAGGTATGATGAAGACTAACCTTAATATTCTCCTATTTCTCTCTTTCTTGCATGTTCTTCTCTCTATTTCTTTTATACTACCTATCTTTTTCTTCCATCTTTTCCTTAGTGCTGGCCTGTAACCCCCAGTACCAGAATGTGGTTAACATTCAGAATGTGCTGTTGATCAGAGAGACCTATAAGGTTTCCCAAAAGAAGACTGCTTTTTGTCAGAGTACTTGATGATTAGTGGTAAGACCTTACTGCTGAAGACACCAAATGCTGTTGATGTGGAACATGGAGTGACCTGGCTGGAATCTGGAAGAGAATCAGTCCCCAGATAGTTAGCCCATCTAGTACTGGAAGGCGCTACATGAGCAACTGGGGAAAATGACCAACATCTGTCCAAACAACTCTTGGTCTCAGCTACTAATCAGCAAACAACCTCACATGATGCTCACACAATTTCAATAGTGACACATAGCCATGATGGGTAACGAACTGCTCTTGATTTGGCTAACTGATCTCCTCAGTGGAAAAGAACCCATAGCTGGAGCTGGGAAACAAGTCAGAACCATATCCACAAAGTGAGTCCACTCTCCATTACCAGGCTCCCACCAATCCTTGGCTACAAGAGGGCCTACACCTATTAAATTCTCTCTAAAATAATAATGGTTATCCCATTTATCTGGTGCTGGCTTCACTCTCCATTGGAGAATTTGCTTCTCTTTTTCAGATGGATGCAGAACCTGAGGAGAGAATCAGACTATTGTACCTCTCCAGGGCCTCAGTTGAAACCCAGAGTAATTGGGAAAATAAGCAAGAGTGCTGTTTTCTTGGTGAACCTGATACCAGCACAAGGGTGAAGGAGATAGACATGGAGAACCCTCAACTCCTACCAAACCAGATATATAGGCACACAGAGGCTCCCAAGACCTCATCACTAAAGTAGACCTAAAATGAAACCAACATGGCTCAGGGAAATTTGTGGAAGAGGGGGATGGAAAGCCACATGTTGGGACACTATGCACAGAGACATTGCCTCTTACCCATAACTGGTGGCTAATTCCACAATGCATGACCTACATTACCCAATGAAGAGGGTCCCTTCAGATGGGGAGGACAGGAAGGAGGCTAATGATGGTACCAACATGGCTGTATACACACTGTGTACATAACTAATAAAAAATACATTATATATATCTATAAATATTGTCTATAAAACATAATATTAAAAAATTAGGCAGTGAGAGACTAAGGAATGCAGCAACATTCATCTCTGACCTCCATACACATATGCACACAGCTGCATGTGAACCCACCCACATACATACAACTGCACTAAACACATATGCCTGATACACACATACACAAGCAAAAATAGAAAACACTTATGGACACTCAAAAAAATTTAACTGCTTGCTTCTCCTCAAAGTCATGTAATCAATATGCAATGAAAAAATAAGCTGTCAACAGAGCAAAAGCACTTCAATACGCCAGTCTATTGGAAACTCTCACTTGCATAAATTCATTAAAGTTGTGTCAGGTAGTATCACCTGAACTGACAAGTTCTCAAGAAGAACAACAATGACAAAAAGAACCTTTACCTCTATCTCAGACCTAAGCTGTGAAGGTACCTGCTTCACATTATACCCCTCATTTCCAAATTCTGGCTCTATAGTATCCAGCATACAACTGTATAATAAAAGAACAAATCTCATACATTTTAAATCAATAAACATTCATTCACTTAGAAAATTTGTAGAATGAATAACTAAGACAATGTGTCACAAAGACACAAAGTAAAAACCTCAGCTCCTAAGTTTAACATACAATTTTCAAAGACCCACAGATGGATCATATACCGCAAGAGATGGATCCTGCCATTGTTACTAATGTCAATCCCTACAGGTCTGTTTTCTTAACTTTTTACTGACAACATCCATTCATATACAGAATGTACCCTGACCATAATCTCCTCCCATCACCCTCCTTTATCTACCTTCCCTAAACCCCTCCATTGAACCTTTTCTTATTTCCAACTAATCCCTTTTCTATTTTGATGCCATCATATTTTTGCCCACATATTATGCAGGTCTTGTGTAGATAGTGTCAGCTACTGTGAGGTCATAACTGCAATGGCTACTTTGTGTCTGAAAGAGTGTTTTAAAGCACTCCTCCCCTTTCTTTGGTCCTTACATTCTTTCTGCTTCCATTTGTACAGTGGTCTTTGGAGGATGTGAAAGAGATGCCTCACTTAATACTGAAAGCCTCACTGCCACTTCTTTTTAGCATTTTCATGAGTTTTGATTCTTCCCAGTCATCACCACCATCTGAAAAGAGAAGCTGCTCTCACTAAAGGTGAGCACAGCATCAATATTTTGGTATAAACATAAATATTTAGAGGGCAATTTGGTGGCCATATTATATCCATTTAGCAAAAATAAATAAATAAAATAATTGAAAACAGTAGTAGCTTCCCCCCAAGACTTATGACATCCCAAACCATTGGCTTTGAATTAGATTTTCAGTACCAGGCATGAATTCTTCCCACTGGAGGGGAACTGAAATCCAATCAGAGTAGTTGGTTTCCCCAACAATAGATATGCCACCATTTCACCAGTTGCCACATTTTGCCTGTTGACCAGACATATAGCTTATAGGGTCCACTGCTGGTTAAGACCATTGATGACTATGCAGGCTGCATAGCACTTTCCAGCACCATGACAGTGAGACAACTGGCTTTCAGCTGAGCTCTAGTGTCACTTCTGAGTGTCCCACAGCTCAAGTATGTGCAGTCTTCAGCAAGTCTTGCCATATAGTTCAGGTGGAAAACCAACAGCCATAGAAATATCCTGTATTGTTTAGGTACATCAGGGGCCACCCTGACCAACAACTCACTGGAAGGTATCCCACATCTGGCACTGAAATTTTCTTATAATATCTATGGCCTCTGGACACAGCATTAGAATGGAAGAAAGAACTTATTAGGAGAAAGACAATGTATAGAAAATTACAATCACATGCTTTTCATGTGACATAAGCTCAATATATAGTAGTTATTATCATGGATACCATGTGTATATAAGTCTTTTAATCTTTTTATTTTATGCAAAAATGGAAATAGATCAAACTGGTGTAAAAATTTAGTGCAATAACAAAATCTCAATAATGCTCTTCACAGGAAAAAAAAATTCTACAGGAACTGGAGAGATGACCCAGCAGGAAGAGGAGCTTACTTGCAAACCCAGAAACCCAGGTTCCATTCTCCAAACTCACATAAAGCCAGATTCACAAAGTGAGGCATGCATCTGGAGTTCTTTTACAGTGGCAAGAGGACTTAGTGTATGTTTTCTTTATCTCCCACATGTCAAGTAAATAAATAAACTAAAAATATGTTTTTTAAAAAGATGCTATAGAACCTCAAAAGGCCCCCAATATTTATAGCAACCATGAAGGAAAGGAACAAAGCTGCAAGTGTCACATTACCTGATCTCAAAATCAAGCTCATAGTTAGGGTGATTAAACTGCACCATGCTGGTGTAAAAACTGACATACAGACCAATGGAACAAAACAGAGAGCCCAGAATTAATTAACAGACTTAGTCACCTGATTTGCAGCAAAGGTGCCAAGAACACACCTATGAAAAATACATAGTCTCCTTAATAAATGGCCTTCTACCATATACCTTACCTTATGAATTGAATGCTTAACCATAAGACTTGAAACCATAGAAAAGTTCCTTACATTTGAGCAGTGATTTTCTTTAATATAATCCCAAAGGCACAGGCAACAAAAACAAAATAGATATTTGGGGTTGCATCAAACTAAAAAGTTTCTATACAGCAAGGAAAATAATCAACAGAGTTTCTATGCTATATGCCTGGTAAGAATTTATTATCCATAATATACATTTAAAAACCCAACTCAGAAGCAAAAAAAAAAAAATTACTGAAAACTAGGCAAAGACTTTAATAAACATTCTTTGAAAGGAGATACACAGCGTCTGGGGAAATGGCTCAATAGTCAAAGGTGCTGGTTTGCAAAGCCTGCCAGCTGCAGTTCCATTCCTGAGCCACCCACATAAACTGTTGAAAAAAAAGTGGCGAAAAGCATCTGACATTTATTTCCAACAGCAAGAGTCCTTGGCATGTCCATAAACACACAAATACACACACATGTAAATAAGTAAATAAAAATAAATAAAAGAAGACATACAAATGGACAATGTAATATACTGATCAATAGAGACCTGCAAACTAAAAGCACAATGAGATATTATCTTGCATTGTTAGAATACATTTTATGAGAAAGACAAAAGGATACCAAACATAGGCAAGTATGTAGAGAAGAAAGAGCCTTTGTATATTGTCAGTAGGTATAAATTAGTACAGTCACTATGGAAACATGACATAAGGTTCTCAAAAAATTTTAAATTAAATCAACTTCATAATCCAGAAATTCACTTCTGGAAGGATATTCAAGAGAAACCAAGTCAGTGTGCCTGAAAGATACCTGCAGTACTATTCAAAGAAGCCAAGACGTGAATTCAACCTGTGTACATCAATAGATGAATGTACAAAAATGTAGTACATAGACGGAATGAAATATTATTTAACTTATAAAAAGAAGAAAATCCTGGGGCTGGAGAGATGGCTCAGAGGTTAAAGGTTCTTGATTGCAAGTCCAAATAGCCTGGGTTCAATTCCCCAGTACCCCTGTAAAGCCAGATGCACAAAACAGTGCATGTGTCTGGAGTTCATTTGTAGTGCCAAAAGGCCCTTGAACACCCATTCTCTCTCTCCAAATAAATAAATAAATAAATATTTTCAAAAGTAAGGAAATGCTGTCATTTGCAACAATATAAGTGAACCTGAAATATATTAAGATAATTGCAGTAAGACAGAAAGACAAATATTGCACAATCCCCTACATGTGGAATCTAACAAAACCCCACTCATAGAAGCAAAGAGTAGAATACTAATTTCCTGTAGCTGGGGCAGAATAAAGCCTTGTTGGTCAAATGTACAGTGAGTATAAGTAAATTCTTTAATTCTTACTGTGTGGCATGACTATCATTGATGTATTGTATATTTGGAAATAGTTAATAATAGATTTAAACCTATTCACCGCAATAAATGGTATGTGAAGGAATAAGTACATCAACCCATTGGTTTAGTCATTCTACAATTTGTTTGGATTAACAAAATGCCACATTGAAGTACACTTGAGAAGTACATACAACTTTTGGATTTCAAAAGTAAATAAATAGATGGCATAGGTCCGTATCCTTCACACATATATTCCCTTTTTAAGATGAAATCATTTCATAGTGGTTTTTCTTCAAGAGAATAGCATTTTAGGAGCTCAAGGAAAAGGGACAGATGTCTCAAATGTCATCTAATGATGTTGGCTTGAAGGCATCAAGGAGACCTGGAACAACCCAAAGACAGGCAAAGTATCTGCTCTCATGGGTATTGCATCTCCTAGCCCACAGGTGGAGCAACAGATTGGGTCTGTCACTTACCAAAGAAATAAAACCTCACTTTACATATGTTATCACAGTGGAAGTGGAGTCTTTTTCACAACAGTGATTGGGTGTGAGTCTGATATAGATAAACTTCCAAACACTTCCACAATGAGAAGCTAAGTCACTTAATAGGGCTCTGGTACTTCCTCTATATAACTTCCTTAACAAAATCTAAGCCAGCATATTTTATCTCAAAGTAATCATGAAGAGTTACCAGGAAGTAACCCCTGGGCACTGACCTTGCTTTCCTAGGCATAGCATTCAGATGCCTATGTGTATACAATGTGTGTTTTCCACCACCACACACAGCCAATTATTTCTCTGTCTTAAGAGCTGTTTACAGGCTTCTACTAAGGTAATCCAGGAATCAAACACTGTAAAGGCTCCGGTAATATCTTTAAGCAATGTTCAAACAAATTGAGATTTGTTTTCCTGTGCTACTAACAGCCATATCCTCCGGAGTTTCATTGGCTGTCCTTACCATCAACTGTGTAGTTTAGCAAGCTATTGACATGTCATGCCTTAGTGTTGCCATCTGTAGAAAGGAAACAATGATTTGTAATGATAGCATAATTTGCAGGAAGCTAAAAATAGGAAACATACAAATACAGGGTGCATGTCTGTTGAAGTTGTATTTAAATCATTAAGTAGGGCATCACAGGTTGGTAAAAATGGTTCAAAAGTATTTGTGATTTTTATAGCAGTAGAATATGAGATAAGATTGTTAGGTTATGCACAAAAGTAGTTAAGTCTTACAGGCAATAAATGTATAACCTGAGGCCTATCTTTCTCACTAGACAGAAAGTATGTCATCTCTACTAGACTAGCTGAAATAGATAGGCAACACAAGGCACAGAGGTATAATAAGGACAAATTATGGTGAACTTACATATTGATGATCAATCTGACTCCTCTGCCTCTCATCTCCAACACCAGAAGTTCTCTGCCTGTAGGACTCAAGTGATCACACTGTGGTTGCCTGACACTCGAGGCTAACAACCAAATCAGAAATTTTATAAAATTTGTTGTATCAGTCAAGTCTCTTTTACTATGTAACAACAAATTCAAAGAATCCAGGGATTAGGGGATAGGTATATCTGGAGAGTTATTTTGCTACCATAGGAGCATCTCAGTCAATGTGACTTTATAGAATGTTCAATCCTTCTTTACTTCTGTGTGATGGATGACATTTCATAGCAAGTGCCTAAGAATATTCTGTGGTTTTAAATACATGTTGCAGTCAGGTTTGCATTGCTGATAGAAATCACCCAACCAAGAGCAGCTTGTGGGAAAAAGAGGTTTATTTTGGCTTATAGGCTCAAGGGGAAGCTCCATGACGGCAGGGGAAAAGTGACCATCACCCCATGGCCCACAAATAAAGTCTACAGCAAGAACAGGAGAGTGTGCCAAACACTGGCAAGGGGAAACTGGCTATAACACCCATTAGCCCACCCCCAACAATACACTCCTTCCAGGAGGCATTAATTCCCAAATCTCCATCAGCTGGGAACCTAGCATTCAGAACACCTAAGTTTATGGGGGACACCTGAATCAAACCACCACAATACATCAAACCATATAAATGCTTAGACCATGGCCTGGTACAAAATAAGTTTGTTGTAGAAATTCTCTGGAAAGATCGCTCCAATGCCAGAATGAATAAAAGTAGAGGAGTTTATTACCCGGGGGCCAAGAAGCTTGAGGTAGCCCTCTGAAGAAGCTTTGGCCCTAGCTGAGATTTTATTTCCATTTTACAGTTTTCATAGCCAAGGGGAGGGGTAAGTGAACAAACAAGATGTGGCAATTTGCATATGAATCATTTCTGTAGTCAGGCCAACCTAACAATGAACTCCATTTTACTTTGTTTTAGCTTAAACTGTCTTTCTTTCCTTCTTATCATCCCTTTGGGCCCTTTCTGGACAGTTCCTTCATTGAAATTTTTCCCTCTGTTGACAAAGATAAGTTTTAGCTCCTCAGCAATTAACTCTTACAGTAACTCAGCAAATCTGTTCAACTTTTAGCTTCTTTTCTACCACAAGTTCTCTGCAGTCATCCATATTTCTGGTCTCAGTTTCCTTACCTATTCAGTTTGGGAAGTAGTGGTATTGTCATTATGAGATTGTTTTAAGGATTTAAAAAATTAATATAAAATTTAGCATACTGTTATACCTGTAGAAGGAATTCAGAATGCCTTTGGTCTTGGGGAAGAAATAAAGATGGTGATGCTGGTTAACAGTGGTCTTGCCTGCTGGAGGGGAATGCAGAAAGTTCTGGCATCTTCCTTCTCCAGTGATGGAGGGAAAGTACAATGAATTGAATGTTTCTTATCACCCTAAAATTCATATGTTGAAGTCCTAACACCCAATGTTTAGGAAATATTTAGTAAATAGGATCTTTACTTAAGGATTAGCAAGTCATAAAGGAAGAACCTGGTCTATTACAGTTATGACAACTGTCCTTTTTAGATGAGAAGAATCTCCTTTTCTCTTTCTCTCCTCAAGGGCTGAGGAAAACCAGGAAGAAACCCCTTGCCAGGAACCAAATTGGCCATCACCATGGTCTTGAACTTCTCAGACTCCAGGATTGTAGGCATTTCTGCCACATATGCAGTCCTCCCATTTTATAATATTGTGTTATGATTGAGTAAAATAGATGTGCAATCCAAACCACAACAGCAAATCAAGGTGAACCACACTCTTCCTCTCTCATGCCTCCTCAAGTACACTGCATCAGCAGCGAGAATGAGCAATAGTGTAGGTCAAAGAGGACAAAAGAGAGGAAGACCAGTAGAATCATACCTCTGTGCTATCTCTTATGGAATCAAAATCTTCCACTGAAGTAAATTTCCTTATCTGTAGCCTTTTGAGGTTTAAAATAAATGTACAAAGGGTAGATTTTTATTGGTTAATTGTTAAAAACCAAACTCCTGCCACTTTCCACTCTTAATCTTTGCCTTGACCATGCATCACCTGAAGGAATCCACATTCTTTTTTTAAATTTTTTTAAAAAAGTATTTATTTATTAGCAGGAGACAGAGAGAGAGAGAGAGAGAGAGAGAGAGAGAGAGAACAGGCACACCAGGGCCTCCAGCCGCTGCAAATAAACTCCAGATGCATGCACCACCTTGTGCATCTGGCTTACATGGGTACTGGGGAAATGAGCCTCGAACCAGGGTCCTCATGCTTCACAGGCAAGCGCCTAACCACTAAGCCATCTCTCCAGCCCCAAGAATCCTCGATCTTTATTGTGGGACCTGACCATAACCTGTTGGAACTTCAAGCTTCTGCTTTTCTGTCACTTCACTTTATTCTGTTTTGTTGTAGCTACAAATTGTAGATTCTGATCCCATCTATGCAAGAAGTAAAGCTTTCTGATAGAATTCAATGTAATTTCCCTTCTTCACCCCCATTCACAGTATGAGGCTCTCAGCGATCAATACAGAAGTTGCTATTCCACCTTGCCTGCTATCTCATACAAGCTTCAGATTGACATAGAACTATAGCTATGTAGGGCCGGGAGAATGAAGCTGTCTTCAAATGTCACCTTCCATACCCTTACTGCTGGCATGCAGAATGATCCTAAATAATTGATTATTGCAGGTCATTTCTGATTCCATCATGTGCCCCCCCAAGGGTGTTTTTCTTCTACATCTGTGCTCTTCTGAGCACAGAGAAGCAGAGTGAAATTCTTCATCTATACTGGCTCCAGGTCTGTCATCAACCCCAGATCCATCTGCCTAGCTGTTCCACAAAGCCATTTTTACTGGACTCATGAAGCTTTTACTAGACACATTCTCCCAGCACACGTCCATGCTCACACACAGATCAACATCTCGTACTTCTTCCCCAGTTCAGTGCAGCCAGCCAAGCTGAGTTCACGAGCTCAGTGAGGTGAGTGCTCCCAGACTAGTCACATGGATAATCACTTAAATCTAATTGCTCACCATGTCAGGAAGATGGCCCCTAAACATCTGGTTCAAATATTTTCCCCCCTCTCTCCAACTCAGGCTGAAACGTTCTACCAAATGTTGCAAGAGAAAAAATACAGCCTGTGCAGTGCAGCTGGCCAGTGATCCAACTCCCCCAGCTGACACCCGGGGACAAATCTACACTCAGCAGAGATCTAATTTCAGTGTGTTCCTTGCAGTGATTTAGAGATAAACACCTCTTCCATCTCCTTCCCCATTATCCTGAGAGCAGAGTGTCCCCCTGAAAACAGACATGGTCATAGGAACTGCCACCAAGGACACTGTGCCAGAGATCTATGACAGGACCACGCTACACTTTCCAAGGCACCCTGCTCCATCCATTAATTCATTTCCTCAACTAGTCTGTGTTGGGATTCCAAGTACATGTCAGGCTAGACCAGTGCATCAAAGAGTAGTAATTTCAGAGAAAATCTCAAAGATTATATGTTATAGCCCTCTCATTCTAGATTAGTCCCCAGAGAGGAGATAGCATATCAGCACCCTCAGACTACTTTAGTGGTCTAGCCAAGACTAGATCCCAGTTTTGCTGTTCATTTATATCTCTGGGGAAACTAAGGCAACAGACTTGAAAGCATAATCAAGAAAAGAAGGAAGGAAGGAAGGAAGGAAGGAAGGAAGGAAGGAAGGAAGGAAGGAAGGAAGGAAAGAAGGAAGGAAGGAAGGAAAGAAAGAAAGAAAGAAAGAAAGAAAGAAAGAAAGAAAGAAAGAAGAGAGAGGGAGGGCTGGCTTAGTAGTTAAGGCACTTGCCTGCAAAGCCAAAGGACCTCAGTTCAGTTCCCCATGACCCACATATGCCAGATGTACAAGGTGGTGCATGCATCTGGAGTTCATTTGCAGTGGCAGGAGGCCCTGGAGTGCCCATTATCTCTCTCTCTCTCTCTCTCTCTCTCTCTCTCTCTCTCTCTCCCTCTTCCTCTGTTTCTCTCTCTCTCAGTAACTAAATAAAATATTTTTAAATGCCTAAATTTGACATTTCTATGCACCTCATATGAGTAGACCATATGGCATTGGTCTTTAAAAAAAATAAGAAAGGAACAAGGGAGAGGAAAAGAGAAGAATGAAGATTCTTCCCCCAATTCACCTCATCTTTCTTCCCTCAAGTTCCACCCTCTGTCTATGTCCAGCACTAATGTGCATGTACGTTGTATGATTTTCTTACTTTGGGGGACTTCAGATGAAGGTGCTGGAACTACATTTGCAATGAAAGGCAGAATTTTTTTTTCTTTTTCACTCCTATAAAGGCCATCAATAAATTAGATTAGTGGTTTTTACATTTTTCTGCCTACTTGCAGGCCTAAGCCTCAACATAGAGACTCTATAGTCTTTTCTCACAGCCCAGCTCAGTGTTTATAAGGTGGGAGAAGTTTTGAGACTTACCTGTCATGGGGCCAAGTTCAGAAAGAGCAAACACAGCTTTATTAGACTTTGGGAAAGTTCCCAATGGGAGACTCCCTCTCACACACATACATTGTAACTGGTAATATGCCTTCTAGCAGCTTCTAACCCCACTGAAAGAGTGGGCCATAGTGAGCAACCCTCACCTAATACATCACTATAAATTCTCCCATCACTTTTACTCTTTTCCTCACTCCCCTATAGGCAGACCTGTGAGGTCACTAGGAAGTTGTTCCCATTCCTTCCTCCAGGAGAGAGGAATACACAATGCCCTGCACTGCTTGCTGCTCAGATTCACCATGAGGCAGGAACTGTGGGTTTATTGACATAAGTATATAAGAGGTATAGCACAATTGCAGGCTTCTGGTATCACAAAGGTCTTAAAAATTCACTGCTCTGGGTTTCTTTTTTTATATTTATTTATTTGAAAAAAGAAATAGAGACAGACAGACAGAATGGGCACATCAGGGCCTCCAGCCACTGCAAACAAACTGTAGATGCATGCACAATTTTGTGCATCTGGCTTTATGTGGGTGCTGGGGGATCAAAACCTGGTGGTTAGGCTTTGCAGGCAAGCATCTTAACCACTGAGCAATCTCTCCAGCCCTCTCTTGAGTTCTTAGTTCACAATGGAGGTATCTTGCAGAACAATGATCCCTTTGCTGTCATGATGCAGAAGCGAGCCTCTGGGAGAAATCCTCTGAATGTCACCACCCACCTGACTGCTCACTGGATACCAACATCTCCCCTGAGACAACTCTGAACAACCAGCTTCAGAGTCTTTACAGGACCATACCTATAGAGGCCTTTACCTCAGGAGTTGTAACAACAGAGTTCATTCAAAAGGACCAGCCCTGAGGGATAACTTAGCAGTTAAGGCACTTGCCTACAAAGCCAGAGGACCCAGGTTCAATTCCCCAGGACCCACGTTAGCCAGATGCACAAGGGAGCGCACACATCTGGAGTTCATTTGCAGTGGCTAGAAGCCCTGGAGTACCCATTCTCTCTCTCTCTCTCTCTGTCCCTCCCTCCCTCCCTCCCTCCCTCTCTCCCTCTCTCCCTCTCTCCCTCTCTTTCTGACTCAAATAAATAAATAAATAAATAAAATCTTTTTTAAAAAGGGGGACCAGCCATATCCATTAAAGTGAAAACTAGCAACAGTAATATCTGAGTTTGCATTTGTAGGAAAACCTATGAGTTTGTAGTTCTTCTTTGCTAAGAAATGTATGAAAATCCTCAGTTGGGCAGAGTAAGGACAGACTTCCTGTCCTGATCCACTCTGCATTTGCCATCTTCTTCTGTGCTATGTTGACACTCTGGGGCACCTTGATTCTCCTCCCTTACAATCTGGTGCTTCCTTTCTGGCTTCAAGTTCATATTTTCAGCCTTAGTGAAATGCTTTTCTCTAAGCTTCTTTGTTACAGTAATGAAAGTCCAGTTTTATGTTCTATAACTTTTTGCAAAATGGTCAGATGGAGGGGGTATCCAATATGCAAATAGATTTATTCCATTGGTAGAAGTAGGAAGACCTGAATTTCTGTGTAATGTTAATAAACATGCACCCTTTGTGTAGTGGGTCAAAATTTTTCCTGCTTAGTCATTTCAGGCCTCTGCTTCATGGACTGCATTAACAGGGAGGAATGAATCTATGGTGAGCTATTGGAACAATGGGATTTCTTTTTCAATATAGCTGATCTAGTGTAATAACTTTCCAGAAAGTAATTTGCCTAAATTAAATTAATGATTTCCCATGGATAGAATTCTAAATCCCAGTCTAATGATGTTGAGTCCTTTGAAGAACGTTTAATCTGACAAATGCTAAATATTAACTCTTTACCCCAAGGCACTGGAATAAAAAGTTCACATGATTGCAACCAACACATTGCACAGACAGCCAACCAGAAGGGGAGAATATTCACAAACTGTGCATTTAATAAAAGGGTGATATCCAGAATTCCTATGGTGGTATAGCTCAGTTGTAGAGCATTTGACTGCAGAATAGCTAAGAAACTTCAAAAACTCAGTAAAAAAAATAAACATCTCAATTAAAAATGGACAAGGGCTGGGAATGTGGCTCAGTGGATAAAGCACATGCCACACATATATATATTGGGGGCCATTTATTCAAACTACCACATTCCGCCCCTGGCCCCCAATAGATTTATAACCATCACACATTGTAAATTGTACTCAGTTCAATTTCAAAGGCCCCCACAGTCTTGACCAATTTAAGATATTAAGACCTGTAAAATCAAACAAGTTAAACATTTCTAACATATAAAGGCACAGAGTAAACATTTTCAACTGGTATGATGCATAGCAAGGAAAGAATAAAACAATGCAAACTCAACCAACATCAAACAAACATCAAACTTCTGCAGTTCAAGTCCAATACAACCAAAGACTGACAGTCTCCAGATTTTCCAATTCCACCCCTCCAGCTGGGCAGAGTAGCAGGGGACACTTCCATCTCAGGCCAACAGTGCACTCTATGGTAGCGCTTGCATAGTCCTAGTATATCCAGAACATCTTGAGGTCTTCATGCAAACCACGGTCCATCTTCCAAAGGCTCTTTTAGCCTATCAGGGCATCAGGCCCTACCTCATGCCACATCTCAGCAGCAGCTCCTGGAACCGTGTGCAATTCATGACCACTCATCACATTTTTCATGCTTCTGAATCCAATACCAGGTGTGCAGAACACAGCCATATTCTTAATTCACAGACAAAATAAATCAAAACCTTGAAAAGCAGGTTCCTTCTCCAGTCAACTCTTTCCAAAAGTGTTTGCATTTCTATGATAGTCTTTCCTCAGGCATCCTTACCATGGTAAAGCAATTGGACCATCTTCCTTAAGATTGCTAATGTGTTTGACAATAGCAGATTCAGTAACCTAAAACCAGTCTCAGTGCCTGTAATTTTAACTTGCTTGAGGTTTCCATCTTAAAATCTTAAATCACTCAGTCCAATATCTCTAGCCAAGCACATCAGTCCATTACAAATTTAACCTTGATCAAACTCTCTGGGCCTGGGCAGCAGGACATAGCCAGCTCTTATGCCAGTAGCCCAGTTCCAACAAAGTCCTCTGCAGTCTTTCCTTCCCCTTAGAAAGCTCATAAGCCAAGCCTCGAAGTTCAATGCTGTCTGCACTTAGCATTCTCAGACTTTCATCAGAATAGTCCATAAAACTTGGCTTACCACTCCAGAAGACATCTTCAGTTGCAAGCACCAAGTCCATGCCTATTCCTCCAAAAAAAGGTTCCAAAAGATCAACATCCACATGGTCGGGTTCATCTCAGTCCACTCCTCGGTACCAAGGTCTGTAGCAGACAGCTTCAGGTTCACTGAGATGAACTTTCAGACCAGACACAGTTATGGAGGAAGGGATATTTATTGAAGCTCACAGATCCAGGGGAAGTTCCATAAATGGCAGAAGAAGCTGCCTTCACAGGTCCAAGCAGAGAGAGAGTACAAGCCTAAAGCCAAAAGCCACACAGCACACATCAGGAACTCCAGCTAAGCACACTTTGCATATCTTTAGATTGAAATCTGAAACCCACCACCACACCTTAAGATCCACCCAGTGACACTGCCTCCAGCCGGGTGGCTGCAGATACAAATTACAAACAATAAAGAAGTGAATATATTGGGAGCCATCTATTCAAATTACCACACCACACAAGCATCAGTACCTGAGTTCAAATACCCAGTACCCTAATAAATCCAGATATAGTAGCTGGAGCATCTGTGATCCCAATGTGTGCCTATAGTGAGGTGGGAAGCAGAGACAGAAGAATCTCCTAGAAGTTCTCAGGCCAACTAGATAGGCAAACACATTGGTGAACAAATGACCCTACCTCAAACAAGCTAGAAGACAAGAACTGACACCCAAATCTATCCTCTGACCTCCACACATATGCCTTGGAACCACCACACACAAGCATGCACACACACCAAGAGTAAACAGTATATCTAAATAGATACTTTTCAAAAGAAAATTTGTGAATGACCAACAGATACATGAAAAAGTGCTTCACCAGGGAATGCTATGCTACCTTTCCTCTGGCCTGTTTGTCGTCCTTGTAGTAAAGACAAAACAGTATATTTTTTTTAATTTTTTCACTCAAATTGATAATGTTCCTTGGATTAGAAAGGTGTTACTCCCAATTGATTTTACATTAAAATGGTCTCATGTAGGGGACCCTTGAACATAAAAAAATGAGCTTCACAACACTAATTTTCAAGAAAATGCAAAAAATTATAATAAGATACTTTCTCAATGTGGTAAGAATAGCTAATAATAATAATAAAAACACTAAAAGTAATACATTTTAGCAAGAATGGGAGAAAAGGGAACCTTTACCTATTTTTGGCAGGTATAACAGTTAATATTGTTAACTTGATTGGATCTGGAGTCACCTAGGAGACAAACCTTTAGGCATATCTTCCAAAGTGATTCCAGTTTAGGTTAATTAAGGCAGAGAGACCCATTCTAAATGTAGACAGCCCTATTTGACGGGCCAAGGTCCAACATCAAATACAAAAGAGAAAGACACATGATTATGGGCATTTATCTCTCTCTCTCTCTGCTTCCTGATTGTGGGTACAAAGTGACCAGCTGAGCTACCTCGAGCTCTTGTTACATGCTTTCCCTGCTATGGTGATCCATATCCCCTGAGCTGAGCCACAAGTCAAAATAAACCTCTCTTTTTTGAAGTTTCTTTTGTCAGGTATTCTGCCACAGCAGCAAAAAAAGTAACTAATATATTTGTGATTCTTCAGCCCAAGGTAAGTGCCATCCTCTTCAAAACTGGACAGACATCATATGTCTCTGAACCATTTACCTTTAGATTTCCAAAGTCTCAACACTTTGGCAAGCTTTTGGTAAGCTGGAAATGAAAGAATGCAGGTAAACACCATAGTTTCTCTGTGAAGAGGAATGACCTGGCACAGATAAGAGAGGGTTTTGTGTCCTGTAGAAAGGATTCAAATAAGAACATTTGGCTGAGTGTCTTGAAGGGCTAAAGACCCAAACATTTGGGTTAGTTTGCTGTATTTTTTATGTTTAGAGAGACTTTATTAATTTAAGAGAAGGAAAGGAGAGATAGCATGAAGTTCTCCTGCCCATGAGAAGGCAGGAGGGGGTAAAGCCTACCTAGAGACCCAAATTGGGGTCATTTTAGGTTCTGAATGGAAGTGGAGCTAACCAGCCATGATGCCAAGTTTTGGGGGCTGAGCTTAACCTACCAGGTTCAAACTGACCAGACCTAGAATCCTGTAGGAGACAAATCTCTGGTCATGCCTATGAGGGACTTTCTAGATGAGGTTAATTGAATTAGGAAGACCCACCTTAACTGTGGGTGATGCCATCTCATAGCTTGTAGTACCAGACTGAATAAAAAGGGGAAAGAAAGCTCAACATAACCATTCACTACTCTCTGTCTCCTGACTAAAAGTGTAATGTGACCAGCTGCTTCATCCTCCTGCTGCTATGAGTCCCCACCATGATAAAATGTATTGCCTTAAATAGTAATACAAAATAAGCCCTCCCTTCCTCCCTCCCTCCCTTCTTTCCTTTCTTCCAAGTTGCTTCTTGACAAGATATAGTGCCATCGGAAAAAGGAAACTAAGTGCACACTCCCCATTCCTCACACTTTTCTACCTGATTCCATACTTTACACTCAATCTATTTTGCTATTGTTGGTCACAGTGCTCCAGATGTACACTAGATCCAGATGTGATATAGTATAGACCAAGTATTCCGTTTCCTTCCTGATCTTCACAGCCATCCCATTCATTATTTAAACTGAGACATTAAATAATCCAACTATTATTGAATTACTTTTATTTTGCTTTAATCCTGCCAGCTTTGTTTCATAGTTTAGCAAAGTGCAGGTATATAACTACAGTGCCATATCTCCTTCTTAGTTGAACCTTTATATAATGTCTGCATTTCCCTTTTGTAATAAGTTCATTTTGTCTAATATTAGTATAGATTCTCAGCTCTCTGTTGGTTACTGTTTCCATGGTTTAACTTTTTCAGTCCTTTTACTTTCAACCTATGTATGTCTCTTGCAAATACTACATGGTTCAATCATTTTTGATGCATAAAGCAAATCTCTACCTTTTACTTGATATGTTTAATATAGTAACTTAATATAATTATGGATAAGGTAAGATTTATGTCTGCTACATTACTATTTGTTTGCAATGTGTCTTATGCTTTTGTATTTCAAATTACTATATCCTTTTGTGTTAAGTAGGTGTTTTTAAAATGTATATACATATATATTTAATTATTTATATATTATATATATTAATATATATTTATATATATATATTATTAAATTTATTGTAATATATAATATAATTATAATAATATAATATAATTATAATTATTATATTATTATATTATTGTAATATATATTATTTATTATTATATTTTGTATGTAAACATCACATGTTGGTACCAACCTTTTCCTCCTCCATGCCCCTTTTCTGAACAGGCCTTCCTCGTTGGGGATCCAGGTCAACCCCACGGGAATTGTGGGTCATGCATTATGAGGGGAGGGGAGAGGCAATGTCTCTGTGCAAAATGTCCCAAGTTGTGGCTCTAACAATCTTTCCACCTCCCTCTTCTGCAAAATTCCCTGAGCCATGTCAGGAGCATCTTAAGTCTACTTCATTGATGGGCACTTAGGAGCATCTGGATCTCTGGTTTGTAGGTGTTGAGTGTGCTCAGCATCTTTGTTCATCACCCTTGTGCTTATATCAGCTTAATTAAGAAAGCAACATACTTGTTCATTTCCCCAATTCCTCTGTGGTTTCAGCTGGGGTGGAGTGTGCTGGGTTATTTGTCTTCTCAGGTCCAGTTCTCATCTGTAAAAGAGAAGCAGATTCTCCAGCAGAGAGTGTAGTCAGCACAGACTAAATGGGATAAACATTATTAGTTTAGAGAGAATTTAAAGGGTGTAGACCCTCTTACAGTCTAAGGTTAGTGGGAGCTTGACAATGAAAAGTAAAGTCATTATCTGGATATGACTTTGACTTGTTTCCCATTTCCAGATATGATTTTCTTTCCACTGAATGCATCTGTTAGACAATCCAAGAGCAACTGGTTACCCACCATGGCTGTGTGTCACTATTTCACTTGCTTAAGCACTATGTCAGGTTGTTTGCTTCTGAGCCACTTAGAATTTGAGTTGCTGGGACATATGTTGGTCACTTTCACCAGGTAACTCATATAGTGCCTTCCAGCACTAGATGGGCTAATTGTATGGGGACTGGCTCTCATCTGGATTCCAACCAGATTTCTCCATGGTCTGAGCCAACAGCACTTGGTGTCTTCAGTAGTAGGGTCTTACCATTAATCACTGGTGGGTAATCAAGTACTCTGACAGAATGCTGTCTTTTTTGTTTGGGAGATCTAGTAGGTCTCTCTGATCAACAGCTCATTGTGGATGTAAACCACATCCTGGTACAGGGAATTGCAGGCCAGTGCCAAGGGAAGAGAAAAGAAAAGGCCAGAGAAGAAAGAGAAACAGGAGAAATTTGAGGTTATGTTTCATCTCACTCTCTCCAGGGCCCTTCAATTCACATGCTTCCTCTAAGGTTCTCTTGAGGGTTCCACCTTTTAGTCTGACTTCCGAGATATAGGATTCTATGGTACCAGTTCAGTTTGGGTTCAGTTTGTGTTTTCCCCATCCTTTACCTTCCCCCAAGCTCTGCCCTCCCTTTGTCCAAACCTCAAGATGCTACTCAGTTATGTCAGCAACTTGGGCTGATCCAGTTTAAGAACTGCAGATGAGTAAGATCATGCAACTATTGTCTTTCTGTGATTGTGTGAGTTCACTTATACTGACCTATTCCAAGTTCAACCATTTTTCTACAAATTTCCATGTGTTATTTTTTTCCTACTGCTGAGTAGAATTCCACCATATAGATAGACCACATCTTGTTTATACATTCATGAAATGATGGGCACCTGGGTTGATTCTAGTTTTTAGCTATTATAGACTGAGCAGCTATAAATATGGTTGAGCAACTATTTCTGACCTGAGATGTGGAGCTTTTACGGTAAATGCCCAGTAAGGGAGTAACAGGGTCTGTTGGTAACTCTATATTCAACCTTTCAGGAGTCTCCAAATTGATTTCCACAGTAGTTATGCCAGATTGCATAACCAAACACCAGTGAATGTGGGCTCCTATTTCTTCACAGCCTCATCAACATTTGTTTTCATTTGATTTTTTAATATTTGCTATCCTTACTAGGGTAAGATGGAATCTCACAGTTGTTTTAATTTGTCTTTCCCTAATAGTTAGGGATGTTGAGCTTTCCCTGTTCTTCAGGTGTGTGGCACAATTTGAGAAAAATTGGTTTCAGTTCTTCCAAGAAGGTTTGATAGAATTCAGCTGTGAAGCCATGTGGTCTTGGACTCTTCTTTTGGGGGAGGATTTTGAATACCATTTCAATCTCGATGGGTGTGATAGGTTTGTTTAGGAGATTAATGTGATCTGTGTTTAGCTTTGGTAGGGGGTATGTATCCAGGAATAGAGTAGAAGTTTTTGAAATAAGTCCTGATGATTCTCTAAATTTCACTATATCTGTTGTGACCTGTCCTTTTTCATTTCTAATTTTATTAATTTGAAGCAGGTCTTTTTTTTTTTTTTTTTTTTTTTTGCTTGATCAAATTGGCCAGGGGTTTATCAATCTTGTTTATTTTTTCAAAGAACCAGCTCTTTGTTTCATCAATTTTCTTAACTGTTTTCTTAGTTTCCAATTTGTGAAGTTCTGCCCTGATCTTAATTATCTTTCTGTCTTGAGCTTTTTGGGTTGGATTCTTCTTGCTTTTCCAGTACCTTTAGGTGGATGATTAGGTTATTGATTTGGGATCTCTCTGTCTTTGTAATGAAGGCATTTAGTGCTCTGAATTTTCCCCTGAGGACTGCCTTCATTGTGTCCCATAAGTTTTGGGACAATGTGTTCTTACTATCATTCAGTTCTAAGAATTTGCAATTTCATTTTTTCATTTCACCCACTATCCATTTATTGTTTAAAAATCTGTTGTTCCGTTTCCAGGAGCTGATGGGATTTCTGATGCATCTTTTGTTGTTAGGTTCTAGCAATACAGCATTGTGATCTGATATGCATAAAATTATGTTGATCTTCCTAAATATATGGAGGCAGGCTTTGTGACCCAGCATATGATCTATTTTAGGGAAGGTTCCATGGGCTGCTGAGAAGAATGTGTAGTCTGTGGATTTGGGGTGTAATGTCCTATAGATGTCCATTAGGCCTAATTGTTACATGGTTTTCTTGAGCTCTCTCACTTCCCTGTTAATTTTCTGTTTGGATGATCTATCCATTGCTGATAGTAGAGTATTCAAGTCCATGACTATGATGGTGTTGGTAGTTACTTCTGTTTTGTTGTCTAGTAGGTTTTATTTTGTGAATTGTGTACACCTGTGTTTGGTGCATAAAGATTGATGATTGTGATATCCTCTTGTTGGATCATTCCCTTTTTTTAAAATTTTATTTATTTTTTTCTTTTTTCTTTATTAGTCAGTTCTGTATTCAGCAAATACAGTCAGTTTGGTACCATTATTAGGCTCATCCGTGACCTACCCGCCCCCCTTGGCCCCTCTTTGTTGAGGTATACAGGTCATGCATTGTGGAGTTAGCCCACAGTTATGGGTAAGCTAAATGTCTCTGCATATCATGACCCAACATGTGACTCTGACATTCTTTCCGCCCCCTCTTCCGCAAAATTTCCCTGAGCCATGTTGGGTTCATTTTTGGTCTGCTTCAGTGATGAGGTGTTGGGGGCCTCTGAGGCTCTGGCTCTCTGATTTGGTAGGAGTTGATTTTTCTCTGTGCTGATCTCCTTCCCCCTTGTGCTGGTATCTGGTTCATCAGGAAAACAGCCCCCTTGCTTGTTTCTCCAATTTTTCTTAGTTGCAGCCGGGGCCCTTTTCAGGTATGATGGGGTGGCTCTCTACTTAGGATCTACATCTATCTGAAAAAGAGAAGCAGATTCTCCAATGGAGAGTAAGTTAGCACCAGAACAAATGAGATAACCCTTACTTTTTTTTTTTAATAGAGAATTTAGTACGTGTAGGCCCTCTTGTAGCCCACAGTTGATGGTAGCTTGATATTGGAGAGTGGGCTTACGTTTGGGTCTGGTTCTGACTTGTTTCCCAGCTCCAGCTATGGGTCCCATATGAGTGAGGGGATCAGTTAGCCAAATTGAGAGCAGTTGGTTCCCCACCATGGCTGTGTGCCACCACTGCACTTGTGTGGGCATCACAACAAGTTATTAGGTTAGACCATGCATTGCTTCGACAGATATTGGTCAATTTCCCCCAGTCGCTCATGTAGCACCTTCTGGCACTAGACGCGCTGACTGTCTGGGGACTGACTCTCTTCCAACTTCCAGCAATGCCATTCTAATTTGCATGTCAATCACATAAGGTATCTTCAGCAGTAGGGTCTTACCACTAACCTTTGGTGGGTCATCAAGTACTCTGAAAGAAAACTGTCTGTCTTTAGGAAACCTTGTAGGTCTCTCTGATCAAAAGCTCATTGTGGATGATAGCCCCAGGCTGGATCTGGGAGTTACAGGTCAGTGCCCACTAAGAAAATGAGGAAAAAGATAACTAATATACAAGAGTTAGAGATAAGAGAGAGAGAGACAGGGAGAGGGGGAGAGGGGAAGTGAGGGAGGGAAGATGTAGGAGATTAAGGTTAGTCTTAATCTTACCCTCTCCAGTGTCTTGTGGTTCAGGTGTTCCCTGTAAGGGCCTGGTGAAGGATCAGCCATTTGGTCTGTCTTTTAGTAAGTAGAAGATTATTGTACCATTGCCGTTTGGGTCTAGATTTGTGTTTCCCACCCCTTTGATGCCCTCCCCTCCCCCCCTTCCATCCTAGTGTCTAGTCTAGGAGATGCTTGCTGGGTATGTAAGGTGTCTTCGGTAGATTCAGGTTAGGTGCTGTAGATGAGTGAGACTATGTGGCAATTTTTTTTTTCTGTGATTGGGTAAGTTCACTGAGAATGATCTGTTCCAGGTTCAACCATTTTTCCTCAAATTTCATTGTGTCATTTTTTCTTACTGCTGTATAGAATTCCATTGTGTAGATATACCACATCTTAGTTATCCATTCTTCCAGTGATGGACATCTGGGTTGATTCCAGCTCTTAGCTATTACAAATTGAGCCGCTATAAACATGGTTGAGCAAATCTCTTTAGTCTGTGGTTTGAAGGTTTTAGGGTAGATGCCCAGTAAGGGAATAACTGGGTCTGTTGGTATCTCTATAGTCAGCTTTTTCAGGAGTCTCCATATTTCTTTCCAAGTGGTTGTACTATCCTACATTCCCACCAACAGTGGATGAGTGTTCCTATTTCTCCACTTCCTCACCAGCATTTATGTTTATTTGATTTTTTGATGTTTGCTATCCTTATTGGGGTAAGGTGGAATCTCATAGTTGTTTTAATTTGCATTTCTCTGATGATCAGGGAAGATGAACATTTTCTTAAGTGTATGTTTGCCATTTCTATTTCTTCCTCTGTGAACTGCCTGTTCAGCTCTTTGCCCCATTTTGTGAGTGGGATGTTTGACTTCTTACTGTTTAGATTTTTGAGTTCTTTGTAGATTCTAGAGATTAGGCCTCTATCAGTTGGATAACCCACAAATATTTTCTCCCATTCTGTAGGTAATCTATTGGCTTTGCTTATTGTATGCCTGTCTGTAAAGAAACTCTTCAGCTTCATGTAATCCCATTGGTTGAGTGACGGTTTAAGTTCATGAGCTACTGGGGTTTTGTTCAGGAAGTCTTTTTCCATTCCTATATCATGGAAAGTACTTCCTAAATTTTCTTCCAGTAGTATTCTAGTTTCTGGTCTTATATTGAGATCCTTGATCCATTTGGACTTGAGTGTAGTGCATGGTGAAATGTGTGGGTCAAGTTTCAGTTTCCTGCATATGGTTATCCAGTTTGTCCAGCACCATTTGTTGAAGATGCTGTCTTTTTCCCGCCTATATTGTTTGGACCTTTACCGAATATCAAGTACTATAGTTGCTTGACCCAAAGTCAGGGTCCTCAAGTCAATTCCATTGATCTATACTCCTGTTTTTATGCCAGTACCATGCTGTTTTTATTACTATGGCTTTGTAATATAGCTTTAGATCAGGTATGGTGATGCCTCCAGAGGTATTTCTTTTGCTGAGGATATGTTTGGAAATGCGAGGCCTTCTGCCTTTCCATATGAAATTTGAGATCATTTTTTCTATCTCTGTGAAAAACAAGGTAGGGATTTTAATTGGAATTGCATTAAATCTGTATACTGCCTTTGGTAGGATTGTCATCTTCACAATGTTAGTTCTGCCTATCCAGGAACATGGGAGGTCTTTCCATTTTCTCAAGTCGGCCTCAATTTCTTTTTTGAGTGTTTTTATGTTTTCATTGTATAGATCTTTCACTTCCTTGGTTAACGTTATTCCAAGGAATTTTATTTATTTATTATTATTTATTTATTTATTTAATTATTTATTTATTTTGCAATTGGAAATGGGACTATGTCCCTTATTTCTTTTTCTGTATCTTTGTCTTTTGCATAAAGGAAGGCTACTGATTTTTGTGCATTGATTTTGTATCCTGCCACTTTGCTATAGGAGTTAATCACCTTCAGGAGTTTGGGATGGAGTCTCTCGGGTCTCTTACATATATAATCATGTCATCAGCGAATAAAGCTAACTTAACTTCTTCCTTTCCAAATTGTATCCCTTTTATTTCCTTCTCCTGTCTTATTGCTTGAGCTAGGACTTCCAGTACTGTATTGAAAAGCAGAGGTGAGAGTGCAAAACCCCGTCTTGCTCCTGATCTTACTGGGAATTCCTCCAGTCTCTCTCCATTAAGTATTATTTGGGCCTTCAGAGCTTCATATATTGCCTTTATTAGGTTAAGATATGCACCAACCATGCCAATTCTCTCCAATGTTTTGAACATGAAGTGATGTTGAATCTTGTCAAAGGCCTTTTCTGCATCTATCGAAATGATCATGTGGTTTTTATGTTTGACCTTGTTTATGTGGTGTATTATATTGACAGATTTCCGTATGTTGAACCACCCCTGTGTTCCTGGAATGAATCCCACTTGGTCAAGGTGGATAATGCTTTTGATGTGTTGTTGGATTTGGTTTGGAAGGATTTTGTTTAGGATCTTTGCATCTAAATTCATCAGGGAAATAGGCCGGTAGTTTTCTTTTCTTGTGGCATCTCTGCCTGGTTTTGGAATTAGGGTGATGCTAGCTTCATTAAAGGAGTTGGGTCGCTTTCCCTGTTCACCAATTGTGTGGCACAGTTTGAGGAAGATTGGTTTGAGTTCTTCTATGAAAGTTTGATAGAATTCAGCTGAGAAGCCATGTGTCCTGGACTCTTCTTTTTGGGAGGTTTTTTATTACTTTTTCAATCTGCATGAGTGTGATGGGTTGATTGAGGTGATTAATCTGCTCTGTGTTTAGCTTTGGTAGATGGTATGCGTCCAAGAATTTATCCATCCCCTCCACATTATCCAGTTTTGTGGAGTAGAGGTTTTTGAAATAAGTCCTGATGATTCTCCCAATTTCACTTATGTCTGTTGTGATCTCTCCTTTTTCATTTTGAATTTTGTTAATTTGAAGCTTCTCCTTTTTTTGCTTGATCAGATTGGCCAGGGGTTTGTCAATCTTGTTTATTTTTTCAAAGAACCAGCTCTGTGTTTTGTCAATTGTCTTAATTGTTTCCCTTGTTTTCAGTTCATTGATTTCTGCTCTGATTTTAATTATTTCTTTCCTTCTGGAGCTCTTTGGGTTGGATTTTTCTTGTTTTTGCAGTGCCTTCAGGTGGATGGTTAGGTCATTGATTTGGGACCTTTCTGTCTTTTTTACGAAGGCATTGAGTGCTATGAATTTTCCCCTGAGGACCGCCTTCATTGTGTCCCATAAGTTTTGGTGCGATGTGTTCTCATTGTCGTTCAATTCCAGAAATTTTGCCATTTCATTTTTTATTTCATCCACTATCCATTTATTGTTTAAAAGTGTGCTGTTCAGTTTCAAGGTGCCTTTGGGATTCTTGTTGGGTCTTTTGTTGTTGATTTCTAGCAATATAGCATTGTGATCTGATATCATACAGGGAATTATATCAATCTTCCTAAATATGTGGAGGCAGTCTTTGTGACCCAGTATATGGTCTATTTTAGAGAATGTTCCATGGGCTGCTGAGAAGAATGTGTAATCTGTGGATTTGGAATGGAAGGTTCTGTAGATGTCTGTTAGGTCTAAGTGATCTATGGTTTTGTTGAGCTCTCTGACTTCCCTGTTGAGTTTCTGTTTGGATGATCTGTCTATTACTGATAATGGTGTATTGAAGTCCCCAGCTATGATGGTGTTGGTGGTTATTTCTGTTTTATTGTCAAGTAGGTTTTGTTTTATGAACTGTGGTGCCCGTGTGTTTGGTGCATACAGATTTATGATTGTAATATCCTCTTGATGGATCGTTCCCTTTATAAGTAGGAAGTGGCCTTCTTTGTCTTTTTTGATTATTTTTGGTTTGAAGTCTATTTTATCCAGTATTGATATAGCTACGCCTGCTTGTTTCTTATTCCCATTTGCTTGGAATACTGTTTTCCACCCTTTCACCCTGAGGCGATGTCTGTCTTTAATGGTGAGGTGGGTTTCTTGAAGGCAACAGATTGAGGGGTCTAATTTTTTGATCCATCCTGTTAGCTTGTGTCTCTTGATGGGTGAATTAAGGCCATTAATTTTACGGTAATGACTGTGAGATTTGATTTGATCCCTGCCATATTGTGGTGGTAAATGTGGGTTGGTGTTTTCATGGACATGGAAGTTTTTTGTGCCTACTCTGAGTTTGGTTGTTGTGATCTGCTTCTTGTAGGCAATTGTGTTTGATTATTTTTTTCTTCTCTGTGACGAATTTTCTGAAATACTCTCTGTAGGTTTGGTTTTGTGTTCATATAATTGTAAAGCTGAGTTTTGTCGTGGAATGTTTTTCTTTAACCATCTATTATGAGGGATACTTTTGCTGGGTAGAGTAGTTTGGGTTGGAAGCCATAGGTTCTTAGACTTTGCAGTGTTTCATTCCATGCCCTTCTAGCTTTCAGGGTTTCCATTGAGAAGTCTGAAGTAATTCTGATGGGGTTACCTTTGAAGGTGGTGTGCTGTTTTTCCCTAGCTGCTTTTAGGATTTTCTCTTTGGTGTCAATGTTTAGAGTCTTAATGATAATATGTCTTGGAGAGTTTTTCCTTTGGTCCAGTCTGTTTGGAGTTCTATTGGCTTCTGGTATCTTGATGGGCCTTTCTTTTAAGAGACTGGGGAAGTTTTCTTCTATTATTTTGTTAAATATGTTCTCCATGTCTTTGGTCTGAATTTCTTCTCCTTCTGGTATTCCAATGATTGGGACATTTAAGTGTATCCCACAATTCCCTCATGTTCTGTTCACTGGAGCTTTTGAACTTACTGAAATTTTTGAACTCTCTAACTGTTTCTTCCATCTTGTCTTCCAGATCAGAGTTTCTATCCTCCACTTGGCTGACTCTATTCTTGAGAGCTTCTAGCGAGTTTTGGACTTGTTCAATTAAGTTTGCATTTTCTATTACTTTTCTATGTATAATTTCCATCCCTCTGTCAAGCTCCCTTTTCACATCATTTTCTGATTTTCTTGATGATTCTTGGAGTTCATCCTTGCATTTCTTTATGTCTTCATTTAGCATGGCCAGCTGATTTTTAAGGTCTTCCTTTTTTTCACTCTCCCTCAAATCTCTTAACTCTCTTTGGAATCCTTTCAATTTCTTATCTAATCCTTCCAATTTCTTATTAGTTCTAATTTAGTGATGGCAGCATTGACACGATTGTCGGCCCTTTGTTGCTTTCCTGAAAGTTCTACCAGTAGGTTGGTCAGGGTTACATTGCTCATAGCTTCAATTTGGTGTTCTGGTCCTATTGGTTCTTCTATGTTTTGGTTAGATGTATTCATTGTGGGACTGAGTGATCTAACTGGATTTTCTTGCATTTGATTTTTCATGTTATTTCTTTTGCGCTGTGTTCTGCCCATGACAGTATATGGGCAGATAGGTGGGCGTATCAGCCTGGGCTCAAGAAAAATGGGAATCTTATGCAGCCTGGGGGAGTTGCCAAGAAGCCTGGGCTTTGGCTGTCACTTGCCAAAGCCGCCTATCTACTGCCTGGCAGGGGCACCAAAGTTGCCTGAGTTCTCAAGTGGTAATGTGCCAAAGCTGCCTGCGTTCAAGCTAGGAGTGGCACTGAGGCACCAAGCACTGATGCCGCCCAAACTCTGGCTCAGCACGCTGGGAACCGGAAGCAGTCTGCGCTTCCCCACCACAGGACAATGGCGGACGGCCGCGCGGCAGACAGGTAGGGGATGGCACCTGAGGTGGTGCAAGCAAGAGACACAGTCTGAGCTTGCGTGACACCTGCTGTGGGACTGGGCTTGCTCAGTAAGTGGGCAAGTGGACAAGAGTGCGGAGCAGTCTAAGCTTCCGCACGCAGGGAACAATCTCACTTGCCAAAGCCGCCTATCTACTGCCTGTCAGGGGCGCCAAAATTGCCTGAGTTCTCAAGCAGTAATGTGCCAAAGCTGCCTGCGTCGAGCTAGGAGTGGCACTGAGACACCAAGCACTGAAGCCGCCCATACTCTGGCTGGGCACGCTGGGAACCGGAAGCAGTTTGCGCTCCCCTGCCACAGGACAATGGCGGACGGCTGGCGTGGCAGACAGGTAGGGGATGGCACCTGATCTGGTCCAAGCAAGAGACACAGTCTGAGCTTGTGTGGCACCTGCTGTGGGACTGGGCACAGCTCAGTAAGTGGGCGAGTGGAAGAGAGTGCGGAGCAGACTAAGCTTCAGCGCACAGGGAACAATCGGCGCGGTGGCAGCCGTGCGGGCTCCGGAGCAGCAGCGGCTGCCGGTGCAGCAGCAGCGGCTGCCGGTGGAGCAGCAGCGGCTGCCGGTGCAGCAGCAGCGGCAGGGGCAGTGCTGTGAACATGGTGGTTATTTGGGGTGAGGGGTGGGCTACCCGCCCACGAGGAGATCCGCGATTCCCTGTTCCCCTGCCTCTGTGCCCTCCCAGATTTCTGTCCCCTAAAAGCCACTCTATACCCTTAATATCTTGCCTTTCTTTCCCCGGGATTTGCAGCACAGCTAGGCGGTTGCCTTTTTGGCCAGAAGTCTGGATCATTCCCTTTTTAAGTAGGAAGTGGCCTTCTTTGTCTTTTGATTACTTTTGGTTTGAAATCTATTTTACCTGATGTTAGTATAGCTATGCCTGCTTGTATCTTATTTCCATTTGCTTGGAATATAATTTTCCACCCTTTCATCCTGAGGAGGTGTCCGTCTTTAGTGGTGAGGTAGGTTTCTTGAAGACAACAGATTGAAGGGTCTAATTTTCTGATCCACCCCATTAGCTTATGTCTCTTGATGGGTGAGTTAAGGCCAATAATATTTAGGGTAACAACTGTGAGGTTTGATTTGATCCCTGCAATATAATAGTATTTTATTTTATGTGGTTTGGTGTTTTCTGTCAGTTTGTAGTTTCTTGTGCCTTCTTTGAATTTGGTTATTGTGATCTGCTTCTTGTAGGCACTTGAGGTTAATTGTTTGATTCTTCCATGTGGAGAATTTCCTGAAGTACTCTCGGCAGGTTTGGCTTTGTGTTCATATAGTTGTAAAGCTAAGTTTTATCATGTAAAGATTTTCTTTCGCTATCTATAATGAATGATACTTTGCTGGGTAGAGTAGTTTGGGTTGGAAGTCATAGGATCTTAGATTTTGCAGTGTTCCATTCCAGGCCCTTCTGGCTTTCAGGGTTTCCATTGAGAAGTCTGAAGTAATTTGATGGGGTTACCTTTGTATGTGATGTGTTGTTTTCCCCTAGTTGCTTTTAGGACTTTCTCTTTGTTATCAATGTTTAGGGTCTTAATGAAAATATCTCTTAGAGAATTTCTCCTTTGGTCTAGTCTGTTTGGAGTTCTGTTAGCTTCTTGCAACTTGATGGCACTTTCTTTTCAGAGAGTGGGAATCTTTTCTTCAATAATTTTTTCAAGTTTTCCATGCCTTTTGTCTGAATTTCTTCCCCTTCTGTTATTCCCATGATCCAAAAGTTGGGGCATTGAAGGCTACCCTCAATTCCCTCATATTCTGTTCATAGGAATTTTTGAACTTATTGTAACTTTGGGACTCACAAACTGTTTCTTCTGTTTTGTTTTCCAGTTCTGCGTTGCTATTCTCCACATGGCTGACTCTATTCTTGAGAGCATCTATAGAGTTTTGGGCTTGTTCAATTTGGCTTGTATTTTCTACTGCTTTTTATGTATAGTTCCCAACCCTCTGTCGAGTTCCTTTTTCTTGTCATCTCCTGATTTTCCTAATGCTTCTTGGAAGTCATCCTTACATTTCTTTATGTCTTCATTAATCTTAGCCAGCTGGTTGGTTATTGAGGTACTCTTTTTTTTCCTCTCTTCTTCAGACAATTTAACTGTCTTTGGAACCCTCCCTGCTTCTTGTCTACTTGGTCTAATCTAGGGAGGATAGCATGCATATGATTATCGGACCTTTGTTGCTTTTCTGCAAGTTCTGCTATTTGCTTGTTCAGGGTTGCATAGCTTATATCTTCATTTTGGGGTTCTAATACTATTGTCTTTTCTATGTTTTGATTAGAGACATCCATTGTGGGACTGGCCAATCTTATTGGAATTACTTTCATTTGATTTTTCTTTTTTTTTTAATTTTTATTTATTTATTTGAGAGCAACAGACAGACAAAGAAAGAGGCAGATACAGAGAGAGAGAGAGAGAGAGAGAGAGAGAGAGAGAGATAGGGAGAGAGAGAATGGGTGTGCCAGGGCCTCCAGCCACTGCAAACGAAGTCCAGACACATGCACCCCCTTGTGCATCTGACTAACATGGGTCCTGGGGAAATGAGCCTCGAACCAGGGTCCTTAGGCTTCACAGGCAAGTGCTTAACCACTAAGCCATCTCTCCAGCCCTCATTTGATTTTTCATGTTATCCCTTTTGCACTGTGGTCTACCCATCGTGGTGTAGAAGTCTTATTTAATTTAGGAGGAAGCTGTAGTCTACCCTTGAAGTGTATTCATTTATTATTCCCTTTTATGTTTGCTTCCACTAGGCTTCTGATGACAATTGGGCCTGCCTGCTCAGAGGGAAGGAGCCCATGAGGCTCTGATGGGTCCTGGGGACCTGATGAAGGGTCTTGTTGTTCAGTGATTTGGGGTATGGGACTTCATGGTCAGTTGCCCCTCGAGGGGACAGGAGGTAGGGGGAAATGAGACAAAGCAGGCTGCTATTGTGTCTGGGCTGCAGAGGAGGGTAGGATGAGAAAGCCTGGTGGTTACGAGATGCTGAAGGGTGAAGGGATGGGACAGTGGTCCCTTGGGACCCTGTAGCAGGGGGTGGATGGGCCTGCTGGGTCCTGTGACAGGGCAGAGCAGGGATATGGGTCTGCTGTGGGTCAGGTGACATGCAGGGGGGTACGTGGAGGTTCCTTGTCATGGGAGAGCCTAGGGAGGGAGAAACCCTAGCCTGCTGGCCTGGGTCCATGCACTGGGGTGGAGGGTGATGGCGAGTGGGACAGTGTTAAAGTGTGGAGGTCCCCTGGGTGAACGCTACCTTGCTGGCCTGGGTCTGCACATGGTAGTTGGGGGTGGTGGCAAGTGGGAAGGCATGGGCAAGCTTGGAGGCATGCGTGGAGCTACAATAGCCTGCTGACCTGGGTACACTTGCCTGTGGTTATTGCAGGAGGAACCTCAGGCTGGGATATGGCTAGGATGGCTGCTTGAGTGGATTGGGGTACTGGTGGACTACCCAACAGCTTGGAAATCATCGGATTCCTTGCTTTGCTCCTCTGTGCTCTCCCACTGGAGGTCTATTAGAGTTTGCTCACTTATGGAAGACCCAAGGAACCCTGAAGGCCTTTCCTTCCCCAGGATGTGCAGCGTAGTTAGGCAGATGCCATCTTGACCAGAAGTCTTTCTTGCTGCATTTAAGACTCTCTATTTGTTTTCATTTTTAAGAGTTTTAACTATGATATGTCTCAAAGGGTTTCTTCTTTGGTTCTGCCTGTTTGGTCTTCTGTGGGGTTCTTGTATCTGGATGGGCCTTTCTTTGGCAAGGTTCGGAAAATTTTCCTCAGTAATTTTGTTGAGTATGTTCTCTATGCCTCTGTTCTGGATTTCCTCTCCTTCTGGTATAACCATGTGGTGGGTTCAATAGAATAGATGGCCCCCAATATATTCAGTTGTTTATTTGTTTGTAGTTTGCATCTTTAGCCACCTGGCTGGAGGCAGTGTCACTGGGTAGATCTTAAGGTGTGGTGGTGGGCTTCAGGTTTCAATCTAAAGATATGCAAAGTGTGCCTAGCTGGAGTTCTGAAGTATGCTGTGTGGCTTTTGGCTTTTAGCTTGTGCTTCTCTCCTCTCTGCTTGGGCCTGGGAAGGCAGGCCAGCTTCTTCTGCCATTATGGAACTTCCCCTGGATCTGTATGCTTCAATAAATATCTCTTCCTCCATAACTGTGCCTGGTCTGGAAGTTCATCTCAGCGAACCTGAAGCTGTCTGCTACAACCCATGATCCAGATGTTTGGTCATTTTATGGTGTCCCACAGTTCCCTAGTTTTCTGTTCACTTGATTTCTTTTTTGAACTTAGCAAAGTTTTTGGCCTCCTGATCAATTTCATCTGTCTTATCTTCCAGGTCACAGGTTCTGTCTTCCTCATGAGTAACTCTATGGGTGACTGGTTCTAGAGAGGTTTGTATAATTTATATTTGATTTTTTTCTGTTGTGTTGTTTTGTATCATGTGCATTCTTTTTTGAGGTATGATTTCAATTCGAGTTCTGATTTTCTTGATGCTTTCTGTAGTTCATTCTTGCATTTGGTCAAGTCTACATTAAGCTTTATCAGCTGGTGGTTGAGGTCATCCATTTCTTGACTTACCTTCAATTGGTTTGTATCTCTTTGGAGGGTTTAAACATTTTCTTCAATCAAGTTAAGCCTACTGTCAAAGGCTGAATGCTCTAGGAGATGATTCTGTCCAATTTCATTGATACAATTGTTGGCCCTTTGATAGTTTGCTTTCAGTTAAGCGATGTGTGTTTTTTTTTTTTTTTTTTCTTTTATCAGGGTCTCATTGGTTGTTGTGTTTTCATTTTGAGACTGAGTTTCTGTTGATTTCTCTATGATTTCATTGGAGGTTTCCATAGTAGGACTAGGCATCCTTGGTGGAGATCTCTGTTTTCTGACTTTTGTTGGCTTTTTTGCATTGTTGTCTACCCATTTTAGGAAGACTCTTTATTTTATTGAGGAGGAAGCATGTTTTTGTCCTTTGGCCCATTGACCCTCTGTCTCACGTGAACAGGAATGTTGGTACCTACTGTCCAGTCAGGATACCAGTGCAAAAGGCCTGATTCCACAGCTCACATAGGGGCCAGACCTCCCTGAGCAAGGCACAGTGGGACCTACCAGGACCAGGGGACTAGGAGGAGCAAGGGAACAGGGATCTGGCTTACTTGGTGCAGTGCTCTCCAGGACACAAACCAATGCAGGCAACCCAGACTGGGGAGGTAGGAGGAGCCCAGATGCAGGTGTCTGGCCTCCTCTCTCCAGACATCCATGCGTGCCCACACACTGTCAGTGCGAAGAACACAGACCTGGGAGGTGGGAGGAGTCCAGTGAGTATGGCCTACTCACTCCAGACTGCTCTGTCTGCCCACAGACTGCCTGTGCAAGAAACTTAGACCCTGGAGGTGGGAGGAGCCCAGAAATGGGTCCAGCCCTATTCACTTCATACTGCTGTTCTTGCCCCTAAGTAGATACTTTGTAGTATGCCATTTTAATCTTGTTTCTTTCACTTGTTTTTAGTCATTTCTTAGTGTTGTCCTAGTCATTGAAGCATATATATATATATATATATATATATATATCGACCTATCCCCTATTGATATCAACTTTATTTCAATACATAAAATGTTACTTCCTTTCTCCTTGTTTGTGCTGTTATTGTCACACAAATTATGCGTTTATACATTATATGAACATAAAATAGGAGATATGTTTATATTCATTGCTTTATGCAGGTATCTTTTAAATCAGAGAATATAAAAGAAGCACAAACTAAACCTACATGGAGACTGCCTTTATGTTTACCTATAATGTTAAGTTTGCATATGTTTATTCCTACATGCAGATTTGTGTTACCTTCTAGTGGCCCTTGTTTCTGCATAAAGGTTTCTTTTGGCATTTATTGAGGATTTTCTTTACTGTTTCCTAGATTACAGCCATAGTGCTCACACTGATTTCTCTGCAGCCTATGTTATTCTCTTCTATTCACCTTAATACAATCAAATTTTTGAAACTATATCTATCTTTCCTTGGTTATCTCCTTTCATATATCCATATCACTCCCAGAATAAATTCCAAAATCCCTTGATTTGAACCTACACTTTGCCCTTACAACTATTACCCCAACTATACGTAATTATCCAATTCCATATGAATTCTTCATTCTCTCATTAGTATTCTTATCCCTTGTTCTCCTGAGAATTAATGAATTAATTCAACACATACTTTCTAAGCACATCACTATGTGTCTGGTCTGATGTAATATTCAAGGCACAGGGAGTGGGGGAGAAGATTCGAGCTGCAAGCAATGCTTTCTTCACTATGAACTTCCTTGTCAGAGAGAAAAATTGAAAATATTTAAGTTAAAAAAATCTGAATAATTAAAAGATGCTCAAACTTCTGTAAAGAGAGTAATGGAATCATAGAACAGAACAAAACTTATCAGGTTAGTAAAAATGTTCTCCCCAACACTCAAACTTTTGAGATGAGATCCAAGGGATGATAGAGACAATAAAACATGAGAGGAAAGTGGAACTCAGCATGAAGGTCATGAGATCAAATAAAGTCAGGTGAAACACAAATAGAAATTAGAGAAAAATTGTTCCAGAAGCCAACATATACTCTACACACACACACACACACACACACACACACACACCAAACAACTTAACATCAGTTCCTCAAGTCAGTAACTGCTGAATGGACCAGCTGACAGATGAGAAATCTGTGTGGAAAATATGCTGTTACTTAAGTGGCCCACCCCTACCAAGCAAGTCCAGAGTTTCTCTTGCATTCATTTCCACCTGCACTTCCACCCTTGTGAGCTAAAAAGGCCTTTTACATTCGTGTTTTTTAAAAATATTTTATTTTTATTTACTTATTTGACAGAGGGGGGCACCAGGGCCTCCAGCCACTGCAAACAAACTCCAGACGCATGAGCCCCCTTGTGCATCTGGCTAACATGGGTCCTGGGGAATTGAACCTGGGTCCTCTGGTTTTGCAGGCAAACACCTTAACTGCTAAGTCATCCCTCCAGCCCAATATTTGTGTTTTATACAAAGGAAAAGATGAACACTTAATAGCAGCTGCTTACAGTTGGGAATAGAAAAGAAACACACACACACACACACACACACACACACACACACAGCTTGGTCATCAAATTATTATATTTTAAAAAGAAACTTAAAACTTTCCAACCATTCTCAAAGTTGTGATCCAGCTGAGTGTTAGGCAAGGTCCATTACAGAAGACGGCAAAAGGAATAAGAGCATGTGCCACAAAGTAGGGTGTTGACTGAGGAGGTGGCCTGAATGTCCAGCCCACAGACACAAACTCCACTGACATTGGGAATTTGATGTCAAATTGGAACCACAGCCTGATGGGACAAAGAAATTTCTTCCTGATACCAGCTTTCTCTGTATTTATTTAGTTAATAAATTAAAGTTTAATACTTACTGTGTGCCAATCCTTGATCCAGGTCCAAAATACATCTGTAAACAAATACAGATCTCTCTCAGAATTATACATAAGTGGGGCAAAGACATACAATAAGTAAACAAGCGGATAGCACAGAAAATGTGTCAAGTCCTAAGTAATATCTTCATTAAAAAACTGAAGCTGGAAGTGCTGGGAGGTTCTACTTCAAGACAAGACACAGTAACAAGAACCAGATTTACTCTTCTACTTAAAACAACTAAAACTCTAGACAAAGTAAATGATTCAATGGTTTTCAAGTCTTTGGTGATGAATGATAATGGTCTCTGAGAGCAGAAAACAAAGTGAGCTCACTGTTCAGTTTCTAGAGTGAAGAAAAAGGAATGCAGGCAGAGCCCAACATTCTCTGACTGGAGAAAATAAAGCTGAATGGTTTCTGGAGGGACTAAAGCAGCTCGTGTTTCCAGAAGAGTGCCAGAGAGGACAGAACTATTCAGACATAAAACTCAAGAGGTCTTCAGAGACTACCCTGAGTATTTACTGACACCTACTCATGAGGAAACCATTCGGGGCAGAGATGAGAATGACCTTGAGATAGCAGTGTTTCTGTCTGCTGTACTTAAGGAACCTTAAGCAGCTGTGGTGATTCAGAAGAGAATGGTAAGAATGGAAATCAGGAGGTAATGGGAGGCTGCTGTGTGAAGACTTAGAGAGCTTGGGGAAAAAATTGGCTTTTGCTGTATGTGAGAGAGTATGCATGTGATGACTTTGAGAATAGACGTGTAATAATATGAAACATCTTTTGATATGAAAGCATCAGTCCAAATTCTTGCTGCAATTTTGAAGAATATCCCACAAAGGCCCATGTGTCAAAGGCTTGGACCGTAGAGTGGTGCTGTTGGGACAGGCTGTAGTCCTTTAAAAGATGGAACCTAGTTGGAGGTTCTTGGGTAATTGAGGCTGTGCCCTCAAGTGAGAGTGAGGGACCTCAGTTTTTTCCATCATCTTCCTTTCTGGCTCTTGTTGCCTGGCTGATGAGGTGAGTGGTTTGCTCAGCCATATATTCCTGTCATGATATGTTAACCCTGCCATATGCCAAAACACTAGAACCAACTAGACTAGAATCTTGAGAACCAAGACCAAAATAAATCCATTTTCTTTTTAATCTGATTTCTTCATATATTGCATTGTAATAATGAATAATATAGTACTGAACAGATAATAGTGGTGAGCAATGGAAGGCTGCCAAGGTGACTGTTATAATTGAAGGAGAAGCTGATGTGAGAGCTGAAAAGGTATTGAGAATATGCTAGGTTCTGGATGTATTTTGAAACCTAGGGGATTTGTTAAAGGATTTAGTCCAGAAACATTGCTCTACATGAGGATATCTTTCAAATAGATTGCCTTCTTTCTTACTCCTTTCTATCTGTAAAACAGAAAGTACAAGATAATATAGGCCTCCAAGGGAATATAACTCAGTGATAAAGCACTTGCCTAGTATGTGCAAGGCTTTAGGTTCAATGGCCACTAAAGAAAATAACAGGAGAAGAAGAGAGAGAAGGAGGAGAGAAAATAGAAGAAGGAAAATTTTTTACGTTCTTGTCTAAAAAGAAAAGGAAGTTATAAACCTCTATCATGGGTATATGTCAGGAAAGAACTTGTAGTTCTAAAAGCATCCTCTCAGATTGGATTTAAGGGGACTTCTTATCCAAATATCAGAGGGCAGTCTCTTCCATTTATATATCTCTAATTATTAGTAAATATTTTTAAAATAAGGTAACAAAAATAATTCTCACTCATGAAGCATATTGTTATTAAATACATACATTTGGAGATAAGAGAAATTTCAAGACTGGGAAAATATAATGAGTCTACAGAAGACAGATCCATAGCTGAAGCCAAGTTAGGTTGAATGAAGCACCAAGTACATCAAATCCGAAGTTTACCTAATAACTACGTTGTTTTGAGTGGTCAAAGGAAAATCAAGGAATGTTTTTGAGCAGATGAATAACATATAGATTTGTTTTGTTTTGCTTTATTTTTGGAAGTAGGGTCTCACTCTAGCTCAGGCTGACCTGGAATTCACTATGTCATCTCAGGGTGGCCTTGAACTCTCTGCGATCCTCCTACCTCTGCCTCCTGAGTGCTGGGATTAAAGGCGTGTGCCACCATGCCAGGCTTGAAGATATGTAGAAATTTTTGTTCATTTTTATTTATTTATTTGAGAGCGACAGAGAGAAAAAGAGGCAGAGAGATACAGAGAGAGAATGGGTGCGCCAGGGCTTCCAGCCACTGCATACGAACTCCAGATGTGTGCGCCCCCTTGTGCATCTGGCCAACGTGGGTCCTGGGGAACCGAGCCTCGAACCGGGGTCCTTAGGCTTCACAGGCAAGCGCTTAACCGCTAAGCCATCTCTCCAGCCCATGATATGTAGAACTTTTAAGAAGTCTGGTGAATAGCTAGAGTGGAGGGGATATGTGACAGAGAAAAATAAATGTAAGAAAGTCCAGAGTGAAGACTTGATATCTCAAGGGAGGGACAACGGAATAGTTTCTAAGAATAACCTCTCCCCATCTCTTGGGTTTTACAAATAAGTCTCCGTAGTCATCCTGGGAAACTAGCACTAGTAAAATCATAAATATTTTATACTTCTCATATTGTTTCCACATCCACTAGTCATTTGATGTTCCAAATTACCATAAGAGGCAACAGGGGTTATTCTATCATCTCCATTTTAAAGTTGGGGAAATTATATCCCAGAAAGATTGCCAAAGTGACAGTGGTGACCGAGCTTGTTCTTGGCCCAGGATTTTCTAACTACACAATGGCTGTACCTCCCATGCTGTCATTCTCTAATAATGAACTTGTTGATTAAAATTATTGCTGGCTTGAGTTGGCTTAATATTTCAGGGAGGAAGACCATTTGAAAGGTTACTGTGGCTTGGTATAAGTTTATTTAATAAATATTTTTTCTTATTTGGAGGTTTTAATTTTAAGTATGTGGTCTACTTTTTTGTATGATTATTTGCTCAAAAAATTTTAGTCAGCAACACACCTCATAAAATTTTAATGTATTTCAGAGCTCCTTTTACTGTTTAAAGCAGACAAATCAGGCATTCTTGCATTTTGAATGTGGTGCCCCTATAATTAGGCTCTCTCTGAGGAAGGTCCTTCCAAACTCTGAAGTAAAATTTCCCCTTTTAAAATATCAAAACAACACTTGAATAGAGATTTGTCTCAAATTGTTCCTGCAATGCCACAAGGGTCTGAACACAAACGCTTCAGACATGCAGCTTTCATGCCACCTGTATTTTTTAAATCTTGAAAATGCCTGGCTCCCAAGGGTAGCTTTCAGAATAGTAGATCAGGAAGTGATGACTTAGAAGAAAGGCATAAAAGAATTCAAATTCAAGCACCAGTGTCATTATACACATAACCTTTAACAAGTAAATTTGCCTCTCTGAGTATCACTTGCTCACCTCTATCATAAAATGCTTATGTTTCATGTCACAACATTATTACATTGATATAGGATAGTAAACTTGAGACCACTGAGCCTGAAGTGTGTCCTCACTAAGTATTTATTACCTTTAAGACAAGATTTGCCAGCACCATCAGGGAGCCCATAGCTCCACTTACTTGGCGGATTAGCACTTTGACCTCCTAAATTATGCTGTTTTACCAGGCTCGGAGATTTATGCTGAGGATGCTTACCTGGTCATAATCTATTATCACTGGTTTGAGCAATAAGCCAGTAAACCTTATTTGAATTTGGAGAGTATCAATCTTAACTTCTTCAATCCTGTTAATCAAGCACTACCTGAGGTCTCTTAATATTCTAAGCTTTAATATATGCCCACTGAACAATGCTCTTGTTTTGCTGGAAATTACTTTCTAGTGGGAAATGGCAACAATAAGTAGACAAGAAAATAAAGAAAAAACTTTATTAACAGGTACACTGAAGAATGTTAAATGAATGGTATTGGGATCTAATGTGGATAGAATAGACAAACAAGGAATTTTTGAGAAAATAGCACTGAGGGCTGGAAGGATGGCCAGCAGTTAAGGCATTTGTCTGCAAAGCCAAAGGACCTAGGTTTGATGCCACAGGACCCACATAAGCCAGATGCACAAGGGGGCATGTGTGTCTAGAGTTTGCAGTGGCTGGAGGCCCTGGTGCACCCATTATCTCTCTCTCTCCCTCTCTTTTTCCCTCCTTCTCTCTGCCAAATAAAAATAAAATAAATTAAAATTAAAAAAAAAAAAAGAAAGTAGCACTGAATCTGAGCATCCACTGATGAGAAGGATTATTGTGAAAATCAAAGAAGAGAACCCTCCAGCAAAAGGGAACAGCTTAAGCAAAGGGCCTTATGCCCTTTTATTTTTAAAATAAAAATCTCCTTAGAGTGCTATAAAGTTTAATTTTTATTGTCAATTTGAATGGACTTAGAATTAGCGTGAAAACCCACCTCTGGTTGTATTTATGAGTGCTAAACTCAGAAAAGCTTAACTGAGCAGGGAAGACCTGGCCATGATTCCAGACCCTAAATGTGACTGGCACCCATCTGTGGCCTGGGCTCTCAGACTGAGAAAAAAGGAGAAAATGAGCTGAGCACCAGTATTCATCTCTCTTTGATTCTTGACTGTGGTGCAATATGACCAGCTGCTATTGCATTCCCACTTCCCTGTCATGATAAACTCCAAAACTGTGAGCTAAAATAAAGTCTTCCTTTCTTAGGCTGCTTTTGTGAATTATTTTATCACGGCAATGAGAAAAATAGCTATAGAGGATCTCATGAAACAGAAAGACCATTGAGGTATCTCTGGACAAGAGTATGACTAGAGTCTCAGAGTGAGCTGCATTATAGGACAGAAGTGTGAGGAAGAGGCATACCAGATCATGATGCCTAGAAGGCTTTGTTCTACAAGGAATGGAGCCCATTAGGTACCAGCTTCTTAAACTGTGGATAGGGACCTTGTATGGCAACAGTAAAATGTTTCTGAATGTGCAACAAGTAAAATTTGGCTCAAGATCAAACATGCTAAGAATTCTAGGTGTTTGGGGCAGAACTCACTCATACTGAACCACTTCAATAAATACACTGCAGTGGTTCTGAACACATCGCAACTTTTTTTTTAATTCTACATACAAAGTTTTCAGTTTTTAGAGCCATTTTTTAATTATAGAAAACAGAGACATAAAAGTTTCCTACTGTCATTCCTCAATATGAATCAAATTAGTATACCTTTGGATTACAGTATAAGAATGCTTGATTTATTTTATTTATGAAAGAGAGAGAGAGAGAAAATAGGCATGCCAAGGCCTCTAGCCACTGCAAATAAACTCCAGAAGCATGTGCCCTCTTGTGCATCTGGCTTACATGGGTACTGCAGAATTGAATTTGGGTCCTTAGGCTTCACAGACAAATGTCTTAACCACTAAGCCATCTCTCCAGCCCAGGATGCTTGATTGTTAAAAATGGCTACGTGAGGCTGGAGAGATGGCTTAGCAGTTAAGGTGCTTGCCTCTGAAGCCTAAGGACCACGTTCAACTCTCCAGATCCTACTCAAGCCAGACACACAAAGGTGAGGCAAGTGCAAGAATGCACATGCCCATTAGGTGGCACAAGCATCTGAAGTTTGATTATGGTGACTGAGGCCTGGTGTGCCAATTTTCTTTCTCTCTCTCTCTTTCTCTTGCCCTTTCTCTCTCTAAAAATAAAAAAAATATATTTTTAATTTAAAAAATGGTTGTGTGAATTGTTCAGTTTTATTAAAAACTAAATGGTAAAACCCTATTAATACAACACAGGCTGTAGTCACAGGACATTGAGTGATCAGGCTATAATGGAGATGGAAGCCAGCTCTCCTGGATAGCTATCACAGTGCTATAAGGCACTGTGTAAGCTGTCAGGGATGATGACTCAGTGGTTAAAAGTGCTTGTTTTCAAAGCCTGCTGGCACAGGAAAAATTCCTCAATAACAATGTAAAGCCAGAAACACATGCATCTGGAGTTTGTTTGCAGTGGCAAGATGCCCTGCTGTGCCCATCCTCTCTCTCTCAAATAAGTAAATAATATATTTTTTGAAAGTCATCAACAGTGTAAATAAACAGTATATCCTGTATGCTACAAAACCAACCAGCTAGGCAAAACATACCTACCAGTACAATAGTGGCACATAGGTCACAGGGGTAACCAACTGCTATAATTGAATATGAGGTCCACACAATGGGAAGAAATTCATACCTGGTACTGAGAACCAAGTCTGAAAGGAAATAGACCCTAAAGGGACGCTTCCATTTTTCTTTGGCTAAAAGGTGAGGACATCAAAAAAATATCTTCTAAATGCCTGTTTATCCCCTGTGATCCATGGCTGCTCTTACTTTGGACTAGAGAATCTTCTTTTTACAGATAGTGGTAAATACAGGGGATCAGAATGACAGAAATCAGAATGACAAGAAAAGAAAGCCAACTGCCTAGCATGAGATGAGCCATCTCTATGAAACCTGCCAAGGCCCAGGAAATAATTCAAAGGAAGTCTCAGATTAAATATGAGTGGTGCTCTCACTGCTAGCCTGAGAAACACCCCCCTCCCTGGAAGATGGCACCTGACACTAAAGCGAGTCTAAACTCATCAAAGCAAACTGGCATGGTGGCGCACGCCTTTAATCCCAGCACTCGGGAGGCAGAGGTAGGAGGATCTCCGAGAATTGGAGGCTACCCTGAGACTACATAGTGAATTTCAGGTCAACCTGGACTAGAGTGAAACAAAACTCATCAAAGCAGAAAATCAGAGGCTTCCATGAGTTCAACACAAAGGAGATTATAACACACCCTCCAAGGCTCAGGGAATACTGCAGATGAGGAGACGGAAAGAATGTAAGAGCCTAAGAGCTACAGGGTGGGAAGGTGTACTTTGAAGCATTACCCTCCCCATAGGGACTGATTGGTACATTGTTGATCCCACAATTATTAAAACTCAATTGAGGAGGGACCTCTGTGGAATGGATGTGAGAGAGAGGAGACATAAGAGTATAATTCAATGGGAATATGGCCAGTTTGCAATATGTTCACATATTAAAGTTCCAAAAAATTATTTTAAACATTTTTTTTGGGTTATTTTAGTCATGGTCTTGCTCTAGCTCAGGCTGGCCTCAAACTCATAGCAATCTTTCTACCTCAGCCTTCTGAATGCTGGGATTAAAGGTATACACTACCACACCTGGCAAATGTGTGATTCATGTACCTATTTTATACCTACATATCCCTGGGTGATGCAAAAATTTCTATGGTAAAGGGAAGTCTCAAATGGAAGAAGCTTAAGAGAAGCCCTGCCTTGTAAGATATGAACAAAAAACTATCAAGGCTTAAGTCTTTTCAAAGTTGTCTCATTCAACTCTTTGAAAGGCAAGGATGATCATGAAGGTTGTGGTAGAGATGGACAGAACTGGGCACATTCAGGAAGTATTTACAGTTAAGTTAACAACAGCTAGTAGTAGATGAACATAGTAAAAAGAAATCTAAAAGTAACTCTAGAATCCTAGTTTGGTCAAGTGGGTAAATGTATTGCTGCTGACTAAGAAGACGATGAGGAAGGAAAGGAAGGCTTAATATTCTCTGATGGCTTCATTAAGAGTCTCATCTTGGGACAGATAGCATTTTACCAGCCTTCAGCAGAGAAATGGCCATTTAAATCACACAGAGGCAAACAGGGATGACATTTCGAATGCACAGAACAGCTGATTAATTAGGACAGGCGATCAAAGATCAACAGTCCTCTTAATGCTCAGAGGAAGTGATGAAGCCTCCCTTAGATTTGCTGAGCTCTGAAGCAGTGGGCAGTAAGTAGGAGTCAGGCCTCCAGACCTGGACTGCTGAGATGTGCTTTTCATGGGTGGATCAAGTGGACTTTATTGATGGCCTCTGCGGTGACTGATTACCTTATATAGCCCCACAGAGAAGAGGCTGATGTACTCATGGGGGCCTAAGTCCCATGTCAGGTCTGCTTTCTGTAGAATAAAGGTGTCCTGGCAGGTTCCTGCCACTCCCTGGCATGGATAAGATGTTTGCTAAAATGTCAACAAACGTTGACAGTGGGACAGTTACATCCTCATTCCCAGAATCTGATAATTAAGCACAGAACCCCAGATAAGCTCACATAAGTAAGCACAGAACCTCCAGCCCCCATGCTACACAATCATAGGTGTGCCAACTCATTCATTCTATTTGCTTTTTACTTAAGAAAATGATATAGCTCTGTGTCTTCTGGCAATAACACAGGTTCAAATGTGGTATCAGCTAGAGAGATGCATAAGTGGACTGAAAATCCCCCATATAATCTCTCCTCCAACCTGAAACAGGAGGTATGGACATATGTGTTGTGGGGTGGAATATTCTATACAGAAAACATGAGTGATCATATTATTACTCCTATCATTACACCTCAGAGGTGAAGAGAAAGGAGTCATTCTCAGGCTTCCTGTAACTGCAGCAGGTATCTTTGCTGGGTATCTGTTAGGACACATCAGGTGTGCTCAAGCTTTTTCATCAGAGGGACCTGTGCTATTTACTATTTGGTGAACCCTACTAAACAAAACAACAATAACAAAACAACAGCAATAACAGCAAAAAAAAGAAATTTCAGAGAAACTTAATGAAGTGAAGAGTTTATTTTGACTTTCGGTTTCTAAGAAGAGTTTCATGGCAGGGAAAACATATGGCAAGAAGCAGCAAGCACCAGCTTTTCACATCTCCATGCACGAAGCAGGAAAGAACAGCATGTTGGACAAAGCTGGAACACCTTTAGCCCACAGTGACCCACTTCCTCTAGCAAAGGTTCCACAACTTTCCTCACAGCACCACTAACTGGGGACTAAATGTTCAAACACATGAGCCTATGGATGACATTTTACATTCAATCTACAGTGTGCTACCCTTGGCCTCCATGTGTTCCATGGCCATCTCACAATGCAAAATGCATTCGGTCCAATTTCAAAAATCCCCATAATGTTTCCCAATCCAACCATTTTTAGAAGCCTAAAGTCTTGTCTGAGACTCAAGGCAGGCTCTTAATTGTGAGGCCTATAAAATCAAAAGACAACTTACATACTTTCAGTATATAATGGCAGAGTACACATTCCCTTTTCAGAAGAGAGGAATTGGACATGTTAAGGAATTGGACCAAAGTAAGACCAAAACCCAACAGTGTAAAAATAAAATTCTAGAGCTCTATGTCCAGTATCTGAGTTTCATGATAAAACTGCCTGGCCTCTAAAAGGTTTAGGTAGCCCCACCCTTCCAGCTCTGCTTCCTGTAGTATTCACAGCTCTCTCTTGGAACACATCTATTCCAGCTCACAACTTTCCTTAGCAAACGTTCCATGGTCCTAGGGTCTCCATTGCAACTTAGGGTTCATCTTGATAGCTTCATGCCACTGTATCTCAGGGCTTTCTTGCAAGGATTACAATCCTGTCTCACTACTTTGCCTCAGCACCTTTATGGAACTATGAAGTACTCCATGATGCCCTCCATCTTGTATCATTCATACCTGAAAAACTATTGCCCTGTGAATAAGCTGACAATTCTACTGCCAGTTCCAGATGGACAAGGGCACCTCCCTTCAGCTAGGTGAAGGAGGAGATTTGCCCCCCTCCTTCACCTGTGGATAGAGAAAGGCCCTTCTCTTCAGGTCTGGATGGACAATGGCCCCTCCCTCAAGCCTTCTCATTTCAAATGGTTTTCTATTTTGAGCTTCAGTGGGTTGGGGCTTTTTGTCAGTGCATCTTTCTTGCTATCCCAGTGTGGAGCAGATTTTTCTTTAATGGAATAACTCTCTTTAACAATTACAGCTGCTTTGTTTAGACCTTTAAACTTGCTCACATTTTTCTTCCCTATTGAACTTCAGAGTTTTAATATCTTTCTACTCTGCATTTTGTTCTCTTTCACTGTATTCATGAATCGAAGCAGTAAGCAAAAATCAAGTTATAGTCTCAATTTTATTATGCCTTGAAATGTTATTTTACCACAATCATTAGTCCACTACATCTACATTTAACTTTGCTGAAGTTCTCAGGACACACTCCATGGTGCACAGTTTTCATGGCATTTGGGCCTTCAAAGCACCCACCAGAATGGCTCATTAAGCTCTGTTTAACTTGTTGTAAGGTCTCTCTAGGCCAGTGCTCCAAATTCTTCCAAGTTCCTCTGGTAAGGCAATTCCAAAAGTCCTAAAACCAAAACCAGTAAAGTTTATTGCAGCCACAGCCCCCAGTTCTTGGTATCAGTTTTCTATATCAGCTACTTTCTCATTGCTATGAAAAAAATATCTGACCAGAGCAATTTAAGGGAAGAGTTTACTTTGCTTACAGTTTCAGGGGTGAGTTTCATGGCAGGGAAAGCATGGCAGACAGCTACAGGCTCATCACATTGGGCAAGGCTATAGCATTTCAAAGACCTGCTACCAATGACCTACATCTTCCAGATAGGCTCTATTTCCTAAAGGTTTTCCAAGCTTTCCAAATAGCACCACTAACTGGGGACCAAATGTTCAAACACATGAGGGACATTTCTTAAACTATAAAGTTAGATTGCACAAAGATTTCAGTTACAGATAAGAAGTCTCTGACAGCTCAGGGATCATATCTTAAAGTAGGTTGACTTCCTGGAAGGAAATCAGCACTTAAAATACAAAGAGCAGCCGGATGTGGTGGCGCACGCCTTTAATCCCAGCACTTGGGAGGCAGAGGTAAGAGGATTGCCATGAATTCGAGGCTGCCCTGAGACTCCATAGTGAATTCCAGGTCAGCCTTGGCTAGAGTGAGACCCTACCTTGAAAAACCAAAAAAAAAAAAAAATACAAAGAGCTTTGTACCAAATACCCTGTATTCTCCAAGGATTCCACTACCAGTTCTCTCTCAACAACTTCTTACTCCTTGAAGAATCATTTCCTGCTCTCCACACAGAACACCTTCTATCCATAGGATGTATTGACATGCCCAGTTTCTCCTTAGAGCACCTTGGGTCCAATTTTCTCCCTAGGTCTTATGTAAATGTTTCTCCAAAGACAATTGCTTCTACAAGGGATAGTCCCTCCCTCACCAGCAGATGAAAGGGGCTAGGAATGAAATATCATTCTCCTTTCTAGGTTCCAATGAGGACCAGATGAAGAAAAGGGCATAAATTGCCCTTGTAAAATGTGAAAAGGACATAAAGCAACATGCAAAAATAAGTAATTACGATGGTGATGGCAGCAACAATGGAACATATGAGACAGGAGGAATACTCTGGTGGTTTTCTGTTATGGGGTCTGGTGCCACACAAGTAAGACCATCAACTCACTGAATGTGAGGCAAAGTTTTATTGGGTTAAAAAAAAAAGATAGAAAAGAAAAAGAAAAAATAGAGACTGGTGGAACAGGTCTGCATTCCAGAGGTCAGGATTTCAAGATGCAGCCTCGAACTGCTGGGAGTGTCAGCTTTTACTGGAGAAAACCACAAGATGTTCATTGTAAAAACAGAATGGAAGTTAAAATACAAAGTTAGGCTGAACTGAGGCAAGAAACATTCTATGCTATGTAATCACAAAGCTATTTAGAAAAAAAGAGGTACAGGAAGGTAATGGTACATTGCACAGAGGGGGTCTTCCCATTTCTTAGATAACAGAAAACACCTGCATTTTGCAATAAGGCCTGTGATAATGATTCCTGAAACTTCTCCTTTATCTGTCAGGAAGATCAGCTTGGGTGGTGGCCTCCATTATGTGTGCCTAAAGGCAAGGGCTGCAAAGGAGGTTGTTTAACCAGATCTATTATGTCCCTTTACATTCCATTTTCCATTCCCCCCTTTGACATGACATTAAATCAAATCCTTGACTTGTGAAGAACAGTGTCTAGGGTGATTTTATCTAAGGGGGTATATTGCATCCACAATACCATGAGTTGAACAGAACTTATTTTATTCTTTATATTTCTATCTCGAGCATTAATAATGCAGAGTCCTATGGTAAGATCTAAAAGCATTAGTATCAAGGGGCCAGCAATAGAAGAGATAAGGGAAGTTAGCTATGGAAACCAACTAAACATAGACTGAAGCCAATTTTTAGTGGCTTATCTCTGAAGTTCTCTTTTTAAGGTTTTCTCTAACTAAAGCCGGTGTGTTCTATATTATTCCTGACTTATTAGCATAAAAGCAACAAATTTTATCTAAAGCCATACATAGGCCCCCTTGTTTCATAAAAAGTAAATCTAATCCTTTTATTTTGTCCCCTCCACTTTCATAGCCATTGGAATGGTTAGGATGACCTGGTGGGGGTCCTTCCAATGTCCCAATATGGTATCTCTTGATCTGAACTCTGCCGATGAGCTGAAAGGGATGGGGGCAAACAGGGTGTGTATGAAAAGCAGCCTTGACTGCTGGAACAATGGACTCCTACACTTTTTGTAAGACTTGGATAGAACAGAAGAAGCCTTTCATTAGTAAAGTCACTTATCTGTTCAAGACTCATCCAGGGCAGGATGGGGGAATCCATACATAATTTTAAACGGAGTAATTCCTTTTACATAAGGGGTATACCTGGCCCTTAACAGGGTGAAGGGAAGGAGTTCCACCCATCCTTCACTGGTCTCTAGGGTTAATTTAGTTTCCTTCAAGGTTCGATTCATCCTTTCTACCTGTCCTGAACTTGGGGATGATAGACACAATGTAATTTCCAATTAATCCCACCGTTTTAGTCAATTTTTTTAGTGATTTTTGACATACAGGCAGGTCCATTATCTGATCCTATCTTGAGGGGCAACCCATAGTGGGGAATTATTTCCTCTAAAAAATTTTTAAACTACTATTTGGGCTGTCTCAGTCTTGGTTGGGAAAGCTTCCACCCATCCTGAAAATGAATCAAGAAAAATAAGTAAATATTTATATTCATACTGATCGAGCTTTATCTCTATGAAATCAACTTCCCAATGTCTACCTGGCTCTATTCCCTGCTCTCTCATCCCCATTGGTGGTACCTTAGTGAAGGAGGCATTTGTTTGTTGGCAGGCCTGACAGTGGGTGACGATGTCCTTGATGCTTGCATCCATTCCTGGGAAGAAAAGCTCTTTCCTTATTGGCTTGGCTAGCCAGTTGTTTCCTAAGTGAATTCCTTCATGTAGTTGTTTCTCCAGTCTCCTCCCTAGGGCTTGGGGAAGCAATAGTTGTTCATTCTCCAATTGGTACCATTCTTGTAGGGTCTGTTCCTTTATCAGATGAGGGTGAGCTATAGGTCCTGTTCCATGTACATTGGTTGCTCAGGAAGAGTAGGTGCCAGGTGTGTGACTAGACAATCTCATGGATGCTGTGAGGCAACACTCCTTGCTGCTAAGACTGCTAATCTATTCCCTCTTGCTTCTATGGTCTTCCCTTTCTGATGACCCAGACAATGGATTATAGCCACTTTAGCAGGTGCCCAACAATAAGTCAAGAATTTCCTTTTTTTATTTTTAATGTCTTTACCTTCTGCTGTTTAAATAGCCCTCTCTCCAAGTAGATGGCCCTATGTACATGTACCGTGGCAAAGGCATAATGGCTATCTGGGTAGATATTTATTGTCTTTTCTTTTCCCAATATCAGAGCCTTGGTCAGTGCTATCAGTTCAGCTTTCTGATCTGATGTACCCCAGGTAGGGCCTCAGCCCACAGGGTTTTATTCAAAGTTACCACAGCTACCCCTGCATACCTGATTCCATCCATGACAAAGCTGCTGCCATCAGAATACATCACCAGATCAGGGTCTGGCCAAGCCACATATGTCAGGTTCGGGCAGAGTCCATGGAAGATGGAGGTGATCTCTAGGCAGTCATGCAGAGGGGTTGATGCCTCATCAGTTTCTGGCAGCAGGGAGGCTGGGTTCAAAGCCTGGGTTTGGTGAAACTGTATCCTTGGTTGATCTAAGAGCAAGGCCTGATAGTGGGTTATGTGAGAGTTGGAGAGCCATTGGTCTGGAGGGGGGGGGGCTCTTTAAAAGTGTTTCTATCACATGTGGGGCCATAATTGATAAAGTCTGGCCCAAGGATAATTTGTCAGCTTCCTCTGTCAGAACAGCAGCAGCTGCAATAGCCTGAAGACAAGTGGGCCAACCAGCAGCTATTGAGTCTAGCTTCTTAGACAAGTAGGCCACTGAACAAAGTCATGGCCCCAGTATTTGAGTTAGGATGCTCCTGGCTGTCCACATTTTTACAAGTGGAAGGGTTTGGTTATGTCTGGAAGCACCAGGTCAGGGGCTATTGTCAGAGCTGACAAGTTCTTGGAATGCTTGTTTCTCCTTTTGAGTCTAAATAAAATCTTTATTATTATTATTATTTTGGTCCTTTTTTGGCCTTATACAATTCAGAAAACCTTGGATCCAAAGTCTGCAATACCCTACAGCTCTGAGGAATTCTTGGATCTGTCTCTCAGTGGGGATTTGAGTTATGGCTGAATCCTAGAGGCCAACAGCATACTCTTACCTTCTTGGAGTTTGTATCCCAAGTAGGTTGCCTTACACACACACAGTTGAGCCTTCCATGCTGATAGTGATAGCCCAGATGTTTTAAGTTGTCCAGGAGATGCTCTGGGGCAAAGAGGCATCCCCCCTCCATTTTTGCAGCTAGAAGGAGGTCATTCATGTACAATAGGAGAGTTGCCTAAGGTGTTTCCTTGTGAAAGGCCTGCAAGTCTCTATGAGGAGCCTCATCAAAGCGGGGGGGGGGGGGGGCAGGAGATTTTTAAATCCCTGTGGAAGCCTAGTCTAGGTTAGCTGCCCACTGGTGCCCTTGCTCCAGGTCTGTCCACTTAAAGGCAAAAAAAAAAAAAAAAAAAAAAAAAAAGGGTTGACTTCCTTTTTCCAACGTGATACTAAAGAAAGCATCTTTTAGGTCCAGCACAGTATATGTTTGCCTTTCAGGTGAAATCATACTGAGCAAAGTATAAGGGCTGTCTCATGGGGCCTTGTGCCTTCTAGAAGGTAGCCTCCATAAATAACCTTAGCTGTTTTCTTAGCCTATCTATCTTCTGGAGTGTCTCTATTATTATATACCCTGGCAGCAATCTCTATTTACTCTGAAAGAAGTTTACCCTCAAAGCCTTCTGTTTTCTGAATCTCCTTTCTAGTATCTGGTGCAGACTGAGTTACAAAAGCAATGTTAGTAGTTCGCCTATTCTCAGGAGACTCAGGATTTATGGGGGGGCAGGGCTGGGGTATGTCCTATATGCTTCCTACAGCCTTTCTAGGAAAGCAGCAGGGGATTCTCTGGGTCCTTGGGTCATTTCACTCACCTTAGACAAATTTGCAGGGTGCTGAGTGAGTGACTGCCTGGAGACCACCCATCAGAGTCTGGCCAAAAGAGGTTAAAGGGACACCCTTTCTTTAGTAGTGTTGAGATCCCAGCCCAGTCATGTGGAAGGGAAAACCTCATCAATAATATTATGGTTCTCTATTAGCATCGACCGGCTCCCAATAATAGTTTCGTGGTTTCCTTTTGGATTTTCCCATGTTCCTCTGTGATGAAGAGGGTCAGCAAGAGTTGCTAACAGTCCTCCCATGTGGGCTGATGAGTATAGAAGACTGTATTGAGAAGGGATACAGAGAACCTACTGTAAGTCAGATTTAGGTTTAGCAATAAGAATAGGGGGGTTGGGGAATCGAACCTAGGTCTTTAGGCTTCCCAGATAAGCACCTTAACTGTTAATCCACCATTTACTTGATGCCTTTCTAAAATTTTTTTGTTTATTTTTATTTATTTATTTGAGAATGACAGACAGACAGAGAGAGAAAGAGGCAGAGAGAGAGAGAGAGCGAGCGAATGGGTGCACCAAGGCCTCCAGCCACTGCAAAAGAACTCCAGATACATGCGCCCCCTTGTGCATCTGGCTTACGTGGGCCCTGGGGAATCGAGCCTCGAACCAGGGTCCTTAGGCTTCACAGGCAAGCACTTAACAACTAAGCCATGTCTCCAGCCCCTTGATGCCTTTTTTAAAAATCATCTGTTTATTTCTTGATATACATTTTAGGTAAGTCTGATGTTTCCTTATGTAAGGAGTTTGTAACTTGATCAAGTACCTTGACTCAGTTTACCAATTTAACCTTTTGTCTACTGAGAAATTTCATCTAACAGATGTGACTTTAGGTGTTCAAAAGAGAAGAACTATAAAGAGAAACAAAGTTATATGCTGTTTGTCCTTCCCTTTTTCTTATCAGAGACAATTGGTCATTTTGTCTTTGGACAGGGTGAGGGGGACACATGGCTTAAACATACATGGAGTCTGAGAGGAAGGGGACATCATCCCTTTTTCCAGAGTCCAGCTTGCCATGAATTTAAATAGCATATAACAGAAAGGAAGAGAAAAATGAAACAACAGAGCAGAAAGGTAAGCATCCTGGCATTCCCTATCTTACTCTGAAGTTATTTGTTTTTACTTAGGAAATTTATTTTACCTATTTGTAATACATATGGTGATAGGGTCTTGTCTACGTCTAACCTGGTCAGACCTCCAAAGAATATGAATTACATCTGTGCTTATGACTTTATGACACACCTAGCATAGGTGTGTCACATATGTCTAATGTAAGCTGAATTTACATTAAGTCTAGGTCCCTATATAAAATGTTTAGACCATCCTTGAAAGTCTGTAAACAGTTGAAAAATCTTTAACTTTAAGAATGGTGTTTAGGTTTAGCTTGAAAAATAGCTTTCTCTTCCTTCTAAAAGGAAATTAATTTTAGGCAAAACTTGGTCTTTTTAGATCTCTTACATCCATTCTACATATGCACATCTTTGTCAATATACTTTGACATTCTGATCTGAGTTCCATTCAAAATGCATTTTTAATTATGTATATTTTTATTGACAACTTCTATACTTACAGACAACAAACCATGACATTTCCCTCCCCTCTACTCCCCTCCCCTCCCCCACTTTCTCCTTTATAGCTCTGCTCTCTGTCATATCCCCTCCCTCTGTCCATTAGTCTCTTTTAATTTGATGTCATCCTCTTTTTCTCCTATTATGAGGGTCTTGTGTGGGCATTGCTAGGAACTGTGAGGTCTTGGATATTGAGGCCAAATTCTATCTGGACAGTTGTATGTAGGGAGTGGTACCCTTCCTTTGGCTCTTACATTCTTTCTGCCACCTCTTCCACAATGTAACCTGAGCCTTGGAAGGTGTGAGATGTTTCAATGCTGGACACTCCTCCATCCCTTCTTCTCAGCACTATGTTGCCTTTTGGGCCATCCCAGTGGTCATTGCCATCTGAAAAGAGAAACTTCTCTAACCAGAAGTGAGAGTAACATCAATATATGAATATGAACATTAACTGTAGTGCTTTCAGGGCAATTTGGTGGGAGTAATATAATGCATTTATCCAGACAGGAGCAGACTTTATATCCATAAGGCTCATGACCTCACCTGCCACAGGTGTTTGATTAGGTTTTCAGTACCAGGCACATATTCCCTCTCATAGACTGGGCCTTCAGTCCAATTAGAGAGCCTTTGGTTTCTCCCAGAGCAGACATGCCACTATTGCACTCATTCAGACATTTGGTCTATCTGGCCAAACTTGAAGTTTCCAGTGCCCACTGTTTACACCGCTGATGACTTCTGTCTCCCATGAGACTGCATACAATGCAGCTTTTTCCAGCTTTCAGTTGGACGGGCTACAGGGAGAAGGTTTTCTGCTCAGCACCACCTTGATTTCTTAGTGACTTTGCTGCTCAGGCATGTGATGTCTTCAGCAATAGGGCCTTATCATCTCTTTCTCATGGGGAACCAAGGGCCTTGGCAATAGCCTATAATGTTTTGGAGGCAACATAGACCTCCCTGGCCAATGACTCACTGATAGGTATCCCATCCCAGGTACTGAAAATGTTCAAATATCAATCTATGACTTCTGGAAGTGCCATTATTTTTAAAAGTAGATTTTCATCTTATTCAGAATATCTTGAATTTTGATTGACCCTCCCCCATGTTTCTTTTATATGATCTCTTCCCCAACATTACTTAGGCTTTCCCCTCCCTTTAATCTGTTCTTCTTCTTACATATATACAATACCATCCTCTTAAGACCTTCCCTCCCCTCCCTCCCTTATAGCCTTTTTCTAGCTTATGGGACTCTGCTACTGATTATTGGTTCCAGATCACACAGAAGTCTATATTTGGTAGCTAGGACCCACATATAACATAGAATATGTAACATTTGGCTTTCTGGGCCTGGGTTACCTCACTTAGTATAATCCTTTCCAGATCCATTCATTTCCCTGGAAATTTCATAATTTCATTTTTCTTTACTGCTGAATACAACCCCATTGTGTAGATGTACCATATCTTTATTATCCACTCATCTGTGAATGGACATCTAGGCTGGTTCCATTTCCTAGCTATTGTGCATACAGCAGCAATGAACATGGTTATGCAAGTGTCTCTAAGGTAGTAGAAGAGTCACTAGGATATATGCCTAGGAGTGCTATGGCTGTATCATATGGCAAATCTACTTTTAGTTGTCTCAAGAACCTCCACACTGATTTCCACCATGACGGTACCAGATGACATTCCCACCAACAGTGCAGAAGGGTTCCCCTTTCACAACCTCGCCAACATTTATTGTCATTTGTTTTCTTGATGGTAGCCATTCTTATAGGAGAGAGATGGAATCTCAAGGTAGTTTTAATTTCCATTTCCCTGATGGCTAAGGATGTGGAACACTTTTTTGATGTTTATATGCCATCTGAATTTCTTCTGGTGAGAACTCTCTATTTAGTTCCATAGCTCATGTTTTGATTGGGTTATTTGATTTCTTATTGATCTGTTTTTTGAGTTCTTTGCATATTATGGATATTAATCCTCTGTCAGATGTGTAACTGGCAAAGATTTTCTCCCATCCTGTAGTTTTTTCTTTGCTCTATTAACAGTGTCTTTTGCTGTACAAAAGTTTTGTAGTTTCATGAGATCCTAGTAGTTGGTTAGTGGTTTTATTTTCTGTGCAATTGGGGTTGTATTCAGAAAGTCATTACCTATGTTAATATGTTGAAGGGTTTCCCCTGCCTTTTCCTCTAGCAATTTCAGAGTTTCAGGTCTGATATTAAGGTCCCTGATCCACTTGGATTTGATTCTTGTGCATGGGGAAAGACAAGGATCTATTTTTATCTTTCTACATATAGATATCCAGTTTTCCCAGTACCACTTCTTGAAAAGGCTGTCTGTTCTCCAATGAATATTTTTGGCATTTTTGTCAAAAATCAAATGGCTGTAGCTGCCTGGATTAACATCTGGTTCCTCTGTTCTGTTCCATTGATCTACATGTCTGTCTTTGTGGCAATACCATGCTGTTTTTGTTACTATGGCTTTGTAATATAGCTTACAATCAGGTATGGTGATACCACCAGCCTTATTTTTGTTGCTCAAAATTATTTTGGCTATTCGAGATTTTTGTGTGCTTCCAAATGAAATTTTGGATTTATTTTTCTATTTCCATGAAGAATGCCATTGGAACTTTAATGGGAATTGCATTAAATGTGTAGATTGCTTTTGGTAAGATTGCCATTTTCACAATATTGACTCTTCGAATCCATGAACATGGGATATGTTTCCATTTCCTTGCATCTTCTACAATTTCTCACTTGAGTGTTTTAAAGTTCTCATTGTAGAGATCCTTCATTTCCTTGGTTAAGTTTATTCCAAGGTACTTTATTTATTTTTTGAGAAAATTGTGCATGGGAGATAACCTGATTTCATCCTCCACATGTTTGTTTTTAGTATGTAGGAAAGATACAGATTACTGTGCATTTATTTTATATCTGCTACATTGCTGAAAGTGTTTATCAGCACTAACAGTTTGATGGCAGAGCTTTTAGGGTCTTTTATCTATAGAATCATATCATCTGCAAATAGTGATAATTTGACCTCTTCCTTTCCAATTTGTGTCCCTTTTATGAGTGTCCCTTGCTTATTACTATAGCTAAGAATCCCAGTACTATATTAAATAAAAGTGGGGACAGTGAACACCCTTGTTTTGTTCCTGAATTTAGTGGAAAAGCTTCAAGTTTTTCATCATTTAGTATTATGTTGGCTGTAGGTTTGTCATAAATAGCTTTTATCATGTTGAGATATGTTCTTTCTAGTCCCAGTTTCTGTAATACTTTTACCATGAAAGGATGTTGGATTTTGTCAAATGCCTTTTCTGAATCTATTGAGATGATCATGTGAGTTTTGTCCTTCAGACCATTTATATGATGTATTACATTTATTGATTTCCACATGTTAAACCATCCCTGTATCCCTGGGATAAAGCCAACTTGGTCGGGGTGAATAATCTTTTTGATATATTTTTGTATTCTGATTGCCAATATTTTGTTCAGAATTTTTGCATCTGTATTCATGAGGGAGATTGGTCTGTAATTTTCAGTTTTTGTTCTGTCTTTGCCTGGTTTTCGTATGAGGGTGATGCTGGCTTCATAGAAGGAGTTTGGTAGAATTCCTTCCTTTTCTATTTTATGAAAAAGTTTGAGAAGCATTGGTGTTAGTTCTTCCATGAAGGTCTGGTAAAATTTGCCAGTGAATCCATCTGGACCTGGGCTTGTTTAGTGGGAAGACTTTTGATAACTGCTTGCATCTCTGTACTTGTTATGGGTCTATTTAAATGGTTTATCTTATCTTGATTTAATTTTGGTAGGTCATATAAATCAAGGAAATCATCCATTTCTTTCAAACTTAGAGGAATATATATTCCTAAAATATGTCCCTATAATTGTCTGAATTTCTTTGTTATCTGTTGTAATGGTGCCTTTTACATCTCTAACTTTATTAATTTTTGTTTATTCTCACTTTCTTCTGGTCACATTTGCTAAGGGTTTTTCAATCTTGTTTATCCTTTCAAAGAACCAACTCTTTATTTTGTTGATTCTTTGGATTTTTTTTCTTTTCTTTTCTTTTTTTTTTTTGGGGGGGGTTTCTATTTCATTAAATTCTGCCCTAATCTTTATGATTTCTACTCATCTACTGATTTTTGGTTTGCCTTGTTCTTCTTTTTCCAAGGCTTCAAGGTAGAGCATTAAACTGTTTAGTTGTGAACTATCTAATTTTTTTTTTTTTTGGTGACTTAAAGTTTATTTTTTTAAAAGGTGGTTATTTTTGCAATGCCAAGGTTATATGATTGTATGAAGAAGTAATGTATCTCCTTTTCCTTAACCAAGCTTTTTTTTTTTTAACTTTCTTCACAAAGGCAAAATTTTTTGTTAATCTCATAGATAATGATATAAAACAAGTGAACACGCTTTCTCCAAAAGATGATACAGTAAAAATTTTAGGTTTTATACCTAGTATGGTCTCTGTCATGTATTCTTTTATAACCTCTTAAAAAAGTAAAAACCATTTTTAGTTTGTACCATACAATAAAAAGACTAGGCTAAGCTTGGTCTATGAGTGGTTGTCTATTGACCCCTGGTATAAAATATCTACTTCGTCTTGTCAGAGAAATGGCTCTCACCAGGCAGCTATTTCCCAACTCAGGGCAGGACCTGACTTACAAGTGAGCATTGTTAGACAGAAGTAGACGTGAAGAGTCTCTGATCACTTTATTCCATCTGTTCATTTCATAAATGTGCTAAACACCTACTATGCACACTTGTTTTAGCAAGATTTTTCTCCAGTGTTCTCTACAAAACAATTCTTCTAGTTTCTCTAAACCAGAATTTAGGTTTTACAGTCTAATTTTAGGTGAAATTAGAATTAAAATCGAGAGGGACTTCATGATTTTAAAAAATGAATCTAGCTAACAATATCTTTTCAGTCAATATAAGTACATCCTTCTTAAAGTCACAGTCTACATGAGGAAAAATATGTAACACTATTATGCTATTAAAAGATACCTTTTTACCCCATACTTTATTGTGTATGTGTAGTATTGGGGATCAAACCCAACTTGTACATGCCAAGGAAGCACTTTACCACTAACTACATCCCCAGCCCAGGTTGAAACTTTTTCAAAAAAATATTACATCCATAACACCCTCAGACAATTCCTTCCCACTTTCCTAATTTGCTATCATATGTCATAAAATGTGGATCCAGGCAGGGCTCTTTAACAGCCATTTCAGCCATAAACTACTACTATAGCCAAGCATGGTGGCTCATGTCTGTAATCTCAGCACTGAAAAGCCTGAGGCAAGAGTACTGTCATGAGCTCAAGGCCAGCTTGGACTATTGAGTGAGATCCTATCTCAAAAAAACAAAAACATTAGATTTAAGGGCACATATTGCCTCCAAAGCAATTTGTAGTTCTGCTTTTTTTTTTTTTTTATCATAGAGGGAATGAATAGACATGCTTCCTCCAGGATAAAAACTGTAACTGTTAGCTTTTTGAATCAAAAATGAGGGACACCTTTAAAAAATAAAAAGCCAGAAGGAACACAGAACCTCAGTATTAAAAAAAATAAAGGTTGCCCCTATTTAAGATCTTTGGTAAAGACACTAACTATAGTTGATTGCCCACACCACCAAAACATGGCACGTTTTGTAGTTCAAAGTGACAGTGATTTTCCTTTTGACTATGTAAACAAAAGGACCAATGCCTTGGGAGATCTTGGGAAATGTAATGGCGTCCCATTTCTCTTAAACACATGTACACAGAATCAGTCCCTGGGTAGAAGGAAGAGTGGGCCAGTGTTATCGTTTCCTTTCCCCTTTCTGTGTCCTTTTCTTTTCCTTTTCCTTGTGCTCCTGCTTGGCTAGTTTTTCCCTTTCTCTCTGCAGCTTGTCCTGCTCCTTCCTCATCTGGGATGCATCCCCAAGTGAGTCTCGCTCCAGTTTCCGAGCATTGAGAACATCTTCCACGTTGGTATTTCAGAACAGGGATTTGTCAAAACCACTGTTCATTGTTGAGGCACCTGAGTCACCCTTTTCATCTGGTTCATCCTCTTCATCTGTCACATCAGCATACTGGGCCAGCAGGGCAGCTTTTCTCTGTTTCTCTTCTTCTGACACCATCCTGGGCTTCACAACAATCTCAGCCTGCTTCTCAATTAAGGTAGTAATGGCCTGCACCTCATCTTCTTTTTTCACTTTGATGGCAACATTCTGTGTTTCAGACCATCGTTCTACAATTTCCTTGCAGATATCAAAGAGGGAATCTTCTTCCAGGAAAGCCGAGAGGATAACCTGCAGAGCGTCCAGCCTCTCTTCCTCTTCCCCCTCCTGCAGGACACCAAGGATGTAGGCGCCCTACATGGCTTGGTCCACTCCCAAGCCTCCACCCCTCCATCCAGCCAACACCCAAAACCCCCCTCTGTCTCCCTCCCCCCCTCTACCTCCCCTGGCCCCCTCGGCAGCTCCACTGGGTGCCGCCATCTTGGGGCCTGAACTCTCTAATTTCTTAATGTAGGCACTTAGAGCTATAAATTTCCCTCTTAGGACTGCCTTCATTGTGTCCCAAAGGTTTTGATATGTTGTATTATCATCGTCATTTGATTCTATCAATTTATTGATTTCCTTTTTAATTTTTTCAATGACCCATTGATCATTCAATTCTCTACTGTTTAGTCTCCATAAATTTCTGTATGCTCTGTAGCTTTTCTTGTTGCTGATTTGCAGTTTAATCTCACTGTGGCCAGATAGAGTACAATGAATTATTTCATTTTTCCTATGTTTGTGGAGATTTGCTTTGTGCCCCAATATATGGTCTATTTTAGAGAATGTTCCATGTGCTACTGAGAAAAATGTATATTCTGCAGCATTTGGATGGAGTGTTCTGTAGATATCTGTTAGGTCCAGTTGTTCCATGACGTCATTTAATTCAGATGTCTCTTTGTTTATTTTTGCTGGGATGACCTGTCGATTGATGAGAGTGTGGTACTGAAGTCTCCCACTACAATTGTGTTTGATGTTATCTGTGACCTTAAGTCTAATAGTGTTTGTTTGATGAAACTGGGAGCCCCCATGTTAGGATACATTTAGGATTGTAATGTCCTCCTGCTGGACTGTTCCTTTAATCAGTATAAATTGACCTTCTTTATCTTTCTTCACTAATGTTGGTTTGAAGTCTATCCTGTCAGATATTAGGATAGCAACCCCTGCTTGTTTCCTAGGCCCATTAGCTTAAAATACCATTTTCCATGATTTCACCCTAAGGTGGTGTCTATCTTTTATTGAAAGATGAGATTCCTAGAGGCAACCAATGGCAGGATCCTGCCTTTTAATCCAGTCTGCAAGCCTGTGTCTTTTGGATGGTGCATTGAGGCGATTGATATTAAGAGTTGTTATTGAAAGGTATGCATTTATTCTCACCATTTTTCTTATTTTGTAGTGTTTCCTATTTTCACTTTACTGGTTTGTTTTAACTGTTATTTGAGTGTCATTTATTTTTTCCTATTTCCTCCTGTGTGTGTTTTGCTTTCTTTCTGGCATTAAGAATTCCTTTGAACATTTTCTGTAGAGCTGGTTTAGTTGTCATAAATTCCTTTAGCCTGTTTTTGTTGTGGGATGTCCTTGTTTCTCCATTAATTTGGATAGATAGCTTTGCAGGATAAAGTAATCTTAGTTGACAGTTGTTATCTTTCAGAACTTGGAATACATCATTCTAAGCCCTTCTGGCTTTTAAAGTTTGTGTTGAGTAATCTGCAGTTATTCTGATGGGCTTGCCTTTGTAGGTGAGTTACTTCTTCTCTCTAACTGCTTTCAATATATTTTCTTTGGTTTGTGTAACATAGCGAGGAGAGGTTCTTTCCAGGTATTGTCTGTTTGGTGTTCTAAAAGCTTCTTGTATCTGCATTAGCATTTCTTTCCCAAATTGAGGAAAATTTTCTTCTATGGTTTTTTTGAAAACACCTACTAAGCCTCTGGACCGAAATTCTTCTCCTGTTATACCCTGAATTCTTATGTTTGATCTTTTCATAGTGTCCAGATATCTTGAAATTCCCATTCATACCTTATATTAGTTTGTCTTTTTCTTTGTTGGACTGTATTAGCTCTGTCACCTGATCTTCTCGTTTAGATATTCTGTTCTCTCCTTCATCTATTCTACTGGTGAGACTTTCCACAGAGTTTTTTATTTCACTGACTGTATTCTTCAGAGCCAGGATTTCAGCCTGGTTTTTCTTCAATATTTCTATTTCCTTACTCATGTCTTGAAATGACCTCTTTATTTCATTAAGCTGGTTTCCTATGTTATCTTTCAGAAGTTTATTTTCTTCTTTAATTCCTTTGTTTTCTTTTTTGATTCCCTTCATTTCTTCTCTGATTTATTTGAGCATAGATACCATCATTTTCTTGAAATCTTTGTCAGGCATTTGTCCTAAAACAGGACCATTGGTGATCATTTTTGATGGTTTTATAGCTTTTGGTGGGACTGTATTGTCTTGATTCTTTGAGTTTCTTGTATTATATTGTAGCAACTTTTGCATCCTGAATTGATTCATTGCTTGGGTTTTCTACTTATCTGTGGTGTTCCCAGATGTGGCAATCCACCTTTATAAACTCTCAGGATATGAGTTCAAGGTGCTAGGTGTAGCTCTTGTCCACCAATCAAGCCACAGAAGTAATCCTAGGTGTTGAGTTTGCTTGCTAAGGAAGTATTCTAGTGGACTCAGTGGAAATATTTTACTGGCAAATTCTAAACTTCAACTGAGTAACATGCACAATCAACAAAAACTCACACAAGTATGCAATTGTAGGGATTAAGACAGATAGCCATATAAAGCCAAAATCCCTAAGGGTGTGTGTTCTTGTACACCCTTAATCTTGGCAGCTGGGAGGTAGAGATTTCTGTTCTGAATTGGTTTCCAGGTCAACCTGGATCTGGATCAGACCCTGCCCCAATAATGACAGAAGCAAAAAACAAAGGCTATATATATATATATATATATATATATATATATATATATATAAGCACCAAAGGCAACAAAATTCAACCCCCAAATACAGGTTAGTTGAAAATGGTAAAGCCAACCAAGAATATATAGCCTGTATCCTTCCCTGACAAGGAAAGAGAGATTAAGTCTTGCAGGACTGTGTACCTGGTTTTTTTTTTGTTGTTTTGTTTTTTTGTTTTTTTGTTTTTTTGTTTTTTTGTTTTTGTTGTTGTTGTTTTTTGTCAGTCAGCCTCATTACCTTTTAGGGCGGCTTCCAATCTCACCAGTTCTGAGTGCCAGCCTGGATCTCTCCGTGCTGAACTGTGCAGCTGTACCTCTGATCTGCTCTGCTGTCTGTGCTGCTCTGGGGGCTGAATGCTGGAGGTTCAAGGTTCTGATGGTGGGGGATGGGAGAGTTCAGACTTCTGGAGTTGCCTGCACATTCACTGGCTCTTTAATTGATCTCAGCTGTCTTTCCTTCAGATTTCTTAACTTTGCAAGAAGGCTGATGGAGTTGAAAAATCTGCTGGTTGGTCTTTGCTGCTTCTGCTGCTGCTGCCACTTGCTGGTGTGCCGGGCAGGACAGCCCCGGACATGCACACACCAATCTCAGCCCATGATTGCCTCAGTGGGACTCTGGCCATTTTCCTCCTTTCTGGTGGGTCTTGGTCTCTCTGGCTTCTCCACTGTGTCTAAGAATAACCTATACTCCTTCACTTTTCAGAAAAATAGTGTATTTTGCTGGGGTTTTGCTTAAGTCCCTGCCTATGCTGGTTTGGTGTGGCTCCTAAGCCACCATCTTACCTAGAACTCCACCAAAATGCATTTTTAACAAGCATTCTGTGTCTAACATTGAAAAATACCTTTCCAGTTCCTTCAATCATCTCATCTCAACTCATAATTAACCATATTTCTTATAAGACTATTATGAATAACTACACCCAATTGATTAATCTTATTATCCACTGACAAAGGAGCAAGTAATCTGGCTTAAAAGAGTTAAGTATTTTAGTATTGGATATTTGTAGAAAAAAAGTCTTCCTTGGTATTTAGGTCACCAAAAAATCTCTACCTGATAACCAGACTTGCTTTATAATACCAGTATATATACCTTCAGATTTTATATAACCCATTGATTTGAGATAACTCCTATTAATAAACACCATAAAATATACTTTCTGTGAACACAGGCAAAACATGACAACCATTTGGGGATAATCTTTATCAATACCTCTAACACATTTGTAAATGCTTTCATTAGGAGTAACTAAAGCAAATTATATTCTATCTTGAGGCAGACTGGCCTAGAACTCAAGCCAGTTGCTTCTTCCTTTTAAGTAACAGGACATTACAGTCTTCTAAAATACTTGGCAAATTATGAGTCACCACCTCAGAGAGAATTTTGTTGTTTTTAATAATCCTCTATATAAGTTGAAGTTGACCTAGAACATAAAATCAGTAATTTTTTTGTGAGATCATGTACCAAAATATGGCATTGTTTATATAAGATTTCAGCTCACCATAGGCTGTAGTTAAATCTGACTTTTAAAGACAAAAACCAAAAAACCTTGAAATAAATCAAATGTCAACAAAAACATTAGGAAAAACCTTTTGGACTATTCAGATTAGTAAAGAAACCAAAAGGTGTCTATAAACAATGTCTTATTTGTTTAAAGCCCAAACAAAAGAGGAAATATCAGGCACAGGTAAAATTAAAATTATGTGCTTATTTTTATCAAGCAATTTAAAAGTCACATGTTTAAAATGCGGAGTCAGGCTATCACATGGGAACATTGAATTGGAGATCCTCCTGTCTAAGTTTCCCAAGTAGCTAGCATAATAGGCCTAACTCATTACATTGTTTTTATCTTTTTTTTCTGAAGATCTTTAAAGTGCTTTTTAACCAGTTTTAAAGGAGATTTTTCGACAGAATGAGTTTGACCCACATCTTCAAAGACAAGGACAAGACAAACAAACACAATACCAAGCACAACATGCTAGCAATAATGGCTCTCCTGACACTGCCACATGGCTGCCAAAACTAAACTGAACCAGAAACAGATACACTGTCAAACCAAAGATGAACCAGAAAAGGATTCCATTGTCAAACCAAAACTGAACCAGAAACAGACCTCCACTCAAAATCTCCGAATAGAGGCAGAGAGGGTCAAGGACAGCCCCCTCAATCCCTTGTCCAGGGGAATCAATGCTGCATCCAGGTTCCCTCTTAGACCCAGAAAAGCATGGAAAACCAGAAAAAAAGAAAAACAAAAAGAAGAGTGTAAAAAGCACCTCCAGAGGTTTCTTACCCATTAAAGAAGAGGTGCAGCAGTCCTAAGCAAAAGTTACCTATCAATGGCTTGCTAAACAACTCCAAAACCAGGAACATGCAGATGGATGGAGATCTGGTTCTTGAGTCAAGATTAGGGGTCCTTCCCCAGTTCGGTGTCCCAGAGTCAGGGAAGGAGATCTTGAAATGTGGAGCTAGGGTGAGCCTCCAAGATCTTATGGGGTCTGGTGTCACACAAGTAAGACCATCAACTCACTGAATGTGAGGCAAAATTTTATTGGGTTAAAGAAGACAGAAAAGAAAAAGAAAAAGAAAAAAAAAGAGACTGGTGCATCAGGTCTGCATCCCAGAGGTCAGAATTTCAGGATGCAGCCTTTAACTGCTGGGAAGTGTCAGCTTTTATTGGAGAAAACCACAAGATGTTCATTGTAAAAACAGGATGAAAGTTAAAATACAAAGTTAGGCTGAACTGAAGCAAGAAACATTCTATGCTATGTAATCATAAAGGTATTTAGAAGCAGAGAGGTACAGGAAGGTCATGGTACATTGCACAGATGGGGTCATCCCATTTCTTGGATAACAGATTTTGCAATAAGGCCTGTGATAATGATTCCTGAAACTTCTCCTTTATCTGTCAGAAAGATCAACTTGGGTCCTGGCCTCCATTATGTGTGCCTAAAGGCAAGGGCTGCAAAGGAGGATGTTTAACCAGGTCTATTGTGTCCCTTTACATTCCATTTTCCAGTTCCAAACAGTTAGTCACAAGGAACAATAATAAGAAATATTTTAAGACCTACACCTCCTGTACACAAACATACACATACAAGTGAAAGAAAAGATTCACAAAGTAGTACCTACTTTACGTGGTGCAGTCAGCTTTAATTTCTAAAATTCCCTTCTGTTGAACTGTCCATTTCTTATATTATTTTTATTAATATATATTAATTAGACAAATATTAAGCTCAGGTATTCATAATCATAGAATTTTTGACAAAGAAAAAGAATTGCCAAAAATATTCACTGGAGAAAAGACAGCCTCTTTAAAGATAGTACTAGGCAAATTGGATTTATATATAAAGTAAGATGAAAATAACATTGCACCAAATGCTCCCTATGAACAAGAATCAAGTCAAAATGGATCAAAGCCTTAATATCAGACCTGAAACTTTGAAACTGCTGAAAGTAATGGTAATAAAAACACTTGAACATACAAGCATACTCAAGGACTTTCTGAGTAGAACCCCAGTCATTCAGGAAGTAAGACCACTAAACAATGAATGGAATCTCATAAAATTAAAAGGCTGTGAATAAATAGACAGCCTACAAAATTGGAGAAAATTTTTTCCAGCTATATATTTGATGAAGGATTAATATATAAGAATTACAACAAAACTCAAAAAAAGCTATATAAGAAATCAAACAACCCAATCAAAACTGTGCTATAGTACTGAATAAACAGTTCTCAGGGCTGGAGAGATGGCTTAGTGGTTAAGTGCTTGCCTGTGAAGCCTAAGGACCCCGGTTGGAGGCTTGATTCCCCAGGACCCGCGTTAGCCAGATGCACAAGGGGGCACACGCATCTGGAGTTCTGTCGTTTGCAGTGTCTGGAGGCCCTGGCATGCCTGTTCTCCTCTCTCTCTCTCTCTCTCTCTCTCTCTCTCTCTCTATATATATATATATATATATATATATATATTATATATATATATATATATGTATGTATATATATATATATCTGCCTCTTTCTCTCTGTCGCTCTCAAATAAATAAATAAAAATAAACAAAAAAATTTTAAACAGTTCTCAAAGAAGAAAGACAAATTGCCAATAAACATCTGAAAACTTGTTCTACATCTTTAGCTATTAGGGAAATGCAAGTTAAAACTACTTTGAGATTCTATCTCACTCCTCTCAGAACTTCTTACCATTTAGAAATCACATGACAAAAAATGTTGGTGACGGTGTGGGGAAAGAGGAACACTTCTATCCTGCTGGTAGGAATATAAACTAGTACAACCATTGTGAAAATCAGAGTGGAGACTCCTAAGCCAACCAGGCCAAGTATACATACTGATGTAATGGTGGCATATATGTTATAGGAGAAACCAACTGCTCTCTGACTGGACTTGAGACCTGCTTCACCAGAGGGAATTAATACCTGGTACTGAAAACCTAATGAAAAGTCTATGGCTGGAGAGGTCACAGCCCTATGGGGAAATCACTACTATTGTCTGACTAAATGGATATTTTATGCCAACCAAACTGCCCTGTAATTATTTACATTTATGCCCATATATAAATGAAAATCTCATTTTTGGTTAGAAAAGATTCTCTTTTCAGATGTCAGTGACTACTAGAGAGACCCAAAACTCACCAAATTGGTGACAAAAAAAAAAAAAAACAGTGGTGTGATCAGCACTAATTGAGACCTCTTTCTCTCTCTCTTTCTCAATATTTTATTTATTCATTTATTTATTTGAGAGAGAGAAAGAGGCAGAGAGATGGAGGATGGGCATGCCAGGGCCTCTAGCCACTGTAAATGAATTCCAGACACATGTGCAACCTTGTGCATATGGCTTTATGTGGTACTGGGGAATTGAACCTGGGTCCTTGGGCTTTACAGGTAAGTGCCTTAACTGCAAAGCCATGGCTCCAGCCCAATAAATGTGTTTTAAAAGACATTGAGCACCATCATGATGTTTTCATGTATGTTTAGAAAGTTTCTTGGTCCTATTTACCCCCTCCATTGTTCATACTTACGTCTCTTCTCCTGTTGCATTCTCAAAAATATAGATATTGCATATGAAACTCATCTCACAGCCTACAACAGGTCCTAATCTTGGACAGAAGAATTCTAATAAAGTCCCACTCTTATTCTTTAAAGATGAAGAAGCAAGATTCATTCATTAATGAAAAGATACCCACTCACATATTGTGCTGAACTTTGGCATAAATTGATGGTGCCCTTAAGGGATGAAGAGATAAACCTAGTCATTGATTGGCTGAAATTCACACCCTGCAAAGGCAGTGACTAAAACTGATATTACTAGTAGTTTTTTAAGTCCTTACATATAGATTTTTAAAATAGTAAAAAAAAATTAACTCTGCAATTTTTTTATTATTGAACAAAGGTTGAGTCATTGAAGAAATCTATATTGAGATTACAAAGTAATCTAGAACTGAATGAGAATGAATATATAAAGCCCAAAACTTAGAGCACACACTGAAAGTAGTCCTACAAGGGAAGTTTTAAATGCCTGCATTACAAAACAAAAGAGATCTCAAATAAGTAACTTCATGATCCACCTGAAGGCAAAAGAAAAATGAAAAATAAACACAAAAAGTGCCAAATGGAAAAAAATAACCAAGATCAGAGAAGAAATTAATGAATGAGAAATAAAGAAGCCAATTTTACAAACTGATGAAAGGAATGGTTGTTCTTCAAAAAATATATGCAATATTGATAAATCCTTGGCCAAACAGATCAAAAACCAAAGAGAGAAGATTCTAACCAATAAGATTAGAGATGAAAATAATGTTACAACCAATAGCAGTGAAAGTTGGAGAATCATTAGGACATATTTCAGCATTATATATTCTACAAATTGGCAAATCTGGAAAAAATACATGAAATTCTTGGCTCATATGACCTACCAAATCTAACTCTGGAAGAGATAAAGCTTCTGAATAGAGCTAGTACATCTAATGAGACTGGTAGAGTAATTAAACGCTTCTTGACTAAAAAAAGTCCAGTTCCAGGTGGATTCACTGCAGAACTCTATCAAACATTTGTAGAACTCTATCAAACATTTGTAGAAAACAAAACCCACAGTTTCTTAAGTTACTTCATAAAATTAAAAAAGTAGGAAAGACTCCTAACTTGTTCTATGAAGCCAGCACTAAAGTAATACCAAAACAGAAAGAAACTACAAGAAAATTATACACCAATATTCCTAATTAACTTAGATGCAAACACAATAAAATCCTTGTAAATTTAATCAAAGAACACATCAAAAATATGACCCATGCTGATCAAGTAGTTTTCATCCCAGGAATATAGGGATACTTCAACATACAAAAATCAATGAACATAATACATCACATAGTCTTAAAGATAGAAATAATATGATCATTTCAATAATGCAGAAAAGGCTTTTGACAAAATATACCAGCCTCAAAAATTCAAATGAAAGCAAGTGCTGGAGAAGGTGTGGAGATAGGGGAACCCTCATCCCCTGCTGTTGGGAGGGCAAAGTTGTATAGCCATTATGGAACTCAGTATGGAAAGTTTCTAAAATGCAAATATAAATATCTGCCATTTGACGCATCTATAGTCCTCCTGGGCATATACCCTAAAGACTCTTCTCTTTTTTAAAATATATTTTATTCATTTATTTGAGAGAGGTAAAGGGGGAGAGAAAAAGAGTGAGAGAGAGAGAGAGAATGGGCATGCCAGGGCCTCTAGCTACTGCAAATGAACTCCAGATGCATATGCTCCCTTGTGCATCTGGCTTACATGGGTCCTGGAGAGTCAAACCGGGACCCTTTGGCTTTGTAGGCAAGCACCTTAACCACTAAGCCATCTCTCCAGTCCCAGACTCTACTCTTTATTATACAGATACTTGTTCAGCCATGTTTGATGCTGCTCTACTCACAATACATAGGAAGTGGAATCAGCCAAGATGCCAAGATCAACTGACAAATGGATAGTGAAGATGTGGTGCATATAAGTAATGGAATTGTCTTCTATTTTAGCAAGGAAAAATAAAATTATGGCATTTAAAGGAAAATGGATGGACCTAAAATAATTATACAAAGTGAGGCTTACTAGGCTCAGAAAAATAAATACACGTTCTCTATCATATGCAGATCCTAACACAGAAAAGTCTGATTTGTTTATAAGTCAAAGAAAGCATCAGTAATATGGGTCAGGAGTCAAGAATGAGGGTTCAGGGGAGTGGACAGTGATCAGAGGAGACTATAGACACAGGTAGGTGGAGTGACAGAATACAGGTGTAGAAAGGTCTCCTAGGGCAGGGTTAATGGAGAGAGAGAGAGAGTAGAGATGAGATGCACAAAACTAATTAGGCCATGAATCAGTACCATAGAAACCTACCTCTTGGTTATTAGAGGCATAACTTTCTATAGTGGTTTGAATTTTAATGTGTGTCCCTCATAGACCCTGGTATTTTATAAAATAAAATAAAAGTTTTATAAATTTTATAAAACTTGGGTCTCCTGCTGCTGGGCTACAGGTGGCATCACTAGATATAGATCCTGGGATCCAACCCAAAGGTGTTTTAGGATATGGATCTGACAGCACTTGGAAGGCAGAGGTAGAAGGATCATTATGAGTTCTAGGCCACCTAAGACTACATAGTGAATTCCAGGTCAGCCTGAGCTACAGTGAGACCCTACCTTCAAAAACCAGGAAAAAAAAAAAAAAAAAAACCAAACAGAGGGTATGGATCTGATTTCAGCCTAAAGGTGTGGAAAGAGCAGTCAGATCTTAGGTCAGATCCAGCCAGTTTATGCTTGGTACTTTTGGGTGTTTTCTGGCTTTTGTGTGGTTTCTCTATGCTTGGATCTATGAAAGGGGGCAGCTTTTTCCACTAATAATGGAAATTCCCCTGGATCTTTAAACTTGAACTAAATACCTTCTTCCCATAAGCTGTGTCTGGTTTGAGTGTTTCTCCCAGCAATATGAAATGGCCTACTTCAGAAATTTGGTACCAGAGAGTTGGGATTTTGATGAGGATTAATCTGACCATGTGAATTTTGGTCTTTTGGAACTTGTGTACTAGAGGAACATAGAATGATTTGGTATTTGCAACTGAAGACATCTGACAGAGCAGTAAGCCAAGTTTTATGAGCTATTCTGATAAGAGTTTAAAGATGCTAAGGGCAGAGAGTGTTGTGTTGACTTATGAAATTTCAAAAAAGAAGGGTAAACAGCAAAGAACTTTGTTGGAACTGGGATACTTGAATAAGAGCTGGCTGCATTCTTCTGCCCAAGCCTGAATAGTAGGATCAAGGTTGAATTTAAAAATAATGGAATGACTGACATGTTTGTTGGAAGATATAGAACTGAAAAGTTATGGTAGTTTGAATGGATGTCCCCCAACAGATTCAGTTTTATTAAAGCTTCTTGGATTTCCAGCTGCCTGGCTGGCAGAGGTGTCACTGTGGGTGGATCTTAATGTCCAGCCCTAATGAATGTCTGGGGCAGATCTAACTTCAGTCTTAAGGTATGCAGAGTGCTTGAGTTCTGCCTGGGTTCCTTGCAGTTTGGCTGCCAGTTTTTGCTCTTGCTTTCATGTTGGTTTCCTCTTTTTCATCATTATAGACCTTCCCTGGATCTGTAAGCTGCAAATAAATGTCATTCCCCCCATAATCTGTGTCTGGTTTTGAAGTTCATCCCACAACATGAAGCTGACTATGACAAAGATGTAAGATTTAAAGTTGCAAAAATTCAAACCAATTTAAAGTTAGTGGCACAGAGACAGGTTTTAGGTTACTGAAGCTGTTATTGTCAAGCAGATTACCACTTTTTTACACTGAAACAATGGCAAGTATGCCTGAGTTAAATTCCAACCTGGAAAGACTGAATGGTAGAAATGTAAACTCTTTTGAAAGGAGATGATTGAAAGGAAGAAATCTGCTCTTCAAGATTGAGATTTCTATTCTCCCTGGATTAACAAATGGTGTGTTGCCGTGCACCTGGTATTGAATTAAAAGCATGAAAAATGCATGGAAGTACACACAGTTCCAGAAGTAGCTGCTGAGAAGTGACATGCGAAACAGGGAAATTTCCCTGGTAGCCAGTGAGGTCATTGTCTGAAGTTAAATAGAAGTTGCTACTGAGGTGCAGCATGGGAAGTAGGATATTTATTTTAAAAGATGAAAAGCCAGTGAAAGTAGCTGAAGATGTAATATGGTTTGCAATGAAGACCTGAAGATGTATGGGACATACCAGGACTGTGTAAAGGTTACTGTGGAGCACTGGTGCCTCAGGATGGGAGTTTTCCCTGGGTACTCAGTCTAGCTGAAGGGATAAGAATTAAAAAATCAAGACTGTCATCACTGGTTTTGAGGGTAGACTTGAACTGCAGATCTCTGATGTTTACCTGATGGTTATTGATTATATATTTGTCCAATCTCCCCTTATGCCTTATAGCAATGGAAATGTTTAGTCTGTGTCATTATATGTTGGAGATGTGTAACTTGTTTGGAATTTATAGGACTCACAGCTAAGGGACAATCTCAAAGTTGGTAAAGCTTATGGGACCTTTAAAGTTGCACTAAATGCAATTGACATTGTGATATGGTTATCAGTCTATTGGGGGCTAGGAGTGGAATGTGGTGGTTTGAATGTGAATGTAGTGTCTCCCATAGACTCAGCTTGTAACCTGGTTGTCCAGGCACTGGACTGGAGGAGGTGCCACTGGAGGCAGATGCTGGGAATCAGCCCAAAGGTGTGTTTGGGGGTGGATCTGATTCCAGCCTGAAGGTGTGAAGAGAGCAGTCTGAGCTCTGGGAATTCTGATTGCTTCATGTTTGCTGCTATTTGGTGTTTGCTGGCTTTTTATTCCTACTATGTATGCTATAACAGGTTATACTCTTTTACCTCCTGCCCCCTTCCCCCCATTATCCTAGGAGGCCTTTCTCAGTGGAATTATGGTACTCACTGTGGGGTCAGGGAGGCCTCAGTCAGGGGCAGCAGGGGGACTAGGACCATACATCAGAATATTCCTACTCAAACTGTAGCTATTACAATTTTTATACCTCCTCTTCTACAGGTGTTCTTTGAGCCATGATAGGCCTGTTGGCAGTCTGATTTAATGTTGAGCTCTCTATAGCCTCTGGATTTCTGCTTTGATAGGCTTTAATTGATCCCCATGTCTGTCACCATCACCCTGGAGCTGGTTGTCAGGCTAGTAGTAAGAGCAGTATTCATGCCCCTGTTTCCTCTGAAATTTCTCCTGGGTTTTGGCAGATGTGGTAGAGGTAGCAGGTCTCAAGGTGGGCAGTCAGCTATCTTCTTGTCTTATAGATGGATCTTAGTTCTCCTCCATTTTCTCTGTTTTCTATAAAATAAAACAGCTTCTACAACCAAGAGCAAGAGAAGCTTGGGTTAAGGGAAAGTATGCAAGGTTCTTTTTTTTAAGCTTGCTCTTCTCCAGATAGCAGTGGGGACATCTTTTTGAAGTCTAAGATTCCTGACCATGGGATTCTGAACTGGTTTCCAGTTCCAGATATGTGTTCTCTTCCTCTGAATGGGCCTCATGTCCAATTGCAGAACAGCTGGTTATCTGCAGAGGCTGTGAGCCACTATTACACAAGTACATACTTCTTGTCCAGCTGGTTGATTTTGTAGTCTGCAAGGTCCCCTGCTTATTCATGTTGTTGGTGGCTGTTGTCCTTCAGTGACTCTCCTTGTGCTTTCCAGCATTATGAGAGACAGCCAGGAAAGATCTAGATTCTCTTTTAGTTCCTTGCTGGCATTTTGGTGGTTTTCTCTGTACTTGGATCTGTTAAAGGGGGCATCTTCTTCCACCATTGATGGAACTTTGCCTGGATATGTAAGCTTGAAATAAATACCTTACTCTCATAGAGTATGTCTGGTTTGGATGTTCATTCCGGCATTTTGAAACTGTCTACTACACTCTATTAAAAAGTGAGAGATTGAGAGAGAGAAAGGTAGAGGGATATTTTGGGCAGAAATACCTTGCAGCTGTGTAGAAAGCTTTGTCCTAAAATTACAGATTATTGCTGGTAAATCCCAGTGTCAAAATTGGGACACCCTCTTCCCATAGTAATCTATTGGTGAAAGAGGTCCTCAGAGCCACCGAAAATCATGCAGACCATTGCCAAAACAATTGGTCCCCCATAAGAACTAAATGGTAAGACCCTATTGCTGAATACACCATGGGCTGTTGCCACAGGACACTTAGAGATCATGCTGGAACTGAGATGGAAGCAAGCTCCCTGCTGGGCTGCTCTAATAGTGTTAGAAAGTGCTTTGTGAGCTTCTGGAGAATAAAAGTCACCAACAGCATGAATAAGCAGTGCAACCTGCAAGCTAGAAAAAACCAGCCAAGCAATATGAACACACTGGTGCAATAGTGGCACATAGATTACAGGAGTAATATACTACTCTCTGATTGGATATAAGGCTGGCTCAGTTGGTGGGAATTCATGCCTGGTACTGAGAATCATGTTAGAAGCCCATGACTTGGAAAGTCAAAAATTATACCCATTATAAAGTCTTCTAAATATGTATATTTATTCCTTTTAATCCATACTTCTCTAACTCTCAGTTATAGAATCTGCTTTTTATAGATCATAGCAAATACTGGTGAGGCCCATTAGAATGACAAAAAATCCACCTACCTAGAATGAAACAAGCCATCTCTATCACATCTTCCAGAGTCCAGGGAACATTACAAAAGAAGTGGTAGATTAAATATGCATGTTGTTCTTATGGCTAGCCTGAGAACATCCTTTCAGAAAATGGCAGTAGATACTGAGGATACTCAAAACAGAAAATTAGAGGCTGCCAGGAATTCAACATTACACTCAAAACAGAAAATTAGAGGCTGCCAGGAATTCAACATTAAATGAGACTTATAAGATGTACTCCTAGGCCCAGGGAACATCGTGAAAGAAGGAGCAGAGAGCACATAAAAGCCAAATGATAGGAAGGTGTATTCTGAGGCATTGTCCCTCCCCCATTACCATACCACCAACCCTCAGAGACTGGTGGATTCATGATCCCAGAGTGATTACTGATAGTGTGACGGATAAGGAAATGTTTTCTAATATGGAATTGGTATGATTTAATTAAATGGACTGTTATTAATTAAATGCATCTAAGCGGAATTCAGTGAAAGCCTGGATGCAGCACTACATCTCAAATCCCAGGTGGTGGTGAGACATCTCCCCTACTCCTGGTCTGTCTGGTTCAGTTCTGTGTGGCCATGTATCATTGCTGTTTTGTTTGGTGTTTATTTTGTCCCTTTGGATTATCTTAGAAAGCCAATTACAGACCCTGAGATCTCCATCATGGGGCAGACAAACTCTATGTCTAGTCCATTACAATGTATTCTTACTAATTTCTTCTCCTTTTCAACAGTGGGTGCATCTGATTTAGGTGTCATATGAGATGCCTTTTCTTTGAGGAAGTTCTGTGAATTCTATTGGCCATCCTTTGATGTGGGATGGCCACCAGAGGTTCTCTTCAACCTCCAACCTGCATAATGAGTTGACCTGGACACCCTAACCACCCTGGGGAAACTGGAAATTGGAAATTGAAAATTGGGATTAAGTTTTGGTTTGGAACATCTTCATTGTGAGGTCTGAAATTATGCTCAAAGTAATTTCAAGGTTTGGTTTTGGTCTTCAGAGTTTTAAATAGAATAGGAATTTAAAATGGGAATGCATAGCTTCTGAATGAATGAATGTGTCAGGGGAAGATGATTGTCTGGAGTCTATATGAAAAGTGCACTTGAAATGAATGTGTGTGTATGATTGTGTGTGTGGCTCACAGCCCTAAGGCTGCAGAGTGATTTCTGTTTGCAGCAGCGCATGCTCAGGAAGGCTTTGTCTTTGTGCCTGTTCTGCAACACAAATAAAGTGGGAAATTCATTTGTGGGGGATGTCCTCCACCATGCCCACATGTCCTAGATTGCATGGCCAACTTTTACTGTTGAGTGTCCCCCAGAAGCAATACTGAAAGTAATTAAGATCATAGGCAGAGAATAATGCAAGATTCTCCTACTTTTACAAAGTTGTAAAATGGCAGGATCAGAAAGTCACCCTGTAGCCCTGAGGAAAATCCAAAACTCTTCCTGGAATTTAGGAAGAAAAAACAGGATTATGCTATCCCACTGGGTTTCCTAGGGGCAAGAAGTAGATCAGGAACAGTTAAGTTCTGGGTCAGTTCCAGGCAGATGCTAGAACCTGGGGAAAACTGTCTTGCTTTAAAATGCTGTGGCTGGGGCAGCTCTGCATAGCAAGAACAAAAGTGAGGGGACTACACATGAGCAGGCACCTGCCATGTGTCATTTAGTGCTTTCCCCTGAAGTGCTTAATCTGCAGATAGCCAGGTGGCCCTGGGAGTAACAGGGGGAGCCTAACACACAAATCTCATTGTTGGACAGAGAGATAAGACACAGGCCTGTCTGGGAATTATGTCACACCCCCCCCCCAGGAGTATCCCTGGTGGCACTTAGCTTCCCTGCCTTGCAGAGCCAGGAGCATTATAGGTGCAAGGAATCTCAGAATCCTGGCTTCAGTATGATGATGGGTGAGTGCCGAGTTGCTGTGAACAGATGGGGACTTCTTATAAGAAATTTGAAAAATTTTTTTAAATTTACTTTATCTCTCTATGCTTCTATGGAACTACTAACAGACAACAGCCTCAAGAGTATTTTTAAATTTATAAGTACTCAATACTGAGTTTGTCAGAAAATTCCTAAAATTTCTAATAACGTTCAAATCTGCTTTCATTTTTTTAAACCACAGATGAATTGGGGAAATGAGCAAGAGTGCTACTTTCTTGGTGAATCTGATATCATCACATGGGTGAAGGAGATAGACACTGAGGACACTCAACACCTGACAAACCAGAGATCCAGAGGCTCCTAAGAGCCCATTACTGAAGTAGACTTAAAACACACCCAAGATGGCTCAGAGAATTTTGTGGCAGAGGGGCTGGAAAGATTGTTAGAGCCACAAGTTGGGAAATTATGCACAGAGACATTGCCTCTCCCCCATAACTGACTGTTGCCCCCACAATGCATGACCCACAATCCTCATGGGGATGACCTGCATACCCAATGAGGAGGGCACCTTTGGAAAAGGGGCAGAGATTAGGGAAAGTATGGTACCAACATGTGTTGTTTATATACTAAATTATGTCCATAACTAATAAAGATAAATTTTTAAAAATGTGTTTCAGGAAAGTTATAAGAAAGGAAGTTACAAAACCAACAAATAATAAAATCTATATGTAATGTTCTGAGTAAATAGTGTAAGTCAAGTGTGGTTGCCTCTTCTATAAAAAGCTATTTCAAAAAGCACTTTAAAGATAAAAATGGTCATATTAAAAGTCTTATGGTTAGGACAGTGGAAGTTTTTATTGGTAGTTATAAGATGAACTGACTAAGGAAGATACACTGGAGAGGAAACTTTAAATGTTGCATGTTAAATGTTTGATAAAAAAATTGTTACAGAGTGGTTACATAGATTCTAAGATAAAAGTATATAGATAAAGGTATGAGTAAAGTATGTAGATGAAGTATGAGTAAACTTTAACAAAAGGTTAAAGACAAAGTTGATTAACTAAGTCTTAAAGTAGTTGATCAGATTAAAGACTACTTAAGGTATAAGATGACTATTAGCCTAGGGCTTACATCAGGCTAACAAAGGATGGCCTGGCTGGTAGCAGGATGCTTTGGTATTCAGGTTGTAAACTTAAAATTTTAACTCATTGATGTTAATCTGGTCATGATAATGGTTGTGAAAGACTGACTTTAGAGTACCCAACCAAGTTAGCTATGTTACTCTACTTGTCAACTGTTTAACTAAAACTTGAGCTTAAAACTGGCTCATTAATATTTAATTCTCTTGTAAGGCTGCAACATGCTGGTTTTGTGGGGTGGTTATCACTGAGGTGGTAATCTAAATCTTTTAAAAGTGTAATTTAGTCATTGAGGCTTTGTTCTTAGGAAAACTAAGGAAGCTCCCCATGACTTAGGGAAATATACTGTATACAAACAATGTTAATATAGTTTGTCTAAGCTTTATATATTCTACGAAACATAAATACCTACTTGTGTTAAGCAATTAAATTGTTCAATGATTAAAGGTACTTGCTTAAGAAATTACTTTGTGTCTGTCAAAATGTCTCTAATGTATGTATAAAATCAGGCTAGTTGTGATAAACAATGACCAGGTTTGACTTTATTCTTCAGCTATGGATAAACAGTCTCAGTCAAGGTTTTACTTAAGTAATTGTCTCATTTCCAGTATCTTAATTTCATTGCTTGTAGATATATTGATACTTAAGACATGTTTCCTGCCCTACAAAAATAATCTTAAACTGCTGTTCTGCTTCCAGTTTTTGTGTGTGTGTGTGGGGGGGGGGCAACTGGTACCTGCATAGGTATACAGATTAGCCATAGTTGTTTTCAAATACAGATGCTAAGTTTTTGTGCTGTCCTGTCTTTTCCTGACTTACAATTTCTAGATTAAATCAATTGGCCTAAAATTATTGATAAAATAATTGGTAAAATATTGTGTTCAGGGCTACTAAAATGTTCTGCCTGTACTTATATGTGACAGATACTTAAAAGATAAAATATGTATGTTTTCTATGTTCCAGATATAGCTTACACTGTCACCTGGCAACTAAATTTAAATACTAATCAGAATGATTTCAAACTATTCTGTCTTTTTCTGACCAGATCTGCTTTGCTAACCAGATATGGTCTGTACCTTTTAAACTAAATCTAGTTTGCTAATCAGATATGTTCAGTCTCTCTGAGTGACTAATAATAACCATATGTAGCAACCAAAGTCAATTAGAAACATTGGAGCTAAAAGGATAACCAATATTTTGGTTCCTGCTCCAAGGTCAGAAGGCCACAGGAGATGACAGGACACTTGCTAACTTCTAGCCTCTGGTAAGTTACCTGTCTTCTTGATCAGGTAGGATATGGAGACACAGAGATGAATTCCAAGTCGATGTATCTGCAACAGGAGAGTCAGATTGGAGGAAAATCAGCCCTCCAGGCTTCCCAAAGGATGGAGGGCCACTTGGTCAGCATGGCCTTGATTTATCCTAGCAGATAACAATGCTGAGAGTCATAAAACTCCTCACAGGTCCCTAAAAGTCTCTCCCACAGAGCCTTTATTGACCTCCAAAATATAATACATAGTTAATTTTGGCAGGCTGCATGGTCTTAATTGCCCAGTAAGAATATATAACTATAAAATATTACAATATAGACAAAGATTCAGACTAATAGGCTCCCCTGTCTGATGCTGACTTACAATATTAAACTCAAACCTTAACTCATGCTTTCTGCTTCTGCCTGTCCCTGATTAGGCAGTCACTGTTGCCTTTAAATAAAAATTCCAAAAATTGTCCTCACTGGTTATGTTTACCTGATAGTTCTCCAGCCCACTCCAACTCTAAAGCAATATATCAGTGCTGGAGAGATGGCTCAGCAGTTAAAGGCACCTTCTTGCAAAATATGACAGCCCATGTTCAATTCCCCAGTACCCACATAAAGCCAGATGCACAAAGTGGTACATGAACCTGGAGTTTGTTTGCAGTGGCAGGAGGTCCTTGCATGTCCATACTCACTCTGTCTCCACCCTCCCCACCACCACCATGTACATTTGTGTGTGTTTCAAATAAACAAAAATTTTTTTTTAAAAAAGCAATAGATCAAACCCTGAGCCCAAAGCCCATGCCCTCCATTCATAGCACTGACTAATGGTCTCCCCTCTCATAACAAGTTTCCTGCTCCAAATTGTTATTTATTTGCAACTCTCAAAGGGCTAATGACAAAAAAAAAAAAAGCCTGACATTTGTTTAAAAAAGCTCAGACTGAGAAAAAAGGCAAAGCCCCTGAAGGGATAGTTGTATGAACCTGAGAAAAAGGGTTTAAAACCCCAGCTGTAAATCAGAGCAAGAGGTCATTGTTACAATCAGACAGGAGACAAGTTCAACTTCAGTTGATCTATGCAAGGCCCAGACACTTCCAAAGAATGTAAATAAATAGAACATGTACCTCAATTTGCTAGTCCTACAGAGGAATTCACTCTTTCAAAATTTCCTTTTTCTTTTACATATGCACATTCATGGACACACACACTATAGACGTTGAGGTACACTTCTTCAATAATACCTTATAAGTTTACAAAGTACTTTATAAATGACATTAGAGGCCCATTTACCTGTATATTGCTTACTATGTAGAGGTAGCTCCAATAGTTAAACAGTTATTCTTATAGTATTAAAGGCAAAATTATAATAATTTTCAAATGCAAAATATTTCTACCACAGGATGGAATGGAAGGCTGAAAGGGAAGGCCTTGATATATTGAACAGCACTAGAGTCATATAAAGTCATATAAAGGGAAGCTAGATAGTATCTAACCCCCCCCCACACACACCCTTATAAGCACAGGAATGCTGAAGACTTTGGCTCCCTATGTCCAGAGTACCTCCCCCATAATGTAATTCTGTGTGTGCAGGTGTCTTCTGGCTCACTTACATTATCCTATGGGAACTGAGGCTTGAGAAATGGCACATTAATGTTGACATTCTGGCATCTGTGATTGCTCTGACCAATAAATTGTTCTTTGTGTTTGACCATGGCTCTTTGTCTTCTACCCAGATCCATGAAATTATGGCAGCATTGTTTATTTACTTATGCTTAGGGGGAAAAAAATCTAAGTGTCTTAACAGTTTTTAATATTGGGATATAATAGTTACAGAAGAAATAAAGAGAATGGAATAGAAGTGAAAGAATTTGAAGAGACATTGACAAGAAGTGATAAAAAATATTAAATTTGGAATAAGTGCATTTTTCCTGTTCAGTACTTTCCCACATTTCCAAGGACATTTCTGTAAATCCACTCAATTCCTGGTTGTTCTGTGGTTTTAAAAAATATAGGAATTATGGCTGGAGGGATGGCTTAGTGGTTAAGGCATTTGCCTGCAAAGCCAAAGGACCCAGGTTCGATTCCCCAGGGCCCATGTTAGCCAGATGCACAAGGGGGTGCATGAGTCTGGAGTTCATTTGCAGTGGCTGGAGTCCCTGGCACACCCATTATCTCTCTCTCTCTTTCTCTGTCAAATAAATAAATAAAAATAATAAAATAATATTGGAATTAGGTTCCTGCACTCTTACCACCACCACCCTGCCTCCCCCCTTTCCACCATTATTATATCTAGGGTCTGGTAGGTTTGTGAAGTACATGAATCCTCTTCACCCTTCTCTAGAACCCCTCTTCATCCTCACCACCCCTTCCCTATCCAACATCTCCCCACCACCTTCTGCCAAGGCCATACCTAGGGACAGACAGGTTTGTGAAGAACACTAGTCATCTCCATCTCCTTGCTGTACCCCTGTACACCCTCACAATGTGCCATTTTTATACCAAGGGAAGACAGGCTTTGTGAAGAGTGCAATTCCTCTCCACTCTACTCCTGTGTCTGAATGTACACTCATCAATGGGCATTGATGAGACATTACAGAAACAGACAAGTTTGAGACTGATGTCAATCCTTTCTCCTTCACCCTGCATTGTGTTCACCCACATCATCGACCACTGTGATCTAGATCTTATTGGCACCCCACAAAGGCACACATAATAGGACTTTGTGATTGGGTCCAGTGTTAAGACTCTACTTAGTAATCCTTTTATTTATTTATTTTTTAGTATTTTATTTGTTTATTTTTATTTTGAGAGAAAGGGAGAAAGAGGCAGATAAAGAGATAATGGGCAGACCAGTAGCTCTAGCCACTGCACATGAACTCCAGATACATGCACCCCCTTCTGCAATCTGGCTTTATGTGGGAACTGGGGAACCAAACCTGGGTCCCAAGGCTTCAAAGACAAGTATCTTAACCAATAAACCATTTCTCCAGTCCCAGCAATCTTTTAAAATCCACCACGTGGGTGTGGCTGGACATTAGGGCTAGGGTTTGCACTGAGTTTCAGCATCCAGATTCTCTTCAGCAACCCTAACTAGGCCCTAAAGAGCAATTTCCCATTTGGGCAGGGACCCACATGTACTTTTAAGCATAGTAGCAACCAAAATGAGACCATTTTACCTACCTCAACCATGAAGAAGTGCCAGGTACCTCTAAAATAGAACCCTAAGTACCACAATACATGGCAAAGAGCAGCAAACACAAAGAAACATCAAGTTCCTTTCTATGTAGAAATGTGACAGAGAAATCTGACCAAGACACTATCTCCAGATGGGTAAATTTCAAGGTAACATGAAAAGCCAAGCCATACATCTCCTCCAATAAATGCCAATCCCATAACAGAGGACACCCATGAGAGCTGCCTAGAGGAAACTCCAAACAAAGAACTAAAAAGAATGATAACAAATATGCACAAGAAAGAATGCAAAAAAAGACATGCATGAATGCATGAATAAAATCCTGAATAAGCTCAAAGAGGATACAAACAAACCAATGAAATGAGGATATCTAACCTGGATATAAAAATAGAACTCAATAAAGAGACAGAAATCCTAAAGTAAAACTAAAGTAAAATAAAGCTGGAATAAAAAATACAAGACAGCCACACGTAGTGGCACACACATTTAATCCAAGCACTTGGGAAGCAGAGGTAGGAGGATCACCATGAGTTTGAGGCCACCCTGAGACTACATAGTGAGTTCCAGGGTTAGAGTGAGACCCTACCTCAAAAAAACAAACAAACAAAAAAAAGACAAGACAAACCAAAAGCTTTGTGAATGTAAGGGTCTGAGTCTCACTGAATAAAGACTCGAGACTCAAATAGTATGTAAAAGCAAAGAGTGTTTATTTTGCAGAATCAACCAGCATGGGGGGGGGGTCAACCACTCATGCAAAATGGCGACCCTGAGAAAAGCTCATAGGCTCTTTTTAAGCACAGCTAGAGGAATTTTGGTGGGCTTAGTCTTCTCTAATATGATTGGCTAATTTGAACAGTAGCTGTACTTGCATTCTTTTGATTGGTTCTAAGGTTTTGGCCGGCTAGGTGTAGGGGAATTTCAGGTGGGTTAGATAATTTTTAAAATGATTGGCTAGGCAAGCAGCAATCACAGTTGTACAACTCTGATTGGTTGGGGCAGATGAGTTGTAAAAGGTGCCACATGTCTCCAGGACCTGACTCAGCCCCCCGGGCAGTTCTCTTTTCTGGCCACATGTCAGGATCTTTGTTGATTAACAGCCCTCCCTTTCTCTGAAGTCTTGCCTGCCTCTCCTGGAAACTGGAACTTAGCCTAGTTAGGGTGGCACCTTACTGAAGCCTGTCATGGCATCAGTTTGGTCCCTTCAGTTAATAAAATGGATCAAGTGTAATACATAGTATGAAGCCTTGAAAACAAAGAGTATTTGGATCAATTAGTCCACCAAAGAGTGGCTCAAAAAATATGGACGGAAAATGAGAGAAATGGGTAACATCTTGAAAAGACCAATGTCCAAATTGTGGGTGTACAAAAGGGGGAAAATCTTCAGGCTAATGGCATACAAATATTTTTAATAAAATTATACAAGAAAATTTCCCAAATCAAAGGAAAGAGATGACAATCCAGGTAAAAGAGGTATACAGAAAAACAAATAGAACCAGAAAAAATACCCCAAGATATTATATTCAAAACACAGGGTACTGGAAGCTGCAAGAGATAAATATTGCAACACATACAATAGGGGATCCATCAAATAACAGCTGGCATTCCAATGGAAATACTAAGACCAAGAAGGCCTTCAAATTATGTGTATCAAGGATTGAAGAACATAGCTATGAACCCAAACTACTGTACCAAGGAAAACAACCTCTCATAATAGAAGGAAAAATTAAAAAAACCTTTTGACAATAAGAGCCAGCTATATGAATATTTGAACACTAAGTCAGCCCTACAGAGAATAATGAATGGAATACTTTGCACTGAACAGAAGAATAAACATACTCAAGAGGCAAGGGGAAAATAATCAAATCTAGAAAAGCTGTTAAAGCAAATGAAGATCAAGAAAACACTAAACTTCACAAAGTCATCAATATGACCAGGATTAACTCACTTGTCAAAAATAAATCTGAATATCAGTGCCCTAATCAAAACAGATAGGTTAATAGGTTGGATCAGAAAGCAGAGCCAAAGGAACCTGGGGATTCAAAAATGAGGCAAGAGGGCTGGAGAAATGGCTTAGTGGTTAAGTGCTTGCCTGTGAAGCCTAAGGACCCCAGTTCGAGGCTCCATTCCCCAGGACCCACCTTAGCCAGATGCACAAGGGGACACATGCTTCTGGAGCTCATTTGCAGTGGCTGGAAGCCCTGGTGCATCCATTCTCTCTCTCTTCCTCTCTTTCTCTCTCCCTCTCTCACTCTCACTCTCAAATAAATAAATAAAGATAAAACAAAAAAATTTTTTTTAAAAAAATGAGGCAAGATAACACAAAATACACTCTTCTTCCAAAAAGTGAAGGTGTGTAAGAAATGATTAACCCAGGTTAATCAAGACACAAAGTGGCCTAGATATTCACAGTAGCTATTGTCTACCTACACAAGACCTGCATAATAAGAGAAAAAAATAATAGCATCAAAATAGAAGACAGACTATTTAGAAGGAAGAAGGGATTCAGTGGAGGAGGAGTTTGGGAGGAGGGACATGAAGGTTGGTTGAAGGGAATTATGATCATGTTATATTCTGTATATTTATGGAGGTTTCCAATAAAATGTTTTTTTTTTATTTTTTTGTTATTACTTTTATTTATTTATTTGAGAGCTACAGACAGAGAAAGAAAGAGGCAGAGAGAGAGAATGGGCACGCCAGGGCCTCCAGCCACTGCAAACAAACTCCAGATGCATGCACCATCTTCTGCATCTGGCTAACGTGGGTCCTGGGGAATCGAGCCTCAAACTGGGGTCCTTAGGCTACACAGGCAAGTGCTTAACCGCTAAGCCATCTCTCCAGACCAATAAAATGTTTTTTAAAGCTACTTTTTTTTTCTTTTACTTCATTTTATTAGCAAGCAGAGAGAGAGAGAGAGAGAGAGAGAGAGAGAGACAGAGAAAAGAGACAGACCGAATGGGTGTTCCAGACCTCCAGCCACTGCAAACAAACTTCAGATGTATATACCACTTTGTGCATCTGCTTTATGTGGGCATAGGGAAATTGAACACTGGTCATTAGGCCTTGCAGGCAAGTGCTTAACTGATGTGCCATCTCTCCATCCCTAAAATTATTTTTTAAGGTATAAAAATTAAAAGAAGACAAGATCAACCCATTTACTAGCTTCAAGAAACCTACCTTAGACAGACAATATCTTAGGGTGAAAGGATGGAACAAAATAGTCCAAGGAAATGGAAATAGGAAATCAGCAGGTATAGCTATGCTAACATCTGACAATGTAGATGCTAAACCATTTCCACACTGTAGTTTTAGCTAGAGTGATAAAACAAGAAAAATTTTAAAAAGAGATAAATATTGGAAAGAAAGAAGTCACACTAGCCTTGTTTGCAGATGATAACACTCTATACTTAAGAGATGCTAAGGGATTCACCAAAACAAAACAAAACAAAACAAAAAACCTACTAGAGCTTAAAAACGCTTTCAGCAAAGTGGAAAAATATAAAATTAACATACAAAAATTTGTAACCTTTGTTACAAGTGACAAATACTTAGATAGAGATCAGGGAACAGTCCTAATTACAATAGACACAAAAATTAAATTTATTAGAATATCCTTTAATAAAGAATTGTCAGACTTCTACAATGAGACACTGAAAAAAGAAATTGAGGAAGAGAGGACAACTTGAAAAGATCTCATGTGTTCATGGACTATAAGAATTAATATTGTGAAAATGGCTATTCTACCAAAAGCATACAGAGTTAATGCAATGCCAGTAAAAATTTCAGTATCATTCTTAATAGATATAGAAAAAATACTAAAAATTTATGTGGAAGAACCAAAGATCTTGGATAGCAAAATAGGTCCTCAGTTAAAAAGAATACTTCTGGTGGTATCACCATACCTTACTTCAAGATATATAACAAAGCCATGGTAATAAAAACAGCATGGTACTGACACAAAGATACATACATCAGTGGAACAGAATAGAAGATCCTGGTATAAGTTCTAGTAACTATAGCTACCTGATCTTTGACAAAGGTGCCAAATATGCACACTCACAAAAAGACAGCATTTTCAACAAATGGTGCCAGAGAGACTGGATAACTAATTGTAGAAGAACAATCTAGATCCTCTTCTATCACCCTGCACAAAAAAATCAACTCACAGAGTCAAGGACCTCAGTATAAGACCTGAAACTGAAACAACTAGAGGAAAAGAAGGAAAATCAGCCAAATATACACACATAAGAACAGACTTTCTTTTTTTCCCTTTAGAATTATTTTATTAAATCATAAATGTACAACAGCTTCTTAACTCTACACACGCACTTAAAATTTTTAAAGGAAAAACGTTATGTCTTATTACACCATGATCCTGGCTAATAGCTTTTCAAAACTTTGAGAAAAATTTTATAAAAAGGTTTCACATGTCACCTGAAACTTAAAAATTTAATATTATCAAAGAAGGAATGCTTCTACACTCTTACAAAGACCACTAGAAAGAAACAACAATTAAAAAGCTAAGAAACTGCCTCACAGGCATTTTTTTTTTTTTTTTTACAGTCCTTCCTCCACAGTAAGATGTTGTTATTAAATAATCCAGTCCATTCACAAAATGGCTCTCTGCATCTGCTCTGGTGTCTTCTGTCGTATCACTGCATATTTATGCATGACTGAGATAAGAGTTTCCTTAACATTGTTATTTCTATAACCTGAAGCTGTTCTGTTACCTCTGGGCTCTCATCCTCTCCTATTTATACAGTGAAGCCCATGGCAAGTAGGAAGCTCAGCATTGGCTCCTCTCACCATAACCCCCACTTCCTCCACTGACTCCTGGAGCATAGTTTCCTCCACCATATGGTCCCCCCATGTTCCTGCTACCACCAAAGTTTCCACTCTTCATTGGACCATAGTTAGAAGGTTGCTGGTTATAATTTCCAAAATGATTGTAATTCCCACTTCCATAATTTCCTCTTCCATAGTTGTCATAACCACCTCCATAGCCCCCACCCTGGTTGCCATATCCAGGTCCTCCACCACCATATCCTCCTCTTCCTCCTCCATAACCAGGGCTACCTCCAAAACTGCCACCTCCAGGTCCGCCTCCATATCCATTGTAGCCGTCCCCAAATCCGCGTCCACTTCCATATCCATCAGATCCTCCCCTAAAGTTACTTCCTGGTCCTGGTCCAAAATTTCCACCACCACCACGGGAATCTCCAAAACCAAAGTTCCCTCCTCTTCCACTCCTGGAACTCTGGACTTCCTGCATCTCTTGTCTTGACAGTGCTTTTCTTACTTCTGTATTATGACCATTAATGGTGTGATATTTTTGCAATACAATTTTATCCATAGGATCATGGTCATCAAAGGTAACAAAGCCAAAGCCTCTTTTCTTTCCAGATTGCCTATCAGTAATTATTTCAATAGTATCAATTTTCCCATATTCCTCAAAGTAATCTCTAAGGTGATGCTCCTCGGTGTTAATTCCGCCAACAAGTAGCTTCTTCACAGTCACATGGGCTCCAGGTTTTCCAGACTCCTTTCTGGCTACCGCGCATTTTGGCTCAACTACTCTCCCATCAATCGAATGAGGCCTTGCAGCCATGGCAGCATCTACCTCAGCCATGGATGAGAACGTTACAAAACCAAATCCTCTTGACCTTTTGCTTGCAGGATCCCTCATTACCACGCAGTCTGCGAGCTTTCCCCATTGCTCGTAGTAGTTTCTCACACTTTGTTCAGTGGTTTCAAAGCTTAAGCCACCAATGACAAGTTTACAGAACTCTTCCTTTTCTCTCCCTCGCAGACTCAGTCTCTTCAGCCCGAGTTCCCGCAGCCGAGCGAGATGAGAGAGAACTCCGTGCACGGACAAGAACCAGACTCGTCCTGGCTCCGAGGCGACCCACGGCAGCTGTCAAGACAGACTTTCTGAACAAGACCCCAGTAGCTCAGAACATTAAACAAACACTCAACCATTGGGATCGCATGCAACTCATGAGCTATTATACAACTAGAATAATAGAGAACTCAAAAAAACTAAGCAATAAAAATATCAATCTGATGGAGGAAAAATCCCCTACTTCTGGGAATTATATAGTTAAGAAACTTAGAAAGTGCATGGCTGACTTGGAAACTGAGAAACAATACAGATGACTAGTTACTGGTTGGGGCTCTGGGAGTTCATTCAAAACCATTGTGGTCAGGCAAGACAGTTAATCATTGCTTCTGTGATTAGCCTGCTTCGTTCCCTCCTCAAAACACACAAAAAAAATCTCCTGGTTACTAAATTGTCAATAGTAACAATCAGTAAATTATAGATAGAGACAGCCCCAACATACTTAATTCCTCTAAACTTAGCTTTCATTTGAGTTACCAATTTTGGGGCTCCCACACCGACGGGAATATGCTGCTTGAAAACAAGCTTGCTGTTTCTGTTTTTGCTGTAAGTCTGGTTCCCATACAATAAAGCTTGTTAAATACATCCACTCATTTTCTCCTAGTGGCTTTTTTATTGTCTTGATTTGGCTTGGAGAAATGACAATTTTTTATTGCTTTGTAAGTAAGAATCCAGTTCAGCAGACTGGCGCTGCTCCCATCTGGTTCAGTACCACTCCTGGACATATGCCCTAAGGACTCTATGTTCTACTATAGACACATCTGCTCATCCATGTTTATTACTACTGTATTCACAAAATCTAGGCAATGGTATCAACCTAGATGTCTATTAACTAATGAATAGAAAATGAAGATGTGGTACATAATGGAATTTGAATCAGCTGAGAATAAAAATGAAATTATGAAATTTGCAAGGCAGTGGAGCCGAAAAATAATATAGTAAGTGAGGTAACACAAATATAGAAAGACAAAAGTCCATTATGTTCTCTCTCATGTGCAGATCGTAGCATAGAATTTCTAAATTTGTATTTAAGATGTAGTAAGTCAGTGCTAGAAGCCAAGAAGCTTGAAAGGGGCCATGAAGGTAAATAAGTAGGAAGGGTTTAAGGGAAGGAGATAGCAGATCTTTATGTAGAGGGACGAATGCTAGGAATGGGAAGATCTCAGGAAGGCTAGGGAAGATGAATGAAAGAGAGGTTAAAGTATGAGGTGATTTACCTAAAACAAAAGATAGTACAAATAAATGATGTGAAACCTATCTCTTTGATAGGCAACTAAATATAAAACTTAGGCAGGTATGGTGGTGCACACCTTTAATCCCAGCACTTGGGAGGCAGAGATAGGAGTATCACAATGAGTTTGAGGCCACCCTGAGTCTACATAGTGAATTCCAGGTTAGCCTGAGCTAGAGTGAGATCCTACCTTGAAAAACAAAACAAAACAAAAATTTAAATCACAGTTTCTCATAAGAAAATCCTAGTCCTAAGAAAATTTCCCAGTGAGTTATTGGCCATGTAGGCCCATAATTCCCCCAAACAATATAGGCTATTGCCAATGCTGTCAATTTCCCACCAGAATTATAATGTAAGACCTGATTGCTAAAGACAACATATGAGGTGGCTGCTATATCAACTTGAGAAATAAAACTGGAACTGAGCCAGAAGCCTCCTTTCTGCTGGCTAGCTGCAATTGTGCTGAAGAGTGCTATGCAACCTACTCATCAACAGTCTTAACTAGCAGTGAACCCTGTGAACTATAGATCCAGCCATCCTGGCAAGATGATTCTACTGGTGTAATAGTAGCATGATTGTTATGGGGCTAACCAGCTACTATCTGATTAAATTTAAGGCCCAATAAATCCATGGGAGAAAATTCACATCTGGTACAAAAAAACAAATCTAAATTCTATGGGTTGCAAGGTCATGGGTATTAGCAAAGAAGCAATTACTGTTGTTTTACTAAATGCATATACTGTTCATATTAAATCATCCTCTAAAAGCATGTTTATACTCATATAGTAGTGCTGCTTTCACATTTTGTCTGAAAAGCTTCTTTTTACAGATAGTGATTACTGGGGAAACTGAGGCTCATCCAAGTCCTGAGAAGAAACCACTGTTAAATGCTCAACATTAAATGAGATGCCTTGATCACACCCACCAAGGCTCAGAGCACACTGCAGAAGATATGACAGAAAGAATGTAATAGGCAGAGAATGAAGAGGAGTTCTCTGAAAAGCTGTATTCTAGGTACATGGTAGGCATTGCATTTATGACCTCACAACAGCTGTCATTACCTGCACAATACTGGGCCCATTAACATGTCATCATGGATGATGAAGGAAGGCAAAAATAAAATAAAGACATCAACATAGCATAGGTACTGGTTGGAGGGAGGAAGGGGTTCAGTGGAGACATGGGGGAGTGGGTGCAATAGAAAGGTGTGATGGGAAAATAGTCAAAAAGCATATATATGATAGATAGATAGATAGATAGATAGATAGATAGATAGATAGATAGATATATTCAGTAAAGCAGTTTTTAAACTGTAGGAATTATTAGGGGTAAACTGAGAAGAATAGAAAGGTATAGACAGTTTCTACCAGAAAGGGTCTGTAGCAATTATAAATTAACAGGGAAGAAACAAAGAAATGTCCTCAGGATGAGGATAGTAACAAGTTGGGTATGAAGAATTTGAGAGCTTCTCAAAGAAATAAAATTTTAAAACTACTCAGATATAAAAATAGATGGGGGGGGGGAAGCGATACTGTAGCAGTTACCTTCTCCTTGTTGAGACAAAACACCCAACCAGAATCAGCTTATGGGAGAAAAGGACTTATTTCAGACTAATAGTTTTGAGGGTCAGCCTCCTCATGGTGGAGAAAAGCATGGCTCACATCACACATCCAAATCAGAAAGAGGACAGCAAGGGTGAGAAAATGATTTATTAGAGGTGCCAGAATTACTTTGATAAAGGAGGAGTCTGTAATATCACTGGTGTTTGTGGCTTAAGCATATGATTTTATTGGGTGCCATTGGACACATACCAAATAATTCATAAGGAAGGTCAGGTTTCTGAGAGACTTATAAGGTATGTTCCTGGACATGTTGAGTTGGGAGTGCCTAACTGGCACACAGAGCAGTAGCCCAGGTGGGAATTAGTATGTTGTGGCACCTGTAGCCATGGAATTAGATGAGAAAATATTGCCAAATTAGGATCTGCAAAAAAGTCCACAGAGACTGAGAATGAACAGAGGATGGAAAACTCAGAAAGTGAGGTCACAAAAGCCAAAGAAAGATCACAAGTCAAGAAAGAAGATCACACGCTGCTGTAAGGCATTGGAAAACAAAGACTGGGATTGTTTTGTAACTTTCCAGGCACGATGACACTTAATTAACCTTTAAGTATGCTCCTTTCTCTAAAAAGTAAAAATAACAAGAAGAGGTATGATGAAAAACACTTTTAAAACATGGCCATGTTTCAAACTAAAGCATATGGCCTTACACACCACATGTGGGAGAGAAATACCAGGTTTAAGAGGGAAGAGAGTGAGACCAGCAGGACTGTGGGCCAGCAGCCAGCAGGGCAGTCAGCCATTCACAACTGAGATGGAAAGTGGCTCATAGAGTGTGACTGGCCAGCACTAAGCTGAATGCAGGAAACCTAGCTATGTGCAGGATTCTTCCACTCATGAGAGAAAGTGGAGGAAGCTGTGACTGTGACCACTACAAGAGTTGTCATGAGATAGGACTTCTGGGTAAGATGGCAGCATACCAGGCACATCAAATAAACCTAGGGAGGAAAATAAACAAAAACATAGCAAAAATACACTCTTCTACTGAAAAGTGAAGGTATATAAGTTATATGAACCACAGCAGAGAAGCAGGGGAGAGTAAGATCTTCCATAAAGGAGGAAACTGGCCAGAATCCCACAGAGGCACCAGAAGCCCCAATCCATGAGCCCACTCTGGTGATGGCAGGAACAGAAACAAAGCGAGAGGATTTTCCATTCACATCAGCCTCCTTGCAAAGGCAAGAAACCTGAAAGGGAAGACAACAGAGAGCAGCTGCTGAAGGAGAACACAAACAGGACCAGCTGAGCAGCTCTGGTACAACTCCAGGGACCTGGCAAAGTCTCCCTTCCCCAACCACCAAGGCCTTGAACATCCAGAGAACTCATTCACCTCTGACTGCCCCCACCAAGAGGGATCGAGGTGGGCATTCTGCATTGGTAAGATTGGAAGCCATCCCAAAAGGTAGCAGGGCCTACTTAAACAAAGCCACGTACATATTCCTACATTACAAGTGCTAATCTCTCTTTCTGTGTTAGGAAAGGTTATGTATTACATTTGAATGATAACTTCTTGGTTGGCTTTACCCTTCTCAAAGAAGCTATATTTTGGTGTTGACTATTGTTGCCTTTGACATTTCCTAACTTTTAGGGCCTTTGTCTTTTTCTTAAGTCACTATGGGAGCAGGGTCTGACTGGCCACAGGCTGACTTGGAACCCAGTTCAGACTAGAAATCAAAACCACCTAGTTGACAGGATTAAGGGTATGTGGCAAGACACACCTCTAGGGACTTTGGCTTTATTAGATTATCTGTTTAGTTGTTTAGTTAGTTAGTATTTATCTTGTACAAATACTCTGTGTTGGTTTTGACTTTATATCTATATTGTTTGCTTCACCTAATCTACTACAATACTTGAATATCAGGAAAACTCAACACCTAGGGTCACTTCTGCTATTCCTCTCGGAGTATAAGAGCTACACCTGGCACCTTAAACTCCTACACTTCAGAGATATAAAGTCGGATTTACATGAATAAGAACACTGCAGATAATTAAAAATCCAAGCAACAAATTAACTCATGATGCAAAAATCTCTGCATTATAATACAAGAAATGAAAAAAAAAATCAAGACAATACAATACAACCAAAAATTATAAATCCATCAGAAATGACCTCCAGTGACACTACTTTAGATGAAATGGCTGACAAAGATTTTAAAAAAGAAAGATTATATCTATGTTCAAATAAATCAAAAAAAGAAATCAAGGAATAAAAACAGAAACTGAACTCCTGAAGGAATCCCAAGAAAACACAGGAAACCAACTTAATAATTAAGTAGGTCAGTCCAACACATGAGTAAAGAAATATAAATAATGAAAAAATACCAATCAGAAACACTAGAAATGAAAAACAGAGTAAGTCAAATAGAAAAAGCTGTAGAGAGTCTCACCAGTAGAATGGATCAAGGAGAGGACAGAGTATCTAAACTAGAAAACAAGGTGACAGATCTAATACAAGCCAACAAAGAGAAAGACAAAGTAATAGGAAGGCATGAATGGGAATTTCAAGACATTCAAGACACTATGAAGAGATCAAAAATAAGAATTCAGGGCATAGTAGAAGGATAAAAAATTCACTCCAAAGCCATAATAGGTATTTTCAACAAACTCATAGAAGAAAACTTCTCTAACTAGGGAAATTGATGCCAGTACAGATACAGGAAGCCTATAGAATGCCAAACAGACAATATCAGGAAAGAACATCTCACCATCATATTATAATTAAACTACAAAACACACAAGCCAAAGAAAATATATTGAAAGCAGTTACAGAGAAAAATCAAGTCACATACAAAGGCAAGCCCATCAGAATAACAGCAGATTAGTCAACACAAACTTTAAAAAGCCAGAAGAGCTTGGAATGATGTATTCCAAGTTCTGAAAGATAAGAACTGTCAACCAAGGTTACTTTATCCTGCAAAGCTATCTATTCAAATAGACAGATAAATAAGGACATTCAAAAAAAAAAAGCAGGCTAAAGAAATATTTGAAGACCAAACCAGGTCTACCAAAAGTACTTCAAAGTATCCCCCATGCTGAAAAGAAAGAAAAGCACACATTTAAGGAACCTGGAAAAAACAAACCATAATCAAATAGTAGTTAACTCAAGAGCACAAAGGTAAAACTGGAAGAACTACAAACAAGAAAAATGTCAAAAATAGATATACACATTTCAATAACAACTCTTCCAACCAAAAGATACATGTTTGTAGATTGGGTTACAAAGCAGGATCCTGAAATGTGTTGTCTCCACGAAACCTACATTTCCACAAAAGACGGACAATATCCTAGGGTGAAAGTTTAGGAAACAGTTTTCCAAGCTAATGATCCTACAAAACAAGCAGATGTCACTATCCTAATATATCTGACAAGGTAAACTTTAGACCAACATTAGTTAGGAAAGATAAGGAAGGGCACTTTATATTGATTAAAGGAACACTCCAACAGGAGGACATTACAATTCTAAACATGGGCTCCAAATTTCATCAAACAAATGCTATTAGAACTAAGGTCACAGATAACACCAAATATAGTTGTAGTGGGTGATTTCAACACCCCATTCTCATCAATTGACAGGTCATCCCAGCAAAAAATAAAGTGAGATACATCCACATTAAATGAGGTCATAGAGCAAATGGACCCAACAGATATCTACAGAACATTTCACCCAAATGCTACAGAATACACATTCTTTTCAGCAGCACATAGAACATCTTCTAAAGTCTGTTGGGACACAAAGCAAATCTTAACACAAAAAAATTGAAGTAATTTCTTGCACTCTGTCTGATCACAATGGGATTAAACTATAAATGAAGAGCAAGAAAAGTTATAGAGCATACACAAAATCATGGAAAGTAAACAATACACTACTAAGTGATGAATGAGTCAATGAAGAAATCAAGAAGAAAATTTAAAAATTTCAGAGAATCAAGTGATAATGAGAACACAACATACCAAAACCTTTGGAACACAATTAAGGCAGTCCTAAGAGGAAAATTTACAGCTGTATGTGCCTATATTAAGAAATTAGAAAGGTCACAAGTAAACAACTTAATGCTTCACCTTAAGACCTTGGAAAAAGAAGAATGAGGCAAACCAGAATTCAGTAGATGGGAAGAAATAATAAAGATTAGGGTAGAAATTAATGAAGTAGAAAAAAACAAAAAAAAAAAATCCAAAGAATCAATGGAACACAGAGTTGGTTCTTTGCAAGGATAAGAAAGATTGATAAACCCTTAGGAAATCTGACCAAAAGAAAGAGAAAAGAGACACAAATTAATAAAATTAGAGATGAAAAAGGCACCATCACAACAGATGCCAGAGAAATTTTAAAAATCATAGGGACATATTATAAGAACATATACTCCACTAAGTTTGAAAATCTGAAAGGGATGATTTCCTTGACTTATAATACTTACCAAAATTAAATCAAGATGAGATTAACCACTTAAATAGACCTATAGCAAGTATGGATATTTAAACAGCTATAAAAAAAAAAATCTCCCAACTAAAAAATTTCCAGGCCCAGATGGATTCACTGGTGAATTTTACCAGACCTTAATGGAAGAACTAACACCTAATAAGTATCTCAAGGACCAGAAAATAGGGTGGGTGGGGTGGGAGGGGAGGGTAATGGTGGGGGTGCGGGACACAAAACCGGATTCAAATGGCAATGGTACCATAAAATATATCCAAAGACAGACTAAATGGTTGAAACTTCATCAGGCCCTTAGAGGGAACACCTGAATCACAAGGCCCTGGAGAGAGTATAATGAAGACTGAACTTAATCTTCTCCTGTTTCTCTCTCTCTCTCTCTCTCTCTCTCTCTCCCTCTTCTCTCTATCTCTTTTATATTACTCATCTTTTTCTTCCTTCTCTTCTTGTATGCTGACCTGTACCTCCCAGTACCAGCATATGGCTACATCCACAATGAGCTGTTGATCAGACAGACCTAAAAGGTTTCCCAAAAGAAGACAGATTTCTGTCAGAGTACTTGATGACCCACAAAAGGTTAGTGGTCAGACCCTATTGCTGAAGACACCATATGATGTCGGTATGTAATACGGAGTAACCTGGCTGGAATCCGGAAGAGAGTCAGTCCCCAGTTAGCTCATCTAGTGCCAGAAAGTGCTACCTGAGCAACTGAGGGAAAATGACCAACATCTGTCCAAGCAACTCGTGATCTAAGCTACTCAGCAGCAAACAAATTGATATGATACTCACATAAGTGCAATAGTGGCACATAGCCATGGTGGGAAACCAACTGCTCTTGATTTGGCTAACTGATCTGCTCAGTAGGATGGAACCCATAGCTGGAGCTGGGAAACAAGTTAGAATCACATCCAAAAATGAGCCTGCTCTCCATTATCAAGTTCCCACAAATCATGGGCTACAAGAGGGCCTAAACCTATTAAATTCTCTCTTTAAAAAGCAGGTTATCCCATTTATCTGGTGCTAAAAAAAAAGAAAATTACAGATCAATCTCTTTCATGAACATAGATGCAAAAATTCTGAACAAAATATTGGCAAACAGAATACAAGAAGATAGAAAGATCATTCACTGTGATCAAGCAGGCTTATCCCAGAGATGCAGGGATGGTTCATCATACACAAATTGATAATTGTTAATACATGACTAAATGGACTGAAGGAAAAAAATTACAGGATCATCTCATTTGATGTTGTAAAAGCATTTGACAACATCCAACATCCCTTCATGAGAAAATTTCTACCGAAACTTGGGACAGAAAGAACATATCTTAACATAATGAAGGGTGTTTATGAAAAACCTACAGCCAACATAATACTAAATGGAGAAAAACTGAAGTTTTTCCACTAAAATCAGGATCGAGACAAGGGTGTCCACTGTCCCCATTTTTATTTACTATAGTGCTGGAAGTCTTAGCCATAACAATAAGGCAAGAGATATTCATAAAAGCAGTACAAATTGGAAAGGAAGAGATCAAGTTATCATTATTTTAGCTAAGAGCTGGAATCAACCCAGATGTCCATCACTAGAAGAATGGATAACTAACATGTAGTATATCTACACAATGGAATTCTATACAGCAGTAAGAAAAAATGACACAATGGAATTTGAGGAAAAATGGTTGAACCTGGAACAGATCATTCTCAGTGAACTTACCCAATCACAGAAAAAAAATCGCCACATAGTCTCACTCATCTACAGCACCTAACCTGAATCTACCGAAGACACCTTACATACCCAGCAAGCATCTCCTAGACTAGACACTAGGATGGAAGGGGAGGGAGGGGAGGGCATCAAAGGGGTGGGAAACACAAATCTAGACCCAAACGGCAATGGTACCATAATCTTCTACTTACTAAAAGACAGACCAAATGGCTGATCCTTCACCAGGCCCTTACAGGGAACACCTGAACCACAAGACACTGGAGAGGGTAAGATTAAGACTAACCTTAATCTCCTACATCTTCCCTCCCTCACTTCCCCTCTCCCTCTCTCTCTCTCTCTTATCTCTAACTCTTGTATATTAGTTATCTTTTTCCTCATTTTCTTAGTGGGCACTGACCTCTAACTCCAAGATCCAGCATGGGGCTATCATCCACAATGAGCTTTTGATCAGAGAGACCTACAAGGTTTCCTAAAAGACAGACAGATTTCTGTCAGAGTACTTGATGACCCACCAAAGGTTAGTGGTAAGACCCTACTGCTGAAGATACCTTATGTGATTGACATGCAAATTAGAATGGCATGGCTGGAAGTTGGAAGAGAGTCAGTCCCCAGACAGTCAGCGCGTATAGTGCCAGAAGGTGCTACATGGGCGACTGGGGGAAATTGACCAATATCTATCAAAGCAACGCATGGTCTAATCTACTAAGCAGCAAATAATTTGTTGTGATGCCCACACAAGTGCAGTGGTGGCACACAGCCATGGTGGGGAACCAACTGCTCTCAATTTGGCTAACTGATCCCCTCACTGGTATGGGACCCATAGCTGGAGCTGGGAAACAAGTCAGAACCAGATCCAAACATAAGCCCACTCTCCAATATCAAGCTACCATCAATTGTGGGCTACAAGAGGGCCTACACGTATTAAATTCTCTATTAAAAAAAAAAGTAAGGGTTATCTCATTTGTCCTGGTGCTAACTTACTCTCCATTGGAGAATCTGCTTCTCTTTTTCAGATAGATGTAGATCCTAAGGAGAGAGCCACCCCATCATACCTCAAAAGGGCCCCGGCTGAAACTAAGAAAAATTGGAGAAACAAGCAAGGGGGCTGTTTTCCTGATGAACCGGATACCAGCACAAGGGGGAAGGAGATCAGCACAGAGAAAAATCAACTCCTACCAAATCAGAGAGCCAGAGCCTCAGAGGCCCCCAACACCTCATCACTGAAGCAGACCAAAAATGAACCCAACATGGCTCAGGGAAATTTTGCGGAAGAGGGGGCAGAAAGAATGTCAGAGCCACATGTTGGGTCATGATATGCAGAGACATTTATCTTACCCATAACTGTGGGCTAACTCCACAATGCATGACCCGTATACTTCAACAAGGAGGGGCCAAGGGGAGGGGTAGGTCACGGATGAGCCTAATAATGGTACCAAACTGACTGTATTTGCTGAATACAGAACTGACTAAAAAAAAAAAAAAAAAAGTTATCATTATTTGCAGATGATATGATTCTATACATTAAAAAACCCTAATGACTCTATCAGCAAGCTGTTAGAGCTGATAAACACTTTTAGCAATGTAGCAGGATACAAAAGAAACACACAGAAGTCAGTAGCCTTCCTATATAGTAACAACAAACACACAGAGGGTGAAATCAGAGACTCACTCCTATTTAAAATTGCAAGAAAATCAAAGTGCCTTGGAATAAACCTAACTAAGGAAGTGAAGGATCTCTGCAATGAAAACTTTTAAACACTCAAGACAGAAATTGCAGAAGACACTAGGAAATGGAAAGACCTCCCTTGTTCTTGGATTGGAAGAATCAATATTGTGAATGAAGGGACCAAACTGACACCATGACAGGCTTCAGTAAGGTGCCACCCTAACTAGGCCTAAGTTCCAGAATCCCAGAGAGGCAGGCAAGACTTCTGAGAAAGGGAGGGCTGTTAATCAACAGTGATCCTGACATGTGGCCAGAAAAGATAACTGCCCAGGGGCTGACTCAGTTCCTGGAGGCGTGTCCTTTCTGCACCTTTCGCAACCTATCTGCCCCAACCAATCAGAGCTGCACAACTGTAATTGCTGCTTGCCTAGCCAATCATTTTAAAAATTACTTAACCTGCCTGAAATTCCCCTACACTTAGTCGGCCAAAACCTTAGAACCAATCAAAAGAATGCAAGTACAGCTACTGTTCAAATTAGCCAATCATGTTAGAAAAGACTAAGCCCGCCAAAATTCCTCTAGCTGTGCTTAAAAGGAGCCTGCAAACTCCTCTCAGGGTCGTGATTTTGCATGAATGGTTGAACCCCACATGCTGGTTGATTCTGCAAAATAAACGCTCTTTGCTTTTACATGCTATTTGAGTCTGGGGTCTTTATTCAGCAATTCATGGATGCTTACAGTGAAAATGGCATTCTTACCAAAAGCAATCTACACAGTGCAATCCCCATGAAAATTTCAATGGCTTTCTTTACAGAAATTTTTTAAAAAATCCAAAAATTCATTTGGAAGCACAAAAAACCTCAAATATCTAAACCAATTTTGAGCAACATAAATAAGCCTGGTGGTATCACCATACCTGATTTTAACCTATATACAGAGCCATAGTAACTGTAGCAGACAGCTTCAGGTTCATTAAGATAAGCTTTCAGACCAGGTACAGTTATGGAGGAAGGGATTTATTGAAGCTTACAGACACAGGGGAAGTTCTATATGGCAGAAGAAGCTGGCCTGCATTTACAGGACCAAGCAGAGAGAGAGAGAGGGAGAGAAACACAAGCCAAAAGCCACATATCACAGCACACTTCAGAAACTCCAGCTAAGCACACTTTGCATATTTTTAGATTGAAATCTCAAACCCACCACCACCCCATAAGATCCACCCAGTGACACCACCTCCAACCAGGTGGCTGCCGATGCAAACTACAAACTAATAAAACACTGAATATATTGCGGACCATCTATTCAAACTACCACATTCTGCCCCTGGCCCCCAACAGTTTCATAACTATCACACATTGTAAACTATACTCAGTTCAATTTCGAAGGTCCCCACAGTCTTGACCAATTTAAGATAGTAAGTCTTGTAAAATAAAACAAGTTAAATACTTCCAACATATAAAGGCACAGAGTAAACATTTTCAACTGGTATAATACATAGCAAGGAGAGACCAAAACAAGGCAAACTCAACCACCATCAAACTTCTGCAGTACAAGTTCAATGTAGCCAGAGACTGATGGTCTCCAGATTTTCCAATTCTGTCTCTCCAGCTGGGCAGAGTATCCAGAGAACACTTCAATCCTAGGGCAACAGTATGCTCTATGGTAGCTGTTGCATAGCCCTGGTATATCCAAAACATCTTCAGGTCTTCATGCAACCACGGTCCATCTTCAAAAGGCTCACATCAGTGGCTCCTGGAATCATGTGTACCTCATGACACACCATGCATTTTTCATGCTTACAAAAGTAATATCAGGTGTGCAGGACACCAGTCATATTCTCAATTCATAGACGAAGCAAATTATAACCAGGTTCCTTCTCTAGTCAACTCTTTCCAAAATAGTTTGCATTTCTATGACAGTCTTTCCTCAGGCCTCCTTTCCATATGCACATACACATAATTAAAAGAAAAAGAGAGAGTTACTGCAGATATCTGATACTCTGGATCAGCAGAGGCAGAGGTGGCCCCTAGGCCAACTACATTCTCTGCAGATCACCAGCATATCCTTTCCATGCAACAGTTTTCTGTAAATCCAGGTTTTGTTCTCTGTTGATCATCATGTGGAAGACCCTGTTCCCAGCCCTTTCTGACATTCTGGAAACATCGAGGAAGGGGGCTCCTTCACTCTCAGGCCCACTGTCCTACAACCTAACCTTTCATGCATGCCAAATCTTCTCTTGTCCATATTTTTGCTTTGCTAAAATAAAGATCAATTGAGTCCCAAACACTTTGTCTTGGGTAGAAGCATAAATTGCCCCTGTAAGTTTAAATGATATCTACCTATAAGCTGTTGACCATAAAGTTTACATGTACAGTCCTTGCTTATTTTCCACACTCCACTGTCCACCTGATGGCTTTATCAGTTTGTTCTCAGCCTAATAAGTTTCACTTTCATGTTTAAGTACTACCACACACAATACCTAGAAAAGTCCACTTGATTTATTGGCCCAGATGAGTTCCTGTTCTTCTCCTTCCTTGGCTCATTTCAGTTATCTTCAGACTGTAGTACCCAAAATTTCTGTTATTCAAGACATTCATGACCCTTCTAATTTTATTTCCAATGCCTCCCTACACACATTCATACCCATTAACCAACATCAGCCCAGTTTTTCACCAAAATGTATTGTGCATTTTCTTTTCCTAACACACTGTCCTCACACAAGTCCAACCTTTCTTGCCTCAGATATTGTTATGAACTCTCAGTAGTCTTCCCTGTGTAATCTATATACCTGCTATGCTATATTCCACACTGTGAATAATATTACCTTACTTAATTAATAATAAGAGCTAGGCAGGCTGTAAAGTTAGCTTAGCAGTTAAGGTACTTGTCTGAAAAGCCAAAGGACCCAGGTTTGATTCCCCAGGACCCATGTAAGTCAGATGCACAAGGTAGCATATGTGTCTGGGGGTTCATTTACAGTGGCTAAAGGTCCTGGTGCATCCATTCTCTCTCTGTCTGCCTCTTTCCCCCTCTCAAAACAATAAAATAATTTTTTAAAAACATTAAAAAATAATAGATGTTAGGAAGGTAAGCTGATTGACTCTAAAGGCCTGAAAAATAATAAACAGGCAAACTGGGAGGGGAATAATTAATTAATTCCCTGTCTGAAAAAGTTCCTTTGTGTCACTTCATTACTCTTTGAGTAAATCTGACATCTTTCTTGTGGTCTGCAAGACATTTGCAATCATGCCCTGCTCCCATCTCCCATCCTTCTCTTTGCATTATAGTGCACTCACCTCTGTTCAATCTTTCCTTGAATATGTTGAGCCTGATACTGTGCCAGGGTCTTTACAATATTGATAGAACCAGGTGCTCAACCTTAACATTCTACTCAGTAGCCACCTCAAGGAAGCTGTCACTGTCCACTGCATCTGGTCTAGATCCTACATGTTAGTCTATTTTGTGCTGCCATGACAGCCTACTAAACCAGACAACTGATATGAACCAAAATTCCTGACTTATAGTTAGCTGGGAAGTCCAATATCAAGGTGCCAACAGATGGTGAAGACCTTGCTGCATTGTAAAATTTTAAAGACACCATCACATGGCAAATACAGGTGGAATGACAAAGAAAGGAAGAAAGCAAGGAAAAGAGGAACAGAGTACAAACCTACTCCTGCGATCAAGGAATTAATCAATTCTTGAGTGGTCCCTCATGGCCTAAACATTTCTAACAGGCCCAACTGCCCAGTACTGTCACAATAACAATTACATTTCTGCATGGTTTCACTGTAGACAAATACTCAACCTAGAGCATACTGCTTTACTCCATACTGCCTATTAGTCAGCCCTTTCTTTTTTCAGTCAGTGCTACCTTGTAATTTCTCTGTGTGGTTCAGTGTCTTCCCCACACGAGTGCCAGTACCAAGCACCCAGAGAAAGCAAATATTTCTGGTCTTGATTGTCACTTCCCTTAGCCCAGGCACCCAGCACAGTGCCAAATCTCAAGGAATTAATGAATATGCAAGTTGATGGAATTTTGTACTGCATGTAGTAGATGCTCAGATGTGTGAAGTAGAAAGCAGAATATGAGATACTTGTAAAATCATCAGACTGAATATGGAGGGGGAAAGGTAGAGGTCAGCCTGGCAACAGGCAGAAACAAAGTAGAGGTGGTGGGGTAGTGGAGGAGGAAAAGGAACAAGGGGACAAAGGGAAGGAGGGCAAAGAGGCAAATAATTATTACTTTTTTTGAAGAGAAATAGTAGGAAGAAAGACAAAAAGCTTTGTTGAGGGATAATAAGGTTTAAATTTCATAGCAAGATGTTTATCTCGGTACATAATATTTCCATTGCCTTACCAGTGAAGTGAAACTAATAGCACCTACATGTTAGGCATGAATATCCAATTAATCATGACACAGTGCTCCCCACATTGGCCAGCATAGAGTGTACAATAAATACTATTTGTCCAATAGAGACAGTCAACAAAGGTCTTGAGGTCCATCAGAAACCTAGTTTATAAGTCAATAATGGGGTCATTGTGACCCAAATGTTACAGATGTGGAAATGGAATACCAGCAAATTGACCTGCTGACACCTCATATGGTAATGCCAGGGAAAGACACTCCTGCCCAGGTCTACCACTCATGTCCCTTTTTACTCTTCCCTCCTACTTCTCCTCTTCCTTCTTCTTCCCTCCTCCCCTTTCCTCTATTTTCTAAGGGCTAACTTAAAACTCACTTATGACTGGCAAGTATTTAAGTATTTATTAAGTGAATGACTAAAAATTATGAATGGAAGCTTATGGATCTGTCCTGAGATAGTCCTGACACCTGTGTTAGCAGAATTCAGTGAAAAACCTGTGGACATATTTTCGGAACATTTTCATATATTTTGGTGCAAAACTCACTCAGGCTGCACATAGAACACAGACAGCCTAAAGACTTCACTGGTCTTGGTGAGTTCACATCTGCTGGGAAAGGAGACTCTGAGACTGGGAGTCATGGTGATATGTTTTCTATTCTTACTGCACACACTGCTGCACTTGGTAAACACTGAGCCATTGGCTGCATGTAAGGATGAGTTGAAAACAGGTGTAAATGAAACTACCTTTGCTTTTTGTTGGCATTCTAGAGAAAGCCCTATTCATCAGGCCTAAAGAGAAAGGAGACATATGAACAGAGAATCCAGACTCCCCAGATGGGCAAACATGAGCTCCAGCTGTTTGGGGAAGTAAGTGTCTCCAGACCGTGCTTGTAAAAAGCTGTTATAGTTGGAGTCTAGTGGATAGAGTTCATGGGGCATGGCTGGGACAGTGTTTCAGCAGCCTGCACCTCCTGAGGAGCACATTCCATCTCCTTCAGGCGCCTCTGACACATCCAGAAAATTATCACTGGCATAATCTCTGATAGTACTCCTGTCCTGTTGATGTTCACACCCTTATCTTTTCCCTCTTTCTCAGAGACCTTGCAACAGATACCCTGGTAGCATTCATTGTTTCATATATCATGGAATACAGGAAAAAATATATGTCTCAAGTTCAGATGTGTGCAAGAGCATCAAGTGAAAAGACATTGACTCTAGTGTCCCAGGAAGCCAAGCACAGTGGTATGTAAGATGTCTCTGGTGGTAATTCCGAAGATATGCCTGAGGGGCAAAGCCTGAAAGGTAAAGAGAAGCTGAGTTCTGAGACAGAATTCACCTCCTCCACTCTGCTGTCTTCATTGACTTACTAAGGTCACACAGTATACGTGTCCGAGTAGAATTTTTGGATAACTAAAATGGGAAAAGGAAAAAGGCTTGTTTCCCATCTAACTCAGGACCAATCTGAGATGGCACATAGAGAGTAGAAACCTTATTTATTACTGAATCACCACCACTTTAATCACTTTGTAGATAGTTGGTGCTTAATAACAACTTAATAACAACATTAAAATGTCTTTATATTTCCCTATACATCCATCTCACCTAAGGCTTAACCAAGGGAATATGGAAGAATAACCAGAGCCCTGAACTAGAAAGCAGATTGCTTGGGTTCTTATCACTGCTCAGCTATTTGCTAGTTATATTACCTGATTCAGATATTTAGCCATTCTGAATCTCAGTTTTCTCATAAATAAAATGTACATTAAAGTCTAATTAAAGGATCAGTGTAATAGTTACTTGATTTAGTGAAGCCAGAGTATAAATACTGGCTATATAAGAGATTCATAAATTGTTGTGCAAATGTTTTTCATCCTTTTAATATATTACTTACGCTTGGTGAATGCAAGTAGTAAAGACACAAGTTTCACTGCAAAACTGTTATATGTCTGAGAGAATGTTTTCAGAGCTCAGAACTGCCACTCAGATACAGGTAACATAGGTCCTCCCATATACTTTCCAAGGACATTCTCTGTTCACCCTTGTCTCAACCCTGTCTCCCTTGCCACCCATCCATGTCTTTTGACCATGACTGTGTCTGAGCACTTGTCTCTCCTTCCTTCTCCTCTAATAGCTGATACATGGGACTGCAGCACCTCTGTGGTGGTGGACCCACTTCTTTCTGGCACCATTTATGCCCTCAGTCCCTGTCTTACTGCCTCTTTTGATCCTTTTATCTTTGCCTTTCCATGACCTTATTCCTCTTCCCTCTGTTCATTTCTGTCTCATCTTTTCTACCTTTCACTGTCTTTTCTTCTTGCCCGTTTCCTCCATATCTTAGAGCATACACTTGTCATTTTAACAAAGTTAAATTTACTATTTTTCTCTTCATTGACTGTACTTTTGGTTCTACATTTAACAAATACAAATCCAAGGCCAAGGTCACACTGAATTTTTCCTACATTTTCTTTAAACTTTTGTAGTTTGACATTTTGGTCTATAATCATTTTTGTAGCTTTATTATGGCATGATTAATCAACAAAAAGTTACACACATCTAGTGCTCACATCTTGATGAGTTGCTCTAGTCAGGATCTCTCCCCACAATCCTATTTTTCTTGTCTATTGGTATGTGTATCTCTTATCTCTGGATCCTCCATGCTGTGGCTTTCTGTTAACCAATTTCCCTCTGCCACATTTTCTCAGTGGTATACTTGGAATCTGAAATCTTAATCTTCATCAGGCCCTCCTTGAATTCTTTAGGCTCACCATGGCCATGCCTCAACAGACCAATAGATCCATTTAAATCTCCCTTGTTTTCTTTAGGCAGGAGAGAGACCTGGGTTCTGACACACAGCAGAAGAGAGACATGAAGGCACACACCTGCCTTGCTCTGCCTGAGTGAGGATCTAGACTCACTTTCCCCATGAGGAAACCAGTTCAGTGTAGGTCCAAAACAAAGCTGTTGTTGGGCCCCATAAAACATTTGAACTGCATTTATCTTCCCTCAACCTCAAAAGTTTATACATATATTTTTCTGATGGCCAAAATTACATGTGCTCACAATGGGAGAAAAACAAAAAGGTAGGGCTTGGAAGATGGATCAGCCTGCTGGCCTGGGTTCAATTCCCCAATACCCACATAAAGCCAGATGTACCAAGTGGTGCATGCATCTGGAGTTGGCTTGCAGTGGCAAAAGACTCTGGCACACTCCCTCTCTCTCTCTCTCTCTCTCTTCTCTCTCTCTCTCTCTCTCTCGTTGCACATGAACAAATAAAAAAATGTTTTTAGGAAAAGAAAGAAAAAGGTAGTATGAGAAATAGTGAAGATGCAGAAAGGAAAGTTACTTAGCCCAGAGTAGCTTTGGCTATCATTTTGCATATTTTCTCCAGAGTTTCTCAAGTATCTTTAATTTTTACATAAAAAAGATCATACTGGATACAGAATTCTGCACTTTTTGCTGCTTTAATATGTTATTTATTTTTCTCATACCCCTTTTTTCATAAATGTGATTTTATTTCTTAGTGTAAATTGAAATAATAGAAGAGGTCTTCAGACATTTCTTGGGGACAATATAGTCATTGAAACTGCTAGGCCACCAACACACTAAACATTTCTTATAGGAAAAACTTGAATGTTTTAGCCTGGATTTTCCAAGTGCCACTACCTCTTCCCATTCTGAAACACCACACTCTGAATAAGAGCCAGTAGCATCTTTAGCTTTCCAAAGCAGCCTTGGCCTCCAGGCATAGTTTTGCACTTACTTTTCTCTATCTAAACCACAAGTGCTGGCTTCTCTTCTGGAAATCTTCCCCAGCCCCACAGTTTTTCTTCTCTTCCCTGACACCTAAGCATGATGAGGAATTTAGCCAAAAAAGTAGACACAATTTATAAATGAAGGTGACTTCACACCTTCTTAATTCTTTTGTAATCCTAGATTAAATCCTAGATTTCGTGGTCATTAATTCAACAAGCATTTACGAAATGTCTACCAGGTGTCAGGTGTTGTGCCAAGAGTGGAAATTATAAATAGCAAACAGTGAGGGCCTGCCTGCAGGAGAATCCATGTGGGCAGTTTGTGTGTTATGAAACACAAGATATCAGTAAGAAGGGGTATTACAAAGGCATGGGACAGGGTACCTACCTCATGAAACATATGGGTTGAGCAAGAGGTCAAGAGTTGCCTGTGTATACGCCATCATGCCTGACATTGAAGCTTGACAGGGTGTAAATCCCTTGGCCACAGGGTGGGGTAGGTGCTGGGGGAGTAGTGAGCTTCACACCTGCCCTTGGAAGAGGAAACTGTTATCTTCAGTTTGCAGATGAGGAAAGTGAGGCTTAAGAACTATTCAGAGAAAACCCCCAAGAGTAAGTTTAAAAATGAGACTCAAATCCAGATGTCTTAACCTGTTTTATTTTCTTACATAACATTTGATGCCTATCCACTCCCAAGGAGGATAAACCAGACACTCAATGTCAGTTGTTGTTGTTTTGGCTTTTTATTCATAGCACTGTATTGAGAATTAAACCTAGGGTCTTGCACACTCCAAGCACTCTACCATGAAGACAGATCCCCAGTCCCCATTACATTTTTTGTTTTGAGACAAGGTCTCATTAAGACACCCAAATTAGCCTTGAACTTACGCTATAGCTCACAAAGGCCTTACAATAGCTCTAGCTCTGCCTTCAGAAGAATTGAGATTACAGGCCTCTGCCACAAAGTCCAAGTCATTTAATGCATTTTTTTCTTTTCAAATTTTTTTTATTAACAATTTCCATGATTAACAAAAAATCCCATGGTAATACCCTCCTGCCCCCCACTTTCCCCTTTGAAACTCCATTCTCCATCATACCCTTCCCCCTCTCAATCAGTCTCTTTTATTTTGATGTCATCATGATCTTTTCCTCCTATTATGATGGTCTTGTGTAGGTAGTGTCAAGCACTGTGAAGTCATGGATATCCAGGCCATTTTGTGTCTGGGGGGAGCATGTTGTAAGGAGCCCTACCCTTCATTTGGGTGTTACATTCTTTCCACCACCTCTTCCACAATAGACGCTGAGCCTCAGAAAGTGTGATAGAGATATTGCAGTACTGAGCACTCCTGTCACTTCTTTCCAGCACCATGATGTCTTCTGAGTCATCCCAAGGTCACTGCCGTCTGAAAAGAGAAGATTCTCTACCAAAAGTGAGAATAGCATTAATATAAGGGTATGAACATTAAGAAAAGTACTTACTGGGCAGTTTGATAAGCATGGTATATACATTCAGCCAGACAGCAGCAGACATTACACCCCTAGGGCTCATGACTACCCCTGTTTTAAGTTTTCAGTAGCAGGGATGTATTCCCTCCCATGTAACTGGCCTCCAGTCCAATTAGAGGGCAGTTGGTTTCCACCATGACAGATGTGCCACTATTGCACCCGTTGGCTCATTTGGCCTGGCTGGCCAAATATAAGGCTTGCAGTATCCACTGCTGAGTATCTTCACTGATGATTTCTCTCTCTCCCATTGAACTCCATGCAGAATGGCTTCTTCCAGTTTTCTGTCATTTGATCTACATGGAGGAGATTATCAGCTCAGTTCCAGCAGGATTTCTCAGTGGCCTTGCAGCCCAAGTATGTGGAGTCTTCAGCAATAGGGTCTTACCATCTATTCCTGGTGGGAAACCAGGGGCCTCGGCAGTGGCCTATAATATTTTGGGGACATCAGGGTCTGGCCAACAACTCACTGGAAGGTATCCCATCCCTGGCACAGAAATTTTTCTGGCAACAATCTATGGCTCCTGAGTGTTCCATTGTCCAAAAAAGTAGGTTTCCATATGATTTATTTATATCCTCTTAGATTTTGATTAGCCTTCCCTCCACCTTTCCTTTACTCAATCTCTTCCCCTGACCTCACTTGGGCCTTTCCACCCCCATTAATCTATTCTTCTACTTACATATATACAATACCATCCTATTAAGTACCCCTCCCTTCCTTTCTCTTCCCTTTCTATCTCTTTTCTAGCTTACTGGCCTTTTCTACTGAGTTTTCTTCCTACTACATTTAATGTATTTTTTAAAACACTACAAATTTTACAATAGGTCACAGAATGTTTGAGATAACATAGACCTAAATAGATAATTCTGATTAGAAGGAAAGGGGATATGATGTGGAGCTTCAGAAAAGTGTGAGATTTGTATTGGGCATAGAGATAGTCACTACAAAGAAAGGAGGCCAGGACAAGAAGGGATGGTGTAAAAGGCACAGAAAGGTGACTTGATTGAACAAATGATTCATATTCACTAAAGTTCTCAATCAGAAAAAGGGATTCACAGGATTGACAGAGATACAAACTGCCATCTCACCCTATTTCTGCTATCTGTTGCAAAAGCACAAACCACTGAAAAACTTGGTGGCTTCAGGTCTTGTCTCTCATGAGTTTCAAGGTGATGGCATGGGTTTTTTATGCTGCCAATTTTGTCATCTGGATGTGGCTATGGTCACTTGGAGATCCCAGTGGAACCTCAGTGAGGATATGGGGCTGAAGGCCATGGTTTTCCCCCCTGAGAGTGAATATGGGACCCTACCAAAGCAATGAATGGTGACATTTGGAACCAGCACAGCATCAGATCTTCAATGTCACAGAACTAGCCTAGGGCAAAGTGGGAGTCTCAAGATATATGAACACAGGTAAAATGAGGGACACCAGAGTCCAAGTTGTGTGAGTAGACATCACTGAACAATGAAGAACATCTCTGGTCAAACCAGAGTCTGGGATTCTATGACAAAGTAGGTAAGGTTATGACATATCAATTAGTCATAAAGATTTATTTCTAAACCCAAGGATTAAAGTGCTTTCTCATTAACAAATTAGAATAGATATAAGTTTGGCTTATGTATGTAATATTGTGTTCTTTCTTAGCTCTCAAGAATGTGTGGCTAATCCTCAGCCTGGCACAGCTGAGAAGCATCTAAATAGGTGTTATCCATATGGTTAAGCCAGCACTACCAGCCATTGAGCTCCAGAAGATCAGGAACCAGCAAGAATATCAGTTATTTTTTTCCTCGCTTGAATAAATACCTTACTAGAAGCAGGAAAGGGGTTTAATCAGTTTAACAGTTCCAGAGGACAGAGGCCATCACTGTGGAGCAGGCATGTCAGGAGCAGGAAGCCTGCATTACATCTTTATACCAACAGGGAAGAAGTAGACAGAGAGAAAGAACAGCACAGAGGACATGGATATAACACTTCAAGGCCCATGTCATAGTCCTGCATGTCCTTCAGCAAATCTCCACCTTCTAAAGGTTACAGCACCACCAGCTAGGGATTAAGTATTCAAACACATGAGCCAAAATGGGGCTCATTTTACATTCAAACCATCATTGCAAGTGATTCATTTTTAGAGCAATTTCTTGGACTACTGTATGAGGTGAGAAACCTGAAACAAATTTACCAATAGGAAGGGACAAAGATAACAGAGATAAAAAGCCAAAGCAAAGTAGCAGAGGCAGATTTTAAAAAAAAGTAATGGATTAGAAGACCTTCTCAGAGATGCTTCTAGGCCCACATCTCTCACCCCAACTATAGGCACAATTGTGGCAGACAATTTTAAGTAAACCCTTCTCACTCCACTCATGGGCTGTGTGACTCAGTTATTTTTTCATCATAGTGACCCAATACCTGACAAGAAGCAATTTCAGGAAGGAAGAGTTTATTTGGTCTCATGGCTTGTTGGTACAGTCTATCATGGCTGGGAAGGCATGACAGTGGGAGAATGAGTCTGCTTGCTCATATCCAAGCATACCAGGAAGCAGAAAGAGGACACATCATATCTGGCAAACAAACTGAAGTTTCCACCTCAACTGATCCATTTGACCAGGTCTGGCCAAAGAGTAGGAATGGCTAGTCCAGGTGTGGGAACCTGGGAACCTTCTGAAGCTGATGGGAATCCTTTCCAGGCCTCCCTTCCAGCTTCTCACTTAAAAATTATGCAAAGTGTTTTACAAGTTGTCTAGTTTTCTTTTGCCTTTCCTTTTTCCATAATGTGTTCCAAGTTATATCCGTTTCTGTAAAACTTTTTAAAAGCCATGTAATGTCAATTTGGTCTAGTGTGAACTACCAATAAATTTCAGATGATGGAACTCCAAAATTAATTAGTGAGAATGAGGAAAAGAATATGAGCAGATATAAAAATTACTGTTTTCATTAACAGAAACTATATGCATTAAGCTTTTAAGCCTTTACTATATGCCAGACGCTGCTTTAAGTGTTTGACTTACAGAAATTATTTCAAACACTCTAATTCCAACCATATAAAATAAATGACATTATTATCCTCAGTGTTCTCAAATGAGAAAACTGAGGCCCAAGGTTACAGAATGGCTGTATGGAGGAAACATAATTATAATAAGGGCTTGACTCTAGGGCATGTGTTTAAATGTGTTGCTATCTATTATGTTTTAGCTGCTCCTATCATATTATCATAGGATGCATGTTAGCAAGTAAGTTTTACACACTTCATATCAAAGTCCACAATCAAGTTCAGTTTTTTTCACATTCATTTAAATCAAATATTGTTGGAACACCCAAAGTTAGGTAAGATGCCAATAAATGATTACATGGATAATTAGATTTTTAGAATATTTTTAAGAGAAGAAAAATATATGAATTCATGACACTAAATATTATATAGAACAAGGACACTAAGAAACTGCCAGTCCAATATATGTGGAGACTGGCGCCTACATCATTTATTAAGTATTTGAAACTCTCCCATTTATTTCACTGCCTACAAGGAGGGCTTATAAGCAGATACTCATAGATGCCAAGAGAAAATTGGGAAATACTATAGGAGAAAGATGAAAATTAAGGAAATTTCAGTGTTCAAGTTCAAAGTGCAATCCTGACTCCAGACCCAGTTCTACCATTCCTAAGGTTAACCCATAGCTCTGTTTCTTCATCTGAAAAATGGAGATCATATTGGGAGAGTCTTCCAATGGATGTCAAGAGGATTAAATAACAAAATGTACAAGAACATGAGTTCTTTCAACCTAATTAGTCAATATATCAGTCACTTTACTCGTTGCTCAGACAAAATATCTGACCATAAGTAACTTAAGGAAGGAAAGAATTTTATTTGACTTACCTTTCAGAAGGATAAATTCCATCCTGACAAGGAAAGTATGGCAGCAGGAGCATGAAACAACCAACACATTGTATTTAGAGTCAAGAAACAGAACTCAAACAAGGAATGTGGTTAGGCTATAAATCTTCAAGTTCTGCCCACAGTGACCTACTTCCACCAGAGAGGCTCTACCTTTTATGATAGCTTGAATGTATGGCCCCATAGAGTCAGGTGTTTTTTTTTTTTTTAATTGAGTTTGTACCTCCAGCCTTTATCAGGAAGACTCCTGCTACAGGGGCAAGTGTCACTGGGGGCAGATTTAAATTCCAGCCCAAAGGTATGGAGAAGATTTTGAGCTCTGCATCCCTGCATTCTTGCTCTGGGTGTTTGCTGGCTGTTTGGTGGGTTTCTCCCTGCTTGGATCTATGAAAGGGAGCCAGTTTCTTCCACAATTGATGGAACTTCCCCTGGATCTGTAACCTTGAAATAAATACTTGTCTTCCATAAACTGTTTCTGTTTGAATATTCATTTCAACAACTTGGGGCTGACTACAACACCTCTTAAACATTCCACAACCTTCCCAAACAGTGCCAGTAGCTGGGAACCAAGTCTTCAAACATATGAGCCTATACATGAAACTTTACATTTCATCCAGAACAATCAACAAATATTAGCTGCCATTAATTTGTTTTTATCACTCAATTGGAAAGGCCTTGCATTGTTATCAGTTTGCAGAAGAATGTCAGCATTTGGCAGCATGTTTAAGGACCCTGCTCTAATATAACATGAATACAGTACTGCCAAGATTTGCTCTGATTTGACTTTGATGATATCAGAGTGTGGACTAAATAAAGTGTCATAGTTTTGACCTTGAATGTCTCCCAAAGGCCCATAGATGGCTAGCTTGGTCTCCAGTTTGGCACTATCAAGGGATGGTAGAAACTTTAAGAGCTGGGACATAGTGGTGGGGCTTCTGGTCATTGGGAGAACATGCCTTTGAAAAGGATATTGAGATCATAGCCCCCTGTTCTCTTTCACATCCTAGCCATGAGATGAACAGCTTTAGTCCCCCACCCCCTCCACTCATGAAGCGCTCACCATTGGAAGGTCCTAAAGCAACAGGGTTAAAGCATCATGGTCTGAAAGTTCCCAAACCATAAACCAAAATTTAAAGAATCAGGTCTCTTTTTCCCTATGTTCTATATTCTGTAGATGGGGATGAGAATGGTGGTGATGATAAGAACAAAGGCTGAGAGCACATGCACTGTACTTAACGCACCAGGAACGAGCTCACTGCAAGTTAAGAGACAAGGTGCACTTATTACAAGATATGAAATTGCATTTTAGTTATTTAAAAAATAAACTAATAAGACATTCCTGGTTTTCTGAGTATTTCTCCATTTTCATTATGGTAGGTGGGCTTCAATCTTAAGCATCTCCCAGCCTTCATCCCCTCCTCTCCCACTTCAAACAGGCTGGCTGAGGGAGGAAGTGCTCATAGCACATGGGAGGCAAGGGACAGAGTTCACCCTGTTAAAAATCATTAATCATCCTGAGGTCACCAGCCCTGAGCACACTTCCTTCTGAAAGGCTGTCCTGTGGGTGATCTGTCTCCTAACAGATTTTGTGACGTGGAGTTGTAAAGCACTCCTGATGAATTATTGTTGGCACTCAGTCCAAAGGCTTGAAGTCTTCAATCCATGAGAAGAAAAAGCAGATCCTGTCTCCTGCGCCTGCTGCTCATGGGGCCAGCACAGCACTTGCATTGTGTGCAGGCGGACGGTCTGGTACACCTTATTTCTATAGCCCAGACTCCAGAAAGGGCCTGAGAAAGACAGGTTTATCACTGAGATGAGGAACACGGGCATTTGAGGGGAGGCTATCTTAAAGGTCATGCACACCTCATAGCATACATCCAGATAAGGTTAGGATTTATGTTCCCATTTGACATATAAGGACACTGAGGCCAGGGATATGACATGAGACATTCAAAACAAGCCAACTACTTTGTGAAAAGGTCAATATTAGAACTCACACCTCTAAATTACTACCTCTATGCCACTTGCCCTGAGCTATACAATCTCTAGAAATGCAGGCCTCCATGGAGGACTTCAGTTCACACCATCACAACCCCACTACTGTATCTGCTTAGATACTTTGCTCCCAGACTCTTGCACCTGCTTCCTTTTGGTTATCATCGGACAGTGTAAGATCCTTTCTCAAATAAGCTGACATGTGTCTAAAACGACCCATTTCTCTTCATTCAGACACACTTCTCTATAGAGAACTATAGTGTTGTTTTTCATGCACTGGCCAATTTTTTTTGAGACAGTGTCTCTTCTTGGCTTGGAGCTAAGTAAGTTACACTGGATGGCCAATGAGCCAGGGATACACCTATTTTCACATACCCATCACTAGCATTATAAGTGCATGTCACCATGTCTGGCGTAATTTTTGCATGGGTTCTAGAGAGCAAACTCAAGTTCTCACACTTGCATGGCAAACACTTTACTTCCCAACCCTAGCATTCTCATTTATAAGAATGAATGTGTCATGCATTTATAATAAAGAAAATAATTGTCTTTTCAGCAAAATAAGATAAAATGACACTACAATTTGTAATCTCTATCTCATTTCCCCCATACACATATGTCTTTTTTGCAATCCGAACTATAACTTTGTACATTTATGGAATTATTAAATGTTTGATCTGTTCTGAGGATGCCAAAAATATATATCTAAGGAGTTCCAGAGTAGAAGAACAAATGCTAAGCAGGAATCCTCCTCCTTTTCTGTTTTTTGTTTTTGTTTTGTTAAGGTAGGGTCTCACTCTAGCCCAGGCTGACCTGGAACTCACAGTGATTCTCCTACCTCATTCTCCCTAGTGATGGGATTAAAGATGTGTGCCATTGCATGTGGCTGAGGGCCCTTCTCCTGCTTTCACCAGAGCATCTTGGTTTTCATCTATTTTATTTTTGAGTCTGCCTGTAAAATTCCAGTTCCAAAAAAAATATTTACACACACACACACACACACACACACACACACACACACCAGTGAAAACCAGTGAGTAAGCTCAAAACCACCTAACTATTGCCATTTAGCAGATGGGGCAGCTGAGACTAGGAAAATAAAAAGCCTACCTGTAGTCCTGAAGAAGCAAAGGAGCAGGGTCTGGAAGTGAAATTCTGATGCTAATCTGTTTTCCCCTTGGCAAAAATCCCAAGCTGAGTGACCCAGACAGATGAGGCTCAGATTCAAGGTCAGATCGTGGTTGGTGTTGTTTGTTTGCACAACATATCACATTGTTTAAGTGCTGAAGCTCAGACATCCCTGGCAAGACTTGCTCTCTGAGTTGGCGCCCAAGGCCTGCATCATGTTTCTCAGATGAAGATTGCTGTGCTGAGAGGACAGAGGGGTTCTTTGCAGGGATGGTGCACTCTCCTGTTATGCCTCACATCCCTTTGCTGTACTGTAAACACAAGTCCGCTGTATGTTTTTAAAATGTGAGAAGAAGCAGGATCCTTCCCTTGTGTTTTGACATAGCCTGCAGGGAGGGAGAATGGGACTAGTGGATCTTGCCTGTGCAAAATGTAATTGCTTCCCCCACCTGATGGTTAATATCAGGCATCCTGGCTGTCTAGCAGCTTCTCAAACCCAATGACCCACACCCAACACAAAGATGCCATTACAGCACTGCCACTGCTATGCTCTGGGCCTTGGCCCTTATTTAAGGTTAGCCTGCATCATCGCTTTCAAGATGTCAGGAGATTCTTGTTGGCCCAATATTCCAAAATGAGTGTCTTGGTAAAGTTTAGGTTGAAGTGTCTGATGAAGTGGAAAATATGAGGAACTCAGTGTTCTTAGAAGCTGTGCCTTCATAAATGGATTCAACAACAGAGACATCAAGAGGCAAAAATTCACCTTTACTAAAGGCATGTGCTTCTTTTTGTCATTATTTTCTAAATAACACAGTATAACACAATTATACACTATTTGCATTGTATTATGTACTATGAGTAATCTAAAGATTATTTAAAATACATCAAGACAACTGTGTAGATGCCTCAGTGGATAAAGTGCTTATTGCACAAGCATGAGTATCTGAGTTCAGAATCCCAGTGTCCACATAAAAAGATGGACACTATAGCAGGCATTTGTAACCCCAGGCACACTTATAGGTGAGAAGAGATGCAGACACAGGAAAACCCACCATATAGGGAGACAAATAGCTTGGACAAAAATAGATGCTAGGGTCAGAGGGATGGCTCAGTAGTTAAGGTGCTTGCTTGCAAATCCTAAGGGCCCAGGTTTGATTTCTCAGTACCCACGTAAGCCAGATGCACAAGGTGGCACATGCATTTGGAGTTTATTTGCAGTGGCTAGAGGTCCTGGCATGCCCATTCTCTCCCTGCCCTCTTTCTCTCTCTCTCCCTCGCTCTCTCATAAATAAATAAATAAATAAATAAATAAATACATAAATAAATCAGCTGGTGAACAATCAACAAAGGAAGGAACAAAGGAAGTAGAAAAGGTAAAAATGTGAAAGTTGTCCTCTTCCCTATACAGAGCATGCAACTACATGCACACATATGAACACACACACACCATGAGCACACCAAAAATAAATGGGAGAATATATGTAGGCTAAATGTGAATACTATACCATTTTATATAACAGAGTTGAACATCTAGTGATTTTGCTATCCTAGGAAGTTTCTTCAACCAAAACCTCACAGGTACAAAGGGATAACTCCCTTTCTTTTGCTTTGTAATATTCTAATTCAAGACTGAACTTCTCTTCATGGTATTAAAAGAAGTTTCAAACTAAGAGAGATAAAGATGTATCCTTAGGCCTTGGAGGTCAGCTAAGAGACCCAGGGTCTGTGGAGTGGGCTTGTGTAGATACTCCCATTATTCACATTCAGGTTAGTTGCCCCCCCCCACCTCTGTCTTGTGACAGCACTTGGGTCTTAATATCATTTCATACAGTTAGGATGTTGCTCTGAGCCACTCCTCATACTACTTCTGCCTGTAACCTACATTCCATATGAGCTACCTGAATCCCATGGCTGTGTCTCATTCCTAGCTGAAATCCCAGTGCCCCCAAAATACCTGGTACCTGGGAATTACTACATGAATGGATGTTGAATTGAGATGCTTCTAAATGGATGGGCTGATGTTCAAGCTGAGTATTCTAATATTGAGTTTTGAATGCACACTTTCAAGAAAAATATTCTGGCCCAGAATAGCACCAGTATTTGTCAAGCAGGAAGCAGATGCTAAGGACTGCATATTTCCACAATGATCCTCCAGATTCCATAGATACAGTGGAATATATAACTAGAGGTATCTGATGAAGAGTTTCTAGAAGTGTGCGATAGAACTGAGTGCCTCAGAGAAGGAGATGTATCAGCAAAGGCTTCTACTGAGATAGCAGCCTTACAGAAGCGTCACTAAAATATTGAATAAAGCTCAGTAGACTTTGAAAGTCCTGGGTTTGAATCTGGTTACTTGCTCCTTGTGTAACAATAAACAGGAAACAAAAACAACCATGAATTTGGTAGGTTATGTGTTGAGCTGAATCTGCCTTTGGGGTCACCAATATTGGAGTGTATGGAGAGCAAGGTCTGGAGTTCAGGGAAAATGTTTATACTACGGAGAGGGGTTGTGTGTTTAATATTCATTTCTGTGTTTCTTAGAGCCATTGGTTTTTGAGATAACATCCATGGAGGATATGGAGAGAACAGTTCATAAGGAAAGAACTATGAGGAACACCCAGTAGAGTCACACAGAAGCTAATACCACTGGGGGAAGAAGGGGTTTCTTCTGTGTTCCTGGGGCCCTGTTTGGGCAACAATTATAGCTTTCTTCAAACTTCCTAGGTAATCTGCTCTTATTCTCTCTCCCCTCAACATTTTTACTTGCTTCTAATGGTGGGCTCCATTACTCCCTTGCAAGTCATGGTCAAGGCTAAGGTTTAAATAATCTTTGCATTGCCAGCATCTAGCCTACTGTGTATTTGTACAACAAATAAAAGGACAAATTAAATCATGAGAAACAATCAAAAACTCTGTAATTGTTTTACTGGGCATGGCTAGCCTCATGTAACAAAGAAACAGCACAGCACTGTCATGTCAATGTGGGAAGAGAACTTCATCTGCCCATCTTCATCACTGAGCAAATGCAGGTAAGCAGAGACAGGTGACATTTTGCAAAGATGAGAACCTGGCTTTCCCAGGAAGTTGAAGTCTGACTGAAGCGTCTGTCAGTCAGCAAGCCTAGAGTATGTGATTTCAATATGTCACCCAGGCATCTTCCTCACTTGTGCTGTCTTTGCAAGGGAATAAGGGAGCCCAACATTAAGAAACAAAGAAAAAATTTCAACAACCTGTGAACTTTAGTGTATGTAATTTCCAGAAGGCTCACAGACAGCTTAGCATTCTGGACTGTCAGAATCCAGTCCCTGCTCTTAACTAAACTTCTCTATGTTCTACTCCCAGACCTCACCCTTTGAAAAAAGGGACCAGACTCATTTATTCATCGGGCAGCTGTAGTTTAGGGCACAGGACCAAGATAATACCACTGTATTTTCTCCTTTTCAGTCCAATTCATAAGATTGCTGTAAGGATTAAAGAGTTCAAAGACAAACTGTTCTAGCATATAGAAAATTTAAAAATAAATTAGCCAGTATTATATGAGCTTCTTCTGTACCTGAAATAATACCAGTCAACAGAGGTTTGCTGAAGTGAAAAAGACAACCTAAGAATGTTTGTATGTAAATATAAATTTTGCCATCACTGATCAATCAATACTTATTAATCTCTACTATGTCCCTATCGTATGCTGGGTGATGAAGAATATAGAAATGGAAAAAAAAACTTAGAGTTTTCATTTCTAAGGATTTTTCTATCTAATGATAAAGACAAATACTGCTTTTAAGTCAATAAGTAAAACAATCCAACTTTATTCAGTAACACATTGATCACATGTGTGATCAAGTCCTAAGTTGCGAGGGAGCCACAATTAATGATTTCAGAGAAAAGGGGAAATCATGTGGGCTCCACAGTGAGGAAGGTTTGGACTTTCTTGACATGTATAAATTTTATTTTTAATATTCCACAAACTTCCATGTAATATTCTGACAATGTGAACAAAGCAAAATGAAAAGGCATAGGAAGGAGAAATGGGCCCTGGTAATGGGATGCACAATGGGCTTAAATCTTGTATCAGCATTAGCTCATTTAAATTGAACCTTAAACCTATCAAGCAGGTGTGGCTATTCACTGGGTACATCTACAGTCAACCTCCTCACTACTGTTCAAACCCACAGAGATGCTTTCCCAGGTGAGGAAAGAGATTTCAGAGCTCCCACCCTCTTTGCTCTGTTCTACTGGGGTCCAAAGAACAAAGTAGACTTTGGTCAGTCACCCACGAAAGACCCATAGCAGACCCAGAGCTGATTGATTCTGGTAAACTCAGCCTTGGAGTCCTCACAAAAGAAAACACCAGTACCATTGATTGCCTCCTAATAACCATTTTACTGACACACTTTATGAAAGGACATGGGTAGATGGCTGTTATTATTTCTCTAATGCAAAGCAGCTGTGCTTGTCAGAGGTAAAGGGGACTTTCTGGGTGTAGCCCTCATAGTTTCTGTTTTCTTGGAAGAATTTGAGCAGGGTCAAACCAGACCCAGAAGTTCTCATCTGATTTTCAGTAAAATGAATTTCATTATACAAAATTGTATTGCTCTTTTCTGCAGAAATGTACCATTACTACAATAAAAATAAGCCCAGAATGGATCAATTGCCACCTACACTGTGGTGAGAGCTCAGGAGGGAGAGGCAGAGAATGATGAGAACAAAGAAGGAAAGGCACATCCTCTGGGCCTCTTTTCCAGGCCTAGACTTGGACAAGAATGACATGGATCAAATCTGTACATATAGCACAACTAGCCTGGTCTAACCCCCTAAAATCAGAACTTGGGCACCAGAGACTGCCATTAAACCAGCCCAACTTCAGCAGGCAGCTTGTCAGTGGAAGCCAGGACAAGCACTACAAGAGATCCTCCTTCTGGGCATCTCATAGACTCACTGACTCCTAACTTTATTTTCTTTTTCCATCCCTATCAGTGCCCATCCTGTTTCTAGCTTCATACTCACTTTTAAGTTTAGTTTTGATTTCTTGCTTGACCAGTCATAGTACATACTGACCACTGATTGGTTCCTCTGATATGCTCAGTTGACTCCTGCTTCGCCAATATCTCTCCTGTGCCCCCAACCCAGAGGTCAGCCCACCCACATTGGCTAGTCACTCCTATCTTAGCATGATAAAAGACACTGAATACTCCATGCACATTTATTTTTTAACTTTTTTTCTTGACAATTTCCATAATTACAGGCAATAAACCATGATAATTCCCTCCCCTCCGCCATTTTCCCCTTCACAAATCCACTCTCCATCATATCTCCTTCCTCTCGCCATTAGTCTCTCTTTTATTTTGATGTCATCATATTTTCCTTATAAGGGCCTTATCAAGGAGTGCTAGGCACTTTGAGGCCATGGATATTGAGGCCAATTTCTGTCTGAATGATTGCATTGTAAGCAGTCCTAAAGTTCCTTTGACTCTTACATCTTTCCACAACCTCTTCTACAATGGACACTGAGCCTTGAACAATATGTTACAGATATTTCAGTGTGGAATACTCCTCTGTCACTTCTTCTCAGCACTATGAAGCCTTTTGAGTCATCCCAATGGTCACCGCCATCTGAAAAGAGAAGCTAATGTAACAAAAAATGAGAGTAGTATTAAAATATGGGTAAAGGGCTGGAGAGATGGCTTAGCAGTTAAGGCGTTTGCCTGCAAAGCCAAAGGATCCCGGTTCAATTCTCCAGGACCCACAAAAGACAGATGTACAAGATGCTCATGCATCTGGAGTTCATTTGCAATGGCTGGAGGCCTCAGCATGCCCATTCACTCTCTCTCTTTCTCTCTTTTCCTCTTTCTCTCTCTCTCAGTTTGGTGAGCTTAATATATGCATTTAACTGGACAAGAGCAGGTATTACACTCCTAGGGCTCATGACCACCACCACCATAGGCTTTTGATTAGGTTTTCAGTACCAGGCATTTATTCCCTCCCATGCAGTGTGTCTCCAGTCCAATTAGAGAACAGTTGGTTTCCCCTATAACAGACATGCACCCGTTTGGTCATTTGACCTGGTTGGCCAAACCTAAGGGCTGTAGTGTCCACTATTTTCAACACTGATGATTTCTATCTCCCATAGGGCTTCATGCTGTAAAACTTTTTCCAGTTTTTCATCAGCTGGTCTACAGGGAAGAGGTTTTTATCTCAGCTCCATCTTGTTTCTCAATGACCTTACAACCCAGGCATGTGAAGAGTTCAGCAATAGGGTCTTACCATCTATTTCTGGTGGAAAACCAAGAGCCTTAGCCATGGCCTGTAATATTTTGGGGAGGCATCAGAGACTTCCATGGCCAACAACTTACTGGAAGGGATCCCATAACTAGCACTGAAATTTTTATAGTAACAGTCTATTGTTTCTGGGTGTGCCATTATATAAAAAAGTAGATTTCCATATTTCTTATTCACAACATCTTAAATTTTGATTAACCCTACACCAAACCATTCTTTTACTCAGTCTCTTCCCATGACTTGTCTGAGGCCATTACACCATCAGTAATCTTTTCATCTACTTACATATATACAAAACCATCCCTTTAAGTCATCCCTGAGAGAGAACATGTGACATTTAGCTTTCTGGGCCTGGGCTACCTCACATAGTATAATCCTTTACAGATCCATCCATTTCCCTGCAAATTTCATAATTTCATTTTTCTTTACCACTGAATACCACATATTCATTAATTAGTTGAAAGACATCTAGGCTTGTTCCATTTCCTAGCTACTGTGAATAGAGCAGCAATAAATACGGATGTGTTTTCTTGATGATAGCCATTCTGACATGAGTGAAATGGAATGTCAAAGTACTTTTAATTTGCATTTCCCTGATGGCTAAGGATGTAGAACATTATTTAGATGTTTATATTCTATCTGTATTTTTTCTTTTGAGAAATTTCTATTTAGTTCCATAACCCATTTTTAAATGGGTTGTTTGATTTCTTATTATTTAGTATTTGAGTTATCTGTATATCCTGGATATTAATTCTCTGTCAGGTGTATAGCTGGCAAAGATTTTCTCCTATGTAGGGCTCCTGTTTGTCCTATTCTCAGTGTCCTTTGCTATACAAAAGCTTTGTAATTTCATGAGGATCCAGTGGTTGATTAGTGGTTTTATTTCCTAATCAACGGGGCTTGTATTCAAAAAGTCATTGCCTGCTGAGAAAAATGGGTATTGTGTACATTTGGATGGAATGTTCTATAGCTATCTGTTAGGTCCATTTGTTCTGTGACGTCATTTAATCAAGATGTCTCTCTGTTAATATTTTGGTGTGATGACCTGTCAGTTGATGAGGGGATGAGGTTGTACATCACCCACTACAACTGTGCTTGGTGTTATCTGTGACCTTAAGTATAAGTATAATAGTATTTGTATTTAGTATTTTAATAGTATTTGTATGATGAAATTGGGAGCACCCATGTTAGGAGAGTATATGTTTAGAATTATAATGTCTTCCTGTTGAACTTTTCCTCTAATCAATACAAAGTGGCCTTCTTTATCTTTCCTCACTAATGTTGGTTTGAAATCTATCCTGTCAGATATTAGGACAGGAACACCTGCTTGTTTCCTAGGCCCATTTTGTTGGAATACCATTGTTCATGCTTTCACCCTAAGATAGTGTCTGTCTTTCATGGAAAGATGAGTTTCTTGGAGGCAACAAGCAACAGCATCTTTCCTTTAAATCTAGTCTGCCAGCATGTGTCTTTTGGTTGGAGCATTGAGCAACTGATATTAAGAGTTATTTTTGAAAGGTATGTATTTATTCTCACCATTCTTGTTTTGTAGTGCTTTCTGTTTTCCCTTTACTCTCTTGTATTAACTATCATTTGAGTATGGCTTATTTTTTCCTGTTTCCTTGTATGTGTGCTTTCCTTTTTCTTCAGTGTGGAGGATTCCTTCAAGTATTTTCTGTAGAGCTGGCTTAGTGGTCACATATACCTTTGGCCTGTTTTTGTTGTGGAATGTCCTTATTTCTCCATCAGTTTGGATGGATAGCTTTGCTGGGTAAAATATTCTTGGTTGAAAGTTGTTATCTTTCAGAACTTGGAATACATCATTCCAAGCCCTTCTGGTTTTTAAAGTTTGTGTTGAGTTATCTGCTCTTATCCTGATGGGCTTGCCTTTATAAGTGACTTGCTTTTTATCTCTAACTGCTTTCAGTATATTTTCTTTGGATTGTGTCTTTGGTAGTTTAATTATAACATGGCAAGGACAGGTTCGTTCTTGATTTTGTCTGTTTGGTGTTCTAAAAGCTTCCTGTATCTGCATTGACATCTGTTTCCCAATTTGGGAGAAATTTTCTTCTATTATTTTGTTGAAAACAACTACTATGCCCTTGTATTGAAATTCTTCTCCTTCTACTATACCCTGAATACTTATGGGTTTTTTTTTTTTTTTTTTTTTGGTTTTTCTTTTTTGGTTTTTCGAGGTAGGGTCTCACTGTAGCCCAGGCTGACCTGGAATTCACTATGGAGTCTCAGGGTGGCCTCGAACTCACGGCGATCCTCCTACCTCTGCCTCCCGAGTGCTGGGATTAAAGGCGTGCGCCACCACGCCCGGCTGGTTCTTATGTTTGATCTATTCATAATGTCCCCAATGTCTTGAAGTTCCCATTCATTCCTTCTTATTAGCTTGTCTTTCTCTTTGTTGGACTGTATTAGATCTGCCAGCTGGTCTTCTCATTTAGATATTCTGTTCTCTCCTTCATCCATTCTATTGGTGAGACTTTCTATAGTTTTTTATTTGACTTACTGTGTTTTACATATCTATTATTTTGATTAGTTTTTCTTCAGTATTTTTTTCCCTTACTCATGTCTTGTACTGACCACCTTATTTCATTTAGTTGGTTTCCTGTGTCTCCTTTAGAAGTTTGTTTTCTTCTTTGATTTCTTTGAACATAGTTATAATTATTGTTTTGAACTATTTCTCAGGCATTCCATCTAAATCAGTCTCACTGGAGGTCATGTCAGATAGATTTATAATTTTTGGTGGAATTATATTGTCTTGATGGTTTGCGTTTTTGTATTATAGTGCAAAGGCTTAATTTGATATTTGCGTTTAAAATTATCTGCAACATTCTTAGGTATATAAATCTGAAGTTATATATCTTCACGGTAGGAGCTTAAGGTGCCAGGTTTGGCTCTTAAATGACTCCCAGAGTAACAGCAGAAGTGACCCCAAGTGTTGGGTTTGTCTGCTATACAAGTGTTCTAGTTGGCTTGGTAGAGCAAAATACAAGTAATATTTTTTAGACATTAATGTCTTTAGTATAGTATGCATTATCATTCTACTGTGAGATTATTACAGAGTGGCCTCTTACTTTGGCCACATTCAAGTGGTGGAGAGATAAACAGCATCCTGGGTTCCAAATGCCCCAGCAGGCAAGTCCTGATTGACTCACTTGATTCACTTAGCCAGACTCTCTCACCCTGATCATCCCCACAGAGCCAGGGCACATTCTCAGTAGATGAAGAAAGGAACACACAGACTGCTATTTCATCCTGATCAAATAATCTACTTCATCTTATTCTCATTAGGCAGCTGTATTTAATTTATAAAAATTTGACCTTGGGAACAAAATCTTGAAAGGCATAAAATGTGTTGCTGCTCCTGATCATACCTGTATAACTAAGAAGAAAGCTTTCCAAAATTTGCAGTTTTAGTTAAGGTACATGGAAACCAAAACTCTGTGGACATGCTCAAAGGAACAGAACTCCCTGAACACCTTCAGTAGTAGTACAAGCTAATCATCCTTGACTTTTTTTATTATTTTTATTGGTTATGTACACAGTGTGTATACAGCCATTTGGAACCATTGTTATCCTCCTCCCTGTCCTCCCCCCTCCAAAAGGAACCCACTTCATTTGGGAATGTGGGTCATGCCACATGTGGGATAGCCATCAGTTATTGGAGGAGAAAATGTCTTTGTGCATAGTGTCCCAATGTATGGCTCTAACAATCTTTCCGCCCCCTCTTCCACAAATTTCTCTGAGCCATGTTGGGTTCATTTTAGGACCACTTCAGTGAACAGGTGTTGGGAGCCTCTGTGTCTCTGGATATCTGGTTTGGTAGGAGTTGAGTGTTATCTGTGTCTATCTCCTTAACCCTTGTGCTGGTACCAGGTTAGCCAAGAAAGCAGAACTCTTGGTCATTTCCCCAATTACTCTATAATTTCAGCTGGGGCCCTGGTGAGGTATGATAGGCTGATTCTCTTCTCAGGGTTCTGTGTCCATCTGAAAAAGAGAAGCAAATTCTCCAATGGAGACTGATGTCAGCACCAGATAAATGGGATAACCATTATTATTTTAAAGAGAATTTAATAGGTATAGGCCCTCTTGTAGCCCACGATTGGTGGGAGCTTAATAATGGAGAGTGGGCACATTTTTCGATATGATTCTGATTTGTTTCCCAGCTCCAGCTATGGGTTCCGTTTCACTGAATGGATCAGTTAGCCAAATCAAGAGCAGTTGGTTACCCACCATGGCTGTGTGCTACTCTTGCACTTGTGTGAGCATCATGTCAAGTTGTTTACTGATGAGTAGCTTGGACCATGAGTTGCTTAGACAGATGTTGGTCATTTTCCCCCAGTCACTCATGTAACATCTTCTGGCACTAGACAAGCTAACTATCTGGGGACTAACTCTCTTCCAGATTCCAGCCAGTTCACTCCATGTTCTGTGTCAATAGCATATGGTGTCATTGGCAGTAGGGTCTTACCATTGACCTTTGGTGGATCATCACATACTTGGACAGAAATCTATCTTCTTTTGCGAAACCTTGTAGGTCTTTCTGATCAATAGCTCATTATGGATGTTAACCACATGCTGGTACAAGAGTTATTGTCCAGTGCCAAGGGAAAAGGAGAAAGAGAAATACAAGTAATATGGTAATTTACAGGTAACTTACGTGCATTTTATGATAGTGTAGTGGTTTAAACAACATATGTTATGTGAAATTTTAAAATTCAACTGAAGATTATGAACATTCAATGAAAACCCGAATAGAGCATTTATGTAAGGATGGGTATTAAGACAAACAGATAATCTAACAAAGTCCCTAAAGATATGTGTTACCTTACACCTTAATCCTGTTAAGTGGGAGGCTGAGATTTCTGGTCTGTAAAAGATTCCAGGTCAGCCTGGGACCAAGTGAGACCCAGCCCCAACAAATGACAGAAGAAGAAGACAAAGGCACTATAACTCAGGAAGCAACAAAAGACAATTCCAAAATATAGCTTATTTAAGAATGGCAAAGCCAACTATCAAGCAGATCTAACACGCAATCTGCACAGACATGGAAGGTACAATTAGCACTTCCAATGCAGGTCTATATACCAGGCTTTTGGTGTAAGTAGGCCCTGTTACCTTTTGGGATGGATTTGGTCTCAGCTGTGCTGCATGCCTACTTGGGTCACTCTACTGTGGGCTCAGCTAGACTGCCTGAGTTGGTGGGTTCTCTGCTCTGATCACCTATTCTGGATGCTGTTTAACTGATCTCCATTCTCCATGTCTCCAGTGATTGCTAGCACTGGCAGTTGGGGGAGAGAAGGCTGTGGAGGGTGCCTGAAGTTACACCACAGTTGAATAGCTGGTCCCCATGATCCTCTTCCTCCCAAGCCACTCAGCTGGTCCCTGTTGTCTTCTCCTTCTGGTGTCTTGACTTTTCCAGGAGACTGGTGTGAGTGGAAAAATCCCCTAGCCTGGCTTCTCCTTCAGCTCAGACAGAGCCTGGAGACCACATGGACCTGTGCCCCTGCTGGAGCCACTTCTGCCTGGTTCTGTGGTCTACAGAAGCTGCGGGTCCCTCCTACTTCTCTGCTGAGGTTGTAACTTCTTACACACCTTCACTTTTTGGTAGAAGAGTGTATTTTGCTATTTTTCTGCTTGTTTCTTCCATAGGCTGCTTTAGCATGGCTACTGCACTGCCATCTTACCTAGAAGTCTTCATAACATTCATTTTTTAAAGAAATGTTCTCAAAAACCTTAAGTAATGTAAACTTACCCAAACCCTGAAGCAATGGTATTACCCAAGATGTGCCCTCATCTATGTTTCTCAAACATTTAGGTACATGAAGATTAGCTATAGAGGAGGGAATAAAAATGAATTGTCAAGTATGTTCTTCAGAAGTTCTGATTCTATAGTCTAAATGGGCCAAGACTTTATTTCTTATGGTGGTTGCCTCTAATGAAGGGGGAACGTGGAATGCACTTTGAAATACAAAGACTGAAACTGCTCTCAAGTACCTTTGCTGACATTATGGTTTGAGTTAGAAATGTCTTCCAGAGACTCAGAGTTAAAAATGCTTGGTCCCCAGCCTGGGTGCTATTATAAAAGTTGTGGAGCCTTCCGGAGGTATGACATGCCTGGTAGAAGCCACCCATAGTTCTATTGTGTTTCCTTCACTTTGTTTACATTCTACTGCCATGTGAAAGAGCCATCATCACATGCTCCTCCAACCATGGATTGATCTCTTTGCTTTGCCTTCTCATCTATTGTAGACTGTGACCCTCTGAAACCATAAGCCAAAATAAATTCTTTCTCTCTTAAGTTGTTTCTTTCAGGTATTCTGTCACAGTGACCAAAAAAGTAATAAATACAACTGGGGACATGGTCAATGGAAAAACTGGCTTCCTCTGATTCTTTCTACCACTAAAGAAAATGCTACATGCCTCCAGAGGTATTTCTTTTGCTGAGGATATGTTTGGAAATGCGAGGCCTTCTGCCTTTCCATATGAAATTTGAGATCATTTTTTCTATCTCTGTGAAGAACACTGTGGGGATTTTAATTGGTATTGCATTAAATCTGTAAATTGCCTTTGGTAGGATTGTCATCTTCACAATGTTAATTCTGCCCATCCAGGAACATGGGAGGTCTTTCCATTTTCTCAAGTCTGCCTCAATTTCTTTTTTGAGTGTTTTTATGTTTTCATTGTATAGATCCTTCACTTCCTTGGTTAACGTTATTCCAAGGTATTTTATTTTATACCTGATCTAAAGCTATATTACAAAGCCATAGTAATAAAAACAGCATGGTACTGGCATAAAAACAGGACTATAGATCAATGGAATAGACTTGAGGACCCGGACCTTGGGTCAAGCAACTATAGATACTTGATATTCGATAAAGGCCCAAACAATATAGGCTGGAAAAAAGACAGCATCTTCAACAAATGGTGCTGGACAAACTAGATAACCATATGCAGGAAACTGAAACTTGACCCACACATTTCACCATGCACTACACTCAAGTCCAAATGGATCAAAGATATCAATATAAGACCAGAAACTCGAATACTACTGGAAGAAAATTTAGGAAGTACATTCCATGATATAGGAATGGAAAAAGACTTCCTGAACAAAACCCCAGTAGCTCATGAACTTAAACCGTCACTCAACCAATGGGACCACATGAAGCTGAAGAGTTTCTTTACAGACAAGCATACAATAAGCAAAGTCAATAGATTACCCACAGAATGGGAGAAAATATTTGTGAGTTATCCAACTGATAGAGGACTAATCTCTAGAATCTACAAAGAACTCAAAAGTCTAAACAGTAAGAAGTCAAACACCCCACTCACAAAATGGGGCAAAGAGCTGAACAGGCAGTTCACAGAGGAAGAAATAGAAATGGCAAACATACACTTAAGAAAATGTTCATCATCCCTGATCATCAGAGAAATGCAAATTAAAACAACTATGAGATTCCACCTTACCCCAATAAGGATAGCAAGCATCAAAAAATCAAATAAGCCGGGCGTGGTGGCACACGCCTTTAATCCCAGCACTCGGGAGGCAGAGGTAGGAGGATTGCCGTGAGTTCAAGGCCACCCTGAGACTCCGTAGTGAATTCCAGGTCTTCCTGGGCTAGAGTGAGACCCAACCTCGAAAAACCAAAAAAAAAAAAAAAAAAAAAAAAAGTCAAATAAAAATAAATGCTGGTGAGGATGTGGAGAAGTAGGAACACTCATCCACTGTTGGTGGGAATGTAGGATGGTACAACCACTTTGGAAAGCAATATGGAGACTTCTGAAAAAGCTGAGTATAGAGATACCAACAGACCCAGTTATTCTCTTACTGGGCATCTACCCTAAAACCTTCAAACCACAGACTAAAGAGATTTGCTCAACCATGTTTATAGCGGCTCAATTTGTAATAGCTAAGTGCTGGAATCAACCCAGATGTCCATCACTAGAAGAATGGATAACTAAGATGTGGTATATCTACACAATGGAATTCTATACAGCAGTAAGAAAAAATGACACAATGAAATTTGAGGAAAAATGGTTGAACCTGGAACAGATCATTCTCAGTGAACTTACCCAATCACAGAAAAAAAAAAAATCGCCACATAGTCTCACTCATCTACAGCACCTAACCTGAATCTACCGAAGATACCTTACATACCCAGCAAGCATCTCCTAGATTAGACACTAGGATGGAAGGGGAGGGAGGGGAGGGCATCAAAGGGGTGGGAAACACAAATCTAGACCCAAACGGCAATGGTACGATAATCTTCTACTTACTAAAAGACAGACCAAATGGCTGATCCTTCACCAGGCCCTTACAGGGAACACCTGAACCACAAGACACTGGAGAGGGTAAGATTAAGACTAACCTTAATCTCCTACATCTTCCCTCCCTCACTTCCCCTCTCCCTGTCTCTCTCTCTCTCTTATCTCTAACTCTTGTATATTAGTTATCTTTTTCCTCATTTTCTTAGTGGGCACTGACCTCTAACTCCAAGATCCAGCATGGGGCTATCATCCACAATGAGCTTTTGATCAGAGAGACCTACAAGGTTTCCTAAAAGACAGACAGATTTCTGTCAGAGTACTTGATGACCCACCAAAAGTTAGTGGTAAGACCCTACTGCTGAAGATACCTTATGTGATTGACATGCAAATTAGAATGGCATGGCTGGAAGTTGGATGAGAGTCAGTCCCCAGACAGTCAGCGCGTCTAGTGCCAGAAGGTGCTACATGGGCGACTGGGGGAAATTGACCAATATCTATCGAAGCAACGCATGGTCTAACCTACTTAGCAGCAAATAACTTGTTGTGATGCCCACACAAGTGCAGTGGTGGCACACAGCCATGGTGGGGAACCAACTGCTCTCAATTTGGCTAACTGATCCCCTCACTGGTATGGGACCCATAGCTGGAGCTGGAAACAAGTCAGAACCATATCCAAACATAAGCCCACTCTCCAATATCAAGCTACCATCAATTGTGGGCTACAAGAGGGCCTACACCTATTAAATTCTCTATTAAAAAAAAAAAAAGTAAGGGTTATCTCATTTGTCCTGGTGATAACTTACTCTCCATTGGAGAATCTGCTTCTCTTTTTCAGATAGATGTAGATCCTAAGGAGAGAGCCACCCCATCATACCTCAAAAGGGCCCCGGCTGAAACTAAGAAAAATTGGAGAAACAAGCAAGGGGGCTGTTTTCCTGATGAACCGGACACCAGCACAAGGGGGAAGGAGATCAGCACAGAGAAAAATCAACTCCCACCAAATCAGAGAGCCAGAGCCTCAGAGGCCCCCAACACCTCATCACTGAAGCAGACCAAAAATGAACCCAACATGGCTCAGGGAAATTTTGCAGAAGAGGGGGCGGAAAGAATGTCAGAGTCACATGTTGGGTCATGATAGGCAGAAACATTTATCTTACCCATAACTGTGGGCTAACTCCACAATGCAAGACCCGTATACCTCAACAAGGAAGGGCCAAGGGGAGGGAGTAGGTCACGGATGAGCCCAATAATGGTACCAAACTGACTGTATTTGCTGAATACAGAACTGACTAATAAAAAAAAAAAAAAGAAAGAAACCGAAAAAGAAAAAAAAAAAAACAAAGAAAGCTTACTTTTTCTCCCAGCAATATTGTTTTGCTCTACTAGTTGGGACAGCTGGTGTACTAGAGAACTAAAGTACTTAATAAATGACCCTCAAAAAAAAAAAAAAACGAAAATGCTACATGCACTTTATAGATGATGAAAGTAGGGCTCAAGTTGTGCTAGTTTTCTAACTTATGGTGCTGAGATCTTAACACAGATTCCTCACTCTAATCCAGAATATCTCTCCTAAATTGTACATAACTACACCTCACCTTATTGGCCAGCTCTGCAGGAATTAAAAGATATCCAAATTTAACATATTCACAAACGACCTGTAAAATACCACAGTGTAGTGGTTTAAACAACATATGTTATTTCTCAAAGTCTGCAAAGTTGAAGAAGACAGTAGCAAGTTCAGTTCTTGGGGAGGGTTTTCTTCTTGTCTTGTTGGCTGCTGTTTTCACTGTATGTCCTCATCACAGGGCAGAAAGTAAGCTCTGTCTCTTCACCTTCCTATAAAGGCAGTCACTAATCTCATCATGGAGGCCTCTAAATAATCATATTGGGGACTAAGGATCCAATATAAGAATTTTAATGGTGTGTAGGTCAGTCCTTGGTACTCATTTTAGGGCCGTTTTAAGCCTAATAGACACAGTAGGTTTTATCATGCTCTCCTATACCCAGATCTTCTCTCAACTCTCAGTTAGTTTCTGAGTAACAGAAGATTACAAAGCATGGAACCACCCGGCCCTCATCTTCTCATTTACCTCTTACTACCACCTCTTATTCCTCTTGGCACAGTGGCCTACCTGTCCCTCCAACATACCATGCTCTCTCCTCCCTCCATTCATTACACTTCTTCCTATGCCTGGAGTGCCTTTTTTCCAGAGATCACTGTGGCTTGCTTTCTCATTTTCCTTAGGACTTTATTCATACACTGTCTTTATGAAGACTCCCTGAACTTAAATTGATATTCTATGATGCCAACACATACTCACATGCATGCACACTATCCATACCACTCCCTACTTTATTTTACTCCCCATGTATCAACCTCCTATCATACTACTTTGTATAATTGCAGGTCTTATTCCCTGCTGTCTCCCATATACCATACTCAATGCCTGGTAAATGTCAGGCACTTAATAAATACCTCCAGAATAAATAAATTATAGTGTAGTCTTTAAGCAACATCTATATTACCTTTCCTCATCTGTCTGCTCTTTCACTACAACTGGTACCCTGCTTATTACCCCTAAAACATATGCTCAAGAAAGATTACTCTGTGCTCTTGACCATGGGTTTCTCAGATACAGTGGTCATTTGCCTCTGATCCTCCCCCATCTCTGAGAAATAACCCACTACTCACTATGTGCCTGATAACTCTATGTTGAAGTATTAACGTGTTTTTATTTCTAGTTATTTGTTTATTTATGAGAGAGAGAGGGAAAGGGAGGGAGGAAGAGAGAGAGAGAGAGAGAGAGAGAGAGAGAGAGAGAGGGAGAATGGGTGAACCAGGGCCTCTAACCACTGCAAAGGAACTCCAGATACAAGTGCCATCGAGTGCATCTGGCTTACATGAGTTTTGAGGAATTAAACCTGGGTCCTTAGGCTTACAGGCAAGCACGTTAACTGCTAACCATTCTCTCCAGCCCCTTTTTTAAACTTTTAAAATCATTTTTAAAATTTATTTATTTGTTAGAGACAGAAAGTGAGAACAAAATGTTTGTTTTAAAGAGGTATTTTCATCAAAATCTAGTTTTTTGTCCTAAATGAAAATCTCATTAGAAGAATTTTAAACCCCACCAAGTAGATAGGGGATGGTGACTCACCCATGATGAGCTCACATGTTTTACCAATAAGCGGTCTCAAGGAAACAGATGTCGGGAGCAGGCAGGGAGTAAACCTGGAATCTACCTAGTTGTACTCACTCCACATTTAGAGTTAATGTCTGAATCTTAGTTGCTTGTCTATAAAATAGAAATATTCCTTCCCTCATAGGAGAAAGTTAGAAAGTACATTTTTGATATATACATTTTATTTATATGCACAAGCAAAAAGAGATAAAAGGAGAGAGAGATTAAGAGAGAGAAGGACAATGAGAATGAGCATGTCAGGGCCTCCTGCCACTGCAAGCAGACTCAAGACAACAAGCACCACTTTGTGTACCTAGCTTTACGTGGGTACTAGAAATTGAATTCAGGGCCATCAGGCTTTGCAAGCCAGTAACTTTAACTACTGAGCCACTCTCCAGCTTTTTTTTTTAATTAATTAGTTTTGTATTCAGCAAATACAGTCAGTTTGGTACCATTATTAGGCTCATCCGTGACCTACCCCCTCCCCTTGGCCCCTCTTTGTTTAGGTATATGGGTCATGCATTGTGGAGTTATCCCACAGTTATGGCTAAGATAAATGTCTCTGCATATCATGACCCAACATGTGGCTCTGACATTCTTTCCGCCCCCTCTTCTGCAAAATTTCCCTGAGCCATGTTGGGTTCATTTTTGGTCTGCTTCAGTGATTAGGTGTTGGGGGCCTCTGAGGCTCTGGCTCTCTGATTTGCTGGGAGTTGATTTTTCTCTGTGTTGATCACCTTCCCCCTTGTGCTGGTATCCGGCTCATCAGGAAAACAGCCCCCTTGCTTGTTTCTCCAATTTTTCTTAGTTTCAGCCGGGGCCCTTTTGAGGTATGATGGGGTGGCTCTCTCCTTAGGATCTACATCTATCTGAAAAAGAGAAGCAGATTCTCCAATGGAGAGTAAGTTATCACCAGGACAAATGAGATAACCCTTACTTTTTTTTATAGAGAATTTAGTAGGAGTAGGCCCTCTTGTAGCCCATGATTGATGGTAGCTTGATAACGGAGAGTGGGGCTTGTGTTTGGATATGGTTCTGACTTGTTTCCCAGCTCCAGCTATGGGTCCCTTACCACTGAGGGGATCAGTTAGCCAAATCAAGAGCAGTTGGTTCCCCACCATGGCTGTGTGCCACTATTGCACTTATGTGGGCATCACAACAGGTTATTTGGTGCTAAGTAGGTTAGACCACGAGTTGCTTTCTCCAGCTTTTTATAAAGAAGTAGCACAGCATTGGTGCTCAATCAATGGTAGTTATATTAAAGCTGGATTCCTAATTAAAAAAATACAACCTAAATTAAAAAAGAAAATAGGAAATGATTGAGAAAACTCAAGTCAGGGCTTGATTTGAACTCACCAAAAAAGTTGAAAGAGTTTGAATAGCCTAAAAGATATAACCCTCAAAAGGAATCATGGGGGAGAACCTGAAAAGAAGGGCCCTTGAGAGAGTAGGATGAAGCCTAAGCTTAAGAGAAATTTGTTTTTCTATCTCTGGCCTGTAACTCCCAGTACCAGAAATTGGTTGCTACCTACATTGAGCTGTTGATTAGAGAGACCTACTAGGTCTCCAAATCAAAATAGCTTAATGTCAAAGCACTTGATTACCCACCTGAGGCAAAAGATAAGACCCTACTGCTGAAGACACCCTCTGCTGCTTACACAGTACATGGAGAGACCTGGCTGGAATCTAGAAAAATGCTAATCCCTAGTAAGCCTGTCTAGTTCTGGAAAGCACTATGTGAGCTAACTGGGGAAAGTGGCCAACAGTGGTCGGAGCAACCAGAGGTCTAAGCTACTCAGAAGCAAACACCCTGACAGGATGTACACACCTGTGCAATAGTGGCACACAGCCTTGATTGGTAACCAATAGCTTTCAGATTGGCTAAGAGATCCACTCAGTGTGAAGGAACCCATATCTGGAATTGGGAACCAGATCAGAATCTTATGGAGACAAAGATTATGCTCTCCATTGTCAAGCTCTCACTAGTCTTTGGCTAAAAGACATACATCAAATTCTCCCTAAATTAATAATGCTTATCTCATTTATACTATGCTGACTTCACTCTCCATTGGAGAATATGTTCTTCTTTTTCAGTAGGTAGTGAGACCAGAGGAGATAAACTACCTCTTTCACTTCAGCCAAGCCACAGCTAAAACCACAGAGGAATTCGGGAGACAAGCATAAGTGCTGCTTCCATGCTGAACCTGATAATCAGCACCAGGGTGTAGGAGACAGACCCTGAGGATACTCAACACCTACCAAAGAAGAGATCCTGAGGCTCCTAAGAGCCTCACTGAAGTAGACTTAAAACTCTCCCACCACAGTTCAGGGAATTTTGCAGAAGAGGTGATGAAAAGATGATAACACTCACAGGTTGAGACATCATGCTCAGAGTATTCCCTCCCCCCTAAAATAACTGACTGATGTTCCCACAACACATAAACAATCCTATAGGGAATACCTGTAACCCCACTAGGAGCGTCCCCAAAAGAATGGGGCAGGGACAAGGGAAAAGAGGGTACCAACAATGATGTATCCATATAAAATATGTTATTAATAATAATATTAATTAATAATAATAAAAAAATTTAAAGAACAAAAAATTTTTAAAATACCTAGCCAAGGGATGGTGGTTCATGTCCACAATTCCAGCTGTCAGAGGCTGAGCCTGGCCTACTTAGTTCTAGGTTTTAGGTCAGCCTGGGCTACAGTGAGATCGTGCCTCAAACAGACACACATACACTCCTCTGGGTATATATGTGATGGTAGTCCCAGAGATTTTTATATCATGAGGGTTCTGAGGTAATTAATAGAGTGATTCCTGTTGGAGTCATCATATAATGACATTATTAAGAAGTGGTTAACTGTAAGACATGGGGCCTTTGGAAGAAATAGGTCGTCAGTGGAAGGTGGAGCATACTTGGGGACTATAGCTTGCCCTGGCCCCTTCTTATATTACCCCTTTTCTCTGAATTGAAAAATTGCCCCATCACAATATCCTGTTACCATAATGATCTGCCCTTACATGGTTCAAACAACCAGAGACTGAAATTCCTGAAGGAGACAGAATAAATCCTTCCTCCTTTAAGTTGTTTATGTCAGATATTTCATCATAACCATGGAAAAATGAAATAATACCCTGAAAGTCAGAGAACAAGATCAACCTTAGTCTGAAACATGCAGAAGTTCATGTTGGTCCACAGGACCATTTGAGAAAGGAAAGTCAGATTTTGTCATTGTTTTGGGGGTTTTTTTGTTGTTACTTTTAGAGGTTTTTTTTTTTTTAATGTTTTATTTGTTGTTTTGGCTGTTCCCAGGCATAAAGGATTTTTTAAAAATCAGGATTTAGAGGACTACAGAGTCAGAATATGAAGGTCACGAAAGGCATATCATAGTTATTTGAAGTCCATGAATTTTACATCAGTGTCTTAGAAACCACAAAAGCAAGGAAACCCAAGGTTGTTCTGTTGTCCTTTGTGTGATGGTGAAGGAAAATATATTCTCTTCTTTGGAAGATTAAATCTCTCTTCCTAGCACTAGGCTACAAAAAAACTTTGCATTTATAGTTTCAGCAGTATTCATTATATATTAAGCCTTCTAACAGAGGACTATTCTTAGCATCCCTCTGTAAAAGATGAAAATATTACTAAAAATCCATCAGGACAGAAGGGATGGGCCATGTGGATACCTTTCACTTTCAGGGACACTGACACTGGACTTTGGAGTAGTTATTAGTGTCTTAGTGTCTGCTTACTACTTTCCCAAGCAAGTTTGACCATCTCATGGTATAGTACAAGGACCAGTACTGTCTGACTTTGGCTCACAACCCAACATACTGGCCTTCAAAAAAGGTGCCAATCTCTCTCCCACCTACAAATTCTTGGCTTGCTACTCTGATAAGTGAGTTTCATCCCAAGACAGTTGTGTGGTTTATGGTTTCATATTCTGCAAGTCTCAACCTATAATTTCTTCTTCCCCTGAGTATTCCATGCCCTGCCCTAAAACAGGCCTCTCCATCATTCTCCAATTCATCTCTAATGTTCCTCCATCATGGCATCAATTAAAATCTATATAACCTTTATTCATGCATTTATGTATTCATGTCTCCCCAGTGGAAGATAAAAGAATAGGATCTTGTCTATTTTTTATCCATCATATCCTTAGGTTCCTATGTAGAAAGCACCTAATATACACAGGTGTTAAACACATAGTTGTTGACAAATGAAGAACTGAGTGCTCTCTAGTGAGTCCTTGAAGGAAGGTTTTCCTCCACTGAAACCTGGTTTAAAGAATTCAATCATGGTAGAAGATATTCTTCCAAGAAAATCAAAGAGCCTTAAACATCATTCACTCCAAAGGAGAGCCAGCCAACTTCGGCACAAAGATGGCTCACAAGTCCTTTTGCTGGTGAGGTCAAATTTCTCCCCAGAATTCCTGGGTAGAGCCAACTCTGTTCTTTGCTACAGTTTCTGGCAGGGTGGGGCAATGCAGAGCACACAGAAGGAGAGTGGGATTCCTTTCTTCTATCCTTTCTAATCCAATCCCAAAAGAAAAGTTCTCCCAGCAGGATGAAAACATACCACCAGTCCAAAGGCACCAAAGAGTACTACATGGTGTAGCAAAATTAAAAAGAGCCACTGTCTGGATATGAATTTTAAAAAATCCCTCACTTGGCCCTTTTCTGGTCCCAGCACCCACTGGCATTGCTCTACAGTTCAGAGCGACAGCCTCTTCTAAGTGAAGCTTCCACCCTGCTCTCACAGAGAGGAGCACTCACCAGGGGAAAGGCCACCCACTGGGACCCACAGCTCAGACTGAACTGAGGGCTTTTTAGCACAGCTGGGCCTTACTGTTCATTTTGGTTTCCTCTTTCTTTCCCACACTTTTCTATTGCTTCAAACAGGCTACCTGGTGCCCAAACCCAAATTCCTACTCTCCAGTCTATCCTTCTCCACAGCCACCTGGAGCTAGGAACACAACCCAGAGAGTTCTCCAACTGGACACCAAGATGGTATGGTCAGTGACTCAATTCCTTCTGGACCACTGTCAACCTGTGGACCTTGAGCAAAACTGTTCATTGCCTCAGTCTATAAAACAAGTGAATTAATCTAGTGTACGCTTTGCCTGTGTGATTTTACCACCCCTTCATGTTACCTGATTTTTAAAGGCATGATTAAAAGCTCATCTTTCTACCACCTTGTGCTCCATCAGAATATCTGGAGAAATAGTAGATTAATTCAATAAGATCTTAGATAAATTCTTACAGTACATGGCTTTAAATACAGTTCTAAAAATAAAGGAGCTACTTTAATTTCTGAGGATATAAAGCATGGCTGGGATTCCATCATATCCAAAACCCCAATTCCATAGCTGATGGTAGCAGCCCAAAGGAAAAAACAGCAAAAAGGAAAATGGAGCATGACTCCATTTTTCAGATGTTTAAGCCCTTGTTAGGTGTCATACACAATGCTAGGAGCCTGAAACATAATTATTAGAAGGTATATATCAGTATGCATTAGATGCAGCAGGAAGCTTCTATATGTACTAAAACTTCCATTACAGTAGAGTAAGAGTAATAGGCTGAAAACTACTTCAGAGTGGGGGATAAATGTTTTTCACTGCTAAGTCTCAATTCCTGGTACAGTATCTAGCATATAATGGAGACCTTACTGCTATTTTATACAGAGTCATTATCAAATTACTCCAAGATTCATTATGTATAGATAGACTCATAGATCTGCTAAGCAAACTTTTGAAAGATAAAAATGTTCTGGGTGAGGAAGTCCCTGCAAACAGGCAAAAAAGTCTACACAGATATCTGGAAAAGTCTAGATTATTAACACAAAAAAGACACACATATCACTCAAAGGGGATAATAGAGTTTATTCTGGAGCCGAATGAGTGACCATGGCTTCGGAACATAGATTTAAGTTGCCCCAAATTCCATGTTGCAACATGCTAACAATTTCACAGGTTTTATAGTTACAGAATAAAAGAAAGTCATAAATCAAGGCACTTTTCTTTTTTTTTTTTTTTTTTTTTTTTTTTTTTTGGTTTTTCAAGGTAGGGTCTCACTCTAGCTCAGGCTGACCTGGAATTCACTCTGTAGTCTCAGGGTGGCCTCGAACTCTCAGTGATCCTCCTACCTCTGCCTCCCAAGTGCTGGGATTAAAGGCGTGCGCCACCACGCCCGGCTCGGCACTTTTCAAATACATTGGCTGACCATCAGGTATTTGGGTTATGGCAAAGAGGTAAATCTCCACCATAGGTTTTAGATGCTATGTGATAACATTCTTAGCCCTTGGGCTGGTGGAAGCTGGGGACCTGTCTTTACATTCCAAAAAGGATCACACCTGACCAACAGATAGTCACTAGGATGTTAGGTCAGACATAGAGGTGGCCAGGTAATAAATGGCTATTAAGGGGCTAAAGGTAGCCCAGGGTAATTTGGCTCTAACTTCCAATATTTCATCTCTCTGTGATCACAAGTCCATTCAGCTTTTCTAGGAACTGTAATTCAAAGTTACCTCTGTTGGCTAAGCCTCACATTTTGTTCATGCAGAGGCCAAATATTCTATTTAATATGTCCCACATAGGTAGGAAGGCTCATTCCTAGGATTTTGTGTAGATGAGACTTAGTAGTAGGCAGGAAAACCATCTTCAGGAGAGAGGAGTTGCTGATATAGCCATTAAGAAAGAAACACACTTGAATCATGTCAAATCTATTAGCCATCATGATCCAGGTATAATTAATACTTTCTGGTTTATTATGTGTCTGATATAACATGTACATGTGACATATAATGGGAATGTTAGATTTACAGTTAACTATAATCAAGAATATGTTTGGCCTAACAAACATAAGGCAGAGGATGAGGGAAGTAGACATTCTTAACCAACTAGACATTATATATATATATATATGTATATGTATATGTATATGTATATATATATATATATAGAAATTGAACATGTGATTTTCCCTGTGTTTACAGTTGCATTTTATAAAATACATTATTTGAAGTTTAGAATACCTTAAAATATTTTATTGTCTTTAATCCAAGTCCTTTTTTGGCCAACTTGTTTTTATATCTATGACCTCTTGTGAAGTGGCTACCATGAACTTTAGAAAAGAATTAGGTTTTAACATACAAATTTTTGTAACTCTTATTTGAAGATAATTTGATCTGTATTATTATGTTAGTATTGTATTAGGTCCCCATGTAGGGAAGAAAAATGGACAGTCATAATCACAAAAGAAATCAGATAACAATACAGTGATTTAGAACATTTTTTGACCAAATATTTTAGTGACTGGAATAGAAATGAAAGGTTAGATATGTTACAAATTAGGATTTGGAGGTTTTTGTGGTTTTTTGTGCCAGAAAAGGAAAATGTGACTCTAATAGGAGTCACCATTAATCTCTGTATTATACGACACCTTAAATATTTACTTAAGAAATATCAGCTCTCAAGTTATAAAACATGATTATTTGAGATTGACAGCTTTTGCATAATTTGGATATGAAGATTTAACCCAAATCTTTGGATATCTCTAAGAGTAAATGAAGTTAGAACTACATTAAAATTGTCATAAATTTGAATATGTCATAGGCCCTCTGACAGGCTTTAATTAGTTTTCTCTTAATGTTTGTAAACAGTAATCTAATTGGATGGAACCAAATAATATATATATAGAAAAATATCTTTTTATTTATGCTTTAAAAATTTGGATTGAAAAGCAGTGGTTCCTCAGAATGGGGTTATTTTAAAAGGTTGAAGTAAATCTTTGTTAATTTAAAGATAAAAACTGGTTTTGTTACTGCTGTATAGAATTCCATTGTGTAGATATACCACATCTTAGTTATCCATTCTTCTAGTGATTCCAGCTCTTAGCTATTACAAATTGAGCCACTACAAACATGGTTGAGCAAATCTCTCCGGCCTGTGGTTTGAAGGTTTTAGGGTAGATGCCCAGTAAGGGAATAACTGGGTCTATTGGTAACTCTATAGTCAGCTTTCTCAGGAGTCTCCATATTCCGTTCCAAAGTGGAAACCATTCTATACAGCAGTAAAAAAAAAAAAAAAAAATAACACAATGAAATTTGAGGAAAAATGGTTGAACCTGGAACAGATCATTCTCAGTGAACTTACCCAATCACAGAAAAAAAATCACCACATAGTCTCACTCATCTGCAGCACCTAACCTGAATCTACCCAAGATGCCTTACATACCCAGCAAGCATCTCGTGGACTAGACAATAGGATGGGTGGGGAGGGAGGGGAGGGCAATGCAGGGGTGGGAAGCACAAATCTAGACCCAAACGGCAATGGTACCATAAAATTCTACATCCTAAAAGGCAGATCAAATGGATGAGCCTTCACCAGGCCCTTAGAGGGAACACCTGAGTCACAAGACACTGGAGAGGGTATGATGAAGACTGACCTTAATCTTCTACAGCATCTCTCTTCTTCTCTCTAACTCTTGTATATTAGTTATCTTTTTCCTCCTTTTCTTAGTGGGTACTGACCTGTAACTCCCAGTAACAGTATGTGGCTATCATCCACAATGAGCTTCTGATCAGAGAGACCCACAAGGTTTCCTAAAAGAAAGACAGATTTCTTTTTTTTTTTTTAAATTTTTTTTGTTTATTTATTTGAGAGTGACAGACAGAGAGAGAAACAGGCAGAGAGAGAGAGAGAGACAGAGAGTGAGAGAGAGAGAGAGAGAGAAAAATGGGCACGCCAGGGCCTCCAGCCACTGCAAACAAACTCCAGACACGTGCGCCCCTAGTGCATCTGGCTTACGTGGGTCCTGGGGAGTCAAGCCTCGAACTGAGGTCCTTAGGCTTCACAGGCAAGCACTTAACTACTAAGCCATTCCTCCAGCCCGAAAGACAGATTTCTATCCGAGTACTTGATGACCCACCAAAGGTTAGTGGTAAGACTACTGCTGAAGACACCTTATGTGGTTGACACTTAAAATGGAATGGCATGGCTGGAAGTTGGAAGAGAGTCAGTCCCCAGACAGTCAGCACGTCTAGTGCCAGAAGGTGCTACATGGGCAACTGGGGGGAAAAGACCAATATCTGCCCAAGCAACTCATGGTCTAACCTATTTAGCAGCAAATAACCTGTTGTGATGCCCACATAAGTGCAATAGTGGCACGCAGCCATGGTGGGGAACCAACTGCTCTTGATTTGGCTAACTGATCCCCTCACTGGTATGGGACCCATAGCTGGAGCTTGGAAACAAGTCAGAACCATATCCAAACATAAGCCCACTCTCCATTATCAAGTTACCATCAATCGTGGGCTACAAGAGGGCCTACACCTATTAAATTCTCTATTAAAAAAAAGTAAGTGTTATCTCATTTGTCCTGGTGCTAACTTACTCTCCATTGGAGAATCTGCTTCTCTTTTTCAGATAGATGTAGATCCTAAGGAGAGAGCCACCCCATCATACCTCAAAAGGGCCCCGGCTGAAACTAAGAAAAATTGGCGAAACAAGCAAGGGTGCTGTTTTCCCGATGAACCGGATACCAGCACAAGGGGGAAGGAGATCAACACAGAGAAAAATCAACTCTTACCAAATCAGAGAGCCAGAGACCCAGAGACCCCCAACACCTCATCACTGAAGCAGACCAAAATGAAGCCAATATGGCTCAGGGAAATTTTGTGGAAGAGGGGGCGGAAAGAATGTCAGAGCCACATGTTGCATCATGATAGGCAGAAACATTTATCTTACCCATAACTGTGGGCTAACTCCACAATGCATGACCCATATACCTCAACAAGGAGGAGCCAAGGGGAGGGGGTAGGTCACAGATGCACCTAATAATGGTACCAAACTGACTGTATTTGCTGAATACAAAACTAATTAATAAAAAAAAACCAACTTGTTTTGTATCCAAATAACACTGAATGAGAGAAAGTTGAATCCCTTTAAATATAAAACCGTGGTTCAAGTAAGGTAGCAATTTGGATAAGCAAGTATTTACAACAAGACCTAATTAAGGAAGGAACATAATATCATCCCCATTTGTACCTGTACTAAAACCAACATTCACATCATCTTCATTGCTTAAAATATATCAAAGAAAAATTTAAATATCTCAGACAATTTTTTATTTAAATTTTTTGTTTATTTTTATTTATGTATTTGAGAGCAACAGACAGAGAGAGAAAGAGGCAGAGAGAAAGAGAGAGAGAGAGTGGGCATGCCAGGGCCTCCAGCCAATGCAAACAAACTCCAGATGTGTGCACCCCCTTGTGCATCTGGCTAACATGGGTCCTGGGGAATCGAGCCTCGAACTGGGGTCCTTAAGCTTCACAGGCAAGCGCTTAACTGCTAAGCCATCTCTCTAGCCCTCTTAGACAATTTTTAAAATGTTTAAATGTAAAAGGATTTACAAAATATAAACATAAGATTTAGAGATGTTTAGTTACTAAGAGTACTTAACTGTTGATATAATTGAAGATCTGAAGTCCAAGTGGATATGTGCTCAGGTGTTTGAAGAGGAAAATATAAATCTGAGAGTCCATCAATTGAAATTCTGTAGCAGGAGTTGGTTAGAAGTTCTGGATAGAGTTCTTACTCTGTAGTAGAGGTCTCTGCTGTTATGTCTTTTCTTCTTTACCTTCCAGTAGCTCATTGTAGAAAGACTGAAAACAATTCTGAATTTTTAGTTATTACTTTAAAATCCCTTTAAAAATCTTTTTATTAGAAATGGCATATGGGCTGGAGTGATGGCTTAGTGGTTAAGGTATTTGCCTGCAAAGCCAAAGGACCAAGGCTAGATTCTCCAGGACCCACGTAAGCCAGATGCACAATGAGGCGCATGGAACTGGAGTTCGTTTGCAGTGACTGGAGGCCCTGGTGCACTCATTCTCTCTCTCTCTCTCTCTCTCTCTCTCTCTCTCTCTCCTTCTTTCTCTCTCTCAAATAAATAAATAAATAAATAAAATTACTTTAAAAGTGCTTTAAGAAAAAAAAGAGAGAAAGAAATGGCATGTATGTGGACTGGGGAGATGGCTTAGCAGGAAAGGTGCTTGTCTGCAAAGCCAAAGGACCCAAGTTCGATTCCGCAGGTCTCATGTAAGCCAGATGCACAAAGTGACCCATGCATTTGCAGCAGCTGTAGGCCTTGACATGCCCATTCTCTCTCTCTCTCTCTCTCTCTCTCTCTCTCTCTCTCTCTGTCTCCTTCTTTCCCTCTCCCTCAAATAAATGAATAAAAATAAAACATTTTTTTAAAAGGAAACGTCATATATGGGCTGGAGAGATGGCTTAGCAGTTAAGTGTCTGAGGACCCCAGTTTGAGGCTCGATTCCCCAGGACCCACGTTAGCCAGATGCACAAGGGGGCGCATGAGTCTGGAGTTTGTTTGCAGTGGCTAGAGGCCCTAGCATTCCCATTCTCTCTATTTCTCTCTATCTGCCTCTTTCTCTCTCTGTCACTCTCAAATAAATAAATAAAAATTAAAAAAAGAAATGGCATACATGTATGAAATATATTCATGCATATGTATACTTAATGTTTATAGGGTGCTCAGTACTTACTTTATAAGAAGACAGATTTAGAAGAACTAACTGGTAGTGTCTTAGCAAACCAAATGTTTTGGTAAGTTTTGACAAGCTACCTGCCTCATTTGTTTATTTAACTAGTACTCTTGTGGAGTAAATTTTAAAAAGTAGGCACAGTAAATTTTTGTTAATAATAGTTCAAATTTTATAAACAAATTTAAACTTATTTATTAAGTTTTTAATCTAACAAAGTGAAGTAATTTATCTAAATAGAAAAGCATATATAATTAGCATTTGGATATAGTTTAACCATAAGTTATTAGAGGATTCATTTAGTAAAAAGATAAATAAAATCCTTGTAAACTACTTTTGAAAATATTAGTAAAAATATGTAAGAAAACTTGTAAGTGTACAAATAGATGTTATTTAGCAAACAAAATTAAGACTTACTCTAATGGAAAACATACAAATTTAATACTTTTGTTTGTAAACCATTTAGTATGTATTAGCAAAAGTATAGTAATACCTAAGAAATTTATTGTGAGAAATAGAATTGGGCATTTTGTAAGCATTACTAAAAGCAAAATTATTTCCACGAAATTTTAATTTTGAATAATAAAAATTTAATAAATTGTTATGGGGGAAAACAGCCACTCTCAATTGGACTAGAGGCCCCCTCCATGGGAGGGAATACATGCCTGATATTGAAAACCTATGACAGGGGTGGTGTAATATCTGCTGGTGTTTGGCTAAATGTACATACTATGCTCACCAAACTTCCCAGAAGCACTTCTCTTAATGTTCATGCCCATATATTAATGCTACTCCCACTTTTGGTTAGAGAAGCTTCTCTTTTCAGGCGATGGTGATGTTGAGATGACTCAGAAGGCACGATAATGCTGAAACGAAGTGACAGAGAAGTGCTCAGCACTGAAACATCTCTATCACACCTACCAAGGCTCAGAGTCTATTGCAGAAGAGGTGGTGGAAAGACTGTAAGAGCCAAAGGAAGGGTAGGACTCCTTACAATGCCCTCCTCCAGACACAAAATGGCCTGGATATCCATGACCTCACAGTGCCTGACACTACCTACACAAGACCATCATAATAGGAGGGAAAGATCATGACATAAAAATAAAACAGAGACTGATTGAGAGGGGAAAAGATATAATGGAGAGTGGAGTTTCAAATGGGAAAGTGGGAGGAGGGAGGGAATTACCATGGGTTATTGCGTATAATTATGGAAGTTGTCAATAAAATAATAAATTAAAAATTTAATCTTTCTTTAGGCATATCATTTTAGCAATTTAATAACTTTTGATCTAGACACTTTACTTAACATTTTAAATCTAGAAATATATTACTTCCTTTATATCTCTCAGACAAGTTCTTTGGCTAGAAGAAAGTGGCTTTCTCCTTTTCAATATTGCCATGGAAAATTTGTTATCAAAGGCTTGACATAATTACTCAAGGAAAGCAGAAAGCAGAGATAAGTCATTATCTCAATTTTTGGATTTCAGGTCTAAAGGAAACATTCCTTTCCTCAATTCCCCAAGTTGAATCTATTGTACTAGGCAGAGACTTGGGCCCTGAGATCCAATCTAAGCAATAAGGACTTTTGTGTAATTCAAAGTAAGAGAAGGACTTATAAAATAAACTCTTGATGAAGATTATTAAATTATGCATATCTCTTTAAAATTTTTAATTATATTACTCTTAAAAAGGAATTTTGACTAGCCTAATAGTCTTTATCTATATGACCAATGGCTAGTAAGTCAATTTGATATTATATAGTAATTATAAAAATATAAACCTGTAGATAACACATATAACTATAATGAGAGACAGACTAATAAAACAAAAATTTCATAGCTTTTACTTAGATCTATAAGTTTCTATTTTAGATAGTCTATTTTTTCATCTTTAATTTTAAACCTATACCTTAAAAAGATATGACTTAATAGAATTAAAACAGAAATTTTAGATCTTTAAACCAGAGCCTTTAAATGACCTTTTGTTAACATTGATAAAACTTTTTCTAAAACCTTTTTTTTAAAAAAGCTGATTTGAAGGAGGAGAACATGGACAAGCAGGCAGTAATTTTCACATCTCAATGTTACAACTATAAGTTAACATTCATTAAAATTATGAGATGTTACATTAACCATTACATAGAAATCGCCTAACCAGATTCTAACTGCCATTTTTGGCGGTGGGGGAGGGGGAATTGCATCTTCTGTAATCTCCACTGTGAAGAAGAATTTTAAAAATTTCCCAATGGATACCCAAAACAAAAAAAAATTATATTTGGCACTTGTGTATCAATCCTGAAAAGAAATTCACTGTAATCAATCTTTTAAAAAAAGAACCTTTAGTGTATACTATTTAGGTATTTTGATGTCATGTTTTTATTGCCTGTGACCAGCAAAAACAGGAAAATAGAATTGTAAAAATCTGTTTTGGAAGGAAATTACCAAAATCTATGTATCCAATGTTAACCTCTATGGCCTAGTGAAACTTTTGTCTTGAGAGTTCAATGAATATTACATAACCCAAACAAGTAGCACTTAAGATTTCATGAACAGTTAGTAAATCTAAAGATAATATTTTACAGGTTTTAAGAAGCTGAAAGTACCTAAGTTAAAAAATATGTGCTATTAGGCCTTTTACTAGATCAGGAAAACATCCACATTCAGAGCTAGAGGGATGTCTTAGCAGTTAAGGCACTTCCCTGCAAAGCCCAAGGACCTAGGATCGATTCCCCAGTACCCACGTCAGCCAGATACACAAGGTTTTGGATGCATCTGGAGTTTGGAGTCTGTAGTTCTTTGCAGTGGTTAGAAGCCCTGGCAGAGCTTTTCTATCTCTTTCTCTTATTTATTTATTTATTTATTTATTTATTTATTTATTTATTTGACAGAGAAAGAGAGAGAGAGAGAATGGGCACACCAGGGCCTCCAGCCACTGCAAATGAAATCCAGACGTGTGCTCCTCCTTACACATGTGGCTAACATGGGTCCTGGGGAATCAAACCTGGGTCCTTTGGCTTTGCAGGTAATTCCTTAACAGCTAAGTCATCCCTCCAGCCCTCCTCTCTGTTTCTCTTTCTCTCTCCCTCTTTCTCTTTCTGTGTCTCTCAAATAAAATAAACAAAATAAAAATAAAACAGTCACATTCACACACACACTCACACTTAAGTTGGTATATCAAATACATACTAAAAGCAAAAATAAAAATAATAAAAACTTGAAGTGGCTAGAAGTATATATATTTAGAGCTTTATGTTGCAACTTTTTTGAACAAAACACACACACACACAAACATAAAAGATTTTGGATAAACCTGGCACAAACACATAAATTCTATGTACACCCCAAAAAGTAAAATTAAGTGGAAAGTTTTTATCCTTTCTTTGAGATGTAAGACTCAATAACACAAAGATCAAAGGTGAAGCTTTTTACATAGATCTACAGCATATAATTATTTCTGTTTGTTTTTGAGAGCTAAAAAGTAGGAGAGGGATTTTATACATGAAAGTGTTTTATACTTGTATTAAAAAAATTTTTTTTCAAGGTAGGATTTCACTCTAGCCCAGACTGACCTGGAATTCACTATGTAGTCTTAGGGTGGCCTTAAACGCATGGAAATCTTCCTACCTCAGCCTCTCAAGTGTTAGAATTAAAGGTGTGAGCCACCATACCCAGCATAAAAATTATTTATTTTTTTGCTTCCCCACCTCCCAGTTCCCTGGTCCCAATTCATCTACTGCTGGCTTGGGGCTGCCTGGACACTACAAGTTTGCTTGGGAAGCAGGCCCCTTGCTCAACCTTCCTGACTGGATGGACCCTGGGTCCCCAATTCCCAGATCCCCTGTTCTAAAGTGTGCATGGGTGAAGTGAGTAGGAAAGATCTTCCTGTCCCTCCACTCCCTGTCAGTTCTCTGGTCTCAGTTGGTTACCCTGCTGCTGGCTTGGGGCTGCCTAGACCCTGTGACCTTGCTGTGCAAAAGGGCCCTTGCTCTGCCTTCCTGATTGAATGACCCTTGGATACCCAATTCCCAGCTCCCCTGCTATGGAGGGTGTGCTCACAGAGTGAGATGGCCAGAGCCCCCAGTTCTTCCACCACCTCCCAGTTCCCTGGCCCTGGTTTCCCTGCTGCTGGCTTGGGACTCCCTGGACCTTGTGAGCTGGTTGAAGAAACAGGCCCTTTGTACCACCTTCCTAAATGAATGGTCCACGAGTCCCTAACTGCCAATGGATCTCCTGCTCCAGAGGGTAAGTAGGCCAGAACCTCTGGTTGGTTCCCCACCTCCCAGTTGACTGGTCCTAGTACCCCTGCTTCTCCTTGGGGTGGCTTGATCCCTGAATGTGGGCTTCAGAAGCAAGGCTTTTGCTCTGGCTTCCTGATTGACTGGCCTCTTGGTACCCAAATCCTTATTCCCCTGAGCCAGAGGGTGCATGGCCCACTGTAGGAAATGGCATCTTGCACACAGCTCTCTAGCTTCTCTGCTCCTGGTTCCCTAACCCTTGATCCGCATGTGCAAATGGAGTGAGTAGGCCAGAGCTCTCAGTTTCCCACCTTCTAGTTCCCAGGTAACTTTGATGTACATGCAATCTCCACAATCTGTGTATCTACAGTTATAACCCCATCATACATCAATCTGGTTCAAATTTAAAACATAACATCCACTGAAGAGACTAAAGGAAAAATACATGTTGCCCTCTCAATAGAATAAAACATTTCCCTAAGATGGGTAGAACACACACACACACACACACACACACACACACACACACACAAAGTCAGAAAATTGAGATATCTCCACCAAGGGTGCCTAGTCCCACAATAGAAGCCTCCAATTATAGAGAAATCAGCATTATGATTATAGAGAAGTTATAGAGAAATCAACAGAAATTAAATCCCAAAATGAAAACAAAACTACCAATGTAAACCTGATCAAAATAATTGCTGAACTGGGAGAAAGCCATCAAAAATAATCAATAATCGCACAAATAAAATTAGCAGAATCATCTCTTGGAGCACTCAGCTTTTGACACTAGGCTTAACTTAATCAAAGAAATCCTTAGAAACCTCAAAGGATATATAAATGAGCTGAAGGTAAGTCAACAAATGGGAGATCTCACTAATCAGCTGATTATGCTTAATAAAGACTTGATCATGTGTAAGAATGAATTTCAGGAAGCATGATGACATCAGATCTCAAACTGAAATTGTACTTCAGAAAAGAAATGGAAATGATGCAAAATAACACAGCAGAAAACAAATATCAAATAGAGCTTTTAAAAACCTCTCTAGAATTCCTCACAAACATATGTATTCATGTAGAAGACAGAACTTCTGAGTGGAAGACAAGACAGAAGAAATAGATTGTGTGGCCAAGCACCTTGCTAAGTTAAAAAAAAATCATATGGGCTGAAGAGATGGCTTAGTAGTTAAGGCATTTGCCTGCAAAGCCAAAGGACCCTGGTTCAAACTCCAGGACCCACATAAGCCAGATGCACAAGAGGGCATATGCATCTGGAGTTCATTTGTAGTGGCTGGATGCCCTGGTGCACCTATTTTAGGATACCCTAAAATGATCAAACATCTGGATCATGGATATACCAGAAGGAGAGGAAATCCAGGACAGAGGCATAGAGAATATACTCAACAAAGTTATTGAAGAAAAATTTCCCAATCTCTCAAAAGAGAGGCCCATCCAAATACAAGAAGCTCACAGAACACCAGACAGGAGCAAAAAAGAAACTACCCATGGCATATCATAGTTAAAACTGTAAACAATGAAAACAAAGAGCGAGTGATAAAGCAGCAAGAGAGAAACAATTTGCTACATACAAAGGCAATCCAATCAGAATTACCTCAGATTTCTCAATGAAAACCTGAAAGCCAGAAGGGCATGGAATGGAGCCCTTCAAAGTCTAAAACCGCTATAACTTCCAATGCAAGACACTCTACCCAGCAATAGTATCCCTCATAATAGTTGGAGAAAGGAAAACTTTCCATGAAAAAGTCAACTCTATGATTATATAAACACAAAGCCAAATCTACAGAGAATACTTCAGGGAATACTCCACACAGAAGAATCAAATAACCAATCTCATGAGCCTACAACAAGAAGACCACAATAACCAAAACTAGACCAGGCTCAAAAAAGAACAAAACAAAAGGACCAAGCCACATGAAGCACACAAACATGGCAGGGATTAAATCAAGCCTCACAGTTATACCCTTAAACATTAATGATCTTAACTTACCAATCAAAAGACACAAGTTAACAGGATGGAACTAAAAAACGAACCCTTCTATCTGATGTCTTCAAGAATCCCACTTCACCACTAAAGACAGACACCTCCTTGGGGTGAAAGAATGGAAAATGATATTCCAAGCAAATGTAAACTAGAAACAAGCAGGTGTTGCTATATTAATATCTGATAAAATAGACTTCAAAAAAAAAGGACAAAGAAGGCCACTTCTTACTCATCAAGGGAAATATTCAACATGAAGACATCACAACCATAAATTCATATGTTCCACACACAGGTGCACCATAGTTTATCAAACAAAACCTACTTAACAACAAAACAGAAATAAACACCAACTTCAACACAGTCAGGGACTTCAATACACTCCTATCATCAATAGGTAGATCATCCAAGCAGAACACCAGTAGGAAAACAATAGAGCTCAACAACACCATAGACAAACCAGAATTAATGGACACCTACAAAACTTTACACCACAATTCTACAGAATGCACACTCTTCTCAGCAGCCCACAGACTTTTCTCCAAAATAGACCATATATTAGGCAATAAAGCATGCCTTCATGGGGACTTCCGGACAAGATGGCGACCGCCTAGCTGCGCTGCAAATCCCAGGGAAAGGAAGACAAGATATTAAGGGTACATAGTGGCTTTTAGGGGAGAGAAATCTGGGAGGGCACAGAGGCGGGGGAACAGGGAATCGTGGATCCCCTCATAGGCGGGTAGCCACCCCTCACCCCAAATAACTGCCGTGTTCACCGCACCGCAGCTGCCACCGCTGCTGCGCCGGCCGCCACTTCTGCCACCGCGCGCCGATTGTTCCCTGCGTGCGGAAGCTTAGACTGCTCCGCACTCTCGCTCACTCGCCCTCTTACTGAGCGAGCCCAGTCCCACAACAGGTGCCACGCAAGCTCAGACTGTGTCTCTCGCTTGCGCCAGCTCAGGTGCCATCCCCTACCTGTCTGCCACGCCGGCCGTCCACCATTGTCCTGTGGCAGGGGAGCGCAGAATGCTTCCAGTTCCCAGCATTCCCAGCCAGAGTTTGGGCTGCTTCATAGCTTGGTGCCTCAGTGCCACTCCTAGCTCGAATGCAGGCAGCTTTGGCACATTACCGCTTGAGAACTCAGGCAACTTTGGTGCCCCTGCCAGGCAGTAGATAGGCAGCTTTGGCAAGTGAGAACCAAAGGCCAGACTGCTTGGCAACTGCCCAAGGCTGCCTCAGATTCCCACTGTTCTTGAGCCCAGGCTGATACGTCCACCTACCTGCCCATACACTGTCATGGGCCGAACACAGTGCAAAAGAAATAACAAGAAAAATCAAATGCAAGAAAATCCAGTTAGATCACCCAGTCCCACAATGACTACATCTAACCAAAACATAGAAGAACCAATAGGACCAGAACACCAAATTGAAGCTATGAGCAATGCAACCCTGACCAACCAACTAGTAGAACTTGCAGGAAAGCAACAAAGGGCTGACAATCGTGTGGATGCTGCCATCACTAAACTAGAACTGATAGATAAGAAATTGGAAGGATTAGATAAGAAATTGGAAGGATTTCAAAGAGAGTTAAGAGATTTGAGGGAGAGTGGATGCAATAAAGAATAAAATTGCAAAATTTCTGGAATTGAACGACAATGACAACACATCATACCAAAACTTATGGGACACAATGAAGGCGGTCCCAGGGGAAAATTCATAGCACTCAATGCCTTCATAAAAAAGACAGGAAGGTCCCAAATCAATGACCTAACCATCCACCTAAAGGCACTGGAAAAACAAGAAAAATCCAACCCAAAGAGCTCCAGAAGGAAAGAAATAATTAAAATCAGAGCAGAAATCAATGAACTGGAAATGAAGGAAACAATTAAGACAATTGACTAAACAAAGAGCTGGTTCTTTGAAAAAATAAACAAGATTGACAAACCCCTGGCCAATCTGATCAAGCAAAAAAAGGAGAAGCTTCAAATTAACAAAACTCAAAATGAAAAAGGAGAGATCACAACAGACATAAGTGAAATTGGGAGAATCATCAGGACTTATTTCAAAAACCTCTACTCCACAAAACTGGATAATGTGGAGGAGATGGATAAATTCTTGGACGCATACCATCTACCAAAGCTAAACACAGAGCAGATTAATCACCTCAATCAACCCATCACACTCATGGAGATTGAAAAAGTAATAAAAAACCTCCCAAAAAAGAAGAGTCCAGGACCAGATGGCTTCTCAGCTGAATTCTATCAAATCTTCATGGAAGAACTCAAACCAATCTTCCTCAAACTGTGCCACACAATTGGTGAACAGGGAAAGCTACCCAACTCCTTTTATGAAGCTAGCATCACCCTAATTCCAAAATCAGGCAGAGATGCCACAAGAAAAGAAAACTACCGGCCTATTTCCCTGATGAATTTAGATGCAAAGATCCTAAACAAAGTCCTTGCAAACCAAATCCAACAACACATCAAAATCATTATCCACCTTGACCAAGTGGGATTCATTCCAGGAACACAGGGGTGGTTCAACATACGGAAATCTGTCAATATAATACACCACATAAACAAGGTTAAACATAAAAACCACATGATCATTTCGATAGATGCAGAAAAGGCCTTTGACAAGATTCAACATCACTTCATGTTCAAAACATTGGAGAGAATTGGCATGGTTGGTTCATATCTCAACCTAATGAAGGCAATATATGAAGCTCGAAAGGCCCAAATAATACTTAATGGAGAGAGACTGGAGGAATTCCCATTAAGATCAGAAACAAGACAGGGTTGTCGACTCTCACCTCTGCTTTTCAATATAGTACTAGAAGTCCTAGCTCAAGCAATAAGACAGGAGAAGGAAATATAAGAGATACAATTTGGAAAGAAAGAAGTTAAGTTAGCTCTATTCGCTGATGACATGATTATATATGTAAGAGACCCAAGAGACTCCATCCCAAAACTCCTGAAGGTGATTAACTCCTATAGCAATGTAGCAGGATACAAAATCAATGCACAAAAATCAGTAGCCTTCCTTTATGAAAAGGACAAAGATACAGAGAAAGTAATAAGGGACATAGTCCCATTTTCAATCGCAAAAAAAAAAAATAAAATACCTTGGAATAACGTTAACCAAGGAAGTGAAAGATCTATACAATGAAAACATAAAAACACTCAAAAAAGAAATTCAGGCCGACTTGAGAAAATGGAAAGACCTCCCATGTTCCTGGATAGGCAGAACTAACATTGTGAAGATGACAATCCTACCAAAGGCAATTTACAGATTCAATGCAATACCAATTAAAATCCCTACAGTGTTCTTCACAGAGATATAAAAAATAATCTCAAATTTCATATGGAAAGGCAGAAGGCCTCGCATTTCCAAACATATCCTCAGCAAAAGAAATACCTCTTGAGGCATCACCATACCTGATCTAAAGCTATATTACAAAGCCATAGTAATAAAAACAGCACGGTACTGGCATAAAAACAGGACTATAGATCAATGGAATAGACTTGAGGACCCGGACTTTGGGTCAAGCAACTATAGCTACTTGATATTCGGTAAAAGCCCAAACAATATAGGCTGGAAAAAAGACAGCATCTTCAACAAATGGTGCCGGACAAACTGGATAACCATATGCAGGAAACTGAAACTTGATCCACACATTTCACCATGCACTACACTCAAGTCCAAATGGATCAAAGATCTCAATATAAGACCAGAAACTCATATACTACTGGAAGAAAATTTAGGAAGTACTTTCCATTATATAGGAATGGAAAAAGACTTCCTGAACAAAACCCCAGTAGCTCATGAACTTAAACCGTCACTCAACCAATGGGATCACATGAAGCTGAAGAGTTTCTTTACAGACAAGCATACAATAAGAAAAGCCAATAGATCAGCCACAGAATGGGAGAAAATATTCACGGGTTATCCAACTGAGAGAGGCCTAATCTCTAGAATCGACAAAGAACTCAAAAATCTGAAAAGTAAGAAGTCAAACACCCCACTCACAAAATGGGGCAAAGAGCTGAACAGGCAGTTCACAGAGGAAGAAATAGAAATGGCAAACATACACTTAAGAAAATGTTCATCATCCCTGATCATCAGAGAAATGCAAATTAAAACAACTATGAGATTCCACCTTACCCCAATAAGGATAGCAAACATCAAAAAATCAAACAAAAATAAATGTTGGCGAGGATGTGGAGAAGTAGGAACACTCATCCACTGTTGCTGGGAATGTAGGATGGTACAACCACTTTGGAAAGAAATATGGAGACTTCTGAAAAAGCTGAGTATAGAGATACCAACAGACCCAGTTATTCCCTTACTGGGCATCTACCCTAAAACCTTCAAACCACAGGCTAGAGAGATTTGCTCAACCATGTTTACAGTGGCTCAATTTGTAATAGCTAAGTGCTGGAATCAACCCAGATGTCCATCACTAGAAGAATGGATAACTAAGATGTGGTATATCTACACAATGGAATTCTATACAGCAGTAAGAAAAAATGACAAAATGAAATTTGAGGAAAAATGGTTGAACCTGGAACAGATCATTCTCAGTGAACTTACCCAATCACAGAAAAAAAATCACCACATAGTCTCATTCATCTACAGCACCTAACCTGAATCTACCCAAGATACCTTACATACCCAGCAAGCATCTCCTAGACTAGACACTAGGATGGAAGGGGAGGGAGGGGAGGGCATCAAAGGGGTGGGAAACACAAATCTAGACCCAAACAGCAATGGTACCATAATTTTCTACTTATTAAAAGACAGACCAAATGGCTGATCTTTCACCAGGCCCTTACAGGGAACACCTGAACCATAAGACACTGGAGAGGGTAAGATCAAAACTAAGCTTAATCTTCTACATCTTCCCTCCCTCACTTCCCCTCTCCCTGTCTCTCTCTCTCTCTCTTATCTCTAACTCTTGTATATTAGTTGTCTTTTTCCTCATTTCCTTAGTGGGCACTGACCTGTAACTCCCAGAACCAGCATGGGGCTATCATCCACAATGAGCTTTTGATCAGAGAGACTTACAAGGTTTCCTAAAAGACAGACAGATTTCTGTCAGAGTACTTGATGACCCTCCAAAGGTTAGTGGTAACACCCTACTGCTGAAGACACCTTATGTGATTGACATGCAAATTAGAATGGCATCGCTGGAAGTTGGAAGAGAGTCAGTCCCCAGACAGTCAACGCGTCTAGTGCCAGAAGGTGATACATGGGCGACTGGGGGAAATTGACCAATATCTGTCCAAGCAACGCATGATCTAACCTACTTAGCAGCAAATAACTTGTTGTGATGCCCACACAAGTGCAGTGGTGGCACACAGCCATGGTGGGGAACCAACTGCTCTCAATTCAGCTAACTGATCCCCTCACTGGTATGGACCCATAGCTGGAGCTGGGAAGGAAGTCACAACCATATCCAAACATAAGCCCACTCTCCAATATCAAGCTACCATCAATTGTGGGCTACAAGGGGGCCTACACCTATTAAATTCTCTATAAAAAAAAAAGGGTTATCTCATTTGTCCTGATGCTAACTTACTCTGCGTTGGAGAATCTGCTTCTCTTTTTCAGATAGATGTAGATCCTAAGGAGAGAGCCACCCCATCATACCTCTAAAGGGCCCTGGCTGAAACTAAGAAAAATTGGAGAAACAAGCAAGGGGGCCGTTTTCCTGATAAACTGGATACCAGCACAAGGGGGAAGGAGATCAACACAGAGAAAAATCAACTCCTACCAATTCAGAGAGCCAGAGCCTCAGAGGCCCCCAATACTTCATCACTGAAGCATACCAAAAATGAACCCAACATGGCTCAGGGAAATTTTGCGGAAGAGGGGGTGGAAAGAATGTCAGAGTCACATGTTGGGTCATGATATGCAGAGACATTTAGCTTACCCATAACTGTGGGCTAACTCCACAATGCATGACCCATATACCTCAACAAGGAGGGGCCAAGGGGAGGGAGTAGGTCACGGATGAGCCTAATAATGGTACCAAACTGACTGTATTTGCTGAATACAAAACTAACTAATAAAGAAAAAAAAAAAAGAAAGCATGCCTTCATAAATTCAGGAAAACTGAACTGACTTCCTGCGGCATGTCAGATCACAATGCTTTAAAGGTATAAATTAACAAGATACACATCAGAAACTCCACCAGTTCCTGGATGTTCAACAACACACTTTTAATCAATTAATTGGCCATGAAAGAAACAAAAAAAGAAAGAAATTTTAAAATTCCTAGAATCGAATGATAATGAAAACACAAATTACCAAAATTTATGGGACACAATGAATGTAGTCCCAATGGAAAAGTTCAAAACCCTAAATGCCTTCATAACAAAGACAGAAATGTCCCAGATTAACAACCTAACTGTCCTCCTAAAGGTATTGGAAAAATAAGAAGAGGAAATAAATAATTAATATCAAAGCAGAAATTAATGAACTGAAAACTAAGAAAACATGTAAATAAAATTAATGAAATGAAGAGCTGGATCTTTAGAAAGAAAAAAAAATTGATAAACCCCTGGCCAATTTTATAAAGTTTTAAAAAAATTCTCAAATTAACAAAATCAGAAATGAAAAAGGAGAGGTCACAACAGGCATCAACCAAATTGGAAGAATCCCCAGGACATACTTCCAAAATATCTACTCCACAAAATTGGATAATCTGAAAGAAATGGATGAACTTCTAGCCACATACCACCTACCAAAACAAAACTCAGAGCAGATTAATCTCCTAAACAAACTTACCACATCCATGGAGATTGAAAGGTAATCAAAAACCTCCCCCAAAAGAAAAGACCAGGACTGGATGGCTTCTCAGCTGAACTGAAACAAATTGTTCTCAGACTGTTCCATGTAATAAGAGAGAGCGAATTTTCCCCAACTACTTTTATGAAGCTAGCATCACCCTAAAACCAAAACCAGACAGAGATATAGTAAGAAAAAGAAAACTATAGGCCTATATCCCTGATGAATTCAGATGCAAAGATCCTGAACAAAATCCTCATAAACCAAATATAACAATGTATCAAAATATTATCCACCTTGATCAAGTAGGCTTTATCCCAGGGATTCAGGGATGGTGCAATATATGGAAATCAGTCAACATAATATACAACATAAATAAAACTTAATCATCAGAACCATGTGATGATCTCAATTGATGCAGAGAAGGCCTTTAATAAAATACTACACCACTTCATGATCAAAACACTGGAAAGAATAGGCATGGAGGGTTTATATCTTAACATAATAAAGGCTGTATATAAAGCACCTAAAGCCCAATGGTACTTAGTGAGGAAAGACTCAAGGAGTTCCCACTGAGATCAGGAACAAGACAGAAATGTCCACTCTTACCACTGGTCTTCAACATAATTGTAGAAGTGCTACACCAATCAATAAGACAGGAGAAAGAAACAAAAATGATACAAATTTGAAAGCAAGAAGTCAGTTTAGCCCTATTTGCAAATGACATGATACTAAACATAAGAGACCAAAAAGCCTCCATCTCAAAACTTTTAAAGTTGATTAACTCCTTCAGTAAAGTGGTCAAATACAAAATCAACACACACACACACACACACACACACACACACACACACAATCAGTAGCTTTTCTATACAGAAAAGACAAATAAACAGAGAAAGAAATCCCTGAGGCTCTCCCATTTTCAAAAGCAACCAAAAAATAAATAAATAAATACCTTGGAATAACATTAACCAAGGATATGAAAGACCTGTATAATGAAAACATTAAAAAAAAAAAACTCAAGGAAGAAATAGAGGAGGACTTGAGAAGATGGAAAGACCTACCATGCTCCTGGATAGGTAGAATTAATATTGTAAAAATGACAATTCTACCAAAAGCAATATACAAATTTAATGGGATACCAATAAAAATTCCAGCATCATTCTTCACAGAGATTGAAAAAATGAGCTCAAAATTCATATTGAATGGCAGCAGGCCTCAGATATCCAAACACATCCTCAGCAAAAGAAACACCCCTGGAGGTATCACCATACCTGATCTAAAGTGATACTACAAAGCCTTAGTAGCAAAAACTACATGGTACTGGCATAAAGATAGAAACATAGAACAATGGAACAGAATTGAAGATTCAGACTTTAGGTCAAGTAACTACAGCTACTTGACCTTTGATAAAGATGCCAATAAAGCAGATTGGAGAAAATAAGCACCATCAACAAATGGTGCCAAACAAATTGGATTACCATATATAAAAAATAAAACTAGACCCACTCATCTCACCATACACAAAAATTAAGTCCAAATGGATTAAAGACCACAATATAAGACCTGAAATTATTTTACTATACTGGAAGAAAAAATAGGAGGAATTTTCCATGACATAGGAGTGGAGAAAGACTTCCTGAACAAAAACCCTAGTAGCCCAGGAAATTAAACAATCACTCAATCAATGGTATCTCGTGAAGCTAAAAAGCTTTTGCACAGAAAAGCATACCATAAGAAAAGCCAATAGATTACCCACTGAATGGGAGAAAATCTTCAGCAGCTACACCACTGACAGAAGCTGAATATCTATAACTTACAAAGAACTCAAAAACTAAACAATAAAAAAAATCAAACAACACACTCCAAAAATGGAGCAAAGAACTGAATAGGGAGTTCTCACAGGAAGAAATACAAATGGCTAACACAGACTTAAGAGAATGTTCAACATCCCTAACCATTTGGGTATTGCAAATTAAAACAGCAATGGGATTTCATATTACTCCAGTAAGAATGGAAATCATTAAAAAATCTAACAATGATTTCCAGGTAAGATGGCCACTTAGGAGCCACACCAAACCAGCATAGGGAGGGATTTAAGCAAAACCCCAGCAAAATACACTCTTCTTCTGAAAAGTGGAGGAGTATAGGTTATTCTTAGACACATCAGAGAAGCTGGAGAGACCAAGACCCACCAGAAAGGAGGAAAATGGCCAGAGTCCCACTAAGGCGATTGCGGCCCATGATCTGCATGCCTGCCTGCCGGCACAGCCCTGCCGGTGTGCCAGGCAGTAGCAGCAGCAGAGACAAAGCAACAGATGTTTCAATTCCATCAGCCTTCTCACAAAGTTAAGAAATCTGAAGGAAAGACAGCTGAGATCAACTAAAGAGCTACTGAAAGTTCAAGCAACTCCAAAAGTCTGAACTATCCCATCTCCCACCATAAGAACCACAAACCTGAGCATTCAGCCCCCAGTGGCAGCATAACCAGCAGAGCAAATCAGAGGTACAGCTGCACAGCACAACACTGAGGGATCAAAGTGGGTACTCAGCATCGGTGAGATTGGAAGCGACCCAAAATGGTAAAGAGGCTGACTAACAAAAAAATAAAATAAAATAAAACAGGTACACTGTCCTGCAAGAGATAATTTTCTCTTTCCTTTTCAGGGCAAGTTATGGGGTATAAATTCTTGGCTGGATTTACCATTTTCAAATAACCTGTATTAGGGGGTTGAATTTTGTTGCCTTTGGAGCTTTCATATATATAGGGCCTTTGTTTTTTTGCTTCTGTCATTATTGGGGCAGGGTCTGATCAAGATCCAGGTTGACCTGGAACCCAGTGCAGAACAGAAATCTCTACCTTCAAGCTGACAAAATTAAGGGTGTAGAACAACACACACCCTTAGGGATTTTGGCTTTATATGATTATCTGTTTGATTTAATCCCTACAATTGCATACTTGTGCCAGTTTTTATTGATTGTGTATGTTACTCAGTTGAAGTTTAGAATTTGCCAGTAAATTATTCCACCCAGTCCACTAGAATACTTGCTTAGCAAGCAAACTCAACACCTAGGATTACTTCTGTGGCTTGATTGGTGGATGAGAGCTACACCTGGCACCTTGAACTCATATCCTGTGGGTCTATAAAGGTGGATCGCCATGTCTGGGAACACTGGAGATAAGTAGAAAACCAAAACATCTAATCAATTCATGTTGCAAAAGTCACTACAGTATAATACAAAAAACTCAAAGAATCAAGACTATACACTCCCAGCAAAAACTATAAATCCATCAGAAATGATCACCAATGACCTGGTTTTAGATGAAATGCCTGACAAAGATTTCAAGAAAATGATGGTATCTATGCTCAAAGAAATCAGAGAAGAAATAAAGGGAATCAAAGAAGAAAACAAAGGAATTAAAGAATAAAACAAACTTCTGAAAGAGAACACAGGAAATCAACATCCCTTCATGATAAAAGTCCTACAGAGACTGGGAATAGAAGGAACATATCGCAATATAATAAAGGCTATTTATGACAAGCTACAGCCAACATATTACTAAATGGGGAAAAACTGGAAGCTTTTCCACTAAAATCAGGAACAAGACAAGGGTGTCCATTGTCCCCACTTTTATTTAATATAGTACTGGAAGTCTTAGCCATAGCAATAAGGCAAGAAACACACATAAAAGGGATACAAATTGGAATGGAAAAGATCAAGTTATCATTATTTGCATATCACATGATTCTATATATAAAGGACCCTAAAGACTCTACCAGTAAACTGTTAGAGCTGATAAACACCTAGAGCCATGTAGCATGATACAAAATAAATACACAGAAATCGGTAGCCTTCCTATATGCTAAGAACAGATGAAATCAGAGAATCACTCCCATTCACAATTGCATCAAAGAAAATAAAGTACCTTGGAATAAACCTAACCAAGGAAGTAAAGGATCTCTACAATGAAAACTTTAAAATACTCAAGCAAGAAATTGCAGAAGACACTAGGAAATAGAAAAACATCCCTTGTTCCTGGATCAGAAGAATCAATGTTGTGAAAATGGCAATCTTACCAAAAGCAATCTACACATTTAATGCAATCCCCATCAAAATTCCAATGGCATTCTTCAAGGAAATAGAAAAAAAACAATCCACAAAAAACCTCGAATATCGAAAATAATACTGAGCAACAAAAATATGGCTGGTGGTATCACCATACCTGATTTTAACCCAGATGTAAGTCCAGGTAGCTATAGCCACCTGATATTCGATAAAAATGACAGAAATATTCATTGGAGAAAAGACAGTCTCTTCAGCAAATGGTGCTGGGAAAGCTGGATATGTATCTGTAGAAGGATGAAAATAGATTCTTCTCTCTCTCCATGCACAAGAATTAAGTCCAAATGGATTAGAGACCTTAACATCAGACCTGAAACTGCTAGAGGAAGAAGTAGGGGAAACCCTTCAACATATTGGTCTTGGCAAAGACTTTCTGAATATAACCCCAATTGCTCAGGCAATAAAACCACAGATTAACCACTGGGACCTCATGAAATTACAAAGATTTTGTACAGCAAAGGACACTGTGAACAAAGCAAAGAGGCAACCTACAGAATGGGAAAAAAATCTTTGCCAGCTATATATCTGAAAGAGGATTAATATCTAGGATATACAAAGAAGTCAAAAAATTAAATAATAAGAAATCAAACAAACCAATTAAAAATGGGTTATGGGACTAAATACAGAGTTCTCAAAAGAGGAAATACAGATGGTGTGTAAGCATCTAAAAAAATGTTCTACATCCCTAGTCATCAGGGAAATGCAGTTTAAAACCACGTTGAGATTCCATCTCACTCCTGTCAGATTGGCTACCATCATGAAAACAAATGACCATAAATGCTGGCAGGGATGTGGAAAAAGAGGAACCCTTCTACACTGTTGGTGGGAAAGCAATATGGTCCAGCCATTGTGAAAATCAGTGTGGAGGATCCTAAAACAGCTAAAAATTGATCTACCATATGACCCAGCTATAGCACTCCTAGGCATATATCCTAAGGACTCATCTCATTACCTTAGAAATACTTGCTCAACCATGTTTATTGCCACTCAATTCACAATAGCTGGGAAATGGAACCAGCCTAGATGTCCCTCAACTGATGAGTGGATAATTGAAGATATGGCACATTTATACAATGGAGTTTATAAAATGAAGTTATGAAATTTGCAGGAAAATGGATGGATCTGGAAAGGATTATACTAAGTGAGGTAACCCAGGCCCAGAAAGCCAAGTGTTGCATGTTCTCTTTCATATGTGGATCCTAGCTGCAGATGATTGGGCTTCTGTGTGAGAAGGAAAAACTCAGTAGCAGAGGCCAGTAAGCTAAAAAATAAATAAAAAAATAAAAAAAAATAGAAAACTAACTTCTGAAAGAGAGCACAGGAAACCAGCTTAATGAAATAAAGAGGTCATTACAATACATGAGTAAGGAAATAGAAATACTGAAGAAGGGGCTGGAGAGATAGCTTAGCAGTTAAGCGCTTGCCTGTGAAGCCTAAGGACCCCGGTTCAAGGCTCAATTCCCCAGAACCCACGTTAGCCAGATGCACAAGGGGGCGCTTGCATCTGGAGTTCGTTTACAGAGGCTGGAAGCTCTGGTGCGCCCATTCTCTCTCTCTCTCTCTCTCTCTCTCTCTCTCTCTCTCTCTCTCTTTCCCTCCTTCTCTCTGTCGCTGTCAAATAAATAAAGAAAGAAACAAAAAAAATTAAAAAAAAAAAAAGAAAAGAAATACTGAAGAAATACCAGGCTGAAATCCTGGCTCTGAAGAACACAGTCAATGAAACAAAAATGCTGTGGACAGTCTTAGTAGGTGTTTTCAACAAAATCATAGAAATTTTCCTCAAATTGGGAAAGAAATGCCAATGCAAATACAAGAAGCTTTTTTTTTGGGGGGGGGGGGATTTTCTAGGTAGGGTCTCACTCTAGCCCAGGCTGACCTGGAATTCACTATGGAGTCTCAGGGTGGCCTCGAACTCACGGAGATCCTCCTACCTCTGCCTCCTGAGTGCTGGGATTAAAGGTGTGTGCCACCACGCCCGGCACAAGAACCTTTTAGAACACCAAACAGACAAAACTTGGAAAGAACCTCTTCCTACCATGTTATAATTAAACTACTAAACACAAAAACCAAAGAAATTATATTGAAAGCAGATAGAGAGGAAAAGCAAGTCATATACAAAGGCAAGTCCATCAGAATAACTGCAGACTACTCAACACAAACTTTAAAAGCCAGAAGGGCTTGGAATTATATATTCCAAGTTATGAATAATAACAACTGTCACCCAAGATCACTTTATCCTGCAAAGCTATCTTTCCAAAATGATGGAGAAATAAGGACATTCCACAACAAAAACAGGCTAAAGGGAATTTATGGCAACTAAACCAGCTCTACAGAAAATACTTGAAGGAATTTTTAATGCTGAAGAAAAAGGAAAACAAACACAGGAGTAAATAGGAAAAAATAAACCACACTCAAATAACAGTTAAAACAAACCAGTAAAGGGAAAACAGGAACCACTACAAGATAAGAAGAATGGCAAGAATAAATGCATACCTTTCAATAACTCTTAACATCATTGGCCTCAATGCACCATCCAAAAGACACAGGCTTGCAGACTGGATTAAAAGGCAGGATCCTGCCATTTTTTTTCGCCTTCAGGAAACTCATCTTTCTATGAAATATAGACACTGCCTTAGGGTGAAAGGATGGAAAACAGTATTTCAAGCAAATTGGCCAAGGAATCAAGCAGGGGTTGCTATCCTAATATCTGAAAGGATAGACTTCAAACCAACATTAGTGAGGAAAGATAAAGAAGGCCATTTTATACTGATTAAAGGAACAGTCCAGCAGGAGGACATTACAATCCTAAACATATATGCACCTAACATGGGGGCTCCCAGTTTCATCAAACAAACACTATTAGACTTAAGATCACAGATAACATCAAACACAAGTGTAGTGGGAGACTTCAGTACCACACTCTCATCAATCAACAGGTCATCCCAGCAAAAAGTAAACAAAGAGACATCTGAATTAAATGACGTCATGGAACAACTGGACCTAACAGATCTACAGAACACTCCATCCAAATGCTTCTCAAAAATAGACCATATATTAGGGCACAAAGCAAATCTCCACAAATATAGGAAAATTGAAATAATCCATTGTACTCTATCTGACCACAATGAGATTAAACTGCAAATCAGCAACAAGAAAAGCTACAGAGCATACAGAAATTCATGGAGACTAAATAGTACAGAATTGAATGATCAATGGGTCATTGAAGAAATTAAAAAGGAAATCAATAAATTGATAGAATCAAATGACGATGATAATACAACATACCAAAACCTTTGGGACACAATGAAGGAAGTCATAAGAGGGAAATTTATAGCTCTAACTGCCTACATTAAGAAATTAGAGAGCTCACAACTAGACAGTTTAATGCTGTACCTTAAAGCCTTGGAAAAAGAAGAACAAGGGAAACCAAAAATCAGTAGATGAGTAGAAATCATAAAGATTAGGGCAGAATTTAATGAAATAGAAACAAACAAACAAAAAAAATCCAAAGAATCAATGAAATAAAGAGTTGGTTCTTTGAAAGGATAAACAAGATTGAAAAACCCTTAGCAAATGTGACCAGAAGAAAGAGAGAATAAACAAAACTTAATAAAGTTAGAGATGTAAAAGGCACCATTACAACAGATAACAAAGAAATTCAGACAATTATAAGGACATACTTTAGGAATATATATTCCTCTAAGTTTGAAAGAAATGGATGATTTCCTTGATTCATATGACCTACCAAAATTAAATCAAGAGGAGATAAACCATTTAAATAGACCTATAACAAGTACAGAGATCCAAGCAGTTATCAAAAGTCTTCCCACTAAAACAAGCCCAGGTCCAGATGGATTCACTGGCAAATTTTACCAGACCTTCATGGAAGAACTAACACCAATGCTTCTCAAACTTTTTCATAAAATAGAAAAGGAAGGAATTCTACCAAACTCCTTCTATGAAGCAAGCATCACCCTCATACGAAAACCAGGCAAAGACAGAACAAAAAATGAAAATTACAGACCAATCTCCCTCATGAACATAGATGCAAAAATTCTGAACAAAATCTTGGCAAACAGAATACAAGAATATATCAAAAAGATTATTCACCCTGACCAAGTTGGCTTTATCCCAGAGATACAGGGATGGTTTAACATGTGGAAATCAATAAATGTAATACATCATATAAATGGTCTGAAGGACAAAACTCACATGATCATCTCAATAGATTCAGAAAAGGCATTCGACAAAATCCAACATCCTTTCATGGTAAAAGTATTACAGAATAGAAGGAACATATCTCAACATAATAAAAGCTATTTATGACAAACCTATAGCCAACATAAAACTAAATGGTGAAAAACTCCAATCTTTTCCACTAAATTTAGGAACAACAGAAGGGTGTCCACTGTCCCCACTTTTATTTAATATAGTACTGGAAGTCTTTGCTATAGCAATAAGTCAAAAGATACTCATAAAAGGGGCACAAATTGGAAAGGAAGAGATCAAATTATCACTATTTGCAGATGATTCTATACATAAAAGACCTGAAAACTCTACCATCAAACTGTTAGAGCTGATAAACACTTTTAGCAACATAGCAGGATATAAAATAAATACACAGAAATCAGTAGCATTCCTATATACCAACAACAAATGAAAATGAAATCAGAGAAACTCTCCCATTCTCAACTGCCTCAAAAAAAATAAAGTACCTTGGAATAAACTTAACTAAGGAAGTGAAAGAGGTCTACAATGAAAACTTTAAAACACTCAAGCAAGAAATTGCAGAAGACACAAAGAAATGGAAAGATATCCCATGTTCTTGGATTGGAAGAATAAATATAATGAAGATGACAATCTTACCAAAAGCAATCTACACATTTAATGCAATCCACATTAAAATTTCAATGACATTCTTCACATAAATAGAAAAAACAATCCTAAATTTCATTTGGAAGTACAAAAAAACTCAAATAGAAAAAAAATGAGCAACAAATATAAGGCTGGTGGTATTACCATACCCAACTTTAAGCTTATTACAAAGCCATAGTAACAAAAACAGAATGGTATTGGCACAAACACAGACATGTAGATCAATGGAACTGAATAGAGGATTCAGATTTAATCCAGGCAGCTTCAGCTATCTGGTTTTTAACAAAAGTGTCAAAAATATTCATTGGAGAAAAGACAGCCTCTTCAACAAGTGATGCTGGTAAAACTGGATATCTATATATACAGAGATGAAAATAGATCCTTGTCTTTCCCCATGCACAACAGTCAAATCCAAGTGGATCAGGGACCTTAATATCAGACCTGAAACTTTGAAATTGCTAGAGGAAAAGGTAGGGGAAACCCTTCAACATATTGGCATAGGTAATGACTTTCTGAATATAACCGCAATTGCTCAGAAAATAAAACCACTAATCAACTACTGGGATCTCATGAAATTACAAAGCTTTTGTACAACAAAGGACATTGTGAATAGAGCAAAGAGACAACCTACAGAATGGGAGAAAATGTTTGCCAGTTGCACATCTGACAGAAAATTAATATCCAGAATATACAAAGAACAGAAAATAGAACAATAAGAAATCAAACAACCCAATCAAAAAATGGGCTATGGAACAAAATAGAGAGTTCTTACCAGAAGAAATACAGATGACATGCAAACTTCAAATATGTGTTCTACATCCTTAGCCATCAGGGAAATGCAAATTAAAACTACCTTGAGATTCCATCTCAAGAAAACAAATGACAATAAATGTTGGAGAAGATGTCGTAAAAGGGGAACCCTTCTTCACTGTTGGTGGAAATGTAATCTGGTATAGCCATTGTGGAAATCATAGTTCTTGAGACAACTAAAAATAGATTTGCCATATGATCCAGCTGTAGCACTCCTAGGCATATATCCTAATGACTCTTCTCACTACCTTAGAGATACTTGCACAACCATGTTTATTGCTGCTCTATTCACAATAGCTAGGAAATGGAACCAGCCTTGATGTCATTCCACAGATGAATGTATAATAAAGATATGGTACATCTATACAATTGTAGCAGTGAGTTTCAGGTTCGCTGAGATGAACTTTCAGACCAGGCACAGTTATGGAGGAAGGGATTTATTGAAGCTTACAGATCCAGGGGAAGTTCCATAAAAGCAGAAGAAACTGGCCTGCTTTCACAGGCCCAAGCAGAGAGAGAGAGAAGCACAAGCCTAAAAGCCACACAGCACAGCACACTTCAGGAACTCCAGCTAGGCACACTTTGCATATCTTTAGATTGAAATCTGAAACCCACCACCATACCTTAAGATCCACACAATGGCACTGACTCCAGCCAGGTGGCTGCATATGCAAACTACAAACAACTGAATATATTGGGGGCCATCTATTCTATTCAAACCACCACAACAATGGAGTTCTATTCAGCAAAGAATAATGAAAATTCAGTAAAGAAAAATGAGATTTTCAGGGAAATGGATGGATCTGGAAAGGATTATACTAAGTGAGGTTACCCAGGCCCAGAAAGCCAAATGTCGCATGTTCTCTGTTATATATGGATCCTAGCTACAAATGTATAGAGTTCTGTGTGATCTGGAACCAATAATCAGTAGCAGAGGCCCATAAGCTAGAGAAAGGCTATAAGGGAGGGAAGAGAGGGAAGGTCTTAAGAGGATGGTATTGTATATATATATAAGTTGAAGAACAGATTACAGGGAGGGGAGAGGCCTAAGTGAGGTCAGGGGAAGAGACTGTATAAAAGATATAACCCTCAAAAGGAGTAAGGGGGAGCACCTGAAAAGAAGTGTCCTGGAGAAGGTGGGATGAAGCCTAAGCTTAAAACAAAATTTTTTTATTGTCTCTGGCCTGTAACTCCCAGTACCAGAAATTGGTTGCTACCCACATTCAGCTGTTAATTGGAAAGACTTATGAGATCTCCAAAACAAGACAAGTTAATGTTAAAGCACTTGATTACCCACCTGGGGCAAAAGGTAAGACACTATTGTGGAAGACATCCTATGCTGCCATCACAGAGCATGGAGAAACCTAGCTGGAATCCAGAAGAGAGCCAATACCCAGACAGTTAGCCTGTCTAGTGCTGGAAAGCACTACAGGACATATTGGGAGAAAGTGGCCAACAATGGTCTGAACAACCAGAGGTCTGAGCTACTCAGAAGCAAACACCCTGACAGGATGTACATGCCAGTGCAACAGTGGCACACAGCCTTGATTGGTAACCAATAGCTTTCAGATTGGCTAAGAGATCCACTCAGTGTGAAGGAACCCATATCTGGAATTGGGAACCAGATCAGAATCCTATGGAGACCAAGATTATGTTCTCCAGTGTCAAGCTCTCACTAGTCTTTGGCTAAAACAGGGTTACATGCATCAAATTTTCCCTAAATTAATAATGCTTATCTCATTTATACTATGCTGACTTCACTCTCCCTTGGAGAATCTGTTCTTATTTTTCAGAAAGTAATGAGATGCAAGGAGATAAACCACCCCTCACACTTCAACCAAGCCACAGCTGAAATCACAGAGGAATTGGGATATGAGCAAGAGCGCTTTCATGCTGAACCTGACAATCAGTGCCAGGGTGTAGGAAACAGACCTTGAGATATTCAACACTTACTAAAGCTGAGATCTAGATGCTCCTAAGAGCTCATCACTGAAGTAGACTTAAAACTCACCCACCATGGCCCAGGGAATTTTGTTGAAGAGGGGGCCAAAAGATTGTAAGAGCCACAGGTTGAGACATCACGCCCAGAAGCATTTCTTCCCCTGAAAATGTCTGCTGCTCCTACAAATCATAAGTCACAACCCCATGTGGAATACCTGCAATCCCACTGGGGAAAGTCCCCAGAGGAATAGGGGCAGGGGCAAAGGAAAAGAGGGTGCCAACATAAGATGTATCCATACAAAATATGTTGTTAATAAAACAGTAATAAATAAAATAAAGAAAAATTATCTTTTTTGTGGTTTTGAAGGCTAGGGAACCACCTTCAAAATATCAAGCAAGAATGCAGATTTAATAACACATCATGCTCATTCTCATAAGGAGAAAGGCTAGCTATCAGTTCTTTTAAATGAAGGACTGGTAGAAAAGCATTTAGGGCAAGTCTCTTTACCTAATGCTATCAGTTTCACAGAACAGATATTATGGGAGCCATAGACAGGCAGGGGAAGTTTAGGAGAGAAATGGTCATTCCTTGTGTTTAAGATCCAGAATGTGCTCATTTTAGTAGGTTTTTTGTTTTTGTTTTTTCACTGTGTCTCGGGTTGCTCTCTTGGGGACAACAAAATGGCTTAGGACACCTGGGGGATCAGCCTTTATATGGTGTCTCCTGGAAAAGCCATGTAGTATTCCATCTGATCCCAGAATGGGGTATAGGTATCTAGGAAATTTTCATCTTACTTGCCCATGGCTCTCATCAGATGCTAGATGGGTTTTTGGCCAGAAAAATAGATTAAGGCAAAGAAACAAAGATATCACAAAATCTAAGAATACAGTTGAGGAGAAGCAGTAGTTATCAAAACTTACCCACAATGTTTTAGATGGATCTTCTGTGAGTCCTCAAAATACTAGTAGCAAGGAGACTGAGACACAGCTCTACATTGTCATATTTGACAGCCTGAGATTTTCCCCTAGACTTTTAGTAACCTCAACTCAGGCTGTATCTAGGATTCATAGAATTTTAGAGGCAGTATGCAGCACACTTGAAGATTTTCTTAAAGATATTTAAGCATGAGCTTAAACATGAGGGATAGACAAAGGAAGGAGAATGAAAACACACCTGACAACATGAGTGTGGTCTCTTTTAGGAGAGAGTGTTTTTACAAATGAGGATTTCAATCTAGTATGGAATTTTCTAGGTTGTATCTTACAACAAATAATCTTAACTTTGAGGTAGGATTTTCTGCTTGAGAACATCAGAAGAGACAAGGTCAGAGAAAGGAGAGATCATAATGAGAATAGTTAATTTCATAAAATTTATCTTTAGTTCTGATATAACCTCTCAACTTTTCTTAATTTTATCACAAGATACATATTAGTTATTATAAAGACAAAAATAATAATGTCTGAGAGGCCTGAAGATAACAACTGAGGCATGACAAATTAGAGACCTCAAACCCTTAGCTACTACACTGTTTCAAAGTCAATGGCTGTTAGTACTCCAGGGAAAACTAACATTTAATCATCTATATGTTCTAATGTTAAGTTTTCATGTTTAATTAGTTAAGCTACACTATTAACTGACTTGATCTAATTGGCATTTACAACATCCATGAATGCCAGACAATGCTTAGTTTTCAAGTAGACATGGAAGTTTAATTAAAATAGAGTATACCTAAAACTATTGTACAAATTTAGATAAATACAAAAGTAATAATCGAAGTAAGAGTATATTCTCAGATTACTTTTGCATGAAATTAGAAATAAATAATAAAATATATCTATAAAATTCTAGCTAAACCATAGGGTCAAGCAGAAGTAAACTGGAGATAGGAAAATATTTACAGATGGATAATAATTTTAAAAAACACAACAAATCAAAAGTTAAGTAAACAGTCCTTAGAGAAAATTCATGGCATTAAAGGCACATGTCACATGCATTATGTTATGAATCACATATATTATTTTCTGTTCCTCTTACAAACACATCTAAAAATCCTAAAAGAAGACTCCTGTGGTAGTTTGACTAGATGTCTCCTAGTAGATTGAGAGGCTTTATTCAAGGTTGTAATGTAGATTTCCACCTACTTGGCTGGAGAAAGTCACTGTGGGTGGATCCTAGGGTCCAGCCCTAACGTGTGTCTGGGGTGGATCTTGAGCCTGAGGTATGCAGAGATCCCTTTTAGTTCTGCCTGGATTCCTTGCTGTTTGGCTGTTTTTGCTCTTACTTTTTGTGATGGGTTCTCTCTCTCTCTCTCTCTCTCTCTCTCTCTCTCTTTTACATTATGGAAATTCCCCTAAATCTGTAAACCAGAAATAAATCCCTTTCCTCCCATAAACTGGGTCTGGTTTGGAGGTTCATCCCAGCAGCATGAAACTGACTATGACAGAAATTGGTACCAAAGAGTGGCTTATTGCTGTGTGATGAATCTGACCACGTGGATTTTGCTCTTTTGGAACTTTTGTTTTGGAGGAATAGACATGTACTTAATATCTGCAACTGAAGATGGCTTCAGTTTTATTTATTTATTTACAAGCCAAGTTTTATTGACTATTCTGGTGAGATTTTGAAAGTGCTAAGAACAGAGGGATTTGGAAGTTTTGCTTATGAACTTTCAAACAGGAAAGAAAGACTTCAAAGAACTTTGTTGGAACTGAGATACTAGTATAAAGGGATGGCTGCATTCATTCTGATGCTCATATCCAGAGAGTTCGATCAAGGTTAAATTTGTAATGAACAGATGTGCTTGGCTAATGTTATGAAACTGAGATATATAAGATTTAATATTGGAAAAATTCAAACAAGATTAAATTTTACAGGCCCAGATACTGGTTTTTGGTTACCGAAACTTCTACTGACAAATATATTAGCAATTGTAAGGACAATGATCAAAGTACTTTACATTAAATAATAGAAAAGTTGCCAGAGGAAAGACTGAATGGTAGGAATGCAAACTCTTTAGGAAGGAAGAAGCCTGCTCTTCAAGATCATGATTTATTGCATCCCTGAATTAACAACATGGCTGTGTCTGGTTTGAAGGTTCACTCCAGCAGTGTGAAGCTGAATATGACAAGTCCCAAAGTTGAATAAATGTAGGCATATTAACTGAGACTATAGGATCCAAGGATTAGACCTAGATCTGAACAATCTAGATGGTGGTCCCAGTCAAAATTTAGTCTGCCTTTTGTGTTAATGGTTTTGATGCAATACAAGCATATTAATTTGATTACTTATGTCTTTGGATGCTTCATACTATGATAGACATTAACAGTGAAAACAAAAAGTATATGGCTCCTGTAGCCTGAAATATTTACTATTCAGCCTTTATAGAAAACATTTCTTAACTCCTAATATTAGCTACCCCATTTAGAATCTAGAAAGGAAGCAGAAATTAAACCCTGAGGCACCATAAGGAAAGAAATAATAGACACAAATACATAATAAATTAATAAAGACTTCTTTTTGTTGTTTTGTTTGTTTGCCTTTTCTTGAGGAAAGGTTTTACCCTAATCCACATTGACCTGGAATTCACTAGGTAGTCTCAGGCTGGCCTTGAACTCACAGCAATCCTCCTACCTCTGCCTCCCAAGTATTGGGATTGAAGGCATGTGACACCATGCAACTAATAAAGACTTTTCTTATTCTCTTTCTACTGATAAAACAAAATATTTTAGACCAAGTATAGCCAAGAAAAATATATTACTCACAGTTCTAGAGTCTGGGAATTCAAGATCAGTGTTCCAGCAGATTCAGGGTCTGGTGAGGGCCCTTTCTGGTAGATGGTTTCATCTATGTGCTCATGTGCAGGAGAGGCTAGCAAGATCTCTTGAGCTCTGAAATAGCACTAATCCATCTTCATCTCCTAAAGACTTGATTTCTTCATAGGATGTACTGAGCGATAAGGCTTACAGATATATATATTTAGGAAGAACACATTAAGATCATAGCAAGGGTCCTGAAACAAATTCTACCAGCGAGGAAAATGTTTTATATCTTGACTTGGGTGAAGAATTAGTGGGTTTCATGTTTTTTTTAAACTTTTCAAATGATATTTTTATTAGGATTGTAAATATGACTCCCAAAATTTCTTAAGTCAGATCATGTCACTCTGCTCATGTTTCAGTGGCTTTCCAAAGACCTCTGAGTAGCTTTATAATGGGGTGTTCAGGGTTCAGGAAATTCCTTGAAACCCAAACCTGAGGGTTCATTTCAAATTTTAAATCAAAGAATTGAATTTTAAAAATGACAAGGATATTTAGTGAATTTATTGATGGAAGTACAGAGCCAAGGAAAGGAACCCACATGGAGGGCCTGGGAAAACTGTGGAAAGAAAAGAGAAAAGAACATTTAAATAGCTCCTGCCATGTGGGGAGTTAGAGGGGCTAAAGGGCTCATGTGGAGAGTAAGGGATAGGAGGCTTTCCCCTCAAATCAGCCTAGCTGGCCCTGGGCTGGGATCAGCTGAGGGAAAGCTCATCAGTAGCTGGAAATTCCCAAGTGGTCAGGCATCTCAGAGCACACGTCTTCCCCTTGCAAAGGTATTTATAACCTATGGTGATGATCCTTGCCTTCCAGCTCAGATGAACCAGAGGGACAGCTGATTGGTTAGGGGTAGGGACTGTCTCCAGAAGAAGCTAGCTAAGTTCTTGGGTATAAGCTTAACCAATCACAGTGTTAAAGATCTACCTCTCAAGAGGGGCCCATGTTGCTTGTGGAAAAACAGGTCTAGGGAACTAGGCAAGAGATAAGAATCCAGATCATCTTATGATCTGTAGCAAGTGCAGATTTATCTGTCTTTTTTACTTTCAGGGGCCCAGTCACCCTAACTGCCTACTCCCTCTCAGTCTCATGACTATATCTTCCTGCACTACCCCATCCTTTAGCTTCTCTGGCTCCATCTTTGACGATTCCTTTGTTTACACATCTCAACTACATCAGCCTAGCTGATGCTGATGAAGTTCCTGTCACTGTCCTCCACAAGGGCCATCACACAAGCTAGTTCTTCTGCTTGGATACTCTCTCCTAGATACCCAAATCATCATCCCTTTCATCTTCTAAATCTCAGCTTAAATGTCCACTTCTCAATGAGTCCTACCCTGAAGACAATGTTTAAAATGTAATCCACTCACCACTACTATCAAGAAGATATCTGATTCTTTCATCTTAGTCTACTTTTTATCCATAGCATCACATTTCACATACTTCATGCTTATGTTCATTGATTTTTGTTTATGTTCTCCAATACTGTAACACACATAGTCAAAGCAAAGAGGTAAGAATGCATTAGCTTTACTCCATAATACTTCCTGTCTAGAAGAGTATGTGACACATAGACATGATCAAGAAATATTTACTGAATGAGTAAATGAGCCATGGGTAAAGGCTGTTAAAGAGAATTACTAAAAGAAAGCTTGACCAACCACAGAGTTATAGACCTCACTCCCAAGAGGGGCCGAGGTTGCTTATGGCAAAACAGATCTAGGGAACTAGCCAAGAGATAAGAATCCAGATCATCCCATCAACTGTAGCAAGTGCAGATTTTCCTCCCCTTTTTACTTTGAGTCTCTCTGTGAATATGGCCAAGGTAAAAATTCTAGCCCTTCACCCTTAACCTTCATTCCTTATTCTTGTTACTTTCCATCTTGATATTGTGCTTCTGCAGGTTATTCAGATAATATTTGGAAAATTTACACGATCGTATTTTAAAATCAATTTAGCAACTCTATCAGTGGAAACTATAATGTTTCGATTACTTGGTGTACTAAAGAATAGGGGCATATCCAAAATGATGGTGTTGGTATATTTTGGCTCTAGAGTAGTCTCCACTCTCTCCAAATTTTGGTTTGAATAGCTGTGTCTACATTGGCTATTCTTATAAAATTACATTTTAGCATCTTTTGTAAAAGTAATCAAGAATATAAGAAGTGCAATTTATGAAAAACTTTTTTTTATTTTTGTAGTCAGTGAATATGGTCAAATTGGTACCATTGTTACCCTCCTCCCTGTCCTTCCCTCTCTGCAGGGACCCTCCTCATTGGGGTATATGGGTTGTGCATTGTGGTAACCCCACAATGAATGTCTTTAGTTTGGGGTAGGAGGAAATGACCCAAGGTGTGGCTCTGGCATTCTTTTTCACCCCCTCTTCCACAAATTTCCCTGAGCCATGTTGGGCTCATATTAGGTCTGCTTCCATGTTGAGATCTTGGGTGCCTCCATGTCTCTGGATACCTGGTTTGGTAGGGGTTGATTCTTCTCTGTGTCTATCTCCTTCACCATTGTGCTGGTTCCTGGTTCACCAAGAAAACAGCATTCTTGCACATTTCCCCAATTATTCCTAGTTTCACCTGGGGCCCTTTTATGGTATGATGTGGTGGTACTCTCCTTAAGATCTGTGTCTATCTGACAAACAGAAGCAGATTCTCCAATCGAGATTAAAGTTAGCACCAAGTAAATGGGATAACCATTGCTTTTTAGAGAGAGTTTAATGGAGAGCAGGCTCATTTTTGGATATGGTTCTGACTTGTTTCCAAGCTCCAGCTATGGGTTTCATTCCACTGAGCAGATGAGTTAGCCAAATGGAGAGCAGTTGGTTTCCCACCACGGCTATATGCCACTATTGCACTTATATGAGCATCATGTCAGGTTGTTTCCTGATAAGTAGGTTAGACCATGTGCTGCTTGGGCAGATATTGGTCTTTATCCCCCAATTGCTCATGTAGCACCTTCTGGCACTAGACACGTTAACTGTCTAGGGACCGACTCTCTTCCAGCTTCAAGCCATGTCACTCCATGATATGTGCCAACAGTGTATAGTGTCTTCAGCAGTAGGGTCTTACCACTAACCTATGGTGGGTCATCAAACACTCTGACATCAATCTGTCTTCTTTTAGAAGACCTTGTAGGTCTCTGTAATCAAAAGCTCATTGTGGATGATAACCACCTTCTGGTACCAGGAGTTACAGATCAACACCCAAGAAGAGAAGGAAGAAAAGAATAAGTGACATAAAAGAGATAGAAAAATGAAAGAGAAGAGGGATGGAGAGAGAGAGAGAGAGAAGCAGAAACAGGAGGAGATAATGATAAGTTTTCATTGTACTCTCTCCAGGGCCTTGTGAATCCAGTGTTCACTCTAAGGGCCTGGTGAAGGTTCAACAATTTGGTCGGTCTTTTAGGATGTAGAGTTTTATGGTACCATTGCCTTCTAGGTCCAGTTTTGTGTCTCCCCCTCCCTTCCTTACTGTCCCCACCCTCCACAGCCTCCCTATTGTCCAGTCCTTGAGATGCTTGGTAGGTATGTGGGCGACTTGGGTGGATTCAGGTTAGGAGCTGTACATGAGTGAGACTATGTAGCGATTATCTTTCTGTGATTGGGTGAGTTCACTGAGAATGATCTGTCCCAGGATCACCCATTTCTTTCCAAATTTCATTGTGTCATTTCTCCTTACTACTGTGTAGAATTCCATCATGTAGATATACCACATCTTAGTTATCCACTCGTCTAGTGATGGACATCTAGGTTGATTCCAGCTCATGGCTATTACAAATTGAGCAGCTATAAACATGCTTGAGCAAAACTCTCTGAGCTGTGGCACTGAGCTTTTAGGGTACATGCCTGGTAAGGGAATAACTGGGTCTCCTGGTAACTCTACAGTCAGTTTTTTTAGGAGTCTCCATATGGCTGTCCAAAATGGCTGTACCATCTTACATTCCCACCAACAGTGGATGAGGGTTCCTATTTCTCCACATCCTCAGCAGCATTGGTTTGGATTTGATTTTTTGATGTTTGCTATCCTTACTGGGATAGGATGGAATCTCATAGTAGTTTTAATTTGCATTTCCCTGATCATTAGGGATGATGAACATTTCCTTAGGTGTGTGTTTGCCATTTCTATTTCTTCCTCTGGGAACTACTTGTCCAGTTCCTTGCCCCATTTTGTGAGTGGGTTCTTTGATTTTTCATTGTTCAGGTTTTTGAGTTCTTTGTAGATTCTAGAAATTAGGCCTCTGTTAGTAGGATATTCAGCAAATATTTCTCAAATTCTATGGGTAATCTATTGGCTCTGCTTATTGTATGTTTGTCTGTGAAGAAACTTTTCAGCTTTATAAGATCCCATTCATTGACTGATTGTTTAAGATCCTGTGCTACTGGGATTTTGTTTAGGAAGTCTTTTCCCATTCCTAACTCATGAAATGTTCCTCTTAATGTTTCTTCCAGTAGTAGCTGAGTTTCTGGCATTACATTGAGGTCTTTGATCCATTTGGACTTGATTGTTGTGCATGGCAAGATGTGTGGATCAAGTTTCAATTTCTTGAATATGGTTATCCAGTTTGTCCAGCACCATTTGTTGAAGATGCTGTCTTTTTTCCAGCCTATATTGTGAGGGCCTTTGTTAAATATCAAGTAACTGTAGTTTCTTGACCCAAAGTCTGGGTCCTCAATTCTATTCCATTGGTCTATACTCCTGTTTTTATGCCAGTACCATCCTTTTTTTTTATTACTATGGCTTTGTAATATAGCTTTATATCAGGTATGATGATGCCTCCAAAGATATTTCTTTTGCTGAGGATATGCTTGGATATCTGAGGCCTTTTGCTTTTCCACATGAATTTTGAGATCAATTTTTCTATCTCTGTGAAGAATGATGTTGGGATTTTGATGGGAATTGCATTAAATCTGTAGGTTGCCTTTGGAAGGATTGCCATTTTCAGAATGTTAATTCTGCCTATCCAGTAGCATGGGATATCTTTCCATTTTTTAAAATTCTACTCAATTTCTTTTTTGAGTATTTTTATGCTTTCATTGTATAGATCTTTCACTTCCTTGGTTAATGTTATTCTAAGGTATTTTATTTTTTTGTTGCTATTGAAAATGGGATGTCACTTATTTCTTGCTATGTATCTTTGTTATTTGCATATAGAAAGAGTACTGATTTTGTGCATTGAATTTTTACCCTTGTACTTTGATGAAGGAGTTTATCACCTTTAAGAGTTTTGGAATAGAGGCTCTCAGATCTCTTACATATAGAATCATGTCTTTGGTAAATAGGGCTAACTTGGCTTCTTTCTTTACAAATTGTATCCCCTTTATTTCTTTCTCCTGTCATATTGCTTGAGCTAGGACTTCCAGTACTACATTAAAGAGCAGAGGTGAGAGTGCACACCCCTTACTTGTTCCTGATCTCAATGGGAATTCCTTCAGTCTCTATCCATTAGGTATATTTGGGCTTTAGGAGTTTTATATATAGCCTTTATTGTGTTAAGATACAAACAAACCATGTCAATTCTCTCCAAAGTTTGGATCATGAAGTGATGTTGTATTTTGCAAAGGCCTTTTCTGCCTCTATTGAAACAATCATGTGGTTTTTGTGTTTAACCTTGTTTATGTGGTGTATTACATTGACAGATTTCCATATATTGAACCACCCATGCATTCCTTGGAAGCAGCCCACTTGATCAAGGTGGATAATGGATTTGATGTGTTGTTGAATTTGGTTTGTGAGAACTTTTTTCAGGATCTTTGTGTCGAAAATTCATCAGGGAAATAGACCTGTGGTTTTCTTTCCTTGTGGCATCTCTGCCTGGTTTTGGTATTAGGGTGACAGTAGCTTCATAGAAGGAGTTAGGGAGCTTCCCTTGATCTCCACTTGTGTGGCACAGTTTGAGAAAGATTGGTTTCATTTCTTCCATCCCCACAGGGGCGGGATGGAACTTGAGGGCAGGACACACATGGTATGGACAGAGAGAGCTTCTTTGGTCAAGACTTGTTTGGGGATGGGGATGGGGTGGAGCAGAGGAGGTCTGAATTCGCAGGGGGCTGTGAGGGCTGAGCAGAACTATGCAGTGCAGGTCTGAAGTCCAGCAAGTCCGGGGTGGAGCAGAGCAGAGTGTGTCAGAATTCGGGTGGGGGTGGGGCCGAGCAGTTGGATCTGATGTCTCAGGGGCATGGAGGGGAGCAAGCAGAGTGGGTTGAAGGAAGACGTGGAGGGCAGGGCTGTGCGGGGTTGGTGGCAGTTGAGGGGGTGGCAGGGCAGAGTGGAGCGAGTGATTCCAGATTCTAAGGTTGCAGCGGGCGGGGGTGGAGCGTGGGCACCAAGCATATCTTCAGCAAAAGAAACACCTCTGGAGGCATAACCATACCTGATCTAAAGCTATATTACAAAGCCATAGTAAATTTTTTTTTAAACAAAGCATGGTACTGGCATAAAAACAGGAGTATAGACCAATGGAATAGAATTGAGGACCCAGACTTTGGGTCAAGAAACTACAACTACTTGATATTTAACAAAGGCCCTCACAATATAGGCTGGAAAAAAGACAGCATCTTCAACAAATGGTGCTGGACAAACTGGATAACCATATTCAAGAAATTGAAACTTGATCCACACATCTTGCCATGCACAACAATCAAGTCCAAATGGATCAAAGACCTCAATGTAATGCCAGAAACTCAGCTACTACTGGAAGAAACATTAAGAGGAACATTTCATGAGTTAGGAATGGGAAAAGACTTCCTAAACAAAATCCCAGTAGCACAGGATCTTAAACAATCAGTCAATGAATGGGATCTTATAAAGCTGAAAAGTTTCTTCACAGACAAACATACAATAAGCAGAGCCAATAGATTACCCATAGAATTTGAGAAATATTTGCTGAATATCCTACTAACAGAGGCCTAATTTCTAGAATCTACAAAGAACTCAAAAACCTGAACAATGAAAAATCAAAGAACCCACTCACAAAATGGGGCAAGGAACTGGACAAGTAGTTCCCAGAGGAAGAAATAGAAATGGCAAACACACACCTAAGGAAATGTTCATCATCCCTAATGATCAGGGAAATGCAAATTAAAACTACTATGAGATTCCATCCTATCCCAGTAAGGATAGCAAACATCAAAAAATCAAATCCAAACCAATGCTGCTGAGGATGTGGAGAAATAGGAACCCTCATCCACTGTTGGTGGGAATGTAAGATGGTACAGCCATTTTGGACAGCCATATGGAGACTCCTAAAAAAACTGACTGTAGAGTTACCAGGAGACCCAGTTATTCCCTTACCAGGCATGTACCCTAAAAGCTCAGTGCCACAGCTCAGAGAGTTTTGCTCAAGCATGTTTATAGCTGCTCAATTTGTAATAGCCATGAGCTGGAATCAACCTAGATGTCTATCACTAGACGAGTGGATAACTAAGATGTGGTATATCTACATGATGGAATTCTACATAGCAGTAAGGAGAAATGACACAATGAAATTTGGAAAGAAATGGGTGATCCTGGGACAGATCATTCTCAGTGAACTCACCCAATCACAGAAAGATAATCGCTACATAGTCTCACTCATGTACAGCTCCTAACCTGAATCCACCCAAGTCGCCCACATACCTACCAAGCATCTCAAGGACTGGACAATAGGGAGGCTGTGGAGGGTGGGGACAGTAAGGAAGGGAGGGGGAGACACAAAACTGGACCTAGAAGGCAATGGTACCATAAAACTCTACATCCTAAAAGACAGGCCAAATGGTTGAACTTCCATCAGGTCCACAGAGGGAACACTGGATTCACAAGGCACTGGAGAGCGTATGATGAAAACTGTCCATTATCTCCTCCTGTTTCTGCTTCTCTCTCTCTCTCTCTTCACCCTCACTTCCTCCCTCTTCTCTCTTATCTCTCTGTCTCTATTATGTCACTTATGCGGTTCTTCCTTCTCGTCTTGGGTGCTAACTTGTCACTTCAGGTACCAGCAAGTGGTTATCATCCACAATGAGCTTTTGATCACAGAGACCTACAAGGTTTCCCAAAAGAAGACAGACTTATGTCAGAGCACTTGAGGACCCACCATAGGTTAGTGGTAAGACCCTACTGCTCAAGATACCATACGCTGTTGGTATGTATCATGGAGCAACATGGCTTGAAGCTGGAAGAGAGTCAGTACCCCGACAGAGTGTCTAGTGCCAGAAGGTGCTACATGAGTGACTGAGGGATAAAGACCAATATCTGCCCAAGCACTGCATGGTCTAACCTACTTAGCAGCAAACAACCTGATGTGATGCTCATACAAGTGCAATAGTGGTGCATAGCCATGGTGGGAAACCAACTGCTCTCCATTTGGCTAACTGTTCTGCTTAGTGGAACAGAACCCGTAGCTGGACCTGGGAATCAAGTCAAAACCATATCTAAAAATGAACTCACTCTCCACTAAACTCTCTCTAAAAAACAATGGTTATCACATTTACTTGGTGCTAACTTTACTCTCTGTTGGAAAATCTGCTTCTCTTTTTCAGATAGATGCAGATCCTAAGGAGAGAACCACCCCATCATACCTCAAAAGGGCCCCAGGTGAAACTAAGAATAATTGGGGAATGTGCAAGAATGCTGTTTTCTTGGTGAACCAGGAACCAGCACAATGGTGAAGGAGATAGACACAGAGAAGAATCAACCCCTACCAAACCAGATATCCAGAGACACAGAGGCACCCAAGATCTCAACATGGAAGTAGACCTAATATGAACCCAACATGACTCAGGGAAATTTGCAGAAAAGGGGGCGGAAAGAATGTCAGAGCCACACATTATGTCATGATATGCAGAGACATTTCCTCCTACCTGAAACTGCAGGCTAACCCCACAATGCACAACCCATATACCCCAACAAGCAGGGTCCCTGTGGAGGGGGCAGGACAGGGAGGAAGCTAACAATGGTACTGACTTGACTGTATTCACTGACTACAAAAATTAAAAAAAAATTAAAAATATGGAATACTTCATGAAATTGTGTGTCATCCTTGTGCAGGGGCCGTGCTAATCTTCTCTGTATCATTCCAATTTTAGTATATGTACTGCTGAAGTGAGTACTATCAAAAACTTTTGACTGGATTATGTTTTGGGTATCATGTCAAAGAGGTCTGCTACTCCTTAGGTTATAAACATTTTTTTTCCAAAAAAATATTTTCCTATAGTGTCTTCCACAGGTTTGTACTTTTATGTTTTATATAAAGAATTACAATGAAAAATAAGCAGATTAAAATGTTCATCATTAGGAAAATGCACATTAAAACCACAATGTGATGCCAGGAAATACAACATTTGAAAGATTAAAATACAAAATATTGAAAATTATTTTTTAAAAATTGAAAAGTGAGTATATATGGAATTCTTTTCCATGCTTATTTTGTTGTGTAACAAAATAATACCCAAAATCTGAGATCTTACTATAACTTTACCACTAAATTCTTATATTGTTCCATGTAGATAATGGGAGAGATGATGCTGCTGTCTCCTAACCACATTAAAGTGTTGCTTCCCAAATTGGAATGCAGTGTGAAAAGGTCTACAGACTCTAAAAAGTCAGAGGGAAGCCAAGAGCTTAACACTTAACCATGCTGGCCAGTCAGGGCTATGCTTACATCCTGGCTACCAACTCTAATGTTTGAACTCCTGTCTCTGTTTATTGTTGGCATAAATACCTGCCAGGTTTTTATTTCTAAATTAGCACTGAAGCTCAGTCAACATTTTCACATGAGAGCAGCAAAAGTTAACTGTGGGACTGGAGAGACTGCTCACTTAAAGGCACTTGAGTGCAAAGCCTGGGGTTCAATTCCTCAGTACCCATGTGAAACCAGATACACAAGTGGTGCATCCATCTGGGATTCATTTGCAATAGCAAGAGAACATGACATGCCCATTCTCTCCCTCTTTTGCTCCCTCTCTCTTTATTGATCCTTGCAATTTAATTAACTAGTTAATTTTTAATTTTTTTTAAAGTGAGTTGTGACAGCCAACTTTTTGTGGTTTTGTGCAGGGTATAAAGGTTTTTGGTGTCTGAGAATCTTTCTTCATACCTGGCTGATCCTGCCACAATGTTTGTATCATAACTGTACATCTCTTTTTAAATATTTAGTTATTTGAGAGAGAAATTTAAAAAAATGAACTGCTGAGACATCTCCCCAGCCAATGAGTCGCTATCTCTGGCAGCAGTTGCTTATAACAAAGTACACTTTCTCCAGGTCTCTGAGATAGTGGTGAGTTTTCACATGTGGTTGTGCTGAAACAATTCCAACTCATGACCTTTAATGCAATCATCATTTTCTCATTGCAACCAACTGCAGCTGGGTGAGCAGCCTACAGAAGAGGACACACTGGATATGCAGAAAAACAACACAAGAGGACAAGGAGCTTCTCATTTTCTAGCTTTTGGCTCCAGTTCTTTCAGAGTGCCACCTTTCTCCCCACCCTGAAGCTCTTAGATTCTAGTAGTTACTAGTTATCTGTCTACTGATTGCCCATTAATGCTTAAGCTGACTCAAGCACTTACAATAAATAGAGTTTGTGCTAAGATTTAAGGCTATAGTTACAGCTAAGCAAATGAAGCTACACTGCCCCCACAGAGTGTGGTGGTGACATGTACCTACAGTCTTAGATATTCTGAAGGCTGAGGTACAAGGATTAGTTGGGCTTAGGGGTGCTGAGACAACATAGGAAACCATGAAAGAAATGTCTCAAAGAGATAAAGGAGAGACAGAGAGAGAAGAAATTAACATAGGACCTTAGGTCCTTAGTTTACTTATTCTTTACTTCTTCACAGCTCATTTAAGTTTTTTTTTAAAAAAAACTTTTTGCTTGGGGGGGGGCAGGTGGAGTAGAGTCTCACTCTAGCCCAGGCTGACCTGGAATTCACTATGTAGTCTCAGGCTGGCCTTGAACTCACAGTGATCCTCCTACCTCTACCTCCCAAGTGCTGGGATTAAAAGTATGTGCCACTATGTCTGGCTTTTTAATTTTTAATTTAATATTTGTGTTTGTGTGTGCATGTGCACCCTGCAAACATACACCGGACACCTGTACCATCTTTTGCATCCAACATGTAGAGTGGCTTTGGAATTGAACCTGGGATGGCAGGCTTTGCAAGTAAGTGCCCTCAACTGCGAAGTCTCCTTCCCAGCCTCATGTAATAGTTTTTAGTAGTCTTAACCATCTTCATAAAGAATTATGGCTACTATAGCCTTATACATGGATCACTAGGTTCTCAATGTCCAGTCTCAAATTCACCCTGTTCTGTGTTTCCTTAAAGTCTTGGTTTATCAAGTTACTTCCTCCATATATTACTTTGACCAGATCCTTTTGCCAGAGCATATACTTAATATGTGCAAGGTCTTGAGTTTCATTCTCAGTGTATGTGTGTGTGTGCAATTACAAAATAAAACAAAAGTCATCATCTGTAACCATTAGTTTTTCTCCTCAGATCACTGACAATTCCCTCACTCAGCTTACTTCTACTCTCAAACAGAGGGCTCCCCATGCTCCCATGAGCACATGGTCTTAATGCTGAAGCTCACTGGGGATATGCTGTTCAACATGACTATGGATATCTCTAGTCACATGCTGCAATTTATAATGAAGGTTATTAAAATTAGACACTATGAGGAGTCCATCCCCTTGGTCACATGAGCTGCACTTTCCCAGTCTAGTTGCACAGTTGATGTGTTGCCACAGGGTAGAGAGAGATCACCCAGAAACATCTCATCCACACACTTTGCTTTCTACTCACTTGGGAAGTCCTCCTTATCCATTTTATTCTCAATCCTGTCACATTCCTTCCATATGAAAGCCACGCTGCCACAAAGCCACACAGGAGAATTCTAGCAACACATATGTATTTTCTTAGCAAACTATCTAGGCTCTGAATCCTTACTAGCTGCGTGACTTTTCTTAAGCATGTGGAAGAGATGGAAAGTCTTGTGGTGGGCAGTCGGATATACTCTTGTCTTATCATCCATCCATTTTCAATGTAAGCTCTCTTTGAAAACAAACAAGTCAGTAAATCAACATGGACCTAAAAGCACACAGAAATCTTTATATTCTATTCAGCTACTAATGAGGTAGGTACCAACAAGGTATCCCTGCCTGAATTGTCTCTAGAAACTAATGTGGTGGTTTGAATGATCTGAATACTTAGTCCCTAGCTGATGGCAATTTGGGAGGTGGAGCCTTGCTAAGAGGTGTGTTGTTAGGGGTGAGCTTATGGGTGTTGTAGTCAGATCCCCCTTGCCATAGCTTAGCTCTCTCTCTTGCTGCTGTTTTCCAACTGCTGTGGCTGAGGTAATGTCCAGACACTTCTCATAGCATGTTTTCCCCTACCATCATGAAGTTTCCTCTCAAGTCTATAAGCCAAAATAAAAGCTTTCTATCAGTTACTTTTGGTCCAGTGCTTTGTCCCAGCAATGTGAAGGTAAATATAACACCTAGCATCTGAGGATGAGTTGTGGCAACATAAAAAGAATGTATTTCTACTAAATTCATTCTCTAACTCATGAATATTCTAATGGAGTTGTTCTTGGAATCTTTGAGAATAGCAATGAATTAAATAAATATGCCTAGATATCTGGGAGACCCAAGGCTTATCAAAATGACAAGAAGAGGAAACCCAGGACTTAGCACTGGACAAGTCATTTCTATCACACCTGCCATGGCTCATGAAATATTGCAGATATAGTCATGAAGAGAATATGAGTGCTGCTCTTATAGCTAGCCAGAGCATCATCACTACAGAGATGTTTGTAGACCCTGAGTAGACTCTAAAGTCCTCAAAGTAGAAAATAAGAGGATGTTCTGTATTAGTCAGTTCTGTATTTGATAGCATGTTCCTTGCTGGGGTAACTAATAAAGAATTTCTTTCTTTCTTTTCTCCTCCTGAAAAAAAAAGAAAAGAAAAGAAGAGGATGTTAAGAACTCAACACTAAAGTAGATTTCTACTATGCCCTACAAGGCTCAGGGAACATTTCAGAAGAGTGGGCATGAAGAATGTAAGAGCCACATAGATGTCCTACTAACACGACTGACTGGTACATTCACGACCCCACAGTGGTTACTGATACCCCCACAAGACCAGCACAGTTCTGAACCCATCAACATTTTGACATGGGGGGTATAGGAGTAAAAAAATAAATGAGACAACAAAACAGAAGAAGGACTACATTTAAAGATGAGAGTCTTTAGAGAATGGAAGTGGGAAAGAGGGGACAAATAAAAGAATAAAGATATAGGACCACGAACAAATTACTACATATTAATATAGTAAAATTTTTCAATAAAAAGTCTGCAAAGAAAGAAAGTTTAGTGATCTTGCCAGTGACAACTGTAGTTAAAAATATGCTCTATAGTTTAAAATTGCTTAAGAGTCAATTTTAAGTGGATAGTAAAGATATGGTATATATATTAAGTGGTAAGGAAAAATGAAATTATGAAATTTGCAGTAGAATTGATGGACCTAGAAAAAAATTATACTAAGTGAGATACCTAGGGTCAGAAAGACAAATATTGCATGTTCTCTTTCATCAATACTGCATGTTTATTTCAAAGGATCCTAACTTAGGTTACTTTGATTTGCTTACATTTTTTTCCTGTGGCAAACATGTATCTCTCATATCTTTCTTCTCTATATTTTTTTCAAGTGCACTAGTCAATTACTTTTAAATTCAACTATGCTCCAATTCACAGGTAGAATTCAGCCAGCCTTTCTACACATAGCCCAGTTCTAACAAAGTTCTTTCCTTCCCCTTTGAAACTTCATAAGCCAAGCCTTCATAGTCCACAATTTTCTCTGCAATTTAGCAATTTCAAACTCTCACGAGAATAGCCCATCAAGCTCTCCTTACAACACTGTAAGACTTTTCCAGTCCAAAGTACCAAATCCTCCATATTTCTCCATTAAACAGGTTCCAAAGACCACATGGTCAAAGTCATAACAGCAACAATCCCAGTGCTCAACACTAAATTTCTGTTGTAGTTTTATTCTCATGGCTGGGACAAAAACCCAATCAGAAGCTATTTATAGAAGGAAAAGGTGTTTTTCAGGCTTACAGTGTCCAGGGGAAGCTTCATCATGGTGGAAGATGCTGGCTCACTACATCAGTATGAAAAGAAACTTGGCTACATAGCAAGAGACAAGTCCTCTCTATTACATTTGACAAAGCCCAGAAAACAAGTTGAGAAAGGAGCATGTTAAATATTAGTGCTTCTGTTATAGGTAGATTGAGAACCTCCTCGAGGAAGATTGTTATAGCACTGAGGATACTCAAAAACTCATCAAAACTGAAAATTAGACACTGCTGAGAGCTCAGCACCAAATAGACTTTTAACACACCCTCCAAGCCTCAGGGAACATTGTAGAAAAGGGACAGAAAGAATGTAAGAGCCACAGGGTGAGAACATGTACTCTAAGGCATTGTCCCACCCACAGAGATATAGCTGGTGAACATTTTTTCCCATTATGTAAATTGTCCACTGACTCTGTTGATAGTTTGTTTAGCTTTACAACAATTCTTTTAATTTCATGTTATCCCTGTGTTTGAATGTTTGTTCTATTTCCTGGGCACTTAGAGTCTTATTCAGAAAGTTCTTCCCTATGCTTGTGTTTTGGAATATTCTCCCTACTATTTCCTCTATTTACTTCCTAGTTTTAAGTCATATTAAGGGGCTGGATACATTTGGAGTTATATTTTATGCATTGTGAGAGAATATTGTCCAGACTTATTCTTCTACAAGTAGTAATACAGTTTCTCCAGCACCATTTGTTGAAAATGCTGTCTTATATCTAGTGTGTATTTTTGGCCTCTTTGTCAAAGGTCAATTGGCTGTAGTTACAACTAGAACTCATACCTGAAACTTCTCTATTCAGCTGATCTATGTGTCTGTTTTTTGCCAGTACCATAATGTTTATATCAGTCTGGCTTGTAGCATATCTTGAAATCAGGTATGGTAATACTACCAGTAATATTCTTTTTGTTGAGGATATTTTTTTGTTGTTATCTGAGGACTTTTGTCCTTCCATTTAAATTATTATACTTTTTTTCTGTAAAGAATGGTGCTGAAGTTTTTAATTGGAATTACGTCAAATCTATATATTGCTTTTAGTAATATGGCCATTTTCAGAAGATTAATTCTTCTAATCAATAATCCTGGGATATCTTTCCATTTTTGTGTCTTACTCAATTTCTTTTTTCAGTGTTTTAATGTTTTCATTGTAGAGGTCTTTCACTCCTTCGTTAGGGAATTTCCAATATATTTAAACATTTGTGATTATTGTGTAAATGAGACTGTTTTCCTGATTTCTTTCTCAGTATGTTTGTCATTGATATACACAAGGGCTACTGATTTTTGTTTGTTAGTTTTATATTATGCCACTATGCTGAAAATGCCATATTAACTCTATAAGTATTTTTGTGGTATCTTTGGGGTCTCTTAAATGCAGAAACATATTGTCTAAAATAAGGCTAAGCCAGGCATAGTGGCACACACCTTTAATCCCAGCACTTGGGAGGCAGAATTAGGTGGATCGCCATGAGTTCAAGGCCATCCTGAGACTCCATAGTGAATTCCAGGTCAGCCTCAGCTAGAGTGAGACCCTACCTTGAAAAACCAAAATAAAATAAAATAAGGCTAGTTTAGCTTCTTCCTTTCCAACTTTTATCCCATTCATTTCTCTTGTCTTGTCACTTCAGCTAAGACTTCAGGTACTATGTTATATAGCAGTAGGGAGAGCAGACACCCTGTCTTGCTCTAGAACTTAGTGAGAATGCTTCAAGTTTTTCCCATTTAGTATAATATTGGTGTTAGGTTCCTTGTATATGGTCTTAATTATGTTGAGATATGATCACTTCATCCTAGTCTTTCCCATGGGATTTTTTTTTTAATCAAGAAAGGATGTTCTATAAGGTAGAGTCTATAAGGTTCTATATATGTTCTATAAGGTATAGAGTCTGCTGTGTATCCATATAGGCCTGGAATGTTGGGAGATTTTTAATTATTGCTCCGATGTTGTTAGATGTTATTGCTTTATTTAGATTATTTATCTATTCTGGATTTAACTTAGTAGATCATATATGTCAAGAAGTTCATCCATTACTTCCAAATTTTCCATTTGGCTGGAATGTAAGTTTTTTAAATTTGTCCTTATAATTATTATCTCAAATTCATTGGTATCATTTTATAATATCTACTTTGACTTGCTAATCTTATTAATTTGGGTCTTTCCTCTCTTTCATTCGGTTAATGTTACTAGGTTTATACAAATCTTGATAATCTTTGAAAGAACCATATCTTTATTCCATCAATATTTAAATTGTTTTCTTCATTTCTATTTCATTGATTCTACCCTTATCTTCATTATTTCTTTCTCTAGTACTTTTGGGTTTGGATTTTTCTTGTGTTTCCGAAATCTTGAGATGGATAATGAGATAGTTTATTTAGGATCTCTCCATTGTTGTAATGTAATATAATGAATTTTCTTAGGACTGTTTTCATTGCATCCCCTAGGTTTTGATACATTGTGTTTTCGTTTTCATTCAATTCTAGGATTTCTTTAATTTCCTTCTTGGTTTCTTAAATGACCCATTCATTGTTTAATAGTATGCAGTTCAATCTCCAGGAGTTAGTGAGTTTTCTGTTATTTCTCTTGTTGTTAATTTAAAGCTTTATTGCATTGTAGCCAGGTACAATACAAAGAGATATGTCAAGTTTCCTAAAATTGTGAAGACCTGCTTTAAGACCTAATATATGATCTGTCTTATAGAAAGTCCATGAGCTGCTAAGAAGACTATGTATTTTGTAGTGCTTGGGTGGAATGTTCTGTAGATGTCTTTTAAATCTATTTGATCTATGGTGCCACTTAGCTCTATTGTTTTTCTATTTATTTTCTGTTTATATTATTTGTTTATTGACGATAGTAGGGTAATGAATGAAATCACCCATTATTATTGTCTTGGGATTTATATCTAATTTGTCTCATAGATTCTGCTTTATAAAATTCAGTGTACCTGTGTTTGTGGGGTATAGGTTCAGAATTGTAATATCTTTTTGTTAAATTGTTTGCTTGATGAGTATTAAGTGGCCTTCATTAAATCTTTTGATTTCTGGTTTAAGATGTATTTTGTCAGATATTAGTATAGACACACCTGCTTATTTCCTATTTCCACTTGCTTGGAATATCTTTGTGCATCCTTTCACCCTAAGGTGGTATCTGTCTTAAATAGGAAGGTGGGTTTCTTGAAGACAGCAAATGGATGAATCTTGTTTTCTGATCCAGTCTGATAATCTGTTTCTTTTGATTGGGAAAATGAGTGTTATGGTATTCAGTTATTATTGAAGGGAGTGAGCTAATCCCTGTCATGTTGATGATTTTGTAAAGTTTGGTGTTTTCTTGGTGTTTACTTCCTTTAACAACAAGGGTGAGCCTATGGCTTCACTCACTGGGGACATGTGTGAGGTTATCTATTCCTTCTTGCCTCTGGGCAGGCAGTGGTGGTCATTCTCATTTGCCACTGGATTGGGTGTAAGAGGTACACTTACCTGGGATCCTAGTCTGCCTTGCCCTGAGCCCCAAGTACATTTCTAATAATACGTTTTTATTGCCCACAGTTAAACACAATTAATGACCTTGACATTTTGGAACCTTTTGAGGAGGACAGCAAACCTTTGATTCAGTTTCCCATCCACTAAGATTGTAATCAAACCATGTCTATGGCATCTGACAAGGATTTCTTGACATGCTTTAAGGTTAAGGCAGAAAAACTTAAGCTTTTTGAGCAGAGGTGACTTTCTTCCATTTAATTAAAAAGCAAACCTGCTTCTCCACAATGTGCATGTGGTCTACATAAGTAAAGAGTTATCACTGATTCTTCCTGGTGCACAAATACCAGGATGCCTCTACCTAAAATAGGCCAGAATGCTGCTAAGCAGTGCCATGGCTCCTGTCCAAATTCTGTGTGAGGTGGGGAGCAGGGGAGCAGGTTGGTATGGGGTCCTTGAAAACTTGGTATCCTCTAAAAGGTCTATTTCAGTAGCTTCACCAGCCTACTTACCCCAGGAATCAATGACTTCAAAGCAAGCTGGGTGGGGGGCAAGTGCCACTGGACATAAACAGGTACACAATACACACTACAGTCCATTTAGAGAACGGACCTAAGAGTGGAGGTGTGGCAAATATAAGCTGCCACCAGATCACCATGTACAGGGCACCTGGCTTCCCACTAAGCAGACTCTGTCATGTGGTAATAGTTCACCTATCCAGAATGTCTCCCCATTAAAGGTGTTTGCTTGCAAAGCCTGATGGCTCTGGTTAGATTCCCCAATATCCAAGTAAAACCTGACCTAGAAAGTGGTGCATGCATCTGGAGTTTCTTGGCAGAAGTAGGAGGCTATGGCATACCTATTACACTCTTTTTCTAATATATAAATAAATATTAAAGAAAAGAAAATGCTATAACTGTGTAACTTTTTTTAATTTCTAACTGAACTCAGTGCTTATATATTTACACAGAAGTAGATTCTCCTTGTTTTTCTCATAAATACACATTTAGGAACCAGCCACTATGTAAGATAAGCTCCTCCTTATTCTGCTTCACATAATCCTTACTATTTTCCTTAAAGGTAAATACAACCCATTTCATAGGTGATGAAACAATGCCAAAGAGAAATCATGGATGTGATCTATATCCGACCAACAAAAGAATCAAAATGTACTTTTGTCTGACATAGAAATGTGTGTGATTCTCCAACAACAAAATATGTTTTGAATGTGGTTGGCACTGGCTAAGCACTTAATGAGTCATACATGCAAAAGGTGATCCTTCCAGAGAGCTGAGGGACCCCACATGCTCTGCTTATGTGTAAGTCAGTGTACTTTCCATATGTGCAAAGCAAGTTGGCACTGGACTGCTTTCACTGAGCATCAAAGCAAGTTCTGAAACACTTATGGTTAGAAGATTGAATTTCATAAAAGTATTAAATTTATGTGTTCTTGAACATCATCACAGGGGAGGCACATGGTTACAACTCTCTCCTCTTGAAATAGAGAGTAATTTCCTTCTTTGTTGGTTGTCAGCTTGGCTCCCAATCATTCCCTCCAGAGTTGGCGGAATTTCAGTGACTCTAAAATTAATCTGTTGGGAAGAAAGAGTCAGTCCCATGCCTTAAAATTCTGGGAGCTTTGCTGTGGTCTTAAAATCAGTGCCAGAAATGGGAAAGTCACAAGGTCAAAGGTAAAATTCCAACACTTTGTCTAATTGTTGAATATTGGGCAATCCTAAAGACATATTTCTCCCCTGGTTTTAAGATGGGGCACCCAACAAATTATTCTGAATTTGAGTAATCAAAAAAATGAGGCATATAAGTGTTCTTGAAATCAATGCATTCAATGTTTAATTGAATTCTAGGAAAGGAGATATGAACAGATTAACAGTGAGTTGTATGTACATCAAACTACATAAATGACCTACTAAGATCCCACAGAAGCTGAAGGCTATTGGGCAGAGCTTTTGGCAAGGATGACACTTGAAGCTTTAAGGAAAATTTAACTGGGGCTGGAGAGATTGCTCAGTGGTTAAGGCACTTGCCTGCAATGCCTAACAACCCAGATTCCATTCCCCAGTACCCATGTAAAGCTAGATGCACAAAGTGGTACATGCATGTGGAGTTCATCTGCAGTGGGGCCCTGGTGCACCCATTCACCCTCCCTCTCTGCCTCTCTCTCTCCCATTCCTTGTAAATAAAAATTAAAAAAAAAAGAAAAGAAAACTGAACTGGCTGAGTGGGAAAATAGGATAGGAGATTATAGGTAAAGAAAGTGAGGGATTAATGCATGTACTAAGCAATGATGTAGTTACACTGTGAGCAGTCCAAAGTTATAACATGTGAAGAATATATCAGAATAGCACATAAATAGCATGATAAGCAAGGGTCAGGACTATGGGGTACCTGCATGTCACACTAGAGTACCTCACTTTATTCTGCATGCAATGGAAAATATCAGTCAGAAGTTTCAATTAGAATAACATAGACATTCATGTTTCAGTACTATCCTAGAGGCAATGAGACCCATGAGGAGTTTATGGGAGGAGCACCAGCAGAAGAGAAGGACCAAAGTAGAACAGTTGGAAAGAGGAAAGACAAGCACTCTGAATGTATTGTGGACAGAATCACAGGACAGAGGAACTAAGATCATGACAGGTAATGACATGATGATTCTCATTAAAATGGAGGAGAGGACTAGGCAAGAAATGGGATATAAGTAAGCTTATTATAAATTGTGTGTGTCATACAGGTGGCAATAAATCATGCTTATGGACAGATAAGGTTTGTGAAGGACCATACTTGACTCGTCTTCAAATCCATCTGGAAAAAAAAAATCTAGCACATGAAGATTTTGACAAGCATTTCTAAATTGAAAGCATAGGCACTCAGAAGGGTTGTTAGTAGGTTTGGGAAATTAGAAATTTGCTGAATGTAATGGTTAACTGAATATGTAAACACAAGTAGGCTAAGGCATACCAAGAATGTTTCTGTTGTAATCATATAAAATACTACCCTAGTCCCAGACAGCAAGTAGGCTGCTCAGGGACCAGGTGTGCACTCCTTACCCCTGCAAGTACATCTCCATCCCCCTATCTGAGATTGGTGATCAGCACCATTTGCTTCTGACCACACTGCCTTTCTGCTTCCTGCATGCTGCTGAAGTATAGATGCCATAGCTGATCATGCTCCCTAGTCCCAGGTATATAGTAGGCCACCTATGGCCCAGGTAAGTGCTTCCCAACCCACTTACACCCTTCCCCATCCAGCTGTGAATACAACCCCACCTGCTAAAATTGAGGATCAGCCCCATTTGGCACTGACCTCACTGCCAGTGTACCTACCTGGCATGCTGCCAGAGCAGAGGACCAAGCTGATAGTAACCCATCCAACCCCCAGCACTGAGTCAGCCAGGCTGCACAGGTTCCAGCCCAGACTTGCCTGGAGGCAGCACAAAAAAGGAGAAGCTTGCTCAGCATTTAGTATGCTCTGCCCAGGGTACAGCAGATAGACCTCCATCCTAAGGTCATCTGATTCAAGGCTGACCAAGCCACTCAAAACGGTATCCACAAGAGCTTGGAATAGAGTTTTTCAAATTAAAAAAAAATGTTTATTTTTATTTAGTTATTTAAGAGCGACAGACAGAGAGAGAAAGAGGGATGGATGGATGGAGGGAGGGAGGGAGAGAGAGAGAGAGAGAGAGAGAGAATGGGCGCACCAGGGCTTCCAGCCACTGCAAAAGAACTCCAGAACTCCAGACATGTGCGCCCCCTTGTGCATCTGGCTAACGTGGGTCCTGGGTAATCGAGCCTCGAACGGGGGTCCTTAGGCTTCACAGGCAAGTGCTTAACCGCTAAGCCATCTCTCCAGCTCCTGAGTTTTTCAAATTTTAAAAGACCATGGTGAACAATAACAACTACTATTTCCAGCAAACTTATCTCTAATAATAGATGGTGAAAGAAATGTTTTCATGATAAAAACCAGCTTTATAAATGTACGTAAATAAAACCAATTCTACAGAGAATGCTGCAGTAGTAAATATTCCATGCAGAAGAGATAAACAAACATACTCAAGAGGACAAAAGAGGGAAAAAGTAACACAGAATACACATGAAATCATACAAAGCTTAAGAAAACAACAAACTTCACACAGCCTCCAACATGACAGGGATTAACTCAAACCTCACAGTCAGAAATCTGAAAATTAATGGACTCAACTCCCTAACCAAAAGACAGAGGTGAACAAGTTGGATCAGAAAAATGGATCCTTTCTTTTGCTGTCTACAGTAAACCCACCTGATCATCAAACAGGCACCTCCTTAGTGTGAAAGGTTGGAAAATGTGTTTCCAAGCCAATGGAAGAAAGAAACAATAAGGTGTGGCTCCACAGAATACATATTATTTTCTTAAAGAAATATTTATTTATTTATTCGTCTATTTGCAAGCAGAGAGAGACACAGGAGAGGCAGACAGAGAGAATGGATGCACTAGAACCTCCAGCCACTGCAAATAGACTCCAGATCCACATGCCACTGTGTGCATTTGGCTTTATGTGGGTGCTGGGGAATCAAATGGCTCATTAAGCTCTGCAGGCAAGCACTTTAAGCACTCAGAAATCTCACCACCTGAAGAATACATGTTCTAATCAGCAGCTCATTGAACCTTCTCTAAAATAGATCACGTATTAGTGCATAATGCATGTCTCCACAAATTCAGGAAAACTGTCATAACTCCTTGCATTATGTTGGAATATAATGCAATAAAATTAGAAGTCAACAAGAAAAATAACAACAAAAAATACATCAACTCCTGGAGACTAAATAACTTGCTAATAAACATGAATGTGTCATTGCATTAATCAAAAGGGAAATCCATAAATTTCTAGAACTAAGTTATAGTAAAAATCCCAAAATTTATGGGACACAATGAGGGCAGTCCTAAGACTTTAGTTTGTAGCAGTAAATGCCTACATAACAAAGTCAGAGAGAGCTTAAGTTAATGATTTAAAAATATACCTCAAGGCATTAAAATAATCCAATCCAGAAGTAAAAGACAGAAAGAAATAATAAAAATCAGAGCAGAAACCAATGCATTGGAAATGAAGAAATTAAAAAAATATGATCAAAAGCTGGTTCTTTGGAAAAAAAATAAAAAATAAACAAGATTGATAAACCACTGGCAGAACTGATCAAAAGAAAAAAGGAAAAATATCTCAAATCAACCAGATTATAAATGAAAATGGACAGCTGAAGAGATGGCTTAGCAGTTAAGGCACTTGCCTGCAAAGTCACAGGACCCAGGTTCAATTCCCCAGGATCCATGTAAGCCAGATGTACAGGGTGGCATGTGCATCTGAGGTTTGTTTGCAGTGGCTGAAGCCCTGACATGCCAATTCTCTCTCTCTCTCTCTCTCTCTCTCTATCTGTCTCTCTCTCTCTCCCTCTTTCTCTCTCTCAAATAATTTTTTTTTAAATATTAGAAATGAAAATGGAGATGTTATAACAGGATACCAATAAATTGGGAGTATCATCAGGACATATTTTAAAAATCTATATTCCCCAAAGTCGAAAATCTGAAAGAAATGGAACAATTCCTTGACTCCTACCACCTACAAAAATTAAACCCAGAAGAGATTAATTACCTGAAAAAAGTCAAATCATCAAGTGGATTGAAAACATAATTATAAGACTCTCACAACCACCAGCCGCCCCAAAAAGTCCAGGCCCAGATGGTTTCACTGCTGAACTCTACCACACCTTCATTGAAGAACTGAAACCATTATTGTTGAAGTTATTCCACACAGCTGAAAAGGACTGAATGATCCCTGATTCCTTCTATGAAGCCAGCATTACACTTAATATCTGAACCAGAGACCCATCAAGAAAAGAAAATTATACACTAATATTCCTGATGAACTTAGATGCAAAAATTCTCAATAAAATTTTGAAAATCAAACACAAGAATACATCAAAAAGTATTATTCACCTTGATCAAGTAGGTTTCATCACAGAGACATGGGGTTGCTTCAACATAGAGAAATCGATTAATGCAATACATTATACAAACAGACTTAAAGACAGGAATCACATGATCATTTCAATTGATGCAGCAAAGGGCTTTGACAAAATACAACATCCCTTCAATGATTAAAACACTGGAGAGACAAGGATGGAGGAGATATATGTATATATCAGACTTAAAGTTCATATTATTCTAAACAGGGAAAGACTCATTAAGGTCGGGACAAAACATGGATGCCAGTTCTCACCACTGCTTTTCAACATAGCAGTTGATGTCATAGCTCAACCAATAAGACAAGATAAAGAAATAAAAGGGAAGCCGGGCGTGGTGGCGCATGCCTTTAATCCCAGCACTCGGGAGGCAGAGGTAGGAGGATCGCCGAGAGTTCGAGGCCACCCTGAGACTACATAGTGAATTCCAGGTCAGCCTGAGCCAGAGTAAGACCCTACCTCAAAAAAAAAAAAAAAAAAAAAAAAAAAAAAAACCAAAAAAAAAAAAAAAAGAAAGAAAGAAAAGGGAAACAAATAGGAAAGTAGACTTATAACACACCTGTCAAGGCTCAGGGGATATTGAGGACAAGAGGAGCAGAAAGATTGTAAGAGCCATAGGGTGGAAGGTAGTATCCAGAAACATTGTTCACCCCCTCCCCACCCCGACACACACAGTGACAAATGCAGGTCTCATAATGATGAATACTAGTAACCCCACTGAGAATAACCTTAATGGGGTGGGAGCAGAGGGGAGGGTAATGGGACTAATAAATGTTTTGCCCATATAACAATGTTTCTAATTTTTAAAAAAAAATGAAAATAAGAAAAGCAGAAATAAATCCCAACACAATAGTAGGTGACTTTAATATTTCACAATTGTCAAAAGAGAGATCACCTAAACAGAAACTAAACAAATAATGGAGTTGAACAGTACCATAGATAAATGAACTTAAGAGACATCTACAGTATATTCCAATCCAACTCTACAGAATACACATTCTTCTCTGCAGCTGATGGAACTTTCACTAAAATGAATCATATATAAGGACATAAAGCAAGTATCCACAAACTCAGAAAAATTTATGTAAATCCCTAGAATCAACCACAGCAGTAACAACTGAAAACACACCAACTCCTGGAGACTCACTATTGAAGAATGAATGTGTCATTGAAGAAATCAAAATGAAAATAAAACATTTTTAGAACTGAAAGACAATGAAAACACAACATACCAAAACTTATGGGACACAAGGAAGGAGATGCTAAGAAGGAAGAGAGATCCCCAATGAATAACTTAACAATTCACCTGAAGGCTTTGGAAAAACAAGAACAATCCAAACCCAAAAATGCCAGATGGAAAGAAATATTCAAGATAGGGCAAAATTCAATGACTTGAAAATGAAGAAAACAATGATGAAATAAAGATTGCTCTTAAAAAAAATTCAACAAAATTAATCCCTTAGACAAACTGCTCAAAAGAAAAAGCAGAGAAGACTAATCAACAAGATTGGAGATGAAAAAGGAGATGTTATAACACATACCAATGAAATTGGGAGAACCATAAGGACATATTTCAAAAATCTATGTTCCACTAAATTGGAAAAACTGAAAAAAATGGATGATTTCTTGACTCATATAATCTACTGAAACTACACCCAGAAGAAACAAATCTGAATAGACCTATAACTTCTAATGAGATTGAAAGAGTAATGAAAAGCCTCTCAACAACAACCAAAAAAAAAAAAAAAAAAAAAAAAAAACCAGGACCAGATTTATCCACTTTCAAACTTTTCCAAACCTTTATAGAAGAACTGAAGTCACTTCTAAAATTATTTTACAAAGTTAAAAAGGAGGCAATTCTCCCTTTTATGAAGCTGCATTACCCTAAGACCTAAACCAGACAGAAGCAAAACAGAAAAGAAAATTACAGACTAAAATCCCAGTGAATTTAGGTGCAAATATTTTCAATAAAATTATTGGTAGTTAAATCCCAAGAACACATCAAAAGTATTACCCACCTCAGTCAAATAGGGTTCATCCCAGAGATGCAAGGATGGTTCAACTTACGGAAATTGATAAACATAATACAACACATAAATAGACTCAATGACGGAAACCACATGATCATTTCAATAGATGCAGAAAAGGTCTTGAACAAAATACAACATCCATTTATGATTAAAACACTGGAGAAACTAGGGATGCAAAGATCATATCTCAACATAAATAAATGCCATATATACCAGACCTAAAGCCCACATCATACTAAATGAGGAAAAACTTAAACCATCCCCAGTAAAGTCTGGAATTAGACAAGAATGTCTACTCTCCTAAATGTTAGTTATCATAGGAGTTGAAGTATTATGTTGAGCATAAGATAAGAGAAAGGGATAAAAAAATGGAACAGGACAAATCCAACTATCCCTGTCTGCAGATTATATGATTCTATATGTAAATGATGCAAAGATCACCAAAAAAATTCCTAGAGCTAATAAACTCTTTCACAAAAGTGGCAGAATATAAAATAAATACATAAATACACAAAAATCAGAACCCTCATACATACCAATGAAAAACATAAGGCAAAAGAAATCAGGGAAGCAGTCCTATTTACAATAGTCACAAAAGTTAAATGTCTATAGTAATATAGTAAATATAGTATACATTATATACTATATATTGTACTATATTACTGTATTATATATTGTATATATAATATATAGTATATTATATATACTATATAAATATAGTAATGTAGTAAATATCACTAAACACGGACATGAAAGACGTCTACAATAAAAACATTAAAATACAGAGAAATAATTTGAGGAAGAACTAAGAATATGGAAAATCTCCCATGCTCATGAAACAAAAGAATTATTATCTTGAAAATGGCCATCCTACCTAAAGCAATACACAAATTTAATAAAATTCCAAAAAAAATGAGCACCTGGGCTGGATGTGGTGGCACATGCCTTTAATCCCAGCACTTGGGAGGCAGAAGTAGGAGGGTCACAGTGAGTTCGAGGCCACCCTGAGAATAGTGAATTTCAGTTCAGCCTGGGCTAGAGTGAGACCCTACCTTAAAAAACAAAACAAAAACAAACTTGAGTACCATTCTTCACAGAAATAGACAAAATACTCTCAAAATTTATATGGAAACAGAAAAGGCCTCAGATAGTTAAAAATATCCTCAACAAGAATAATACTGTTGGAACAAGTAAGCTACCTCATCTTTGATTTAAAAAAAAAAAAAAGACCAAAAATAAACACTGTGGAAAAGATAGCATCTTTACCAAATGGTGTTGGAGAAATTGGATAACCACACATGAACAAATGAAATTAGATCCACTTCTCTCTCACTCTACCCAAAAGTAAACTCTAAATGTATGAATAACCTTAATATAAGACCTGAAACTATAAAACTAGAAGGAAAAACAAGGAGTACACTCCATGATATAGACAAAGGGAAAGACTTCCTGAATAAGACCCCAGTAGCACAGGAAATTAGATTAACATTCAACCATTGGGACCATTTGAAACTAAAAAGCTACTGTACAGACTAGCAAACCATCAACAGAGTCAATAGACAGCCCACAGAATGGGAGATAATCTTCAGCTATACTTCTGACAGAGGCCTAATATATAAAATTTACAAAGAATTCAAATGACTAAACAATAAAAATCAAACAATCCAATCCAAAAGTGGGATAGAGGTTTGAACACAGAATTCTCAAAGGAAGAAATAGAAATGGTCATCATACATATAAGGAGATGTTCAACACCTTTAATCATCAGAAAAATGCAAATACAAACAACTCTGAGATTCCAGCTCACTCTACTCAGGATAGCATTCATCAAAAAGTCCAATGACAACTAATGCTGACAAGGCTGAGGAGAAAAGAAACTCTTTACCCTCTGCTGGTGGGAGGGCAAACTTGTACAACTATGCAAATCAGTTTAGAGATTCCTGACAAAGATGAAAATAGAGTTACTGTTTAATCCAGCAATATCACTTTTGGGCATAAACCCTAAAGACTCCACTCTTTAATACAGAGATACTTTCTCATGTTTATGGCTGCTCTATTCAGAATAGCTAGGAACTAGAATCTGCCCAGATGCCCATTGATTGATGTATAGGTAATGAAGATGTGGTATATAACCACAATGCAATTGTACACAATGGTAAGGAAAAATGAAATAATAAAACTTACAGGTAAATGAATGGAGTTGAAAAAAATCATTCTGAGCAAGGTCATGCAGGCATAGAAAGACAAATGTACTTTCTCATCTGCAGTTCCTAACTAGGATCAATTAAAGATGAGTGTAAACAGTAGTGGACACCAGAAATAAGGGCATAAAACTATACTGAGACCAGTAGAGAGAAGAACTAGGGGGAGAGGAAAGGAGGAGTAATCTGACAAATTGAGGGGAGGCAGAATATTGGGGGTAGGGAGGCCTTGGAAGGATAAGAAGTGGGGAGGGTGGGGAGGGAGTTACATAAAAGTTAAGACAACATGAATCAGACTCATAGAAATACTGATTCTGACTAGCATTCTACAAGACATACCACCAATAAAGGGGGAAGGGAGATAGCCCAAACAGAAGGAAGAAAAACCATAACCTTAAAACTATGGACTCTGGCCAGTAATTCCCAGGCTTACAGTTGGGTTGCCCCATAGTGAGCTATTGTCCAGGGAGACACATGAGGTCCCCAAACCATGTCATCCATTTCCAAAACAGTTGAATACTAAAAAGTAAGACCCTATTGCTAAAGACACCACAGGCTGTCATTACAGGACATGAGATTACAATGCTGAAACCAAAAAAGGAAACTAGCTCCCTCCTGACTAGTCCCCACTGAGGTGGGAAGTACTATGGGAGCTGCTGAAAGAAAAGGGACACCAACAGCACGAATAAGCAGGTACTACAGACTATGAAATCAACCAGGCCGACAAGAAGTCCACACTTGAGCAATAGTGGCACAGATCCTCTATGGGTAATGAACTGTTCTCTGGTTGGACATGTGGCCCACTCAGTGGAAGTGAACTGATGCCTGGTGGTGGAAATAAAGTCAGACTCCCATAGTCAAGAAATTCATACTTCAGAGAGAATCCCCCACTGGCCTCTGGAGAAGAGTGAGTTCATACCGCAAAAATCTCTCATATTGCTTTGCATATCCCTTTTAACCCAAGCTGCTCTCACACTTTGCTGGAAAATCTGCTTTATTATACAGATAGGAAGCAGAAATGGAGGAGAGTCAGGATCCATCAATAAGCCAAGAAGATAACTGACAGTACACCACCAGTCTTGCTGCCTGTTCCACATCTGCCAGGACCCCATAGAATTTGTAGTGGAAGCAGAGCCATGAACACTGCTCTTACTTCAAACGTAATAACCAGTTCCAGGGTGATGATGGCAGACACAGTGATCAAGCACAAACTATTGAAGCAGAAATATGAGACTACCAAAACCTCAACACTAAATCAGACTGTCAACAGGCATGCCATGGCTCAGTGATCATTGTAGAAGAAGGAGTAGAAGTACTGTAAGAGCCACAGAGCTGGTGGGAATTCCTTGAAGCACAGTCTCTCCAACTCTATCCCACTGGAACTGACTGAGGCCTTCATGACCCCACAGAAAATTCTATAACCTCACAGAGGAGGATCTTAGGGAACCAGGAACAGGGAAGAGGGAATAAGAGTTTAATCTGGCCAGGCATGGTGGCACATGCCTTTAATCCCAGCACTCAGGAGGCAGAGCTAGGAGGATCACCATGAGTTTGAGGCCACCCTGAGACTACATACTGAATTTCAGGTCAGCCTGGGCTAGAGTGAGACCCTACCTCAAAAACCAAAAACAAAAAAGAGTATAATCTGTTAAATAATAAACAAGAATACTACTGGTGGTATCACCACACCTGATTTCAAAATATACTACAAAGCCATAGAAATAAAAAGACCAGGGACTTCTGGTTAAGATGGTGGCATAGAAACCACATCAAAGCAGGCTAAGGGAGTAAAAGCAAAAAAAAAAAAAGAAAAAAGAAAAGAAAAGAAAAGAAAGAAAGAAAGAAAAAGAAAAAAATATATCAGCAAAATACACTCTTCTACTAAAAAGTGAAGGTGCATAAGAAATTATCAACCAAAGAAGAGAAGTGGGAGAGATCCAGAGTATCTAGAAACCACGGAAGCAGGAAATTTGTGGCTGTGGCCACCAGGCTCAGCCTTATCGGCAGGAAAACCCAGAAAAGGGGATTTTCCACTCACAACAGCCTCCTCACAAACTCAAGAAATGTGAAGGGGAGGAAAGCAGAGACCAGCAGAGCAACTCATGAGGAAGAGGATCACAAGGAATAGTGGAACAAATTCAGCCCTCATCCACAGCCTCCCCTCCCCTCCCCGCATCACCAGCTCAAGTGCCAGCAAGCACCAGAGAGACCTGGAGAAGGGAATTCACCCACACAGTGCCCAGCACAGGCTATCACAGCAGTGACCCACAGACCCAGCCAGTCTACCTGAGCACACAGTGCAGCAAAGAGGGACCCAAGTGGGCACACAGCATAGCTGAGACCAAAGCCATCCCAGAAGGTAATTGGGCTTACACCAGGTCAGTACCTATCAAAATAGCCTGGTATATAGGCATGCATCAGAAGTGCTAATTACACCTTCCATGTCAGGGTAAATGATGTGTTAATTCTGATGGATGGTCAGATTTGCCATTCTTAAATAAGCTATATTTTGGGGTTGTCCTTTGCTGTGTATTGATTTATAATGTGTTTGTCTCCTCTTTGGTTGTGCATTGGGGTGGGGTCTCATTTGGTCACAAGCTGACCTTGGAACCCTCTACAGAACAGAAATCTCAGTCTCCCAGTTGGTAGGATTAAAGGTGTGGGGCAACACACATCCTTAGGGACTATGATTTTGTCATAGTCATATTTAATCTGTTTGATTAAATACCAACTCTTCCATAAATACTCTGTAGTAGTTTTCATTGAATGCGTATATTGCTCAGTTAAATTTTAGACTTCCCTTGTATTTTGCTCCACCCAGACTACTACAATACTTGCATACCAAGCAAACCCAACACCTAGGGTGACTTTGTGGTTACTCTGAGAGACTTTTAAGAGCCAAACCTAGCATCTTAAGCTCCCATCCTGAAGATACATATCATCAGATTGATTGATACATCTAAGAATACTGAATATAATTGGAAAACCCAAACATCAAAGTAATCCAAGATGCAAAAACCTCTACAATATAATAAAAGAAACACAAGAAATCAGGACAATATAATTCCACCAAAAATTATAAATCAATCTGACATGACCTCCAAGGGGAATGATCTAGATGAAATGCCTGAGAAAGACATCAAAACAGTGATTCAAAGAAAACAAACTTCTAAAGGAGACACATAAAACTAACTAAATGAAATAAGGAGGTCAGTACATCAGTAAGGAAATAAAAATACTGAATAAAAACTAATCAGAAATACTAGAAATGAAAAACATAGTAAGTCAAATAAAAAACTCTATGGAAAGTCTCACCAATAGAATGGATAAAGGAGAAAACAGAATATCTAAACTAGAATACCAGCTGGCAGATCAAATATAGTCCAACAAAGAGAAAGACAACCTAATAGGTAAGTATGAATGGGAACTTCAAGATATTGGGGACATTATGAATAGATCAAAACTAAGAATTCAGGATATAGTAGAAGGAGAAGAATTTCAATCCAAAGCCATAGTAGGTGTTCTCAACAAAATCATAGAAGAAAATTTCCCCAAATTGGGAAACAGATGTCAATGCAGATACAGGAAGCTTTTAGAAAACCAAACAGACAAAATGTAGAAAGAACCTCTCCTCACCATATTATAATTAAACTACCAAAAACACAATCCAAAGCAAATATATTGAAAGCAGTTAGAGAGAAAAAGTAAGTCACTTATAAAGGCAGGCCCATGACGATAACAGCAGATATCTCAAAATAAACTTTAAAACCCAGAAGCACTTGGAATGATGTATTCCACATTGTGAAAATAACAACTTTCAACCAAGCATACTTTACCCAGCAAAGCTATACATCCAAATTGATGGAGAAATAAGAACACTCCACAACAAAAACAGGCCAAAGGTATATGTTACCACTAAGCCAGCTCTACAGAAAATACTTGAAGGAATCCTCCATGCTGAAGAGAAAGGAAAGCACACATACAAGGAAAACAGGAAAAAATAAGCCATACTCAAATGATAGTTAATACAAGAGAGTAAAGGGAAAACAGAAAGCACTACAAAACAAGAAGAATGGTGAGAATAAATACATACCTTTCAAAAATAACTCTTAATATCAGTTGCTCAATGCTCCAACCAAAAGACTCAGGCTAGCAGACTGGATTTAAAGGAAAGATCCTGTTGCTTGTTGCCTCCAAGAAACTCATCTTTCCATGAAAGACAGACACTATCTTAGGGTGAAAGCATGATCAATGGTATTCCAACAAAATGGGCCTAGGAAACAAGCAAGTGTTCCTATCCTAATATCTGACAGGATAGACTTCAAACCAACATTAGTGAGGAAAGATAAAGAGGGTCACTTTATATGATCAGAGGAAAAGTTCAACAGGAAGACATTATAATTCTAAATATATACTCTCCTAACATGGGTGCTCCCAATTTCATCAAATACTATTAGACTTAAGGTCACAGATAATACCAAGCACAATTGATGTCAATATGCAAGCCTCATCAATTGACAGGTCATCACACCAAAATATTAACAGAGAGACATCTTGATTAAATGATGTCACAGAACAAATGGACCTAACAGAACATTCCATCCAAATTTAGCAAATACCCATTTTTCTCAGCAGCACACAGAACATCCCCTAAAACAGACAACATATTAGGACACAAAGCAAACCTTAACAAATACAGGAAAATTAAAACAATTACTTGTACTATATCTGATCACAATGGCATTGAACTACAAATTAGCAACAAGAAAAACTACAGAGCATACACAAAATCATGGAGAAGAAACAGTACACTACAGAATGATGAATGGGTCATTGAATAAACAAAAAGGAAATCAAAAATTCATAGGATCAAATGATAAGGAGAACATAACATACCAAAACCTTTGGGACAAAATGAATGCAGTTGTAACAGGAAAATTTACAGCTTTAAGTGTCTATGTAGGAAATTTGAAAGGTCACAAGTAAACAAATTAATGCTTTACCTTGAGGTCTTACAAAAAGAAGAACAAAGAAAACCAAAAATTAGTAGATGGGAAGAAATATAAAGATTAGGGCATAAATTAATGAAATAGAAGCCAAAAGAAACAGTACAATGAATCAACAAAACAAAAAACTTGGATCTTTTAAAGGATAAACAAGATTGATAAACCCTTTGCAAATTTTACCAAAAGAAAGAGAGAAGAAAAATAAGTTAATAAAATTAGAGGTGAAAAATGCAACCATTATAATAGATACCAAAGAAACTCATAAAATCATAAGGACATTCTTTAAGAACATATATATAACTGGGTTTGAAAATGATTTCCTAGATTTATATGACTTACCAAAATTGAATCAAGATGAGATAAACCATTTAAATACACCTATAGCAAGTAAGGCAATCTAAGCACTTATTAAAAAAATTTCCAGGGCTGGAGGGATGGCTCAGCAGTTAAGGCATTTGCCTGAAAAGCCAAAGGACCCAGGTTCAATTCCCCAGGACCCATGTTAACCAGATGCACAAGGGGGCACACACATCTGGAGTTCTTTTGCAGTGGCTGGAGGCTCTGCTGCTCCCATTCTCTCACTCTCTCTTTCTCTTTCTCTGTCAAATAAATAAGTAAATAAAACTATTTTTTTGAAGCTTTCCAACTAAAAAAGTCCAGGCCTATATTTACCAGACCTTCATGGAAGAACTAATGTTAATGCTTCTCAAAGTTTTCTACAAAATAGAAAATGAAGGAATTCTACCAAATACCTTCTATGAAGCCAGCATCATCCTGATTCCAAAAGCAGACAAAGACAGAACACAAAAAGAAAATTACAGATCAATTTCTCTCATAAACATAGATGCAAAAATTCTCAATAAAATATTGGCAAACAGTATAAAAGAAGATATCAGAAAGATTATTCACCCTGACCAAATAGGCTTTATTCTAGAGGTAAAGTGATGGTTCAACATATGCAAATTGATAAATGTAATATACTATACAAATGGACTAAAGGACAAAAAAAAATCACATGATCATCTCAATAGATACAGAAAAGACATTTGAAAAAATCCAACATCCCTTCCTAATGAAGTCCTTCAGAAACTGGGAATAGAAGGAATGTACCTCAGCATAATAAGTGCTATTCATGACAAACCTATAGCCAACATATACTAAATGGGGAAAAACTTGAAGGTTTTCCACTAAATTCAAGAATAAGACAAGGGTTCCATTGTCCCCACATTTATCTAATGTAGTACTGGAAGGCTTAGCTACAGCAATAAGGCAAGAGACACTCATAAAGGGATACAAATTGGAAAGGAAGAGATCAAATAAACAATATATGCAGATGATTTGATTCTCCACATAAAGGACCCTAAAGACTCTACCAGCAAACAGAGGTGAGAAACACTTTTAGCAATGTAGCAGGACACAGAAAAAATACTCAGAAATCAGTAGCTTTTTTATATACTAACAACAAACATGCAGAGGATGAAATAAGGGAATCACTCCCATTCACCATTGCCTCAAAATAAATAAATAAAGTACCTTGGAATAAACCTAACGAAGGAATTTTGGGATGGAGTGTCTCAGGTCTCTTACATATACAATCATGTCATCAGTGAATAGAGCTAACTTAACTTCTTCCTTTACAAATTGTACCCCTTTTATTTCCTTCTCCTGTCTTATTGGTTGAGCTAGGACTTCCAGTACTATATTGAAGAGCAGAGGTGAGAGCGGACAACCATGTCTTGTTCTTGATCTTAATAGGAATTCCTCCAGTCTCTCTCCATTAAGTATTATTTGGGCCTTAGGAGCTTTGTATATTGCCTTTATTATGTTAAGATATGAACGAACCATGCCAATTCTCTCCAATGTTTTTTGTTGTTGTTGTTGTTTATTTTTATTTATTTATTTCAGAGTGACAGAGAGAGAGAGGGAGAATGGGCGCACCAGGGCCTCCAGCCACTGCAAACAAACTCCAGATGCATGTGCCACTTTGTGCATCTGGCTAATGTGGGTCCTGGGGAATCGAGCCTTGAACTGAGGTCCTTAGGCTTCACAGGCAAGGACTTAACCGCTAAGCCATCTCTCCAGCCCATCTCCAATATTTTGATCATGAAGTGATGTTGTATCTTGTCAAAGGCCTTTTCTGCATCTATCGAAATGATCATGTGATTTTTGTGTTTAACCTTGGTTATGTGGTGTATGGATCTCTACAATGAGAACTTTAAAAAACTCAAGTGAGAAATTGCAGAAGACACTAGGAAATGGAAAGACATCCCATGTTCTTGGAGTGAAAGAATCAATATTATGAAAATGTCAATCTTACCCAAAGCAATCTGCACATTTAATGCAATCTCCATTAAAATTCCAATGGCAATCTTCACGGTAATAGAAAAATCAATCCTAAAATTCATTTGGAAGTACAAAGTACCTCGAATAGCCAAAACAATTTTGAGCAACAACAATAAGGCTGGTGGTATCACCATACCTGATTTTAAGCTATATTACAAAGCCATAGTAACAAAAACAGTATGCATGGCACAAAGACATATAGATCAATGGAACAGAATAGAAGACCCAGATGTTAATCCAAGCAGCTACAGCCATCTGATTTTTGACAAAAAAAGACAAAAATATTCATTGGATAAAAGACAGCCTCTTCAACAATGGTGCTGGAAAAGTTGGATATCTATATGTAGAAGGATGAAAATAGATCCTTGACTTTCTCCATACACAAAAACAAGTCCAAATGCTAGAGGAAAATGTAGAGGAAACTCTTCAAGATATTGGCATAGGGACTTCCGGCCAAGATGGCGACCGCCTAGCTGTGCTGCAAATCCCGGGGAAAGAAAGGCAAGATATTAAGGGTATATAGTGGCTTTTAGGGGAGAGAAATCTGGGAGGGCACAGAGGTGGGGGAACAGGGAATCGCTGGTCCCCTTGCAGGCGGGTAGGCACCCCTCGCCCCAAATAACCGCCTGTGTTCAAAGCTCCACCCCTGCCGCTGCTGCTGCTCCGGAGCCCACACGGCTGCCACCGCGCGCCGATCATTCCCTCCGCGCGGAAGCTTAGACTGCTCCGTACCCTTGTCCACTCGCCCACCTACTGAGTGTGCCCAGTCCCACAAGCTCAGACTGTATCTCTCACTTGCATCAGCTCAGGTGCCACCCCCTACCTGCCTGCCGCACCGGCGGGCCGCCATTGTCCCGTGGCGGGGGAGCGCAGACTGCTTCCGGTTCCCAGCATTCCCAGACAAAGTCTGGGCGGCTTCAGTGCTTGGTGCCTCAGTGCCACTCCTAGCTCGAACGCAGGCAGCTGTGGCACAGTACCGCTTGAGAACTCAAGCAGCCTTGACGCCCCTGCCAGGTAGTAGATAGCCGGCTTTGGCAAGTGAGATTATTCCCTGCATGCGGAAGCTTAGACTGCTCCGCACTCTCGTCCACTAGCCCTCTGTCTGCCGCGCGGCTGTCCACAATTGTCCTGTGGCAGGGGAGCGCAGACTGCTTCCGGTTCCCAGCGTTCCCAGCCAAAGTCTGGGCGGCTTCAGTGCTTGGTGCCTCAGTGCCACTCCTAACTCGAACGCAGGCAGCTGTGGCACAATACCGCTTGAGAACTCAAGCAGCCTTGGCGCCCCTGCCAGGTAGTAGATAGGCGGCTTTGGCAAGTGAGATTATTCCCTGTGTGCGGAAGCTTAGACTGCTCCGCACTCTCGTCCACTCGCCCTCTGTCTGCCGCGCGGCTGTCCACAATTGTCCTGTGGTGGGGGAGCACAGACTGCTTCCAGTTCCCAGCGTGCCCAGCCAGAGTTCGGGCGGCATCAGTGCTTGGTGCCTCAGTGCCACTCCTAGTTCGAACACAGGCAGCCTTGGCACATTACCGCTTGAGAACTCAGGCAACTTCGGCGCCCCTGCCAGGCAGTAGATAGGCGGCTTTGGCAAGTGACAGCCAAAGCCCAGGCTTCTTGGCAACGCCCCCAGGCTGCATAAGATTCCCATTGTTCTTGAGCCCAGGCTGATACGCCCACTTATCTGCCCATACACTGTCATGGGCAGAACACAGCGCAAAAGAAATAACAAGAATAATCAAATGCAAGAAAATCCAATTAGATCACCCAGTCCCACAATGAATACTTCTAATCAAAACATAGAAGAACAAATAGGACCAGAACACCACATTGAAGCTATGAGCAATGCAACTCTAACCAACCTATTGGTAGAACTTGCAGGAAAGCAACAAAGGGCCGACAATCGTGTGGATGCTGCCATCACTAAACTAGAACTAATAGATAAGAAATTGGAAGGATTAGATAAGAAAATGGAAGGATTTCAAAGAGAGTTAAGAGATTTGAGGGAGAGTGAAGAAAAAGACCTTAAAAATCAGCTGGCCATGCTAAATGAAGACATAAAGAAATGCAAGGATGAACTCCAAGAATCATCAAGAAAATCAGAAAATGATGTGAAAAGGGAGCTTGACAGAGGGATGGAAATTATACATAGAAAAATAATAGAAAATGCAAACTTAATTGAACAAGCCCAAAACTCACTAGAAGCTCTCAAGAATAGAGTCAGCCAAGTGGAGGATAGAAACTCTGATCTGGAAGACAAGATGGAAGAAACAGTTAGAGAGTTCAAAAATTTCAGTAAGTTTAAAAGCTCCTGTGAACAGAACATGAGGGAATTGTGGGATACAGTTAAACGTCCCAATATCAGGATCATTGGAATACCAGAAGGAGAAGAAATCCAGACCAAAGGCATGGAGAACTTATTTAACAAAATAATTGAAGAAAACTTCCCCAATCTCTTAAAAGAAAGGCCCATCAAGATACAAGAAGCCAATAGAACTCCAAACAGACTGGACCAAAGGAGAAACTCTCCAAGACATATTATTAAGACTCTAAACATTGACACCAAAGAGAAAATCCTAAAAGCAGCTAGGGAAAAACAGCACACCACCTTCAGAGGTAACCCCATCAGAATTACTTCAGACTTCTCAATGGAAACCCTGAAAGCTAGAAGAGCCTGGAATGAAACACTGCAAAGTCTAAGAACCTATGGCTTCCAACCCAAACTACTCTACCCAGCAAAAGTATCCCTCATAATAGATGGTGAATGAAAAACTTTCCATGACAAAACTCAGCTTTACAATTATATGAACACAAAACCAAACCTACAGAGAGTATTTCAGGAAATTCTCCACAGAGAAGAAAAAAATAATCAAACACAATTGCCTACAAGAAGCAGATCACAACAACCAAACTCAGAGTAGGCACAAAAACTTCAGTGTCCATGAAAACTCCAACCCACATTTACCATCACAATATGGCAGGGATCAAATCAAATCTCACAGTCATTACCCTAAATATTAATGGCCTTAATTCACCCATCAAGAGACACAAGCTAACAGGATGGATCCAAAAATTAGACCCCTCAATCTGTTGCCTTCAAGAAACCCACCTCACCATTAAAGACAGACATCTCCTCAGGGTGAAAGGGTGGAAAACAGTATTCCAAGCAAATGGGAATAAGAAACAAGCAGGTGTAGCTATATTAATATCGGATAAAATAGACTTCAAACCAAATATAATCAAAAAAGACAAAGAAGGCCACTTCCTACTTGTCGAGGGAACGATCCATCAAGCGGATATTACAATCATAAATCTGTATGCACCAAACACAGGGGCACCACAGTTCATAAAACAAAACCTACTTGACAATAAAACAGAAATAACCACAAACACCATCATAGCTGGGGACTTCAGTACACCATTATCAGTAATAGACAGATCATCCAAACAGAAACTCAACAGGGAAGTAAGAGAGCTCAACAAAACCATAGATCACTTAGACCTAACGGACATCTACAGAACATTCCATCCCAAATCCACAGATTACACATTTTTCTCAGCAGTCCATGGAACATTCTCTAAAATAGACCATATATTGGGTCACAAAGACTGCCTCCACATATTTAGGAAGATTGACATAATTCCCTGCATGATATCAGATCACAATGCTATATTGCTAGAAATCAACAATAAAAGACCCACCAAGAATCCCAATGGCACCTGGAAAGTGAACATCACACTTTTAAACAATAAATGGATAGTGGATGAAATAAAAAATGAAATTGCAAAATTTCTGGAATTGAACGGCAATGAGAACACATCGATTCAAAACTTATGGGACACAATGAAGGCGGTCCTCAGGGGAAAATTCATAGCACTCAATGCCTTCGTAAAAAAGACAGAAAGGTCCCAAATCAATAACCTAACCATCCACCTGAAGGCACTGGAAAAACAAGAAAAATCCAACCCAAACAGCTCCAGAAGGAAAGAAATAATTAAAATCAGAGCAGAAATCAATGAATTGGAAACCAAGGAAACAATTAAGACAATTGACAAAACAAAGAGCTGGTTCTTTGAAAAAATAAACAAGATTGACAAACCCCTGGCCAATCTGATCAAGCAAAAAAAGGAGAAGCTTCAAATTAACAAAACTCAAAATGAAAAAGGAGAGATCACAACAGACATAAGTGAAATTGGGAGAATCATCAGGACTTATTTCAAAAACCTCTACTCCACAAAACTGGATAATGTGGAGGAGATGGATAAATTCTTGGACGCATACCATCTACCAAAGCTAAAAACAGAGCAGATTAATCACCTCAATCAACCCATCACACTCATGGAGATTGAAAAAGTAATAAAAAACCTCCCAAAAAAGAAGAGCCCAGGACCAGATGGCTTCTCAGCCGAATTCTATCAAACCTTCATGGAAGAACTCAAACCAATCTTCCTCAAACTGTGCCACACAATTGATGAACAGGGAAAGCTACCCAACTCCTTTTATGAAGCTAGCATCACCCTAATTCCAAAACCAGGCAGAGATGCCACAAGAAAAGAAAACTACCGGCCTATTTCCCTGATGAATTTAGATGCAAAGATCCTAAACAAAATCCTTCCAAACCAAATCCAACAACACATCAAAATCATTATCCACCTTGACCAAGTGGGATTCATCCCAGGAACACAGGGGTGGTTCAACATACGGAAATCTGTCAATGTAATACACCACATAAACAAGGTTAAACATAAAAACCACATGATCATTTCAACAGATGCAGAAAAGGCCTTTGACAAGATTCAACACCACTTCATGTTCAAAACATTGGAGAGAGTTGGCATGGTTGGTTCATATCTTAACCTAATAAAGGCAATATACGAAGCTCCGAAGGCCCAAATAATACTTAATGGAGAGAGACTGGAGGAATTCCCATTAAGATCAGGAACAAGACAGGGTTGTCCACTCTCACCTCTGCTTTTCAATATAGTTCTGGAAGTCCTAGCTCAAGCAATAAGACAGGATACAATTTGGAAAGGAGGAAGTTAAGTTAGCATTATTCACTGATGACATGATTATATATGGAAGAGACCCGAGAGACTCCATCCCAAAACTCCTGAAGGTGATTAACTCATATAGCAAAGTAGCAGGATACAAAATCAAGGCACAAAAATCAGTAGCCTTCCTTTATGCAAAGGACAAAGATACAGAAAAAGAAATAAGGGACATAGTCCCATTTTCAATTGCGACAAAAAAAATAAAATACCTTGGAATAACGTTAACCAAGGAAGTGAAAGATCTATACAATGAAAACATAAAAACACTCAAAAAAGAAATTGAGGCGGACTGGAGAAAATGGAAAGACCTCCCATGTTCCTGGATAGGCAGAATTAACATTGTGAAGATGACAATCCTACCAAAGGCAATTTACAGATTTAATGCAATACCAATTAAAATCCCCACAGTGTTCTTCACAGAGATAGAAAAAATGATCTCAAATTTCATATGGAAAGGCAGAAGGCCTCGCATTTCCAAACATATCCTCAGCAAAAGAAATACCTCTGGAGGCATCACCATACCTGATCTAAAGCTATATTACAAAGCCATAGTAATAAAAACAGCATGGTACTGGCATAAAAACAGGACTATAGATCAATGGAATAGACTTGAGGACCCGGACTTTGGGTCAAGCAACTATAGCTACTTGATATTTGATAAAGGCCCAAACAATATACGCTGGAAAAAAGACAGCATCTTCAACAAATGGTGCTGGACAAACTGGATAACCATATGCAGGAAACTAAAACTTGACCCACACATTTCACCATGCACTACACTCAAGTCCAAATGGATCAAAGATCTCAATATAAGACCAGAAACTCGAATACTACTGGAAGAAAATTTAGGAAGTACATTCCATGATATAGGAATGGAAAAAGACTTCCTGAACAAAACCCCAGTAGCTCATGAACTTAAACCATCACTCAACCAATGGGACCACATGAAGCTGAGGAGTTTCTTTACAGACAAGCATACAATTAGCAAAGCCAATAGATTACCCACAGAATGGGAGAAAATATTTGTGGGTTATCCAACTGATAGAGGACTAATCTCTAGAATCTACAAAGAACTCAAAAATCTAAACAGTAAGAAGTCAAACACCCCACTCACAAGATGGGGCAAAGAGCTGAACAGGCAGTTCACAGAGGAAGAAATAGAAATGGCAAACATACACTTAAGAAAATGTTCATCATCCCTAATCATCAGAGAAATGCAAATTAAAACAACTATGAGATTCCACCTTACCCCAATAAGGATAGCAAGCATCAAAAAATCAAATAAAAATAAATGCTGACGAGGATGTGGAGAAGTAGGAACACTCATCCACTGTTGGTGGGAATGTGGGATGGTACAACCACTTTGGAAAGCAATATGGAGACTTCTGAAAAAGCTGAGTATAGAGATACCAACAGACCCAGTTATTCCCTTACTGGGCATCTACCCTAAAACCTTCAAACCACAGACTAAAGAGATTTGCTCAACCATGTTTATAGCGGCTCAATTTGTAATAGCTAAGAGCTGGAATCAACCCAGATGTCCATCACTAGAAGAATGGATAACTAAGATGTGGTATATCTACACAATGGAATTCTATACAGCAGTAAGAAAAAATGACACAATGAAATTTGAGGAAAAATGGTTGAACCTGGAACAGATCATTCTCAGTGAACTTATCCAATCACAGAAAAAAAATCGCCACATAGTCTCACTCATCTACAGCACCTAACCTGAATCTACCGAAGATACCTTATGTACCCAGCAAGCATCTCCTAGATTAGACACTAGGATGGAAGGGGAGAGAGGGGAGGGCATCAAAGGGGTGGGAAACACAAATCTAGACCCAAACGGCAATGGTACCATAATCTTCTACTTACTAAAAGATAGACCAAATGGCTGATCCTTCACCAGGCCCTTACAGGGAACACCTGAACCACAAGACACTGGAGAGGGTAAGATTAAGACTAACCTTAATCTCCTACATCTTCCCTCCCTCACTTCCCCTCTCCCTGTCTCTCTCTCTCTTATCTCTAACTCTTGTATATTAGTTATCTTTTTCCTCATTTTCTTAGTGGGCACTGACCTCTAACTCCCAGAACCAGCATGGGGCTATCATCCACAATGAGTTTTTGATCAGAGAGACCTACAAGGTTTCCTAAAAGACAGACAGATTTCTGTCAGAGTACTTGATGACCCACCAAAGGTTAGTGGTAAGACCCACTGCTGAAGATACCTTATGTGATTGACATGCAAATTAGAATGGCATGGCTGGAAGTTGGATGAGAGTCAGTCCCCAGACAGTCAGCGCGTCTAGTGCCAGAAGGTGCTACATGGGCGACTGGGGGAAATTGACCAATATCTATCGAAGCAACGCATGGTCTAACCTACTTAGCAGCAAATAACTTATTGTGATGCCCACACGAGTGCAGTGGTGGCACACAGCCATGGTGGGGAACCAACTGCTCTCAATTTGGCTAACTGATCCCCTCACTGGTATGGGACCCATAGCTGGAGCTGGGAAACAAGTCAGAACCATATCCAAACATAAGCCCACTCTCCAGTATCAAGCTACTATCAATTGTGGGCTACAAGAGGGCCTACACCTATTAAATTCTCTATAAAAAAAAAAAAGTAAGGGTTATCTCATTTGTCCTGGTGCTAACTTACTCTCCGTTGGAGAATCTGCTTCTCTTTTTCAGATAGAAGTAGACCCTAAGGAGAGAGCCACCCCATCATACCTCAAAAGGGCCCCGGCTGAAACTAAGAAAAATTGGAGAAACAAGCAAGGGGGCTGTTTTCCTGATGAACCGGACACCAGCACAAGGGGGAAGGAGATCAGCATAGAGAAAAATCAACTCCTACCAAATCAGACAGCCAGAGCCTCAGAGGCCCTCAACACCTCATCACTGAAGCAGACCAAAAATGAACCCAACATGGCTCAGGGAAAATTTGCGGAAGAGGGGGCGGAAAGAATGTCAGAGCCACATGTTGGGTCATGATATGCAGAGACATTTAGCTTACCCATAACTGTGGGCTAACTCCACAATGCATGACCCATATACCTCAACAAGGAGGGGCCAAGGGGAGGGGGTAGGTCACGGATGAGCCTAATAATGGTACCAAACTGACTGTATTTGCTGAATACAGAACTGACTAATAAAAAAAAAAAAAGATATTGGCATAGATGATGACTTTCTGAATATAACCCTATTTGCTCAGGAAATAAAACCACTAATCAACCACTGAGATCTCATGAAATTATAGCTTTTGTACAGTAAAGGACACAGTGAATAGAGCAAACAGGTAACCTACAGAGTGGGAGAAAACCTTTGCCAGTATACATCTGACAGAGAATTAACATATCGAATATACAAAGAACACAAAAGACAAAACAATAGTAATCAAACAACCCAATTTTAAAAATCGTCTATGGAACTACGTACAGAGTTCTCACCAGAAGAAATACAGATGGCATATAAACATCTAAAAAAGTGTTCTATATCCTTAGCTATCAGGAAAATGCAAATTAAAACTACTTTGAGGGCTGGAAAGATGGCTTAGCAGTTAAGGCGCTTGCCTGCAAAGCCAAAGGATCCAGGTTCGATTCTCCAGGACCCACACAAATGCACAAGGGGGCACATGCATCTGGAGTTCATTTGCAGTGGCTGGAGGTCCTGGTGTGCCCATTCTCTCTCTCTCCCTCTTTCTCTCTCAAATAAATAAATAAAATATATTTAAAAATACTGCTTTGAGATTCCATCTCACTCATTTCAGAATGGCTATCATCAAGAAAGCAAATGACAATGAATGTTGACGAGGATGTGGAAAAAGGAAACCCTTATACACTGTTGGTGGGAATGTAGTCTCGTATAGCCATTGTGTAAATCAATGTGGAGGTACTTGAGAGCTAAAAATAAGTTTACCATATGATTCAGCTATAGCACTCCTAGGCATATACCCTAATGTCTCTTCTCACCACCTTAGAGATATTTGCACAACCATGTTTATTGCTGCTCTATTCACAATAGCTAAGAAATGGAACCAGCTTAGATGTCCCTCAACAGATGAGTGGATAATGAAGATGTGTTACATTTACACATAGAGTTCTATTCAGCAGTAAAGATAAATGAAATTATGAAATTTGCAGGGAAATGGATGGATCTGGAATGGATTATACCAAGTGAGGTAACCCTGGCCCAGAAAGCCAAACATCACATGTTCTCTCTCACGTGTGGATCCTAGCTACAAATGTTTAGATTGTTTGTTTTTGTTTTTGTTTTTTTTTTGTTTTTTTTTTGTTTTTTTTTGGTTTTTTTGAGGTAGGGTCTCACTCTAGCCCAGGCTGACCTGGAATTCACTATGGAGTCTCAGGGTGGCCTCGAACTCATGGCGATCCTCCTACCTCTGCCTCCCCAGTGCTGGGATTAAAGGCATGTGCCACCACGCCCAGCCAATGTTTAGATTGTATGTGAGCTGGAACCAAACATTGGTAGTAGAGGCCATTAAGCTAGAAAAAGGTTATAAAGAAGGGAGGAGAAGGAAGATGGTATTATATGTATGTAAGTAGAAGAACAGATTACAGGGAGTGGAATGGCCTAAGCTAGACCATGGGAAGAGATTGAGTAAAAGAAGGCGGGGGGGGGGCTTCAATCAAAATTCAATATATTTTGAATAAGACATATGAAAGTCTACTTTTTTTCAGATAATGGCACATCCAGAAGCTATAGGTTGTTACTAGAAAATTTGGAGTGCCAGGGATGGGATACCTACCAGTGAGTTGTTGGCCAGGGATGTTCCTTCTGCCTTTAAAACAGTATACTCTATTGCCAAGACCATTAGTTTCCCACCAGAAACAGATGGTAAGACCCTATTACTGAAAACTCCACATGCCTAGGTGGCAAGGTCACTGAGAAACCAAGCTGGGGCTGAGCTGAAAACTTCTCCCTGTAGACCAGCCAACTGAAAGCTGGAAAAAGCTGTACTACATACAGCCCTGTGGGAGACAGAAGTAAACAGCAGTGAAAACAGTGGACACAGGAAACCTCAAGTTTGGCTAGACAGGCCAAATGACTGAACGGGTACAATAGTGGCATGTCTATTCTGGGGAAAACCAACTGCTCTCTATTGGACTGGAGGCCTGCTCTATGGGAGGGAAACATGCCTGGTACTGAAAACATAATCAAAGCCTATAGTAGGGGAGATCATGGGCCTTAGGCATGTAAAGCCTGCTTTTATCTGGCTGAGTGCATATACTATGCTCACCAATCTGCCCTGTAAGCACTACACTTAATATTCATATTCATATCTTCAGGCTACTCTCATTTTTGGTTAGAGAAGCTTCTCTTTTCAGATGGCAGTAACCACTGGGATGACCCAAAAAGCAACATAGTACTGAGAAGAAGTGATAGAGGAGTGTTCAGCACTGAAACATCTTTACTGCACCCTCCAAGGAATCAGGGTCCATTGCAGAAAGGGTGGCAGAAGGAATGCAAGAGCCAACAGAAGGGTACAACTTCCTGTAATGCCACTGTCCAGACAGAAATTGGCCTTGATACTCATGACCTCACAGTGCCTAGAAATACCTTCATAAGACCCTCATAATAGGTGGAAAAGATGATGACATCAAAATAAAAGAGAGACTAATGGAGAGAGGGAGGAGATATGATAGAGAGTGGAGTTGGAAGGGGAAAGCGGGGGAGGGGAGGGATTTATCATTGTTTATTGCCTATAAGTATAGAAGTTGTCAATGAAAATTACACATTAAATAAGGAACACAGTACTAGCACAAAATAAACATATCAAATATTGAAAAAGAATAAAAGATCTAGAAATAAGTTTTAGTAACTACAGCTACCTTAGCTTTGACAGAGGCCAAAACTTCACATGCACACTGGACTAAAGATAGTATTTTCAACAAATGATCCAGGGAAAACTGAATAATCACATGTGAAAGAACAAATATAAAGCCTCTTCCCTCACCCTGCACAAAAATCAACTGCAAATGGACCAAAAGCCCCAATGTAAGTTCTGAAATTCTAAAAAAAAAAAAAAAGTAGAAGAAAAAATAGAAAGAATAACAAGTTATAGGCACAGGGAAATACTTTCTAAATAAGACCCCAGTACCCCAGGTAATTAAGACAAACACTCAACCACTGGAATATTATGAAGCTAAAGTTGTATTATACAGCTAAGCAAACCATCAACAGAGTCAATAGACAACCTACAGAATGGGAGAAAATCTTTGTTAGCTATAACTCTAATGGAGGTTTAATATCCATACTATAAAAAGAATTCAAAATACTAAGCAACAAAAAATTATAATGCTTGTACTCAAAAAAATGGAACAGGAAACTAAATAGAGAATTCTCAATGGAAAAATGCAAATGGCCTATAAACATCTAAAACAATATTCAATATCTTTAGCCACCAGGGAAATCAAATTAAAACACTTTGGGGTTCCATGTCATTCCACTCAGAATGGCTATCATCAAAAACTAAAATGACAACAAATGCTGGCAATGGTGTAGGTAAAGGAGAAAGCTTCATTCACTTTTATTAGTTCATTTTAAATTACCTTTTTTTTATGAGAGAAAGAGTTTTTTTAATATTTTATTTTTATTTATTTATTTATTTGAAAGAGAGATACAGGGAGTGAGAGAGAGAGAAAAAAAAAAGAATGGGTGTGCCAGGGCCTCTAGTCACTGCAGATGAACTCCAGATGCATACGCCCCCTTGTGCATCTGGCTTACATGGGTCCTGGGGAATCGAACCTGGGTCCTTAGCTTTGCAGGCAAGCACCTTAACCACTAAGCCAGCCCTCCAGCCTGGAAAGAGTTTTTTAAATTTCATTTTAAATTAATTTTTTTCATGAAAGAGAGCTTCATTCACTTTTGATGGGAGTGTAAACTTGTACAGTCTCTATGAAAATCAGCATAGATATTTCTTAGAAATCTAAAAGTAGAACATTCATTTGGCCCAGGTGTACCATTCCTGGGTATATACCCTAATTATTCTTCACTTTTCTTTAGAGATACCTGTTTATCTATGCTTTTTGATGTTCTGTTCACAATAGTTAAGAAACACAATCAGCCCCAATATCTATCAACTGTTGAATGGATAATTAAGATGTGGTGCATATACACAGTGTATATTCAATGGTAAGGAAAAATGAAATACACAAGATGATGGATGGACATGGAAAAATTATACTCCTAGGTTACCTAGGCTCAGAAAGACAAATGCCACATGTTCTCCCTCAATACAATACTAACATGGAAGAGATTTTTATTTATTTATTTATAGTTAGTAGCAAGCATCTGTAGTACTGGTGAAGAGGCTTGTATGGAGACGTGAGGAGGGGTTGTAGGAGCAGATAGTAGACAGGGAAATGGAGACACACAATACAGGGGATGAAAGTATCTGGGGAAAGGGAAGTGGAATACACAAAAGAGCATGAATCAGTTCTTTGTTAGTTAATTGGTATAACTTTCATAAAGAGAGGTGGGGGGAGAGAAAATAGGTGAAAGTTCTCTGCTTGAGTAGAGAAAGTTTTACCCTATAACCATAGTGTGATGTTTCTAAATCATAGTGCCAGAACAGAGTCAATCCCATCTCAGGGAACTGTGGGTCATTGCCAAAGCACTTGATTACAACCAGAACTAGATGATAAGACACTGAAGATACCAAAGGCTGCAGTTGTAGGACACTGAGAAATAAAGCAGGAACTGATATGGACTTCCAGTCTATACCACAGGGTAAGTGGCTGATCTGAGTGTCTGATATCAACACTTTTTCTTTGACACTTTGCATAAGGTCTCTCCTAATTCTGGAAATGTAATATGTCACGAATTTTAAAGCGAGAACTCACAGTTGACAATGAGACAAAATTGAGCTGGAATCTCTCAGCTTCTTTATGATAAGACAGTGAAGAAAATATAGCTTCCATCTCTGCACTTGTAAAAAGGGAAGCAAGAAAACCTACCTTACTGGCTTCTTAGAATTTAAGCAATATCACCTATGTGTGCATCTTATTTTATTCATTTTAACACCTGACTACACATCTACGTACAGATCAGCCTGAGTGTTTGCTTTTGGATGTGGTCATTTACAAATAAGGTGACATCATGAACAAGGTGCTATACTATCTTCTCTTTCTATTCTCTCACTTGTAAGTGCTCCTTACACCTGTAACCCAAATCCTAGAGATAGGTGTCAATAGGGCTAATGAAATAAAATGCCCCTCTGATTACCTATGCCTGACAACAATTCATATACAATTTATTCCTTTTTATTATAAAAGTGCTTAGCACATGGGAATAGCAAGAAACGATAGTACATAATGTAATATAATAATGGCCAGAAACACGTATTGCCTGCCTCTGGACATTAAATCTACAATTGGCAGGCATTCATTCCATGCTTACATCAAAGTGCCTTTGTTATAGTAAGCACACTGACTATATTGCATGTCAGTGTGTCACATACCTAATCAGAGAGACTACATTCTGTGGTGTCCAATGGCAAAAGCAGTGGCAAACCTAGTAGAAGGAGTATAGAAGCAAGGTTATTAAGGTAAATCTGCCTAGAAATGATCACATTTTGGGTCTTGGCTGCAAAGAAAAGTGTAGCAACCTTGGCTACTATGCTTCTCATCATTCTTTGAATATCCTTTCACTTGCTGGTAATTGTCTACATTATGAGTCCTACCTCTCCATGTACAAAGTACATGTACTCCCAAAGTACAAAGTTTGTCTTTCCAGGCTTCCTTATGGTCAAGAAATAAGCATGAGACCTGGGTTATGAAAATCAGACATATTCATTTTGTCTATGAGTCTCTTATAAGGATGTTGGGTCCCATAGACCTTAAGGACAAATGTGTTTGAATTCTAAGACATACCATACTCAGATATTTTTTTTCTTTTTTTTTTTCTTTATTAGTTAGTTTTGTATTCAGCAAATACAGTCAGTTTGGTACCATTATTAGGCTCATCCGTGACCTACCCCTCCCGTTGGCCCCTCCTTGTTGAGGTATATGGGTCATGCATTGTGGAGTTAGCCCACAGTTATGGGTAAGATAAACGTCTCTGCATATCATGACCCAACATGTGGCTCTGACATTCTTTCCGCCCCCTCTTCCGCAAAATTTCCCTGAGCCATGTTGGGTTCATTTTTGGTCTGCTTCAGTGATGAGGTGTTGGGGGCCTCTGAGGCTCTGGCTCTCTGACTTGGTAGGAGTTGATTTTTCTCTGTGTTGATCGCCTTCCCCCTTGTGCTGGTATCCGGCTCATCAGGAAAACAGCCCCCTTGCTTGTTTCTCCAATTTTTCTTAGTTTCAGCCGGGGCCCTTTTGAGGTATGATGGGGTGGCTCTCTCCTTAGGATCTACATCTATCTGAAAAAGAGAAGCAGATTCTCCAATGGAGATTAAGTTAGCACCAGGACAAATGAGATAACCCTTACTTTTTTTTATAGAGAATTTAATAGGTGTAGACCACAATTGATGGTAGCTTGATATTGGAGAGTGGGCTTATGTTTGGATATGGTTCTGACTTCTTTCCCAGCTCCAGCTATGGGTCCCATACCACTGAGGGGATCAGTTAGCCAAATTGAGAGCAGTTGGTTCCCCACCATGGCTGTGTGCCACTACTGCACTTGTGTGGGCATCACAACAAGTTATTTGCTGCTAAGTAGGTTAGACCATGCATTGCTTCGACAGATATTGGTCATTTTCCCCAAGTCGCCCATGTAGCACCTTCTGGCACTAGACGCGCTGACTGTCTGGGGACTGACTCTCTTCCAACTTCCAGCCATGCCATTCTATTTTGCATGTCAACCACATAAGGTGTTTTCAGCAGTAGGGTCTTACCACTAACCTTTGGTGGGTCATCAAGTACTCTGACAGAAATCTGTCTGTCTTTTAGGAAACCTTGCAGGTCTCTCTGATCAAAAGCTCATTGTGGATGATAGCCCCATGCTGGTTCTGGGAGTTACATGTCAGTGCCCACTAAGAAAATGAGGAAAAAGATAACTAATATACAAGAGTTAGAGATAAGAGAGAGAGAGAGGGAGAGGGGAAGTGAGGGAGGGAAGATGTAGAAGATTAAGGCTAGTCTTGATCCTACCCTCTCCAGTGTCTTGTGGTTCAAGTGTTCCCTGTAAGGGCCCATACTCAGATATTTGAATGCTACCAAAAACTCTATTTCTGCATTTCATTTATAAGCCAATGTTTTATTTTTAAATTCTGTGATCCTAGAAAATGACTCGTTCCTGGGCTAACCAACCTAGCTAGAGAGGGTGGGTCACATCAGGATTTTCTCTCTGCTCCCATTTAAGGATAATATGGGGGCAGAAAGGTCCACCATAGTCACCAAGTGCTAAGTTTACTATTTCTTAAGTGTAGTACTCCATGCAAAGCTTTAGAAGACAAAGGCAGTGAGGGAACTAAAAACAAAGAGAAGAGGCAGATTTCCCCTCAAGGTCTCTTTCACTTTAGAGAGTGGAGAGTTAAATGGGATGCCAGGAAATATTACACAGTGGTTGAACTGTGAGGTTAGAAAACAGGGCAAAAATAAGGTTTATAGCAAATAAGTATGCCCTAGACTTGATTCACACACAGACATCCAAGTGCTCCTGGCATGAGAGACAAGCCCATCCCACAGTGACCCAGATATGCCAGGTCCAAATCTCTCTGTTATAATTTCAATCTAAAATGTCTCCCCCACCCCCACAGGATCATGTTTTGAATGTTCATCTTCCAGCCTGTGGCTGTTCTGAAGATTCTAGAGCCTTGAAGCCTGGCTTGTGGAAGTAGCTCAACATAGGCAGGTGTACTTGTTGCTGTGACAAAATACTTGATAGGAAGCAGTTTAAGGAGGGGATAGGGTTTATTCCGGCTTACAGGTGTGAGGCAATACATTCCATTATGGCAGGGAAGGCATGACAGCAAGAGAAGAAGGCTGGATGGTCATATGCCTCCACAGCCATGAAGCAGAGTATGAACAGGAAGTGGGGCCAGGCTATTAAACCTCAAAGCCTGCCTTTAATGACTCACTTTGAAGCTCCCTCAAGCTCCACCTCCTAAAAGTTCCACATCCTTCCCAAACAGAACAAACAACTGGGAACCAAGTGATAAAAGACATGAACCTATGGGGAACATTGCATATTCAAACCACAACAGCAGGCCTTTGAAGGTTATCTCCAAGTCCTGGGTCTAGTCCCTAGCTCTACTCCTGTTTCACCACCATGCACTCAAACTTGCCGCCTCACATTTCCCATGCCACAGAGGACCTGCTCTTCCATGCTACTAAAACCATGGCCCCCAAAAATCTTCCATCGCCTAAGTTGTTTCTGTCAGATATTTTGGTCACAGCCAGGCAAAAGTAACTAATACAGCCTCTCTCATTCCAGAGTATAGAAATTTATTGAATAGACTAGCAGGCAAAAGCACCTATGGCATCTATAGTAATCTCTATTCTTCTCATTTTCTTATGTCAAATGTGTGGAGTTATATCTATGGGATTAAATGCTTATGAGATATGACTCATTTCTTACCAAATATGAGCTTGAGAATGAGGATTCAAGCCCAGGGTTTCCTGATCTTATACCAAGCAATATCCCAGAGTGTCTTCATCTCTTATTTTCTAAGCCTATTAAAGTTGGAGGTCCTCTGCTATTCCTCCTTGGAATTCCTGACCCCATTGCAGAAGCAGCACAGAGCTGAGCTCAGACAGCCATGGGAATTGAGTAGGGTGGAGTTGAACAGAGCTGAATTAATTGAGAGATCCTGTATGCAAACAGTGGGGTTGCAAGCAGTGAATCCAGGGCAGGTGGTGGGATGCCATTCATTTTCTGAGGTTGTATATACTATAAGGAGCTTATCAAGGGGTGTTTACAAATGGGGAGACTTCACTGTTTTAACAGATTAACCATAACATATTGGTTCAGTCACCCAACAGCCCATTTACATGAATGGTTAGTTTATGCTTGACTCTTTTACTGGTCAGTAGACAGATAAAGAGGCCACCGTGTAGACTGGAAGGAGACTGGCTATGACCAGAGCTCCCATTAAGCAGTTAAGAATGGACTCTAGAGGCCTGTCTACCCTAGAAGCCACCCAGAATGCACAATTCAATCCTTCCTAAATGGGAACAGAAAATCTCTCATCCAACTCTGTCTAGGAAAAACAGTTCTCAAAGGGGTCTCATATACAAACAGTATAGAGGAATTTTACAATCAAGTAAAAATATCCCACTACATGAATCAGGCCACAGGGATCCTATGGTAGGCCCAATTATATTTTCTTCTCTGGAATACAGAAATCTCCCCATCCCAACCGTACAGTGTTGTTACCCTCACCTCCCTGATCTCTGATATGCTTAGAATATAAACTGCCTCAAACAAGCTCAAGTGTTGAATGCTAGGTTTCTATCTGCTAACACTGCTTTGGGAGACTCCAAAAACTTTTGGAAGGTATGGCTGAGCTGTAGGAAGTAGGTTACTAGGGCATATCCTTGGGAAATGTATTCTGCCCAGGCTCCTTCCTATATTCTCTTTCCTATGCTTTCTGTACATCATGAGGCAAATAGAATCCTTCTCTCCATATTCCTGCCACCATAATGCTCTGCCCCACCATAAGACCAGAACAAACAGAGTCATGGGCTAGGTACTGAAATCTCCCAATTTTTAAAGCAAAATAAATCTTTCCTCCATTGTTTTGTTTCTCTTTGTATTTTGATCATAGACATGCAAAAATAACTATTAGAGTCTAACCTCAGAACTACTCAAAGGGGAATATGTTGCTTATAAAGATGAGAAAATAGGCTCAGAAAGATGAACCAATGTCCTTATGAAAGTAACTATTAGAGTCTCATTTAAACTCAGAACTACTCTAAGAGGAAATGCTGCTTATGAGGATGATAAAATAAATAGGCTCAGAAAGATGACCCAATGTGTTGCAGTTGCAAGTGGCAAAACTGGAGTTAGGACAGAGATCTGGGGTCTTTGTTTTGCTGTAACACAATGTTGAATGCTGGGAAGTTTATAAAGCAGAAGCTTATCTGCCAGTGGCTTCTCAAAGCCAGGAAGTCCATGAGTATCATCCTAGCATCTAGCAAGGGCCTTTGTAATGTGGACAGGGGTAGAAGGACCAGTGAGCATGGAGACAGGGAGGAGATCATCCACCTAATCAGGAAGCCATAGCCAGGGTAAATAACCCTTAAAATAAGGACATTAATTCATTTGTGAGGATAGCACACTCATGACTTAAAAATCACCATCACAATGACAAGGTAATTTCAACAAACATTTTGAAGGAATATTGTAGCCACAGCAGTCATATTTTAATATGTGGGTATCTCACTTTTAGTGTAGCCCAGATTTACTAATCATTCTAGAAAAGGGAGGGGGATCTGTATCTGAATTATCTTCAGTCTATGGTAAGCATAGCCTCAACAGGTAGCTTATTAAGAGTCCAAACTCCCAGAGATCTGTTGTTCTGCCCAGAAAGCTGTATTTGTAGTATTTAGAATATGCACAGATGCATTTCAGAGCTACAGGATCCCACTCTGTAGTGGAGGATCTCTGGTGAGAAGGGCTATCTGCTCCTATCTTGTTCCTCCTTTCCAGGGTTTTCCTAGCTACCTATTACAATATATTACAGTCAGCTCAACATTGCTGGGATGAACATGCAACCAGTCAAAGTTTATGGGAGGAATGGATTTATTTAAGGCATACATATACAGCGGAAATTCCATCAGTGGTGGAAGAAGTTGTCTCCCTTTCAGAGATCAAAACAGAGAGACACCACCAACAGCCATCAGCACAAGAAAACACTAACTGCCCCAGTTCAAACTGATCTCTCCACACCTTTGGGCTGGGAATCAGATCCAACCCAAATACACCTCCAGGATTTGTACCCCCTCACCAGTGACCCCTTCCTCTTGTAGCAGGGATCTTCCTGGTAGGGGCTCAAGTAGGAAGTTTAATCAAAAATGACTGAGTCGGGACTTCTGGGTAAGATGGCTGTATAGGAGTCACACCAAACCAGCCTAGGGAGGGATTTAAGCAAAACTACTGCAAAACATGCTTTTCTTACAAAAAAAAAAAAAAAAAAAAAAAAAAAGTGAGGATGTATAGGTTTTTATCAGGCACAGCAGAGAAGTGGGAGAGAATAAGATCTACCAGAAAAATGGAAACCAGCCAGAAGCTCGTGGAGGTGCTTACAGCCCACATAAATCCATGCCCCCTCCCCCCACCTGGCACCCAGCAGAAGGAGCAAAGACCAAACAAGGGGATTTTCTAACCTCATCAAACCTGAAGGGGAGACAGCAGAGATCAGCTAAGGAGCTGCTGAAAGGGATACAGGTGGGACCAGCTGAGAAGTTCTAGTACAGCTCTAGGCTTCCTGTATTCTCCCATCCCCCAATGGTCAGAACCATGAACCTCTGGAGAACACATTCAGTCCCCAGCTGCAAGGTACTCAGCACAACTGATCAGACCACCAGCTGCACAGCACAACATGGAGGGATAGATGTGGGCACTCACATTGGTGAGATTAGAAGCCACTACAGAAGGAAAGAGGCTGCCTGACAAAAAACGCTGGTACATAGGCCTGCCCAAGAAGTGCTAATCTCTTTTACCATGTCAGGGTTACATATTCATAGTTGGCTTTACCATTTTCAATTAAGCTGTATTTGGGGGTTGACTATTGTTGTCTTTCATGCTTTCAAATTCACAGGGCCTTTGTCTTTTTCTTCTGTCATTACTGATGGCAGGGTCTGATTCAGACCCAGGCTGACCTGGAACCCATTCTAGAACAGAAATGTCAGCCTCTCAGCTGACAGGATTAAGAGTGTAGAACAATACGCACCCTTAGGTATTTTGGCTTTATAAGGTTATCTGTTTCAACCCCACACTTGCATAGTCTGTGCTGGTTTTTATTGAATGTGTATATTCCTCAGTTGCATTTCAGAATTTTGCCAGTAAATTGCTCCACCCACCCCACCAGAATACTTGAATAGCAGGCAAACTGAACAACTAGTATTACTTCTGCTACTGGATTGGATTACAAGAGCTACACTTGGCACCTTAAATGCCTACTAGGAAGGTATATAAAGTTAGATTTCTAACTCTAAGACCACCACAGATAATTAGAAAATCCAAGCATCAAATCAATTTAGGATGCAAAAATCACTATATTATAATACAAGAAACACAAAGAACCAAGACAATACAACCCCACCAAAAATTATCAGAAATGACTGCCAATGATACTGTTTTAGATGGAATGCCTAACAAATATTTCAAAAAAAATGATTTTATCTATACTCAAGGAAATCAAAGAATCAAAGAATCAAAGAAAAACACAAACTCCTGAAGGAATTTCAAGAGAACACAGGAAACCAGCTTAATGAAATAAGGAGGTCATTACAAGACATGAGTAAGGAAAGACAAAGCTAAAGAAAAACCAGGCAGAAGTTATATCACTGAAAAACACAGTTAGTCAAATAAAAAACTGTGGAAAGTCTCACCAACAGAATGGATAAAGGACAGAACAGCATATGTAAACTAGAAGACCAAGTGGCAGATCTAATACAGTCCAACAGAGAGAAAGACAAGCTGATAGGAAGGTATAAATGGGAATTTCAAGATATTCAGGACACTATGAAAAGATCAAACATAAGAATTCAGGGTTGCTGGGCATGGTGGCACACACCTTTAATCCCAGCACATGGGAGACAGAGGTAGGAGGTTCACTGTGAATTTGAGGCTACCCTGAGACTAGATAGTAAATTCCAGGTCAGCCTGGGCTACAGTGAGACCCTACCTAAAAAAAAAAAAAAAAAAAAAAAAAAAATTCAGGGTATAGTAGAAGGAGAAGAATGTCAATCCAAAGGCATACTAAGGGTTTTCAACAGAATCTTTGAAGAAACTATTCCCCAAATTGAGAAAGAAATGGCAATGCAGATACAAGAAGCTTTTAGAACACCAGAGAGACAAAACATAGAAATAACTTCTATTCACCATCTTATAATTAAGCAACTAAACACGCGAACCAAAGAAAATACATTGAAAGCAGAGTGAAAAAGCAAATCACCTGTGTAGCAGACAGCTTCATGTTCACTGAGATAAACTTCCAGACCAGGCACAGTTATAGAGGAAGAGATATTTATTGAAGCTTACAGATCCAGGGGAAGTTCCATAATGGCAAAAGAAACTGCCCTGCTTTCACAGGACCAAGCAGACACAGAGAGAAAGACAAGACAAAAGACAAAAGCCACACAGCACACTTCAGGAATTCCAGCTAGGCACACTTTGCATATCTTTAGATTGAAGTCTGAAACCCACCACCACCCCTTAAGATCCACCCAGTGACACTGCCTCCAGCCAGGTGGCTGCAGATACAAACTACAACAAATAAAAAACTAAATATATTGGGGGCCATCTATTCAAACCACCACATTCTGCCCCTGGCCCCCAATAGATTTATAACCATCACACATTGTAAATTGTACTCAGTTCAATTTCAAAGGTCCCCAAGTCTTGACCAATTTAAGATATTAATACCTGTAAAATCAAACAAGTTAAACATTTCTAACATATAAAGGCACAGATTAAACATTTTCAATTGGTAAAATGCATATCAAGGAGAGACTAAAACAATGCAAACTCAACCACCATCAAACTTTGGCAGTTCAAGTTCAATACAACCAGGAACTGACAGTCTCCAGATTTTCCAATTCTGCTGCTCCAGTTGGGCAGAGTAGCCAGGGAACACTTCATTCTTAGGCCAACACTGCACTCTATGGTAGCCCTTGCATTGTCCTGGTACATACAAAACATCTTCAAGTCTTCATGCAAACCACGCTCCATCTTCCAAAGGTTCTTTCAGCCTATTAGGGCATCAGGCCCTGCCTCATGCCACATCTCAGCAGCAGCTCCTGGAACCATGTGCAATTCACAACCACTCCATGCATTTTTCATGCTTCTGAAACCAATATCAGTTGTGCAGGCCACAGCCATATTCTTAATTCAGGGACGAAACAAATCATAGACTTGAAAAGCAGGTTCCTTCTCTAGTCCACTCTTTCCAAAAGTGTTTGCATTTCTATGATAGTCTTTCCTCAGCCATCCTTTTCATGGTAAAGCAATTGGACCATCTTCCTTAAGATTGCTAATGTGTTTGACAATAGCAGATTCAGTAACCTAAAACCAATCTTAGTGCCTGTAATTTTAACTTGCTTGATGTTTTCCAGCTTAAAATCTTAAATCTTTCAGTCCAATATCTCTAGCCAAGCATATTAGTCCATTACAAATTTAACCTTGATCAAACTCTCTGGGCCTGGGCAGCAGGATGCAGCCAGCCCTTATGCCTCTGCAGTCTTTCCTTCCCCTTAGAAAGCTCATAAGCCAAGCCTCGAAGTTCAGTATTGTCTGCACTTAGAATTCTCAAACTCTCATTGGAATAGTCCATAAAACTTGGCTTACCACTCCAGAAGGCATCTTCATTTGCAAGCACCAAGTCCATGCCCATTTCTCCAAAACAAAGGTTCCAGAAGATCAACATCCACATGGTCAGGTTCATCTCAGTCCACTCCTCATTACCAAGTTCTGTAGCAGACAGTTTCAAGTTTGCTGAGATAAACTTCAAGACAAGACACAGTTATGGAGGAAGGGATATTTATTGAAGCTTACAGATCCAGGGGAAGTTCCATAATGGCAGAAGAAGCTGGCCTGCTTTCACAGGACCAAGCAGACAGAGAGAGAGAAGCACAATCCAAAAGGCAAAAGCCACACAGAACACTTCAGGAACTCCAGCTAGGCACAATTTGCATATCTTTAGATTGAAATCTGAAACCTACCACCACACCTTAAGATCCACCCAGTGACACTGCCTCCAACCAGGTGGCTGCAGATGCAAACTACAAACAAATTAAAAACTGAATATATTGGGGGCCATCTATTCAAACCACCACAACCTGTAAAGGCAGGTCCATAAGGATCACAGCAGATTACTCTTTAAAAGCCAGAAGGACTTGGAATGATGTATCCCAAGTTCTGAAAGATAGCAACTGTCAATCAAAATTACTTTATCCTGCAAATCTATCTATCCAAATAAAAGGAAAAATAAGGGCATTCCATAACAAAAACAGGCTAAAGGAATTTATGACAACTAAGCTACCTTTACAGAAAATACTTGAAGGAATGCTTCACACTGAAGAGAAAGAAAAGCCCACACATGAGGAAACAGGAAAAAATAAACCATACTCAAATAACAGTTAAAACAAGAGAGTAAGGGAAATCAGGAAGCACTACAAGACAAGAAGAATGGTGAGAATAAGTACAGACATTTCAATAATAACTTTCAATATCAATGACCCCCAATGCAGCAATCAAAAGACACAGGCATGCAGACTGGATTAAAAGGCAGGATCCTTGTGTTGGTTGTCTCCAGGAAACTCATCTCTTAATAAAAGATACTGTCTACGGTGAATGGATGGAAAACAGTAATTTCAAGCAAATGGGCCTAGGATATAAGCAGGGGTTGCTATCCTAATATCTGAAAGGATAGACTTCAAACCAACATTAGTGAGGAAAGATAAAGAAGGTCATTGTATACTGATTAAAGGAACACTCCAACAGGAGGACATTACAATCCTAAACATATATGCACCTAACATGGGGGGCTCCCAGTTTTATCAAACAAACACTATTAAACTTAAGGTCACAGATAACATCAAACACAATTGTAGTGGGTGACTTCAATATCCCACTCTCATCAATTGACAGGTCATCCTGGCAAAAAATAAACAAAGTGACATCTGAATTAAATGATATCATGGAACAAAGGGATGTAACAGATATTTACAGAACATTCCATCCAAATGCTGCAGAATATACATTTTTCTCAGAAGCACATGGAGCATTCTCCAAAATAGACCATATTTTAGGGCACAAAGCAAACTTTAACAAATACAGGAAAATTGAGATAATCCCTTGGGCTCTATCTGACCACAATGGGATTAAACTACAAATCAGCAATGAGAAAAACTACAGAGCATACAGAAATTCATGGAGAATAAACAGTACACTATTGAATGATGAATGTGTGATTGAGGAAATAAAAAAAGAAAATCAATAAATTCATAGAATCTAATGATGATGAGAACACAACATATCAAAACCTTTGGGACAAAATGAAGGCAGTCCTAAAAGGGAAATTTATAGCTCTAAGCGTCTATATCAAGAAATTAGAGATTTCACAAGTAAGTAATTTAATGCTTCACGTTATGGCCTTGCAAAAAGAAGAACAAGGCAAATCAGAAACCAGTAGATGGTGGCTTTACATGGGTATGGGGAAATGAACTTGGGTCCTTAGACTTTGCAGGCAAGTAACTTAACTGCTGAGCCATCTCTCCAGCCCCCACTTGTAATTTTGTTGATGTTGTTGTTGTTGTGTTTTCAAGGTAGGGTCTTACTCTAGCCCAGGCTGACTTGGAATTCACTATGTTGTCCCAGGGTGGCCTCAAACTTGATTAAGGTGTGTGACACCACACCCAGCCCACATTTGTAATTAAAATTATTTATTTATTTATTTGTGAAAGAGAAAAAGAGAGAGAGGTAGAGGAAGAGGCAGATAGAAAATGGGCGCACCAGGACCTCCAGCCATTGCAAACGAACTCCAGATGCATGCGCCACCTTGCGCATCTGTTTTACGTGGGTACTGGGGAATTGAACCTGGGTCCTTAAGCTTCATAGGCAAGTGCTTTAACTGCTAAATCATCTCTCCAACCCCATTTGTAATTGTTTAAAAAGACTGTATATTTATTTCAAAGTCACTTTGGATAATATAACAATGTCGGGTTCTAAACTTAGATGAGTGAATAAAATACTAAACTGCAAAAAATAAATAAATAAATAATAAAAAAATTAAAAAATTAAAAAAAACAGTAGATGGGAAGAAATAATAATGATTACGGTAGAAATTCATGAAATAGAAACCAAAACAACAATCCAAAGAATAGATGAAACAAAGAATTGGTTCTTTGAAAGGTTAAACAAGATTGATAAACCCTTAGCAAATCTGACCAGAAGAAAGAGAGATGAGACAAAAATTAATAAAATTAGAGATGAAAAAGACACTATTACAACAGATACCAAAGAAATTCACAAAATCATTAGGGCATACTTCAAGAATATATATGCCTCTAAGTTTGAAAATCTGAAAGAAATGATTTCCTAGATTTATATGTTCTACCAAAATTAAATCAAGATGAGATAAGCCATTTAAATAGACCTATAACAAGGACAGAGACCCAAGCAGTTATAAAAACAAAAAATATCCTAACTTAAAAAAAGTCCAGACCCAGATGGATTCACTGGTGAATTTTACCAGACCTTCATGGAAGAACTAAGACCACTGCTTCTCAACCTTTTCCATAAAATGAAAATGAAGGGATTCTTCAAAACTCCTTCTATGATATGAAGCCAGAAGAACGCTGATAACAAAATCAGATAAAAATAGAACAACAACAAAAATTACAGACCAATCTCCCTCATGAACATAGATGCAAAAATTCTCAACAAAATATTGGCAAAAAGCAGCCAGGCATGGTGGTGCATGCCTTTAATCCCAGCACTTGGGAGGCTGAGGTAGGAGGATCGCCGTGAGTTCAAGGCCACCCTGAGACTCCATAGTGAATTCCAGGTCAGCCTGGGCTAGAGTGAGACACTACCTCAAAAAAAAAAAAAAAAAAAAGCAAAAAGAATACAAGAAGATATCAGAAAGGTTATTCACCCTGACCAAATAAGATTTATTCCAGAGATGCCAAGATGGTTCATAATATGCAAATTGATAAATGTAATACACTATACACATGGACTGAATGACAAAAATCACATGATCATCTCAATACATGCAAAAACGGCATTTGACAAAATCCAACATCCCTTCATGGTAAAAGTCCTATAGAAACTGGGAATAGAAGGAAGAGATCTCAACATAATAAAGGCTATTTATAACAAACCTACACCAAACATATACTAAATGGGGGAAAACTTGAAACTTTTCCACTACATTCAGCAACAAGACAAGGGTTCCACTGTCCCCATTTTTATCTAATATAGTACTGGAAGGCTTAGCTACAGCAATAGGGCAAGAGACACGCATAAAGGGGATACAAATTGGAAAAGAAGAGATCAAACTAACAGTATATGCAGATGATTTGATTCTACACATAAAGGACCCTAAAGACTCTACCAGCAAACTGTTAGAGGTGAGAAACACTTCTAGCAATGTAGCAGGATACACAATAAATACTCAGAAATGAGTAGCCTTCCTATATAACTAATAAGAAACATGCAGAGGATGAAATCAAGGAATCGCTCCCATTCACGATTGCCTCAAAATAAATAAATAAAGTACCTTAGGATAAACCTAACCAAGTAAGCGAAGGATCTCTACAATGAGTTCTTTAAAAAACTCAAGTGAGAAATTGCAGAAGACACTAGGAAATGGAAAGACATCCCATGTTCTTGGAGTGGAAGAATCAATATTATGAAAATCTCAATCTTACCCAAAGCAATCTGCACATTTAATGCAATCTCCATTAAAATTCCAATGGCATTCTTCATGGAAATAGAAAAATCAATCCTAAAATTCATTTGGAAGTACAAAGTACCTCGAATAGCCAAAACAATTTTGAGCAACAACAATAAGGCTGGTGGTATCACCATACCTGATTTTAAGCTATATTACAAAGCCATAGTAACAAAAACAGTATGTATGACACAAAGACATATAGATCAATGGAACAGACAGAATAGAAGACCCAGATGTTAATCCAAGCAGCTACAGCCATCTGATTTTTGACAAAAAAGGACAAAAATATTCATTGGATAAAAGACAGCCTCTTCAACAATGGTGCTGGAAAAGTTGGATATCTATATGTAGAAGGATGAAAATAGATCCTTGACTTGCTCCACACAAGAATCAGGTCCAAATTGACCAGGCTCTTAGTATGAGATATGAAACTCTGAAGCTGCTAGAGGGAAAAAAAGGGGGGAAACACTTCAACATGTTAGCATAGACAATGACTTTCTGAATATAACCCCAGTTGCTTAGGAAATAAAACCACTAATCAACCACTGGGATTGCATGAAATTACAAAGCTTTTGTACAGCAAAGAACACTGTGAGTAGAGCAAAGAGACACCTACAGAATAGGAGAAAATCTCTGCCAGCTACACATCTGACAGAGGGTTAACATACAGAATATACAATGAACTAAAAGAACAAAATTAATAAGAAATCAAACAACCCAATTAAAAAATGGGCTATGGAACTAAATAGAGAGTTCTCACCAGAAGAAATATAGATGGCATATAAACATCTAAAAATGTATTCTATGTCACTAGCCATCAGGGAAATGCAAATTAAAATGCAAATTAAAAATTAAAAGTGAGATTCCATCTCACTCCTGTCAGAATGGCTATCATCAAGAAAACAGATGGCAATAAATGTTGGTGATGATGCAGAAAAAGGGGAACCCTTCTGCACTGTTGGTGGGAATGTAGTCTGGTACTGCCGTTGTGGAAATCAGTGTGGAGGTTCTTGAGACAGCTAAAAATAGATTTACCATATGATCCAGCTATCATAGTCCTACGCATATATCCTGATGACTCTTCTCACTACCTTGGAGATACTTGCATAACCATGTTTATGGCTGCTCTATTCACAATAGCTAGGAAATGAACCAGCCTAGATGTCCCTGAACAGATGAATGAATAATAAAGATGTAGTACATTTATGCAAAAGAGCTCTTTTTAGCAGTAAAGACAAATGAAATTATGAAATTTGCAGGGAAATGGATGGATCTGGAAAGGATTATACTAAGTGAGATAACTCAGGTCCAGAAAGCCAAACATCACGTGTTCTTTCTCATATGTGGATCCTAGCTGCAAATATTTAGACTGGTGTGTGAGCTGGAACCAAAAATCAGTAGCAGCAGCCAGTAAGCTAGAAGAAAATCCTATAAGGGAGGGAGAAGAGGGAAGGACTTATGGAATGATGTTGTATATGTGTAAGTAGAAGAACAGATTAAAGGGAGTGGAATGACCTAATCAAAGCCCAGGGAAGAGATTGAGTAAAAGGAGGGGGGAGGGTCAATCAAAATTCAAGATATTCTGATGAAAACCTACTTTTTTGGATAATGGCACATCCAGAAGCCATACATTGTTACTAGAAAATTTTCATTGTCAGGGATGGGATACCTTCCAGTGAGTTTTAGGCCAGGGAGGTCCCTGTTGCCTCCAAAACATTACAAGTTATTGACAAGGCCCTTGGTTTCCTGTGAGAAACAGATGGTAAAATCCTATTGCTGCAGACTTCACATGCCTGGGTGGCAAATTCACTGAGAAATCAAGCTGGAGCTGAGTTTAAAACCTCCTCCCTCTAGAGAGCCAGTCCTCAGATAATTAGCCCATCTAGTACTGGAAGGCACTACATGAGCTACCAGGGGAAAGTGGCCAACATCTGCCCAAACAACTCAAAGTCTAAGTGACTCAGAAGCAAACAACCTGATGTGATGCTCACACAAGTGCAATAGTGGTACACAGCCATGGTGGGTAATCAGCTGCTCCTGGATTGGCTGCCAGATCCACTTAGTGGAAAGGAAAGCATATCTGGAACTGGGAAACAAGTCAGCATCATATCCAGATAATGATTCTGCTTTTCATTGTCAAGCTTCCACTAGCTTTGCACTATAAATGTATATCTAAACCCTTTTAATTCTCTCTAAATTAATAATGGTTATCCCATTTAACTGGCACTGACTTCACTCTCCATTGGAGTATCTGCTTCTCTTTTTCAGATGGGAAGTGGACTTGTGGTGATAAACAACCCAGCCCATTCCACCCTGGCCCCAGCAGAAACCACAGAGGAATTGGGTAAATGAGCAATAATGCTGCTCTCTTAGTTAAGCTGATATCAGCACAAGGGTAATGGCGAAAGATACTGAGGACACTCAACACCTACCAAATCAGCCATCTAGATGCTCCTAAGTGCACATCACTGAAGTAGACTTAAACTGCTCCCAGCATGCCTCAGGGAATTTTGAGGAAGAGGGGGCGGAAGGATTGTTAGAGCCACAAGTTAGGACATTTTGCACATAGATATTGCCTCTCCACCATAACTGACTGCTACCCCCATAATGCATGACTCACAATCACTATGGGGCTGCCTGCATCCCCAATGAGGAAGACCTCTTTAGAAAAGGGGCAGGGAAGAGGGAAAGGATGGTACCAACATGTGATGTTTACATATAAAATATACCCATACCTAATAATTAAAAAATGAAACAAAAAAACCCTTTCCTCTAGACCAGCCAACTGAAAGCTGGAAAAAGCTACACTGCATGCAGCCCTATGGGAGACCAAAGTCATCAGCAGTGAAAACAATGGACAATGGAAGCCTCAAGTTTGGCCAGACAGGCAAAATGACCAAATGAGTGCAATAGTGGTGTCTGCTCTAGCGGAAACGAACTGCTCTCTGATTGGACTGGAGGCCCACTCTATGGGAGGGAATACATGCCTGCTACTGAAAGCCTAATGAAAAGCCTATGGCAGGGGACGTCATGAGCCTTCATTGTATAAAGCCTGTTCCTACTGGTTAAATGAATATATTATGCTCACCAAACTGCCCAGTAAACACTACATTTAATGTTCATATTCATATATTAACACTACACTCACTTTTGTTTAGAGAAACTTCTCTTTTCAGATGGTGGTTACCACTGGGATGACCCAAAAGGCGCCACAGTGCTTAGAAGAAGTGACAGAGGAGTGTCCAGAACTGAATCATCTCTATCATACCCTCCAAGGTTCAAGGTCCATTACAGAAGAGGTGACAGAAAGAATACAGGAGCCAAAGGAAGGCCAGGACTGCTTACAATGCAGCTGTCCAGACAGATCTTGGCCTCAATACCCATGACCTCTCAGTACCTAGCAATACCTTCACAAAGCTCTCATAATAGGAGAAAAACATGATGTAATCAAAATAAAAGAGAGTTTAATAGAGAGAGGGAGGAGATAAGAATGAGAGTGGAATTGTGAAAGGGAAAGTGGGGAGGGGAAGGTTAATTATCTATAAGTATAGAAGTTGTCAATAAGAAAATTATATATTAAAAAAATGACTGAGGCTACGGGGCCATACATTCAAACTACCACACAATATCAATACATACATACATACATACATACATACATTTAGCAGTCTCTTATCCTCTCCAGAACTTCAATCTAGATGCATATAATGTGGTAGCCATGTGCTTCAGAGAAGGCTAAGATGCTTCCATTCCCAGAGGGCAAAATATGGACAGTCTAGATGCTCAGCCCAACTCCCTGGCACATGTGTACAAAAATTTATGTGTACAACAGGGCCCCAAGCAAGTACAATTATATTCCCTTTGAAAGACATGATGTAAACATCTGTAAGGATTTTTGGGATTCCTAATCAATTCTCAGCCACAGTTGCTCACCACTGACTCTAATCATTTCCCTTATCACTGATCTTGGATGAGCATTTAATGAAATTCTGGCCAGTAAAAGGGGTAAGTGAGGTGAAAATTTGAGGGCAAATTTTCTCCTTCTTTAAAACAGTACAAGATAAACTCTCTCCTTTTTCTGACTTTCTTTTTTAATTTTTTAATTTCTTTATTAACAACTTCCATGATTATGAAAATACCCCATTGTAATATCCTCCTTCCCCCCACTTACCCATTTGAAACTCCACTCTCCATCATACCCCCCCCATCTCAATCAGTCCCTCTTTTACTTTTGATGTCTTGATCTTTTCCTCCTCTTATGATGGTGTTATGCAGGTAGTGTCAGGTACTGTGAGGCCATGGATATCCAGGCCATTTTGTGTCTGGAGGGAACATGTTGTATGGAGTCCTGCCCTTCCTTTGGCTCTTACATTCTTTCTGCCACCTCTTCTGCATTAGACCCTGAGCCTTGGAAGGTGTGATACAGATATTGCACTACTGAGCACTCCGGTCATTTCTTTCCATCACCATGATACCTTCTGAGTCGTCCCAAGGTCACTGCCATCTGAAAAGAGAAGATTCTCAACCAAAAGTGAGAGTAGCATTAATATAAGGGTGTGAACATTAAGAGAAGTGCTTACTGGGCAGTTTGATAAGCATAGTATATACATTTGGCCAGACAACAGCAGATGTTACACCCCTAGGGCTCATGACTAACCCTGTTTTAAGTTTTTGGTATCAGGGATGTATTCCCTTCCCCTAGAGCAGGCCTCCAGTCCAATTGGAGGGCAGTTGGTTTTCCCCATAACAGACGTGCCAGTATTGCACCCGTTGGCTCATTTGGACTGGCTGGCCAATTATAAGGCTTGCAGTGTCCACTGATGAGTATCTTCACTGGTGATTTCTCTTTCTCCCATTGAACTGCATGCAGAATGGCTTCTTCCAGCTTTCTGTCAGCTGGTCTACATGGAGGAGGTTATCAGCTCAGATCCAGCAAGATTTCTCAATGGCCTAGCAGCCCAAGTATATGGAGTCTTCAGCAACAGGGTCTTACCATCTATTCCTGGTTGGAAAACAACGGCCTTGGCAATGGCCTATAATGTTTTGGGGGCATCAGGGATCTCCCTGGTTACAGCTCACTGGAAGATATCCCAGCCTGGCACTGAAAATTTTCTAGCAACAATCTATGGCTCCTGAGGGTTCCATTGTCCAAAAAAATAGGATTACATATGTTTTATTTCTATGCTCTTAGATTTTGATTAGCTATCGCTCCACCTTTCCTTTACTTGATCTCTTCCCCTGACCACAATTTGGGCCTTTTCACCCCCATTAATCTATTCTTCTACTTACATATATACAATATCATCCTATTAAGTACCCCCTCCCTTCCTGTCTCTTCCCTTTCTATCTCTTTTCAAGCTTACTGGCCTCTGCTACTGAGTTTTTTCCTTCTCACACAGAAGGCCAGTCATCTGTAGCTAGGATCCACATATGAGAGACAACATGTATGCGATGCTTGGCGTTCTGGGCCTGGGTTACCTCACTTAGTATAATCCTTTCCAGATTCATCCATTTTCCTGCAAATTTCATAACTTCATTTTTCTTTACTGCTGAGTAGAACTCCATTGTATAAATGTGCTGTATCTTCATTATCCATTCATCAGTTGAGAGACATCTAGGCTGCTTCCATTTCACACCTATTGTGAATTGAGCAGCAATAAACATGGTAGAGCACGTACTTCTAAGGAAATGAGATGAGTCCTTAGGATATATGCCTAGGAGTGCTATAGCTGGGTTATATAGTAGATCAATTTTTAGCTGTCTTAGGAACCTCCACATTGATTTCCACAATGGCTGGACCAGATTGCATTCACACCAACAGTGTAGAAGGGTTCCTCTTTTTCCACATCCTTGCCAGCTTTTATGGTCATTTGTTTTCATGATGGTAGCCAATCTGATAGGAGTGAGATGGAATCTCAACGTACTTTTAATCTGCATTTCCCTGATGACTAGGGATATAGAACACTTTTTTTAGATGCTTATACGCCATTCATATTTCTTCTTTTGAGAACTCTCTATTTAGTTCCATAGCCCATTTTTAATTGGTTTGTTTGATTTCTTATTATTTAATTTTTTGAGTTCTTTGTATGTCCCAGATATTAATCCTCCATCAGATGTATAGCTGGCAAAGATTTTTTCCCATTCTGTAGGTTGCCTATTTGCTTTATTCACAGTGTCCTTTGCTGTACAAAATCTTTGTAATTTCATGAGGTCCCAGCAGTCAATCTGTGGATTTATTGCCTGAGCAACTGAGGTTATATTCAGAAAGTCTGTGGCAAGACCAATATGTTGAAGGGTTTCCCCTACTTTTTCCTCTAGCAGTTTCAGAGTTTCAGGTCTGATGTTAAGGTCTCTAATCCATTTGGACTTAATTCTTGTGCATGGAGAGAGAGAAGAATCTATTTTCATCTTTCTACAGATAAGTATCCAGCACCATTTGCTGAAGAGGCTGTCTTTTCTCCAATGAGTATTTTTGGCATTTTTATCGAATATCAGGTGGCTACAGCTACCTGAACTTGCATATGGGTCCTCTATTCTGTTCCATTGATCTACATGTCTGCTTTTGTGCCAGTACCATGCTGTTTTTGTTACTATGGTTCTATCGTAGAGGTTAAATCAGGTACAGTGATACCACCAGCCTCATTTTTGTTGCTCAGTATTATTTTAGATATTCGAGGTTTTTTGTGATTCCAAATGAAGTTTTGGATTGTTTTTTCTATTTCCTTGAAGAATGCCGTTTAAATTTTGATGGGGATTGCATTAAATGTGTAGATTGCTTTTGGTGACATTGCCATTTTCACAATATTGATTCTTCTGATCCAGGAACAAGGGATGTTTTTGCATTTCCTAGTGTCTTCTGCAATTTCTTGCTTGAGTGTTTTATAGTTTTCATTGTAGAGATCCTTTACTTCCTTGGTTAGGTTTATTCCAAGGTACTTTATTTTCTTTGATGCAATTGTGAATGGGAGTGATTCTCTGATTTCATTCTCTGTGTGTTTGTTATTAGCACATAGGAATGCTACTGATTTCTGTGTATTTCTTTTGTATCCTGCTACATGGCTGAAGGTGTATATCAGCTCTAACAGTTTGCTGGTAGTCTTTAGGGTCCTTTATATATAGAATCGTGTGATCTGCAAATAATGATAACTTGATCTCTTCCTTTCCAATTTGAACCCCCTTTATGTGCACCTCTTGCCTTATTGCTATGGCTAAGACTTCCAGTACTATATTAAATAAAAGTGGGCACAGTGGACACCCTTGTCTTGTTCCTGATTTTAGTGGAAAAGCTTCCGGTTTTTCCCCATTTAGTAATATGTTGGCTGTAGGATGGTCATAAATATAATTTATTATATCGAGATATGATCCTTCTATTCCTAGTCTCTGTAGGACTTTTATCATGAAGGGATGTTGGACTCTGACAAATGCTTTTTCTGTGTCTAATGAGATGATCCCATGACTTTTGCTCTTCAGTCCATTTATATAATGTATTACATTTATTGATTTGCATATGTTGAACCATCCCTGCATCTCTGGTATAAAGCCTACTTGGTCCGGGTGAATGATCTTTCTGATATTTTCTTGTATTCTGTTTGCCAATATTTTGTTGAGAGTTTTTGCATCTATGTTCATGAGGGAGATTGGTCTGTAATTTTCTTTTTTTTGTTCTATCTCTGCCTGGTTTTGGTATCACGGTGATGCTGGCTTCGTAGAAGGAGTTTGGTAGGATTCCTTCTTCTTCTATTTTATGGAAAAGCTTAAGAAGCAATGGCGTTACTTCTTCCCTGAAGGTCTGGTAAATTTCAGCAGTGAATCCATCTGGGCCTGGACTTTTTTTATTTGGGATATTTTTGAATAACTGCTCAGATCTCCATACTTGTTATAGGTCTATTTAAATTACTAATCTCATCTTGATTTAATTTAGTAGGTCATATAAATCAAGGAAATCATGCATTTGTTTCAGATTTTCATACTTAGTGGAGTATATGCTTTTATAGTATGTCCCTATGATTTTTTGAATTTCTCTGGTATCTGTTGTGATGTTGCTTTTTTCATCTCTAATTTTATTAATTTTGTGTCTCTTCTCTCTTTCTTTTGGTCAGATTTGCTAAGCGTTTACCAGTCTTGTTTATCCTTTCAAAGAACCAACTCTTTGTTTCATTGATTCTTTGGATTGTTTTTTTGGTTTCTATTTCATTAATTTCTGGCCTAGTCTTTATTATTTCTTCCTGTCTACTGATTTTTGGTTTGCCTTGTTCTTCTTTTTCCAAGGCTTTAAGGTGAAACATTAGGTCATTTACTTGCGACCTTTCTAATTTCTCAATATAGGCACTTAAAGCTATAAATTTACCTCTTAGAACTGCCTTTGTTGTGTCCCAGAGATTTTGGTATGTTGTGTTCTCATTATCATTTGATTCTACGAATTTTTTGATTTCTTTCTTGATTTCTTCATTGACCCATTCATCATTTAGTAGTGTATTGTGTAGATTCCATGATTTTGTGTATCATCTATAGCTTTTCTTGCTATTGATTTGTAGTTTGATTCCACTGTGGTCAGATAGAATGCAAGGAATGGTTTCAATTTTCCTGTATTTGTTAATATTTGCTTTGTGTCCTAATATATGGTCTATTTTAGAAATATTCCATGTGCTGCTGAAAAGAATGTATATTCTGCAGCATTTGGATGAAATGTCCTGTATATATCTGTTAGGTCCATTCCTTCTATGACCTCACTTAGTCCAGATGCCTCTCTGTTTATTTTTTGCTGGGATGATCCATCAATTGATGAGAATGGACTGTTGAAGTCCCCCACCAATAGGGTGTTTGGTGTTCTCTGTGACCTTAGTTCCAATAGCGTTTGTTTGATGAATTTGGGAGCCCCAATGTTAGGTGCATATATGTTTAGGATTGTAATGGTTTTGTCTTCAAATACTCCTTTAGCCTGTCCTTATTTCTCTGTCTATTGGAATGTATAGCTTTGCAGGATAAAATAACCTTGGTTGACAGATTTTGTCTTACAAAACTTGGAATACATCACTACAAGCCCTTCTGTCTTTTAAAGTTTGTGTTGAGTAATCTGCTGTAATCCTGATGGGCTTGCCTTTGTAAGTAACTTGAGTTTTCTCTCTAACTGCTTTCAATATTTTTTCTTTGGATTGTGTGTTTGGTAGTTTGATTATAATATGGCAAGGAGAGGTTCTTTCCAGGTTTTGTCTGGCTGGGGTTCTAAAGGCTTCCTGTATCTGCATTGGCACCTCTTTCCCAATTTGGTGGAATTTTTCTTCTATGATTTTGTTGAAGATGCCTACTATGCCTTTGGAGTGAAATTCTTCTCCTTCTACTATGCCCTGAATTCTTATGTTTGATCTTTTCATAGTGTCCCGAATATCTTGAAATTCCCATTCATACTTTTCTATTAGTTTGTCCTTCTCTTTGTTGGACTGTATTAGATCTCCCTCCTGGTCTTCTAGCTTAGATATTCTGTCCTCTCCTTCATCCATTCTACTGGTGAGATTTTCTACAGAGTTTTTTATTTCATTAACTGTGTTCTTCATTGCTAGTAATTCTGACTGGTTTTTCTTTGTTATTTCTATTTCCTTATTTATGTCTTGTATTGACTTCTTTATTTCATTAAATTGGTGTCCTGTGTCTTCTTTGATTCCTTTGATTTCCTCTTTGATTCCTTTGATTTCTTCTTTGACTTCTTTGAACATATTTACAATCATTCTTTTGAAATCTTTCTCAGGCATTTCCTCTAACTTGTTCTCACTGGAGGTCATTTCTGATGCCTTAATTCTTTTTGGTGGATTTATATTGTCTTGATTTTTAGTGTTTCTTGTGTTATAACATATATATTTTTGCATCTTGGATTAAGTTAATGCTTCAATTTTCTAGTTAGCTGGGTATTCTTAGCTGTATCAATCGATCTGATGTTACATATCTTCAGGGTAGGAGCTTAAGGTGTTAGGTGTGGCTCTTAAGACTCTCAGAGTATCTACAAAGGTGTTCCTAGGGGTTGGGTTTGCCTGCTATGGGAGTATTCAAGTAGGCTGAGTGGAACAAAATAGAGATAGATTCTAAAATTTAAGTAAACAATGTACACATTCAATGAAAAACAGCAGAAAGTATTTATGCAAGAGTAGGTATTATAACAACCAGATCCTCTATCCACAAGGAGGTTAAGACTTCTGGTCTGTTGAGGGTTCCAAGTCAGCTTTTGACCAAGTGAGACCCTTCCCTGGTGTAATCGCAGTTACCTTTTTGGATGATTTTGGTCTCAGTTATGCTGCGCTCTGCTTGCATCCCTCTTTGGTGCCCTGTGGATTCATGTAGGCTGGCTGGATCGCTGGACTGCTGTTCTGTTTTCTGGAGCTGGGCACTGGCTTTTCCTGTGGGCCAAGCTGAGCCTGGCAGCCGTGGCCCCACAGACCTGGCACACCACTGCTGGAGCTGCCGCTGCTGGATCTGCCACTGCTGTAGCCGCTGCTGCTGCTGCTGTAGCTGCTGCTGCTGCTGCTGCTGCTGGAGCCACCACCACTGCTGCTGTGGAGCTGGAGCTGGAACTGCTGCTGCTGGAGCCGAAGCTGGTGCTATCAATGCCGGTACTGCCAATGCCAGAGCTAGAGCTGGAGCCACTGCTTCCACTGCTGCTGCCAGAGCAGCCGCTGCTGGAGCCGGAGCTGCCGCTGCCGGGGCCACTTAGGCCTGCCTGTGTGGGCTCTGGATGCTGTGGATCTCTCCTACTTCTCTGCTGCCATTTTAATTTCTTATACACCTCACTTTTTAATAAAGTGTGTATTTTGCTGGGTATTGTTTGGCTTTCTCTCCCCTAGGCTGCTTTGGTGTGGTTCCTAAGCCTCCATCTTAACCGGAAGTCTCTCCTTTTTCTGACTTTTTAACTATGGGATGCAAAGATGTGATGCTTACAGCCATTAAAGCTTTCTTGGAACCATGAAAAATATAATCTGAGTCACTTGCTGAAGGTGCCAGGGGAAGGAAAGGAAGAATCTTAGAACAGTATGGCAACTATGGGCAACTTTTTGAAAGAACCGCAGAGTCACTTTATCTTGACAGTCTTTTTTGTGAGAGGTAATTGACATTTTTAAGTTGTTTGGGACATACTAAGTCAGACATTTTGTGACCTGTACTCATAAGGATCTCAGTAGGTCTTTTGCCAATGAGCTCCACCTGCCTGCTGGCTTCTCGAGGTCTCAGAGGGATAGAAGCATCTTTGCACTTGGGGCTTCCCACAGCTAGGCCAAACCTGTCTTTTTCTCAAAGAAATTTTGGTACAGCGAACCCCTACGTGTGTTCATCAAATAGTTACCTTGAGAATTATTACTATCCCAATAATCATCGTGACATTTTATGTACACTCATTCCATACCAAGAACTTTACAAAATAAAGTACCTCCTTATTAAGTTCTTAAAATTTCTCAAACAGAGGGTCAAGGAATAGCTTGGTGAAGTACTTACCTCACAGGAATGAAGAACTGAGTTCAATCCTCAGTACCCACATGAAAATTCTGAGCATACACAGTAGCCTGTGCTTGTAATCCCAGCAACACTGGGGAGGCAGAGAGAAGAGGAGCCCTAAGGCTTGCTGGCCACCCAGTCTAGCCTACTGGGCAAGCTCCAGGACAATGAGAGGCTTTGTGTCAAAGAAGAAAAAAAGGTAGATAGTATTCCTGAGGGTGACACCTGAGTTTGTCCTGTGGCCTTCATATACACGTTTATGCATACCTGCACACACACACACACACATACGAACACGTATTTTTAGAAAATACCCATGTCTTACTCACTGGATAACTAAGGTTCAGAAAAGCTGAGCAATCTGACCAAGGTTATGTAGTTCCTGAGTGGCAGAGGCAAGGGCTAACCCCATCTGTGGGGCTCTCAAGCTATTTCTAGACTATGTTGTTTCATTTCCCTATGACTTATGAAGCGCCATTTGTTCACACATTCACCCAAGTGCTTAACGATGCAAATAAAAGGCATTTGTCACTGTAATCCCTAGTGGAGATAACAGAAATACTACCAAAGGCCCAAGTGAAAACAGTTCAAGTGAAGACTCATTTTCTTTTACAAGGCCAAGGAATGATTTACTTTATCACAGTAAAGAATTTTGTTTGACAAACATATACTTCATCATCTCTGGTCTGCTGAAAATGTAAGTTTACATTTTTCCCAGCCATAAAATTAAAATAATTTTGGCTACAAGAATTTAAAAGAAATCCCATTCTATCTTCATTTCCCTAGAAATGTAAATGGTAAACATGGAGCCTGAATCAGTTTTAGTCCTTTCAGGGAGGACAGACTCTACAGTCTGTGGGATAGCTTCAAGTCCTCTCCCTGACTCCTACTGGACAAGTTACCTTGGGCATTTCTCTGCTCCATGTCTCAGCTTCCTGATCTGCAAGAAGAGAACTGGGAAAATCTCACTGCAGCCTGGGATTAGGATGGCATCAAAGGACCTGTGTTGACTGCATCACAGGGCAGGTGCACATGAGGGCTGGCCTTTACCAGAAAAATATACAGTATGACTGGCATGGTACCTGGTGCATTGTAGCTATTTGCTATATCTTTTGATTCCTTCTCTTTGTCTTCCCTCCTGGTTACCTCCAGCTGATTGTGGAAGGAGACAATATCCACATCTTGGCTTGCTCAGCTTGCTGGCAACTTTTACAAACAAGTGCTTTTAGCCTCTGAGCCTCCTTCCCAACTCCTATGTTTTGTGACAACTTTTAATAGAATCATACTGGTGCCTAACCAATGCAGGGTAGCAAGCCAATTTTGAAGACAACTCTGAAAAAGTCAGGGGATGGGAATAAGAAAGGGGTGGTGCTGGGGTAAGGAAAAAAAGTTAGTTGGCTGAAGCGCCAATGTCTCTGTGAAGCTAAGAGGACACAATCTTCCTTGCCCAAAGTCACAGTGGATTTCAAGAGAGCTCTAACAATGAGGGTATTTCAAATATGCTGGATTGTTGGTGGTAGATACAACAAAGAGGACCTTAAGAAAGGATTAAGTGTCGTGCATGGTGGCACACACCTTTAATCCCAACACTCTGTAGGCAGAAGTAGGAGGCCACGCTGAGAATACATAATGAATTATAGGTCAGCCTGGGCTACAGTGAAACCCTACCTCAAAAAAACCAAAAGAAAAAACAAAGATTAAGTAGCCATAACAAAGGAAAAGCTATTAGTTCTCTACCAGAATCCCTTCTCCAAAACTGTCTTCCAAGTCCCACTGAGATAAGCAGATGCAAAGTTCACTTACTTGTTAGGAATAATTTTTTATATTATCACCTCTTCAAGCTTTATGTATCAGGGCCTCTTTTCAACACCAGAAGAAAGTCCTTTGACCCCATTATACAGATTTGACAACTGACACTCATCACTGAGAGTATACTGTTAGTCACATAAAAGAAAGGCAGAGAAACCAAAACAAAACAAAACAAAACAAAAGATAGAATCTAGTGTGCCCTGCATTTGGGCTATGCCCAAGGACTAGCTGTGTTTTCAGCGTTTTCTGTGACTCTGATGATCAAACAAGTTTGGGAACCTCTGATATTGCCCAACAGATTCATTGTAGATAAAGAAACAGAGCCTGACAGAGAGAAGGAGTTTGCCCAAAGTCACTCACTAGGTTATTGGCTAGGTCAAGGCATTTGTTTCTCCACCTATACAGTCTCCATAACAGAGGTCACCAAGCTCACCCATGAGCTGTTAGCTTCTTTTAACAACCTACAACGCAGAAAGGTTTTATTCATTTAACAAACCTTTATAATGTAATTTGGGGCCAGACCCAGGTTCTTGGTCTTAAGGGGTTCAATGGAACAAGTAATCTCCTGGCAGCGGTATGGCCTGGTGGTGCTTCTAGAGGTGGCTTGATGTACAAGTGAGGAGATGAAGCAGGTTAGTAACATCTGCCTGGAAGTCTTTAGAAGAAAGACAAAGAAAAATAAGAAAATAAAGGCTCTTTTATGCCATGCTGGTTCCTTCTGTTTAATAAGTCATTTGTGTGCTCTAACTTTAAAAGAGAAATAGGAGCAAGGTAGTTGTATTTTTGTTGCTTGTTTTATTGATTTGAGAAAGAGAAAAAGAGAGTCAGAGAGAGGGAGAAAGAGAGAATAGGCATGCCAGGGCCTTCAGCTGCTACAAACAAACTCCAGACATGTGTGCCCCTTGTGTGCATGTTCAACAATGAGTGCTTGTGTCACACTGTGTCTGGCTACATGGGACCTGGAGGTTTGAGCATAAGTTCTTAGAGTTTTCAGGCAAGCACCTTAACCACTTAGCCATCTTTCCAGCCCACAATGTAGTCTTTTAGTAGGTAGTCAGTCAGTAAAGGCCCAAAGAGAAGTAATGAGGAAATACCAACTTACCTACCCTGGCAAACCTAGAACTGTCATCTGACCCAGTCTCACCTAAGATGGCTATGGACAATTCCTCAGCAACAGTGCCCCCCTAGTTCTTCCCCTCCACCTTGGTCATGGCCCCTCCTGTGCCAGCCCCTTGAGTCCACCAACCAATCAGGTCTCTCCCTCACACACCTGAGTCTAACAAGAAAATCCATCCTAATTAACTATAAATAGCTTGTCCCAATTTTTAGCTTCTGGACACCCCATTGCCCCCCCAAATGGGTTTGATATGACTTATCAGGCAAATCGTGAATGCACAGTGGAGACCGCAGCTCATGCCACTGGATGGAACAAGATTGTGGTGCCTCTGGTTTTACTGCAACAAATGCTTCTGGAGTTGACAAGACGTGGGCAAGAGCCTTTGAGTGCACTGCTACATTTTGGTGTGACGTATCTGGAGGACTATGCAGCAGAGTACATCATTCAGCAAGGTGGCTGGGGCACCGTCTTTAATCTTGAGTCTGAGAGGAAGAATGCCCTGGAACCATTGCAGAAAATAGCAATGACATTTATATCCTGCCTAGTGACAACTCTGGACGAGTCAGTCACCCAGAGTCTCCAACTTCTTGGCAATCCGAAAGTCAGCTTGTCTCACTGTCTGCTAGTCAGAGTTGGCACACAGAAAGCCTCCTAGTGTCCCTTGGTCCTGAGTCCTGGAGGCAGACTGCAATGGATCCAGAAGTCAAAAGCTTACACAGCAATGGAGTCAGAGAGAAGAGTGAGAACAACTCTTCTAACTGACATTGTGCACGTGGAGAAGGAAGAGATCCCGGAGGGTGCCGAGGAGGACTTGCAGCCCGGGAAGCCACAGGAGACGCTCCCCTGGAGCCCCTGCTCCCTTGCTTGCACAGAGCTCTGCCACGTCTTTGCTGGAGCCCAGGGAACCTGCTGCAGGGATGATTTCCCTTGAGGGAGCCAGTTGACTCCCTCTGTGCTTGTGGAGCTTGGTGTGGAAGAGTCACAGGCAGCACCAGTGGGGCCCGCTGCCACAAAGGGAGTGAGCCATACTGCCCTGCAGAGTGCAGAGGAGGTCCTGGGCAGGAAGGAGAGCCTCGCAGGGGAGGCCGCCCCTGTTGAAGCAGCAAAGGCCGCGCTGCCCGCTGAGGGCAAGGCAGTACTGCTATTTGAAGGGGCTGCGGCTGTGGCCATCCTGGCGGTGGCAATCGGGGTGGCTCTTGCACTTGGAAAAAAGTAGATGCTTTTAGAAGAAAAAGAAGACAAAATGGACCTAAGGCTTTCATTGTTGTATTAGCTGGAATTTGAGCTGCGAGCAGCCAACTGGAAATTGTGGGACACTGGGAAGCTTCCTGTTCAGCATGGCAATGGCATGACCCACCAGTAGGGCTTGAGATAGAGGGTCTGACTCACTGAGCATTCCAAGGATCTTGGGTCATACTAGATTGAATGGTAAGAGAAAAGTTTCCCCATCTAGAACAAAGATTATCAACTCAGCACTATGGACATTTCAGTAATTCTCTGTAGGAGACTGTCCTGTGACTTGTGCAGTGGTCAGCAACATCCTTTGGCCTGCACCCACTAGATGCCAGTAGCACCCTACTCCCAGTGAGGATAGCCAAAAATGTCTCCAATATTGCCAAATGTCCCCTGTGGGCAAAATTGTCCCCTGTTGAGGCCACTGCTGTAAGAGAGAGTTCACGTTGTTGCATCTTGGGGAGGAGTCCACAGTGCAGCCTGCAAGTGGTCATCTCCTGGCTCCCCGCCCCGTGGTGTGGTGCCGTCCTGCCCTGCACCACCTCAGGTACTGCCCGCCCTGCAGCAGCTTTCCCGTGTCGCCAGTCGTACTTTTACACGCCCAGCAAGCCCCGAACTTCTTCAGCTCCACCTTGCACAGATGCTGCCTTTAGGAACTTTGAAAAGATACATACATAGGTGGAGCATAGTGGTGCCCACCTATAATCCCTGCACTCTGGAAGCGGAGGCAGGAGGATTGCCACAAGTCTGAGGTCAGCCTGGTCTCCATAGAGAGGTTCAGGCAGCCACAGCTAGATACTGAGACTATGTTCCTTCCCTTGCCTCCCAAAACAGTGACTACAAGAGACTTGGTGTTTCCTAAGCAGGCTACTACTGCAGACATTTATCTTGTTTAGAAGCAAGAGGACGGCCTACGCGACCCATCCAAGCCTCTTCAAGCTCTTCTTGTCAGTGTCTACCCATTTGCTTAGGATGACTTGCCAGTGGCAACTCTGGTCACATCTTCTCACTGACTATATATAAGCTGGGTTAGTGTATTTTTCCAGTATCTGACCTCCGTTTTCAGAGAGGTCAGTAACTTCTCTAGTCATGGGTTTATGGAAACTGTTGGATCATCACCCTTATTAAATGCATACTATTGACTATCTTTTCATTGAATCCTAAGTATCACTGAAATAAAACATGGAAAAAAGAAAAAAAATATAGAGACACCAGGGAAATGGCTTCATAGGTGTGGCTCTTTAGTATAGTTCAGGGATCTACCTGCCTTTGCCCAGTACTGCTGGTGAAACAGACTTGGTAAGTGCTGCACAAAAGACTGGACAGATTCACACACTCCTTACGTCTACAGGAACAAGTTGTTACTTCTAGTGTAAGTTACGAGGTCGCAGGGAGGTGAACAGCCTCATATGTGACTAGTAAGATAATTTAGGATATTATTTCAAAGGATAGGCTGGCAAAATTATAAAATATTTTCAAAATACTCTTTGGACCACTATACCTCTACATTATCCTGAGGGTAAATATAAAAAGCAAATATAAAAAGTTATATGCAACCTAGTTTTTAATAGCAGTGAAAACTTGGGGGAAAATGATCATTGGTAAAATGATGAAAGAAATATACTTAAAAATCATAAAGTCATTAACAATGATATATATTTCTGCTCATGGATAGAAGAAAATATTTATAATATCACATAATAAAAAGAAAAATTTCAAGTTAGTTATTTAATACAAAGTAACTTATATGTAAATACAACTTTTGAAAATGTATATTTAAACATATATGAGTAGAAGATGACTATTTACCCAAATATCAGGAATAATGAACATGGAAAGCAGTGGTCTTAATTGACTTTCTATACATTATTTGGCAATATTTATATAATCAGAACAAATGATTTGGTTAGTTTCATTTGGAGATTAATATTTTTGAATAAATTTAACCTAATTAAACCTAATGTAATGGAGGGTACAAATATTCATTCTGTATTTTTTCTAGCTTCCTAATAAATACATACTCATATAATTCAGTCACGAAAAGTCTCTTAATTCTTTAGAAACGAATAAATATGGGCACAGTGACATTGGGGCATGATATTACAGCTTGACAGTTCAGACCTCTGAGCTGGATGGTCTGGGTTAGCATCCCTGCCCTGTAACTCACCAGCTCCACAATCTAGGGTGGCTTATCATGTTGTATACAGCCTCAGTTTTCTCATCTGTCAGAGACACTATGAAACAAATTACTCTAAGACTCAGGAGCTGCAAACTACTAAATGAGTTCTCATTGCTCCTAGCTTTTCTGGATCAGGAACTTGGGAAGTTCAGCTAAATACTTCTAACTTGGGTTCTTCTCTAAGACTTCAGTCTGTTAAAAGACTAGGGCCTGGGGAAATGGCTCAGTGGTTAATGTTCCTTGTTTGCAATGCCTTCTGGCCTAGATTCAACTGGCCAGCACCCACTTAAAGCCAGATGCAAAGTGGCAAAAACATCTGTGATCCTAACACACCTAAGACAGTAGAAGGTAGAGCCAGAAGAATCTGCAGGTCATAGGCCTGCCATTAGTTTGTAGTCTGTTTGTTTGCAGCAGCAAAAGACCCTGCCTAAAAGAAGGTGGAGCACACAGACACCTCAAAGTTGTCCTCTGACCTCCACCTGTGCACTGTGGCATGTGTGTCCATACACACACACTCACACACATTAAATAGATAATAAATACAGAAATAAAGGAGTTGCAGTCACCTGAATGCCTTACTGAAGCTGGGGGATTTGCTTCCAAGCTAGTTGTGCCAACAAACTAAGATGGGTTTGACTGTTGGTGGCATGTCTTTTATACATGTCCACATTGCCTGACTTCACTCAGGAGAAACAATTCCAAAGACCATGATGGAAGTAACAACCCTTCTGTAGTTTCCTTAAAAATCACAAGCCACTATTTCTTTTGTAATCCCAAGGTCATGAGGTTAGCTGATGTAATGGTGAAACAAAGGTGTGACTACCAGGAGGTAGGAAGTATAAGACCACCTCGAAAGTTGACTAATCTATATATCAAATTGGAAATATGTTTAAAAACAGCACAGAAAGCCTTGCATGCACTGACTGAGCTACAGGGACAGAAAAAAAAAAAAAAAAAAAAAAAAGCAACTGCACTCAGCATTTGCTGCTCTGGTACTCTGGTCCAGTCCTCTGCTTCTTCCCATGAAGAAAGCAAGTGTGCGAGAATCAGGATCCTGGAATCAAGACAAAAACCACCTGCCTTCTCTTTTCCAGGTCTCCAATGTAGAAAGCTGGTACACTGCAGGAAGAATGAGTGTGTGTGTGGTTCTGAGCTCAGTACACGGGGCCCTTGCTCCACAGAGGCCAGATACCAATGGGAAGGGCTGTCACACTCAAGGCTAAGCTTCGCTTCCCTTAGATCTACTTTGATAGCTCCACACTCCAACCCACCCTATTTAGATGGAAGTGACTCCGTATCCTGCTCTGTGAGCCACATCTCCCTCAGATGGCATCTCCTGATGCCCAAGATGCCATGAGGTCATGCTAGTCCATCTGTTACCTCCAGCACAGGATCTCTTACAGGCAGACACCAGCTCTGGGCACCCCAAGTCTCTAGGCCTAGCCTGGACATTATGATGTTGACAAATGATTTTCTTTAAGTTAATCAACTTTACAAATGGAAACTGAAGCTTATAGTGAGTCCAGAGGGCTACCCACCTGACCCTCATTCACAGTACCAGTGTTTATAGACTCATCACATTTCAAGGACAGAAAAACATCTTGTTTCAACAAAACAGTAAGAACATTCTTTACAAAAAAGAAGCAGACTTGGGAAAGGAGATACATTTTAAATCTGGTATAAAGGTTCCATGGGGCCTAGGAGTGACCCTATCCATACAAAGCTTTCTGAAGTTTGGTTAAAAGAACTTTAAAAACTGTATTAGAAAGGCTGTGGTTGTTTACCTTTTGAATTTTATCATATTCTTAACTGCTTTTCACTGGATAGCCCCCAGAATACATGGGTTCACAACCCAACCTTGCAGTAGGGTACAGCAGCTCATAAAGTAAAGCCTGCATCTTTGGGGAGCAAATATTTGCAAGATTCTTTCCCAGGCCTGACTCAAATCTTCCCAGCTTATTCCTACCTATCTTACTTCTGAGTGTAAAATAATTGTTTTTACATTATATGCTGTGTAAACAATACCATGGCAATCTTTTCAAGGCATTCTCCTTTCCATGTTGTCTTCCTTCAGTTGTTTCATTTGCATTGAAATCACTGTACCTTATGCAGAACGTGCTTGTTGTAGGTTACCTTCTTGCTGTTAGGACAAACACCCAACCAGAAACAGCATATGGGAGGAAAGGGTTTATTTCAAGCTTACAGCTTCCAAGAGAAGCTTCACCATGGCAGAAGTTGACTTACTTCATCATATATCCACAATAGAGACAACAGACTGCTGTCTGGAAGCACAAGCTGGCTCTGAACACATCCCTAAGACTGGACTCAAAATCTGACCCTAGGGACACACATCCTCCAGCAGGGCTCCATCTACTAGAGACTAAGTAGGAAGCTTAATCAAATATACCTAAAGCTAGGGCTAGAGGGATGGCTTAGCAGTTAAAGCACTTGCCTGCAAAGCCAAAGGACCCAGATTCAATTCCAAAGGACCCACATAAGTCAGATGCACAAGGTGACACATGTGTCCGAAGCTTGTTTGCAACAGCTAGAGGCCCTCCTGCATCCATTCTCTTCCCCCCGCTCTCTCAAATAAATAATTTTTTTTTAAATACCTGAGGCTATGGGGTCATTTACATTCAAACCACCACAGTGCTGTTACCCTCTTAGAAGAGGGATGTCTATTAAGGGGGAAAATGCTGCAGGCATGATCTGATCTCTTGCAATTCAGATTAGAATCACAAAGCCAACAGAAGTAGCCTTACTTGGGAACTTGTTATAGATGCTGACCCTCAAGCCCCACCAGCACCCAAGTGCTCAGACTCTACATGAATACAGCCTCAGATTCCATTAACTTTTGAAGGTAGTTGTGTTGTTATTGACCCTATTTTTTCCTATCTAAAACCCATGGTTTTCCCATACTTCCTGCAAAGTCACATCTTATTTTATTGAAGCACGTAACAGGTGAGTTACATTTTGATGAATTATGTACATACCTAATCTAAGATATGATAGACAAAACAGGCCACATTAATCTCTATCTTGGGTGTAAAGCAAAGACCCTTAATACATAATAGTTATTTATGCAAGAAAATAACCAAAATATACAATAAACACTAGACTAAAAGATAAAGAAAAATTGGCATATACTGTTAAGCAATTCAAGGCATGGCTTGATCCAGGGCTCCAATATAATGACAGACTAGCCACCTCTACCACATGACATGCTAAGCCCCATTCGTTCCTTGGTTAGGCTTTGCTTCTTTAGTCTCAAAATGGCTGTCAAAATCCCTCAAAACTACATCCTTCTAGTCTAATAAATAGTCTTATGGAAAGTTCTAGAAAGGTTTTTTTCATTTCTCTTTCTCAGAAAGCTCAGCAAACATCACCTCCTGTCATTAGCTCTGAGAGAATTATCAGCTCATATAGGCACCAACCATTGATACAACAGGGGATTTATGTCCTAATGTGTTTAAACCATTTAAATGTGAATGGGAATAGACATGACAGATCTCTATCATGATGCTGAACAGATCTACATTTCTATTTCTGTTGACGCTTGGATACAATATCACAGCCATTATTAGCATGGGACATATCCAAAACTCTTTTCTATTTTTTTTAATGGCACATAAATTATTATACTCTGTTTCAGTGATCAACCTTAAGGAATCTCAGTTACATACTTCTGGAATAATAGAACAGTCACAGGACTTCTTTGGGCCACTCCACAAACCATGCCAGAGTGGTTTGCCACACATAATATAGGGTGTATTTGAAAGGCAGCAAGTGTCCAATGACCAGTTCTGGCTGAAGACTTCTGTTTTTCAAAAGCTCAATAAGCAGCAAAAGTGACCACAATGTGTTTGAAACCTTATAGCATGTTTCTTCAGGAGACAAAATGCCTAAAACTAGATGAAAAGACTTGTAATTTTTTTAATTAAAAACTATAGACAGAAGAGGTAACAAAGGAAATGAGCATGAATTCTACATTTTTGTTTCAAAAATAAACCCTGAGGTATGGGAAAATTGTAATATGGAATTCAGAAGTCTTCTCTCCTTGTGCTTTCCTACTTGCTACTTGTGCCTACTTTCCTTGTAACACGAGGTTCTTAGTACTGGTCACACTGAGACTGCCAAGGACAGGGGCTGACTCAGGACGGTTTTCCCAGGACTATGGGCAACCCAGTTGGAGAGGCATAATTGGAACCCCAGAGAACATCACTGGTCGTAGATGCTGCACATGGAGCATCTATGTTTAGATCTTGCATTCGTTCACTTTTCTTGCTATGCCTTTTGCAGTAGAATGTTTACTCTGTATCATTATGTGTATTTAACTTCTGTTTTACTTTTATAGGCTTACAGTTAAGAGACTGTCTTGAGTCTCAGACTAGATCTTAGACTTTTGAATAGGGTTGGGATTGGTTAAAAAATATATATGGGAAGTTGGACTGAATGAACTTTCACATCTTGAGATGGCCATGAGTCTCTGGGGGCCAGGGCAGAAAGTGGTGATTTGAATCAGATGTCCTCCAGGAACTCATGTGTTCTGAATGTTTGGTTCTCCCACCCGTGGCAATTTGGAAGGTGGAGCCTTGATGGAGGAGGTTTGTTGCTAGGAGCCCAGCTGTCTATTTACCACACTCAGCTCACTTTGTCTACTTCTTCCTTGCTGATGCGCATATTTGATGCCCAGCCATTTGCTCCTCCATGATGAAACTCTCCCTTCAAACTGTAAGTTAGAAACAAACCCTTTCCTTTCATAAGCTGCCCCTGGTTGGGTGTTTTGTCCCAACAATGAGAAGATAAGGGCTACATCCAGATTTGCTTAGTTCTTAGGAAGGATGTTGGCTAAATGATAGACATGCATAGCCACCAGAAAATCAGTACCAGCCAATTCCTTCCTATATGAGAAGTATTTTTTGTGGCTTTTAAACTGACCACTTACCCATAGACAAGTATTTACTCTCAACTCTGGTTTCCTCCATGAAGGGACAATGGTGTTTTTCTCATAGATTGATATAAAACTAAAACAGTTCACATGCCTATATCTGACCTATAAAGTTATTCTCTCCCCATCACCCTGCAGAGTCCCAGTCAATGCTAACTTCACAAGTACACAAGTAAAGAGTTTCACTGTCAATATATATCTCTCTCTATTCCCTCTGGATACCTGAAGCACTTGGGTTGTACAACCACATGGATGACTGAAATCATATCTATAATACTACAGTATCAGGGGCAAAGAACTTCTGAAAGTAAAATGTAAAAAAATAACACAAAATGAACATGGCTTATCCTTTACTCAATGTAAAGCACCAGTCAGATTGAATACAATAGTGGGCTTTGACCAGCCACAGCATTTAAAACCACAGCAGTAACAACAAACCTCTCTCCTAGAAGCCTGTGAAATCCTTGAAGGTTGAGATCTCCTCATTCAACTTCATTTTCTCCTAAATGCCTTCACCTGTAAGCATTAGGAAGATGTTGAAAGGAAGGATAAACAGAACCAGTGTGAAGGAGTTATCACCTTGAAGGGCTTAAAAGGGTGCTAAATTATTATAAAATAAAAAATTATGGTAATCAAAATAAAGAGATTGGATCTATGGAGAACAGTCATAATTTTTAAATATTTTAAATTTAATTCTTTGGCCCAGAGACAGATGATCTATTATATGAGGTCTAGCTGTCAGAGACCATGACATCTGACAAGATGCTTTTTCTCCCCTCAATTCATTTTCTTTAGACACACAGATATATACTTTCCCCTTCTTTCTTTTGTATGTGTGGTATGATGTATATATGCACGTTTGTAGTATGTGCATGCGTGTATAAGTAGTGTGTACAAGTGCCTGAGCACACACACGTAAAAGCCGTAAGTCAAATGTCTAGTATCTTCCTTAGTCACTTTCCACCTTATTTTTTTAATTTTTTTGTTTACTTTTATTTATTTATTTGAGAGCGACAGACAGAGAAAGAGGCAGAGAGACAGAGAGAGAATGGGCGCGCCAGGGCCTCCAGTCACTGCAAACGAACTCCAGATGTGTGTGGCCCCTTGTGCATCTGGCTAACGTGGGTCCTGGGGAATTGAGCCTGGAACTGGGGTCCTTAGGCTTCACAGGCAAGCGCTTAACTGCTAAGCCATCTCTCCAGCCCTCCACCTTATTTTTTGATATGGGGGGGGGGTGTCTCTCACTTACCACAGAGCTCACCAATTTACCTAGATCAGCTAGTGAGTAAGCCCAAGGGACTTGCCTGTCTCTACTTCCCCATGACTACAATTATGGGCTTGTGCCATCACACCCATTTTTACATGAATGCAGAAGATAAATGCAGGCCTTCATGTTCACTTTATGCACTGAGCCATCTTCCTAGCTCCAGATACAAAGTTTTGTAAAATCAGAACAGCTTTAAACTTAGATGCCCAAAATTTTTGCACACACTTTTTTTGTTTCTTTGTTTCTTGATGTAGGATCTCACTCTAGCTCAGGCTGACCTGGGATTCACTATGTAGTCTCAGGGTGGCCTTGAACTCATGGCAATTCTCCTACCTCTATGTGCCCTTCACCCCAAGTGCTGGGATTAAAGGTGTGTACTACCATGCCTGACTTTGCACACACTTTTAACAAATCTCCAAAGACAGGCACAGTGCTTGGCATATACAAAGACATGAATGAAAAGACTAAATCAGGGCTGGGGAGATGGTCAAGACCTGCTATCCTGGGTTTGACCTCCCAGTACCAACATAAAGCCAGATGCACAAAGTGGCACATGCATCTGGAGTTTGTTTTTAGTGGGTGGCAGAGACCCTGGCATGCCCATTGTCTCTCTCATAAATAAATTTTTTTTTGAAAGAGACCAACACTCAAAGTTGCCCTTCAGTGTGTGTTCTTATAGGAGACCAGGACATAAAAGTTGTGATCTAGGGCAGGAAGGGGAGCAGCTATCCATGAGGTACCAACACAGAGTTTTCATCTGTGAAGATGAGGACAACTCTGTTCAGGGTGGTGCTTGTTCTTGCTTCAGCAGCAGCTGTGCACCTGACCTCAGCACAAACCTAACACAGTTATGACCAAAACAAAGCATGGGAAAATGGAAGACAGGAAGGAAAGGGAGGGGAGGAAAAGACAAAAGAGGAGAAGGAAGGTGAGAAGAGGGGAGAAAAAATTTCCAGCAGATCACACAACAATTTTATGTGCACAGAGGTAAGAGTGGCATGAATCAGGTAGAAAATGGATAGCAACTCACAGACCACTGAAATGCCAGGCTGTGGAATCTGTACTGTAATTAGTATAAGAAAACAACATAAGAACTCAGAGTAGCTGACTGTATAACAGACTTGACAGGATTTCTGACTATGTATTCAAACATACTGTTTCTTTTTTAATAATAAAAACAAAGATGGCTAAAAGAAAATTCAAGAACACAATAAAAAGTAATTTAAATAAATTTATTTCTGAGAGTAAAACATCAGGTACAGTGTGATCCACAATGATCCAACAGGATGTCACAGCTCATTCTGGCGGTGCTTTTATGCAGTTTGTAGGAAAAATTCCATGTGAAGCTGAACAAGTACCAAAATTCATAAAGCCATCTAAGCAGAGTATGATAAAATATATACCGACCATGATGCAGTAATAAAAATACACTGTCAAATACAGCTTTGTGAGTTATAAACTACAATATAAACAATTTAGCCCCCATTTTAAAAAATAAAAAATATTTTTACTACAACCTCTTTCAGGCATTTCCCGTTAGATTCAAGTTCATATATTCTTTTTGCAACGAAATGCTTTCTTAAGTAACTGTAAGTAAAATCCGTCCATTGTTTCAATACTAGTGTTCTGCAGTACAGTCTGACATACATGACAGTCCCAGTAAGAGAACCTTGCTGTGGGAAAATTCTGGCTAATGATTAAGACTTGAAGAGTTTTCATATTTGGTTAAAAAAAAAATTACACCTGGAAAAGCGAGGACATAAAGGACCAGCATCTGTCTTCTGCAGTAAAGCAGTCTAATTCCAGAAAATAGACTCTCCATTTTGATTTCAAAGTGTGTGGTCCCAAAGCTGAATTCTTTCCAGTCCAAAGAGCTGCCTGCGGCTGTGAGGCCAGCTTAATGATGAAGGAGCTGAGGAAAGTGTGAACTGCACTACAGAAATGGTCACTGATAAAACACGTTCCTAGACAGCCTGGGCCCGCTCTAAGGTGAAGGGCAGCCAGCACTATCCATACAAAAGACAAATGCGCTCACTGAACTGCACACATGGAGCTTCTGGGTGGGTTAACAGTTCTTGACACGGGTTCCTGGCTGTAGTTCACAATGTCTGCCTTCACCACCCTCTGCCAGAAAAGAAAAGAGTTATTATCAGGACATCTGAAAGAGCTCCCGAGAGCATACTTTTATTTTCTGAACTTTAGTGAACTCCTGATGACCAACATCATAAATGAAGCAGGAGTTAATACTAAAAAAAAAAAAAAAAAAAAAAAAAAACAATCAGAACTACTGAAGAGTTGGATTTTTTTGTTTACTTGTTCGTCTTCCTTTTATTAATGGAGTCAATTCAATTACTGAGTCACCCCTAATTTTACAAATTAAACACAGGTCTTTAACAAGTCAATAAAAACTGACAAGTCAGTATGAAATTTAAACCCTGATTAAAATGTACGCTAAAGAATTAAAATTAATCAGTAATGCACTTTATTTTGTAGATAAAACTTCATGATTTCTAATGTGTTCATTATTAATATTCCCCTGAGCCACTATACTCAGCCTTAACTTTCCTTAGAATATTTGAGGAAATGTGAATTAAGAGGAAAAAGGAATGTTCTAGAGGACTTACATATAAAGTAGAAGTGTCTTGGGCAACTCCATTTTTAAAACTTTTCTAGTATCTTTCACAAACTCTTACCTTCAAATAGTCCACCACTGGGTTATGAATAATGACTTTAATAAAATATGGCATAAAAAAGAATTTAGAAAATTAGCCAGGCAAGGTTGTGCACATCTTTAATCCCAGCACTTAGGGGCAGAGGAAGGAGGATTGCCATGAGATTGAGGCCAACCTGAGATTACATACCAAATTCCAGGTCAACCTGGGCTAGAGTGAGACTCTACCTCAAAGAAATAACAAAAACAAACAAACAAAAAAACCCAAAGAATTTAGAAAATTAACGCAGTCACGCTTAAAATAACTTAAACCAGCAGGGCATGGTGGCGCACACCTTTAATCCCAGCACTTGGGAGGCAGAGGTAGGAGGATCAACGTGAGTTTGAGGCCACTCTGAGACTCCATAGTAAATTCCAGGTCAGCCTGGGCTAGAGTGAGACCCTACCTCGAAAAAACCAAAAAACCAAACAAAACAAAAAAATAATAACTTAAACCAAAAGACACTTCTACTTTTCCTTCCGTCACTTTAATACATACTTAAATCTGAAATAATGCATTAAGCAAAATTCTCTAATATTCATCTCTAAACAATAACCTAAATTTAAATAAATTCCTTACTGTTTTCAACTCTTTTGTAAGTCTGCACATAGAAGCAGACAAAGAAGGGCAAGTCAAAGCAAAAACTAAAACAAAACAAAAAAAACCTGAAAATATACTTTCAGTTACCAGCTATTTTAGGAATATAATAGAGTAATAAGGAATGAAAAAGATAACTGCCCAATTTTCTACTTCATTGCATGTGTAATAAACACAACTATAAAAATGGATATGCTTGAAAGTAACTGGTTGGGCTGGAGAGATGGCTTAGCTGTTAAGCGCTTGCCTGTGAAGCCTAAGGACCCTGGTTCGAGGCTCAACTCCCCAGGACCCACGTTAGCCAGATGCACAAGGGGGCGCAAGTGTCTGGAGTTCGTTTGCAGTGGCTGGAGGCCCTGGCGCACCCATTCTCTCTCCCTCTCTCTATCTGCCTCTTTCTCTCTGTCTGTCGCTCTCAAATAAATAAATAAATAAATAAATAAAATAACAAAAAAATTAAAAAAAAAGAAAGTAACTGGTATGTTATTTTGATTTGGTCTCAATTCTTTTTTGTTTTTTTCATTTTGTTTTACTTTTTTTGTTCGCAATCCTTGTTTAATATGTAGGTCTCCTGATAAAGGCCCAATTTTTTGAAAGTTCTAAAGATTTATATAATATCAATTTACAACATGTACAAAAACTTACCTATTCATGAGTAGTAGTTCTCCCCACCCACCTCCCCAAATTCCAAGAATGTATCCATTAATACCTGCACTACTGTACTGAACAGGTTCTACTCTGAGAAGAGCTGCTATGTTGATTATCTTCTTCCAGGTACTTGACTATTTCTGCCCTGACAATATGCTGTCAGTCAAATCCACACAACATAAACAAAATGATGGAAAGGGAAGAGAGAAAGAGAAAACAAAAATCATATTTAATGACTGAAAATAGAAAGGAACACCAAAGTAGAAAAGGAAATTAACACATAAATTTAAACAAATCACAAAAGAAACAGAATTTTTACACATAAAAGGAAAAGGAAAGAACCAAAACCATTATTCTTCATGATTTTACTCAACTATTGAAACAGATGTCTCATGAAGTTCCCAAGTTCTATTTTGACACACCAACTACACATCTGTAATTTCAGAAGGCTGTAAAGAATTATTGGGACTTTCTATGTTAATGTGAAATAAAAGTATTAATCAGAGTTCACTTGAAAAACATTACTGAGGATCTACAATGTGCCAGTCACTCTATCGTGGGAGGGAATGAACACACTACGCAGGATGTATTTGAACACTGTTGAGAACCTAATGGGAAAAGAAACACATACACAACAAACTGCCACACAAGCATTTTATGAATGGACTGAATTCTGTAAGAACACGGAGAAACAGTAATTAACTATCACTGGAGAAGAGGGCAATGTAGTTTCAGAAATCAGAAGCAGCCATATGCTACTTATAATTTTTATATTTCCACATTCCTCTCCCATTCTCCTAACCACAATCTCCGTATTTCCAAATTCATTATAGAAATAAACAAGTTCAAAGTATAGTTATGGGAGATGTAACATGTTAATCATGAAATGTAATATTAAACAGAATAGCTGTGACTTTCAAACCTTTAAGTTTTTCTAAACAAAAATTAAAACCAGTGTTATGCTTTTAAATGCTACATTCCTTAGGATAAAAAGACCACATGAAGCTAGGTATTGTGTACACTTGTAATCCCATCTTGGGAGGTGAAGGCAGGAGGACCAGGACTTCAAGATTATTCTTGGCTACATAGTGAGTTCAAATTCAGCCTGGGCTCCCTGAGGAAAAAAAAAAGGCCAGATACAGATTAACATAAGAAGTTCAACTTTTTTGATTTGAAATTATCATTGCTTTAAATATGATTGCAAATATCATGCTTCAGAAAATCCTTCTTTCACAATAGCTTTGTTTATTAAGTCATTAGAAAAACATCTTCACATAAGCTGCTGTGTATAAAGACATTTTGATGCTAGAGTACATGAATGAGGGTTCTGCTGAAATTCTCTCATAAGCAGTACTATCTGTTGGCCAAGGTTCATGATTTACTAGGTACTTGGACTGATGCCATCAACAGAAGCATTACAACAGCCAGGTAGGATGTGGGGAGGGCACACTTGTGAAATATATACCATTGTCTGACCTCCCACAGTCTAAATGCTTCATTCTAAACTATGGATTACAATGAAGAGAAGGGGTTTTCATAGTCAGTAAACAACTCAATTCATCAAAATGTTGCTGCAAGCGGACCTATACTTAAGACATTTAGGTCAAAGTGCTAACATAAATGACAGGTTTTCATCATTCTTCCTACCAAATAAATAATTCAAAAGGCAAAATTTTTCTTTGGGTCTTTATTGTGCCATAAAGCTATATACAAGTTTTCCAAACTTGAAGCCACAACAACGGCTCTGAAGATTCAAAACTTTGCTTATTATGCATAGAAAAATGTAATTCCCCAACCATAAACTTCACAGTTCACAGTAGATGGTTTCACAGTAGTTGGCTTACGAATGAGGCATTTACCAAAATTTTTTGAGAGAAACATGCCCTTACAAAATGCCAGCCTTTATTTATGAAGGCAGAAAATGTACAATTAATTTCTGCTATTGGTCAACGGAGGGAAATAAAGAAGATCAGAGCTTAACTTTGACCTTGATGAAGAGTATTTGCATGTATACATTGGGAAGAATTGGTAGAGGTAATCAGCTATGTCACAAAAAGTAATTAAGGAGTCCAGGTAAAAGGTGAAAAGCAAATAAGACTTATTGGAAGACATTAAAGATGAATTTGGTCATTCATGCAATAGCATCTAATATAGTATTTACCACTGCAGAAGCTATAGTTTGAGATAGCCAGAATATGGAGTAAATACACTGCAAAAATGAAAACACTTGCTACCACAACTCATTCAAAACTAATCAATAGTCTCTGTGTTGCAGATACTTACAGAAGTACCACGCAATTTATTTGTTTAATGAAATGTAAGAGTCTATTATAAAAACATCAGAATGTCAATAAGAAGTGAATAGAATAAAAACTGAAACCTCATACATACTTATATCACAAACCAAATTACGTATAAATTCCTACATGACTGAGTGTGACATGTAATTCTTCATAAATACAAAATACTTTCAGACATCAATTTCAATCCCAGCAATCTATCAAATGTCATAAAGATAGTGGAAAATCTGAAAAACATATACATACACTCACTATCTGGAATTCTTATTTTCTCTCTCTCTCTCCCTCCTACTGCTATAAGTCTTGTTATGCGACCCAAATGTATGGGCTCAAGTGGTTTTCCTACCTCAGTCTTTTGAGCACTAGGACTACAGATCCATGCCACCACACCCAATTAGGACTTCTTATTCCCTTAAATGAACTTTCAGAAAGGTTTCCACTGAAAAATATCAATTGTGAAACAATCACTGAATTGGCAAGGGCACCAACTCATCAGGCTTAGGAAAGGATAATGATACTTCCATTATACACAAAATTCTGAGAAACAGAATGGAGAAAGGCTCCAGGAGTTTCACTTGACTTAAAGTCTAAAAGGAAAGCTTGTTTAACAAATGGTGGTGGAAAAAGTATATATCCAAATGTAGAAAAATGCAACTAAGTCCCTATCTCTTCCCCTGCACAAAAATCAATTCAGCCCAATATGGTGGCACACGCCTTTAATCCGGGCACACTGAAGGTTAAGGTAGGAGGAGGATTGCTGTGAGCTTGAAGCCAACCTGAGACTACATAGTGAATTCTAGGTCATCCTGGCTAGAGTGAGATCCTAACTTGAAAAACAAAACAAAACAAAACAAAACAAAACAAAACAAAACAAAACAAAACAAAACAAAGCAAAACAAAACAAAAACAGAAAAAGAAAAAGAAAATGAAATCAATTCAAATGAAAATGCATACCCCCACTTTGAAACTGCTAGAGGAAAACATAGGCAAGACACTTCAAAACATAAGCATAAGCAAAAGTTTTCTAAAAAGGACTCTAACAGCCCAAGAAATAATAGCATAAATATTGAAAAGCTTCAGAGCAAGGGAAATAATTAACAAAGTAAAGACAGCCTATAGAATAGGAGAAAATCTTTGCAAGTTATACATCTGAGAAAGGATTGGGAAGGAATATATAAAGAAGTAAAAAAAAAATATAACACTGGGCTGGCTTAGATGAGATGGCTTAGAGGTTAAAGCACTTGCCTACAAAGCCTAAGGACCCAGGTTCAATTTCCCAGTAACCATGTAAGCCAGATGCACAAGGTGGCACATGTTTTTGGAGTTTGTTTGCAGTGACTAGAGGCCCTGGTGCATCCACTCTCTCCCTCTCTATCTGCCTATTTCCCTTTTCTCAAATAAATAAATAAATAAATAAATAGATAGATAGATAGATAAAATAATGTTGAAAAATCAAACACCAATGACATAAATAATCCAATCAGTACATGAACAAATGAATATATGCAAATGTTCAATAGTCATAGTTATCAGGATAGTCAGGATGGCTATCATTAAGAAAACAAGCAATGGGGCTAGAGAGAGATGGCTTAAGGGTTAAGGCGCTTGCCTGCAAAGCCAAATGATCCCGGTTCGATTCTCCAGGACCCACTTAAGCCAGATGCACAAGGGGGCGCATGCATCTGGAGTTTGTTTGCACTAGCTAGAGGCCCTGGCACGCCCATTCTCTCTCTCTCTCTTAAATAAATAAATAACATAGTTTAAAAAAAAAAGAAAACAAACAATAAATAACAAATTTTGGTAAGGTTGTGTTTAGGGGGGATCAACACTACTGGGGAGGGGGGATATAAATAGGAAGTATGGAGATTTCTTTAAAAACTGAAAATAGAACTACTACATTACCCAGTTATACTACTTGTGGGAATACAATCGAAGGACACTAAGACAACATACCACAAAGACCTGCACATCCATGTTTACTCAAGTATTATTTATAATAGGTATAAGAGTCTCTAGGGTTGTCTCTATTCCTTCAGGCAAGTAATCTCAGGCTTAAGAGCTAGTGTTGTAGTTAAATAGTAGAGCACTTGCCTAATGTTGTAGTCCTTTGTGTGGCTAGGATAAAACATCTGATCAGGGCTAGAGAGATAGCTTAGAGATTAAGGCACATGCCTACAAAGCCAAAGGAAACAGGTTCAATTCTCCACAATCCACATAAGCCAGATGCACAAGGTGGTGCATGCATCTGGAGTTCATCTGTAGCAGCTAGGTGCCCTGGTGTGCCCATTCTCTCTCTCCCTGATCCCCACTCTCAAATAAATAAATAAATAAAAATAAAATATTGGGTAATAAAAAAAGACACCTGACCAAAAACAGCTAATGAGAGAAAGTTTATTTTGGCTTAGAGACTCAAGAGGAAGCTTCATGATGGAAGAGAAAGGATAGTAAAGCAGTGGCTGGGCATCACTTCTTACCACAGAAGCTGACAGAAAGCAACAAGAAAGTGAGCTGAGCTTTGGACAAAAGCAAGCTGGTCATAACACCCCAAAGGCCATCCCCAACAACACACTTCTTTTGGCAAGGCTCCACCTCCAAAATGCCACCAGCTAGGGACCAATTGCACAGAACAGTTTATAGAGATATCTGGTTCAAACTAACATGTATAACAAATGTGAGGCCCTGGATTCAATTTCCTACACAACAAACACCAAAAAGGAAAACACTTTTAAGGGGTTGTAGATGTGGCTCAGAGGTAGAATCCTTGTCTAATATGCATTGTGGTGGCTTGATTCAGGTGTCCCCCATAAACGTAGGTGTTCTGAATACTAGGTTCCCAGCTGATGGAGATTTGGGAATAACACCTCCTGGAGGCAGGGTATTGTTCGGGGTGGGCTTATGGGTGTTATAGCCAATTTTCCCTTGCCTATACTGGGCACACTCTCCTGTTCGTGTTTTCCACCTTATGTTGGCCAGGAAGTGATGTCCACCCTTTGCTCATGCCATCATTTCCCCTGCCATCATGGAGCTTCCCCTATAGCCTACCTATAAGTCAAAATAAAAAAAAAATTTTTCCTACAAGCTGCTCTTGGTCTGGTGATTTCTGCCAGCAACGCAAACTTGACTACAACAGTAAGGTTGGTACCACAGGAGTGGAATTGCTGCTAGGCACCTAACTGTGTGGCTTTAGCCTTCTGGAGCTGAGTTTTCAAGAGGAATGTGGAAGGATTTGAAACTTGGTCTAAGAGATGTCTCGCAGTGCTGTAAGTACAGCTTGATGGGCTATTCTGGTCAGAGTGGAAAGACCTGAATGCAGTAAGAACTATGGACTGTGAGGTTTGGCTTGTGAGGATGAGAAAGAGCTTTGCCTGGACTAGGCTGGGAGCAGTTTCTGTGACAGGATTGCTGTTATGCCCGTGTCCTGAGAACTTGTGCTGGGCTGTTTTGCATAGAAATAGACTGATGTGAGCACAGGGATATGGCACAGAAAAAATGAAATCTTTGGGCCAAAACTGCTACCCATTCAGCACAATCAGTGAGACTGGGCCAGCTGACCTGCATTGGGACAACAGAAAAAAAAAAAAAAAGCAGTCTTTTAAAGGGGCCCAAATGTTGAAGGTGTGTTCTGGTCTTCAAAGTCTTCTTTATTCCCCCTCAATTAACAAATTGGGCACCCCACCTGGTATTATGGAGATAGAAATGCAGGAAAGAGAGAGTCACTGAATTTGCAACATAGTCAGTGTTTTGGAAATGGCCATGGGCAGTGTGAAGTAGGTTGGCTGGATTGCCGGCATGGAGACCCGATGGACCCGTAAGGGTGAACCATGGGTTACAGTGGAGACCCAGTGGAGATGCCAGGACCATGAAATGGCTGCTAAGCAGAGCTGCCAGCCCTGATGAAGTTTTCCAGGAGTATGAATAGCCTAGCTAGAAGGGCAGAATTGGAACTTGAGAGACTTGTTGCTGGTTAGAATTATAGGGCTTAGAGATTTATTACTGGCTAGAGTTGTTGGACTTGAAGCTACAGAGTTTGATGTTTGCCCTGGTTGTTTTAAATCTTGTATTGGTTGAATATTTGTTTGCTATGCCCAATGAATGCCATCTTTTGCAGTGTGAGTGTTTATTCTGTGCCATTATGAGTTTTGGGGGGATTTTCTGGTATTATGGCTCAGTTTAAAGACCATGGATTACAGGGATGTTTGAGCATCATTAAGACTGATAAAAACTATGGGAACTTTTGATGTTGGACTGAATGCAAAGCATTTTACATCATGGACAGCTATTACTTTATGGGAGACGGGGCGGAATGTAATGGTTTGATTCAGGCATTCCTCCATGAACTTAGGTGTTCTGAATGCTAGGTTCCTAGCTGATGGAGATTTAGGAATTAACACATCCTGGAGGCAGGGTATTGTTGTGGGCGGGCTCATGGGTATTATAGCAAGTTTTCCCTTGCCAGTGTTTCACAAACTCTCCTGTTCCTGTTGTCCACCTGATGCTGGCCAGGAGGTAATGTCCACTCTCTTCTCATGCCATCATTTCCCCCTGCCGTCATGGAGCTTCGCCTCGAGCCCAAAAGCCAAAATAAACCTTCATTCCCACAAGCTGCTTTTGGTCAAGTGATTTCTGCCAGCAATGCAAACCTGACTGCATGAAACCCCAAATTTCATCTCTACCATCTCTAATATAAACACACAAACATAAACACACACACACACACACACACACACACACACACACACACACGGGGGCGGGGGGAGGGGGAGATGATCCCAATGTTATCTTGAGCTTCTCTTTCTCTCTCCAATGTAGTCATTATGACTCTGTCCATAATCACATGAATGATAGCAGTAACACAGTCTCTTTATCTCAATTTCCTTTTCATCCAGCCACACCCCACAATGCCCTATTAAATTAATTCTATCTAGAAACTGCTTTAATTTTATTCCCTGCCTAAAAATATTTATGACCCTCTATCCTAGGTAAAATTCATCAATTTGGTACACATGAATCTCCATATTCTTTTCTAAAATCTATTTTACACTCCTATTCACTATAGTCACTTATCTCCAAATATAACCTAAGTTTTTCTACCCAAAGCTTTCTCTGACAAAATTCATCCAGCTCAGCTTTCAGCCATGCTCTCCATCTGAACTCCAAATTGCACATCATAGCTTCTCCAATATGGCAGAGTACAAACAGCAGGGCACTGGTATAAGACAAATCTGGATTCAAATCCCAGCTCCACTGTGTGTGGATTCTTTCCACTAGAAGCAGGGACTACATTTTAAATATTTATTTTTATTTATTCATTTTGAAAGAGGCAAGAGAGGGAGAGAGAATGAGAATGGGTGTACCAGGGCCTCTAGCTGCTGAAAACAAACTGCATCTTGCTTACGTGGTTCCTGGAGAATCAAACCTGGGTCCTTTGACTTTGAAGGCAAGTGAATTAACCACTAAGCCATTTCTCCAGCCCAAGGACATTTTTAAATGCCTTTAAGTCTCTTTTAGACTCATCTAAGCCAAAATTAAGAAACTACTTTGTGTGTGTAGCAACTATTTATATAGTACAAAATATGTTATCTTTGTATTTGCTCATAGCAAGAGCTGAAATAAATGTCATTGAATGGTAGAATGAAAAGTAGCAAATTTCTAGAGTTCAAATATCTTAATTAAGTCCTAAAATCAGCTACCTCAATGCAACAATATTCAATTAATATTTGTTTAAACAGACACAGACACAGCCACACCCACATGACTGTCATAGAACTGATTCTAATGATTTAAAGATATGGTTAAGGACAGTGAATGATTTTTTTTTTTTTTTTCCTGCTGTGTGGGAAGGTAGTGGAGGAAGATGAAGAGAAATGTTGTCAGTTTGTTGCTTCTAACCAAACTACTCTTGCTCACCTTTGTAATTCTGTAAATTGGTACCAGAATGTGGGGTGTGATGAATCTGACCATGTTGATTTTGGTCTTTTGGAACTTTTGTTTTGGAGGAATGTGCATGGATTTGGTACTTACACCAAAAGAAGACACCTTCTGAAGCGGTAAGCCAAGTATTATGGTCTATTCTGATGAGAGTTTGAGAATGCTAAGTGCTGACAGTACTGAACTTCAATGCTTGGTTTATGAGCTTATTAAGGGGAAGGAAAACTGCAGAGGACTTTGTTGCAACTGGGCTTCTGGCATAAGGGCTGGCTGCACTCTGCTGCTCAGGCACAGAGTGTTTGATCAAGGTTAAATTTGCAATACAGTGATATGCTTGGCTAAAGATATTAAACTGAAAGATTTAAGATTTTAAGTTAGAAAACCTCAAGCAAGTTAAAATTACAAGCACTGATACTGGTTTTAGGTTACTGAAGCTGCTATTGTCAAAACATTAGCGATCTTAAAAGAAGAAGGCCTATCTGCTTTATATTAAAACAATGGAGAAGATACCTGAGGAAAGACTGATAGAAATGCAAATTCTTTTGGGAAAGAGTTCAGTGGAGAAGGAACATGCTTTTCAAGGTTACAATTTATTTCGTCCCTGAATTAAGAATATAGCTGTGTCCTGCACACCTGGTATTAGTCTCAGAAGCTTGAAAAAATGCATGGAGTGGGTCAAGAAGTATACACAGTTCCAGGAGCTGCTGCTGAAATGTAGAATAAGGCAGGGCATGATGACCCTGATAGGCTGGAAAAGCCTTTGGAAGATGGACTATGGTTGGCATGGAGACCTGAAGATATTTGGATATAACTGGACTGTGCAAGGACTATCATGGAGGCTGTTAGCTAGGGATGCAAGTTTTCCCTGGCTATTCAGCCCAGCTGGAGGGGCAAAATTGGAAAATCCAGAGACTGCCAATCACTAGACGTAAACTGCAGAAGTTTGATGTTTGCTTGATGGTTGAGTTTGCATTGTTCTAGTCTCTCCTTGTTATGCCTTATACCAGTTGAAAATGTTTACTTTGTGCATTTATATGTTGAAAGTATATAACTTGTTTGATTTTACAGGACTCACAGCTAAAAGACAATCTTAAATCTCAGATAAAAAGATTTGAGACTTTGGAACTATCTTAAGTTGGTAAAGACTGTGGGGACCTTTGAAATTGGACAGAATACAATTTACAGTATGAGATGGCTATCAATCTATTTTAAATATGAATTTGTTTATGAATATGAATCTGTTTTAAAAATGAACAGAGAGCTCTTAAGAAGCTTAAAAAGGTACATGCAAGGTATGGTGGCATATGCCTGTAATTCCTACACTTCAGAGGCTGAGGTGGAAGGACCATGAGTTCAAAGTCAGCCTATGCTAAGACAGTCACAAAAGTACAAAATAGTAGGCTCAGAACCTTAATTCAATTAACCACTGATACAATTTTTACTGCTTTTCACCGAAAGGGATAAATTGAAGGTTTTTGTTTGTTTTTTGGTTTTTGGTTTTTGGTTTTTCGAGGTAGGGTCTTACTATGGCCCAGGCTGACCTGGAATTCACTATGTAATCTCAGGCTGGCCTCAAACTCATGGCGATCCTCCTACCTCTGCCTCCCAAGTGCTGGAATTAAAGGTGAGCGCCACCATGCCTGGCTAAATTGGAGTTTTAAAGTATCATAATTTTGTAGAAAGTCAACACTCTCTATTCACCTTCTTAAATTATATGCACAATCGATCTCCAAAACTTTTATGGATATGTACATAGGATGAATAAATGGTAAAGAACTCATGAATCAAAGTTAATATTTTATAAGAAATTTCTTAAATGAAAAAGTTTAAAATAATCACCTGTGACTGTTCTATTTCTGCTTTGTTTAATTTGATTCCCAGGATTTCTGCAGCAAATTTCTGAAAACACAGGAAGACCTACATAACAAATATAGGTTTCAATGATCTGAAACAGGAATGTCTATGTTATCTTCAAATATATTAAATTTCTTAAAAAAGATAAAACAGCAAATGTTCTGAAAATGGCTTTAAATAAAATTATTTTAAAGAATTAAACCATTAATTTGAAAATCCATACAGTTCACTTAATTAGCTTAAACTTATCTTTGTCTTTTTTTCTTTTTCTTTTTTTTCTTTTTTGAGGTAGGGTCTCACTCCAGCTCAGGCTAACCTGGAAATCACTCTGTAGTCTCAGGGTGGCCTCGAACTCATGGCAATCCTCCTCTGCCTCTTGAGTGCTGGGATTAAAGGTGTGCGCCACCACACCCAGTCTTATCTTTATCTTTAAAAAACAAATTTTTAGGTGCTGGAGAGGTAGTTCAGAAGGTAAGAGTACTTCCAGCACAATCATGAAGGCCTGAGGAAGTCAAGAGTTCAATTCCCCAGCACCCACATAAAAAGCTGGGCGTGGTCACACATATCTGTAACCCAAGTCCAAGTGGGGAGCAGAGATTAGAGAATTGCTGGGGCTCCAGAAAATCATAAGCACCTGATTCACTGAGGACCCCATCTCAAGGACACATGTGGATGAGCTATGCAGTGACTCTAGAGGTTCTCCTTTGGCCTTGATATTCACAGGCATGGGGCACATGCATCTGCACAAACGTGTACACACACCATACACAAACTATATTCTCCCCACATACCACATTTTTGAAGATTTAACATGACATTTACAACTTCCTATTTCAAAATCAAAATCACATAGCAAAGCAGTAGCACCCCCAGTGGTGATTATCAGAAGAATAAAGGAATCATCTGAAGCTAAAAATGGTCTTTTTTTTTTTTTTTTTTTTTTTTGAGGTAAGGTCTTGCTCTAGCCCAGGCTGACCTGGAATTCACTATGTCATCTCAGGGTGGCCTCGAACTCAAGGCGATCCTCCTACCTCTGCCTCCCAAGTGCTGGGATTAAAGGCGTGCACCACCATGCCCGGCCTAAAAATGGTCATTTCTTAATGCTGGGATTATGGATGATTTATATATACTTTAAAATTTTCTGCATGTTTAGAGTCCTTAAACTGAATGTTGTCAAATTTACTATAAAAGTAACATGGAGTAAACATTTTCATATATTTTGTCTTGAATAAGCATTGATATGCTTTTTGTTAGTAAACAGACATGTATTTCCAAGAAATGCTAGCAAAGAATAGTAAAACACAACTTGTAATATTCAGTATTCATTATTTTACTTACAGAGTCTCCTGTCTTGGCCGAGACAAAGAAGCTACTAAAACCATTTTCCTGACAAAATCGCAAGTGTTTCTCAGGTTTTACTGTTCGCATATGCTCCAAATCAACTAGAAAAGTGTTAAAAAGAGAACAAAATTCAATATTAAAATACATTAATGTTTAAATTTTATTTATGTTCCAAAATTATACCCTGATTTAAACAATAGCTGGCTAATCTGGGGCAATTTATTAACTTTTTATGCCTCAGTTTCCATATTTATATACTGTGACCAATAAATATACCTATTTAATGTAGAGATCTTTCAGAATTAGTCCATGAATAATGAACAAAGGCTAGCATATAGGTGCTCAGAAATATAAGCTCTCATTATTATCTACATAAATTCTGGAACAATGACAATGTTCAAGGCAGATCTACTTAACAGAATGCATTGAAGCACAGTGCCTAGTTGAGGATAAGGTGGACATAGACAAGCATATGAGGCTTAAAACAGATTAACTATACAGTAATTTAATAATTAGAAAATTCTGTAATATTTATTATGAGCTTTTATATCAACAGATACATAATATTCTTTTCAAATACTTTTTTCCTTTACTGAATAGTTTTCCTTTTTTAACACTACTATAAGGGTGCTGACCCAATGCATCAGACTGTAAAACAAATAGGCAAATATAGTTACAGTACTGAAGAACAACTAAGCTCTTTGAGTCAAGAGAGAAATAAACAACAAAACCTGAAACTGGTTTCCTCAGGAAGGTACCCTGCTGACTTGCAAACCTTGTAAATCTACAAGTCTAGTTGCCCATGGAACAGTGGCAACTGATTATCAACTAAAATGCTCTGTTTTATTCAGGACTTTGTTTAAAATAATATTCAGAATTTTAGGCTGAGAGCCTTTGCCTGGGAGACTACTGATCCAGTGGGGATTCCTGAGTCCCATTTATACTGTTCACTTTCATAAAGTGTTTTTGTTTCTGAGTTGTTGTTTTGTTCTATTTCTTTCTGGACAGTTTCTGTTTCCAAAATATCATAAATACCTTAATTACAAAAACAGAAACACGTCTAGATGCCACAAACATCAATTTGTAAATTAAACTACTAAGTTATTAGAATGACATTTGTATATCTAGTACATCATAAAATCCTGATTCAAAAAGAATAAGAATGAATCATACTGTTAGGTAAAACCCCAATGAAATTTCTATCCATTTAAAAAAAAAACATGAAGTTGTATCTTTAAAATCCTTTTGCATTTGTCTTTCTTCTCCTTCCCACCTCTCTAACTACCACATATATCCATCTGGAGCTTTGATAGATTCACTGTTCAAACTAAAGCATTTTTTCTTATAAAAGATAATCATGAGGAGAGTAGTTATTACTGGCCAATCAAAAACAGGGTTTATTCATCAAGCATTTGTTGGGCACATATCAGAAATTGTATTTTGCAGTGAGAAGCCAACATTTAGACAACCCACTATCTCAAAAAGCTACCCCTAGTCAACACAAGAGACCATAAAGAATTCTACTTATAATTTAATTTTTAATTATTTTCAATAGCTGACATTCTCACAAATAGGGGTAGCAGGCTTAAAAGATAGGCCCTCATAGCACTTCCCTATAATTTCTTCCTCTGATGTGTCAGAATTTAGTACACAACATTTAAGATAACTCAGCTACAAAACTGTATGGTCTGAATATGTCTACCTACAAACTTTTATGTTGAAATATAATTTCCAATGTGAGATAACAGAAAGGCAAAAGAGGTTTAACACTGTCTTTACATAGAGAAAGAGCAGAAGAGAAGCAAACCTACTTCTTCAAGGTTTTTTTTTTTTTGGTTTTTTGAGGTAGGGTCTCACTCTAGCCCAGGCTGACCTGGAATTCACTATGGAGTCTCAGGGTGGCCTCGAACTCACGGCAATCCTCCTACCTCTGCCTCCCGAGTGCTGGGATTAAAGGCGTGCACCACCACGCCCGGCTCTTCAAGCTTTTTTATGAGTTCAACATAATCTTATCCATGAAGATCTTAGTCCTTTTGATTTAATTACGTCCTAAAGATCACACATCTTTATATATATTAGATTATATATATATATAAATTATATATACATATATATATAATTTAATAGGGAATGAGAGAGAAGGAAGCAAAGGAGAGAAGGAGGGAGGGAGAGAATGAAAGAAGTTAGAAAGAAAAAGAAATTGGTACACCAGAACCTCTTAAGACCCTACCTCTTAATATTCTCACATTAGCAAATGGTCCCCTGACCAGACACTTGATCTACCAGTGACTTGATCCAGAATTTCTCAGCATCTAGAACTGTGAGAAACAAGTTGCTATTGTTTATAATTGTTTATATTTCAGTTTCAGGTAGTTTTCTGTAGAAATACTAACAAAGTAAGACACTAGATCAGTTCATTCTAAATTAAGACAGATGGACAAATGGAAAGTATAGTGAGACACTAGTAAAATTGTTTCTTCTATTATTTATTTATTTATTTGAGAGCAACAGACAGACAGAGAGAGAAAGAGGCAGACAGAGAATGGGCGTGCCAGGGCCTCCAGCCACTGCAAATGAACTCCAGATGCATGCACCCCCCTTTGTATCTTGGCTTATGTGAGACCTGGGGAATTGAGCCTCGAACGGGGTCCTTAGGCTTCACAGGCAAGCACTTAACCGCTAAGCCATCGCTCTGGCCCCTTTTCTTCTATTTTTAATAGCATCCTTAAAATTACTATCTAGTTACTAACTTAAAGAAATATTTAAAATCCTCAGACATCAGGGAAATGCAATTAAAACAACTTTAAGATTCTACCTTACTTCAGTCAGGATGGCAACCATCTCCAGGGAAATAGCAACAAAACATGGAGGTGAACTGAAATGCATTGTTAACAGAAATATAGAGGCTCAACACTAAAACCAAACTGCTAACATACCCAAGGCTCAGGGATTGTTGCAGAAGAGGGGACAGGAAGATTTTAAGAGCCACACGGTGGGTGGAAATATCCTGAAGTATAGCCCCTGCAAAACTAAATTAGGTCCTAATTATCTCACAGTGAACACCAAAGAATCTACTGAGGAGAGCCCTCAGGGAAAAGGAGTGGAGATAAGGGGGTTTAAGACTATAACCTATTAGGGGGTTAGAGTTAGGGTGACTGGACCCCTGAAGGTAAAAAGGGCAAGAAAGTTTTTCTTACCTCTTGCCTAGCTTCAAAGAACTGTTTTTCCACAAACAGGACCCTTACTGGGAGGAAGGTCTTTCATAGGATTTAAACACTATGGTTGGTCAAATTCAGCCCCTGAGACAGCCCCTAGCCCTAACCCAACTGCTGGCCCTCTGTTTTACCTGGGCCCAAAGACAGCCCACCACCCTAAGGTTATAAATACCTTTGCAAGGGGAGGGCAGTCGCTCTCTGGCTCTCTGATACTTGGTAACTTCCAGCCCTGGCTGAGTTTTTCTCAACCAAGGCCCAGCCTGGAGGGGCCGTAGTCCTTACTCTCAGCATGGGTCCTTTATCACCTTCAGTTCCCCATGTGGCAAGAACTCCTTGAACTTTCTTTCTCTTTTCTTTCTACGCTTTTTTTTCCCCAGATCCCTATCTGGTCACATGGACTCCTGAGCTACACGTGGCCCATATGGACTTTTGGGCTCGACATGGCATACTTCTCTTCTCCCCACTTTGTTTGCCCTTACATCTCACCCTTCCCCTTTCCACACTCCTTTGTAAAATCTGAATAAAATGTGATATTTTAAAAATCATTCTCTTAAATACAGACTTATCAATTCTTTGGTTAGTTTGCAGATATAAACTCAGGGCCTGGGGTTCCAGAAAGTACCCCAGAACCCCAATTTCCCCATTACACTATGTAAAAAATTATACATATATATATTTCTGTGTGTGTGTGTGTGTGTTTTAAAAGTGAAAATGAAAAAAAATTACTATCTAGTACCCATCTATCATACATGTGATAAAATTTTTGCTGTTAGAATGACTGAACTTCCTTAGGTCCTTTATTTAATCACATCATTTGTTTACATTTAACATTTTATTTTTTAGCATAGAATTAAAATTTCTTCATACATGAGAAACAATTGAGAAAATAAATTTTAGGGGGATGGAGCATCGTCTTGGTGGTTGTAGGTGCTTGCTTGTAAAGCCTATTGGCTTAGCTTTGATTCCTCAACACCCATTTAATGCCAGAAGCAAAGTACACCTGGCATTCATTTGCAGTAGTAAGAAAAGATCCTAGTGCATGTGCATGCATGTGTGGATACACACACACACAACACGGATTGTGCAAAAAAATACTAAGAAAGATAAAATTTAAATATTAACTTTAAATATTAAATAATTTGGGTATACCTTTGCAATATCTAAGCAATCTTTGACTATTACAATACTGTGCAATAATGCGTATTTCTTAAGCATGTGCTTAGCCATTTCAATAGATAACCACTTTTTTGGTTCTTCATTCATTAACAGATATTTGAGTACCTGCTATGAGAAGGCACTGTCCTTGGTATTATAGATATAGCAGTAAGTTTGTGTTTTAATGAATGAAACTACCAAGTAAAATACAATGCATAGTAAATGCCAAGAGATTTTATTGAGAAAAATAAATGGTAACATGAGGAGATTGTCACTAAAGTAGGTAAGCAAAGTCCTTAAGAAGCTAGAAAGCATGGACATCCAGAAGAAACCTTCCAGCAGGAAGAACTGCAAATACAACAATGGCCCGAATGCAGGATCTGCTTAGCAGATTCAAAGAAAACTTAGGTCAGAATAGCTAAAAATGAACAACAGAGGGCAGTAGTGGGGAATTAGGTTACAGGATAAAGCAAGGACGAGCTCCCAGGTAGCATGTAGGCTACTGTAAAAAAAAAAAAAAAAAGATGGGAAGTTACTAGAGGGTGTTGTACAAAAATAACTAAATGAACAAAATGACATTTTATAAGTTTGCCTGGGCTGCTATATTGCAAATTAGCTACAAAAAAAAAAAAAAACTATGTAAAGCATGCAACCAATGAAAGGCTTTTGTAAATACCTAGCAAAGAGATGACAGTTTGGACCAGTTTGGTAGAAGCTGAGATGACAAAAGGTGGACATATTCCTGAGACACTTTTGTAATACAAAGTGGATAGGATATGCTAGTGAAGCTGATGTGGAAGAAACAGAGAAGTAACTTGAAGATAGTTATTCTAGATCTGAAGTAAAACACAGTGTATTTTAAATGTTCTTCCAGCTTTATAAGTGAAGGTGCTGAGAAAGAAGAATCATATTTAAGTAAAGCTGAGGTTTTCCCAATCATGTATAATACCTGGAAAAAAAGAGGGGAAGCAGATAAGTTAAAGACAATAAAAAATAATAAGAGATCAAATAATGGAGCACAACATGTATACTGGATAAGGACAAAGATGAGGAAAAAATTGTTAAGATCCACTGATTTTAAGGTCTGGTATGGGTTTAAAATATATTACTGAGGTTGGAGTTACTATAGGAACTGAGATGCAAAGACAGAAGATTATAGAAATCAAGATGCATGGAGCTGATGTTGACATTGTAGCGAGGGTACAAAAACTGTTATCAACTAGGTGTTGAGAGAATAATTGTTAGTGGTATAAGGCAAGATGACTGGACATGAGGAACCCAAAAAAATAGAGTCCTAACATACTAGGAGAAGGATTCTCTATGTAGGTACTGAAATCACAAAGGATCAAAACTGTAATCCAAGAACCAAAACCTTTAAAGAGCTCATGGAAATCACTTGGGCTTTGTTGATGACCCCAACAAATATAAATAGCAGGATGCATAGGTTGATAGCTTAAAATTCAAATATGTAGTTTTCTTAAGTTATATTCATACATACTTAGTTTTGGTTGATCTGCCCTACCTCCTCTCCTCCAACTCCCTACTCCTTCTCTGCTTAGGTGATTTTCCCTACTAAATCCCTTTCCATTTTCATGTCACACATGTCCTAACCCATTCCTTAAAGCTTCATTTTCACCTATTGTAGGCCTCTTTCTAGTTTCACAAACCATACCCACCCTTACTCTCACCTAAATATACATAATATAATATTAAGAGCTAGAATTAGTAGATGAGAGGAAGCATGCTATATCTGCTGTGGTTGTTTGAATGTATGCCCTCAATAATTGCAAGTGTTTTATTAAAACTTGTTTGCCAACTGCCTGGCTGGCTGGAGGAGATAAAACTGGGGGTGGGTCCAGGAGCCCAGCCATAAGGTGCTACTGTGGGTGAATATGAATTCCAGCCCAAAGGTATGCAGAGAAGTCTGAGCTCTGTTGAAGTCTCCTGCTGCTTTTGCTGCCAGTTTTACATTTGCTTTTGGTATTGGCTATTTGGTGATCTCTCTTATCGCTTGGATTTATGAATAGGAGCCAGTTTCTTTCACCATTGAAGGAACAGCCCCTTGGATCTGTAAGCTAAAATACATCCCATTCTTCCTATAAACTGTGTCTGTTTGGAAGTGCATCCCAGCAACATGTCTACAACATGCCTTTCAGAGGGTGTGTTGTTACATTAGTTAATTTAGAATGAGGGAAAGAAACAAGAAAGAAATAAAGAATATGGAAAGGAGGAGGGAGGCAGGCAGGCTATAAAGGTTTTTGAGGGAGATGAAAGAGAGTACATGGAAAGAGTAATGTACATGAAGTTTGCATCCTCTACCTCTAGGCCCAGTGGTAGGGAACATGGACTAGAGAAAATTTAACTCTTGGAAAGAGATTCAGAAGATAGCACAGGAGGAGGAGGGCTCAGAGGAAGAAGTTTAAAATACTCTTTTACTTAAGAATAATAATGAAGTCTGATTTATAAACTATCAAAGCCCCAGGGGAACAGTGTCAGAAGTGAAGAGGATGAATACAGGATTTGAGAAAAGGGAAGATAGACTAAATAGGAAAAAAGTTGGAAGATGAAGACACTAATTTTGAAATATTTTTTAAATTAAGATCAGAGAAGGCTATGGTAGCACATATAATCTGGACACTGAGGCTAAGGCAGAAGGATTACAGGATTGAGGTCAGTGTGGGCTACAACCTGAGCTGGTCGTGTTCTTGAACTCCTGTTCCTCCTCTTTTTACTTCCTAAGTGCTAGGAGGACAAGTATGTACCAGCACACCTGTCTTATGCAGTGCTAGAATCAAACCTAGGGCTGTGTGAATGCTAGGCAAGCATTCTACCAAAAAAGCTACATATTCAGTCTGAAGATAATGTATTGGAGAAGGGATTAACAACTAGACTGTATTTTCATTTTTTATCTTTAATATATTTTTTAAGTTCTATAAAAACTCAAAATTTAACATAAAAGTAGGCAAAGGACTTATATAGACATTTCTTCAAAGACAATGTATCACCTCAGAAGTGAACATCAAAACAACAAAAAGATATCACAGCAAATCTGTAAGAAGGGTTACTATCAAATCAATACAGAAGTGAATAATAAGTGTCAATTAGAATGGGGAGAGGACTTCTGGGTAAGACGGCAGCATAGGAGCCATGCCAAACTAGCCTAGGGAGGGATTTAAGCAAAACCACAGCAAAATACACTCTTCTTCTGAAAAGTGAAACAGTATGCATTATTCTTAGACAAGTGGAGAAGCCGGAGAGGCCAAGATCCACCAGAAAGGAGGAAAATGGTCAGAATCCCACTGAGGCACTTGGGGCTCGATGATCCACACTCCCAGCAAGAACCCTCCAGGCATGCCAAGTGGCAGCAGCAGCAGAGACGAAACAAGAGGATTTTTCAACTTCATCGGCCTTCTTGCAAAGTTCATAAATCTGAAGATCAACTAAGGAGCTACTGAAAGGGACACAGATGGAACTGTGTCAGCAACTCCAGGAGTGTGCACTCTCCCATCCCCCAACCATCAGAGTTACGAAACTCTGGCATTCAGCACCCAGGAGCAGCGCAGCCAGAACAGCTGATCAGAACTCCAGCTCCACAGCACAACACCGAGAGATCGAGGTGGGCACTCAGCATTGGTGAGTGTGGAAGCCACCCCAAAAGGTAAGAAGGCTGACTGACCAAAAAAAAAAAAAAAAAAAAAAAAAAACCAAACAACAACAACAACAAAAAAACACCAGGTACATAGGCCTGCATTGGAAGAGCTAATCTCTCTTTGTTAGGACAGGTTATGGGTTACATATTCTTGGTTGGCTTTACCATTTTCAAGTAAGCTGTATTTGGGGGTTGAATATTATTGCTTTTGATGCTTTCATATTGATAGGGCCTTTGTCTTTTAGTTCTGTCATTATCGGGGACAGGGTTGGACCCAGATCCAGGCTGACGTGGAACCCAATTCAGAACAGAAATCTCTACCTCCTAGTTGACAAGATTAAGGGTATAGAACAACACACACCATTAGGGATTTTGGCATTATAAAACTATCTGTTTGTTTTAATCCCCAAAATTGCATACTCTGTGCTGCTTTTTATTGAATGTGTAGTGTATATTGCTCACTTGAAGTTTAGAATTTGCCAGTAAATTGTTCCACCCAGTCCACTAGAACACTTGCTTAACAAGCAAACATAACACCTGAAGTTAATTCTGTGGCTGGATTGGGGTACAAGAGCTACACCTGGCATCTTTTTTTAAAATTTTTTAATTTTTTTTATTAACAACTACCACGATTATAAAAAATACCCCATGGTGATACTCTCCCTCCCCCCACTTACCCCTTTGAAACTCCACTCTCCATCATACCCCTCCCCATCTCAATCAGTCTCTCTTTTACTTTTGATGTCTTGATCTTTTCTTCCTCTTATGATGGTCTTATGCAGTACACCTGGCATCTTGAACTCATATCCTAAATAATATAAAAGAGGATTGCCACATCTAGAGAACACTGGAGATAAGTAGAAAATCCAAGCATCAAATCAATTTAGGATGCAAAAGTCACTACATTATAATACAAGAAACACAAAGAATAAAGACAATACAGTCCACCAAAAATTATAAATCCATCAGAAATGATCACCAATGAGACTGTTTTAGATGAAATGTCTGACAAAGATTTCAAAGAAAAAAATGAAAGGAATCAAAGAAGCAAACAAACTTCTGAAAGAGAACACAGGAAAACAGCTTAATGAAATGAAGAGGTCATTACAAGACATGAGTAAGGAAATAGAAATACTGAAGAAAAACCAGACTGAAATCCTAGCTCTGAAGAACACAGTCAATGAAATAAAAAATGCTGTGGAAAGTCTCACCAGCAGAATGGATGAAGGAGAGAACAGAATATCTAAACTAGAAGACCAGGTGACAGTCTTAACAGAGTCCAACAAAGATAAAAAGACAAGCTAATAGGAAGGTATGAATGGGAATTTCAAGATATATGGGACACTATGAAAATATCAAACAAAAGAATTCAGGGCATAATAGAAGAAATTGCTATCCAGAGGCTTAGTAGGTGTTTTCAACAAACTCATACAAACCCCCCCTCAAAAAAAAAAAAAAAACTTTCCGAAATTGGGAAAGAAATGCCAATGCAGATACAAGAAGCTTTTAGAACACCAAACAGACAAAACCTGGAAACAACCTCTCCTCGCCATGTTATAATTAAACTATTAAATATGCAAAACAAAGGAAATATATATAAAGCAGTTAGAGAGAAAAAAAAAAGCCCATCAGAATGACTGCAGATTACTCAACACAAACTTTAAAAGGCAGAATGGCTTGGAATGATGTATTCTAAGTTCTGAAAGATAACAACTGTCAACCAAGATTACTTTACCTGCAAAGCTATCTATCCAAATTGATGGAGAAATATGGACATTCAACAACAAAAAACAGGCTAAGTGAATTTATGACAACCAAACCAGCTGTACAGAAAATAACTGCAGGAATTCTTCACATTGAAGAGAAAGCAAAACACATACTGAAGGAAATAGGAAAAACATAAACCACACTCAAATAACAGTTAAAACAACCAAGTAAAGGGGAAATAGGAAACACTACAAAATAAAAATGGCTAAAATAAATAAACAAATAAAGACTCTTAATATCAATGGCCTCAATGCACCAACCAAAAGACACAGACTCGCAGACTGGATTAAAAGGCAGGAGGATCCTGCCATTTGTTGCCTCCAGAAAATTCATCTCTCAATAAAAGATAGACGCTAGAGTGAATGGACGGAAAATGGTACTTCAAGCAAATGGGCCTAGAAAACAAGAAGGGATCGCTATCCTAATACCTGAAAGGATAGACTTCAAACCAACATTAGTGAGGAAAGATAAAGAAGGGCATTTTATACTGATTAAAGGAACACTCCAACAGGACGACCTTACAATCCTAAACATATATGCCCCTAACATGGGGGCTCCCAGTTTCATCAAAAAAAAAAAAAAAAAAAAACACTATTAGACTTAAGGTCACAGATAGCATCAAACATGATTGTAGAGGGCGACTTCAATACCCCACTCTCATCAATTGACAGGTCATCCTAGCAAAACATACACAATAGACATCTGAAATGAATGATATCATGGAACAAATGGATGTAATAGATATTTACACAACATTCCATCCAAATGCTGCAGAATATACATTTTTTCTCAGCAGCACATGGAACATCCCACAATAGACGATGTATTAGGAAAGAAAGCAAATCTCAACAAATACAAGAAAACTGAAATAATCACTTGTACAATATCTGACCAAAATGGGATTAAACTGCAAACCAACAACAAAAAAAGCTACAGAGGGCTGGAGAGATGGCTTAATGGTTAAGCGCTTGCCTGTGAAGCCTAAGGACCCCCATTCGAGGCTCGATTACCCAGGACCCATGCACAAGGGGGTGCACGTGTCTGGAGTTCATCTGCAGTGGCTGGAGGCCCTGGACCACCCATATTCATTCTCTCTCTCTCTCTCTCTCTCTCTCTGTCACTCTCAAATAAATAGATAAAAGTAAACAAAAAAAAATTTTTTTTAAGCTACAGAGCATACAGAAATTCTTTGAGAATAAACAGTACACTATTGAATGATGAATGGGTCACTGAAGAAATAAAAGGAAATAAATAAATTCATAGAATCAAATGATGATGATAATACAACATACCAAAACCTTTGAGAGCAATGAAGGCAGTCCTAAGAGGAAAAGTTATACCCCTAAGTGCCTATATTGAGAAATTAGAGTTCACATATAAACAATTTAATGCTTCACCTTAAGGCCTTGGAAAAAGAAGAAAAAGGCAAATGAAAACTCAGTAGACAGGAAGAAATCATAAAGATTAGGGCAGAAATTAATGAAAAAGAAACAAAAAAAAATCCAAAGAATCAATGAAACACAGAGTTGGTTCTTTGAAAGAATAAACAAAATTGATAAACCCTTAGCAAATCTGACCAGAAGAAAGAGAGAAGAGACAAAAATTAATAAAATTAAAGATGAAAAAGGCACCATTAGAACAGATACCAAAGAAATTCAGAAAATCGTAAGGATATAATTGAAGAATATATATGCCTCTAAATTTAAAAATCTGGAAGAAATGAATGACTTCCTAGATTCATATGACCTTCCAAAACTAAAACAAGATGAGATAAACCATTTAAATAGACCTATAACAAGTACAGAGATCCAAGCAGTTATAAAAGGTCTCCCAACTAAAATAAGCCCAGGCCCAGATGGGTTCACTGATGAATTTTACCAGACCTTCATGGAAGAACTAACACCATTGCTTCTTAAGCTTTTCCATAAAATAGAAAAGGAAGGAATTCTACCAAACTCCTTTTATGAAGCCAGCATCACCCTCATACCAAATTCAGACAAAGACAGAACAAAAAAAGAAAATTATACACCAATCTCCCTCATGAACAGAGATGGAAAAAGCCTGAACAAAATATTGGCAAACAGAATACAAGACTATATCATAAAGATTATTCACCCTGACCAAATTGGCTTTATCCTAGGGATATAGGGATGGTTCAACAAATGCAAATTGATAAATGTAAAACATCATATAAATGGTCTGAAGGAAAAATATCACATGATCATCTCAACAGATGCAAAAAAGGCATTCGACAAAATCCAACATCCTTTCATGGTAAAAGTACTACAGAAACTGGGAATAGAAGAAACATATCTCAACATAATAAAAGCTATTTATGACAAACCTACAGCTAACATAATACTAAATGGAGAAAAGCTTGAAACTTTTCCACTAAATTCAGGAACATAACAAGGGTGTCCACTGTCCCCACTTTTATTTAATATAGTACTGGAAGTCTTAGCTATAGCAATAAGGCTAGGGACACTCATAAAAGGGATGCAAATTGGAAAGGAAGAGATCAAATTATCATTATTTGCAGATGATATGATTCTATACATAAAGATCCTAAAAACTCTACCAGAAAACTGTTAGAGCTGATAAACACTTTTAGCAACATAGCAGGATATAAAATAAGCACACAGAAATCAATAGCTTTCCTATATAACAACAAACATGTGGAGGATGAAATCAGGGAATCTGTTCCATTCATAATTGCCTCAAAAAAATAAAGTGGGGCTGGAGAGATGGCTTAGTGGTTAAGTGCTTGCCCTTGAAACCTAAGGACCCCAGTTTGAGGCTCGATTCCCCAGGTCCCATGTAAGCCAGATGCACAAGGGGTCACATGCATCTGGAGTTTGTTTGCGGTGGCTGGAGGCCCTGGCACTCCCATTCTCTATCTGCCTTTTTCTCTCTCTGTCTGTATGTATGTCGCTCTCAAAAAAATAAAAATTAAAATTAAAAATAAAATAAAATAAAGTGCCTTGGTATAAACATAACCAAGGAAGTGAAGGATCTCTACAATGAGAACTTTAAAACACTCAAGCAAGAAATTGCAGAAGACAAAAGGAAATATTGTGAAAATGTCAGTCTTACAAAATCTACACATTTAATGCAATCCCCATTAAAACTCCAATGACATTCTTCACAGAAATAGAAAAAAAAAAAAAAAACCCTAAAGTACCTTTGGAAGTGCAAAAAACATCGAATACCAAAACAATTCTGAGCAACAAAAATAAGGCTAGTGGTATCCATACCCAATTTTAAGCTATATTACAAAGCCATAGTAACAAAACAGCATGGGTATTGGCACAAAGACAGACATGTAGATCAATGGAACAGAATAGAGGACCCAGATGTTGATGCAGGCAGCTAAAGCTATCTGATTTTTGACAAAAATGCCAAAAAATATTCATTGGAGAAAAGAAAGCCTCTTCCACAAGTAGTGCTGGGAAAACTGGATATGTATATGTAGACGGATGAAAATAGATCCTTGTCTTTCTCCATGCAGAAGAATCAAATCCAAGTGGATCAGGGAACTTAATATCAGACCTGAAACTCTGAAATTGCATAGGTAATGACTTTCTGAATATAATACCAATTGCTTAGAAAATAAAACCACTAATCAACCACTGGCATCTCATGAAATTACAAGGCATTTGTACAGCAAAGGAAACTGTGAATACAGCAAAGAGACAACCTACAGAATGGGAGAAAGTCTTTGCCAGCTACACATCTGACAGAGGATTAATATGCAGAATATACAATGAACTCAAAAAAAAAAAAAACCAGAACAATAAGAAATCAAACAACCCAATCAAAAAATGTGCTATGGAACTAAATAGAGAGTTCTCACCAGAAGAAATACAGATAGCACATAAACATCTAAAAATGTATTCTACATCAGTAGCCATCAGGGAAATGCAAATTAAAACTACTTGGGGATTCCATCTCACTACTGTCAGAATGACTACCATCAAGAAAACAAACGACGATAAATGTTGGAGAGGATGTGGTAAAAAGGGAACCCTTCTACACTGTTGGTGGGAAAGTAATCTGGTACAGCCATTGTGGAAATTAGTGTGGAGGTTCTTGAGACAGCTAAAAATAGATTTACCATATGATCCATGTATAGCATTCTTATGCATCTATCCTAATGACTCTTCTCATTACCTCAAAGATACTTGTACAACCATGTTTATTGCTACTGTATTCACAATAGCTAGGAAATGGAACCAGCCTAGATGCCCATCCACAGGTGAGTGGATAATAGAGATGTGGTACACAATGGAGTTCTATTCAGCGGTAATTAAAAATGAAATTATGAAATTTGCAGGGAAATGGATGGATCTGGAAAGGATTATACTAAGTGAGGTAACCCAGGCCCAGAAAGCCAAACGTCATATGTTCTCTCTCACATGTGGATCCTAGCTACAAATGTACAGACTTGTGTGTGAGCTGGAACCAAATATCAGCAGCAGAGGCCCATAAGCTAGAAAGAGACTATAAAGGAAGGAGGAGAGGGAAGGTCTTAAGGGGATGGTATTGCATATATGTAAGTAGAAGAACCAATTATAGGGAGGGGAAAGACATAAGTGAGGTCAGGGGCGAGAATGTATAAAAGAAGGGTAGGGGTAGAGGGTCAATCAATATTCAAGATATTCTGAATAAGACATATGAAAATCTACTTTCTTGAATAATGGCACATCCAGAAGCCATAGATTATTACTAGGAAATTTTCAGTGCAAGGGATGGAATACCTTCCAGTGAGTTGTTGGCCAGGGTGATCCCTGTGGCCTCCAAAACATTACAGGCTATTGCCAAGGCCCTTGGTTTCCCATGAGAAAGAGATGGTAAGACCTTACTATTGAATATTTCATATGCTTGAGTGGCAGAGTCACTGATAAATCAAGCTAGTGCTGAACTGAAAACCTTCTCCCTGTAGCCCAGCCAACTGAAAGCTGGGAAATGCTGCACTATATGCAGCTTTATGGAGACATAAGTCATCAGTGATGAAAACAGACACTGGAAGCCTCAGGTTTGGCCAGACAAGCCAAATGACTGAATGAGTACAATAGTGGCATGTCTGCTCTGGGGGAAACCAACTGCTCTTTAATTGGACTGAAAGCCTGTTCTATGGGAGGGAATACATGCCTAGTACTGAAAACCTAATCAAAAACCTATGACTCAGGAGGTCATGAGCCTTACGGGTATAAAACCTCCTCTTGTGTGGATAAATGCATAAATTATTCTCACCAAATTGCCCTGAAACAGTATACATAATGTTCATATTCATATATTAATGCTAATCTCACCTCTAGTTAGAGAAGCTTCTCTTTGCAGATGGCGAGGACCACTGGTATGACGCAAAAGGCAGCATAGTATTGAGAAGAAGGGACAGAGGAGTGTCCAGCACTTAAACATGTCACACCCTCCAAGGCTCAGGGTCCATTGCGGAAGAGGTGGAGGAAAGAATGTAAGAGCCAAAGGAAGGGTACCACTCCTTACATACAACTGTCCAGACAGTAATTTGCCTCGATGTCCATGTCCCTGCAGTGCCTAGCAATACCTATACAAGACCCTCATAATAGGAGAAAAAGATGATGACATCAAAATAAAAGAGAGACTAATGGAGAGAGGGAGGGGATATGATGGAGAGCAGAGTTGTAAAGGGGAAAGCCGGGGAGGGGAGGGAAATACCATGGTTTGTTGTCTGTAAGTAAAGAAGTTTATGTATGTGTGTGTGTGTATATATATATATATAGACAAAATAGAACCCTTGTACATTGTAGGTGGAACTGTACTAGAAGGGTACAACTGCCATAGAAAACACTACGGAGGTTCCTCAGAAAATCTGAAGGTGAACTACTATATGATTCACCAATTCCATTATTGCATATATACTCAAAATTTAAAGTAGGGTCTCAAAAACACATTGGCACAGTCATGTCTGTAACAGAACTTAGACACAATAACTAAGAGGAGGAAGCAACCTAAGTGTCTACCAATGGATGAATAAGGAAAATGTGGTGGATTCAAAATGATTACTTATCCTGAAGAATGACAAAAATTCAGTTACTTGCAAAACTTGTGGGTATTAGTCTATGTGAAATAAGCCAGTCAAACAACACTCTATTATACTATTTATAGCAAAATTAATTAATTCAATATCATAAAAGATGACCTTTATTGCTGACTTTCATGATCCAGATATGATGAGGGTATATATAAGAAGCAGTTTAAATTAAGAAACAGATTTTATAGACTTCTCAATTGTTTATATTAAGGCATACAGAAAAGATGCCAGGTGGTGGTGGCACATGCCTTTAATCCCAGCACTTTGGAGGCAGAGGTAGGAGGATTGCCCCCATAACCCATGTGCCACTATTGTACTAGTACCATACATCTTGCCTGATGGGTTAATTTTGTAGGATATAAGAAACATTGCTTGTTCAGTTGTTGGTGACTTATATCTCCTAATAGCGTAAATATTACTGAGTGCAGGACTTCCATCTCAGTTCCAATATGATCTCTCAATGATCTACAACTGCAGCCTGTGGTTTCATCACTAGGGTCTTATTATTTATTTCTGGGGGTAACCAAGTGCTCTGGCCTTTTGGGATATATTGTTTTGGGAGCCTTGTGGGCTTCCCTGCAGGGGATAACACATACCTGGCACTGAACTATATCAGCAATAGCCTATTGTTTTAGAGTAAAGCTTCCTCTACACCTACAGGGTGCTTCTGCCTAATCCCTCTCCTTAATTAATATTAAAGTTAAATTAATTTTTATTAACCAAAAGGTAGTTATTTATGGTGCTAAGTCACAGCATCACTAATTGTGCATACTTTATCTCCACTTCTTCTCTTCCTCCTGCTCCCCCCAGACACTTTCATACCTGGTATTCAATAGCCCCACTTGCATATCTACTATCCCCTGCTCTGATCTATCTGCACTTCTCTCTAAGCCTCATTCTAGCTTCTTTACCAGTTCTACTGAGACAACCAGCTTACAAACGAATCAAACTGTTCCATGTTAGAATCCACATACGACAAGGAACAGGCAGAGTGTTGCTCTGAATAGAAGAAAACATGTTAAAATGACAGCACACTGATCTAAGTCCAGCAGATCTCATAATAAACATTTAGAAGTGAAAGAAAGGTAGGATGTTCTCTCTTACTGCTTTTCTTTTGCTTCAATAAATTCCATCTAAGCAGTGTTCCTATTTAATCAGCTAACTTTTTCTTAAAATGATAATTGCATAACTTAAAATATAGTGTTTGTGGTCCTTCTTTCAAAGAACCTCAATACATTTATGCAAATTCTGTTACTAATTCTTGCTTCTAAACTCCCACTCTCCAAGTAGAAATAGGGCCAATAAGCAGCCAGGAAAAAAAAAAAATAATAACACTCTGAACTTCTAATTTAGCTATTACTTTCAACCACATAACTCAGAAGTATCAAAAGGTACTGGACTACAGCTGTACTGCCTTTCTTTGCTCTCATTTCATAGTAAAAGTTAACACAGCCCATAGGCAAGCAGAAAAGGAGATATGTCTACAGATAATAGAGGTATTAAAGTCACCCGTTATTGTGTTGAGATATCTGAGTCGGCTTTATGAAATTTGTTGCACCTATGTTTGGTGCATATATAATTATAATCGTAATATCCTCTTGTACAAGTTTTCCCTTGATGAGTATGTAGCAACCTTTTTATCCTTTTTGATTACTTCTGGTTTAAAATCTATACTGTCAGTTACTAGTATACCCATACCTGTTTGTTTCTTAATTTCATTACTTTGATTACCTGTAATCACTCTTTCATCCTAACGTGATGTATATCCTAAATTACAAGGTGGATTTCTTGAAAACAGCAAATACATGGGTCCTCTTTTCTAATTCAGCCTCTTAACCAGTGTCTTTACATTGAGAAATTGAGTCAATTGATATTCATATTTATAATTGAGAGGTGTCATTTAATTACTAACAAGTTGATGACTTTGTGGAGTTTGGTGTTTTATTTTTAAAATATTTTTTAATTTATTTGCAAGTAAAGAATGACAGTGAGAAGAGAGAGAGAGAGAGAGAGAGGGAGAGGGAGAGAAAGAGAGAATAGGCATGCCAAGGTGTCTAGCTACTTCAAATGAACTCCAGATGCATTTGCTACTTTGTGCATCTAGCTTTACACGAATACTGTGGAATCAAACTAGGGTCCTCAGGCTTTGCAGACAGGTGCCTTAACCACTGAACAATCTCTCCAGCACAGAGTTTGATGTTTTTTTTGATCTTCATTTGATTTTCCAAGTCTGCTCTAGTTTTGGGTACTGTTTTTCCTTCCTGTAGCTTCTTGAATATTTTTACTCTTTTCTTCAGTACAAAGTATCCCATCCAGCATTCTCTATATGGCTGGTTTAGTGCTCTTATATTCATAAAGGCAGTTTTCATCATGAAAAGTTTCCATTCACCTTCAATCATGAAGAATAATTTTGCTGGATACAGTACATTGGGGTTGAAGCTGTGGTCTGTCAAAATTCAAGATATGCCATTCCAAAGACTTCCAGCTTTTAGAGTTTCCAATGAAAAATCAGATATAATTCTGATGGGCTTGCATTGGTAAGTGAGGAATTGCTTATCTCTTATAACTTTCTCTTTCTGCTTTCTGTTTGGTTTTAACTAGAATGTGATGTGGAGAATTTCTCCTCTGGTCCTGTCTATTTGGTATTCTATATGCTTCCTGTACCCAGATGGACCTCTCTTTCAAAAGATTTGGAAAATTTCCTTCTATACTTTTATTGAAGACACTCTCTATGCCTTTGACCTATAGTTGTTCCCCTTCTGGTATGCCCATGATTCAAATGTTTGGTCTTTTTAAAATGTCCCCCATTTTCCTAATGTTCTACTCACGTTTTTTGAAATTGTCATTGATTTCGGCCTCACTATTTCTTCTGTCTTGTCAAGCCCTGATAGGCTGTCCTCCATATGATCTATTCTGTTGGTAAGAGTTTCTTGGGAGTCTTTCATTGAGTTACTTCACTTTTTGTTTCCATTAGGTTTTTCTTCAGCATCGGCATCACCATCGCCTTACTGAATTCAATTTTCATTTCTTGGTTTGACTGTATTTCACTTAGTTGATTGTGCTCGCTTGGAATATATTCATGAATTTCATGATGTTTTCTCTTTCATTCTTCTGACTATGGAGTTCTTGTTGTTGATTCTCTTCCATTTCATTCAGCTATCTATATGATTTGTTTCTTGTCTTCCATTTTATTCAGCTTTATTCATAGCTTTATTAAGTTTATTGAATATGCTTATCACAATTGCATCCTGGGATCCTTTGCAGTTTCCTCTAAATAGTTTTCCTCGGAGGCTTCCACTGTGGGAGTAGGTACTCTTGGTGTGGATATCTTGTACTGGTTTCTTGGGTTGCTGTTTGCCCATCTGTTTTACTTAGAATGAAGCTCCAGGGGGCCCTGGGTTGAGGAGCCTGGACAGCCTTCTTCAAGGTAGGTCTGGACTGGGCACATGAGAAGCTAGCGGTATACTTAGTGCATAGGAATTCTGTACAGACATCTGTGATAGGTGATCTTGGGAGTGTGTTCACTACAGCCAGTGCAGCAGGGCTTCCTCTAATAGTTCCTGCTCAAGGTGGGCACTGACAGGCAGCAGAGAAATGAGGACAGTATCAAATATTCCTATTCCACAATAATCCCCTACCCAAATGCACATGGGCCGGGGTAGTACCTGAGTAACTAAATAGGTGCAGGGTCAGAGAGGTACAAACTGGAAGGCCATGTAGTAAGATTAGTACCAAATGGGCCTCAAACCCCAATCAGTGCTTGTGGGCTTGTGTTTGACCAGTGCAGCTGCAAGAAAACAGTGGGGAGAGTGTTCACCCTGGATGGCCTACTCAGTGCAGGCACAATCTCCACAGAAACTTGTGCTGTGGAGTACCAGCAACTCAAACAAGGTCTAATCTAGTGATCCCTACTGAGGGGCTATGCAGAGGGCAGGCCTGACAGTGACATCAGTGCCAAATTACTGTACTGTGTTCCTGAAGATCACTTTAAATTGCAAACACAATATGTGATGTAATATGTGTGTGTGTGTAATATATATTAGTTCAAGTTATTCATCCAATAATGTATACATGTTTTAAAATAAAATGTTATAGGCAATATATGCAAATTGCTATTGAAAAAATAATTCAAATAAAGACCCTTAGAAATGTTGAGAAACCTAAACTTCCCAGTCCTAGTCTGTGGGACCTTGGGTATAATCTTTTACTCTGTTTCCTTATGCATAAAATGGGGCAATGATGTACTGCTTTCATAAGGTGATTGCTGTGAAAAATAATAGATACCTAAAAATTTAAACAAAGCAAAGTGACTAATGACATGGTGAGGGACATGTTTGTGTAACAGGAATACATGAGGTATAGCCTGGTGTTGCTGCAGTTTGTTCATACACTCATTTGCTCAGCCATTTACCCAGCATCTTTTCTAAGTGCTTAAAGTACTAGGCAGACTAAGAAGAACACATGTAAAAAGGGTATATATTGAGACGTAATCCTAAAATGGATAGGTTTATAGATGACTGGGTATAACAGGAATATAGAGAAAGAAAGTTTCTCAAATTGCTTGGGTGGTAACAGGCAGGATCTCACAGAAAAGCAGCCATGCTCTACCTATTCTTAACCTCACACATTCCAATCTACCTGATCGGAAAGTATATATACACACAGACATATATACATATATATACACATACATATATACATACACACACCCACATATGCACAAAAATGAATCCTTATAGATGACATATGTCATAAAACTTTCAATATCCCCGTTTGAGTCAAAGTACCCCCACTGACTAAACAGAATAGCAATTGTTTCTAAATTCAGAATCTATGCATATAGTTTAAATGTTATACATTGATGTAATGAATATTACATTTTTCTGTTGAGCCATTTTACATGCACAAGCAATAAACAGCTGAACAAACATATATTTTCATTACCTTCACAGTTATAAGAAACAATTAATAAAAATAAGCAGACATGTAAATAAATGAAATTTAGTGGGCACAGTGGTACATATCAATAATCCCAACACTCAGAAGAGTTGTTAGTTCAAGACCAGCCTATGGTACATAATCAGTTCTAATATAGCCTAGGCTTCATAAGAAAATCCCTACTGGAAAAAGAAACAGCTAAATAAGTAAGAAAATTATAACACTAATCATAATCAAAAGTGGGGAGGCAAAAATGTGACCAGATAAAGAGTAACTAAATGGAGGATAACAGGAACCAGGAAAACAACTATGACAATTTTATATAGGCTAGCCATGAAATATAGCCTTCTTTGATTTGAGATTTAATATAAAATAAGTCATGCCAGAGGCATTGTGGTGCATGTCTTAAATCCCATCATTGAAGAGGTAGAGATAAGATGATCACTGTGAGTTTGAGACCAGCCTGGAGCTACAGAGTGAGTTCCAGGTCAGTCTGGGCTAGAGTGAGACCCTACCTTTAAATAAATACATAAGGAAGTCACTGGACTGGAGAGATTGCTCGGTGGTTAAAGGTACTTGTTTGCAAAGCCTGACTGCCTGAGTTCGATTTCCCAGTACCCATGTAAAGCCAGATGCACAAAGTGGCACATGAATGCAATAGCACGAGATCCTGGTACATCTATATTCATCTCTCTCTCTCTCTCTCTCTCTCTCTCTCTCTCTCTCTCCCTGTCTCTCTCTGAAATAAATATTTTTTTAACAAGTAAGTCAAACGAGAAGAGGTTGAAGGGAGGGAAACAACAAAGACAAAAATCCTTAGGAGGTAACAGCTGATTTTGGTTAAGCAAATGATAGTATTACTCAGATGCAGCAAGAGGAAGAAGCTACCCAAAGGCTACAACCAAGCATACAACATCTCTGCCAGGCGTGGTGGCATATGCCTTTAATCTCAGCACACAGGAGGCAGAGACAGAAGATCACCGTGAGATTGAGGCCAGCCTAAGAATATAATGTATTCCAGGTCAGCCTGGGCTTAGAGTGAACCCCTACCTTGAGGTGGGGGTGGGGGAAGAAAAGACGAAAAAAAGAAAAGGAAAAGGCAAAACAAAGGAAAGAAAAAGCATAATATCATCTCTGCATTTTGGTAAAACTACTCTGGCTGCCACAAGAAGGAAAAGATAATGGAGGGCAAAAGGAGAAGCACAGGAAACATACGAGAAAACTTCTGAAACTATCCAAATTCTACTTCAAAATTTGCAGAATTCTTTGGGTCTTCACAATGGCCTTGGAGAACAGGCAAACATTATTCCAGTTTTACATGCAGCAAAAACCAAGGTTTCTAAATGAATTGCCTAAAACTTAAGTAGTAGCCACTGGTGGTATCAAAAGTGGAATCATGCTACATTACTGAAGAGTGTCCAAAGAAGAAAGTGCATCAACATCTTATCTTTCATTTTAAAAACAATTCAAAAGACACTTTAGTTGCTATTAGTTTTCTTTATTATTTATTTTAGAGAGTATGAAAGAGGCAGATAGAAAGACAGAGGGAGGGAAGAGAAGGAGGGAGAGAGAGAGCAGGAATGAGAATGGGCACACCAGCGTCTCTAGCCATTGAAAACAAACTCCATATGCATGTGCCACCTTGTGCATCTGACTTTATGTGGTTACTAGTGACTTGAACCTGGGTCCTTAGGCTTTGCAGGAAAGTGTCTTAGCCACAGAACCATCTCTCCAGTCCTAATTGCTATTATTTTAAAAGGTGAATCCACTAACTAATAAAGAAAAAAAAAAGGTGAATCCATATAGCACTGGTTGTTTATTTGTTAGTATTCTGCAATTATTAACAGTAATTACAAAACTGCATATAAGCACTATAGAAGAACAACAGAAATGCTTTACCTTGGAAACATTATACAGTCATTTACTTGATTATATTAAGTTCATTACATAGTTTTGAAGCTGTACATACCAGTAATGAAATTTTATCATATTTAAAAATGATGCATCATGATTATGCCAAACATGACACAAAAATTCCCACAATGTACTAAATTTGATTTACATGTGCTAAAAAATAGTATATATTTTGACTTCTAAAACACACAAGCTAATACCAACTATAAAATAACTTTACTTCTTAAGGGCCTATTTGTTTATTGGCAATTAGGATATGTTGTTCAAAAATTTCCCTGCCATTACCTATATAATCACTGATCACAATGTACACAGAATTGTCAAAGATAAATTAGTAAGTATAATAAATAGATTTAAAAAGACTAGACATATAAAATGTAATCAAAACTACTGATCAGACTAAATGATATAAAACTTAAAAATTAAAACACTTCATACTAGCCTAAAACTTTGTGGCTTCGTGTTTTCCAAAATTTTCATTTTTCAATATAAGAATATAACCTATAATGAACATGACTATTTTCATTCAAAACAGAATGTTGCCTCATGTTTTGAAAAAAGGGAAAGTACTACATGATGCTAATTAAATTACAATATTAATGTCTGTCCCTATCAATGGAAAGAGCATATTAAAAGTATAAACTGTTTTTGCTCCTCTCTCCATCTAAAACAAGAGGAACATTCTCAGTGAAATGATTATAAAAAATGTCTAACTTAAAAGAAGCAAAAGCAAAATGTAAATACAGCACTTGCACAGATTTTCACAGTAATTTTTAGGTTATCAAGGAAACATCTAGAGTGTTGATCTGGTTATACTCAATTCAAACAAACTACCTGTCACATTAACTGCCTCCAGGAAGTTCCTCTAAACACAAAATAAACTGTTTATGCCCCTACTCAGATAGATAACATGACAGATTGTTATTAGTTGAAGACAGATGAAATACATTAATTTGATTGTGAGCATGTGTTTTAATTTTACTTAGCCATGCACACTGTCTTTCCATGATAGCCCAGTAAATCACGCCCTATGAGAAGAGCTGTTAATGAAAGGAAATCAAAATTTACTAGAACTTGACTTTGATTTGCTGATCCTTAAACCAACTTTCTAACAAAAATAGCTGCCTGAATATTATAGTGTTCCCCAAACAGATAAAAGTAAATCAGCAAGGAAGCTTCTCCAATTTACAGCACAAATTTGAAGATCAGTGCAGTTTAACATTCTCCCTCTATAATCATTTTTGTTTCTTAATGAAATGTATTTTTTTTCTCTTCCCATTTCCTACTGTTTTATGTGTTTTCTCATCACTTTGTTGAAGTGTGTTCTATAAGAACTACAAGAGAATGGTATTTGCCATTGTCTATTTCAAGATCCCCTCAGGCTGGGATGGATCTTCCTTTTACATGATTCACTATGCTTTTGAAAAGCAGAAACTGTGATTTCATGAAGTCAAATACTCTTGAGATAAGGTTGTTATTGTTTCAACCAAATTTATTTTACTCTTTTGTTATATGCAGCTAAAAACAAAAACACAGAGAGGAACAGAAACAAAATTCCCCAAATACAACAGCCAAAGTATTAGTAGAATGAAAAATGCTTTTAGTTCCTTAATAATAGCTATAAAACGTTAATTATACCTAAAATGATAGTTATTTCATCATCTTACAGGAATACTACTGGGGAGTAAAAATTAGCAAGTTTTACACCAGAATGAAAGTAAGTCTCATAATTCTGACAAAACTAAAAAGAATGTGATATATAATTGAAGTCATATGTTTCTGACTTGGAGAAACCAGTTATCTGGTGAAGTACATATAGGTGATAAAAAAGAAAAAAGAAAGTGTAAGGGAGGGAGGAATATTAAGATAAAGGATGAAGGTTGGATTAAAAAAAAAAGCACTGGATCAGAAAACTCTGAAATGCTGGCAATGCTCTGCCCTAGCCTGATAAAAGTTCTTTAAACTATTAAACATAATTTTAATTGCTCTCCTACATTGGTACCTGATTGTATTAAGAATTTCAGAATGGCCCCTGGTTCCTCAACTCCCAGATCCCCTGTTCCAGAGGGTGTTCACAGGGAGTAAATAGGCCAGAGCTCTCAGTTCCTTCCCCACCTCCAAGTTCCCTGGTCCTGGTTCCCTCCCCTCCTGCTGGCTCAGGGATGCCTGGACCCTCCAAGCATGCTGCAGAAGCAGGGCTCTTGCTCCACCTTCCTGACTGAATAGGCCTTGAGTCCCCAACTCCCAGATCCCTTGCTCCAGAGGGTATGCACAGGGAGTAGACCAGAGCTCCCAGTTCTATCCCCACCTCACAGTTCCATGGTCCCAGTACTCCTGCTGCTGGCTTGGGACTGGCCTGGTCTCTGCTTGTGTGTCGCAGAATCAGGCCTTTTCCTTGGGTTTCTTTATTGACCCCCCACCACCACCGTCTCCAAATCCCTATGCCCCTGAGCCACAGAGAACACCCAGCCGTGGTGGAACCTGGCCTCTTGCTGCTGGCTCCCCAGCTTCCTGTATCCTGGGTCACCAACCCCTGGTCCCCTTGTGCTGAAGAATGGAGTGAATAGGCCAGACATCCCAGTTCCCCACCTACCAGTTCCCCAGGTAACTTAGAAGTATATGCAATCTCCACAATCTACATCATCTGTGATTGTAAGCCCATCATACACCAGTCCAGTTCACATTTTAAAAAGAAACCCAGTGACGATCCTACAAGGACAAATCCTCCTTTCCCCCTCAATAAAATAAAACTTTTCCACAAGATGGGTAGACTACAACACACACACACACACACACACACACACACACACACACACGAAAGAAAACTGAGAGATCTCCACCAAGGATGCCTAATCCCACAATGGAAGTCTCCTATGAAATCATAGAGAAAACAACAGAAATCGAATTCCAAAATGGTAATACAACAAGCTATGTGACACTGATCAAAAGAATTGCTGAGCTGGAAGCAAACCATCAAAAGCCAACAATCCCATAAATGAAATTGAGCACAATCATCTCTTAGAGCACTCAGCCTTTGTTACTAGGCTGAACTTAATTGAACAAAACAAGAGAAGCCTTAAAAGAGATGTAAATGAACTGAAGGTAAGCCAAAAAATAGCCAATCTCACCAGCCAATTGATTAAGCTTAACAAAGAAATGATCAAATGCGAGAATGAATTCCAGGAAGCATCAAGAAAATCAGAACTCAAACTGAAATCATACCTCAAAAAACAGATGGACATGATGCAAAATAACACAACAGAAAACAAAAATCAAATAGAGCTTTTAAAAACCTCTCTAGAACCTCTCACAAACAGAGTTACTCATGCAGAAGACAGAACCTCTGAGTGGACAAGACAGAAAAAAATTTATCAGGTGGCCATAAACTTTGCTAAGTTCAAAAACTCATGCCAAAAGAATATGAGGGAACAACCTCATATTAACCAAACAACCAAACATCAGTATCATGGATATACCAGAAAGAGATGAAATTCAGGCCAGAGGCACAGAGAACATATTCAACAAAATTATCGAAGAAAATTTTCCCAATCTCTCAAGAGCCCATCCAGATACAAGAAGCCCACAGAACAGCAAAAAGACAGAACCAAAGAAAAAACTCTCCATGGCACATCATAGTTAAAACTATTGACAATGAAAACAAAGAGAGTGCTAAAAGCAGCAAAAGAGAAACAGCTCACTACATACAAAGGCAATCCCATCAGAGTTACCTCAGATTTCTCAAAGGAAACCTTGAAAGACAGAAGGTCTTTTCAAAACCTAAAAAACAATAGCTTCCAACCCAAACTACTATACCCAGCAAAAGTATTCCTCATAATAGATGGTGAAAGGAAAACTTTCCATGAAAAAGGTCAACTCTACATTATATGAACACAAAGCCAAACCTACAGAGAATAATTCAGGGAATACTTCACACAGAGGAGCCAACCAATCTCAAGAGCCTATAAGAAGAAGATGACACTAACCAAAACTACAGCAGCCTCAAAAAGTACAAAGCCCAAGAAAGCACCAAACCCCATAAAGTACCCCATTATGATAGGATTAAATTGAACCTCACAGTTATGTCCCTAAATACTAACAGTCTTAACTCATCCATCAAAAGACACAAGTCAACGGGTAGATCAAAAAAATGGACCCTTCTATCTGCTGTCTTCAAGAAACCCACTTCACCACTAATGACAGTCACCTCCTCAGGGTCAAAGGATAGAAAATGATATTCCAAGCAAATGGAAACAAGAAACAAGAAGATGTTGGTATATTAATATCTGATAAAATAGACTTCAAACCAAAAGTAATCAAAAAAGACATAAAAGGCCACTTCTTTCTCATCTAGGGGACGATACAGCATGAGGACATCACAATCATAAATCTATATGCACCAAACACATGTGAGCCCAATTCATAAAACCTACTTGACATCAAAACATAAATAAACATCATAGCTGGATACTTCAATACTCCACTATCATCAACAGACAGATCATCCAAGCAGAAAATCAACAGGGAAATAATAGAGCTCAACAACAAGACCTGATGGAAATCTACAGGACTTTCCACCCCAATTCTATAGAATACACATGCTCTTCAGCAGCCCACAGAATATTCTCCAAAACAGACCACACATTAGGCCATAAAGTATGACTCCATAAATTTAGAAGTAAGGGACTGCACCCGAAAATACCTTGAGAGGGTGGGAAGCCTAACTTTAAAAAAAGTTTTTTTTTTTAGTTGATGGCCTGTAACTTCCAGTACCAGAAATCAGTTGCTACCCATAATGAGCTGTTGTCTGGAGAGACCAATGAGGTCCCCAAACAAGACAGCTTCTGTCAAAGCACCTGCCTGAGGTGGAAGGTACTGCTGAAGACACCATACGCTACTGATACAAAGCATGGAAAGACCTGGCTGAAATCCAGAAGAAAGCCAGTCTCTAGACAGCCCATCTAGTGCTGGAAAGCACTACATGAGCTACTAGCAGAAAGCTGCCAACAAAGGTCTGAGCAACCAATAGCCTTCTGATTTGTTAAGGGATCCACTCAATATAAAGGATCCCATATTGGAATTGGGAACCATGTCAGTATCCTATGGAGACAAAGAATATGTATTCTCTCCAGTGTCAAGCTCTCACCAGTCTTTGGCTAAAAGAGGGTTTACATACATCAAATTCTCCCCACATTAATAATGCTTACTCAATTTTAACTATGTTGACTTCACTCTCTGTTGGAGAATCTGTTTTTCTTTTTCAGAAGGTAACGAGACCCAAGGAGAAAAACTATCCCTCACACTTCAGCCAAGCCCCAGCTGAAACCACAGAGGAATTGGGGAGATGAACAAGAGTGCTGTTTCCATGGTGAATCTGATAATCAGTGCCAGGGTGAAGGAGACAGACCCTGAGAATACTCAACACTTATCAAAGCAGAGATACCGAGGCTCCTAATTGCTCATCACTGAAGCAGACTTCAAACACACTGTTGCAGCCAGGTTGGCATTGTTGCCAGAAAACACCTGACCAAGAGCAGCTGGGGGGGTGGGCAGAAAAGGTTTATTTTGGCTTATAGACTCAAGGGGAAGCTCCATGATGGCAGGGGAAAACGATGGCAAAAGCAGAGGGTGGATATCACATACTGGCCAACATCAGGTGGACAATAGGAACAGTAGAGTATGCCAAACACTGGTAAGGGGAAATTAGCTATAATATCCAACAGCCCACCCCCAACAATACACTGTCTCCAGAAGGCTTTATATTCAAAATTGCCATCGGCTCGGGACCTAGCATTCAAAACCTCTAAGTCTATGAGGGACACCTGAATCAAACCACCATTCCGCCCCTGGATCCCATAAACTAATAACCATCCATGATGTAAAATGCAATGCATTCAGTCCAACTTTAAAAGTCCCCATCGTTTTTATCAATCCTAATGATATTCAAACATTCCCATAGTCCAAGATCTTTTAACTGAGCCATAATATACCAAAAAAATCCCCTCCAAACCCATAATGGCACAGAATAAACATTCACACTGCAAAAGATGGCATTGGGCATAACAAAGAAATTTTCAACTAATACAAGATTTAAACAGGGTAAAACATCAAACTCTGTAGTCAAGCAACTCTAGTCAGTGACAAATTTCCAAGTCCAATAATTCTAACCACTGACAAATCTCTGACGTTCTAATTCCAACCCTCCAGCTAGGCCACTCATAATCCTGGGAAACTTCATCCAGGTCTGGCAGCTCTCCTCAGCAACCATCTCATGGAACCAACATCTTTACTGGACCTTCATTGTAACCCACACTCCATCCTCATGGCTCCATTGGGTCTCCATGAAGGCAATCCCAGCAAACCTGCTTCACACTGCCCATGGCCATTTCCAAAACACAAGACTGTGCTACAAATTCAATGACCCTCTCTTTCCCGCATTTTCTTATACTCCATAATATCAGGTGGGGTACCAATTTGTTGATCCAGGGGGAAATAAAGTAGACTTTGAAGAACAGGATACTCTTTCGGCATTCAGGCTCCTTTAAAGAGTTTACATTCTTTCTGCCATCCTAGTGCAGGTCAGCTGGCCCAATCTCAAAGGTTGTAATCTCTCATGTAATTGCAGCTAAACAGGCACATGTTTCAGCTTAAAGATTTCACTTCTATGCCATATGCCTATGTACACACCAGTCCATTTCTACGCAATGCAACCCTGCACAAGTTCTCAGGACACAGGCAAAATAGCAAGCCTCTCACACAAACTGCTTCTAGCCTAGTCCAGACAAAGGTCTTTCTCACCCTCACAAGCTAAACCTCACAGGTCTTAATGCATTCAGGTCTTTAAACTCTGACCAGAATCATCTACCATGCTGTACTCACAGCACTGCAAGGCATTTCTTAGGCCAAAGTTTCAAATCCTTCCACATTCCTCTTGAAAATCAGCTCCAAAAGGCCAAAGCCACACAGTTAGGTTTCAATCAACAATGACATCACTCTCAGTACCAACTTTACTGTTGCTACCAGGTTCACATTGCTGCCAGAAAACACCTGACCAATAGCACCTTGTGGGGAAAAAAAAAAGAAAAGGAAAAGGTTTATTTGTGCTTATAGACTCAAGGGGAAGCTCCATGATGGCAGAGACAAACGGCGGCATAAGCAGAGGGTGGACCTCATCTTCTGGTCAACATCAGGTGGACAAAAACAGGCAGAGAGTGTGCCAAACAGTGGAAAGGGGAAACTGGCTATAATACCCATATGCCTGTCCCCAACAATACACTGTCTCCAGGAGGCTTTAATTACAAATTGCCATCAGCTGAGGACCTAGCATTCACAACACCCACGTTTATGGGGAACACCTGAATCAAACCACTATAACACACCCATCATGGCTCAAGGAATTTTGCTAAAGAAGAGGCAGAAAGACTGTAAGAACCACAGGTTGGGACATCATGTCACAGGTATTGCCTCCACCAAAAAAAAATGACTGCTGCTCCCACAATGCATAAACCATAATCCCATGTGGAATACCCGCAACCCCAGTGAGGAAGGTCCCTAGCAGAATGGAGGCAGCAATGATGGAAAAGAGGGTACCAACACATGATGTGTCCACACAAAAATACGTTGTTAATAATAATAAATAAAAAATAAGAATTCCCGCAAAAATTGTGATAATATATGGCATTCTCTTTAAAAAAAAATCTAACTTTTCATATGCTCATAAGAAAAGATCACTGTGACAAATATACACATAATTTTCATTTTTTCTAAAGAATTTTGTTAATCCTTTGCTTCTAGTATTCTTTTATAGACTGTACTGTTCCAAAATTTGACTTCTCAATTTGCATTGTGTTTGCATTGTACAGTCACGTACATACTCATGAACCAACCCACAAGGATTATACTCTTATCTTTGTAAGGTCACTAAAAACTTCCACCAACAGCCAGTATCAAAACAGAGAAAGGAATATTAAAGTTTTCTATTATTTCCAAGGTCACTAAAATGCCTTCTGATGGTAGTTAGTGCATAAACATGTCTACAATGTCAGTAGAAATGAAATAATGGGTCTAGGTAATAAAAACATAAGTAAAATCTCTGTGCTGACTACAGTTCTAATTGCTTTCTATAACATCTATACATAAACCAATCATGAAAATTAGTATTTGCCCACATACTAGAAGACTTAAAAAACAGGGAAATTAATAGTCTGTCTTTATTTCAATTCATGTTTTGTGCATTTCCCTAGGAATTCTTACTATACAATTACATATGGGGACAGTATTATATAGTTTTTGTTTTAAATTTTTGTATAATCAGAGATAATAAAACATACCTTACTTACACCATTTATATATACACCTGCATGAAAATTATTTTAAATTTCCTTTTGCCTAGACATCATGGAATCTTGCAAAGAAAAATTATCATACTAAGCAATGACTTCACTGAGCTAGTATACTGTGGTTTTGAAACTATTCTCTTCCAATTATCAACAATGACCATATATTACATCTACTGGGGAAGGGGAAGTGACAGAATATAACTGAAAATAACAAAAAACAAAACATCAATTGAAAATTGCTCCAAAAGCAATAGAATTCAGAGTAATCAGAACAGCTATCACTTAGCAGCACACAGTTTGCTTGTTTTTTATGAACACTTCGTATGGATTAAATCATTTAACAGGACAGTGATCATTTGACAAGAGAATACAGAGCTCAACTCCCAGGCAGTCTTGCCTTCTTTTCTACCACCCTGCTTTTTCTTCACATGCAGTTTCTTCTGGAGCTCAAGCTACACCCTACTCTAAGTTCTTCCACATTGTACCAGGACAGCAGCCTGTGCCTTATCTTAAGGGTCCATCTTAAAAAGCTGCAGTTCGCTCTTCTTCTTTGAGTACCACTGTTGCGGCAGAATGACTCTGCTCCTGCTTGTGCAAGTGCACATCTGTCCAGCATAAATCAGGAGGCATAGACTGATAAAAAACTTATTTGTAAAATTCCACATGCAAGCTTTTCCAATTAAATCAGGAATACATGGACAAAAGGGAATATCAAGACCTTATCAGAGAAACCAGGCTGTGAGCTTATATAGCTTGCTACCAATGAATGAAACAACCCTATTACCTAGATTGTACAAAAGAAGTGTCACCCACCAACCCAATGTTAGGCCATCTGGTATATGCAGCATGGGCAGCAAAGTGCCATCTCTGTCCCTGTCCTAGTACTTCAAGTTAGCAATTCTTGTATGTCATGGCCCACCTCCAGCAGCTCTGAACCTTCAAACATCTCTCCAGCTGGGCAGCTCAGCACTCCCAACAGCTCTGTGACTGGGTTAAATACCCTCTCTAACCACCTAGAATGACTCTGTTTATATTTTATCAAATGATTTTATGCATCTATTGTGATCACCCTGAAGACTCTCAGTATATACACTGTACTAATTTATTTCGGACACAAATTACGCCTTGCATTCCCAAGATAGAGCCTACTTGATTATGGTGTGGTGTCCTTTTTAAATACTGCTGGGTTCAATTCATTAATATTTTATTAAAGATTAGTGTATCCACGGTCATGATGAGAGGGGAGTACAGTTAGGTGACTGGACCCCTGAAGGTTAAAAAGGCAGGAAAGTTTGCACTTGCCAGAAATCAAAAATGATCTGACTTCTTATCTCTTACCTGGTTCTCTAGACCTGTTGTTCCACAAACAACCAGGACCCCTCCTGGCATCCAGGGATGTCTTTTGTAGGATTTAAACATTGTGGTTAATCATGTTCAACCCCTGAAACTTGGTGATAGAGCTAGCCTCTTCCTGAGACAGCCCCTAGCCCTAACCAACCAGCTGTCCATCTGGTTCACCTGAGCCAGAAGAGAACCCGCCACTATAGGATTATAAAGACCTTTGCTAGGGAAGGGCAGGCCCTCTAGCCACTTGGGAACTTACAGCCAGCCTTTACTCTCCACATGGGCCCCTTTAGCACCTCCAGCTCCCCACATGGCAGGAGCTCCTTGAACTTTCTTTTCTCTCTTTGCTCTCGGCAGGTTTTTTTTTTGTTTTGTTTTGTTTTTGCCAGGCCTCCACAAGGGATCTCTAGCCACGTGGGTGCCATTTGTGGCTCTGTACTTCTCTCAATAAATATAATAATTTAATAATTATCTTTCTCAGTCTTCTTTTTTTTCAACTCTGATTAAAATTAGAAATGAACCTAGGGTTTGGGGTTCTAGAACTTTCCTGGACTCCTAGCACCCCAATACAATGAGGGAGATTGTCCCTCTTAGCATAGTAGTGTTATAAAATGAGTTAGGGACAATGCTACTCCATCTTATCTCTTCTACATGTTTCATAGAATTTTCCAGAAAAAAACAAAACAGGCCCTGTAGTTTACATGTGGGGGTCATTTTAGATTATGAATTCAAGTTTTGATAAAAAATAAGGGCATTCATATATTATCAGCTATTTCTTCTTCAGTATATTTTGAAAGTTTGTGTCTTTAATGGAATTTATTTAATAAAAACTATGATATTAAAGCCGGGCGTGGTGGAGCACGCCTTTAATCCCAGCACTTGGGAGGCAGAGGTAGGAGTTTTGCTGCGAGTTCAAGGCCACCCTGAGACTCCATAGTGAATTCCAGGTCAGCCTGGGCTAAAGTGAGACCCTACCTCCAAAAACCAAAAATAAATAAATAAATAAATAAAAAATAAAAACTATGATATAAATACAAGTAAAAATTTCATACTATTCCCCATTCTCCTTTTAATACCTAAAGAATTTCAAATGGTTTCTTATCTTTTCATCCTGATAATGTAATTTGCATTTTCATTTTTATGGTTAGTTTGGCTAAAGATTTGTTAATTTTATTGATCATTTCAAAGGACTGTCTTTTCCTTTCACTGACTTCTCTGAACCTTCACTGTTTCCTTCCTTTTGCTTGCCTTGAGTTTTAATTTGCCATTCATTTTTATAAAATTTTCTTAAGGTAGAGCCCTGCTTTTGAGACCCCTTTCTTTTTAAATACAAGGATTTAACAATGAAAAACAAGGGCTTAGTGGTTAAGTGCTTGCCTGTGAAGCCTAAGGACCCCTGTTCGAGGCTTGATTCCCCAGGACCCAAGTTAGCAAGATGCACAAGGGGCACACGCATCTGGAGTTCATTTGCAGTGGCTCGAGGCCCTGGCACGCCTTTCTCTCTCCCTCCCTCCCTCCCTCTCTCTTTCTCTCTCTCTCTCTTTCTCTGTCACTCTCAAATAAATTAAAATGAACAAAAAAAAATTAAAAATGAAAAACAAGTTTGTTTAGCCACTGCTTTATATGAGTACCACAAACTTTGGTAATCAGACTTGGATTCTTTTGTTCAACTCAAATATTTTAAATTTTTCATGACTTTTTATCCGATAGGCTATTTAGAAATGAGTTTCTCAATTTCTGAAGATTTGAGGATATTACAGAAACTTCTCTGGAAACATTTTCTAGTTCATCATTAATGTCACAGAATATATCCCATTATTTTAAATGTGTTAAGCCTTTTCTTTCTAGGTAAGAACATGTTCTATTATGGTAAATGTCCCATGTAAATTTGAATGCAACATGTATTCTTTCCTATTGTAAGAGAGAATGACTTTTTCCTTTCCTGTTCTTTTATTGTTGCTGCTTATTCTTTGTTTGTTTTTGTTTTTGAGACAAGATCTCACTCTGTACCCTAGTTTAGTCTAGACCTCACAAGGTAGGCTGGCTTTAAAGTTCTGGTAATCCTCCTGCCCCATTCTCCCAAGTGCTAAGATTATAAGCATAAGCCATCTCACCCAGTTTAGAAAATGCTATCAACATGAAATTAGGTCCATATGGTTCATTTTGTTTGGGCATCCATACCCTGCTGACTGCTTGTATCTGCACTCTAACAGAGTAGCTAGTGAAGGAATGTGGAGGTCTCAACTGCAATGGTGGGTTTGTTTATATCTCCTTTCTCTTCTATCAGGTTTTGTTTGTAATTTCAGTTAATGTTTCTGGTTTCACACACATTTAGGACATTATATACATTTATGTGAGTTGATTCTTTAGTAATTATGTAAATGCTCTACTTTACCCCTACTAAATTCCTGCTTCTCACATCAATACAGCTCTTCTAGCTTTCTCCTGATTACTATCTGTAGAATATACCAGTTTCCACTCTTTGCTCTTTGTAACACATCAGTATCAGCATTAGTATTTAAATGGGATCCTTATAAACAGCGTATCAGGTGAGACTGCTTTCTATAAGTACACAACTACTGTGTTTTTTGTTGGTTTTGTTTTGCGGGGAGAGAGGATTGAGGCAGACTTACTCTAGTCTAAGATGACCTAGAACTTATTATTTAGTCCTAGATGGCTGGAAATTCATGAGGCTCCTCCTATCTTAGCCTCCAGAGTGCTGGGATGAAAGGCTTGAGCCACCACACTTGATTCTAACTACTTATGTTAACTGGAATAGTGAAATTGAAACTGCACACTATTTTATAAAAGAAAAATAGTAGACATTTTGGACTGTGTTTTATATATTTTTTGAAGAAGTTACTCCACCATTTTGGTGAAAAATCAGCCCTATAAACACATTAAGTGTGACTCTGTTCCAATACAATTATTTACAGACATTAGTGTTTGATTCCATGTCTCTTTCAGGTGTCATGAACTGTTGTATTTGCAGTGATTGAGAGTGCACAAACATTCTGGAAGTGGATCACAAGAAAACAGGTTATTTGGGAGCTGGAAAGATGGCTGTGACTAAGGTGCTTGCTTGCAAACCTATGAACTGGGGTTTGATTCCCTAGTATACATGTAAAGCCAAATGCACAAGGTGGCCCATGCATCTGGAGTCATTCACAGTGGCTAGAGGCCCTGGCATGCCCATTCCCCCCTCCCCTCTCTAATAAATAAAGTAAATAAAATGAAAACAGGTTATTTTGTTTACCTTAGTTCTGTACCACAGCTCAAATAATTCCTCTGCTGAAAACCTTTTAGTGTCTTTTCATAATTCTCATGATAAAAATGCAAATTCCTTCAAATATTTTGTCTCCATTTTTAACTCTTTTGCCTTATACCTAAGGTTTCAGCTGTAGCACAATACTATAATGCTCCTCCCTCCTTCCAGACTATTTTCTAACTTATATTTTCTTCTTCCTTCACTTCTTCTTGATCTTCCCTTTCTCACCCTTTTCTTTATGGCACACTGTCATACATCCCTTTCTCACACAATCTGTTTCTTACCTGTACTGTAAAATCTTCTCAGAACACATCCCCCTGTAAAGGACCTAATCACTGTAAATATTATCATGATGCCTCTCCTACCACTGTGCTTGGTATGTAAAAGGTACTCATGAATAAATCAATGAGTGAATGAGTATTTTAAGATAGGAGGGGGATATAGTGATGGCTTAGCAGTTAAGATACTTGCCTGCAAAGCCTAATGACCTAGGTTTGATTCCCCAGTACCCATATAAAGCCAGATGCACAAAGCGGCATATGCATTTGGAGTTCATTTGCAGTGGATGGAGGCCCTAGATTGCCCATTCTCTCTCCCTCCCTCTCTCTGTCTCTGCTTGCAAATAATTATTTTTTAAAAAACAACAACAGCAAAAATCATTTAAAAAAGATATGAGGAAACAATGTATAAAAATGTTTACAACCTATGAGAACCAAATTCTAACATATAGTTGTTTTTGTACTAATTAAATTTTAAGCCGGGTGTGCTAGCACATCCCTTTAATCACAATAGTCAGAAGGCACTGGTAGGAGGATCACTGTGAATTCAAGGACAGCCTGAGAACACACAGTGAATTCCAGGACAGCCTGGGCTAGATGAGACCCTACCTCAAAAAGCCAAAATAAATTAATTAATGTTAATGAAGCTGGTCATAGAAATACTAAATTCCAATAAAGCTAGAAACCGTTTTGTCCCATATATAGTTTCCTTAGCTTTTAATAATAAACTGTGGTGTAGCAAACTCTCTCAGACAGTGATGTCAGCTCAATATGTCACAAGACAAAAAAATAATACAATGGATGTCCAAATATATGATTCCTCTAAAGAAAAAATGAATCTACTCCAGGAACAAACAATTCTTAACACAAAAAAAATCTCTTTTTTAAAGATATTTTATTTACTTATTTACAAGAGTGAGAAAGAGAGAGAGTATGGGCATGCCAGTGCCTCTCGCCACTGCAAATGCACTCTAGCTGCATGGGGTCACTTTGTATATATGGCTTTTACATTGTACTGGGGAATCAAGCCCACGCCTTTAGGACTTGCAAGCAAGTACCTTTAGCTGCTCAGCCATCTCTTCAGCCCCCCAAAAAACTCTGGAAAATAAAATAAAAATTCATTCCTGAATGAACCTAAGACTTAAAACAAAAGAAATTAATTTTCAATATTATGTAAGACTATTGACCAGTAAGATTTAATGCTGAAAAAAAAAAAAGAAGACATTTAGATGAAGCAGGAAACTCAAATTCAAGCCTCAAAAATATCCTCTTTGGTAAAGCATGCAGTGCATTGTCCAATATATTAGTATATGAAATTATAACTCTGGATATAAATGGCAGTGTTGGAGAAAGACCTAGTAAAAAGAAGGAAAATTATACTGACAATCTTTAGTATTCAATTTTAAACCAAAAGGTGCTTTTGTTAGAAAATAAAATGGACAAGTTCATTATCCTAACAGCTTTTTGCTTATTTTCAAATACCTGATAGTCTTTTGAATTTCTTTTTTTTTTTTCAGGCTGGCTTGTTTTATTATTACTCATTATTTTATTAGTTATGAACATACTTAGTACATAAACAGCATATGTTGGTACCATTCTTTCCCTCATCCCTGCTCCTTTTCCAAAGGGACCCTTCTCACTGGGGGATGCAGGTCGCCCCCATGTGGATCATGCATTGTGGGGGCAGACGTCAATTATGGGGAAGAGGCCATAATGTCTCTGTGCATAATGTCCCAACTTGTGGCTTTAAACAATCATTCCACCCCCTCTTCCACTAAATTCCTGGTTAGATTTCTTATTAAGAAAACAGTGATGACAGGCTATGGTTTTTTGTTTATTCCACATAAGAGAAAATTCTAAAATAAGACTTTTAGTCACTACTAAAGTTTTCTTTTAATTTTTATGAGAATGTTAATATATGAGCATATTGCAAATTGATCATATTCCCATCAGGTTTATACTCTTGGCTGTCCTCTCTCCCAAGCCCACTGTATTGGGGGCCATCCTTAGTGGAATAATCAGTAATCATTGTGGGGTCATGAATATACCAATCCATCCCTATGGGAGTGGGGTAGGGACAATGATTCAGAGTACACCTTCCTATCCTATGGCTCTTAACTTTTTTATTTATTTATTTATTTTGGTTTTTCGAGGTAGGGTTTCACTCTATCTCAGGCTGACCTGGGATTCACTATGTAGTCTCAGGGTGGCCTAGAACTTGTGATCCTACCTCTACCTCGTAAGTGCTGGGATTAAAGGTATGCGCCACCACACCTGGCCTTTTTTTTTTTTTCCCCCTCCTGCCTCAATATTTCCGAGCATTGAAAGGCAAGGCATGTTGTAAGTTTCTTTTACTGTTGAACTCTCCAGGAGTCTCTAATTTTCTGTGTTGGTGAGATATACTCTTTTTAGTGTTTACCACCACTTCCTCTATAATGCTTTCTGAGCCCTGGCAGGTGTGGTAAAGATAAATCTCCTCATACTAGCCAGCTGTTATCTTATCATTCTGATGGATCATGGGTCTCCTTGGTATTTGCTGCCATCTAAAAAGCAGATTCTCAAGCTGGATGTGGTGACATATAGAGCAGATCTGTACCTTCTGCCTTTAGAAAATAGATGTAGTTAAAGGTAGGTTAAAAACAATCTTAACATAATTATCTTAACAACAGGGAGGGTGGGGCCAGAGGGCAAGGATGGGGAGGGAGCACAAAACTGGACCCAAATGGAACTGGTACCTTAAAATCCTATATCATGAAAGACAGACTAAAAGACTGAACCTTCAACAAGTCCTAGAGAGGACACCTGAATCAAAGGGCCGCAGAGAGGGTATGATGAAGACTAAACTTAATCTTCTCCTGTTTCTCTCCCCCCTTCCTTCTCTCTCTCTCTCTCTCTCTCTCCTATTACCTTTTTCTTCCTGCTTTTCCCTTGGTGATGGCCTGTAACTCCAAGTACCAGGATGTGGTTAACATTAACAATGAGCTGTTGATCAGAGAGACCAACAAGGTTTCCCAAAAGAAGACAGACTTCTGTCAGAAGACTTGATTACCCACCAAAGGTTAATGGTAAGATCCTACTGCCGAAGATACCATATGCTGTTGTTACAGAACATGGAGAGACCTGGCTGGAATCTGGAAGCAAGTAAAACCCCAGACAGTTAGCTCATCTAGTGACAGAAGGTATTACATGAATGACTGGGGGGGGGGGGGATGGCCAACATTTGTCCAGGCAACTCGTGGTTTAAGCTATTTAGCAGCAAACAACCTGATATGATGCTCAAACAATTGCAATAGTGGCACACAGCCATGGTGGGTAACCAACTGCTCTTGAATTGGGTAACATATCCATCCATTCAGTATGGGTAACATATGCACTCAGTAGAATGGAACCCACAGCTGGAACTGGGAAACAAGTCAGAATCATATCCAAAAAATGAGTTCACTCTTCAATATCAAGCCCCTACCAACCTTGTGCTACAAGAAGGCCTACACCTATTTAATTCTCTCTAAAATAATAATGGTGATCCCATTGATCCAGTGCTGTCTTCACTTGAATCTGCTAGTCTTTTTCAGATGGTCACAGAACCTGAGAAGAGAATCAGCCCATTGCACCTCACCAGGGCCCCAGCTGAAACTATAGAGTAATTAGGGAAATGAGCAAGAGTGCTGCTTTCTTGGTGAACCTGGCATCAGCACAAGGGTGAAGGAGATAGACACAGAGAACACTCATCTCCTAACAAACCAGAGATCCAGGGACGCATAGGCTCCCAAGACCTCATCACTGAAGTAGACCTAAACAAACCCAACATGGCTCAGGGAAATTCACAGAAGAGGGGCGGAAAGATTGTTAGAGCCACAAATTGGGACATTATGCACAGAGACATTGGCTCTCCCCCATAACTGATGGCTACCCCCACAATGTATGACCCATAATCCCCAACGAAGAGGGTCCCTTCGGAGGGTGGACAGATAGCTAACGATGGTACCAACATGTGCTGTTTACACACTGAGTATGTGCATAACTAATAAAGAAAAAAAATCTTAACATAGCCTGGTGTGGTGACACATGCCTCTAATACTAGCACTCAAGAGTCAGAGACAAAGCCGGGCGTGGTGGCGCACGCCTTTAATCCCAGCACTCTGGGAGGCAGAGGTAGGAGGATCGCCGTGAGTTCGAGGCCACCCTGAGACTCCATAGTGAATTCCAGGTCAGCCTGGGCTAGAGTGAGACCCTACCTCGAAAAACAAAAAAAAAAAAAAAAAGAGTCAGAGACAGAAGGATCTCTGAGTTCAAGGCCAGCCTGGTCTAGATTGAGACTCTATCTCAAAAACAAACAAACAAACAAACAAACAAACAAACAATAAATAAATAAATAAACAGCAGATTCTCTAACACAGAGTGACAGCAGCATAGATCAAAGGTGATAACCATAATTATTTAGAAGACTTTCTGATGGGTATAAACACTTTTAGCACCAAGTATCAGGGGCAGCTTCACTCAAGGATCAATCACCTTCCAAGCCATTTGGCTTCTGCTTCATATCCAATGAAAGAGCATATGATTACCTCCAAACACAAGCCACTACGCACCAGTGGGTACATTATGCCTCACTGGTTGATTGTGTAGCTTAGAATATCCACTGCTTATTCACACTGTTGGTGACACCACTGGCAACTCAAACAGTGCTTTCCAACACTAAGAGATAGCAAGTAAAGAGGTAGCTTCCAACTCAGTTCCAGCATGAGCTCTCAAAGTCCTGTGACCACAATATTTGGTGTCTTCAGCAATAGTGTGTTACCACTTACTTCCAGTGAATAACGAAGTACTTTGGCAGGAGCCTTCATTGTTTGCATTGTTTGAGGCTCATGGGCCTCTCTGCCCAACAGCTCACTGTGGGGAGTAACCCAATTCTTACACTGGGATTTACTAGCAACAGCCTATGGTGTTAGGGTAAAGGTTTTACCATCCCTGCAGGAGGCTTCTGCCCAATCTCTCTCAACATCTCTCTTTTTCCCTCCCTTCCTACCCCCCTCTTTTTAAGAGAGGTATATCTAACAAAGATGTATAATTCTATAGTTGTAATTCATGCCATCTTTATTTTTGTGTATCTTCCCATTACTTCCCTCTCTTATCCCTATTTTACAGAAAACTTTCCATCACTCAATTAGCCTGTTTACTTTCTCCTCCTCTCTCCAGTCCTCATTCTACCATTCTAACCAGTGCTACTGATGCTCACTACAATTATAAAGAAATCAAACTATTCCATGTCAGGATCTCCATATGAAAAAGATGAAAGAGAACATGCAGCATTTGTCATTCTGAGTCTGGGTTAACTCACTTGGAAAGATGTTTTTTTTAGGTCCATCCATTTTTCTGCAAATTTCATTTTTGTTACCACTGAATAGAACTCCAGTGTGTATGCGTACCACATCTATGTTACCATTCATCAGTTGATGGGCATCTTGGTAGTCTTTAGTATGCATGCACAGAAATGGTAGATACCAATGAAATTGGCAGAATCATACAGTTATTTTTCAAAAAACTATATTCCACAAAATTGGAAAATCTGGAAGAAATGGATAAATTTTTTTTTATAAATATTTTTATTTTTATTTATTTATTTGAGAGAGAGAGAGAGAGAGAGAGAGAGAGAGAGAGAGAGAGAATGGGCGCGCCAGGGCCTCCAGCCACTGCAAACGAACTCCAGATGCGTGCGCCCCCCTTGTGCATCTGGCTAACGTGGGTCCTGGGGAACTGAGCCTCAAACCGGGGTCCGTAGGCTTCACAGGCAAGTGCTCAACCGCTAAGCCATCTCTCCAGCCCAGAAATGGATAAATTTCTAGACACATATCTACCAAAGTTAACCTCAGAAGGGATAAGTTATATAAATGGTGCTACACTATCTAATGAGATTGAAGCAGTAAATAAAAGCCAACCACATGAAACATGCCACCTCTACCACATTTACTAAGGTTCAGAAAAATTGTAGAAGAACCATCAACATAGTATTACCCCCAATGCTAGCATGGTGGTACATAAAAATATAATGAAGCAGAAATATAAAGACTACAAAGAACTCAACACTAAACCAAACTGCTAGCAGAAATGTCAAGGCTTGGAGACTGCTGTGGAAGGGGGAATGGGAAGGTTGTAAGAGCTACAGGGTGATTAAAAATATCCTGAGAAATAGCCCACCCCTTCCTACCTCCAGAGACTGACTGAAGCCTTAATTACCCCACTATGAACATCAATAACACTGCTGAGAAGGGCCATGAGGAAAGAGGGACCAGAGAGAGGGAACATGAGACTATAACCTATGTAAAAATGAAAACAAAATTATAAAAGGGGGGATTAGAAGAACTGCTAGCAGTTAAGGCACTTGCCTACAAAGCCAAAGGACCTAGGTTCAATTCCCCAGAACCCACGTAAGCCAGATACACAAGGTGGCGCATGTGTCTGGAGTTTGTTTGCAGTAGCTGAAGGCTCTGGTGTGCCCATTTGCACTCTCACTCTCTCTCTGCCTCTTTCTCTCTGTCTGAAATAAATAATTAAAACATTTATACAATATAAATAAAAAATAAAACCCAAGCAATGAAAAAACACCCAGGTCCAGATGAATTCACTGCTGCATTCTACCAAACATTATAGAAGAACTAGGACCCCTGCTTCTCAAGTTATATCACAGGATTGAAAATGCTCCCGAACTCTTGAGGAATTTTTAAACTTCACATTCAAGTATTCATTTCAAAGAAGTCAGTGTTTTGTATAGTCTGTTTGCCAAAGAGAATCATTAAAAGTGAATGGCTTTTGCTGGAAGAGTTGGGGGCTGGGAGGAAGAACCAAAATCTCAGTCCAAGAGTATGACTTAATATCACCAATCTTTTTGATTAGGGTGTATTATGAAATGATACATTCTAACTTTGAAATGTATTCAATATATGAGTGGATTCTCCTTATTTAAGATAAAAGTTTATCCCATATGTACAATGTGCTCTCAGAAGCTGAAGCAACGAACACATGGATCTATATGAAAAAGAAGTCAAAGCAAGCTACCAATATAAATGAAATCTATGTAGAAAGTCAAAGAAAGTTGTGAAAACATAATGTCCTGAATAGGTAGCTTTCTTATATTAATGTGTCACTTGGTTCAGATACTATCACATATTAGACTTATCTTACTGACTAGAGTAAGAAAAAAATTCAGAAAAGCTGACAGGGGACTGGAGAATAAGGTCAGCAGTTGAGGTACTCTCCTGCAAAGCCTAATGACCTGGGTTCAATTCCCCGGTACCTTGGTAAAGCCAGATATATAAAGTAGCACATGAATATAGTGTGTTTTCAGTAGCAGGAGGGTTTGGTGTGCAGTAGCAGGAGGGTTTGGTGTACCCATTTACTCTCTCCCCCCCCCCCGACCTTCCTGCCTCCTTCCCAAATAAATCAAATAAACTAAATAAATAAATAAGAATATTTTTTAAAGCTGATATGAGTGTGGAAACAGTCAATCCAAAGAGGAGGCTGCTCAGTATCCAGGTAATCCCACCCCCATGTGCCCATTCATTTATGAGCACAGACCTCCCCAAAAGCACACATCCTAGACCCTTGTCAATACTGCTCTTACACAGAATAGGATGCTCAGCTTCTACTGTGCCATGTGACAAACCACAAGACTATGCACACCAGGATCAAGGCTTACCATGCCACTAAACACAGGTACCACAAGAGCTACTGCTGCTATATTATCAACAAGAGCAATACAAAGTGATGACCTCCAGATAGACAAATTCAAAAGCAAAACAATACAACAAACCAGGGTAAGATAAACCTTCCAAGAATACCTAGTCCCAGAGTGGAAACCCCCAATGAAAACTACATAGAGGAAACTCCAAAGAATTTTAAAATGAAATTATGATAAGCATGTTCAACTAACTAAACAAGATCATGAACAAAAGGTTGAATAAGCCGGGTATGGTGGCACACGCCTTTAATCCCAGCATTTGGGAGGAAGAGGTAGAAGGATCATCGTGAGTTCCAGGCCACCCTGAGACTACACAGTGAATTCCAGCTCAGCCTGAGCGACGACAGCAAGACCCTACCTCAAAAAAGAGGCTGAATAAAATGGAGAACAATCCCCAAATAGAACTCAATGGAACAATGAATTCAAAGCAGGCATGATCAAATACCTGAATAAATTCCAAGAGAGTAGACAATCAACCAACTGCAATGAGAAAGTCATACTAATGAAAATGGAACTTAATAAAGAAATGCAGATGCTGAGTGAAAACTAAATAGAAATCAAAATGAAATAACTCAATTCAGGCTCCCAAGAAAGCCTCACCAACAGAATAGATCATTTGGAGGGGAGACTATCAGAGCATGAGGACAAGACAGAGGAAGTAGACCAGGAGGCTAAAATAAAAATAAACTATGAATAGAACATAAGGAAAAAGAGGACACCATGAAAAGACCAAACATTTGAATGAGCACTATAGGCAAAGGCATAGATAGAGAATATCTTCAATTAAATTACAGAAGAAACATTTCCAAATCTTATGAATGAGAGGCCCATTCAGGTACAGTAGGCACAAAGAACACCAAATAAACAGGACTGGGGGGGGGGGGGGAATACTACATCACATTATACTTAAAATACCAAACACAGAAAACAGAATATTAAAGCTACAAGAGAAAAACAGTTCCTCCTTTACAAAGGTAAGCCCATCAAAATTACATGCAATTTTTCAATGGAAACTCTAAAAGCCGAAAAACTTTGAAAGGAATATTTTGGTTTTTGAAATAACACAGCTGGAAATTCAAACTACTATGCCCAACAAAATTATCCCTGATAATAGAAGCAATAAGCAAGATGAAATCTTAACACGTAACTTTATGTAACTTGCTTTGTAACTTCTATTATTACCTATTATATCTATGGTTTAAATTTTTGATGTTTCAAAATAAAGAAACCTTACCCTACTGCCTAGTTTCAACATGAATATCATCTCTGACATTCTCATCTCCTGAAAAAACTTCTATGTGATTCCTCACAAAGCAGTGCAAAAGTCATGATGACGCAAGCAAATGAGAATAGACACAATACCTAGACTCATCCAATCTGACAAGACATAGTGACGAATAGAGAGTAAACTTGAACAAGAATCTCTAAGAGATGACAACAGTAAGACCCATGGTAAGGAAGATTCAAGGTTTTCCTAAGATCCCACATGATGCCTCAAGCTTCCCCTTAACTAGAACTTGAACTTTTGCTCATTTTTTTTTAAGGAAGGGAGGGATAGAGAAAGAAGGAAGAAGAAACAAAAAATCTCTACTTTGATCACCAGCTAAGTATCCCATTTTCCCCTGGCTGTCCATAATTTTGTGACTATACCTTGAAAATTGTCAAGTCCTTAAGGACAGAGATCATATCTTATTCTTTTTGAATTCTAAGTATTTAACATGACTACTAAAGATAACACATTCTGAAAAAAATGGTTGCTAAATAAATATGCTATCATACTGTGTTGATAAGAATATACTCATATCATTAAAAGGGCTAGTCAAAATATCTGGCGGACTTTAAAAATACTTCATTATTATTTCTACTCTTGGTAATCTTTACTCTCAAAATTACAACTAATAAGCACATTTTCACCCAACAGCTAGGTTAACTTGACTTATGAACCAACACATACTTCAGAGGATTTTCAAGGCCATTCCCTAAAACAAGCATGCTGGTGGAGAGAGAAAGAGACAGAGAGTAGAGTATGTGTGTTTTATTATGTATACATGTGTGGGCAGACACACACGTGCTGTGTGCACACATGTGGAAGTCAGAGGAGAACTTCTGGGGCTCTCCACAACTGTTTGCTCACATGCTTCTTTGAGATGGGATCTCTTCTCCAATTCAGAGCTGTTGCATTTTGATCAACAAGCACCACAAATTCTCCAGTGTCTCTACTCCCTGTCAACTGGGGTTACAGACATGTGTAGTTTCTGGAGAGTAGAACTTAGGCAGTCTCAGACCTCCTGTTTAAGCAACAAGTTTTCTTACCCACTAAGCAATCTTCCTAGCCCTGCAGTATGTTTTTAATCATCAACCTCCTTCTTTTCCTCTATATACTTCACATGGATGCAGCAAATGTAGGGTGTAAGAAAAACGACTCCACCTCACAATCCCCATACTCTGCTCCTGAGTACACAATATTCTTAAAGGGCCTGATCTACTACTGTGATCTTCTAATTGTTTCTATGTTTGTAATCTCTCCCCCTCCCCCTCTTTCTTCCTCCCTCCCTCTCTCTCCTTCCTCCCTGTCTCTTACTAATCTAAACATGTTCCTGGTCACACTCCCATTCCATAGTTTATTTGACCTGCAACTTTGAAGATTAAAAAAAAAAAAAAAAGCAGTCTGAGGATCAAAAATATATGAAAACAACATTTTTGATATACCATGTTCAATTATGGAATAAAGTTAAATTTCCATGCTCATGTTTAGAAAATGACTCTAATCTTCATTTGTTAGCAAATAATTTAAACAAGAGATTAGAATTATTAAATGTTTAGATGTTCCTAACTTCAACATATTATGATTTCTTTAGTTTTAAATCACAATGGCTCTGTGGTGGTCTAAGTTGTGTTTTCCCTGAAATTTGTATGTTGACATGCTAACACATAGTACTTCAAAAAATTACTATATTGGGAGATAGGTCCTTTAAAGAGTTAATGAAGGTAAAATGAAGTCACATAAATGGGTCTTAAAACACGATGTTGGTGTGCTTATAAAAAGAGATTAAAGGGATGGAGAGATGGCTCCAGAGTTAACAGCATTTGCCTGCATAGCGTAACTACCGGATTTCATTTCGCCAACACCCACATAAAGCTAGGTGCACAAAGTGGCGCATGTATCTGGAGTTGGTTTGCAGTGGTTGTAGGCCCTGGCATGCCCATTATGTCTGTTGTTCTGTTTTCTCTCTCTCTGTCTGCTTGAAAATAAATAAAAATATTTTTTACTTTTTTTTTTTTTTTTTTTTTTGGATTTTTGAGGTAGGGTTTCACTCTAGCCCAGGCTGACCTGGAATTCACTATGTTGTTTCAGGGTGGCCTTGAAGTCACGGCAAACCTCCTGCCTGTGCCTCACAAGTGGTGGGATCAAAGAAGAATACCGCCACACCCAGGAATAAAAATATTTTTTAAAACAATCTTTTAAAAAGGAATTAGAACAGACATGCACACAGGAATGGGTGACAGACTATGAGGACTAAGGCCTAATTCAATCGTTGCAAGAAAAAAATGCAGAAAAACAAACCCAAATTACAGAAATGGACATACCTTAGTAAACTCAAAAGTGAGTTTTCCTGGTTAGATATATCACTCAATTGGTAGAGTGCTTGCCTAATACACAGTAGGCCCTAAATTCCATGCCCTGCACTACATAAAAGTATGTACAAGGAAACATTCTTGTCCTAACACTCAGGAGGAGGATGCAGGAGTATCAAAAGTTCAATGCCAATCTTAACTACATAGTAAGTTTGAGGACAAACTGGGATACATGAGACCTGTCTAAGTAAGTAAGACATAAAAGGACTCTGGATCTCCTTTTCAAAAGGCAAGATCAGTTTAGGTACTGTGAGGTTTTAGGAATAGTCAGTTGCTCATTTATAAACATATATATGACTGAGGCAAAGGGATAAAAGACAATAACCTGTTATAATTAATATGAAATAAAAATGAATATAAAAAACTACCTTACTACTAGATTTTTTTAAGTTTTCCATTAATTATTTTTATTTTTAAAATACCACATTTTATTCAGATTTTACAAAGGAGTGCAGAAAGGGGAAGGCTGGGAGGTAAGGGGGAGATAAAGTGGGGAGAAGTACACCACATGAAGCCCAAAAGACCATGTGGGCCACGTGCAGCTCAGGAGTCCATGTGACCAGATACAGATCTGGGGGCGGGGGGCGGGGGTGGGCATGGAAAGAAAACAGGAAAGAAAGTTCAAGGAACTCCTGCTATGTGAAGAGCTGGAGGAGATAAAGAACCCATGTGGAGAGTAAAGGGTAGGGGGCCCTTCCAGCTGGGCCTGGGACTAGGCCGAACCAGCATAGAGAAAAACTCAGCCATAGCTGGAAGTTTCCAGGTGATCAGAGAAAGCGACTGACCTCCCCTTGCAAAGGTATGTATAATCTTAGGGAGGTGGGTTATCTTTTGGCCAATGTGAACCAGAGGGCCAGCTGGTTGGTTAAGGCTAAGGGCTATCACACAAAGAGATTAGCTCTGACACCAAGTTCCAGGGACTAAACAATGTTTAAATCCTATGAAAGACCTTCCTCCGAGAAGGGGTCCTGACTGTTTGTGGAAAAGCGTTTCTATGGAACTAGGCAAGAGATAGGAAATCAGATTTCTACCAAGTGCAACCTTTACTGCCATTTTTTACCTTCAAAGATTCAGTTCCCCTAACTCTACTCACTCCCACTTCTGCCTCTTATGAGAAGACACTCTAACTGCTATTAGAGGACATGGGGCGATGATATCACATGGCCAGCTATTTCCTGCTGAATGGGGTACAAAGTTGTGGGAGTTGCAGAGTCTCTCCTAGAGAGGGGACCTACTCTAAAGGACCCTGTAAGTGTATTGATGGAGTGCAGGAAGACAGTCTTGGAAGAGAATGTTAGGGAGAAAGAATAAAAGTAATGAGTTAATGAGAAGTGAGCACACAGCAAACTAGTCGCCTTTAGGGTTGTTCTTCTTGTGGACTTCTAGGCCGTGGGGAACATTCGAGGGAACCCAGGTAGATAGAGTTGGATTGTCTCAGGACTATCTGAGCATGAGCTGGCTGATATATTCTTCCAGAACTGTTCATTGAATGGCACAGTAGTGTCTGATATAGTCTGAATCTGTTTCTGTATGGCTTGAAAAACAGATAGGATATTAACAGAGTTATCAGAAACATATACACAACATTTAACCTTGATAATGGCTTTCCAGAATGCACCTTTCAAAATTCATCCTGGGGCTAGCCAGGGCCAAAGGTTGGTACCATAGAGCTGTTGAGTGCCATTAAAAGCATTATATGTACGTACGTGTACACACACACACACACACATTCCAGATTTGAAAATAACCATTTTGACATCTATGGTTGCTTTTCTTTATTGTAGAATTAGAACTATTAAAGCTGGGGACAACTTGTCTTAAGGCCTTGCTTTGTTTCACCTCTTGGAAAGCGCTTTTCGTATTACTTAATAGACCACTCATATATTTGAGGTATTATTTTATCTGTTATATGTTCCTTTCTGAGTGTTTAAGACCAAGTAGGTAGACAAAATTTAATCAAGGGTTAATTTTGGAGGTCCCTAATGGCTCTCCAAAGGAAACTTAGGGACACAGGAGTAGCTTCTCTGATATTGGTGTTGTCTGTTAGAATGAGACATGGCCCGACTGGACAAGTAGCTTTCCCTTCTTTGGGAAGCCAGAAGGACTGACTGCTCCTCAGTTGTGACTCTCCTGTTTAAGACTGTACACTGATTTTTTTTCTTTTTCTTTTCTGGGTCTCCATATCAACCCTGATAAGGGAGACAGGTGACTTATCCGGGCCCAGTGGAGAAGTGTCCCATCATCTCCAATGGCCTCCTGACCTTACAGTAAAGGCCGAAATATTGGCCTTTTTTGCTCTGATGTTCCAATTGGCTTTGGCTTCTACATGGGTTATTAATACAATTAGAAAGGAAGTTACACCAACCTGGATGTATGTACATATAGAGCACATTTGATTACTGAAAATGATTTAGTTAAAGAATGGCACAAGAGCTTAAAGTCATTTGGTCCAACCTTTTACAATGTGGCTGTCCTTTGGCAACACAGGCCATATCTGAGGCACACAGAGTAGGTATTTATCCTTTAAATATCTAATAGTTATAAATACAGGCAGAACCTGTTATCAGTCTTGAAAACAATACAAATCTAAACAATTAATTTAACCTAGAAATTGTTAGAAATGGACAAGTAAGATAGTATAAAGGGTTAGCACCTGTGTATGAAAATATCTTGGATCACTACAGATACTTGGGTGGGTACCAATTACCCAGGAAACTGAACCACAGACGTTGAAATTATTTCTCTCAGATGAAGACCACTGTTTGAGCATGAGGCTGTACCTGTACCCTAAAGTAGAGAATATGTCTTAAGAATTAATTTTGCTAAAAGCACTGAACTTGAGATGCCAGAAATGAGACAGTTACTTTACATATAATTGAGAAGTCTGTTCATTTTTGAGCCAAAAGGGCTAAGCTCTAATACAAGCCTTGACAAATCTGTTCTGAAAGAGAGAATATCATTTGACAACCAATGCTTTTAGCTTAATCTTGATAGTAATTCATTTTACGTACAACATAAAGTTTTATTAACATAATTTATCTTATACAGACTTAAAATTGGTAAGGCTTAGGCAAGCTATCCCAACATATTTTATCTAACAGAAGATGAAAGTTATCATTACTGAAAATAAATCACTTAAATCTAACTGATTAAACCTAGTGATGACCATTCAATAGAATTAGAATAAAACAGAAGCTACATTTAAAGTCATAGTGTCTTTAGGTATGAGTACCTCATCTTTGGAAATTAAACACTTACACGTGAGAAAAGACAGTATCTTCAATGAATGGTCCTGGACAAACTGGATAACCATATGCAGAAAAATGAAACTAGACCCACACATCTAGCCATGCACAAAAATCAAGACCAAGTGGATCAAAGACCTCAATATAAGACTGAAAACTCTGTCACTACTACAAGAAAATATAGATCGAACTTTCTACAATATATGAAAGAGAAAAGACTTCCTTAACTAAACTCCAGTAGCCCAGGAACTTAAACATTATCACTGCACCATTGGGATCTCAGGAAACTAAAGTTTTTGCACAGACAAACATACAATAAGCAGAGCCAATAGACTACCTACAGAATGGGAGAAAACCTTTGCCAGCTATACAACTGATAGAGGCCTAATTTCTAGAATATACAAAGAACTCAAAAACCTAAACAATAAAAAAAAATCAAAAAACCCACTCACAAAGTGGGGCAGAGTACTGAATCGGGAGTTCTCAGAGGAAGAAATACAAATGGCAAATACACAATTAAGAGAAGGTTCAACATCTCTTAATAACCAAGATGTGGTAAATCTACATGATGGAATTCTACTCAGCAGTTAGAAAAAAATGGCACAATGAAATTTTAGAAAAATGGTCAAACTTGGAACAGATCATACTCAGTGAACTCACCCAATCACAGAAAGACAATCATCACATGGTCTCGATCACCTGTAATGCTGACATACCTAATAGGCATCTCGAAGACTGAACAATGGGGAAGGTAGAGCTTGAGAGGAGTGTAAGGGTGGTGGGGGGGGGGGGGAAGACACACAAAACTGAACACAAATGGAACTGGTACCATAAAATACTATATCCTAGAAGACAGACTAAAAGGTTGAACCCTCATGAGGACCTTAGATGGAACACCTGAATCAAAGAGCCCTGAAGAGGGTGAGATGAAGCCTAACCTTAATTTTCTCCTGTCTGTCTGTCTGTCTTTCTTACTTTCTTTCTTCCTCTCTCTCGCTCTCTCCCCCCCCCTTCCTTCCTTCCTTCCTTCCTTTCTTTCTTTCTTTCTCCTTCTTTCTTTTCCCTTTGTAGTGGCCTGTAACTCCCAGTATCAGGATGCAGTTAAAACACATAATGAGCTACTGATCAGAGAGACCTATAAGATTTTGCAAATGAAGACAGACTTTTGTCAGAGCACTAGGTTATCCACCAGAGGTTAATGGTATGACCCTTCTGCTGAAGACACCATATGAACATGGAGTGACCTGGCTGGAATCTGGAAGAGAGCCAGTCCCCAGGCAGCCTGTCTAGTGCTGGAAGGCACTACATGAACTATGGGGGAAAGTGGCCATCATCTGTCAAAGCAACTCAAGGTCAAAGCTACTCAGAAGCAAACAACCTGATGTGATGCTCACACAAGTGCAATAGTGGCAGACAGCCATGGTGGGTAACCAACTGCTCTTAGACTGGCTAACAGATCCACTCAGTGAATAGGAACCCACATCTGGAGCTGGAAAACAAGTCTGAATCATATACGTATAGCAAGTTTACTCTCCAATATCAAGCTCCCACCAATCTTGGGCTACAAGAGGGCCTACACATATTAAATTCTCTCTAAACTAACAATGGTTATCCCTCAGCTGATGTCACTCTCCATTAGAGAATCTGCTTCTCTTTTTCAGATGGAAGCAGGACCTGAGGACAGAAACAGCCCATCACACTTCACCAGGGCTGCAGCTGAAACCATAGAGGAATTGGAGAAATGTGCAAGAGCACTGCTTTGTCTGTGAACTTGATATCACTACAAGGGTGAAGGAGATAAGACACTGAGTACACTCAGCTCCTACCAAACCAGAGATCCAGAGCCTCCTAAGAGCCCATCACAGTAGACCTAAAACAAACCCCAACATGGCTCAGGGAATTTTGCGGAAAAGGGGGTGGAAAGATTGTTAGAGCCACAAGTTGGGATATTACACACAGAGACATTGCCTCTTCCCCATAACTGATAGCTAACCCCCACAATGCATGACCCACAATCCCCATGGGAATAACCAGCATTGCCAAATTCGGAGGGGGTCAGGGATAAGGGTAAGGATGGTAACAAGAAGTGCTGTTTAGATACTGAGTATGTCCATAACTAAGGGGAAAAAAAAAAACAAGCTGCCACCTGGAGCAATTGTTTTAAGTTCTTATCTGGTTTGGCTACCCATTTTTGTAATTTCTCACAAATATCCAGTGTTGACTGAGTTAAGAATTTACCTTTAAGAAGAGTTTTGTCCTCCAGGGAGTTACACTGGTATATTTTCTAATTGTTTCCTTAAGTCTCTAGAGACAACTAATGGACAATTCCTGTTTTCCCTGTATTATCTAAATAAACACAGTTTTTAAGGATATAGGGTAGCAAAGACTTTTGTTGTATCTTGGAAGCAGATTGTCCTACCTGAAACAAAGTGGAGGAAAGTAAAAAGAGTGAAGAGTCTAGAGTCAGGTTATGCCCAATCCTGGCTCGCATCTTCTCGTAGAAGGGGGACATCCCTTGGACCACCTCTGGGAGAAGAAACTAGGGTTGTTTTATCTCCTTCCCACAGGAGTTCTCACCCAAATTTCCCTGTGTTCTCCCCAACCAAACACATAGCATGGGGACATAGTGTGGTCTATGTGCCTCCAGGAGCAAGGAAGGTCCAGGACAGGATGTCTGTGCTCATACTCCTTGTCAGCTCCCAAGCTTGAGTACCTCCAGTAGTTCCACGGCCCTCCACGTGTCTTATATCATGGCATGTAAGTAGTGCCATTGGCAAGATAGGCCCAAGTGTGAAGACTTTCGCATCTACTCCTGTCTTGACTGACAGGCCCTTCTGGCAGAAGGGTTTCCTAGGACTGCTTTCCCTTCTCTGCTCCGTGGGAGCCTGTGATATAACCCCACCCATTTGCAGATGTTTCAGAATGGTCTAGGGACTAAAGGGTATTATTTTAAAGGTAATCTTTGGTTTTATTACCTTATATATAAGGGATCCTACCCTTTATTGATATTAGAGAGAAACAGATGAGAGAGAACATCCCAGGGTTTCTAGCCACTGCAAACAAACTCCAGACACATGTGCTACCTTGTGCATCTGGTTTATGTGAGTACTGGGGAATCAAATCCAGATCTTTGGGCTTTCCAGGCAAGCACCTTAACCGCTAATCCATCATTTATATCATGTTTATACTCTGATATAACTTTTATGTAAGTCTGTTGTTTGTCTTATATAAGGACTTTGTAACCTGATCAAGTACCTTGATTCAGTTTACCTATTTAACCTTTTTGTCTACTGAAAAATTTTATTTAACAGATGAGTCTTTAGGTGTTCAAAAAAAGGAACTACAAAGAAAAAGTTATATGCTGTTTCTCATTCCCTTTTCTTTGTCAGAGACAACTGGCCACTTTGTCTCTGGACAGGGTCTGGGGGACACATGGCTTAAACTTGCATGTGCTCTAAGATAAAGGGGACACCATCCTTTTTTCCAGAGTCCGGGTGCCATGACTTTAAACAGCACATAACAGTAAGCAAGAGCAAAAGGAAACAATAGAGCAGAGAGCTAAGCAGCATGACATTCATTACCCTATTCTGAAGTTGTCTGTTTATCTAACAAATTTATTTTACCCATTTGTAGTACATTATGTGAGAGGGTTATGTCTATGTCTAACCTGGTTAGACCACCAAAGAATATAAATTATATCTGTTCTTACGATTTTGTGATCCACCTAGCACAGGATATCACCTGTGTCTAATGTAAGCTGAATTTACATTAAGTCTATATCCCTATATAAAACTTTTAGAGCATCCTTAAAAGTCTGTAACCACTTGAAAAATCTTTAATTTTAGGCATAGTATTTATTTAATTTAAGGCATATATTTCGTTCCTTATAAAAGGAAATTAATTTTAGGCAAAATTTAGTCTTTTTAGATCTCTTATATACTTTCTACATATGCACACCTTTATCCACATACTTTAGCATACTGATCTAAGTTCCACTCAAAATACCATTTTTAACAAGCATTCTATGTCCAACATTGAAAAATTCCTTCCCAGTTCCTTCAATCATAACACCTCAACCCACAATTAACCACCTTTTTTATAAGTCTATTAAGAGAAACTACACCAAATTGATTAATCCTATTACCCACTGACAAAGAAGTAATTAGCAAACAATTTAAAAGTCATGTGATTTAAAAATGTGGAGTCAGGCTATCACTGGTGATTCTCCTATCTCAACTTCCCAAGAAGCTCTGGAGGTGAAGTCTCAAATCTCCAGTTAGGTAGGGCAGAGGCCAATGCTGTAGGATGGGTGGAGCCCAGAACAGGAGTCAGAGCTCCATCCTGTCACCACCAACCCCCCCCCCCGGCCCCCCAGGCAGCCATGAGTCTTGTGGCACAATGGCTTGTAGTGGAAAAGGGAGGGGAATAAACTAGTCCAGGGGTCTTTGGTTCCAAAGCCTCCATATGGCCATGAGGCCTCTCTCCCTTAGCTCAGCAGAACTTGCTCCCAAGCTCTGGAGTTCAGCCTTGGAGGTCAGAGAAGCTCAACCCAGCATCTCACTAAAAATGTTGTCACTTTTACAAAACATCCCTGCCTGGGACTATACCAGTTTGGCCTCAGGTGACAGTGTATTGCAATAGGGCTCCAATCCCCAGCAGAGTGGGGCAGGGCAGGCTGAGATGCCATGGCAAGTAGCTGAGCCTGCCTGGCCAATGGCATTAGTACTTTCTACCAGCATAACATTTGCTATTATTCTTAAATCTAAGTACCACTGAAATAATTCCTTCTTATTAATCCTATGGCATCCAACATTTACGATTTCTTTTCATCAACTTTATGTAAAACACATATTAAGACCTCAATGTAAAGGGAAAAAATGTAGAGGGAAAAGAGAAAAAGTGAAACCCATTTATTTATTTTTATCTCCTCTTAATGTTTTTGGCCTTTGTACTCTATGGCACCAAAAAACTTCCTTAATATAGGATTGTCTAGGAAAAATAATAACAATTATGAATATTAAGAACAGTTGTCATGTGTTGGGAGTGTCACCTTAAACCAGGAACATAGCAAACCCTGATGCCAGTTGCCAGCTGATGGCCTTGTTGTTTGCCAGTACTATGGAAATGCAAGTTGAAAACCAGCTTGGTGGCTTCATCCTCTCCTGTACAAATCCCCTTAAATTAGTTATAGAGATTATTAGGTTAGAGTACAGAAGGAGAATCTATTGTTCCATCCAGGAAGACCATATGGCAGATGTCATCTTTAATGGAGGAAAGGCCACATGGTCTGCGCCATCTTATATTAGGGAAAAGATACATGGTATATGCCATCTTTAATTAACCATATGTGTTCATTAGTACTTGCTAAAACATACGTCTTAGTATTCCAGAGAAAAGTAAGACACATTCTAAATTTAAACTTGAGAGAAAGAAAGGTAAGTCAGGATTAGGCCCGGAATTATTTGTATAGTCATACAGCATGGCAGAGTTAGTTGAGAGAGAGAGTGTGTGTGTGAGAGAGAGAGAGAGAGAGAAAGTGAGTGTGTGCGTGAGCGCAAAATGCAAACCATAAATCTGATTTCTGTTCAGTTTCTATCTTCCTCAGTGCGAGGCTACAAGAAATGATTAAACTTTTGTGGGGAATTTGTTTACTGCCAGAAACTGCTGACGTATGAAGGATCTAGAGTACCCATGGAACCGACGGGAGCAGCAGCTGAGCGTACCAGCGGCTCATAGAAGTAAAACGGGAACATCAAATAAAAATGTGGCTATTGGTATAAAAATCATTCAAGATATACTGGAGGAACCTCCATTATGTAATGGGGAAATTGGAGTTTCGGGTGCTTCCTGGAACCCCAAGCCCTGAGTTCATATCTGCAAACTAACCAAAGAATTGGCAACTGCAGATTCAAGGAAATGATTTTTAAAATACCACATTTCATTCAGATCTTACAAAGGAGTGCAGAAAGGGGAAGGCTGGGAGGTAAGGGGAGGTAAAGTAGGGAGAAGAGAAGTACATCAGGTGGAGGACAAAAGCCCATGTGGACCACATGTACCTCAGGAGTCCATGTGACCAGATACGGATCAGGGGTAAAAAGCATGGAAAGAAAAGAAAAGAAAATTCAAGGAGTCCCTGCAATGTGGGGAACTAGAGGGGCTAAAGACCCCATGTGGAGAGAAAGGGTGAGGGGGTCCTCCTGGCTGGGCCTGGGCCAAACCAGCCCAGGTCCAGCAGAGGAAAAAGCTCACGCACAGCTGGAAGTTCCCAAGTGATCAGAGAGAGAGCCCCAATCATTAGTTTAATGAGAAAGGCACTTATTACATATGAGCTTAGTATTATACTGATTTTTAGACTTTGTTTGTTTTTCAAGATAGGGTCTCACTCTGGTTCTGGCTGACCAGGAAATCACTATGTACTTGTATTGAACTTACATCAATCTTCCTATATCTGCCCCTCTCGAGTGCTGGGATTAAAGGTTTGTGCCACTATATCCGGTTACTACTAGCTTTTTGTGTTATGGTAGACATATACATAGGTTTGTTTTTCTTTGTATGTGTCGGGGCACATGTGGAGGTCAAAAGTCAATGTCAGGTGTCCTCCTCAATCATTCTCCACCTTGATTTTTTTAGACAAATACCTCATTCTGAACCTAGACTAGCTCAAATACCTCATTCTGAACCTAGACTAGCTAGCCAGTGAACCCTAGAGACCATCCTGTTTTTGCTTCCCCGGAGCCGGATTCATAGGTATGTACCATATACTCAGCTTACATGTAGGTACTGGGGATCCAAATTCAGGTCGTCATGATTGTATGGCAAGCACTTTACTGACAGCCAATTTCCAAACCCTAGTTTGTTTATTTTAATAGCAAGAGAGCCAATACTAAATTCCAAATAGAAAGATGGTTCATGAACTGGTTCAAGACTTGTCTGTGACAAGACAGAAAATAGATATGATTGTAGAGAGGAGTGGGTTTAAACGTTACCTCTCTCTTTCACTAGCTACTAAAAATAGGCAAGTTACTTTCTTAGAGTCCAGAATCTTAAAATGGAATTTCAGTAAGCATGATACCTAGGACTATCTACCTAACTACTAACAAAAATTAAAGTTTACCAATGTTCCCAAGTACTATAATATACATTTTTACTGTCATATGAGTTAGATAATAAAGCCCAAGTAAAAACAAAATTAACGCAAAAGCTCATATTAGTCATTTAAATAATAGTAGTAGCTAGCATAGACTCCAGTAGATCAAATATTTAAGAATTCAAGATTTCTACCTAGTTCACTCTAATTAGGTCTTATTTTAAAATGCAGCAATCTGGGGTTGAAGAGATAGCTCAGCAGTTAAAGGAGCTTGCTTGCAAACCTTGACAGCCCAGGTTCAATTTCCCAGTACCCATGTAGAGAAAGATGCTGAAAGTGGTGAGTGCATCTAGAGTTCATCTGCAGTGGTAAGAGACCCTGCTCCTCCTCCTTACAATAATAAATTAAAATATTTAAAATATAACAATCTGCCTAAATGTTAGTACTTCCACTTCTTATTTTAACTGTACTGTTTATAAAGATCTAGTTTTGAGTTCTACAATTCTGTACCTCTTAGCTGAAAATTTTTCCCTCTAAGTGATACAACTAATTAAATGTTATTTTTCTTTTGTAGACTAAAGTTCTTGCTGTGGAAGTAAGATAACCAATTTATCTTCACATGGAAAAATTTCCTTCCACAAGACTTTAGTTTCCTGAAGACAGATTCATGGCATATGTACAACAAAAAGCATTTATAGACTCAGAGAGAAGTTAAGTGTTTTATGCATTGACTATATTAAAATGATTACATAAAGTTTTCTATTCCTTTGCCATGAAGCCTTTGAACATGCCTTGAATATTTCTATAGTATCACACACAATGAATTCTAAAGAATCACCTTATTTAGCTTAACTACTTAATAGTTCTTTTAATAACAATTATTAGACAAAACACAGACCATAATAATAATTATTCTCATTTTTCCACTGTTGGTAACAAATCTCCTTTAAAGTTTACACAAGTTAATCTCTATTAGTACGTAAATGACAATGAGAAATATTTTCATGGTAGCAATTTGAGACATTTCTATAAATCAATGTGCTTCAATGATACCTAATGAACAGCTCATTTCACTATAATGATGCATCCAGGCTTCCCTCGAGTCAGGTGGTTAACGTGCAGTTAATGAGCTGTGGCATGCCACACAGAGTGTCCCAAAAAGACACATTACCCACTGCATGTGCAACAATATTTGCTTTATAGACGGCTCAGTGAATGAAGACATTCAACCTAACTGTAAACGTAAAATCAAAAGAAAACTTACAAGTAACATGTTTTCTTTATGTGAAAGGGCTGTGACCATTTCCCATTAATACTTAACCTTTTGCTGGAGCAGTGAACCACATAGATGTGCTCAAATCCGTAAAGGCCAAGAGCTGTTCTGGGTTAATGTTAATTAACTGCATCCAATCAAAAGAGCAATCACTTTCCAGAAGGTGAAATCATCAGTCTCTGCTGTCGGTACCAGAGTCACATCTCCAAACTTAACAGTATAAAAGAAATACAGTTTATGCTTAACTTGGGAGAACATTTTCATTGTGCTTATATACCCACATATGACAGAAATTTGCCCCCAAAAAGTATTACACTGAACCTAAAACTTCCTAATCGCAAATACTTGATCTACTATTACTTCCAGGCTCCATAGGCATTCACATGCTTGCCATTTATAATGTTTCCAACTAATAGACTCAGCTTTTGTCCACCATATGTCCACTGTGGATTAACTATTCCCTTAGGAACAATTTAGGACTTTCCATTTGTTGTAAGAAAGGCTAAGTATGAAGGACACAGCCAGAAATAACATTTATAACTCAACCAAAAACAGAAGTGCATTCAAACTCAAGCACTGGTTCCTGAAGCATCTTTTTTAAATAGACACATGTCTATAGCAAAATAAACTGAGATAAAAATGCGTAGGAACAGTGCAACAGTTTTTGTCATTCAGATTGGATGGCAAAATTATATCATCTCTATCAACTGAATTTAAATATTTTATTTCAAAAAACATACACATTTAAAGGAAGGTTTACTTTCCAAACATTACTTATAGCCAACATTTTAGTCATATATATCAAAGATATTTCACAAAATTTTAAGCTCTTGATTTTTTTAATCCTTACATGATAAAAAATATACTGACTGGGAATGTAGCTCAATGGTAGAGTACTTGTCTGCCATACATCAGGTCCTGAGTTCAATACTCAGCACTGCCAAGATGAAGGGGATGGAAAGGGAAAGACATACATACATTTAGCAGAATCTCTTTTTATTACCTGATAGGAAAAGCAATAGCAACAACTACCACTTGTAACAGTACCATGTTACAAGCATGGTTCTATGAGCTATAATCAGCCCCATTATGTAAAAACTGAGGTACACAATGGTAAATACTTTGCTATTCTAGTATAGGTAATAAATGAGCCCACATCTGAATCTAAGTGGTCTCAATTAGAAATCTGGGCTATATACTGTCTGCCTCTATTAGAGATTTAAATGGCAGAACACATTATATAATTATTAAGAAAAATACAATGTTCATATTTTAGCATACTATGCTTTGATATATGCATATTTATTGGCATACAAAGGACTATGCTTCAATGTGACATTTTAAAAAGAAAATATGTTTGTGTTGTTTCTCCCTACCTCCAATCACCCTTATGCTCTCCATCCCAGTGGGCCTCTTTCTTCCTTCATGCATCCTGTTGACATTCCCCCACCACCTTCTCAACAACTCTTGTTCCTCTCTTCTGGTCTACTATCTAGTTGCATAGCCTATTCACACCCTCTCATCCCCTTATTTACACAAACTTAAAACTTACAACCTGCATGTGATTTTTATCTAAGTCTGAGTCATCCCACTTATTATCTTTCCAGATCCATTCATACTCCTACAAATTGCATGACTTCATTTTCCTTAACAGATACATAGCATTCCAATGCAGATATGTACCACATCTTTATTATCCAGTCATCAAGTTGGTGGGTGTCTATGCTGGTTCCAAGTCATTACTATTGTGAATAGAGCAACAATAAACATGGAAGTACAGGCATCTCTGTAGTAAGATATACTCTTTAGATATATGCCCAGGAGTGGTATAACTAGATCATATGGTAGTTCTATCTGTGAACAAAAATATGCAATTTATTATTACTAATAGATAATAATTAAACTTTTTGAGAAAACTTTACACACAAAAAAAAATCACAGAAGAAATTTTTCCAAAATTAGGGGAAAAGACGCAAATACAGATATAGAAATAGAGGTGGCATTAGAATCAGACAAGACCAGAAAAGAAATTGTCCTTGTCATATTATAATTATATCATTAAACATGCAGATCAGAAAAAATATCGTGAAACCGATAAGAGAGAAGACTCCTATAAGGATAGGCCCATAGGAAAAGTAACAGATTTCTCAACACAATCTTTAAAAGCCAGAAGAGCTTGGAATATATTCCAAGTTCTAAAAGACAACAACTGCAAACCCAGAATTCTATATTCAACAAAGCTTACTCACACAACTGAAGGAGGAGAACTTTATGTAAAAACTGGCTATAGGAATATGTGAACACTAAGCTATCTCCATAGCAAATATTCAGACTGAAGAGAAGGAAAAGCACATATAGAATGCCACAGGGGAGGAAAACATGTTTGAATTGTACTCAATGCATGAAAGTAACAGAAAAACAGCTAGTGCTACAAAACCTAGGGGAATAACAAGAATTAGGGAACATGTTTCAATAACTCTTAGTATCAAAGGTATCAATGCCCCAACCAGAAGATATAGACTTACATACTGGATTAAAAGCAGAATACTTCTGTACGTTGCCTCCAAGAAACTCACCTCTCTACATAAAAATCAAACACTTCCAGAGGGTAAAAGCATGGAAAATTATATTAAAGCAAATGGGCCTAGGAAACAAGCAAGTATTGCTGTTCTAATATCTGAAAGGATCAACTTCAAATCAACATTAGTCAGAAGATTACTTTATACTAATTAAGAGAACAATATAATAAGAGGACATTATCATTCTAAACATACTGGACTGAATATGGGTCTACCCGATTTCATGAAACAAACACTATGAGATGTAAAGGCACAGATAACCCCAAGCACAATAGCAGTGGTGACTTCAATACGCCACTCTCAAAATTGACGGGTCATCCCGTTAAAAAATAAACAGAGAAGGGAACTTCCTACTAAGATGGAAGCACAGTAGCCACACCAAAGCTGCCTAGTGGGAGGAGAGGCAAAAATAAAAATAAAAAATAAAAGAAACACAATACACTCTTCTACCAAAGAGTAAAATACATAAGGATTCATTAACTCAAGCTAAGAAGCAGGAGAGACCTGTAGCTTCTACCACCCACATAACCAGCCAGAATTGGCTTAAGCTGCAATACCAGTGGTCCACTGGGAAGAGCTATGCACCTAGACCTGTCTGAGCCAGCACAAGCAGAACCAAAGGGAAGGGATTCTCCATACATATCAGCCTCACAAAGTCAAAAAACCTGAAGAAGACAACAGGGGCCAGCAGAACAGCTCCAGAATAAATTCAGACAGTCTCCAAAACCTACCCTCCTCCAACCCCCAGTATCAGGAACAACTTGAGATCTGGGAATGTCAAGGGATCCGGCCACCCCTCAGCCATACAGCATCTAGCATAGGACATCTAAACAGCAGATCCACCAAACCAACAAACCTAGCTGAGCCCACAGCACAACAGAAGGAACCAGAAGGGTATTCTGCATAGGTGAACCAGGAAGCCAACACCAAAGGTAACAGGGCCTACTAAAACTGGATCAATACCTACTCCAAAGCCAGGTATATGGGCCTTATTGTAGTCATGTTTGCATTGCTGGCAGAAATCACCCAACCAAGAGCAGCTTTTGGGGGAAAAAAGGGTTAATTTGGCTTACAGATTGAAGGGGAAGCTCATCATGGCAGGGGAAAACTATGGCATGAGCAAAGGGTGGACATCAATCTCCTGGCCAACAACAGATGGACCATAGCAACAGGAGACTGTGCCAAACACTGGCATGGGGGAACTGGCTATAACACCCATAAGCGTGCCCTCCAACAATAAAGTGCCTCCAAGAGGCTTTAATTGCCAATTTTGTCATCAGCTGGGGAGACTAGCATTCAAAATAAGTAAGCTTATGAGGGACACCCAAATCAAAACACCACAGGCCTGCACTGGAAGTGCTAATTGCATCTCCATGTCAGGGCAAGTCACTAAATAAAAATCCCAGGGAAGAAGTGAATTCAAACCTAGCCCACTTAGACAAAAATTCTGAAGTGCTATATTTGGGTGATGTACTTTTGGTCAGCATAGCCATAATTAAATAAGCTGTGTTTTGTGACTGACTTTTGTCAGTTTTGATATTTCTTGATTTATAATGCTCTTGTCTTTTTCTTCTTTCTTGGGGGCAGGGTCTCATTCAAGCCCAGAGGGATGTGTAACCCATTATAGACCCAGAATCACAGCCTACCAGTGGACAAGATGTGGGCTGTGAGAGAACACCTACCGTTAGGGACTTCAGCATTGTTAGTGGTAGGTCAGGACAAAATGGAGTTACAGCAGGAGGGTGACAGAGACATAAGGAAGTGGGTCATCCACATTCCTCAAGAAACCACCCAGACATTATCCCTTCCTTGCCTAACAATGCCCAGGTCTAGGTTTCCTGCCCCCTTATCTCTCAGTACACCAGGTTACTGTTCTGGTGTCATAACCTGGCTATATTAGATCTCCCCTAAAGAAACCTTTTTTTTTTTTTTTTTAATTTCCCCTTCCTCACCATCCTCACCTTCCTCCAGGTGAGGAGCTATATATAGTCCACTGTATGCAATCCCAAGTTGACTGCTCCACTCTTGAGAGTCAGTCCTGGCAGCTTGTGTTTTTCACAAACAAAAGCTTCCATCTTTGCTTCAGAGTGACCTCCATGGTCTTGGTCACTCCTGATCACTACAGTTAGTAGGTAACATGTTTGTTTTAATCACCACTCTTGCATAAATACTCCTTGCTGGTTTTGTTTGTATGTATACATTGCTCAGTTGAATTTTAGAATTCATCAGTATTTGTCTCCACCCAGCCTACTAGAATGTTTGCATAGACGGCAAATCCAACACCTGTATCACTTCCACTATTACTCTGAGAATAAAGTAAGAGCCACCCCTCAGGCTCCTACCATGAAGATATATAACTTCTGATGTACACATTTAAGAACACAGCAGATAATTAGAAAACACAAGCACTAAATTAACTCAAGATGCAAAACCTTTACATTATAAACAAGAAGCACACAACATCAAGACAATTCCAACAAAAATTATAAACCTATCAAAAATGACCTCGGAGACTTCCAATTAAGATGGCGGCTTAGGAACCACACCAAAGCAGCCTAGGGGAGAAAAAGGCAAAGAATACCGAGCAAATACACACTTTTACTAAAAAGTGAGGTGTATAAGAAATTAAAATGGCAGCAGAGAAGTAGGAGAGATCCAGGGCATCCAGAACCCACACAGGCAGGCCTAAGCGGCTCCTGCAGCGGCTGCTCTGACACTGATGGTGCCAGATCCAGCAGCGGCAGCAGCAGCAGCAGCAGCAGCAGCAGCAGCAGCGACGGCTACAGCAGGGATGGATCCAACAGAAGCAGCAGCAGTTACAGCAACGGCGGATCCAGCAGCACCAGTGGCAGTTATAGCAGCGGTGGATACAGCAGCAGGGGCTCCACCAGTGGCAGCTCCAGCAGCAGTGGTGCCAGGTCTGGGGGGCCACAGCTGCCAGGCTCGGCTTGCGCCACAGGAAAACCCAGTATCCAGCTCCAGAAAACAGAACAGTGGTCCAGCAATCTACCCAGCCTACTTGAACCCACAGGGCACCAAAGAAGGAACCGTAACAGACCAGAATCATCCAAAAAGGTAACTGGGATTGCACCTGGGAAGGGTATCACTTGGTCACAAGCTCACTTGGAACCCTCACCAGACAATAAATCTTAACCTCTTTCTTGACAGAGGATCTGTTTGTTATAATACCTACTCTTGCATAAATGCTCGGGGCTGCTTTTCACTGAATGTGTACATTGTTTAGTTATATTTTAGAATCTATCTCTATTTTGTTCCACGCAGCTTACTTGAATACTCCCATAGCAGGCAAACCCAACCCCTAGGAACACCTTTGTAGATAACCTGAGAGTCTTAAGAGCCACCTAACAACTTAAGCTGAAGATATATAACATCAGATCAATTGATACAGCTAAGACTAACCAGCTAGCTAGAAAATCCAAGCATTAACGTAATCCAAGATGCAAAAACATATACATTATAACAAAAGAAACACCAAAAAGGAAGACAATATAAATTCACCAAAAAGTATTAAGGCATCAGAAATGACCTCCAGTGAGAACTAGTTAGAGGAAATGCCTGAGAAAGATTTCAAAAGAATGATTGTAAATACGCTCAAAGAAGTCAAAGAAGAAATCAAAGGAATCAAAGAGGAAATCAAAGGAATCAAAGAAGACACAGGACACCAATTTAATGAAATAAAGAAGTCAATACAAGACATAAATAAGGAAATAGAAATAATAAAGAAAAACCAGTCAGAATTACTAGCAATGAAGAACACAGTTAATGAAATAAAAAACTCTGTAGAATATCTCACCAGTAGAATGCGTTAAGGAGAGGACAAAATATCTAAGCTAGAAGACCAGGTGGCAGAACTAATATAGTCCAACAAAGAGAAAGACAAACGAATAGAAAACTATGAATGAGAATTTCAAGATATTCGGGACACTATGAAAAGATCAAACATAAGAATTCAGGGCATAGTAGGAGAAGAATTTCACTCCAAAGCCATAGTAGGCATCTTCAACAAAATCATAGAAGAAAACTCCCCCCAAATTGGGAAAGAGGTGCCAATGCAGACACAGGAAGCCTTTAGAACCCCAGCCAGACAAAACCTGGAAAGAACCTCTCCTTGCCATATTATAATCAAACTACCAAACACACAATCCAAAGAAAAAATATTGAAAGCAGTTAGAGAGAAAAATCAAGTTACTTACAAAGGCAAGCCCATCAGGATCACAGCAGATTACTCAACACAAACTTTAAAAGACAGAAGGGCTTGTAGTGATGTATTCCAAGTTTTGTAAGATAAAAACTGTCAACCAAGGTTATTTTATCCTGCAAAGCTATCCTTTCCAATAGACAGAGAAATAAGGACATTCCACGACAAAAGCAGGCTAAAGGAGTATTTGAAGACAAAACCATTACAATCCTAAACATATATGCACCTAACATTGGGGCTCCCAAATTCATCAAACAAACGCTATTGGAACTAAGGTCACAGAGAACACCAAACACCCTATTGGTGGGGGACTTCAACAGTCCATTCTCATCAATTGATGGATCATCCCAGCAAAAAATAAACAGAGAGGCATCTGGACTAAGTGAGGTCATAGAAGGAATGGACCTAACAGATATATACAGGACATTTCATCCAAATGCTGCAGAATATACATTCTTTTCAGCAGCACATGGAATATTTCTAAAATAGACCATATATTAGGACACAAAGCAAATATTAACAAATACAGGAAAATTGAAACCATTCCTTGCATTCTATCTGACCACAGTGGAATCAAACTACAAATCAATAGCAAGAAAAGCTATAGATGATACACAAAATCATGGAATCTACACAATACACTACTAAATGATGAATGGGTCAATGAAGAAATCAAGAAAGAAATCAAAAAATTCGTAGAATCAAATGATAATGAGAACACAACATACCAAAATCTCTGGGACACAACAAAGGCAGTTCTAAGAGGTAAATTTATAGCTTTAAGTGCCTATATTGAGAAATTAGAAAGGTCGCAAGTAAATGACCTAATGTTTCACCTTAAAGCCTTGGAAAAAGAAGAACAAGGCAAACCAAAAATCAGTAGACAGGAAGAAATAATAAAGACTAGGCCAGAAATTAATGAAATAGAAACCAAAAAAACAATCCAAAGAATCAATGAAACAAAGAGTTGGTTCTTTGAAAGGATAAACAAGACTGGTAAACGCTTAGCAAATCTGACCAAAAGAAAGAGAGAAGAGACACAAAATTAATAAAATTAGAGATGAAAAAAGCAACATCACAACAGATACCAGAGAAATTCAAAAAATCATAGGGACATACTATAAAAGCATATACTCCACTAAGTATGAAAATCTGAAACAAATGCATGATTTCCTTGATTTATATGACCTACTAAATTAAATCAAGATGAGATTAGTAATTTAAATAGACCTATAACAAGTATGGAGATCTGAGCAGTTATTCAAAAATATCCCAAATAAAAAAAGTCCAGGCCCAGATGGATTCACTGCTGAAATTTACCAGACCTTCAGGGAAGAAGTAACGCCATTGCTTCTTAAGCTTTTCCATAAAATAGAAAAAGAAGGAATCCTACCAAACTCCTTCTACGAAGCCAGCATCACCGTGATACCAAAACCAGGCAGAGATAGAACAAAAAAAAGAAAATTACAGACCAATCTCCCTCATGAACATAGATGCAAAAACTCTCAACAAAATATTGGCAAACAGAATACAAGAAAATATCAGAAAGATCATTCACCCGGACCAAGTAGGCTTTATACCAGAGATGCAGGGATGGTTCAACATATGCAAATCAATAAATGTAATACATTATATAAATGGACTGAAGAGCAAAAATCATGGGATCATCTCATTAGACACAGAAAAAGCATTTGTCAGAGTCCAACATCCCTTCATGATAAAAGTCCTACAGAGACTAGGAATAGAAGGATCATATCTCGATATAATAAATTATATTTATGACCATCCTACAGCCAACATATTACTAAATGGGGAAAAACCGGAAGCTTTTCCACTAAAATCAGGAACAAGACAAGGGTGTCCACTGTGCCCACTTTTATTTAATATAGTACTGGAAGTCTTAGCCATAGCAATAAGGCAAGAGGTGCACATAAAGGGGGTTCAAATTGGAAAGGAAGAGATCAAGTTATCATTATTTGCAGATCACATGATTCTATATATAAAGGACCCTAAAGACTACCAGCAAACTGTTAGAGCTGATATACACCTTCAGCCATGTAGCAGGATACAAAAGAAATACACAGAAATCAGTAGCATTCCTATGTGCTAATAACAAACACACAGAGAATGAAATCAGAGAATCACTCCCATTCACAATTGCATCAAAGAAAATAAAGTACCTTGGAATAAACCTAACCAAGGAAGTAAAGGATCTCTACAATGAAAACTATAAAACACTCAAGCAAGAAATTGCAGAAGACACTAGGAAATGCAAAAACATCCCTTGTTCCTGGATCAGAAGAATCAATATTGTGAAAATGGCAATGTCACCAAAAGCAATCTACACATTTAATGCAATCCCCATCAAAATTTAAACGGCATTCTTCAAGGAAATAGAAAAAACAATCCAAAACTTCATTTGGAATCACAAAAAACCTCGAATATCTAAAATAATACTGAGCAACAAAAATGAGGCTGGTGGTATCACTGTACCTGATTTAACCTCTACGATAGAACCATAGTAACAAAAACAGCATGGTACTGGCACAAAAGCAGACATGTAGATCAATGGAACAGAATAGAGGACCCATATGCAAGTTCAGGTAGCTGTAGCCACCTGATATTCGATAAAAATGCCAAAAATACTCATTGGAGAAAAGACAGCCTCTTCAGCAAATGGTGCTGGGAAAACTGGATATTTATCTGTAGAAAGATGAAAATAGATTCTTCTCTCTCTCCATGCACAAGAATTAAGTCCAAATGGATTAGAGACCTTAACATCAGACCTGAAACTCTGAAACTGCTAGAGGAAAAAGTAGGGGAAACCCTTCAACATATTGGTCTTGCCACAGACTTTCTGAATATAACCTCAGTTGCTCAGGCAATAAATACACAGATTGACTGCTAGGACCTCATGAAATTACAAAGATTTTGTACAGCAAAGGACACTGTGAATAAAGCAAATAGGCAACCTACAGAATGGGAAAAAATCTTTGCCAGCTATACATCTGATGGAGGATTAATATCTGGGACATACAAAGAACTCAAAAAATTAAATAATAAGAAATCAAACAAACCAATTAAAAATGGGCTATGGAACTAAATAGAGAGTTCTCAAAAGAAGAAATATGAATGGCGTATAAGCATCTAAAAAAAGTTTTCTATATCCCTAGTCATCAGGGAAATGCAGATTAAAAGTACGTTGAGATTCCATCTCACTCCTATCAGATTGGCTACCATCATGAAAACAAATGACCATAAAAGCTGGCAAGGATGTGGAAAAAGAGGAACCCTTCTACACTGTTGGTGTGAATGCAATCTGGTCCAGCCATTGTGGAAATCAGTGTGGAGGTTCCTAAGACAGCTAAAAATTGATCTACTATATGACCCAGCTATAGCACTCCTAGGCATATATCCTAAGGACTCATCTCATTTCCTTAGAAGTACGTGCTCTACTATGTTTATTTGCTGCTCAATTCACAATAGCCTGGCAATGGAAGCAGCCTAGATGTCCCTCAACTGATGAATGGATAATGAAGATATGGCACATTTATACAATGGAGTTCTACTCAGCGGTAAAGAAAACTGAAGTTATGAAATTTACAGGAAAATGGATGGATCTGGAAAGGATTATACTAAGTGAGGTAACCCAGGCCCAGAAAGCCAAGCGTCGCATGTTCTCTCTCATGTGGATCCTAGCTACAGATGACTGGGATTCTGTGTGAGAAGGATAAAATTCAGTAGCAGAGGCCAGTAAGCTAGAAAAGAGATATAAAGGGAAGAGAAAGGAAGGGAGGGGGTTATGTAATAGAATGGTATTGTATATATGTATGTAGAAGAATAGATTAATGGGGGTGAAAAAGCCCAAAATGAGGTTGGAAAAGAGATTGAGTAAAGAAAAGGTGGAGGGACAGCTAATCAAAATCTAAGAGCATAGAAATAAAACATATGTAATCCTACATTTTTGGACAATGGAACACTCAGGAGGCATAGATTGTTGATAGAAAATTTGCAGTGCCAGGGATGGGATATCTTCCAGTAAGTTGTTGGCCATGGAGGTCCATGATGCCCCCAAAACATTATAGGCCATTGCCAAGCCCCTTGGTTTCCCATCAGGAATAGATGGTAAGACCCTATTGCTGAAGACTCCATATACTTGGGCTGCAAGGCCACTGAGAAATCTTGCTGGAACTGAGCTGATAACCTCCTCCATGTAGACCAGCTGACAGAAAGCTGGAAGAAGGCATTCTGCATGCAGTTCAATGAGAGAAAGAGAAATCACCACTGAAGATACTCATCAGCGGACTCTGCAAGACTTATAATTGGCCAGCCAGGCCAAATGAGCCAACGGGTGCAATAGTGGCACATCTGTTACAGGGGAAACCAACTGCCCTCTAGTTGGACTGGAGGCCTGCCCCATGGGAGGGAATACATCCCTGATACTGAAAACTTAAACAAGGTAGTCATGAGCCCTAGGGGTGTAACATCTGCTGTTGTCTGGCAAAATGTATATACTATGCTTTTCAAACTTCCCAGTAAGCACTTCTCTTAATGTTCACACCCTTATATTAATGCTACTCTCACTTTTGGTTGAGAATCTTCTCTTTTCAGATGGCAGTGACCTTGGGATGACTCAGAAGTTATCATGGTATTGGAAAGAAATGACCACAGCGCTGAATACTGTAATATCTGTATCACACCTTCCAACGCTCAGGGTCTAATGCAGAAGAGGTGGCGGAAAAAATGTAAGACCCAAAGGACGGGCAGGACTCCATCCAACATGCTCCCTCCAGACACAAATGGCCTGGATATACATGGCCTCACATTGCCTGACACTACCTGCATAAGACCATCATAAGAGGAGGAAAAGATCAAGACATCACAAGTAAAAGAGAGACTGATTGAGATGGGGAGGGGGTATGACGGAGAGTGGAGTTTCAATGGGGTAAGTGGATGGAGGGAGGGTATCACCATGGGGTATTTCTTTATAATCATGGAAGTTGTTAATAATAAAAAAATTTTTTAAAAATGACCTCCGATGAGACTGATTTAGATGAAATGCCAAACAAAGAATTCAAAACACTAATTATAACTATGTTCAGAGAAGTCAAAGGAATCAAAGAAGAAAACAAACTCCCAAAGGAGAACACTGGAGACCAACTAAATGAAATAATGAGGTCAATACAAGACATGGGTAAGGAAATAGAAATTGGGGAGAAATACCAAACACAAATACTAGAAATGAAAAATATAACAAGTCACATTTAAAAACACTACAGAAAGTCTCACCAATAGAATGAATCAAGTAGAGAATATCTAAACTAGAAGACAAGGTAGCAGATCTAGAATAGTCCAACAAAGAAAATGACAAACAAATAGGAAGGTATGAATGGGAATTTCAAGACATTTGGAACACTATGAACAGATCAAACTTTAGAATTCACAGTATAGTAGGAGAACAATTTCACTCTGTAGGCCTAATAGGTATTTTTTTAAAAATCATAGAAAAATATTTCCTCCAAATAGAGTAAGAGATGCCAACATAGATACAGGAAGCATTTAGAACAGAACATTTAGAACCAAACAGAAAACCAGGGAAGAACTTCTCATCATATTATAATTAAACTACTGAACGTACTGTGATAGTTTGAATTGATGGCCCCAAATATATTCAGTGTTTTATTAGTCTGTAGTTTGGACTCCTGGCTGGAGGAGGTGTCACTGGGCAGATCTTAAGGTGTGGTGATGGGTTTAAAATTCCAATCTAAAGTATGCAAAATGTATAGTTCCACCTGGAGTTTCTGAAGTGTGCTGTGTGGTATGGCTTTTGGCTTGTGGTTTTCTCTCTCTCTCTCTCTCTCTCTCTTTGGACCTGTGAAAGCAGGGCCAAATTCTTCCACCATTAATTTAACTTCCCCTGGATCTATAAGCTTTAATAATGAAGGGACCAAACTGATGCCATGACAGGCATCAGTAAGGTGCCACGCCAACTAGGCCTAAGTTTCAGTTTCCGAGAGACACAGGCAAAACTTCTGGGAAAGGGTAGGCTGTTACTCAATAGTGACCCTGAAATGTGGCCAGAGAAGACAGCCGCCCAGGGGCTGAGTCAGTTCCTGGAGACATGTCCAAACATGCCCAGACATGTCCCTTTGTGCCTTTTGCCCAACCAATAAAAGAAATACAAGTACAGTTAGTGTTCAAATTAGCCAATCATGTTAGAAAAGACTATGCCTGCCAAAATTCCTCTACCTGTGCTTAAAAGGAGCCTGCGAGCTCCTCTCAGGGTCACCATTTTGTATGAATGGTTGACCCCCCACACACTGGCTGATTCTGCAGAATAAACACTCTTTGCTTTTATATACTAGTTGAGTCTGGGGTCTTTCTTCAGCAATTTCACAGCCTTACATTTGGGGGCTTGTCCGGGATTGCTGAGGACACCCCTAGGACTCAATAGTGGAGCGTTTTCAAGGGAACAGATGGTTCTCCGCCAATCAGTGAGTTGGGGAGCTCCTCTGTACTGTGTGTCTTTGTTCTGCTCTGTTCCTTGCTTCATTTTTGGTAAATCTGGCATCTGCGTGCAATCTGGTGGCCCACGGAGGTAAGGCCGACGAGCCACTTATTACCTTGGGACTGAGGGGTTCCGAGGATGCTCCAGACCCCCTTCTGGTGGAGCCAGAAAGCTCCAAACTGATGCAGATGGAGAGCTCCAGTCTGACTCTGGTTTTGATAAATACTGATGGGTTGGGCCCATCTGGCGGAGCCCGTTCATGGGATAGGATGCCATCAGCAGAATTTGAGCGTCTTTTTCACTTCCCGGGAAATTTGTTTTTGTGTCTGTGTGTCTGTGTCTTGTTTGTCCTTTTCTACTTTCTTGAAAGGTACTATGGGACAGGCAGCAAGTTCCACGCCACTGGACCTAGTCCAGTCATACTTCAAGGATTTCAGATACCTGGTGGACAATCTGGGTTTAACAGCACGGTTAGGAAAATTAGCCATCTTTTGCAGTAGTAAATGGCCAACTTTCAATGTGGGATGGCTAAAGGGAGGTACCTTCCACCTCCCCACCATTTATAAGGTTAAAGGTATCGTGTATGGGAATCCTGGGCATCCTGACCAGGTCCCATAAATCACAGTCTGGCAATACCTTGTAGAAAGCCCCCTCCTTGGTTGAGCCCCTTTTTACCACCAGCCCTAGCCATCCTGTCTGTTAAGGAGTCTAAGCCACAAGAGGATCACAAGCTGGTGGTCCTGCTCCCTTCTGGCCCAAGGAAGACCTCTACCCGCCTCCCTGTGTCCCTGCCTGAGCCAGAACCCGTACTGCAAGTAGTAGCTGCCGATCTGGGCCCAGGGGAAGAAGGAGGAAACATGAGGAGTCCTCCCCATTCACAGGCCCAGACCGTGAGGCAGGCAGACTCCACAACAATTGCGCTGCCTCTACAGGAAACAGGCCCCCTAATCAGGACAGCCAACTCTTTGTGACTCATATCCCTTTTACTACCAGTGGCTTATATAATTGGAAGATGCATAAACCCTCAGTCCTCCTAGACTTGTTAGATTCCATAATGATAACCCATCAGCCCACTTGGGATGATTATCAGCAGCTTTTGCAGGTTCTCTTCACAACAGAGGAAAGGAGATGGATTCTAGCCGCCACCAGCAAGCTATTTCCTGGACCTAACGGCCAACCCACGATTGTGCAGGCTGTCGTGGACGCAGCCTTTCCCTTACCCCGCCCTGACTAGGACATCCACAAACCTTTCCATCTTTATGTGGATGAAACAAAGGCATAGCTAACAGGGTATTGACTCAAACTCTCAGCCCTTGGAAGAGGCCAGTTGCTTACCTATCAAAGAAATTAGACCCAGTGGCAATGGGATGGCACCCATGTCTCTGAATAATAGCAGCCACCGCCTTATTGGACAAAGGCTCAGATAAACTAACTTTGGGCCAAACCCAGAGAATGACTATTCCTCACCTACTGAAGGAATGCTAAAGCAGCCCCCTCACAGGTGGCTGACTAATGCCAGACTGACTCATTACCAAGCTCTTCTCCTTAATCCCCCACGGGTCCAATTTGCCACCAGTCAGGCCCTCAATCCTGCAACCCTGTTACTTGATACGGATCTGGACAATCCCCTACATGACTGCTCAGAGATCTTAAGCAGTTTACAAGGGACCCAACCAGATCTCAAGGACGTTCCCCTGAAAGGGGCAGAGCTGACCTGGTATACAGATGGTAGCAGCTTCCTTAAGGATGGTGTCTGGTATGCAGGACCTGCAGTGACAACCGAACAGACAACTGTATAGTCAGAAGCCCTCTCTCCAGGTACATCTGCCCAGAAAGCTGAATTGATAGCCCTGACCAAGGCCTTACAACTAGGCCAAGGAAAGAGACCCAATCTATACTGATAGCTATTATGCTTTTGCAACAGTACATGTTCATGGGGCCATTATAAAGAGAGGGGACTATTGACAGCATAAGGAAAAACCATTAAAAATAAATAGGAGCTCTTGGACCTCCTACAAGCTATATGGCTCCCCACAGAAATAGCAATCATATATTTCCCTGGTCACCAGAAAGGGGAGGATCCCATTTCTAAAGGGAACAACAGGGCTGATAAGGCAGCACAAGAGGCAGCCCTCCAGGTTGCTACCACCCTGATGACAAAAGTGCCTCCAATGGTGACGCCAACCTTGCCAGCAACACCAAAGTATACTGATTCAGAACTATGGAAGATCCATACCTCCACAGCAGCCTATAAGGAAAAAGGATGGTATAAAACCCCTGACAGGAGGATTATTCTCCCATCAGACTTTGCTAGTCAACTCATTAGACAAATACAACAGAGCATACATCTGGGTCAACAGAAGATTGAGGACTTACTAAGGCAAGCTCAACTCAAGGTTTATGACTTAAGACAAAAAGCAGCAGAAGCCATAGCCTAGTATCATACTTGCTGCCTGGTAAATGCAAAAAGTGGAGTTTCTCGGTCGGGAATAAGGGAAAGAGGAACCTGACCAGGAGTAAATTGGGAAATTGACTTCACAGGGATAAAACCTGGTTTGTATGGATATGAGTATTTACTGGTGTTTACAGACATCTTTTCAGGATGGACTGAGGCTTTTACAACCAAGAATGCAACTGCCGCAACTGTGGCCAAGAAATTATTGGATGACATCATTCCAAGGTATGGTTTACCTGTTGTTCTTTTGAGATCAGACAATGGACCAGCCTTCATCTCACAGGTAACCCAAGGTAAGGTATAATTGAAATTGTGGGGACAAATTGGAAACTCCATTGTGTGTACTGTCCCCAGAGTTCAAGACAGACAGAAAGAATGAATCAGACCCTAAAGGAGACCCTAAAAATTAACCCTTGAAACTGGCAGTGACTGGCTGTCTCTCCTTCCCTTTTGCCCTTTTCCACGTTTAGAACTCCCCTTATACCATGGAGCTGGCTCCCTTTGAAATCATGTATGCAAGACCCCCAAACTTGTTACCTAATATAAAAGCAGAAATATTACCTGAGTTTGATAATGAGAGATTTCTCCCCTCCTTACAGGCTTTATTTCAGGTGCAAGAACATCCCTGGCCTCAGCTGTAGGCCATCCATGAGAAAGTACCTACACCTACACCCTACGAATTCAGACCGGGGGATCTAGTGCTCATCAAAAGGCACCAAAAAGAGACTCTTGAACCTGGCTGGAAGGAACCTTACACCGTGATCCTTACCACCCCAACTGCTGTCAAAGTGGACGGTGTCCCCGCCTGGATACATCACTCTCACGTGAAGCCTGCTGATGGATCCAGACAACTATGCTCTTGAGGCGAAACCAAAATTGTGGTAGGCCATTTCACACCTGAAGGTCCCACCCAAAGTGAGAACTCATAAGCTAGAGACTCAATGATGGCCAGATTATTATGGATTATGTCTGTCTTCTATTGTCTATTAACTTTGATCACCTTAAACCCACATCAGCCCTACAATCTCACTTGGACAATTACTAATATGATCACAGGGAAGGTACTTAATTCCACATCCCATTTAGCCCACCATGGAACCTGGTTCCCTGATCTGGTGTTTGACTTGTGTGACCTAGTGGGGCAATCTTGGGACTATGCTTCTACCTGCCAGTGCAACCCATTGTTTGGATGCAATTTCCCTCAAGTACAAGCCAACACAAGAAAACACCCTTTTATGTGTGTCTTGGTCATAACAGAACCTCAGTGCAACAGGCAAAGTGTGGTGGCCCAGAATCACAGTACTGTACAGCATGGATGTGAATCCACGGGGGCCATTTCTTGCCCCACCCTGTGAAAACAGACTATATCACTGTCACCAGATCCAGGGGTTCCCCCTCATGTGAGCAGTCCCGATGTAACTGGCTATTAATTAAGTTTACTAACAGAAGAAAAGCTGCCACCAGATGGTAGACTGGTAAAAGTTGGGGAGTAAGACTATATACAATAGGAAAGGACCCAGGAGTGGTATTTACCATTTAACTCCATGTCCAGCCACAAGGGGCTAAACATGGAGTACCCATTGGGCTCAACCCCATCCTAGTCCTACACCCCATCAAACCACAGCCAGAAAAACTCAAACCCACAGTGCCAACTTTGGTCTCAGGCATCTCCCCACCAAGGGGTGCAGCCATACCCACAGTCATGCCTCCCCCCGCCCAGAGTCCTAGATATGTCCCATGTATTTGAGTTACAGCTACTTCAGTTCACTTTCAAGTGTCTTAACTCTACAACTAACCTTACTAGGGAAGACTGTTGGCTCTGCTTGGACCCCAGGCTCCTATACCATACTGGCTGGGCTACCACAGGAAATCTGTCAACTCCTTCAGAAAGCCCTCTGAGATGCCCTTGGGAAAGTCTCTGGTTCTTACCATTCAAACTGTAACTGTAAAAGGGTTATGTGTGATAGGAATAGGGTGAAACTAGATAGCTCTCCTCACCTTAAGCATCTCTGTAAACATACCATCACACAGAGGCTAGTCTGTCCTACCTTGTGCCCCCTAACCGAATTTGGTTTGCATGTACCACAGGATTAACCCTTTGCATCCACCCCCAAATCCTTCAGAACACCACCAGCTTGTGTGTTATAGTTACACTATTCCCTCAAGTTTACTATCTTCCTTTCAACACTTATATGGAAACCCTAGACCACGACCACCACAGGGAAAAACGAGATTTTGGAATCTCAGCAATCCTTCCCACAACACTAATTGCCACTGGCATAGCTGCAAGAACTGGCACTGGTACAACAGCCTTAATTAAGGCAGATCAGACTTATCAGGCTCTAACTGACCTTATATACTCAGATCTTACTGAATTAGAAAAGTCTATCCATCACCTAGAGCAGTCAATGAATTCATTAGCTGAGTAGTACTGCAAAATAGAAGGGGATTAGACCTGCTCTTTCTACAGCAAGGAGGGCTTTGCCAGGCCTTAGAAGAAAAATGCTGTTTTTATGTGAACAACTCAGGTATTATCAGAGACAGCCTGGCCATGGTCCAAAAGAGGTTGAAAGAAAGGGCTAACATTAGACAGGAAAATCAAACCTGGTACGAATCTTTGTTCAATTGGTCCCCTTGGTTAACAACCCTAATTTCTTCCCTGGCAGGCTCCCTTATGCTCTTGCTGCTGGCCCTCACTTGTGGGCCCTGCATTATTAATGCCCTTGGTCAAATTTGCTAAGGACTGCTTAGCCTCAGTACAATTACTGGTTCTTAGACAACAATACCAACCTTTAAACACATCTCAAGGATTTGAGATGGGACCATACTCAAGGGTGGAATGAAGGGACCAAACTGATGCCATGACAAGCTTCAATAAGGTGTCACCCTAACTAGGCCTAACTTTCAGTTTCCCAGAGAGGCAGGCAAAACTTCTGGGAAAGGGTGGGCTGTTACTCAACAGTGACCCTGACATGTGGCCAGAGAAGACAGCCGCCCAGGGGCTGAGTCAGTTCCTGAAGACATGTCCAAACATGCCTAGACATGTCCCCTTTCACGCCTTTCACCCCAACCAATAAAAGAAATACAAGTATAGTTTCTGTTCAAATTAGCCAATCATGTTACAAAAAGACTAAGCCCACCAAAATTCCTCTAGCTGTGCTTAAAAGGAGCCTGCAAGCTCCTCTCGGGTTGCCATTTTGTATGAATGGTTGACCCCGTCATGCTGACTGATTCCACAGAATAAACGCTCTTTGCTTTTACATACTATTACATACTATTACATTCTATTAAAGCCCGCTCCCAACAATACACTCCCTCCAGGAGGCATTAATTCCCAAATCTCCATCAGCTGGGAACCTAGCATTCAGAACACCTAAGTTTATGGGGGACACCTGAATCAAACCACCACATTCCACCCCTGGCCCCCATAAACTGAGAACCATACATGATGTAAAATGCAATACATTCTTCTAACTTTAAAAGTCCCCATAGTTTTATCAATTCCAATGATGTTCATACATCCCCAGAGTCAAAGATCTTTTAACTGAGCCAAAATAACAAAAAATAACCTCAAAAACCCCAGAATGGCACAGAATAAATATTCACACTGCAAAAGAGGGCATTGGGCATAGCAAAGAAACATTCAACCAATACAAGATTTAAAACAACCAGGGCAAACATTAAACTCAAATTCTAAGTCCAACAACTCTAGTCAGTGACAAGTCTCCAAGTCCGATAATTCTAACCAGCAACAAGTCTCTGGCATTCCAATTCCGCCCCTCCAGCTAGGCTACTCACAGTCCTGGAAAACTTCATCAGGGGCGGCAGCTCTCCTTGGCAGCCATCTTGTGGTTCCAGCATCTCCACTGCGTCTCTACTGCAAGCCATGGTTCATCCTCATGGGCCCATGGGGTCTCCATGCAGGCATCCAGCAAACCTACTTCACACTGCCCATGGCCATTTCTAAAACACAAGACCGTGTTGCAAACTTAATGACCCTCTTTCCAGCATTTCTTATACTCCACAATACCAGGTAGGGTGCCAATTTGTTAATCCAGGGGGGAATAAAGCATACTTTGAAGAACAGGACACTCCATGAGCATTCAGGCCCCTTCAAAAGAATCAACATTCTTCCTGTTGCCCCAGCACAGGTCAGCTAGCCCAGTCTCAAAGGTTGTAATCTCTCAGTTGCAGTTGAACGGGCAACAGTTCACCCAAAGATTTTTCTTTCTGTGCCATATCCCTCTGCTCACACCAGTTCATTTCTATGCAAAGCAACCCTGCACAACTTCTCAGGACATGGACATAAGAGGAAGCTTCTCACACAAATTGCTAGCCCAGTCCAAGCAAACTCTTTCTCACCCTCATAAGCCAAATCTCACAGTCCATAGTTCTTACTGCATTCAGGCCTTTCAACTCTGACCAGAATAGTCTGTCAAGCTGTACTTACAGCACTGCAAGGCATCTCTTAGGCCAAGGTTTCAAATCCTCCCACATTCCTCTTGAAAATCAGCTCCAAAAGGCTAAATCCACACAGTCACTTGTCTAGCAGCAATTCCACCCCACTTCTGGTACCACTTTACTGTCGCAGTCCGGTTCGCACTGCTGGTAGAAATCACCCAACCAAGAGCAGCTTCTGGGAAAAAGAGGTTTATTTTGGCTTACAGGCACGAGGGGAAGCTCCACGATGGCAAGGAGATCACCCCCTGGCCAACATAAGGTGGACAACAGCAACAGGACAGTGTGCCAAACAGTGCCATGAGTAAACTGGCTATAACACCCACAAGCCCGCCCCCAATAATACACTACCTCCAGGAGCCTAAGTTTATGGGGGACACCTGAATCAAACCACCACAGGAATATATGACCACTAAGCCAACTCTGCAGAAAATACACATGACAAAGCAGAAAACATTAAACTACATCGAAATAATATTCAACACAAGAGAGTAAAGGAAAAATGGGGAGCACTGCAAGAAGAATGGCAAGAAAAAATACATACATTATAATAATAAGTATTGTTTTTAATAATTTATTTATTTATTTGAAAGAGAGAGAGTGCCAGATAGAGAGATATTGGGCATGCCAGGGCCTCTAGCCACTACAAACACACTCCAGACATATGGGCCACCATGTGGATCTGGCTTGCTTTGGGTCCTAGAGAATCTAATCTGGGTCCTTGGGCTTCAGAGTCAAGTTGCCTTAACCACTAAGCCATCTCTCCAGCCTGTTCAATAACAATTCTTAATGTTAATGGCCTCAACGCCCCAACCAAAAGACACAAGCTTCCAGATTGGATTAAAAGGAAGGATCCTTCTGATTGTTACCTCCAAGAAACTCACCTCTCCATAAAAGACAAAAACTATCTTAGGGTGAAAAGATGGAAAATGGTATTTCAAAGAAATAGGCCTAGGAAACAAGCAGATGGTTCTATCACAAGACAGGATAGACTTCAAACCAACATTACTTAGGAAAGATAAAGGTCACTTTATATTGACTAAAGGAACACCTCAACAGGAAGAAATTACAATTGTAAACATATACGCACCTAACATGGGTGCTCCCAATTTCATGAAACAAACACTACTAGACTTAAGGTCACAGATAACACCTCTCACAATACTAGTGGATGACTTCAATACCCACTCTCATCAACTGACAGGATATCCTGGCAAAAAATAAACAGAGAATCATCTGGATTAATAATATCACAGACCAATGAACCTAAAAGATATCTACAGAACATTCCATTCTAATGGTGCAGAAAATATATTCTTTGTAACAGCACACAGAACATCCTCTAAAATAGACCATATACTAGGACGCAAAACAAATCTTAACAAACAGGAAAATTGAAATAATTACGTCTACTCTGATCAAAATGGGATGAAACTACAAATCAACAACTATACAACATACACAAAAATCATGGAAACTAAAGAGTATACTACAATAGGTCATTGAAGAAATCAAGAAGGAAATTAAAAAATTCATAAGAATCAAATCATAATAAAAACATAATGTGCCAAAACCTGTGGGGCACAAAGAAGGCAGTCCTAAGAGTGAAATATATAGCTCTTAGTGCCTATATTAAGAAAATAGAAAGGTCACAAGTAAACAACTTAATGTTTCACCTTAAGGCCTTGGAAAAAGAAGAACAAGTCAATCCAAAAATCAGTAAACGGGAAAAAATTATAAAAATTAGGGTGGAAATTAATGAAATAGAAACCAAAAAAGATTACAAATGAATCAATGAAACAAAGAGTTGGTTATTTAAAAGAATAAACAAGATTCACAAACCATTAGCAAATATGACCAAAAGAAAGAGAGAAGAGACACAAATTAATAAAATTAGTGTGAAAAGGCACCATTATAACAGATACCAATGAAATTCAGAAAATCGTAAGGACATACTTTAAGAACGTATACTCCACTAAGTTTGAAAATCTGGAAAATATTGGATGATTTCCTAGATGTGTATGACCTAACAAAACTAAATCAAGATGAGAGAAAACGTTTGAACAGACCTATAATAGGCACTGAGATCAAAGCAGTCATAAAAAATCCCTCAATCAAAAAAAGTCCAGGCCAGATGGATTCACTGGTGAATTCTACCAGACGTTGAGGGAAGAACTATTATCAATGCTTCTCAAACATTTCCATAAAATAGAAAAGGATAGAATACTACCAAACTTCTTCTACAAAGCCATCATTATCCTGATACCAAAACAAGACAGAACAAAAGGAAATTATAGTCCAATCTCCCTCATAAACATAGATGCAAAAATTCTCAACAAAATAGTGGCAAACAGAATACAAGAATACAACAAAAAAGACCTCTCACAAAAAGACAAGCATGGTGGTGCATGCCTTTAATCTGAGAACTCGGTAGGCAAAGGTAGAATTGCCACGATCTCAAGGCTACCCTGAGACTACACAGTAAATTCCAGGTCAACCTTGGCTAGAGCTAGACCCTACCACAAAAAAAATCAACCAAACAAACAAAAACGTCATTTACTCTGCTCAGGAAGACTTTATCCCAGAGATGCAATGATGTTTCAACATATGCAAATTGATAAATGTAATATACATGGAATGAAGGATAAAAATCACATGATCATCTCAATAGATGCTAAAAAGGCATCTGATGAAATCCAACATCCCTTCATCGCAAAATTCCTAAAGAAATTGGGAACAGAAGGAAGATATCTCAACATAATACAGGCTAATTATGACAAACCTACAGCCAACATTATACTAAATAGGGGAAAACATGAAGCCTTTCTGCTATAGACATATAGGCCACCTTGTGGATCGTGCTTGCTTTGGGTACTGCAGAATTTAATCTGGGTCCTTGGGCTTCACAGTCAAGTTGCCTTAACAAGACAAGGGTGTCCAGTTTTATTTAATATAGTACTGGAAGTCTTAGCTATAGCAATATTGCAAGAGAAACAAATAAAAGGGATACAAATTGGAAAGTAAAAGATCAGATTATCATTATTTGCAGATTATATGATTCTATATGTAAGGGACCCTAAAGACTGTACCAGCAAACTATTAGACCTGATAAACACTTTTAGCAATATAGCAGGATACAAAATGAACACAGAGAAATCAGTAGCCTTCCTATATACTAGCAACAATCATGCCAATAATGAAATCAGGGAAACACTCTCATTCATAATTGCCTCAAAAAAAAATAAGTAAATAAAGTACCTTGGATTAAACTTAACCAAGGAAGTAAAGGATCTCTATAATGAAAACTTTAAAACACACAAGAGAGAAAATGCAGAACACACTAGGAAATGGAAAGACATTCCATGTTCATGGATTAGAAGAAACAATATTGTGAAAATGTCAATCTTACCAAAAGCAATCTACACATTTACTGCAATCCCCATCAAAATTCTAAAGGCATTCTTCACAAAGATACAAAAAAAAAAAAAAAATCCTGAAATTTATTTGGAAGCAAAAAAAAGCATCAAATAGCCAAAACAACTTTGAGCAACAAATAAGGATGGTAGTATTACCATACCTGATTTTAAGATATATTACAGAGCCACCATAACAAAAACAGCATGGAACTGGAGCAAAAGTCAATAATAGTGGCCTATAAACTAGAAAGGGGCTATAAGACAGGGAGAATAGGGGATATATGTAAGCAGATGAACAGATTATATATAAGTAGGTAACAGATAACCGAGGGTGCAAAGGCCTAAAGTGAGGCTAGGGGAAAAGACTGAGTAAAGGAAGGAGGGGTAGTTACTCAAAATGTAAATTGAGGGCTGGAGAGATGGCTTAGCGGTTAAGCGCTTGCCTGTGAAGCCTAAGGATCCCAGTTTGAGGCTCGATTCCCCAGGACCCTTGTTAGCCAGATGCACAAGGGGGCGCAAGCGTCTGGAGTTCGTTTGCAATGGCTGGAGGCCCTGGCGCGCCCATTCTCTCTCTCTCTCTCTCTCTCCCTCTCTCTGTCTGTCACTCTCAAATAAATTAAAAATTTTTTTTTAATTTCAAAAAAAATTTAAGATGGTATGAATGAATAAGCCATATGAAAACCTACTTCTTTGGATAATGGCACACCCCGAAACTATAGATTGCTGCTAGAAAGATTTAACTGCCAGGGATGGGACATCTTCCAGTGAGTTGTTGGCCACAGAGGACCCTGTTGTCCCCAAAACTTTGTAGGCTATTGCCAAGACTCTTGTTTGCCCACTAGAACTAGATGGTAAGACCCTATTGCTGAAGACTTCACATGCTTGGTTTTCAGGTTACTGACAAATCAAGCTGGAGCTGAGCTGGAAAACCCTTCCCTGTTGACCAGCTGACAGAAAGCTGGAAAAACTTATGTTACATGCAGCCTTATGGGAGAGAGAAGTTATCAATGGTGTTAAACAGCAGAGTGGACTCTGCAAGCCCTTAGACCCTGAAGCTAGGCCAAATTTGCCAACTGGTCCAGTAGTGGCATGACTGTTACGGAGGAAACCAACCACTCTCTAATTGAACTGAAGGCCCGCTCCACAGAGGAGGAGGGGGTGAGAATGCGTGCCTGATGCTCAAAACTTATGACAGGGGAAGTCATGGGTCCTAGGGATATAAAGTCTGCACACACGCATGCACACACACACGCATGTGAGGGGAGTGGGGCCTTGGGCTTAAGTACCCTGTGGTGGTAGATAATACTGTGCCCAGAAACCATAGACAATTCAAAGAAATTTTCATTGCCAGGAGTGGGATACCTTCTAGCGAGTTGTTGATCAGGGAGATTCCAAATGCCTCCAAAATGATATAGCCTATTACTAAGGTTCTTGGATGCCCACCAGAACTAGATGGTTAAGACCCTATTGCTAGCAGGACATGGTGGTGCTCACTTTTAATCCCAGCACTTGGGAGGCAGAGGTAGGAGGATCACATGAATTTGAGGCTACCCTGAGAAAATAAAATGAATTCTAGGTCAGCCTGGGCTAGAGTTGAAACCCTACCTCAAAAAAAACAAAAAAAAAAAAAGAAAGAAAGAAAGAAAGAGAGAGAGAGAGAGAGACAGAGAAAAGAAAAAGAAAAAGAAAAATAGACCCTATTGCTAAAGACACCACATGCTTGGGCTGCAGGACACTGGATAAATAAGAGGCAGTAGCTGGAAGTCTTGATATTCACTACCTATCATGGTGCTACAAAGTGCTTTGCAGCCTGTTGAGGGAGAAAAATCAACAGTCTTAACCAGAACTGAACTTTGCAAACTACATGGCTTGCCAGGCAGGCAAAGTATGACAAATAGTAATATAGTGGTACGTCTTTTATGGGGGAAACCAACTGCTCTCTAGTTGGATTTGAGATCAGCTCCATGGGAAAAAATTCGTGTCTGGTAGCAAAAAAACGAATCAAATGCCTATGGCTAAGGTACCTAAGAGCCCTAGGGGAAGCTACTACTGTTGTTTGAAAGGGATCTATTATGACCATGAAAATGCCCTGTGAATATTTGTGTTTATAAAGGAATGCTTGCCGGGCTGCCCCAGCAGGTAGTGCTGAGGAAGGACCAGGCCTGCTGGTTCCTCCCAAGGGGTTGAGGAGGAGGGTGAGTGTCTACAGCCAGGAATGCACCACCTAGCCACGAGTCTTGTGGAAGCAGGAACTCGCTTTATTGTAACCAGCAGGTGTTTATATAATGTTGAGAACGAAGGCGGGGATTTTAGGATGGGGTGAGATGTAAGGGCCAATAGCATACCGTGACCTCTGAGATGACTGGTTCTAACAGCGCACTGGCGGGAACTCTAACTTCCTGTGCGCAAGTAGCAGGCCAGAGGCCATTGGGCCCCATACTGAGTCATAGCTGGGCGGAGGCAGTTCGCCAAAGTTTAGCTAGGCTCAGGAAGTTCCACTAGGCCTCACATCCCGGCCTCTCAAGGCCCAACAAATGCTATTCTCATTTTTGGTTAGAGAAGCATGTCTTTGCAGATGGTAACTTCTGAGGAGACTCAGAACTCATCAAAATACTGACAAAAAATGACAGTAAAGAGTTCAGCACTTTAGTGAGACAGGCTAAGGAGGCAGAAAGAATTTAAGAGGCAGATTTCCAGTCAAGATGGAGTATGCCTAACCAGACCTCAAAAACCACCACCAAGTAAGGGCAAGACCTTTAGGGTTCACTGGATTTTGGGGGAGTGTGCAGATTCTAGTAGACCTCCAGTGGGAGGATGCAGAGAAGCAAAGTAGGGAATCCGCTGTTTGCCATGCTCTCAGACAGCCTATGGGTACCCCAATCCCCATAAGCAGCAGTCCAAACCCCACGTTCCTCCTACATAAACTACAGACTAACCGGACCCAGACAATCAGGTTAGCTTAACTCCAAGTAAGAATGCTGTCCCACCCGCTGCCGCAGGACCCCTCCCCTCCCAGCAAGAGCAGACCCAGGCCAGCAGGCTAGCGTTCTACCAAGGAACTCCATGCGAGAATGAGAACCCACTCGCTACCGCCCCAACCCCTCTGTGTGAACCCAGGCCAGCAGGCTAGCCTTCCCCAAGGGGACCTCAAGGCTCCAACGCCATCCCACTCCACCCCCCCCAACCCCTGTGCACAGACCCAGGCTAGCATTCCCCCAGAGGAACTCCACAGCTAAACGCCTTCGCACTCACCTCTGCCCCCTATCACTCTGTAGGGAACAAGGCCAGCAGGCTAATGTTGACCCCTGCCTAGGCTTTCCCTCTTTCCACCTCCCTAGGCTTTCCTGCAACAGGGGACCTTCACCCCGAACAACTCCCCCCCAACCCTTGTGTATCACCTGACCCTCAGCAGTCCCACATCCCTGTCGTGCCTTGTCACAAGACAAAGCACTCCCATACACCCGCTGCTACTGGGTCCCAATGGACCCTGTATCCCATCCCCTCACCCCAAAGCATCACCAAACCACCATACATTCCCATCCAATGCCCCTCCATAGCCCAGTGGCAACACCAGTCTATTTTGTACCATTTCACCCTACCCGCTTCCTTCTAAATTAAATAAAATCCATACACCATGGTGGGGAGAACACCAGGGATAATATGAAAAATCAAATGCAAGAAAATCCAAGATTGCCCAGTCCCACAATGGAAGTCTCTAATCAAAACATAGAAGAGGCAATAGGATCAGAACTCCAAAATGAAGATACAAGCTATGCTACCATGGCCAAGCAAATAGCAGAACTTGCAGAAAATCAACAAAGGGCCAAATATTGTATGAATGCTGTCCTCGCTACATTAGACCTAATAGAAAAGAAACAGGAAGGGTTCCAATGACAGTTAAATGATCTAAAGGACAGCGGGAAAAGAGAGAGAGAGAGAGAGAACCTCAAGAACCAGCTGGCTAAACTCAATAAAGACAATGTAAGGATGAATTACAAGGGAGCATTAAGAAAATCAAAAAATGACGTGAAAAGGAAACACAATAGAGGGATGGAAACTATACATAAAAAAGCAGTAGCGGGCTGGAGAGATGGCTTAGCGGTTAAGTGCTTGCCTATGAAGCCTAAGGACCCCGGTTCAAGGCTTGATTCCCCAGGACCCACGTTAGCCAGATGCACAAGGGGGCGCACGCGTCTGGAGTTCGTTTGCAGTGGCTGGAAGCCCTGGCGCGCCCATTCTCTCTCTCTCTCTCTGCCTCTTTATCTCTTTGTCTGTCGCTCTCAAATAAATAAATAAAAATAAAAAAAAAAAAAAAAAAAAAAAAGCAGTAGCAACTACAAATCAAATTGAACAAGTCCAAAATTATATAGAAGACACAAAATGGAATGGGGGGGCGGTGGACTTAATAGGATGGTATTGTATATATGTAAGTAGAAGAATTGATTAATGGAAGTGAAAAGGCCTAAGTGAGGTCAGGGGAAGAGACTGAGTAAAGGAAAGGTGGAGGGAGGACTAATCAAAATCTAAGAAGATATAAATAAGTCACATGGAAACCTACTTTTTTGGACAATAGAACACACAGGACCCATAGATTGCTACTAGAAAATTTTCAATACCAGCGATGGGATACCTTCCAGTGAGTTGTTGGCCAAGGAGGTCCCAGATGTCCCCACAACATTACAGGCCATTGCCAAGGCCCTTGGGTTCCCACCAGGAATAGAAGGTAAGACCCTATTGCTGAAGACTACACATACTTGGGCTAAAAGGTCACTGAGAAATCCTGCTGGATCTGAGCTGAAAACCTCCTCCATGTAGACCAAATGACAGAAAGCTGAAAAAAAGCCACACTGCATGAAGTTCAATAGGAGAGAGAGAAATAACTAGTGAAGATATTAGACAGTGGACACTGCAAGCCTTATACTTGGCCAGCCAGGCCAAATGAGCCAACAGGTGCAATAGTGGCACATCTGTTATGGAGAAAACCAACTACCCTCTAATTGGACTGGAGGCCTGCTCCATGGGAGGGAATACATCCCTGATACTGAAAACCTACAACAGGGGTAGTCATGAGCCCTAGGGGTATAATGTCTGTTGCTATCTGACTAAATGTATATACTATGCTCATCACACTGCCCAGTAAGTGCTTCTCTTAAAGCTCATACTCATATATTAATGTTACTCTCACTTTTGGATAGAGAATCTTACCTTTTCAGATGGGAGAGGGGAGAGGAGAGGAAAAGAAAAGAAAGAAAAGAAGAAACTCAGAAGATAAAACAGAAGAAATAGTTCATGAGTCTAAAAGTTGCAAAAAGTTCAAAAATTTTTGTGAACACAACATGAGGAAACTATGAGTTAAACATCCCAACATTCGGATGATGGGACTTACCAGAAGGGGAAGAAATTCAGACCAAAGGCATGGAGATCTTATTCAACAAAATTATCAAAGAAAACTTTCCCACTCTCTCAAAAGAAAAGTCCCATCAAGTTACAAGAAGCTAACAGGATGCCAAACAGACTGGACCAAAGGTGAAATTCTCCAAGACATATCATTAAGACCTTAAACATCAATAACAAAAGGAAAATTCTAAAAGCAGTTAGGGAGAAACAACACATTACTCTTAAAGTTAGCCCCATGAGAATTACTTCACACTTCTCAATGGAAACCCTGAAAGCCAGAAGGGCCTGAAATGAAACACTGCAAAGTCTAAGAATTTATGGCTTCCAACCCAAACTACCTTACCCAGCAAAAGTATCCCTCATAATAGAAGATGAAAGAAAAACTTTCCAATATAAAACTCAGCTTTACAACTATATGAACACAAACCAAACCTGCAGCCACACAATCGGAGAATAGGGAAAGCTCCCCAACTCCTTCTATGAAGCTACTATCACCCTAATACCAAAACCAGGCAGAGAAGACACAAGAAAAAGAAAACTATATAGGCCTATTTCCCTGATGAACTAAGATGCAAAGATCCTAAAGAAAATCCTCACAAACCGAATTCAACAACACATCAAAAGCATTACCCACCCTGAGCAAGTTGGCATCATCCCAGGAACGCAGGGGTGGTTCAACATATGAAAATCTATCAATGTAATACACCACAAAAATAAGCTAAAAAACAAAACCACATGATCATTTCGATAGATGCACAAGAGGCCTTTGACAAAATACAGTATCATTTCATGATCAAAACATTGGACAGAATAGGCATGGACGGTTTATATCTCAACATAATAAGGGCTATATATAAAGCTCCTGAAGCCCAAATAATACTTAATAGGGAGAGAGTCAAGGAATTGCCATTGAGAACAGGAGCAAAACAGGTGTGTCCACTCTCAACCCTGCTCTTCAACATAGTAACAGAAGTCCTAGCTCAAGCAATAAGACAAGAAAAAGAAATAAAAGGAATACATATTGGAAAGGAAGAAGTTAAGTTACCCTATTCACAGATGACATGATTCTGTATATAAGAGACCAGAGAACCTCCATCTAAAAACTCTTAAAGGTGATTAACTTCTTCATCAAAGTAGCATGACACAAAATCAGTGCACAAAAATCAGTACCTTTTCTATATGTAAAAGACAAAGATACAGAGAAAGAAATAAGTAACATTTTCCCATTTTAAATACCAACAAAAAATAATAATAAAATACCTTGGAATAACATGAACCAAGGATGTGAAAGACCTATACAATGAAAAAATAAAAACACTCAAGAAAGAAAATAAGGAGGACTTGAAAAAAATGGAAAGACCTCCCATGCTCCTGTATAGGCAGAATTAACATAGTGAAAATGGCAATCATACCAAGGGCAATATACAGATATAATGCAATACCAATAAAAATACCAAGATTTTTCTTCACAGAGATAGAAAAAATGATCTCAAAATTCATATGGAATGGCAGAAGGCCTCAGATATCCAAGCATATTCTCAGCAAAAGAAACACCTCTGGGGCTGAAGAGATGGCTTAGTGGTTAAGTGCTTGCCTGTGAAGCCTAAGGACCCCAGCCTGAGGCTCGATTCCCCAGGACCCACGTTAGCCAGATGAACAAGGGGGTGCACGCATCTGGAGTTCCTTTGCAATGGCTGGAGGCCCTGGCATGCCCATTCGCTCTATCTATCTATGTGCCTTTCTCTCTGTGTCTGTCGCTCTCAAATAAATAAATAAATAAAATTTTAATTACAAAAAAAAAAAAGAAAGAAACACCTCTGGAGGCATCACCATACCAGATCTAAAGGTACATTACTAAGCCATAGCAATAAATACAACATAGTATTGGCATAAAAACAAGTTTATAGACCAATGCAACAGAATTGAGGACCCAGACTTTAGGTCAAGTAACTATAGCTACTTGATATTTGACAAAGGCCCTAGCAATGCAGGCAGGAAAAAGACGTCATCTTCAACAAATGTTGCTGGACAAACTAGATAACCAACCATATGCAGGAAAATGAAACTCAATCCACACATCTTGCCATGCACAAAAATCAAGTGCAAATGGAACAAAGACCTCAATATAAGAATGGAAACTTGGCTACTACTCAAAGAAAAAATAGGAGGAACTTTCCATGACATAGAAATGGGAAAAGACTTCCTGAACAAAACTACCCAGTACCTCAGGAACATAAACAATCACTCAACCATTGGAATCTCAGGAAGCTGAAAAGTTTCTTCACAGACACACATGAAATTAGCAAAGCCAATGGATTACCCACAGAATGGGAGTAAATTTTTCTGACTATACACTGACAGAGTCTTAATTTTCGGAATCTACAAATAATGCAAAAACCTAAACAATAAAATTAAATAAGACAACCCACTCACAAAATGGGGCAGTGAAGTGTACAGGAAGTTCACAAAGGAAGAATTACAAATGGCAAACACACATTTAGGAAAATGTTCATCACCCCTAATCATCAGGGAAATGTAAATGAAAACAACTATGAGATTCTATATCACCCCACTAAGGATAGGAAACATTAAAAAGTCAAATGAAAACAAATGCTGGTGAGGATGTAGAAAAAGAGGAACCCTCATTCACTGTTGGTGGGAATGTAAGATGGTACAAACACTATAGAAAGCAATATGGAGACTTCTAAAAAGATTGACTATACAGTTACCAACAGACCCAGTTATTCCCTTACTGGGCATGTACCCTAAAAGCTCCATGAATAATAGCCATGAGCTGGAATCAACCCAGATGTCCATCATTAGATGAATGGATAACCAAGATGTGATGTATCTACACGATGGAATTCTACAAGCAGTAATAAAAAATGACACAATGAAATTTGAAGAAAAATGGTCAAACTTGGAACAGACCATTCCAAAAGAACTCACCCAATCACAGAATGTCAATCGCCCCATGGTCTCAATCATCTGTAGCTCCTAACCTGAATCTACCTGAGATGCTGACATGCCTAATAAGCATCTCAAGGACCGAACAACAGGGAGGGTGGGGCAGGAGGAGAGGGTAAGGATGGGGGTGGGGGCACAAAACTAGACCCAAATGGCAATGGTACCATAAAATTCTATATTCTAAAAGACAGACTAAATGTTGAACCTTCATCAGGTCCTTAGAGGGAACACCTGAATCACAGGGCCCTGAAGAGGGTATGATGAAGACTAACTTTAATCTTCTCCTGTTTCTCTCTCTCTCCCTCTTCTTTCTCTTTTATATTACCTATCTTTTTCTTCCTTCTTTTCTTTGGCGCTGGCCTGTAACTCCCAGTACCAGCATGTGGATAACATCCACAATGTGCTGTTGATCAGAGAGACCTACAAGGTTTCCCAAAAGAAGACAGATTTCTGTCAGAGTACTTGATGACCCACCAAAGATTAGTGGTGAGACCCTACTCTCGAAGACACCATATGCTGTTGGTACGGAACATGGAGTGACCTGGCTGAAATATGGAAGAGTGTCAGTCTCCAGAAAGTTAGCTCATCTAGTGCCAGAAGGTGCTACATGAGCAACTGGGAGAAAATGACCAACATCGGTCCAAGCAACTCGTGGTCTAAGATACTCAGCAGCAAACAACCTGATGTGATGCTCATTCAAGTGCAACAGTGACACATAGCCATGGTGGGTAACCAACTGCTCTTGATTTGGCTAATGGATCTACTCAGTGGAATGGAACCTATAGCTGGAGCTGGGAAACAAGTCAAAACCATATCTAAAAATGAGCCCGCTGTCCATTATCAAGCTCCCACCAAACATGGGCTACAGCAGCGCCTACAACTATTAAATTCTCTCTAAAATAATAATGGTTATCCCATTTATTCAATGCTGACTTCACTCTCTGTTGGAGAATCTGCTTCTCTTTTCCAGATGGACGAAGAACCTGAGGAAAGAATCAGCCCTTCACACCTCACCAGGGCCCCAGCAAAAACCACAGAGTAATTGGGGAAATGAGCAAGGGGGCTGCTTTCTTGGTGAACCTGGTACCAGCACAAGGGTGAAGGAGATAGACACAGAAAACACTCAACTCCTACCAAACCAGGTATCTTGAGACACAGAGGCTCCCATGACCTCATCACTTTAGTAGACCTAAAAGAAACCCAACATGGCTCAGGGAAATTCATGGAAAAGGGGGCAGAAACATTAAGAGCCACATGTTGGGACATTATGCACAGAGACATTGCCTCCTCCCCTTAACTTATGGCTAACTCCAGAATGCATGACCCACATTCCCCAACAGGGATGTTCCCTTTGGATGGGGAAGGACAGGGAAGAGACTAATGATGGTACCAACATGGCTATATACACACTGTGTACATAACTAATAAAAAAATTAAATTAAAAAAAGAATGTAAAAGCCAAAGGAAGGTAGGAGTGCTCTGAAATATTATCTTGTAGATAAAATTGCTGTTGCCTGACCTCAAAATGGCTCATGCTGCCTACACAAGACCTGCATAACATGAGTACAAAAAAAAAAAATTATATATATATATATATATCACTAAAATAAACGTGGAACTACTAGGGAAAAATAAGAAATCCAGTAGAGGGGAATAGAGTTGACAGGACAAAGGAGGACAGTGGAAGCAGATTATGATAAGGGTAGTATGTGTATGTGTGTGTCTGTGAAGAATGTCAATAAAAAGCTAAAAGGAAAGCTCCATAACCTATTGTATCCACACATTTACAATCAATAAATCTTTGACAGACTGTTGTTAAACTTCTTAAGAGAATGAAAATTGTGGATTTAGTTATGCAAAAGCTATAAAGGAATAGTATTTTTGCTTTATCTTTTCAAAGTCAACAACTCTTATCTTTTCCTGAGGTAGAAAGGTAATTTTCCAATCATTCCTATATTTACTGCATTTAACTATATACAAAGAAAACTTTTATATTGCTGTTTTCATGTAATGCCAATCTAATAATTAAGAATTTCTTCACTTAAAATTAGCGGTGAACCATAAAAGAAAAGAAAAAAGGCGTATTATGCTTCAAGATGCTTATATAAAGGACCCTCATCCTTCATCCCCTCCAACTTCTCACCCTCCAGATCAGCCAAAGTAAGCAAAACTATGAAAATATTTCTTCAGTTAAGTGATATGTAGTACCCTCACAATGGTTTGAGACAAGTTTCTCGATAACTATGAAATACAGTATCACTGAAACAGATGTCAAGTGAAGACCAAATTTTTTTATTAAGGTTAAAAAGCAGCACTCATCTGACATTTTCTTTCCTAGTCCCCATACCAAAATGAGGCAAACTTATTCATTTCATTAGGATATAATCACTCATCCAATTAACCTGAAGTGCTACCAACATTTCCTGAAAGTAGTGTGAATTTGGAAATTTACTGTAAAAGCAGTGTTTTGCCTTTCTATTATATACTTTTTCTCACTAGCTTCTACAAAGTAAATAACCATAGCTCTATTTCAAATATATACATACAAATATATACATACACATACATGCCTACATACCCAGGTTCAAAAACTCCCCAGTACCCACATAAAGCCAAATGCACAAAGTGGCACATGCATTATGGCCTGCTGTGTCCATTCTCTCTGTGTCAGTCTCTGTCTCTGTTTCTTTCCCTCTCCCTCTCTCCCTACCCTTCTTTCTTCCCTTGCAAATAAATACATAAATTTAAAAAACAGAAAACAGCCTCTTCTTTTAAAAAATGTATAAACAGAATGAACTCGCTAGATCCTAAAGAAAGTTATTTATGATTTATAAATTTAACTCCCTTAAATAAATTGGTAACACTGATTATTTTTTTGTTTTGGTATAATATTATAGTTAATGAATTTTATAAAAATTGGTATGAATCCTTCAAGATAGAATCAAATTAAGTGTTAACTATTTAATAGCTTATATATCTACATTCTAGACAAAATAAGGATTTTGAAGGCTTAAAAGGTTCACAGTATAGGCAAATATTTTGATGTAAATTCTCTGCAACCACTTCTTATACTTACTTTTAAAAAAGTTTTTTTAAAGGCTTATGATAACTCTATTATGAGTATCAATACAATTTTCAACTTAAAACTTACTGAGTTTACTGGTACATAGCCACTGAGCTCAGGGGACAGAAATTACATGGTACATTAAAATGTAACCTTTAAACTTCCCCATGTAAAACATCACTTCCTGAGCAGAGATAGCACTCCAAGAACAATCAATTACTGTTAGGAAGAATATACACTCAACATTGCTAATTAGTTCTGATGCACTCTTCTCTATGCCCTCATCTGTCATGAAGACTGTTTTAAAACCTGAGTTATTAGTCTTTATTTGGGAAAGGATCTGGTTAATATCTTTAAGAGCAGAAATCATTCATCCATTCTCTCTACACTAAAGCATGATAATTCCTACCCTCACACAAGTTACTGATAACCACCACCTTCTACTAACTAAGAAGCTATAAATCAGCAGTAGGGCAGCTCCTATGCAACCCCTGTTAATTCTGTTTATAATCTATCCAACTGTGAAGTGAGCTAGTTGGGGAAGAAGCTAGCTGATAGATCAGATAGTAGAAAAGTATAACAGATTAAAGACACAAAATAACAAAATGACAAATTATAATGCCAAATAGTTATAAAACATGGACTGAGTTTAAAATAAATGTTTAAAAAAATAGCATTCCTAAATTTTCATTTTAGTTGTGCCCTTACCTGAAACAGTGAAAAAATAAATAAAAAGTATACTTCAGTGTGGATCATAAGTTTTTAATTAAATTTAAAATTTAGAACCTTTTAAGTCAAAATGTGCATGTTCCTAACATTATGTAAAAGTCACAAGTTGGGAAAAGGCAGCAAAATTTCTAAAACTTTTATACATATTTAACTTAATACCTGTCAAAAAGTAATATTTTATTTCAAAAATAACCCAGCATAATATAACTATGATACAGTTTCATATGAAACTCCCACTGACATTATTCCCTATTGTAGAAATCAATGGACCACTGGCCTTTAGGGCATATAAAACTTCCTATTATGTACATATGTATTTCCCTCATTAAGAAATCCACTTACATAGAGCTAGAATTTTAGCAAAGACAAAAAATAATATCAGATCACACTGAGACTCAACTGATTATTGAAGCAGAATGAAGTGACATGAAGAATTTAGCTCCTTTAGATTGAGATGCTCATGAAAAGGAGATGACATTTAAGATAATATACAAATGACAAAATGGAATCAGCCAAAAGCAAAGACCAGAAGGAAATGCATGTCAAGCAGAAGAGACTTCAAAGTACAAATGAACTTGTGAAGTTTCAGAAAAAGGAGAGAAAAAGAGTGGACACCTTGTGCATTTAGTGGGCAGGGAAACATATACATGATAAGGACTGAGGGACAGGTAAGAATGAGGTAAGCTAGGCCTGGTAAAGCTGGAGGCATTTGGCTTTCACTCTAAATATGACGACAAGGGACTAGAAGGTTTTAAGCAAAAGGACCATAAGATGTGTCATTTGGCAAATGGATTATAGAACAAAACAATGAGTAGGAACCCCAGTTAGGAAGATTCCAATATGAGTCACAGGTTATGGCCCACCAATGAAAAGCCTTTAAGTGAACAAAAATTAAATACTCCTAGACTCTGTCACATAGGGTTCTGATCAAATGAGAGTTCCCCAAGGCTGGAAGAGCAACACTTTCAGAACAAGGAACAGTAACAGAACTGGTTGACTCAACTCCCTGCCCTGCAGAAGCTGCAATTTCTGCAATATTCAGAGGTGTATCCATGACACATCAGACAACTGATGCAGTTAAGCACTAGTCACACCTTAAAAACTCCCTATAACTCAATATTGGAGAAGTCAACAAAATCTAATAATGTATCATATATATAGCTGGTATTTTAAAAGCTTATTGAGTCAGTTCCTCCCCCCACTGCCCTTGGTACTCTCCTGGCTTTGGAAAGATAGCAGGCTACCACCGGGAATGTGTGTGGGGGCACAGGTGGCTGGCTTAATTCCTGTTAAACCTTTTCTGAACTTTTCCTCTATCTGCTCAATAGGCAGTCCATTCTCAGCCAACCACTTAAGGGAAGAGATTAAGAGGAAAAACTTTACATTCTTTGAAAAAAAAAAAAATCTCAAAGAACTGTTCTCAGATGGTATAATCCCAACTCCTGGCTAGATTCCGAGATGCCATGGGATCCTATCCTCATGGTTTTTTCTCCATTTATCATCCGAAAATAAAAGTGTGCTGAATGAATGGCCCTCTCCAGGATATAGTATGAGAACTACAAATATAAGAAAAACATTGTTTAAATGAATAAGATGGTAACAAAGGAATTCCCTTACAACCATTTCGTCCCAGCCAGGCTCAAAGAACAACTGTTTCAAATCTACTAATTTTAATTCATGATCATTCAAGTTGAAGCAATATATACCCAGTACTTTTTAAAGACTATTATGCTTATAACAAGTAAAACTAAAATTATGGAGAATGTATGATGCATAAAAACACATAATCTGTGCTTTGCATGAAGCATCTCATTTAATTCTTAAACCCATGTATCAAAAACTACTGTCCTCATCTACAGATGTCCTGAAGATGAATTCACTCAGTTCTTTTAAATGAAGCAACTTAAGCTGTAAGCAAAGTCTCTCTAAGTCCAACAACTGAAATCTTAAGTACTTAACCACTACTTCTTTTACTATCTTAGATTATACAAAGAAATTCTACTAACAAGTGTCTGATAGGCTTTCAGAATAGAACAATAAGCTAAAATAAATCAATTACATAATAGCACTATATACTGAAATAATATCCTAATTATGAATTATTTCATCCACTTCATTAAAGCAAGCCCCTTTTCTACTGTCTGCTTCCTTAACTTACTCTGACTATATAAGTCCAAGAAAATATCATAAGGAATACACTAAGGCAAGTAGTTAGGCAATAAACTACAAAACTTAATTTGCCATTAAAAATAAACTCATAATTAATTGTGCATAAAATAATCCTCTATCCCAAATAAACAAAGTAATCATGAAATACTGATGATGAGCTCACACTATGGAATAAATTCATACATCCAGTATTCTCCTGAGAACTTCATCTAAACCTGACTACTGCAGCTAATATGTTTGCAGACTAAATAGAATCCTTTTCACCAAATACATGCTACTGAAATTACAAATAACAGAACACAATGCTCAAATTTAAAATGAATTTAAACAGAAGACAACTTTGTTTAGATTATAACACGGTGATCCAGTTTCAGATACTTGTCCATCATGTTTTCCTTGTCTTGTTGATGTATTTTTAAAAATTGTAAATTTTATTACTTTCTAATAAAATTATATCACACAAAAGAAAATAAATTCATAGCTCTGTGCTAATTAATGTTACATCAATTCGGAAAGAGAAATTGTAAAATATTCAGGAGACCTGGAGGTAAAGCCCTAATGCGCTTAACTGTAGAATAATCATGTAGTAAATAATCACATGAAATTGGGCCAGTGAGAGATTAGGCAGTAAACAATATCCAGGAAAATGTTCATCTGTAATCCCTTCACCTTACATATATAACATTCTGAGACTATATATTCTTACATGTTATTAAGAAGGAAAATATTGTCAAAAAAATTCTTTTTTTGGGGGGGGGGGTTTCGAGGTAGGTCTCACTCTAGCTCAGACTGACCTGGAATCCACTATGTAGTCTCAGGGTGGCCTTGAACTCATGGCGATCCTCCTACCTCTGCCTTCCCAGTGCTAGGATTAAAGGCGTGTGCCACCATGCCTGCCATTGTAAAAATATTTTTAAAAGAATTATAGTGATAGAATGGGGCTCGGAGAGAGAAGCAGAGAGGGATGAGAGGAGGGGATATGTGACAGAAGGGCAGATTACAGAAGGAGTAGGGGAGGAAAAAGAGGAGATAAACAAAACAAAGATGGCATGAATAAGTACCATAGAAACCTTCCTCTCACCTAATTAAAAATTATAAATCTCTTAATAAAGTGAAGAGAGGGAAAAGAATAGTTTGAGCAGAAGCACCCTTGTAGGGGTGAACAGAGTTTTAAAATCCACAGGCTATTGTTGATAAATCCCAGTATCAGAACCGGGTTGCTCCTCGCAGTGAACTGTTGGGCAGGGAGGTACATGAGATACCCAAACTAATGCAGGCCATTGTCAAAAGTACTTGGTTACCCACCTGAACTAAATGGAAAGACACTACTGCTGAAGACACACCAAGGCTGCAGTCACAGGATATTGACAGATCATTCTGGCATTGAGATGGAAGCCAGCTCCCCACTGGCTAGCTAGCAGAGTGCTAGAAAGTGCTATGTGAGCTACTAGGAGATAATGGTCACCAAAAGAGTAAACAAGCAGGAGATCCTGTAAGCTACAATATCAACCAGCTGGGCAAGATGTATACACCTGTGCAATAGTGGCATTCCCACCAGCAACAGATGAGAGTTCCACTTTCCCCACACCCTTGCCAGCATTTGCTGTCATTTGATTTTCTGATGATTGCCATTCTGACTGGAGTGAGATGAAATCTCAAATTGGTTTTAATTTACATTTCTCTAATGGGTAAAGATACTGAATTTCTTTTTAGGTATTTATTGTCCATGTGTATTTCTTCCACTGAGAACTATATTCAATTCCCTGCTATATATTTTCAGAGGATTATTGAGGTTTTTTAATTGTTTAGTTATTTGAACTTTTTGTAAATTGTATATATTAAACCTCTGTTGGATATTGTTTTATTAATGTTTACAAGTCTCCAGCTACCTGGCTGGAGGTGTTACTGGGGCTGGATCCTGGGGTCGAACCCAAAGGTGTGTTTGGAGGCAGGTATGAATTTCAGATCAAAGGTGTACAGAGAAATCTGAGCACTGGGGGTCCTGCTTGCTATAGATTTGTGCTTGCTGGTTTTGGTTTTTCCTGGCTGTTTGGTTGTTTCTCTCTAAATGAGTAGAAGCAGCTTCTGCCATTGTTAGAACTTCCCCCTGGATTTGTAAGCTAGAAAGAAACCCCTTCCTCCCATAAAATGTATCTGGTTTGGATGTTCATCTCAGCAATGTAAAACTGACAACAGAATTTGGTACCAAAGAAGTGATGCTGAGATGAATTTCTACCATGTGGATTTTGGTCTTCTGGAAATTTTACGATACAGGAATGGGGCAGAACTTGGTACTTTGGTCTATAGAAGCCAAAGAGAGCAGTAAACTAAATTTAGTAAGCTATTTGGGTGAGAGAAAAGCTAAGTGTAGAGAGAATTGTGTTGGCTTATGAACTTTCAAAGTGAAAGGAAAGACAATAGAGAACTTTTGAGAGTTGGACCTCGGCTACTGGCATAAAGACTGGCTATGTTCTGCGGCCCATGCCAAGAGTTTGAGCAGGGTTAAATTTGAAAGTAATGGACTGATGTACATTGAGGAAGATACAGAACTGAAAGATAGAAGGTTTAAAGTTACTAGCACAGGGACAGATTTTAGGCTACTAAACATGCTAAGAATGGCCCAACTACTTTACTTTGAAACAATACAAAGATACCTGAGGTGATTCTACCCAGAATAGAATGAATGGTAGAAATGTAAACCTTTTTTTGAGGCAAGCCACATAGACTGGCCTTTTTTTATGACAGCAAGAGAGAGAAAAAAAGAGCAAGAACTGGTTCACAAGGGCCTCCAGCCACTGCAATCAAATTCCAGATTCATGCACCACTCTGTGCACATGTGCGGCCTTGGTATGCATCACTCTGTGCATCTGGCTTACGTGGGATCTGGGGAGCCGAACATGGGTCCTTAGGACTTGCAGGCAAGTGCCTTAACTGTTAAGCAATCTCTCCAGCCCAAGCACATTCCACTGAAAGGAGATGACTGAAGAGAAGAAACCTGGTCTTCAATATCAACATTTATTTCCTCTCTGGATTAATATATGGCTGTGTCATTGTATACCTGGTATTGACTTTAGAAGCATGAAAAATGCATGGAAGTGGGTCATGAAGTACACATGGTTCCAGGAGGCATTGCTGAAATGTGGCATATGAGGAAGGGTGCAATGTCACTAGTAGAGAGACCAGTGAGGGCATTGTAAGATGGATTGTGATTTGCAGTGGAGACCCAAAGATGTTTTGTATATACCAGGACTGTACAGACACCACCATGAAGCACAGTTGGCATGGGATGGAAGCTTTCCATGGCTACTAGAGCAGCAGGAGGAATGGCAATTAGAAATCCAGATACTGTTGCCACTGATTATGGGTGCTGGACTTGAACTGCAGATGTTTGATATTTACATTGGCTCATTCTCTTTTTGTTATGTATTGTAACAATGTAAACAATGTAAATGTTTAATCTATGCTATTATATGTTAGAAGTATTTCACTTGTTTTTATTTTTCAGGACTCACAAGTCTGTTTTGTTTTGGTGGTGGTTTTTTTTATTGTTGTTGTTTTGTTTTGGTTTGGTTTGGTTTGGTTTTTTTTTTTTTTTCCAAGTTAAGGTCTTGCTCTAGCCCAAGCTGGCCTGGAATTCACTATGTAATTTCAGGCTGTCCTCAAACTCATGGTGATTCTCCTACATCTGCCTCCCTCCCAAGTTTTGAGATGTAAGGTATGTGCCACCATGCCCAGCAAGACACAGTCTTAAACTTGGTAAAGCTTATGGGACCTTTGAAGTTGGAATCTATACAATTTACAATGTGAGATGATCATGAGTCTAGTGGGTGTCAGGGATGTAATGTAGTAGTTTGAATATATATCCCCCATAGACGTGGGTGTTTTATTAAAGCTTATAACTTGAGTCTTGGGCTGCCTGATTGGAGGCAGTGGCACTGGGGCACATCCTGGGGTCCAGCACTAAGGACTGTTTGGGAGATGATCTGAGTTCCAGCCCAAAGTTATGCAGAGCAGTCTGAACTCTAGGGATAAGGTTCCTATTTACTGTAGGTTTGTGCTTGCTGCTTTTGTTATTTGCTGGCTAACTGTTTCTCTCTGCTTGGCTGTATGGAAGAAGCTTTTTCCACCAATGATTGAATTTCCCTGAATCCCTAAGCTTGAATTAAACCTCTTCCCTCCCATAAACTGTGTCTGGTTTGAATGTTCATCCCAGCAACATGAAACTGATAATATAGATGTATAGCTGGCAAATATTTTCTCCCATTCTGTGGCTATCTATTACCTCTGTTGATGGTTTGTGCATCTGTACAATAGCATTTTAGTTTCATAAGGTCACAAAGCTTGAGTATTTTGTGTTTTTTTTTTTAATTTCTTGGACCACTGGCATCTTAGTCAGAGTCGTTTCTTAGGCTTATTTATCTTGAAGTATTCTCCCTACTTTTGCTTCAGTCATTTTAGAGTTTTCTTATATTGAACTACTTGATCCATTTGGAGTTGATTTTTGTATAGGGAGAGAGAAAAGGATCTAGATTCATTCTTCTACATGTGGTTTTCTAATTTCTCTAACACCATTTGTTGAAGATGCTATCTTTTCTCCACATTTTTTGGCCTTTTTGTCAAATATCAAGTAGCTACAATTACTAGAATTTATAAATCAATCTTGTTTTCTATTCCATTCATCTACATTTCTGTTTTCATGACAGTACTGTATTACTTTTATTATTATGGCTTTGCAGTATATCTTGAAGCCAGGTATGGTGACAACACCAATGGTATTCCTTTTGCTGAGGATATTTTGGCTATTCTTTATCTTTTCTGCTTTCTCTTAAATGTTGAGACTATTGTTTTTTCTAACTCTAAAGAATGTTGCTGAAATTGAGATTGGAATTGCACTACATCTGAATATTGCTTGTGGTAAGATGGCTATTTTCACAATGCTAACTCTTCTGATTCATGAGCATGAGAGGTCTTTCCATCTTTTCATGTCTTTCACAATTTCTTTCTACAGTGTTTTTAAGTTTTCATTGTATGAGTCTCACACTTCCTTGGTTAGGGATAGTCCAAGATACATAATGTTTTATGGCTAAACAACACAGCTTCCCTGAATTCTTTCTTTGTATATTTATTACTGATATATGTGAAGGCTACTGATATTTATATGTTGATTTTATTTTACATCCTGCCACTTTTCTGAGAGCATTTATTGCCCCTAAGGAGTTCTGTGTTGGAGATTTTAAGGTCATTTATGTGGAATATAGCTTTGTTGGTGTATTTTCTGTTGTTTCTCTTTTCATTTATTTCTAGCTTTATTACCTTAGGGTCAGATATAGTATACAGAGTTACATCAATTTTCCAAAATTTGTGAAGACTTGTCTTGTGTTTTACTATATGATCTATTTTAGCAAAAGTTCCATGATCTACTGAGAAGAATGTGTAATCTTTAAACTTAAGGACATGCTCTTAAATGTCTATTAAGTCCATGGTGCTTCTTAGCCACATTCTATGTTTAGATGACCTGTCCATTGATGATAGTAGAATATTAAAGTCTCTGACTATTATTGTTTTGGGGTTTGTTTCTAATTTACTTTCTATTAGACTTTGCTTTATAAAATTTGGTGCACCTGTATTTGTTGGGTATAAATTTATGATTGTAATGTCCTCTTGCTGTTGGGCTGGAGAGATGGCTTAGCAAGTTAAGCCCTTGCCTGTAAAGCCTAAGGACCCCAGTTTGAGGCTCGGTTCCCCAGGACCCACATTAGCCAGATGCACAAGGAGGCACACGCATCTGGGGTTCATTTGCAGTAATATCCACTTGTTGGACTGTCCCCTGAATGAGTATAAAATGGCCTTCTTTATCTCTTTTGATTATTCTTGGTTTAAAGACTTTTGTCAGATATTAGTATAACCACACCTGATTCTTTTTTCCATTTTCTCAGAAAATCTTTTTCCATCCTTTTACCCTAAGGTGGTGCCTATCTTTAATGGTAAGGTAGGTTTCTTATAGATAGAAAATAGACGGAAACAGTTTTATCTAGCCTGTGAACCAGTCTTTTTTCTTTTTTTTTTTTTTTTCTTTTTTTTTTTTTTTTTTTTTTTTTTTTGAGGTAGGGTCTCACTCTGGTCCAGGCTGACCTGGAATTAACTATGTAGTCTCAGGGTGGCCTCGAAGTCTCAGCAATCCTCCTACCTCTGCCTCCCGAATACTGGGATTAAAGGCATGCGCCACCACACCCAGCTTGAACCAGTGTCTTTTGATTGGAAAGAGTTGAATCTATTTACGTTCAGAGTAATAACTGTGAGGTGTGAGTTAATCCCTGACAAGTTGAAGACTTTGTGGAATTTGGTATTTTCTTGAACTTCATATACTTTCATGTCTCCTCTAGAGATTCTGATAATTACTTTTCCCTCCTGTAGGTTCTTGCATACATTTCACCATCTCTTTTCTTGTACCCTCTATTATGAGAGATAACTGTGCTGGGTTGGCAGTCATGGTCTTTTAAAATTTAAAATAACCTATTAGCCCTTCTGGCTTTCAGTTTCCAAGGAAAAATCAGAAGTAATCTTGATGGCCTTAACTTTGTAAGTAATAAGCTGTTTTCCTCTTGCAACTTTTTATACTCTCTGTGCTCTGTGTTTTGTATTTATAATATGACATAGGGAATTTCTTTTCTGGTACTATTTGTTGTTCTGTGTACCCCCTGTACCTGGATGGGTCTCCCTTTTAGAAGATTAGGAAAATTTTCTTCAATAATTTTGTTGAAGATCATTTTTATGCCCTTGACAGCAGTTTTTCAACTTCTAATATGCCTATAATTTAAATATTTGGTCTTTTTTTTTTTTATTTGAAAGTTACAGACAGAAGGAGGCAGATAGAGAGAGAGAATGGGCGCGCCAGGGCCTCCAGCCACTGCAAACAAACTCCAGACGTATGCGCCCCCTTGTGCATCTGGCTAACGTGGGTCCTGGGGAGTCGAGCCTTGACCCGGGGTCCTTAGGCTTCACAGGCAAGCGTTTAACCGCTAAGCCATCTCTCCAGCCCAATATTTGGTCTTTTTAAGGTGTCCCACATTTCCCTCATACTCTTCAAATGTTTCAAATGTTTTTCAAATTTGTCATTGTTTTTGGACTCCCAGTCTACTTCCTCTGTCTTGTCCTTGAGTTCTGATAGTCTGTATTTCACTTAGTCTATTCTCTTAGTGAGGCTTTCTTGGGAGATTTTTAAATGAGATATTTCATTTTTGTATCCTATTATGTTTTTCTTTCATCTTCTCCATCTCTTTATTGAATTCTATTTTTGTATCTTGGCTTGACTTTCTTAGGGACAGGGCAGGTAGGGGATCCAACACCCACAGTGAGTCTGAACCCTAATCTGAGCAAATGTGGGCCAGGTATCTATGTAGGGGAGAGGAAAGCTTACCTTGGCCCTGATTACCCAGAGCTACACACTATCTGGAATTTTTGAGTGATGTCAGCTCCAGGTTCACTACTGGAACCTGTTTCATAGTCATCATTGTCCTCCACTTCTACACTCCTTTACTTCATTTTTCGTTTTGTTTTGATTTTTTAAGGCCAGTGTGAGTGGGAGAATCCCTTCTGAGCAGCTCTGCTTTTTCTGGTGAAGGCAGGGATAGATGAGTAGAAGCACTTCCCAGCAGCTATACCCGAACCCTCTCTGAGTAAGTGGTTACTGGAAGCTCCCTGTTCCCTCCTGCTTCTCTGTCAGGGTCTCCTCTGAGTTAATAATTCCTTACATACCTTAACTTTTTGGTGGACAAGAGTACTGTGTATTCATTAGCCTCTTTATTCCCCAGGTTTCTTTGGCATGGCTACTATCCTGCTACCTTAACCCCTACATTTGTCTTTAAAACTTGAGCTTGAAGTTTAAAACAAACAAACAAATCTGGGCATGAAGTCACTAGCCTGGGTCTAATACTCATCTTGTTTACTATCCTATACTTCACAGTGACCAATGGTGATATGCCACAGGATAGCCTGAGCACATCATAATATATATAATTATGCACTACTATGCCATTGTCTCAGATGGTGGTTACATTAATCCTGAAAGAAATGAAAACAAATACCAATTACACTCCATCCTTTACAATTTACTATAATGTGATGGGAAACCTCCCCCCAAAAGGTAGAAATTTAAACAAAGTATAATTTAATGTTTTGGTAACATGACAACTGACTAAGACATTATCTCATAAATGAAAAGCTACGTAAACAATAGAACCCAAAATCATCAAAATGTTATTATTTGCAAGAGAAACTTCAATTAATGAAAAGGTATTTGATTCACTCAGAAACAATTATGAAAAAGGTATGCAAAATTTAGTAAACCTTAAAAAGCACTACAATTTCTACCGAGGCCATGGGATATGTGCTACTTTTTTCAGAGCATGACAATATTAACATTTTTAACTCTGCAGGAAATGGCATTCACATCTGTTTTTCTGTAATGGTTTTAAAATAAAGCTAAATTACATGCTCATCTCAGTGTGTAGAACTAGATTATAAATAAACTTTAGTTTGCCTTTTAGGAAACACTATTTCTTTAATAATTGCAGAGAAAATATACTATATTTTTCAGACATTTGGGGAAGATCGCTTTCTTGGTAGTATATACCTGATTCTTGAGTTAATGATCCTTGTGCTCAGAAAACGGCTCCTGACCTAAATCCTCCATGGCATGATTTGAATTAATTTTCTTTTCCTGACCGAAAATACGTTGGAGAATATCAGATCTACCATAATATTCCATGTATTTATAACCCTTGAAGTAGCCAAGAACCAAGCTTAGTTTTATGATTTTTATATGTTATATACCATAGCCCTAGAAATAGATCTCAAAAATTATTTATACATAATTTTTATCAAAGACTGCTCCTTTCCTTAATAAAATTTACTCTTTCTCATATAAAAAACTCTGCATTTCAGAACAGATCCTAAAATTCAGAAAAGGAAGCGTGTAAGTGACAGGAACAAGGGAACAATGTATCTAAAATTCCACCAGACACTATTTTCTTCTCTAGAATAGAAGATCATTTAATGAAATATATCTCAAAACCACTGGGACAGAACTGAAGCTGAAATACAGTACTATAAAATCACAGCTGTGCTGGTGCTTCCTTAAGATCACAGGAAGCCAAACATATGCCTTAAGAACTGAACTGAGTATCACACGAACCAGCCCAAAGCACCAGAGCAATTATAACAGAGCAAGCCTCAAGACTATTACTGGACACTAAAGCACATCTTTACCACACTGTGATACCTGAAAAGGAAGTTCATTTCACATGTCTAAAAGATACTTCTTAGAAAGCAGTGTATATACACCATGTGATCTGCCCTAAATTTCACAAAATAAATGCCATTTATGAAAAAAGTTATCAAAAAGGGTTTCCTTATTCAAGAATTTTCTATTATAAAGAAACAAGAATAAGCTGTTTTCAAATATCAATTATTTTTCTCTTAGGAGTAAAATCTACAGAACAGGGAAAAGTCTTTGTAAGTTTTAAGTTCAGACCAACGTAACAAATACCATAAACTGATAAACTAAATAAGAGACTTTATCTATCATAGTTCCAGTGACTGGGAAGTCCAAGATCAAGGTGCCAGCAGATTCTGTTTCTGTGAGCCCCCTCTTCCAAGTTCCTTCTTGCTGTAGCCTCACATGGCAGAGAAAGAAGTCATCTCTGGGGGCATTAATCCCATTCAAGTGAACTCCACTCTCATGGCCCAACTGCCTTCCTTTAAAAGCCTAGCTTCAAGTACCATCATATTGGAGATTCAAGTGTGAATATAGGAATTAATAGGTAGACAGGAACACATAGTCCATAGAAGCAAATAAACCTTACATTTAAAAGCAGCAACATGAGCTGGAGAGAGAGCACTTACTTTTATTGCCAACCACAGCAACAAGTGGTGGAGTTTCTGACTCCTCGCTCACTTTCTTCACCACAGAATACCAATCTTCTAAATTTTCAAAGCTTTGGTAATTTGTAATATCATACACCAAGAGGATTCCCTGTAACACAAGAATTGCAGTATATATGTAATGAACTTTGCAAATAATATTAATAGCAAATAGTACACTAGTACTTCAGATATACCAAGTAGAATGTAAAGATGCAAGCTTATGTTACATATGAACTGATTTCAACATAAATTAGTTATGTGCAGATACAAAATACCAAATATTTTTACTCATCATTCACAATAATCTTGTAAGATGCAATGTAAGAAATGAAGTACAATTCTATCTAAGTTGTGTTTTCCCAATAAGCTATCTGAAGAATGCTTAGGAAATTGCAATGAATGTAAGTATATTATGGCATAGACAAGAGGAAGCTACAAGGTTTAGAATCCTATCTCTCACTGTCACAAAGTCAGATATTTAAACTTTTTGATAAGTAACCATACGCTGCTACTCTTCTTAAATATTTTCAAAACTGGACATTCCATGATATCCCCTGATAGCCAATTTCAGTGTTAAACACAATTTTTTTATAAATGAAATGTCAATTTCCTCTTCTGGTCCTCTGTGAATTTGGAGAACTGGAGAATATCCTCCATATAAAAATCCCTCATAAACTTAAAATAGTTAAGTAATTCCTCTACTGTCTACTTTCCAGAGTAAATAAACACAGTTCCTTCAACCTGCTTCAGAGGGGCTATTTTGAATCATAGTTGTTGAGTCTCCCCAGGACATACTACATACAATTTTTTTATACTCTCTTTTAAATGAGCAATGTAAAACTGGACATGATACTGTAGTAAGAGTCTAAGAAAGCCAAATATAATAGTGATCGATGGCTTCCTGCCTCTCTATCATTCCTCTTCTTTGATCTCATTATTTTATGGCAAAATGAAAGAAACATGTACATACACAAAACCAACCAACACATTCTTGATTCTCATCCAGTTTGTGGTCAAATACTTAATACAAAACTATGGTTACAGTGTAAGCCTGGGTTTAATGGCATTTATGTCTACATAATGAGCTACAATAATAAAGTTAACTACTTTTATACATCTACTGAGTATCACACACATATCTACGACTGGGGAGACGGTTCAGTGGGTAAAGCACTTGCCAAACAAGCTTCAGTACAGGAATTTTGATCCCAGCCACTTAAGTAAAAGCCAGACACTGTAGCATGCATCTGTAATCCCAAAAGTCCTATAGCAGACTGACACAGAACTAAAAACTCTCAGGCCTGCTAGCCTCACAGACACAGTAGCAAACAACAAAGACACTGTGTCTCAAACAAGAAAGAAGAAGAGGATCAACACCTGAAGCTATCTTCTCAATTCTACACACAAGCCATGGAACATGTGTATCCATACATACATCATACAAACATATGTCATAAACTCACAAAATACATACAAGCCTTGGCATATGTGTACCCACATGCTCACACATCATACAAACATATATCATAAACACACAAAATACACATAAGCCATGGCACATATGTGTGTACACACATACACACACATCATACAGATATCATAAACAAACAAAAAATTTTAAGTCTACTTAAAAAATTTTTTATTTAAGTCTACTTAAAAAAATTTTTTTATTTGTACTTATTTGAAAGGGGGCCCCTCTCCCTGTCTCTCTCTCTCTTATCTCTAACTCTTGTATATTAGTTATCTTTTTCCTCATTTTCTTAGTGGGCACTGACCTGTAACTCCCAGATCCAGCATGGGGCTATCATCCACAATGAGCTTTTGATCAGAGAAACCTACAAGGTTTCCTAAAAGACAGACAGATTTCTGTCAGAGTACTTGATGACCCAAAGGTTAGTGGTAAGACCCTACTGCTGAAGACACCTTATGTGATTGACATGCAAATTAGAATGGCATGGCTGGAAGTTGGAAGAGAGTCAGTCCCCAGACAGTCAGCGCGTCTAGTGCCAGAAGGTGATACATGGGCGACTGGGGGAAATTGACCAATATCTGTCGAAGCAATGCATGGTCTAACCTACTTAGCAGCAAATAACTTGTGATGCCCACACAAGTGCAGTGGTGGCACACAGCCATGGTGGGGAACCAACTGCTCTCAATTTGGCTAACTGATCCCCTCACTGGTATGGGACCCATAGCTGGAGCTGGGAAACAAGTCAGAACCATATCCAAACATAAACCCACTCTCCAATATCAAGCTACCATCAATTGTGGGCTACAAGAGGGCCTACACGTATTAAATTCTCTATTTAAAAAAAAAAAAAAGTAAGGGTTATCTCATTTGTCCTGGTGCTAACTTACTCTCCGTTGGAGAATCTGCTTCTCTTTTTCAGATAGATGTAGATCCTAAGGAGAGAGCCACCCCATCATACCTCCAAAGGGCCCCGGCTGAAACTAAGAAAAATTGGAGAAACAAGCAAGGGGGCTGTTTTCCTGATGAACCGGATACCAGCACAAGGGGGAAGGAGATCAGCACAGAGAAAAATCAACTCCTACCAAATCAGAGAGCCAGAGCCTCAGAGGCCCCCAACACCTCATCACTGAAGCAGACCAAAATGAACCCAACATGGCTCAGGGAAATTTTGCGGAAGAGGGGGCGGAAAGAATGTCAGAGTCACATGTTGGGTCATGATATGCAGAGACATTTAGCTTACCCATAACTGTGGGCTAACTCCACAATGCATGACCCGTATACCTCAACAAGGAGGGGCCAAGGGGAGGGGGTAAGTCACGGATGAGCCTAATAATGGTACCAAACTGACTGTATTTGCTGAATACAGAACTGACTAATAAAGAAAAAAGAAAAAAAGAAAAGAAAGGGGGGGTGTGATAGAGGGAGAGAGAGAATGGGTGTTCCAGGGCTTATAGCCACTGCAAACAAACTCCAGACACATGTGCCACCTTGTGCATCTGGCTTTATGTGGGTCCTGGGGAATCGAACTGAGTCCTTTGGCTTTGGAGACAAGTGTCTTAACCAATAAGTTATCTCTTCAGCCCCCAAGATATTTTTAAATTACATATCTAGGTCTTGTCATTAATCCTCAGCACAATCAACAGAGACTGGCATTATTATTCTATTATGTCCCAGAGGGAACAATAGCCAAGGTCACATGGGTAGATAAGCAATAGAATCAGAACTTGAGTCAAGAACAAAATGACTAAACATCTGTCTGCAAACTCTACACCATGCTCTGTGGTAAGGAACTCATAGTCCTCCAAGATAATCAGACATATAAACAGGTACATGCACAGCACAGTAGTCACTTCCAGAAATACATAAATAGGTGTTCATTAAAGCACTTGGGGCTTAATTGAGGGGGAGCATGACTTGTGCATTTGCAATTTTCATGGTATAGACACTCCTGGCACTGCTATTAATGTGACATTACTGAATGCAGAGAGCTGGTAAGGATATCACTATAAGTCATTCCTACCACTCAGAAAAACTAAATATAAATAACCCTAGGGACACAAATAACAACAAAAATGGATAATAAAATAATATGATACATTCTGAGCTTAGAACATCTTTGTTTGAACAAAGTTAATTAATTTATGTAAAAGTATTAATCATGAATATACTCAATATTTGTTTCACAAAAGTTACCAAAACTTTGAAAGATGACTTTCTAAAACCAGAATAAACTGGTTACTATTATGAATTTCCAGTACGGTACTCTTTTATGAAATTAACTCTCCTTCAAACACCTAGCTTGTCTGGGTCTCAGGTGTCTTGTTTCTAAAATTAGATCTTTGATAAGCTCAGTAAATATACTATAATTTTTATACGCTGTTATGGTGGCTAACACCAGTAATCCTGAATACAGAGGCTGAAAGATTGAAGTGAGTTCAAGGCTAGTCCTATGATATATAGTGAAGGTCAAGCCATTCTGGACTATACAGCAAAATCCTATCTCAAAAAAAGATTCTGTTTTCTTTTTTGTTGTTGTTGGGGGACGGGGGAGAGGCATGGGGGCACAGGTCTGTAATCCTAGCACTAGTAATACAGAAGCACAAGGATAATAAGATAAAAGCAAACCTTAGCTACATAGTAATTTTCTAGCCATGCTAGACTATATGACTTTATCTCATCCAAGAAAAAAACTGTAATATCTCATTATTTTTACATAAAACCACTTGTATGATTCATGTTTGTAGCTTAGAAATCTATTTCTTCCAAAATCCTTTGAAATAGTGACCAATATAGTGATAACTGAAATGATGGCTATAATCTAACAATCTTAAACAATAAAGTCATATGGCTAGACAGATGACTCAGCACCTCAGAAGCAAACAACCTGATGTGATGCTCACAGAAGTGCAGCAGTCACACACAGTTATGGGAGGTAACCAACTGTTCTTGGATTCGCTAACAGATCTGCTCAGTGGAAAGGAAACCATATCTGGAACTGGGAAACAAGTCAGAATCATATCTAGATAACGATTCTACTTTCCATTGTCAAGCTTCCACTAACCTTGGGCTATAAAAGGGTCTACACCCTTTAAATTCTATCTAAATTAATAATGGTTATCCCATTTAACCAGTGCTGACTTCATTCTCCATTGGAGAATGTGCTTCTCTTTTTCAGATGGGTGCTAAACCTGAGGAAATAAACGACCCAGCTGAAACCACAGAGGAATTGGGGAAATGAGCAAGAGTGCTACTTTCTTAGTGAATCTGATATCAGCACGAGAGTGATGGAGATAGACACTGTGGACACTCAAGACCTACCAAACCAGAGACCCAGAGGTTCCCAAGTGCCCACCACTGAAGTAGACTTAAAATGCTTCCAGCATGGCTCAGGGAATTTTGCAGAAGAGGAGGTGGAAAGAATGTTAGAGACACAAGTTGGGACATTTTGAACAAAGGCATTGCCTCCCCCCGCCATAATGCATGACCAACAATCCCCATGGGGTTGACCTGCATCCCCAACAAGGAAGGCCTCTTCACAAAAGGGGCAGAGAAGAGGAAAAGGATGGTAGCAACATGTGCTTTTTACATATTAAGTATGTCCATATCTAATAAAAAGAAGAATTACTGACAGGAAAATTCAAAGAATTCCAAAACAACATGATGATAATCATATACAATAAAATAAAGAGGACATAGCCAAACATCTGAAATACAAGATAATTAATAAAAATAACTCAATAAACAGCTGAACAAATACCTAACTGTGGTGGTTTGATTCACATGTCCCCCATAAACATAGGTGTTCTGAATGCTAGGTTCCCAGCTGGTGAAGATTTGGGAATTAACACCTCCTAGAGGGAGTGTATTGTTGGGGGCGGGCTCTTGGGAGTTATAGCCAGTTTCCCCATGCCAGTGTTTGGCACACTCTCCTGTTGCTATGGTCCACTTTATGTTGGCCAGGGGGTGATATCCACCCTCTGCTCATGCCATCATATTCCCCTGCCATAGTGGAGCTTCCCCTCAAGCCTATAAGCCAAAATAAATCTCTTTTTTCCCAGAAGCTGCTCTTGGTTGGGTGATTTCTACCAGCAATGTGAATCAGACTGCAACAGTAAAGTGGTATCAAGAGTGGGGATGCTGCTAGACACCTGACTGTGTGGCTTTGGCCTTTTGGAGCTGATTTTCAAGAGGAATGTGGGAGGATTTGAAACCTTGGCCTAAGAGATGCCTTGCAGTGCTATAAGTACAGCTTGATGGACTATTCTAGTCTCAGCTGCAAGACCTGAATGCAGTAAGAACTATGGACTGTGAGGTTTGGCTTATGAGGGTGAGAAAGAGCTTTGCTTGGACTGGGCTAGCAATTTGTGTGAGAAGCTTGCTCTTATGTCCATGTCCTAAGAAGTTGTGCAGGGTTGCTTTGCACAGAAATGAACTGGTGTGAGCAGAGGGATATGGCACAAAAAAAAAGAAAAATCTTTGGGTGAATTACTGCTCGTTCAGGTGCAATTGAGAAATTACAACCTTTGAGACTGGGACAGGTGACCTGCATTGGGACAACAGGAAGAATGTAGACACTTTTGAAGGGACCTGAATACTCAAGGAGTCCTGTTCTTCAAAGTATGCTTTATTCCCCCCTGGATTAACAAATTGGCACCCTACCTGGTATTATGGAGTATAAGAAATGCTGGAAAGAGGGTCATTGAGTTTGCAACACAGTCTTGTGTTTTGGAAATGGCCATGGGCAATTGGAAGCAGGTTTGTTGGATGCCTGCATGGAGATTTGATGGGGCCATGAGGATGAACCATGGATTGCAATGAAGATGCCGGGACCACGAGATGGCTGCCAAGGAGAGTTGCCGCCACGATAAAGTTTTCCAAGACTGAGTAGCCTAGCTGGAGGGGCGGAATTGGAATGCCAGAGACTTGTTGCTACTTAGAATTATCGGACTTGGAGATTTGTCACTGGCTAGAGTTGTTGGACTCGAAGTTACAGAGTTTGATGTTTGCCCTGGTTGTTTTAAATCTTGTATTGGTTGAATATTTCTTATGCCCAATGCCATCTTTTGCAGTGTGAATGTTTATTCTGTGCCATTATGGGTTTTTTGAGGTTATTTTTGTTATTATGGCTCAGTTAAAAGATCTTTGACTCTGGGGATGTATGAACATCATTGGAATTGATAAAAACAATGGGACTTTTAAAGTTAGATAAATACATTGTATTTTACATCAAGTATAGGTATCATTTAATGGGGGCCAGGGGTGGAATGTGGTGGTTTGATTCAGGTGTCCCCCATAAACTTAGGTGTTCTGAATGCTAGGTTCCCTTTTGATGAAGATTTGGGAATTAACGCCTCCTGGAGGGAGTATATTGTTGGGGGCAGGCTTATGGATGTTATAGCCAGTTTCCCCATGCCAGTGTTTGGCACACTCTCCTGTTGCTATTGTTCACCTTATGTTGGCCAGGGCATGGTATCTACCCTCTGCTCATGCCATTGTTTTCCCCTGCCATCATACAGCTTCCCCTCGAGTCTGTAAGCCAAAATAAATCTCTTTTTCCCAGAAGCTGCTCTGGGTTGGGTGATTTCTACCAGCAATGTGAACCTGACTGCAACACCAACTAAATTCAATGGGAAAGCTACACCAAAAGACAATGGAACTCATGAGATAGAGATTATCAAAACAGAAAAAGAAAACAGTAGAGTAAAATGACACATAAATCAAATGGACTTAAGAGATTTCTACAGAACATTCCATCCAAACTCTACAAAATACACATTATGCACAGCAGCTGATGAAATCTTCTCTAAAATAGATCATGTATTAGGACACAAAGCAAGTCACATAAAATTTAGGAAACTGACATAACTCTTTGTATTAGATCCTATTATAATACAATAAAGCTAGAAATCAACAGAAGTAAATGAACAGGAATCCACAAACCTGGAGATCGAACAATACACTGAAGAAAAATAAATGGGTCACTGAAGAAATCAAGAAGGAAATCAGGACTGGAGAGACGGCTTAGCAGTTAAGGCACTTGCCTGTAAAGTCCAAGGACCCAGGTTTGATTTCCTAGGACCTACATAAACCAGATGCACAATGTGGCACATGTGTCTGGAGTTTGTTTGCAGCAGCTAGAGGCCCTGGCATGCCCATTCTCTATCTTTCTATCTACCTCTTTCTCTCTCTCTCTCAAGTATATAAATAAAAATAATACTTTTTTTTTTATAAAAGATGGAAATCAAACAATTCTTAGAACTAAATAAGAATGAAAACAGACCACACCAAAACCTATGGGACACAAAGAAGGCAGTCCTAAGAGAAAAAAATTTATAGCTCTAAATGTCTATATTACCAAAAAGAGAAAATCTCAAATAAATAAATAAATAAGGGAGCAATATGAAATCAACAAAAGAAGCAAGAAGAATACAAGCCAAAATGTACCAAAAAGAAAGAAATAATCAAGAACCCAGCAGAATCAATGAATTCAAATGAAAAAAAGAAAGCAACTTAAATAACTAATGAAACAAAGAGCTGCTTCTTCCAAGAAATAAATCAGATAATACCTAGCAAAATTAATAGAAAGAGAAGGTACCCTAATCAGTAATATTAGAGATAAAAACAAGTATTACAAAGATACCAACAAAATTGAACAAATCATAAAGACTATTTAAAACATCTATAAATCACCAAATTGGAAAACTAGGAAGAAATGGATCAATTCTTTGACATACATGATCTATAGCCAAAAGATATAAATTGTCTAACTATAACTAAGACATCTAAAGATACGGAACCAGTAAATAAAACCCAACAAGTCTAGCCTATGACAGATTCATGACTGAATTATAATAAAACTTTCTGGAAAAACTAAAACCAATGCTTCTATTGTTAGTTCATAAAATTGAAAAGTTGGGAATGTTCCCTGACTCCTTCTATAAAGTCAGCATTACACTAATACCAAAATCAGAAAAACAGGTATCAAGAAAACAAAATTATAAACCAATATTCCTGATAAACTTAGATGCAAAAAATATGGAAATGAATACAATGAAATACATCATATAAATAGATGTGACAAAAACTACATGATCATCTAAATAGATGTAGAAAACACCATCAAAATACAATAATGACTAGGCATGGTTGCACACACCTTTAATCCCAGCACTCAAAAAAAAAAAAAAATTCTAACTCAAGAAAACAAAAACACAGGAAAAACTAGAGGTGGTGGGATCACACCTTCACAAAATAACAGCTATATACAACAAAACTAAAAGCCAGTAACATATTAAATGGGGAAAATCTTAAAAGTATTACCACAGTTCTGGAACAAGATGGGATGACCTCTCCCCCACTACTATTTAACATAGTACTTAAGGTCTTAGCCAGAGCGATAGGACAAGAAAAAGAAATGCAAGGTACATAAACTGGAAAGACATCAAACTATACTTATTTGCATATAATTTTATATGAAAAGAAGGTAAAGACCCCACCAAAACATAACTAAAGCTGATAAGCACTTCCACCAAAACAGCAGATAAAATTAACACATAAGGGCTAGAGAGATTGCTTAGTGGTTAAGGCACTTGTCTACAAAGCCAAAGGACCTCGGTTCTATTCCCCAGGACCCAGGTAAGCCAGATGTACAGGTGGTGCATGTGTCTGGAGTTCATTTGCAGTGGCTGGAGGTGCTAGTGCATCCATTCGTTCTCTTCCCCCCCCCCCCGGCCCTCTTTCTCTCTCTCAAATAAATACATAAAAATAAAATATTTTTAAAATAACACACAAAATTCAGTATCAATTGTATATACCAATGGCAAACATACTAGGAAAGAAATCAGGGAAACAGTCCTATTTACAATAGCCACCTAAAATTTAATATCTTAGAATATCTGTAACCAAGGAAGTGAAAGACAATGAAAGCATTAAAACACTCAAGAAAGGGGCTGGAGAGATGGCTTAGCAGTTAAGAGTGCTTGCCTGCAAAGCCTAACACCAAGGTTAGATTCCCCAGAACCAACGTAAAGCCAGATGCACAAGGTGGCACATGCACCTGGAGTTCATTTGCAGCAGCTTGAGGACCTGGCACACCTGTGTTTCCTCTCTCTCAAATAAACAAATAAACATTAGTAAATAAAAACACTGAAGAACAAAATTGAGGACAACAACAGTAGATGGAAAAATTCCCATGTTCATCAATTTGAAAAATTAATATTGTGAAAATAGTCATCCTGCAAAAAGCAATATACAAATTCAATATAATTCCAATGAAAATTCCAGTACCATACTTCACTGAAAGGAAAAGAATAATCTCAATTTATTTAAATGGAATAAACAAAAATCTCAAAATGTCAAATGTATCCTTAGCAAAAAGAATATTGTCACCATATCTGATTTTAAGATATACTACAAAGCCAAAGTATTAAAAATAGTATGATAATCAGACAAAAACGAACGCATAGATTAATAGTATAAAACATAAGATCCAAGTGTAAGTGTTTGTATCTATATACACATGATCTTTGACAGCGAGGACAAAAACATATACTGGAGAAGGCAGCATGCAGCTCAAGTTTGTTTACAGTGGCTAGAGGCCCTGGCATGCCCATTCTTTCTCTCTGTCTGCTTCTTTCTCTCTCACTTTCTCTCAAATAAATAAATAAGAATGTTTTAAAAAAAAACACCAAATGACAGGGAATGCTGTCGCACTGTTTGTGGGAATGTAAAGTTGTGCAGCCACTACACAAATTAATATAGAAGCATCTCAAAAATCTATGAACAGATCTACACTGACATACACCCTGTTCTGTAGTATAGAGATATTTGCTCAGCAATGTTTGTTGCTGTTTTATTCACAATAACTAGGAAATAGATCCAGCCCATATGTCTATTAACTGATAAATGGATAATAAAGATGTGGTACATATACACATTATATTCAGCAATTTGGAAAAGTAAAATTATAAAATATGCAGGAAAATGGATAGACCTAGAAAAATATATGTAGTAAGTGAGTAACCTGGCACAGAAAGAGAAACACTGCATATTCTCATATGTGGATCCTAACATGGAATTAATACTATAGAAAGCCATCTTTTGTTGGCTAATTAAAAGATACAACTCTCTTCAAAAGAAAGAAACATAAAGAGGAATAGTTTGGGCAGAAGTACCCTGCATGGGGGGAGAAAACTTTACCTTAAAACATAGGCTATTGTGGTATATTCCAGTGTCAGAATTAGTCACCCACAGTGAGCTGTTAGACAAAGAGGTAAATGTGGCCACAAAAACAATGCAAGCCATTGCCAAAGAATTTGGCTACCCTCCACAACTAAACAGTAAGATGCTATTGCTGAAGCCACCACAGGCAGTGGTTTCAGAACACTAAACGATCATGCTGGAACTAAGATGCAAGCCAGCTCCCTGCCAGCTAGCTCTCATAGTGTTGAAAAGTGCTATGTGAGCCCCTGAGTGATAATGGTCACCAATAGCATTGTTGCAGAGCAGCTTGTAGGAGGAAAAGGTTAATTTTGGCTTACAGACTCAAGGGGAAGCTCCATGATGGCAGATGAAAACTATAGCATGAGCAGAGGGTGGATATCATCTACTGGCCAACATTAGGTGGACAACAGCAGCAGGAATATGCCAAACACTAGCAAGGAGAAGCTGGCTATAACACCCATAAGCCCACCCCTAGCAATACATTGCCTCCAGGCAATTCCCAAATTGCCACCAGCTGGGGACCTAGTATTCAGAATGTGTAAATTGGCATTGGGGGGGGGGCACCTGGATCAAACCACCACATTCTGCCCCTGGCCCCCATAAACTGATAGCCATCCATGATATAAAATGCAACGCATTCAGTCCAACTTTAAAAGTCCCCATGGTTTTTATCCCAATGATAAGTCAAACATCCCCAAAGTTCATTTCTTAACTGAGCCGTAAAAGCCCCCCCCCCCAAAAAACCACAATGGTACAGAATAAAAATTCATACTGTAAAAGATGGCACTGGGCATAGGAATGAAATATTCAACCAACACAAGGTTTAAAACAAACAGGGCCAACATCAAACTCTGTAGCTCCAAGCCCAACAACCCTAACCACTGACAAGTCTCCAAGTTTGATCATTCTAACAAGGGATGAGAAAACTTACCTGGTGCTAGCAGCTCTCCTTGACAACCGTCCATAGTCCTGCAATCTCCACTAGTCTCCACTGCAACCCACAAGGCTCTAAAGAGCCACCACAGTTAATCCAACAAACCTGCCTTACAGTACCCATGGCCATGTCCCAAACACAAAACCTTGTTACAAATTCAATAACCCTCTCTTTCCTGCATTTATTAAACTCCATAATACAGGTGGGCTATTAATTTCTTTCTTTCTTTCTTTCCTCTTTTTTTTTTTTTTTTTTTTTTTTAAATTATTTATTTATTTGAGAGCGACAGACAGAGAGAGAAAGAGGCAGATAGAGAAAGAGGGAGAATGGGCACGCCAGGGCCTCCAGCCACTGCAAACGAACTCCAGACGCATGCGCCCCCTTGTGCATCTGGCTAACGTGGGTCCTGGGGAATCGAGCCTTGAACCGGGGTCCTTAGGCTTCACAGGCAAGCGCTTAGCCACTAAGCCATTTCTCCAGCCCTTTTTTTTTTTTTTTGGTTTTTTTAAGGTAGGGTCTCACTCTAGCCCAGGCTGACCTGGAATTCACTAAGAAGTCTCAGAGTGGCCTTGAACTCATGGTGATCCTCCTACCTCTGTCTCCCATGTGCTGGGATTAAAGGTGTGTGTCACCACGCCCAGCTGTATCAATTTTTTAATTTGGGGGAAAATAAATCCAACTTAGAAGAGCTGGGCACTCCTTCAGGATTCAGGCCACTTACTTCAAGAGTCCACATTCTCCTTGCTGTCCCAATGCAGATCAATTGGCCCAATCTCAATGGTTGTAATCTCACAAACAACTGCAGATGAACAGGCAGCAGTTTCTGCCCAAAGATTTCATTTCTTTCTGTGTCATATCCATCTGCTCACACCAGCCCATTTCTATGCAACGCAACCCTGCATAAGTTTTGAGGACACAGGCATAATAGGAGGCCTCTCACATAAACTGCTTTTAGCCCAGTCCCAGCAAATCTTTCTTCACCTTATAAGCCAAACCTCACAGTCCTTGGGTCTTACTGCATTCAAGTCTTTCAACTCTGATCAGAATAGTCCTTATCAAGCTGTACTTATAGCACTGAAAGGTATCTCTTAGACCAAGGTTTCAAATACTTCCACTTTCTTCCCTCAAATTAGTCCCAAAAGGCCAAAATTTTGGTAGTCAGGTTTCTAACAGCAACAACTTCACTTCACAGTACCAATTTTACTGTTGCATTCAGTTTTGCACTGCTTGCAGAAAAAAGAAAAAAACAACTAACCAAGAGCAGCTTGTCAGAGGAAAGGATTTATTTTGGCATACAGATCTGAAGGCAGGATCCATGATAGCTGGAAAAAATGATGGCATGAGCAGAGGTTGGACATCACCTCCTGGCCAACATTGGGTAGACAACAGCAGCAGGTGAGTGTGCCAAACTGGGGCAAGGGGAAGCTGGTTATAATACCCAGAAGCCCATCCCCAACAATATACCACCTCCAGGAGGCTCCAATTCCCAAATAGCCACCAGCTGGCAACCTAGCATTCAGAATACATAAATTTATGGGGGAAGCCTGAATCAAACCACCACAAGCATGAACAAGGAGATCTGAAGGAGGAATGGGTGCAAGGTTGCTTTTTATAGCCAGGGACAGGTCCCAAGCCCTGGTGGAACTGAAATTCGGCATCTGATCCAGTCTCACCCAAGATGGCTACAAGCAATTCCTCAGTGGCAGCACACCCTCTCTTTCCTCAGTCTGGCACATGGATGGGCTGGCCCCTCATGGATAAGCCACACGAGTTCACAAACTAATCAAGTCTCTCCTTTACAAATCTGAGACTGACAACAAAATCCATCCCAATTAACTAAAAAGGAACATCCCACATGCTTAACCACTTGCTTGGCTACTCATTCTCCTGTCTACTCAATTTCCTGATCCCTGTTGTGTTAAGTCCTAACCTGTTCTCAGCCTGGCTGGCACAGGAGGGGAGGAAAATTTCTTCCTTCTCACTTTGTTACTCTAGCTTCTAAGCCTGGGACCTTTACTATCTAATCTCTTACCTCTTTCTTATATGAAGGCAAAGAGCACTCCCACACTCCTCCTCACACGTGTGTGTGTGTGTGTGCGCGCGCGCACTTATTTTATTTAGTGGCCTGGGCCTTTTCCATGGACTTCTCTTTTGGACAGACGCCCTTTCCATAGACTTCTCTCCTGGAGATTTCCCTAATTCTATACTCTCTCATCTCACTTTCCAGCCGAACAGGAATTCTTTCCTGGCCTGTGTCTTTCTAACCAATGATTATCCTTTCCAGCCAGGCAAGGAATTCACTTCAGCCTGAGTCTTTCTAACCTTCTCTGGAGATCAATTTTCCCTAGATAAATGTTGAAATTCATAATTTACCCTTCTCAGAATCAGTTTCCTGAATTCTTTTTAAAATGGACAAGAACCTAAAAGTTGAGGTTGAGGTTCACAGACCAATAGCCTACCTTATACCACAATATCTCATAACAGATCCTATAAACTAAAAAAAAAAAAAAAAAAAACAACCAGCCAGGCAAGATGTACATAGCAGGTATAATACTGACATACAAGCTATGGAGATAATCAACTACTCTCTGAATATGAGGATTCCTCAGTGGGAAGGAATTCATAACTGGTACTGAGATCCAAATCAGAAAACTATGGCTTGGAAGTTCACAGACCATACAATAAAGCTTCTACTGTGCTTTGGATAAAAAGAAAGGTTATGTCCATCAAAAAGTCTTGTAGTGGGGCTGGAGCAATATCTCAGTGGTTAAAGGCGCTGGCTTGAAAAGTCTGATGGCCTGGGTTTATTCCCTAGTACCCACATAAAGCCATATACACATGGTGGCACATTCATCTGGAGTTCATTTGCAATAGCAGGGTGCCCTGGCATGCCCATCCATCCCTCTTTCTTTCTCTTCCCCTGTCTCAAATGAATGCATATTTTTTAAGAGTTGTCAATGTCTGTCTATGTTTATCCCTTTGATTCATGTTTCTCTCTCAGCCAATTAAATATGAGTGCTACTCTCATTGCTATCCTGCAGCCTTCTCCATGAAATAATGATAGAAAACAAGGAGACTCAAAACTCACCAAATCTGAGGCTACATCTCAACACTAAAGGAGACTTATATCACAACCTCCAAGGCTCAGGGAACATTGCAAAAGAGAGGGGAGAAAGAATATAAGACCCACAGGTAGGAATGTGTATTGTGATGCACTGTCTGCTCCACCACACACAGATTAATGGGTGCATTTAGGACCCCAGTGATTAACAATAACCTCACTGAGGAGGGCCCTCAGTGGAATGGGGTGTGGTGGTTCTGAATGTAAACATCTCCATAGCCTGACATGTTTTTAATTAAGTTTCCTACTTAGTTCCCATCTAGTAGAGCTTTTGCAAGGTGTAGCCCTGCCGGAGGAAGTCGGTCACCAGGGGTGGAGTTTGGGATTGAGCCCAGCTTTGTGTGTGCTCACAGTCAGCTCATACTTGGCAGTGTTTTTTCTCTCTCCCCCTCTCCTTACCTCTCTCTCTCACTTCCCTCTTCTCTTCTCTCTCTCTCTCTCTCTCTCTCTCTCTGTGTGTGTGTGTGTGTGTGTGTGTGTGTGTGTCTGTCTGTCTCTCTCTCTCATAAATATATAATGAACTGAGCCAGATTCTTCTGCCATGACACTTCCCCTGGAAGCTATAAGCCTGATATAAATGCTTTCTTCCCATAAGCTATTTCTGATCAAGTATTTTTCTCAACAACACGAAGGTAACTGCAACAAAGGTAACTGCAACAAGTGGGCAGGGGAGAAGGAATATAAGGCCATAACCTGATGGGAATATGATCAATTTAGAATATGTTCATATAATAAAGTCAAAAAATGTAGTAGAAGGGGTGATAGGAAAAGGAAGATGATCAGCAGAAGTGAGACGGGCATAAGAGTGGGTAATAGGGATAAATATGATGAAAATATAAATGTATGAAAATGTCATAATATACCTACTATACTATAATATACTACTATATTTATATATATATATATATAATACATATATATAATATACTACTATACTATAATATACTACTATAATGTACCTATTATGTATTAATACATATTAATAAAAAACTTTAAAAATCAAAAAAAAGGGAAAAAACTTAAATCAAAACCAACTTGAAATGCTGGTGAGGGTGTGAGGAAAAAGTAACCCCCTCATCCACTGTTGTGGCAGTATAAACTTGTGTAGCAACTATGGAAATCAGTCTGGAGATTTCTCAAAAACTAAAAATTTGCCTGACATTTGACCTAGCTATACCACTCCTGAGCATATACCCTAAAAATTCTACACTATGCTATAGATACTTGCCCAGCCATATTTGTTACTGCTCTAGTCACCATAGATGGAAAATGTACATCACCCCAGATACCCATCAAGTGATGAATGGATAGGAATGGAATGGATATGTACAAAATGGAGTTCTATTCTGCAGTAAAGAAACATGAAATTGTGAAATTTACAGGATACTGGATAGACCTAGAAAAAATACAGTTAGGTTACCCAGACTCAGTAAGACAAATGCTGCATGTTCTTCTCCCTCATATACAGATTTTAAAATGGAATAATCTGTTAGGAAGCTAGAATAAATTTTGGGAGGAGAAGTGGGGAAGAATTAGAGGAATGGATAGTAGACAGACAAGTGGAGGGACATAATACATGGGGTAGAAGGGTCTGGGGAAAAGCAACAGTAAAGTAGGGAGGGAGGTAGGATTAAAAGAAACTAAAAATAGCATGAGTTAGTACTATAGAAACCTATTTCATCATTAGCTAATTAAAAGATATAACTCCCTTAAAAAGATAGATAGTGGTAGTTCCCTGCTAGGGTGGAGACAGCTTTTCTCTGAAACCATAGTCTGATAACTCCCAGACCCAGAGTTGGTCACCCCACACAGTAAGCTGTTGGTTAGGGAGGCCAATGAGGTCACCAAAATAATGCAGGCATTGTCGAAGTACTCACCACAACTAAATGATAACACCCTATTGCTGAAGACACCACAGGCTACAGTCTCAAGACGTTGAGAAATCAAGCTGGAACTGTGATGGAAAACTGCTAGGTGAACAGCTAGGAAATAACAGGTAAGAGTAGTGTGAACAAGCAGTGGATCCTACAAGGTACAAATTCATCAGCCAAGCAAGATGAACATGCTGGTACAATAATAATGCCAGGTCAGTTATGGAGGTAAACAATTCTCTGACTAGATATGAGGATCAGCCAGTGGGAAGGAACTCATGCTCAGTACTGATAACCAAGTCAGAATCCTATGGCTTAGAAGGTCATGGACTTAGAGGGATGCTCACAGCTAAATGAACATCAGAAAGTCCTTTAAATGTATTTGTGATCAATGATGCTCTCACTCTTGATTAGAGATTCTGCTTTTTAAAAAGGGTGGCAAATACTGGGGGAAATTAAGACACATCAGAATACCAAGAGAAACTCAGCCAGGTGTGATGCCTCACACCTTTAATCCCAGCACTCAGGAGACAGAAGTAGGAGGATCACCATGAGTTCGAGGCCACCCTGGGACTACATAATGGATTCCAGGTCAGCCTGAGCTAGAATGAGACCCTACCTCAAAAAAACAAATGAGCGAAAGAAAGAGGGGGGGGGAAGGGAAAGGGAAAGAGAAGGAGAGAAGAGAAGAGAAGAGAAGAGAAGAGAAGAGAAGAGAAGAGAAGAGAAGAGAAGAGAAGAGAAGAGAAGAGCCGAGCCGAGCCGAGCCGAGCCGAGCCGAGCCGAGCCCATGTGTTTAGCATGAGACAGTCACATTTGTCACACCTTCTAGGGTCAGGGAAACATTATAGAGGAAAAAGAGGATTAAATATGAGTGCTGCTCTCACTGTTCACCAGATAACCTTCTCAAGAACCATGGCAGTAGACAATGAGGAGACTCAAAACTCATCAAAGCAGATACTAAGTAGCTGCCTAGAGCTCAATACTACTGTACTCTTCTAACGGTTCAGGGAATAGGAAAGCAGGGGCAAAAAGAATGTAAGAGCCTCAAGGCATATTCCAAAGCATAGTCCTCCCCTCAGGAACTGACTGGTGCATCTATGACAATGACTACCAATATGACCACTGAGGAGGGGCCCTCCGTGGAGTAGAAGTCAAAGACAAAGGACTTAAAAGAATAACCTGATGGAGATATGACCAAATTATGATATTTGTATATTAAAGTTCTCAATAAGATTTTAAGGAAGAACTCCTCTTCCTTTCACCCCTGAGGTTGCACAAAAACAGGCAGGTGTAAATAGGGATTTATTACACTAGCTCACATGATACAGGATACAAGCTTAGCAGTCCAGCAATAGCTGTCTGGTCAAGGAACCCAGTAGCTGTTCAGTCAACAAAGTTAATGCCTCAGTAATCCCAATCCATCTATGAGGCCTGGAGGATTCCTGGAGAACTGCAGGTGTTAAGTCTATATTTGAAGGGTGATGAAACTCTGTTTCAATGCCCATGAAGGATAGCAGAAACAGGGTTGATGCATACATAAGTGAATAGCAAGGACAGCTAAATAAAAAACACACTCCAGCAAGCAGCACAGGGAACCAAGCAAAAGGGACATGAGCTTCTTTATATATAGTCCACAAGAAGGGCCATCCATTTTGAATGACAGACTGCTTCCCTCAGCTTATCTCTTCTAGAAACATAGACACACCTAAGAGGCATGACTCTTACTTAATTCCATATCTGATAAAGCTGACAACAGCAACTTAACCATAAGTCCACCCCTTGTCAATCTGACTATCAAGGCACATCTCCCTTGTGATTAATTTTCAAATAAAAATAACAAGATCATAATTCCACCTAACATGATATAACTACCACATGTACAACCAGAAGCACACTAACCTCCCTAAAAAAAAAAAAAAAAAAAAAAAAAAAAACATAGCAAAGACCCTTGAGGAATACTTAGTCTTGAATACCTATTAATTTAACACTTAAAGATTGATATAAAGTCAATCAATATTACATAGTAGAGAAATAGAGGAAAGAAAAATAAAAGCATTTTGATATTTGTGTATATATGCACATTCTTTAAAAAACAGGGAAGAAACACTCATGTCATTTACAATATTCATTTCTGTAACTAGTCACATGGCTTTGGCTGGTATTTTTAACTGTTTTCTTCTACTACCTAGTCTATATTTCCTTCACCCCTAGAAAGCACCTCAACCTCAACAAGACTTGGTTCTTCTTTTTTAATATTTTACTTTTATTAATTTGAGAAAGACAGGTAGATAAGACAGAATGTGCATGCCAGGGCCTCCAGCCACTGCAAACGAACTACAGATGCATGCAACCCCATGTGCATGTCTTATGTGGGTCCTGGGAAATTGAACCTTGATTTTATAGGCAAGTATCATTACTGCTAAGCCATCTTGCCAGACCCTGGACTTGGTTCTTGACCTGGATGTGACCTGTATCTTTATTCCTGAATGGTATAGGCATTTATCACCCTTCCTTGACTGTGTTGTTATAGTTTTCCATGTTCTTGATGAGAGCACATAGTAACACTAACAGGTGCCCTAAAGGAGATGCTGGAGTCCAGATATACTTTTTGCCTCAACTATGGAAAGCAGTCCAATTTCCCTGTAGTAGTCTGGATCAATCACTCCTGCTAGCACTATAGCTACTTTCTTAACCTGTTAACTCAAGAGCATCAGGAAACTAAAGTGGCCATCTTCCAGTTCAATGAAACATTTTTTGTGCCTTCCAACAAAAGCACTCCCTTATCTGGCACCAAGGTCTTGAACTAGTCAAGTACAGCATAAGGTCATGGGAACAGCAAGCAAGTGGGTCTAGTGGGTCACTTGGGGTGATGGTAAGTGGTACTATTCCCATTTTCACTTGTTGATCTGTTGGCCCATAATTTCTGGCTGTAAGGAAAACAGTACCATGTACTGGACACTGCCTCAGAGATATTACATATAATCTTCTGGAAAACCCTACTTCAGCCCTTCAGGCTACTGCCATCTAATTGGCACTGTAGCTATTTACTTGAAAGGCCAGTCCAGCCAGGCATGGTGGTGTACATCTTTAATCCCAGCACTCAGGAAGCAGAGGTAAGTGAATCACCATGAGTTTGAGGCCACCCTGAGACGACTACATAGTGAATTCCAGGTCAATCTGGGCTAGAATAAGACCCTATCAAAAAAAAAAAAAGGTCATTCCATTCCACCATCCTATCAAGCTGGTTCAGGATGAAGGGGAAAATAATAAGACCAGTGAATTCCCCCCTACAGTTAACTGGGAAAAGTTTAGTGGTCAAAGCAATTCTCTGTGGAAAATATGATGGGGGATAAGGCATTCTGAAAGTCTCAAGGGTGGTAGTTTTGTTTAGCAAAAGTATGACATGAGGTAAAGGCAAACCCATAACCAGAATAAGCTTCTGTTCTAGTGATGATAAAACACCGTCCTTTCCACAATGGAAGTGGCCCAATGTCACCAACTACAACCAGGTTTCTGGCTTTTCCTCTAGGAAATACTGCCATATTGAGGTCTTAGTGCTGGTCTCTGCTGCTGGCAGATTTGACACTCAGAAGCAGCTGTCAGTTTTGGTGAGTGGAAGTCCATGTTATTGAGCCCATAACATAACTTCAATCCCTGCCACCATGGCCACTTTGTTCATGAATCCACTGGACAATGATAGGGATGGCTGGGAAAAGCAGTTGTTTTCCACAGAACAGATCATCTTATCTCATGTTAAAGGCATCCTCCTTTTGATGAACATTTACATGAGATACAAGTATCCTTACACCCTTTGCCCTTCAATGTGACCTTCCCACATACCCCATCCCCAAATGTCTTTCTTGCCAATTTTCAAACTGTGCACTGTCCAAGTCTAGACTATCCAGCCAAACCACTGGCTAAGGCCTATGAATCTGTATATAATTACACATGTAGCTATCCCCCGCCAAGAGAAACGTAAAACTATGTGCACTGCCTATAGTACAGCCCATTGTGAAGATTTCCATTCACCACTGTCCTTCAGGGTTCTTCCAGAAAGGGTTATAATGCTATAGCTGTCCACTTCTGAGACGTGCCTGTACAGTGTGCAGAGCCCTAAGTAAACCAGGCTCTAGTTCCTCCTCCACTTCAGCGAATCAATCATATGGTACACCCCATGTCATAGGGGCATGCTTGGGGTCAGAAAGTATTGCAAGAGGAATAGGAATCAGGTATTTGGGCAAATTCATCATGGAATTTTCTTGTGCCTTCAAGATCTGCTTGAGCCTGATCACATACCACATGAATACCACTTCAATTTGATGATGGAGTGCTGCTGTGCACATCAAATTTTATGACTTTGTGGGCTAGATAAGAACCAGCTCATGGCATTCAGGTCTCATGGTAACTAGGTAGCCCATCATCCAACATTCAGTTTCCACTAAGGTCCAACAGCAAAGAGCTATCGCTCAAAATGAGATTAGTTGGGGCTGGAGAGATGGATCAGTTATTAAGTCACTTGCCTGCAAACCCTAACAACCCAGGTTTATTTCCCCAGTACCCACAAAAAGCAAATAATGAACAAAAAAACACCAAACTCCACTAAAATCATCAACATGACAAAGCTTGCTGGACAGAGGTTGACTCCCCCGTACCAATGTAAAGCCAGATGCACAAAGCGGTGCATGTATCTGGAGTTCCCTTTCAGTGACAAGAGGCTTTGGCATGCCCATTCTCTCCTCTCCCCCATCCTTCTCTCTCCCTGTCTCCCCTCTGAAATGGGCAAATAAAGATATTATACAATAATGTATATGTATATATGTGTACACACACACATTTTTTTATATACTGTGGGTATCAAGCTAATTGGCAACAGGTTAATCTTTCCACAAGGATTTCTATGACACAAGGAATTCATCAGCCTCTCCAAAGATTCCCTGATAAACATAGACAAATAATTCATTATCTGATCTGATGCAAATTCATAATCTTATGTCTAGACTCCCCATAACTTTGGCTGCCTAAAACTGAATAAAAGCAGTCAGACCCTCCATCAAATGATATTGTGTGTGTTGCTTGTTTGTTGTGCATTCTCCTAGGCACCACTGGACAGTGAAGTACATACACACACAGAGAGAGAGAGAGAGAGAGAGAGAGAGAGTATGGACAAATTATATATATATATATATATATATACACACACACACACACATATATATATATATATATACACATACATACATATATTTATTTATTGATATTTAAAGAGAGTACTGGGCATGATGGCACATGTCTTTAGTCCCAGCATTCTAGAGGCTTAGTAAGAGGGGCATGTGAGTTCAAGGCCAGCCTAAAGCTATGGAGTGAGTTCTAAGGTCAGACTGGGCTAGAGTGAGACCCTGCCTAAGGGAAAAAAAAAATTTTTTTTAAAGCAGAGAGAGGATGAAAATATGGATAGAATTACCCTGTGGAAGAGTGGAGAATGCTCTTGACTACCCACCAGAACTAGAAAGTAAGACCCTATTGCTGAAGACACCACATGCATTGGTTGCAGACACTGAAAAATCAAGCTAGAATGAAGCTGGAAGGTCTCCTTCCTGCCAGCAAGCTGTCAATGCTGTAAAGTGCTATGCAGGCAGGTAAGTAAGAAAAATCATCAACACTCAACCAGCAGTGGACACTGAGAGCTATATAATCAGCCAGGCAAGAGGTACTCACTATTGCAATGGTGCCATGAGTGTTATGGGGGTAGCCAACTGCTATCTAATTAGATTTGAGGCCCACTCCACAGGAGGGAATTCATGCCTGATACTGAAAACCTAGTCAAATGTCTGTAGCTTAGAAGGTCATAAGTCCTAGGGGGAAACTATACTGTTGTTTGCCTAAGTGGGTATGTTGTACTCATCAAATTGCCCTTTAAATATTTATGTTTATGTCCACAGATTAGTGCTGCTTTCACTTTCATTCTCAGAAACTTCTTTTTCCAGCTGGCCCTAAGTACTGGAAAGACTCAAGACTCATCAAAGTGCTGAGAAATGGCAGTAGAGTGCTTAGCTGCTAATGAGATATATTTATCACACCCATCAAGGATCAAGGAACACTGCAAAAAAGGTGATGGAAAGAATGTAAGAGACAGAGCCAGACACCTTTAATCCCAGCACTCAGGAGGCAGAGGTAGGAGGATCACCATGAGTTCAAGGCCACCCTGAGACTACAGAGTTAATTCCAGGTCAGTGGACCAGCGTGAGACCCTACCTCAAAAAACAAACAAACAAACAAACAAAAGAATGTAAGAGACAGATACTGAGGAGTGTTTTAGAACAGTATTTTCTAGACACAAAGTGGCTGTTGCACTCACAACTTCACAGCAGCTATTGCTATTGCATTAAGATTTGGGTCCATCAACATGTCATCATAGATGATGGAGGAAGACGAAAAAAGGCATCAAAACAGAACAGTAATTTATTGGAAAAGAACAATGGGTTATGTGGAAAGGGGTGAGGGGGCAAAAAACAGTGGGTAAAGGCTATGATCATGCATAAAAATTCTATGATTAAATGAAATAATAAAAATACATAGCAAATAAAGCATTCAAAAGTAATATTTACATAATTATACAAGATTCTCATTCTCTGTAAATAATAATCACATTTTCATAGTAGCTTTGAAATATTTTTAAATATTTGATTTTTTTATTTATTTTACAGAGAAAGAGGGAGGGAGGGAGGGAGAGACAGAGAGAGAGAATGGGCTTTCACCAGTCCTTTAGCCACTGCAAACGAACTCCAGACACATACGTCCCCTTGTGTATCTGGCTAACGTGGGTCTTGGAGAATTGAATCTCAGTCCTTTGGCTTTGCAGGCAAATGCCTTAACAGCTAAGCCATCCCTCCAGCCCTGAAATATGTTTTACATTCACTAAATAGAGTCCAGATTATGTTAACTAAATCTTAAGATTTTTGCTATCCTTCTAATATATGAAAATTTTTATTCCAACATGGGACAGTACTTGAATGTGATTTAAAAAAAATGTGTAAGTAAAACAACCATGTCACCACTTACTGAAGACCAGTTAGTAATGTGGAAAAGTAAAACCATTTCTCCAGAATAAAAGTTTATACACTGTGGGTATAAACATGGTTATATACATGTATTCTAGCTAAGCTTTATAAAAACAAAGTTATACACTTTTTCTTAAGCATTATCTGTGTACTACAACCAGAGCTGACTCACTACAACACTCAGTAGTGGCCTGAAAGACCTGAAGAACTTATTACAGAGCTCTTTAGAGAAATCTGCTAATCCCTGACTTGAACCAGTATGTTCTAATATATTTCAGCCAGTGATTCTTCTGAATCTTTGTGGATTCACAAAAAAAAGGAAAAATTCTTACTCAATTAATGTAGCTTATCCTTTGACCAAATGTCTCTATGTTTATATTCTCAGTACAATTTAGTATAAAATTATTTTGTCTTTGCTTTTGCCATCATAATTATCATTGTTTTTAGTAGCTTGATTAAAAAAATCTTAAAAAAAAAGAATGTGAAAATGAAAAAAACACAAAAAGAATTTTAACACTTTTAGTTTCAACTCTGACATATAAAGAACTTGGAAGTAATCACCTCTGTCATTACAAGAAGAAAAAATCCTAAACAAAATGAAAATTAGTGACTTTTTTAGATTCGTCAGAGAAATGAGATTGCAGGGCAAAACATCCCATAAAACCTAGAAAAACAGGCAAATCAAAACAGACACAGCCAAGCAGCCAAGATCTGACACTTGGAACAGAAGCTAATAGAGACAGTAAGAACATCTAAGCCTGGAGTCTCCAACCTTTTGACATGGTGACATGGAGTTGTCATCTAAAAATGTGTTGGGCTGCATTTAAAACTAACCCAGGACACATGAGGCATGCCCTAAATTTAGAGACATCTAATCTAAATGCTAACTTTGACAAACTGTGGGAAGCTATGTATAACTTAAGCACAAGAAACTCCTAGTAGCCCACAGTCTTCAAATCACCCCACACTGTCATGGCTTTTACCTCCAGAATAAAAAGCAGAGAAATATCCCCCCATGGCTCTGGCATGTGATATGCACTGTGATATAGGAACAGAACCTCGTATATCATGCATGAAGGACAGCTACCAACTTCTGACTTCTCTGGCCAACCTCTCATTAAGTAGGAGCTAAAAAAAAATACTTATAAAGCTCTCAGTAAGTGACACAGGCCCACAAAAGAGTGACACATTTTCATAAAAACATAGAATTTTCCCTCCCCCACACTTTACCACAATACCAACAAGGTCCCAGGATAGCAGCAACTGATGACAGCTTAAAACACACATTTCAATCAGGTGGAGGTCAGTAAGAAACCCAAAGGATGAGGAGACAAAACCATGGACACTAGAGTAATCTGATGTCTCTGGCATCTAGAACTGCAGCATATGTTAAAAGCAGCACAACCAGGCCCAAAGCAACATAAAACTACTTACTAAGCAGGCCTATTTATCTTGTTACTCAACTTATTTTGCCCATTTTTAGATAGAAAACTATAAGGCATTTTCAGTGGCAATTTGAAGCAAAAGAAAGAGAGAGAGAGAAAGAAAGACAAGAGAGAAGAGAGAGACAGAAGGAGGGAGGGAGGGAAGGACAGACAGACAGACATCAGGACTAGATTCATAATTGCATGAAGAGTCAACTTACAAATAAGTGAAAATATTTGCAAGTCAAGCATCCAAGAAGGGTGTGATATTCAAAATATATAAGAAACTCAAACAACATAGTAAAGAGGGGAAAAAAACAGTTAAAATGGTCAAGGGAATTAGACATGTTGCAAAAAGCATACAATGAGTCAATGAAAATATTTTAAAAACAGTTAATGTTAGTATCCAAGAAATATAAAATAAAACTGTAGGTGGTACATACCTGTAATTCCAACTAATCAGGAGGCTGAGGCAGGGGATCACAAATTGAAGACAAGCCCATGTAACTTAGCAAGACATTATCTCAAAATAAAATTTAAGAAAGCTTTTAAAGGAAAAAGGATTGGCAATATTAATCAATAGTAGATGGCTTGCCTATCATGTGTAAGGCCTGGGCTCAATTCACAAAAGGCAAGAAACATTTGTCACAATGCCTATAATGAAAAAGCATAAGGATAATATATTGTTGAGGATGTGAAGCAGACCTGTACACTATTGGTGAGAATATAAATTAGCAGTGCCATAATGAATAAATGTTGCATAATGATTTATTCAAAACATTAAAAATTACCATAGGAATGAACAATCACACTTTGGGACACATAGCCAAAAGATCTGAAATGAGTTTGTCAAAGAAATGTCTGCATTCTCATGTTCATCTCATGATAAACACATTGGACACAAACATCCATTCACAGATTAATAACGATACAGTGCTGCTATCGTTGGTCACAGCATAGATGGTACTGGAGAATATAATCTAAGTGAAAAAAAGCCAGGAAAAAAAGTAAAAACACAAATACCACATGTTCTGACATTTGTGGGATTTAAACAAATTTTCAGAAGCAGGAACAGCATGATAATTATAGAGCACTGGGTTAGGGGTGGACGATGACAGCCAAACAATCTAAGCCCTCTCGATTATACAAGAGGAACACTTTTACTGAGTGCACAGTACAAGTGAATACAGTTTATGGTAAGTTTGTACACACATTTCAAAATGGTAAATTTCAAATGTTCTCATCACAAACGGTAAATATTTGATAGGCTGGCTTTGTTAATTAGCTTCAACTATTTCCCATTGTATTTACAGAGCATATTAGAACTGTGTATACATAATTATAAATTTTGCAATTGTGTATATACAATTAGGAATTTTCAATTTATAATAAATTTAAAAATACAATCATACAGGATAAGAAAGAAAAGAAAGTATCACAGAAAAAAACAAATGAAGGCAAAGGCAGGCATGGTGGTACACGCCTGTAATCCCAGCAATCAGGAGGCTTAAATAAAAGGACCACTATGAGTTCAAAGCCAGGTTGGGCTACATAGTGAATTCTAGATTAGAGTGTACTTTAGAAAGGCCATGACCAAAAAAGAGAGAGAGAGAGAGAGACAGAGATAGGGGGTTAAGTAAGAACAAAATAAAATCATTTTTTCTTACTGGTAATTGACCTAAAATACAGTTATAATAAAAGGAACAACCATAACAATCTGTTGGCTTATTATAGCACGTAAGTTTGTACATGAATCACTATAAAGCTGTAAGGGAGAAAAAGGATGATATCTGTTCTGCACGTGAAACAATGTAGTGTTATTTGGAGGTAGACTCTAGGGCAATCACCAAAAAATAATTATTAAAATATAATTTATATACTAAAAAAATATTAAAATAAAACCAGAGAATGCAGTTAAGAAAATGGAAAACAAGTGCAAAAGAAAAGAAGAAGAAGAAAAAATACATGATAAAGCCTGGCTAGCTGGCACATGACTTTAGTCCCAGAACTCAGAAGGCTAAGGCAGGAGGCTATCTGTGAATTTGAGTCCATCCTGAGGCTACAGAGTTAAGTTCTAGGCCATCCTGGTCTAGAGTAAGATGCTGCCTTAGGACAGTCCCCCCACTATCCCACTGGGACTGACTGAGGCCTTCATGACCCCACAGCAAATTCCATAAGACCCCTGAGGAGGGGCCCTGGGAAACAAGAATAGGGGAGAGAGAATAACGGAGTATAATCTGTTTAAAAATAATTAATTTTTAAGAAGACCCTACCTCAAAAAGTAAATAAATAAAACTATGACAAATATTAACACAACTATACCAATAGTTACTTTAAATTTGAATGGTCTAAATACACCAATTAAAAAACAAATTAGCCAAACCTGAAGGTAGAGGCCTGTAATCCCAATTACTTGGGAAACTGAGAAAGAAGGATCACAAGTTAAAGGCCTGTCTGGAATATAGATCAATAGCAGCCTATATAATTAAGAAGACACTGTCTCAAAAAAAAAATAATAAAGTCCTAGGGCTCTACCTCAATTACTATTGAGTGCCTACCTAGCATACAAGAGACCTGGAGTTTGCCACACAATAAAAAATAATAATTAAATACGTAACAGGATTGTCAGTGTAGATGAAAAAGTAAGACTCACCTATATGCTGCCTACAGAAAACCCATCTTAAATAAAAAAACCCAAGTCAAAAAAAAGGGGATTTAAAAAATGCCACTTAATCAGTATTTTTTTAAAAAGCTTAAGTGGTCAAACAAAGCAGATTTCAGAATAAAGAAAGCTAAGTATAAAGGCTGGCATAACAATAAAAAGTCAGTTTTCAGCCAGGTGTAGTGGTACACACGTTAATCCTAGCATTAGGTAGGCAGAGGTAAGACAACTGCCAAGTGTCCAAGACCAGCCTGAGACTACAAAATAAGTTTCAAGTCAGCCTGGGCTAGAATGAAAATAAACAAACAAAACAGTCATTTCTCCAAGAATATATAATAATCCTCAGTGTACATGCCTCTTAATAGTGCATTATTTTAAAAAAAATGCCAAAAGCTATAGCACTGCAAGGAATTCCAAATCCACTGATTCAGTATTATAGGTGTTAAGCTCTTCTCATTACTTGACAAATCAATTAGTAAGAATTTAGTAAGTAAACATTTAGTATGAATATAGCTGACCTAAACAACACAAACAAATAACTTTAACTGACACTAACAAAGTATCACATCCCACATCAGAACACACTCTCTTCTCATGTAGTCACAGAACATTCACCAAGGCCAACTATTTTCTGAGCCTTAAAGTATACCTTAACAAATGCATAAAAACAGAAATCAGGGCCTGGTGTGGTGCACACACATTTAACCCCAGCACTTACGAGGCAGAGGTAGAAGGATCACCATGAGTTCAAGGCCACCCTAAGGCTACATAGTAAATTTCAGGTCAACCTGGGCTAGAGTGAGACCCTACCTTAAAAAAAAAAACAAAAAAAGAAAAAGAAAAAGCAGAAATCATACAAAACAAATTCTTAAACTACGACAAAATTAAACTATAATTACAACTCAAAAACATTAAACAACATACTTCAGAACAGCACATGAATCAAATAAGCCATTACAGAACTAATAAAAACACAAACTTGTGAGATTCAGCAAAAGTAGCATTTACTCAGTTAGGCATGGTGGTATGTGACTGTAATTCCAGAACGCTGAAGTCTGAGGCAGGGGAATCTCATCAAGTTCAAGGCTAGCTTAGGCTACATAGCAATGTCTTGTCTTAACACATTACCCCCAAAAGGCAGCAATTAGTGGAAAATACTGTTCAGTACTGAATTTACATATGAGAAACAAAGAATAACAAAACCTAGTACTGTACACTAAGAAACGAGAAGAGCAACTTCAGACTAAACAAGTTAAAGAAACAGTAATAAAGTGAAATCAATGAAACTGAAAAGAAAAAGAGTAATACAGTAACACCTAAAGGTAGGTCTTCAAAAAGATCAAAGAAAAGTAAAAGATACCCATTAACATCATCAGAAATAAAATTAAAGTCATCAGTACTGACATCATAAATATTAAAGGATAGCAGTATCAACAATTTTATATCCACAAATTTAATAATCTAGATGAAATGGATCAAATGTTTCAAAGTCATTCACTACCAATACTCTGACTCCCAGGGCTTGTACCTTTCAGCATCAAAAAAGCCAGAACTCAAAGTAGTCACATCCTCAGTGGAACCTTCAAAGCTGAGTCTCTAGCTACACCAACCGAACCAGAGCTCTTTAGATTTCTTCCAGAAATTATAAGAATTTTTCCAGTCACAAACAAGCTACAACTGATTCAGAAATGCAAGCCATTTTAATCTCAACTGAAGTGTAAGTGAATCTTGGCAATTATTGGATCTAATGTTCTTTGCAATACCATGGTCATCACATCCTACCTTTCTTTCCCCTGTCTTCATCCCATTTCATACCCCCCACCCAATTATTCCCTAATTTAACCTCCAGCTGCTCTTCCTCTTCCTAGAACCTTCTTACTCGACCACTGGAAATCAGATTTCAACTTTAATAAATCCTTATTTATCTTCACATTATTTAATAAAATACCCCCCTTTTTTTGAGGTAGGGTCTCACTCTATCTCAGACTGTCCTGGAATTTACTATGTAGTCTCAGGATGGTCTTGAATTCTCAGTAATCCTACCTCTGCCTCCTGAGTGCTGGGATTAAAGGCATGCACCACCATGGCCAGCTTAAAAAAAAAAAAATCCCTTTATTTTTTATGCTCTTTATCTTCCCCTCCAATTCTAAAAATATACCTCCCTTCCTTTGGATAGCATCAAAGCTCTCCTATTATGTAACCTTTGTATTGTACTCTGCTTTATCTGTTGAATTTATCATCATATAGCCATGACTCAGAACAATAAATGCATATCAATCTCACAGTAATCATTGATAGCAGTTTCAAAGCAACAAACATTGGTGGCAACATTTCATAGACTTAATAATTGTAAAATATTGCATAGATTTCATTCTATCACTTACTAAAAACTAAACACAATATTTATTCTCAAAAATAAAAAGTGCCCTCATTTCCAAAATGCAGGTTGTTTCTCCCTGACCTGTAAAACAAATCATCTTCTTCAATATTTAGTTGCATAGAGAAATTAAATAAGAGAGTATACAATAGCCATAATATAATACCTTGCTATACATAGGCAACCAACCTGTAACAAATGATAATGCAAGTAGGCTATCATTATAGCTATAAGTTGGCAAATATCCAACAAAACAAAATCATAGTAAAAGATAGCACGAAGGTCTCTGGGAGTCCAGTTGCAAGATATACTCTCTCCCCAGTTGTCATATAGGTAGCAAATCCTTTTTCTGGTGGCTAACAAGCAAGCTCACTTGTGTGGGGCGCTGACACACAGCAGCAGCTGTGTTCTACTCTGCAAGTGACTACACTTCACTGAATTTATGCTCAGTGGAGCAGTGTTTGCAAACCACTTAGATTCCAGGATGGAAAGAGCTCTGAAAATGAAACATCCAGTCCTTCTCTGAGGTTTGTTATTAGCTTCTGTTAGCCACAGGTTACAGGGCACTAAACACTATGTACTGTGTATTTGCTCCTAACCACTGGGAAAAATATAGTCTATAACATCTTCCTGAAGGCTCCAAGAAATATTTAAGTAAATTTAAAATCTGGGAATTTGACTAGGACACATTTAAATTCTTAGAACTAGTTCTTGTCAAAATATCTCACTAGTTCTTTTTGGATGTTGATTCAATTACTTTCAACCAACACTATTCACTATGTGGCTAAAATTTCAGATTACTGGAAGAAAAAGTAAAGAAGGTAAAATAATCAGTTTTATTTAGAGCTGAATTAATTTTGAGCCTTACAAAAATATTTGCTAGATGTTAAGAAATACTTTAAAAAACAGATTCACCATATATATATATATATATATATATATATATATATATATACACATACACATATATTACCTTAATATTACATTGACTTAGTAGCCCACGCATACCTAAAATAATTCTTAATACAATATTAGACAAATGTGTGATTCAGAATGACCAAGACCACGGAGACCACTCTGAGGCAAAGATGGAAGCTTTTATTCGGCGGGGAGGGGGCACAAGCTGCCTGGACTGACTCTCAAAAGCAGAGCACAGCCAACTTTGAGATTATAGACAGTGGGCTATATAGAGTTCTTCAGTTGGGGGAAGGTGAGGATGGGAAAAGAACTCCTTTGTTCTTTACATTAGCCATCTCACATAGCTAAGGTACAAGACCAGAACAGTGACCAGATGGGAGATAAGGGGGCAGGAACCCTAGACCTGGGGCATTGTTAGGCAAGGAAGGGATAATGGCTGAGCGGTTCCTTGAGAAATGTGGATGACCCACTTCCTTGTGTCTGTTGCCATCCTGCTGTCTTTGGTGACTCCATTTTGGGAAGCCCATCTTGACCTAACAAAATCTAAGTTACTTCTATTCACAACACAAAAATGAAAGAACCAAAACCAGAATCATCAAATTCATGTTCAGAAAACAGCTTTCCAAAATTTTATTTATGAAAAGTTTCTGTTCTATATAATCTGCATAAAGGGCTGGAAGGATGGCTTATCAGAGGTTAGGGCACTTGCCTGCAAAGCCTAAGAACACAGGTTTGATTTCCCAGTGCCCATGTAAGCACAAACTGGTGTATGTATCTGGAGTTTGTTTGCACAGGCTAGAGGCCCTGGTGCAACCATTCATTCTCATTCTCCTTCGCATATTCTCTCTCCCCCCTTAGGAATAAACAAATAATTTTATTTTTTAAATCTGGCCAGGTGTGGTGACACAAGCCTTTAATCCCAGCACTTGGGAGTCAGAGGTAGAAGGATTGCTGTGAGTTTGAGGCCAGCATGACACTACATAGTGAATGGGCTAGAGCGAGACCCTACCTCCAAAAAAAATAAATAAATAAATAAATAAAAATTAAAAATCCAAAGTATTCATCAGATAGGCAACAGATAATACTGCAGTAACTGTTGAAGCAATACAAATCAACTTAGAAAAATAACTATGTGAATATATAATATAAACTAGGTCTACTAAAAATTTTTGAAAACATTGCTTTTAAAAAGTAACATTTTCAGGGGGCTATGGACATGGTTAAGTGGTTAGAGATACTTGCTTACAAAGTCTGTTGACCAGAATTCAATTCTTTAGCCACCCACATAAAGCTGAATGCAAAAGTGTCAGTATCTGGCATTCATTTGTTTACAGAAACAAGCACCTTTAACCACTGAACCATCTCTACAGCCACAAAATGTTATTTTTTAAAAGCAGTACTTTGAAAAACATTTGAAAATACCTAATTTATATTATATAATCATGTAATCATTCTTCCAAGTAGTTTTATATTGCTTCAACACACCCATACACACATGTACACACAAATAATTTTTTTTTCAAAGAAAGAAAGAAGTGGAGGCTTAGTAACAGGCCACTTGCCAGCATTGAATGAGGCCCAAGATTCAATCCCTAGCCCAGCAAAAATAAACGCAAAAAATATTAAGAAAAGTAACATTTTCCCCAACTTATGGTAATAAGTAATGACTTAAAGCTTCTCTGGGTGGGATATTCTATTTACATATACTTCAACAAAATAGATTCCTTATCAGTGTACTTTGGTGTATTTTACATAACATTTCCTTTGGACTTTCTGGAAAGCACAAAGAAGTTGTTATTACATTATCATCAATTCAGGATGATTATATTTATCATCTTAGAATTACCAGTTTTAGGACAATTTCCTGACAACGTTCATGAATTACTTAGAAACACTGTGTTATGCTGTTATTTAGTATGACTGGGTTTGTGTTTACAGCCACAGAAACTGTAAAGAATAAACAACATAAGGCATGAGCCAAAGAAAAAAATCAACATGCACTAGTAAGTCAGAGCCTCATATGACAGTTCTGAGAGGAAAACAGCATTCATTTTCTCCCAATAAATAAAAGATCTTATCAATCGCAAATATGCTCAAAAAATAAAATAGGAAACCTGAAATTTCTATAAATCTTCATATTAATATCTACTGATTATAATAACATAAAATATACACTACTTTGAGGGTATGATTACATAGTACTATCTGTTACTGAATTCCACTGATTATATACCTGAGAATGATTAACTTTATATTATGTAACTTTGATATCAATATTAATTTTTATAATTTTTTTAAAAATCTGGCCAGGTATGGTGACACAAGCCTTTAATCTCAGCACGTGGGAGTCAGTTGTAGGAGGATCGCTGTGAGTTTGAGGCCAGCATGAGACTACATAGTGAATGGGCTAGAGTGAGACCTTACCTCAAAAAAAAAAAAAAAAAAAAAAAAACCAAAAACATTAAATAAACAAAAATTAAAAATCTAAAGTATTCGTCAGATAGACAACAGATAGTGCTGCAATAACTGTTGAAGCAATAAATCTTCAATAATTTAAATGCATAATATTATTACATGAGTTTAAGTAAAGCAGAATTAACAGTATCCAATTCATGAGCAATATATTCCCCTAATTTTATAACAAAAAGCAAAATAATTTACTGATTTTTTTATTATTGATTCCAAGATACATAAATTATTATGCTTCTATCTTAATTTTTACTTATTAAAAAATTTTCCTTATTAGAAAATGTGCACAATATACAGATTGAATGCATACCAATAAAAATACCAACATTTTTCTTCACAGAGATAGAAAAAATGATCTCAAGATTCATGTGGAATGGCTGAAGGTCTCAGGTATCCAAGCATACCCTCAGCAAAAGAAACACGTCTGGAGGCATCGCCATACCTGATCTACAGCTGTATTACAAAGCTATAGTAATAAAAACAACATGATACTGGCATAAAAACAAGATTATAGACCAACAGAACAGAATCAAGGACCAGGACTTTCGGTCAATATAACTACAGCTACTTGATATTTGACAAAAGCCCTAACGTTGTAGGCTGGATAAAAGATAGCATCTTCAACAAATGGGGCTGGACAAACTGGATAACCATATGCAGGAAAATGAAACTCAATCCACACATCTGCCATGCACAAAAATCAAGTCCAAATGTATCAAAGACCTCAATATAGGACCTGAAACTCTGCTACTACTGGAATAAAAAATGGGAGGAACTTTCCATAATATAGGAATGGGAAAAGATTTCCTGAACAAAACTCCAATAGCCCAGGAAATTAAACAAGCACTCAAACAATGGGATCTCATGAAGCTGAAAAGTTTCTTCACAGACAAACATACGATAAGCAGAGCCAATAGATTACCCACAGAATGGGAGAAAATCTTTGCCGGGTATACGACTGACAGAGGCCTAATCTCTAGAATCTATAAAGAACTAAAAAACCAGCTGGGCGTGGTGGTGCACGCCTTTAATCCCAGCACTCGGGAGGCAGAGGTAGGAGGATCACCGAAAGTTCGAGGCCACCCTGAGACTACATAGTGAATTCCAGGTCAGCCTGGGCTAGAGTGAAACCCTACCCCAAAAAAAAAAAAAAAAAAAAAAAGAACTAAAAAACCTAAACAATAAGAAGTCAAACACCCCACTCACAAAATGGGGCAAAGAGCTGGACAGGCAGTTCACAGAGGAGAAATACAAATGGCAAACACACACTTAAGAAAATGTTCATCACCCCTAATCATCAGGGAAATACAAGTTAAAACAACTATAAGATTCCACTTTATCCCAGTAAGGATAGCAAACATTAAAAAGTCAAATGAAAACAAATGTTTGGCCAGGATATGGAGAAATAGGAACCCTCATTCACTGTTGGTAGGAATGTAAGATGGTGCAACCACTATGGAAAGCATTATGAAAAACTCCTAAAAAGGATGACTATAGAGGTACCAACAAACCCAGAATACTTACTGGGCATTTACCCTAAGAGCTCCATGCCTCAGTTCAGAGAGATTTGCTCAACCATGTTTATAGCTGCTCAAATCATAATAGCTAAGAGCTGGAATCAACCCAAATGTCCATCATTAGAAGAATGGATAACCAAGATGTGGTATATCTGCACAACGGAATTCTACACAATGAAATTTGAATAAAAATGGTTGAACTTGGATCAGATCATTCTCAGCAAACACACCCAATCACAGAAAAATAATCGTCACATGGTCTCACTCATCTGTGGCTCCTAACCTGAATTTGCCCAAGATGCTGCCATACCTAATAAGCATTTCAAGGACCAGAAAATAGGGGGAGTGGGGCAGGAGGGGAGGGTAAGGATGGGGGGGACACAAAACTGGACCCAAATGGCAATGGTACCATAAAATTCTATAACCTAAAAAGCAGACCAAATGGTTGAACCTACATCAGGTCCTTAGAGGGAACACCTGAATCACAGGGCCCTGGAGAGGGTATGACGAAGACTAATCTTAATCTTCTCCTGTTTCTCTCTCTCTCTCTCTTCCCCCCCCCCTCTTCTCTCTTTCTCTTTTATATTACCTATCTTTTTCTTCCTTCTCTTCCTTGGCGCTGGCCTGTAACTCCCTGTACCAGCATGCAGTTAGCATCCATAATGAACTGTTGATCAGAGAGACCTACAAGTTTTCTCAAAAGAAGTCAGATTTCTGTCAGAGTACTTGATGACCCACCAAAAGTTAGTGGTAAGACCCTACAAGCCGAAGACACCATATGCTGTTGGTACAGAACATGGAGTGACCTGGCTGGAATCTAGAAGAGAGTCAGGCCCCAAACAGCTTGTCTAGTGCCAGAAAGTATTACATGAGCAACTGGGAGAAAATGACCAACATCTGTCCAAGAAACTCATGGTCTAAGCTACTCAACAGCAAACAACCTGATGTGATGCTCACACAAGTGCGATAGTAGCACACAGCCATAGTGGGTAACCAACTGCTCTTGATTTGGCTAACGGATCCGCTCATTGGAATGGGACCCCTAGCTGGTTCTAGGAAAGTCAGAACCATATCCAAAAACAAGCCCACGCTCCATTATCAAGCTCCCACCAACTGTGGGCTACAAGAGGGCATACACCTATTAAATTCTCTCTAAAATAATGATGACTATCCCATTTATCTAGTGCTGACTTTGCTCTCCATTGGAGAATTTGCTTCTCTTTTTCAGATGGATGCAGACTCTGAGGAGACAATAAGCCCACCGCACCTCACCAGGGCCCCAGCTGAAACAATAGAGTAATTGGGGAAATGAGCAAGAGTGCTGCTTTCTTGGTGAACCTGGTACCAGCACAAGGGTGAAGGAGATAGACACAGAAAACCCTCAACTCCTACCAAACCAGATATCCAGAGACACAGAGGCTCCCACAACCTCATCACTGAAGTAGACCTAAAACGAACCTAACATGGCTCAATGAAATTTGTGGAAGAGGGGGCAGAAAGGCTGTTAGAGCCACTTGTTAGGAGATTATGCACAGAGATATTGCCTCTTACCCATAACTGAGGTCTACCCCCACAATGCATGACCCACATTCCCCAACAAGGAGGGTCCCTGCAGAGGGGGGAGTACAGGAGGCTAATGATGGTACCAACATGGCTATATACACACTCTGTACATAACTCATAATAATAATAGTTTTTAAATGTGCAGTCTACAGGTAAATTTTATGGGAAAGGAAAGATGGTATTCTTTTTAAATCCAATTTAACCAACCATATAAGTAGAACAGGGACTATGGCTTCTTGACCAGCCCACTGTTGTTTAGCTTAGTATCTACTTTAAACCTAATCAGTTTAATAGAAAAAAAAAATTGCAAGTGCCTAAATATGTAGCTCAGCGGTAGAGCACTTGCTTGGTATGTTCCAAGCTCTATCTTGGTCTGATCCCCAGAATGATGGGGGGGGGGGGCAGAAAGAAAACATTTGCAAAAAAACATACACGAGTCAGAGGTGTCCTTACAAAATGAATGTGGGCACATTTTCAGATCATATGTACAAGTATAAATGTTAAACATGAGCAGAAGACCAAAAAAAAAAAAAAATGTAAAGAAAGCCAAAAAGGAAATTTGTTCTGTGTGTCACACGTGCATGTGTAGGCATGCCAGGGTCCAGCTTTATGTGGGTAGCTAGGGAACTGAATCCAGACTAGCAGACTTTGCAAGCAAGTGCCTTTAACTGCTGACACATCTCCCCAGCTCCAGAAGAAAGTTTCAAGAGCTAAACCTATACAGGAGTGGGGGGAAAAAAAAAAAACATGATTTAGAACCATGTTTATTTGCCTTGTTTATATTTCTCTGAATATTTTAGAAAATAAATAGAGTTTATTTTCTGTGATACTTGCCAAGAGTCAAATTATGTAAAATAGGGTGCTATCTTGATGCTATATGTTATGTATTTTTTTAAAAAGTTCCAAAGAGCAGGGTGTGGTGGTGCATGCATTTATTCCCAGCACTCGGGAGGCAGAGGTAGGAGGATCACTGTGAGTTCAAAGCCACCCTGAGACTACATAGTGAGTTCCAGGTCAGCCTAGGCCAGAGCGAGGCCCTACCTGGAAAAAAAAAAAAGTTCCATATTTCCAAGTTATGTTTCTTGAATACTTCATTTATTTGTTTGGGATTGTTTGTTTGTTTGTTTTTTCGAGGTAGAGTCTAGCTCTAGTCCAGGCTGACCTGGAATTCACTATGTAGTCTCAGGGTGGCCTCAAACTCATGGCAATCCTCGTACCCCTGCCCCCTGAGTGTGGGATTAAAGGTGTGCACCACCACACCCGGCTCATGAATACTTTAAACAGTGAACTCCAGTCAAAAGCTATGACCATTTTGAGTATTATCCTCAGTGTCTCACGATGACACAGAAGGCGCACTAATCAAACTTAAAGACAATGTAGAAGCAAACAGCACAGAAATAAGTACTACATATGGATTTCAGAAAGTACCATATGTTTCATTTCCAGCTCCAGTACACATACTCACTGCTTCATCAGACAGTGCCATCCAATGGCATCACTGTATTTCTAAAGTCTGTCATTACATCAAAACCAAGCTGCCAAAGCATTAAAAAGGCAATTATTCCTCACTGAACATGTTTAGAATTTAAAAAAGTAAAGTATATTGCTAGCATATATATTTTCTATTTGTATAATTTTATTCAGAAACAAATTATAGACAGGCATTATGCCACATGCTTAAAAACTCTGCTTCTGGGAGGCTGAGACAGAAGGATTGGTGTGAATTTAAGGCCAGAGTGGGCTACATATTGAGTTTAAGATTAGCATGGGGCCACAAAGTAAGACAGTGTTTCAAAAATAATTAATTAGAGGCTGAAGAGATGGCTTAGCGGTTAAGGCGTTTGCCTGCAAAGCCAAAGGATCCCCGTTTGACTCTCCAGGACCCACGTAAGCCAGATGCACAAGGGCAGTGCATGCATCTGGAGTTCATTTGCAGTGGCTGAAAGCCCTGGAATGTGCCCATTTTCTTTCTCTCTCTCTCTCTCTCTCTCTCTCTCTCTCTAATAAATAAATAAATATTAAAAAATAATTAAGTAACTAGTTTTATATTATAAGCATGTTGCCAAAGTAATTTTAGACAAATATTTAAGTGACTTTACTTTCTCTTTAAATTTCCTTCTAAAAATACATCATAATCATTATTACATAAATTACTGTTATGTGTTTCACACATATAGTCCACTTGTCTGATACAAACCATTATCCCTATTAATCTGAACAATTTAGTAGATGCATAAACCAAAAATAAGCATGCTTTTTGTCCCTGCAATTTAAATTTGATTTTCCCTCCTAAATTCTTCTTTTTTATTTTATTTTATTTTATTTTATTTTTGGTGGGAAAAAGAGGTTCATTTTGGCTTACAGGCTCAAGGGGAAGCTCCACGATGGCAGGAGAAAACAATGGTATGAGCAGAGGGTGGACATCACCCCTTGGCCCACATAAGGTGGACAACAGGAACAGGAGAATGTGCCAAACACTGGCATAGGGAAACTGGATATAACACCCATAAGACCACCCCCAACAATACATTGCCTCCAGAAGACATTAATTCCCAAATCTCCATCCTCAGTTTATATAACAATAGTTACTATACACAAATCACTATATTTATTCAACTACTGACAATGACATCTAGTAACACAAGAGTATATAAAAGTTGTGAGGCTGCAGTAGATGGCTTAGCGGTTAAGACATTTGCCTGCAAAGCCAAAGAACCCTGGTTTGATTCCCCAGGACCTATGTAAGCCAGATGCACAAGGTGGTACATGCATCTGGAGTTTGTTTGCAGCGGCTGGAGGCCCTGGCGCACCCATTCTCTTCCTCTCTCCCTCTCTCTCTCTCCTCTCTCTCAAATAAATAAATAAATAATATATTTAAAAAGTTGTGAAGACTTTTCTAGTTCCCATTTAATAGTATCATCAGAAACTTCAACAATGTCAATCCAAACATAATCTGTACAGAATGAAACCAAAAGACTAGCACAAATGCAAAATTAGTCTCAGATAAGACTCAGAGCATGTTTGTGTCTGTCTACTTTTGCAAGAAAAGAACTTTAAATAATAGAATCATCTTAGAACTAATGTCATACCTGTGCTCCATAGATGTATTTATCCAACATCTTGCCACCTATTGTCTGCCCTCCTATATCCCAAACTTGAAGAGTAACATTCAAATTTCCTAGAATATAAAAAAAAAAAATTTAAATACAATGGTGTAACAGCTGAAGACAGTTCCACATAACATTTATCACAGTGATAAACTCCAAGGCCAATTTGCCTTTTATTCTGCAAATTCACATGGTCAGATATTTTAAAACTCAAAATAGGGTTGTTAAAATAGATAGGTGGGGAACTATATTTACCCCTTTACTCCATAGTTCCATGGAAACACATTTATAATCTATTTCAACATAAAATATAGTTTAGTTCATAAACTTAAAATTTTCAAAAGTAAAGCCGGGCATGGTGGCGCATGCCTTTAATCCCAGCACTTGGGAAGCAGAGGTAGGAGGATCACCGTGAGTTCGAAGCCACCCTGAGACTACATAGTGAATTCCAGGTCAGCCTGACCTACAGTGAGACCTTACCTCAGAAAAAAAAAAAAGCAAAAGTATTCTCATACATCAATATAAGTAAAGCACATGTGCAAAAAGAAAATATCTACATAAATCACAAGAGTTGAAACCTTAACCCACCCCAGCACACATGTGAATTTTGCTGTTGGTTCTAAATTCTGAGTTGTAAAACTCATAGAATAGATCATAAAATTGCACTTATAATTTAACTCAAATGAATCTTTCTTAATTTGAATGTCAGCTATTAAATATTATGGTAAACATTTAAAAATTACATCTTTTCAAGCAGAACTCTACAATCCCCACTTGACAGCCCCATTAAGAACTGATAAAGGATACAAAGACTGAGTATATCTCTGAACATTATGACTCATTCCTGTTCACAGCATGTCTATGGAAACAAATTATACGTGCTTCAAAGCATTCATAACATGGTCTAATTAGCCTTCTTCCTCATGCAATCATTACAAACAAAATTAACACACTAAAAGGCAATCCTTGGCATCCATTTATGAATTTTGCAAAATACTTATATTAAACAAAAACTTATGAAGTAAGCTGTTCTCTCTTAACAATGTAATCAAGTACTCAGTATGAAAGTAAAAGACCATGTCCAATATATTTACTAATTTAACATAGCAAACTTTCTCTAAGTTACCTTCTAGGTTTACAAATTAGAAAAATTAAAAAGAAACAGGAGGCCGGAGAGATGGTTTAGTGGTTAAGGCGTTTGCCTGCAAAGCCAAAGGACCCTGATTTGATTCTCCAGGACACACATAAGCCAGATACACATGTATCTGGAGTTCGTTTGCAGTGGCTGGAGGCCCTGGCACTCCCATTCTCTCCCTCCCTCCATTATTCCCTCCCTCTCCCCCCCTTTCTCTCTCTCAAATAAATAATAAAAGCTATCTTAAAAAGAACACAGGTACATTAAAATTAAAAAAAAAAGAGAAGAACATTAAGCTGAAAGAATTATTTTCCTTCCAAAACAAAATGCATTATAAAAACATAAGTTTCTAAACAAGAGCAAACTTTGAATCAGCAAATGTCTATTACATTTAGCTATTTAGCTACACAACTGGAAAGAAAGTTTGTCTCTGGGTGAACCCCCAAAGTTCTGGTGGATTTATATTACACTGTTTCCATCATTTACTGTAGACCTGATGCTCCATGTGCTGCACTACAGTTTTGAGAGGAATTGCTGTTAACATTAGTTAGAACTGCTCATGTTTATCACCATCACCACTCTCACGGACACACCATCAACGGTCACAGGAATGAGCAAAATGCTCCTAAAACCCTATGAATCCAAAAACTGGAATGTCACAAACTAAGAAACTTGCATAGGTCCAATTTCTTAAAACCAAAACTTTGTCAAATTAAAACTGAAATTACTCTCCAATAATGCCATCTCAAATTAAACTAGTTGAGAGTAAGCTATCACTAGAGGTATATGAAAGTTTTTAAAAAGGAACTTACTGTAGCTAAACAGGAAACATCTATTAATTTTACTTGCAAAACTCTCTATGGTACTTTTTTAAACATCAAATGACAGCAGTTAACAATAAGAGCTCTCACATAGTAAGATTTTTATGCAACACTCAATAATTATTAAAAGATATTGGTCAAGACCAACAGTCCCTATTGCTTACCCTCACATCAAGATATGAAGTTCTCTTTTCTTTCCTTTCTTTACATTCTGATATCCAGAGCCTCTCTGAATTAGGCATTATGAATATTTCAGCTAAATCTTTAGGAACATACACTTCACTGCATGTTTCCAAATTCTAACTATATCATTTCAAAAACCTAGCTCCTAGATTCAATTCTCTCTCATCTAGGAGAGATTTACATTCATATGTTGAGAGTATTTTTTCAGCTAAATATTTAGGAATATACACTTCATTGCATGTTTCCAAATTCTAACTATAATCATTTCAAAAACCTAGCTCCTAGATTCAATTCTCTCTCATCTAGGAGATTTACATTCATATGTTGAGAGTATTTTTTTAAATCGTTATCTTTACAAATACTTCTTACTTTTTTTTCTTAAGATAGTTTCTAATGATTCAAAAGTAAAAATTCCACAAGAATTACCAGTAATACATGCTTTGCTAGAATACTACCAAAAATTATTATGATTTACACCTTCAACAAGTGGTATTAACTTCACAATTATTCAATATACTTAGAAGTATATTTTAAATTCCATAGTTGAATTTTAGACTTACTAATAAAAGTAAACGAAAGATAAGAGATTCCCTATTTGAGGAAAAAAACACATAAAGATATAAATTCAAACTAATTTCCACTTACATTTTAGCAGGAATAAATATAGGATGTCACCTATTACATTTTTAAGATGATATACCATGCAGCTACGCAAGAGCATTAATCCACATAAATTTTTAATCAGGAATATAACTAAAGCAAGTCTCTAAAAAACAAAGAACACTTAAGGAAATCATCGGTAGTATAATCTCAAGTGCACACTGCTATAAATCCCTACGCCTCTGTAAGAAATGACACATAAAACTAGGAAAAAAATAAATACATTAAGGTAGCAAAATACAGATAGGTCACATTCGGTGTGAATCAAAGCCACAAAGGGGATTCAACAATGACCTTGTAAAAGTATACTTGGTGTACTGGTTAACCTTACTTAAAGTGCTACATAGTCAAGATGGAACTAAAAACACAAGACTGCCCACTTCTTGTACTAAAGACTTAGAAATCCTTTTCACAGTAGAACACTGTTTACTGGACTGTACCCACAAGCTTCCTGAGAGTATTTTGACTAAGGCTCTTAAGAAGCTCTATCAGCAGAATCTCTGACTAACAGATAGACTATTTTAAGCAGTAAAGTATGCACAGTGGTTGCATCCAGACTATACAGCATACCAGTCATGAATATACTAAAATGGATGAATATTTACAAAGTAATGACCTTGAAAACTTGCATGAAGAGAATGTAACGAGATGGACAGGAGGCCTATACCCCTAACAATGTAACTGGCCAGAGACAAATATTAGATTCACACACTATGCTGTTTTATTATAAATTCAGTACTGCTTCTGTAATGTTTGATTTAGCAAATAATGCAAACACTAATTGTCCTGCATTTGACAGTTATGTAGTAAACTGGGATTCAGACATATAAAGTATGGTGTACTATGAATCTTGCCATTTATTTTCCTCATGTTTTTATTTGAGAGAGAGAGAGAGAGACAATTGGCATGCCAGGGCCTCCAGCCACTGCAATCAAACCCCAGATGTGTGCACTACCTTGTGTGCATGTGCGACCTTGCACACTTGTATCACCTTGTGCATCTGGTTTACGCTGGATCTCGAGAGTCAAACATGGGTCCTTAGGCTCTGCGGGCAACCACCTTAACTACTAAGCCATCTCTCCAGCCCTTTTCCTCATTTTTTGATATGCCTATTCATTGTAAAATCAAATATATTTAGGTGGGGGAGATGACTTAGCGGTTAAGGCACTTGCTGACAAAGCCAAAGGACCTAGGTTTGATTCTCCAATAACCCAAGTAAAAAGCCAGATGATGCACAAGGTGGCGCTTTTTATCTGGTGTTCTTTTGCAGTGGCTAAAAGCCCTGGTGCACCTATTCTCTATTTCTCTCTCTCTCTCTCTCAAATAAATAAATAAAATATTTAAATATATATACTTAAATTTTTTCCATACCGAAATTTCTATAATAATTTTGAGTCTATTAAGTAACATAAAGCCAACTATCTTCTAAAAATTCAGAATTCTTTCTATAACTCTAGTCATCAAAGCAGAAACTTCATCAGGATAATTAAAATATATATTCACTAAGAGTATGTATTACCTAATTTTTTAAGTTAAATATGAAGCATAAGAGAGAAGTTTGAATTTCAAGAATAACTTTGTTTATAAAGTAATCACAACTTTCAAATTGGGAACACTATGCCAGAGGTTAAAAGTCATTACAAATATCATATACATAAATGCTCAAAATCAATTTTTGTTTATAGTATTTGTGTAAGAATTATTCCTTTTTCAAACCTTGCAACTAAAAATTTGGAAAGATTAAACAAAATTAGTAAATTGGTATTCTGGCTGATTAATCATCCAAAAACAGCCATTAACAAAACACTATATGAAGATTCTATGTGTACAAACAGCATCTCTAAAAGAAACTGTTACAAAAAGGGATTTACAACATGCATTCTATGTAACTGTCAGTATTCTGAATTAGCATTACTTAATCCACAACAGTAGAAATAGCACAAGTAAAATGGTATTTTAATTTTTGATTACATGAAAATATAGATGAAATTATATGTGTGTATTTCTCTTTAAACCTCTTACTAAATAATAACTCAGGGAAATTTTAAATTTTCTGTTTTTATCATGCTGCATTTCCTAATCCACTTTTTAATGGCAGCCCCATACAACCATCATAATCTATAAAAGGGTATAGTGGTAATGAGACATGAAGAATACCTCCAGTTACCAGGAGCTTCCCTTACTTGCTCTATAACTTCCATAGAGAGTTGTCAATAAATGAGGAATTTGAGCAGTTAGTGTACTTCAATAATACTAAAATTTATCACTCATATCTCAATATATGAATCTGATATTACACTTGCAACCATTCTATTTAAATGTGCATCCTCAGAAAAGAGGATGGATGGTTCATAAAGTTGTGATAAACTACTGTTAATAAAATATTTTAAACATAAGTTAGCCATTGAAATTAAATGAACGTAGCATTTTAAAGCCCCAATTGTTCAGAAACAAACTTGAAACATAAGCTACTTTTTGTGTTATTATTTCCCTGTATTTCCCACAAAATGTGCTGCAACTAGCATCTAAATAGTTCCTTTGCATGGTGAACTGAAACATCTTGAATGCTCAAACTGTATTTTTATGAGTGCCTAGGGACCCTAAATTTTAGTGGTCTATTAAATGCCAGCAATTTCATGCTGCCTTGCATAAAACAGCATTCACATATTAGAGCACAGAAGTTCCATAGCTACATTATACTTCTGTTTCCAACTTTCAAACAAAAAACTGAAGCAGAAGCTAATCAAAATATATTTTTAAAAAATCGTTCCCAATTTTTTCACATTTAGTTAATAAAATATCTATTAAAATGCACAGCATTTAATTTTTAAAAGCCTTCTAGAGCATTGTAAGAAAGTATTGTTTATCCTCAAAAAAAATGTCTAGTGGCCAAAAATAGCGAGAAGATGGAGAATATATAAACTTATACGCATGGATAATATGCTTTCATGGTAGATGCTCACGAAGTTAACTTCCCTAAAGTTACATATATTTTCATGCAGAAGCAGCCCTTCAATTTATTTTACAGATTCCTGCCACATGCTTCTTTCTATAAGATTTGTACAACTGTCAATGTTAGCACACTTACCTGGCAATGTTATCCTTCTCAAAAAGAAATCCAGTCCTATTGTTTGTTTGTACTGTTTCCCAAAAGTTTCTTGAGCAAAACATGTAGCTAAGGATGTCTAAGAAGAAAAGAAAACTGTTATACAGAATATCAAAATTAACTAAATTTCTTTAAAAAATATAAACATAAGAGCACTGCAAAATATTGTCATCCCAGCATTTCTATTCCAGTTAGGCCAACAAACAACTTTAAGCAGCTCTATTCAGTTGCATGGAGAAAAAAGACCCACTAAGTAAATTTCACTTACTACAGCCAGCAGTGGGAAGGACAAGACTAATCAGTCAGACTCCTTAAATCCTTTGATTGTCAAGCTCCTTCTGCTTGATGGAAATTAGAATTTGAGAATCACCAATGAAAAGCCCAAAGCAACATGCTTAAAGATTTGAATTTTCCACATCGCTGTGGTTATCATTCTATGAGTAACCATGCCATTAGCTAATAAACACTGACTACGGAAGGAAGCAATGCTTGTAGAATTTTTCTTTTTTTTCCTACCAGTAAAACATCTTAATTGTCTAAAGTGTTGTCTACACTGAATATATTAAATGAACATAATTATATAGACTAACCACGATAATATGTATCACTTATTCATATGATTATAAAGAAAACTATTTTCCACTGAAAGACAATGCTAAAAAAAAGTCACAAGATAGCATAACCAGGACACTTGTTCATGTAAATTCTTTAATAAAACCTTGAAGTTTCATTCAGGATTCTAGGATTCTTTTAAAGCAGTATTTCTTATAAAAGTTTGCTAGCCACTCTACTAACTGAAATGGCTCAACAACTCAGTGTTCTTAAACATTAAAATAAACTAATCTGACTTGAAAATCTACTCTAAAGGACAGAAAGGTGTCTTCATTAGGCTTCAAAATAGACTATCAAAGTTAAGGAAAAATAACCCTTTTTAAAGTTAAAATTAGCTGGGTGTGGTTGCGTACACCTTTAATCCCAGCATTGGGAGGCAGAGGAAGGAGGATCTCCACGAGTTCGAGGACACCCTGAGACTACATAGTGAATTCCAGGTCAGCCTGGATTAGAGTGAAACCCTACCTCGAAAAACCAAAAAACAAAAAGAGTTAAAGTTAAAATTAGATGTCAACTCTTACAATAACAAAAACTAAAATAACGTTTCCAGATAGCTCATTATAGTTCATTATGATACAAGTTCAGCAACACAAAAGAAAACTTGGTCAAATTTCAATTTAACAAGGCAACCAAAACTTCTTTTACGTGAGATCCAAATTTTTCACACAAATGGTGATTTTCACACTGTAACTCCAAAATTCTTGATATTCAAACAGTCTAAATTTGTAATAAGTTTGATATTTCATCAAGTATTTATTAAGCCCTTCTATATGAAAAGTGATCAACTAACAAGAGATAAAACCAACTACCTTTATCATTTGAAGCATGTAACAGTATCAAGACAGAGATTGGCATTAAAAAAAAGCATTCCTTTTTTTTAAGGACTTTTTGGTTTTCATTTAGCCTTAATTATTCCATTGAGTTTGTCAAACTTACAGAACAAAATCATCTCTGAAAAGGCTCAGAGGTCTAGAGAAAAACATCACTGGTTATACTATTGTATTTCAAATGTTTAACAAATAGATGGTTGAGATAGTTAAAAGTAGAAGAGAAACAAGGCATAAATAATATCAGCATAATATTATTTAAGGTAATATTCCACTTTTTCAGATTTAAATTAAATATTTTAAGTCATTAATATTTAGAAAAATGCTAAATTTCTTTTTCTGAAAACAGTATCCAGATTTTGAAACCCTGCCCTCAAATATCTGAGGCAGACATAAAGCTTCAAAATCAAAGTGAACTAAAGTAATAAACTTTCCAATGTACAGGTCATAGGCCACACACAGAGTACTAATGTTGGCTCTTCTATCATCCTGACATCTTGCTATAAAAATTATGTAGAATCAACTGAATCCATAGGAGACACTTTTCAGCAATCTACTCTTTTTTGGGGGGGGAAGGTAGTTTTTTCAAGGTAGGGTTGCACTCTAGCCCCAAGCTGACATGGAACTTATTCTGTGGACCCAGGCTGGCCTTAAATTCACAGTAATCCTACCTCTGCCTTCCAAGTGCTGAGATTAAAGGCATGTGCTACCACACCTGGCTTATTGTATCATTTTTTAACATTTAATTATTCCTCACTGTAAAAGCACCCTTCTTGTTTTTTGTATTTGTCTTCTTCGTTTCTTTACTTTTTTATATTTATTTATTTATTTTGGTGTAGCGTCTCACTCTAGCACATGCTGACTGTAGCTCAGGCTGACCCTGAACTCATAGCAATCCTCCTACATCTGTCTCCTGAGTGCTGGGATTAAAGGTGTGATGCCCAGCTTATAAGCACCTTTTTTAAATAAAGTGAACAACCAGCTATCATACCTGGAACATTTTTATCTGATTACTCAAGAATGAGTGAGTGAATGAGAGAGTGTGAGAGAGCAAGTGTGTGTCTAGATAAGTGTCTTTTGTTGGTGTGCACATTGGTTTGGAAAACTTTTTTTTTAAACCAAACTACATCTACTACCACGAAATAATACCAAAAGAATATCTGCCTAAAAAAATCATAAGAAAATTTATTTTTAAATCCAAAACATGAAGCAAAACAGGAAAGAAATAAAAATACATGCTACTAGGAGGAGCTAATCTTCTCTTGAAGAAACCATTAGTAGCATTTTCAGTGCTGTTCTTTACTGTTTCTGTTAGTACACAAACTGTTCACACATAAAACCAATAGAAAGAACTAACATAAGATAAACAGCAACGACTTAAGAGGATGATACAAATAAGAATGAAAGAAAAGCTGAGTTTATAAAAGAAAAGGACAGTAAAACAAACAATGAGAATGTTTGTTGCAGTAATCTGAGAGCTGAACAGAGAATGGAGAAAACTGCTTTTATAAGACTAATGGAAGAAAGGAGGTTAAATTTCAAATGCTCATTTTGGCATATTGCTGGCAGAAAAAAATTAATAAAACAAATTATCTCATCAAGATATTAAACATTAAGTCAGAATATCATTTAAAAAACTGTTTATTCTTTTAAGCAGAACAATAGTCCTAATTTGATAACATAGAAGAAAAAAATATGTTTTGTCCAACACTGACGGACTTTAGACAGGAAAATCTTAATTATTCACACCAAATCAGGAACAAGAAGAATGTATGGCAATCTAAATTGAAAAAAAAACTAGACACAAAATTACCAACATCAGCAATAAATATACTGAAAGGAAAAATAAAAACTTTAAAGAAACACCACCATGTAGGTTTAATGGGCAATTTGAAGGCCTTTTAAGAAATGTATTCGTATTACAAGGCATAATTTTAAATAGAAAAGAAGTTCAGTTAACTGAATGCAATAAAATTAAAAAAAAAAACACAGAAAAATAGCCTCCAAAGAAAAACCTAACTGATGAAAACAACTGAAAAAAAAAACTAACTTAAATTTTTTATTGTGTGGTGTTAGGAACGATTCTGATTTATTTACAATTCGCCTAATTCAAAATGTTTTAGGTGCACAAAACTTCATATAATACTTAATAAGGAAAAACAACCGCAAGTTCTTTTCTTTCCTCCAAAATTTAAAGGTAATCACAACTCATTAAATTGTTTTTCTCTGAATATGGCACCATAACAATGTTGGGAAGACAAAAAAGAAATGAACAGAATACACTAAATTTGCTGACTGATGAAATCTTTCTTAGAGGCCCTAGAAACTCAGTGCAGAAGCCCCTTGTGCTGGGGGCTTCCTTCTGGGAAGGATGCAAAAAGGAAGCCATCACCACAGAAACCAAAGTCCAAACACGGAAACAGAAAGCACAGAGGGGGAATGTGACAAGCATAAGAACCAGTGTGTCAGGGTGCTAGCTGGGAGAAGGTAGACACATTTCAGACATACTCCTTTGACAGAAGGACAGGTGGGGGGACTCCATGAACAAAGGTTCTTCTCTTTATTTGGAGGGTAGGTCATAGTCCCCCGAGATCCTATGAACCTTCCCCTCCAAGAAAATGCCAGGCAATGTTTATCCATTTCAGAAGTTCAAGCTTGAGACAAGAACACCCACCTAGAAGGTAGGAGGTAGGAGACTGCCTGACAGCAGCATGTCCTCACGCACGCGCGCATTCATTCATTCATTCAACCAGCGGTCGGTCCACTAGAGGCTGGCTGCCGGGCCGACGAGCTCCGGGCGTACCCGGTACGACAGGTGCTGCGCGGGGCGGGAACCGGGCGCAGAGCGGCCAGGAGCACTAAACGCTCGTGGTGCATCGCCACAGCTCGCCCGGGGCGGGGTGGCCCCGGTCCACATCCGTCCTCACCCAGGGAAGGCGACGCCCGAGCGGCGCGGGGCGGGAGCGCAGGGCGCCAGGGCCAGGGGCCACGGGGCGCCGGCCGCAGCCCGGCGGCCTCTGCCGGGGGACGCAGGCCCGGGCCCGGCTGGAGTCCTGCGTGCTCTGCCCAGGGCTCTGCACAGCTCTCGGCCTGCAAGCGCCCAGCGCTCCGGCCCCGGTCCAAACCCCAGGCGGCGGGCGCCGCTCGAAGAACCCGGCGACCCGGAGGAGGCGAAGGCCGGGCCGGCCGCCCCAGGACTGACCTTCCCGGATGTGCCGTCCCCCAGCACGACGATTTTCAGTTGCCGGTCCAGGCTCTCCTCCTCAGAGTCTGACATGGCGTCCCAGGAACCTGGCCCGCCTCACCCCCCAGGGTGAGAAGAAGAAAGGAAGGAGGACGTCTCCGGGGCGGGAGAGAAGAGGAAGGTCGGCAATGGAGGACAGGACCCCCCGCCCCGGCGTCTCCGAAGACGCTGGAGGTACCCGGGAAGAATCAGTCTCCAGACGCCATCTTGCCCGTCGCCCCGCCTCCTGCGAAGCCCGTCCCTCCGGCCACGCCTTCCCGCGCGGTACGTTGGGCGCGAGCCCCGCCCCCGACCCAACCATAGGGCTGCTGTGGGGGTGGTGAACAAGGACGCGGCCAGTAGCAGCGCGGGGCTCGCGGGGCCGTTTTATAGAATTTACAAAGCAGTGCAGCTTTTATATTTTCGTTGATAAATGAAGGTCGAGTAGCTCTCTGGCACTCTACTAAGCTTTGTTGTTTGTGTCCCGTCTGAGAAGAGCCCCCCTCTAACTAATGGTTTAGTCCAAGGAGGAGGCAGTTGTCATGGAAGCCCGGACGCGGCGGGGAGGCAGGGTCGGGGCTTGGCTCTGGAGGGCTTGACGCTCGTCGGAAAGGAGCACCTGGGGCCTCTGGGCTGGAGTGGGCTCCGAAGGTCGCCGGAGGAATGAGCTCGGGTGGGGATGGGGATGGGGATCGCGTGGAGGAGCTGGAAGGTATAGGCCGCTGCGCGTGAAGGGAACTCTGCCCTGGAGCTCCACAGCTCTTTCTTGCCTTGACCTCAGACTCTCCTGTTCCTCTGAGCTACCAGACTCCACGGCTCAGTTCATTGATCAAGCCGCGCATCACGCCAGCTTCCTGCATACAATCTTTGCCCTAGAGTAGCAGTTCTCAAAGTGTGCTCTGAGACACCTGAAGCTCTGTTGATCCACAGTCATATACACGTCTTGTTTGCACCATCACAGTCTCAGAAGTCAATTTTCCTGAGGAAGCCTGGTGAGTGAGCATGACGTCATCGTTCCAGCAGCTATGTGAGCTTGTGCTTGCTCCTTTGTGGAGGTCAGAAGTACCACCACAAGGTGTCTGTGCTGTTCTTCTACCTCCTTTGAGACAGAGTCTCTTACCGCTGGAAAGGACTGCCAGTCTAGCTGTCCTAAAAGCTTTGGATTCTCTTGGTTCTTCCTCCCATTGTTATAGGCATGTTCTGGCTTTACATGTGTGCTGGGGAACCAAACTCCAGTCAGTAGGCTTTTCAAGCAAGGCCTTTAACCACAGTAATTTTCCCCAACTCCTTACAATAATTTTTAAGACTATAAAGTGGTCCTGTCCAAAACCCTGGAGAGCTACCCTGGATTATCATCTCAGTTCAAGAGCAGAAGTAAATGAAATAACTAAAAATTATTTTACAGTGAAATAATTTAATAATAAATTATTTACTATAATAATACTTCTGTTTATTTTTTAACTTTTTATTGACAATTTTCAACAATATACATAATGTATTTTGATCACAGTGCCCCCATTACCTTCTTTTCTCCCCTTCCCATACCCTGAATCCCTTCTTTGTCCCAACTAGTCCCCCTTCTATTTTGATATCTTTTTTTGCACTTCTTATTATCCACGTTGACATGTTGATAGGCCCAATATTGTGCAGATCTTGTGCAAGCAACAAACAACAGGCACCATGAGGTCATGAACACAATGGAAGACAGCATTCCAAAGCATGCTTCTCCATCCCTCAACTTTCTATCACATCTTCTGCAATGTTCCTTGAGCTTTAGATGATGAGATGATATAGATGTCTCACTTAATGTTGAGCACTGAACAGTCACTTATTCTATGCACTTTGGTGAGTTTTTAGTCTCCCCAGTAGTCACCACTAATCTACAAAAAGAGGTTGCTCTGACCAAATGTGAGAGTAGCACTAATTAATGGATATCAGCATAAAACTGGAGAGGAAATTTTTATGGACACAGCATATCCATTTATCCAAACAACAATAATAACTTCCCCCAGGACCTATGATCTTCTCAACCATAGACTTTTGACTAGGTTTTAAGTACCAGGCATGAATTCCCTCCTGCGGAGTGAGCCTCAAATCTGGTCAGAGTAGTTAGTTAATCCCATAACAGCCATACCACTATTACATCAGTGGCACATCTTGCCTGGCTGCTGGCCTACTATTTTTGTCCCATTATTAATTTTGCATGGGCTATCACCTTAACTCCTCATAGGAGTGCTATAAAGAAGGTAAAATTAACTTCATTTTACAAATGAAGAAGCTTAAGGCCTAGTTTGGTGACAGTAGATCTGATAAGAATAAGGGAACTAAAATGGGAAAGAAATGCAATGTCAAGGAGAAGTACCCTGCTGAACTTACTAAATATGTAGCCTTGAGTCACAATTTCCCATTTGTACAGTAGACTACTCATTAAATGAAAACTCACAAGTGCCCAATCTTAGCCAGTATAACTATCACCACCTCATTGTCCTTAGATGATGATACTACTGAATGATCCAGTGCCTTCTAGCTCTGTTACCTCAGATAAGTTTGAGTTTCAGTCTTCATCAGCACATAGGACTGGTGCACAATAATAGGTACACAAACTTGGTTCCCAATTATTTTCCCTGGTATACACCATCAACACTACCATGTAATTTTCTACTTCACTGAACTTGTTAAGGAAAATTAGAAGAAACAGTGTATTTGAAATTTCTGTGTAATTTTTACTTTGAGGAAGTTGCTTCTAATGAAAACAGATGACCCTTTCTTGTCTAAGGGAGGTTTAAAACATTCCAGAAGCTTCTTTTTCCATTCTCCATTGGTAGAAATGGCTATGTGACCCAACTTGACCAGTAAGAAGACAGTGTTGTTATGAGACATTTGGAAAAGATATTCTTCCTTGATTAAAGTAAAGGGAAAGAGGGGCTAGAGAGATCATTCAGCCAGTTAGAGCACTTGCCACACAAGCATGAGGACCTAAGCTGGCATGAATTCAATCCACATTAAAAAAAAAAAACCCTGTATGTTACCTAAGTCCTGCTGGGGATGAAGACCAGAAAATCGCTGAACTGACTGACAAAGCAGCAGCTCCAGATTCAGTCAGTGACTGTGTCTCAAGGAAGTTATTCAGAAGAGTGATGAAAAAGAATACCCAATATCCTCCTCTGGCCTCCACACACAAATACACAGGGCACCAACATCTGCACACACACGTGCATGCACTGTCATACACAATACACTACATGCTCATACATGCCAAAAAAAAAAAGAAAAGGGAAAGAAGGGAGGAGAGATGTAGAGCAGAGCCCTCTTCTCTCATTTGCATCAACACTGTCCTAGGAATGCACTCAAATCCACATAAATGTTCTGTGTCCATGCAAGCAATCAAGCATCATCAGAGGATAGCAAGCTGTCTTCTAGATTTCCATCCATATGAAGCCACACATGAAACTTAATCCTGTAACTTTATCCTTTGCCAAAGCAGTTGTTAGAGCTAGGATGGTTTCATTTACACAGAGCCATAGTCCTATCCAGCTTAAGTTAGTGTTACAGGTAGACATGGAGCTTAAAAACAGTATCTTTGGAACCAGCCCAATACCAATTGTTGAGAAGCACTGCTGGAGAGCACATAGCCCACAAGACTGCATATCCCTCCTGCAATGCATAGGTGGAACAATTCTCTAGTTCTTTGTAAAGATTTGCATACTGACTCTGGGAAATCTCATGTATAAATATAGCAGGAGAAATGTGCAAGAATTGTCCTAGTTCATTTTCATTAGGAAAATAATCTAAAGGTTCTTTTTGGAATAATCACTCAAATGTTATTATGTAGTAGGAGGATATTATTTTATTAAGAAGCGTATGACATTCATATCTTTTTTTTTTTTTTTTTTTGGTTTTTCGAGGTAGGGTTTCACTCTAGCCCAGGTTGACCTGGGATTCACTATGGAGTCTCAAGGTGGCCTCGAACTCGCGGTGATCCTCCTACCTCTGCCTCCCGAGTGCTGGGATTAAAGGTGTGCGCCACCACACCCGGCTACATTCATATCTTAATTAAATTATTTGTTATCTAAGAAACAATAAAAGGTGGCTACCAAAAGTTTTGAGTTTTAAAAAGACATGAAAACTTCCAAATATATTTTTTAATATTATTAAACTTTTATACTTAAACTGTATGGAATAGGCACTGAAATACACAGATGTTTAAATCCACAGAGTTTAGAAAGATCCATATATATAAAGAAATGAACAGGTTACTTAGTAGAAGTGGTACTTCTCATCAGTGAGAAAAACATGGGGTAATTTTAAAAATTATACCTGATTTCCTATCCCAGAATCAACTCGACATGAAATTCATATTTTTAATGAAGCCATAACAAACTAGATAAAAACATGGATGAATGTTTATAACCTGGAATGACAAGGGCTTCATTAAATATGATTTGAAGCCCAAGTAACAAAATGAAAACTGCTTTATATTTTAAACTTTCATGTGGCCAACAGCACCATTAGGAGAAGCAGTTTAGGGTTAGCATGGCCCCAAACGTAAAGTGAAGCTAAAAGGGGGAAATGTCCTTAAGCCTGTAAAGGGGAATCCAATTTTTCCTTATTTCTTTTCTCTAAAAGAGTTCCCCTACCCTAGAAACCAGGTGGAAGGAAGACTTGCAAGGAATCTAGATACCTGGTATGAGAACTGTACTGACCAGCTTATCCTCCATCCAGTAAAGTCTTATTAACTACAAGGCAGAAACCTTCAGTGGTTTTCTCATTTCTGGGGACCCTTCTTGCTTTGCAGAAGTTCTGCTTTCTTTCCTTCTCTTAAGTGCTATAATAAAAATCTTTCAAAATCTCACCCTCTGTAATCCAGAAATTTCATTCTTCAAATTCATGGTACAAAAAACCTGTAGGCCACAGATTCAGTGGAAGTTTTGTATGACCATGAACATCAAACACCCTAACTCCCGAGTTCAATATATAACCAATTGCCAAGAAATGCACCATCACTCTCACAATGATCAGAGTCCTTGGATGTGGACAGCAGAAATCAACCAGCTCTTATGCCAGTAGCCCAGTTCTAACAAAGTTCTCTGCTTTCTTTCCTTCCCGTTTGAAAGTTCAGAAGCCAACACAATTCTCTCTGCACTTAGCATTTTCAAACTCACCAAAATAGCCCATTTTGATGCCTTACCACTCTCTGTGGCTTCTGCAGTCCAAAGTACCAAGTCCATGCATATTCCTCCAATAAACAAGTTCCAAAAGACTAAAATCTACATGGTCAGATTCATATCAGCAGCATCCACTTCTCTGATACCAAATTTCTGTAGTAGTCTTCCACATTGCTGTGATGAACATCCAACCAGACAGTGTTTATGGGAGGAAGGAATTTATTTCAAGCTTGTAGATCCCGGGGAAAGTTACATCAATAGAAGTTACATCAGTAGAAGAGGCTGGCTCCCATTGATAAATTCAAGCAGAGAGAAAAACAGCCAGCAGCCAGCAACACCAAAAAGCAGCCAGCACAAACCTGCAGCAAAAAGAGCTCACACCTTTCTGCATACCTTTGGGCTGGAATCCAAGTCTTCCCCCAAACACACCTTTGGGCTGGACACCAGAATCCACCCCAGTGACACCTCCTCCAGCCAGGCAGCTGGATATCCAAGACAGAAATTTTAATAAAACACATGAGTCTATGGGAAACATACATTCACATTTCCACACACCCTAATTCCTGAGTTCAACACCCAACTAATTGCCAAGAAATGTTTCACTAATCTCACAACACCAGAAATTCCCCAATCAGGATCACAGAACCTTTCAGCAGAAAAACTGGACAGTTGCTGCCAATCTTTTCACTGTGGACATGTAGGAAATATAGATACAGTATTTCAAAAGCATTTTTTTATTACCAAAGTTAATGAATTATAGAGCTAAAGTATAGACAAGGAAGGAAGCCCAAAGAGCAAAAGTCAGTATTTGAGACCACATTCCCAATTATCTGTACTCATTAAAAGTGAAGTTGGAATTTCTTCACACACCGGAAGAAGGCGAGCCTCTTTCCATTCCCAGCGCAGCCATGGCTTGTGGTCCCAAGAAGCACCTGAAGAGAGTAGCAGCTCCAAAACATTGGATGCTGGATAAATTGACTGGCGTATATCCTCTCGTCCATCCACTGGTCCCCACAAACTGAGAGAATGTCTGCCTCTGATAATTTTCTTAAGGAACAGACTTAAGTATGCCCTAACCGGAGATGAAGTAAAGAAAATTTGCGTGCAGCGCTTCATTAAGATAAGTCAGGACTGACATAACCGACCCAACCGGGTTTATGGATGTCATCAGCATTGACAAGACTGGAGAGAATTTCCGTCTGATCTATGATACAAAGGGTCGCTTTGCTGTTCATCGTATTACTCCTGAGGAGGCCAAGTATAATTTGTGCAAAGTGAGAAAAATCTTTGTGGGCACAAAAGGAACCCTCATCTGGTGACCCATGATGCTCGTACCATTCGCTACCCTGATCCCCTCATTAAAATGAATGACACCATTCAGATTGATTTGGAAACTGGCAAGATAACTGACTTCATCAAGTTTGACACCGGTAACCTTTGTATGGTGACTGGAAGTGCTAACTTGGGGAGAATTGGTGTGATCGCTAACAGAGAAAGACATCCTGGCTCTTTTGATGTGGTTCATGTGAAAGATACCAATGGCAACAGCTTCGCTACCCGGCTTTCCAACATCTTCGTTATTGGCAAAGGCAACAAAGCATGGATTTATCTTCCCAGAGGAAAAGGAATCCGCCTCACCATTGCTGAAGAGAGAGACAAGAGGCTAGCAGCGAAACAGAGCAGTGGGTGAAATGGTCTCTAGGAGACATGTTGTAGATGCCTGCAGTCTTTAACATCTCTGGGTGACATGCTGGATAGGCGTTTTTACTTCAAATTAAACAGCATAATTACTCTTAAACAAAAAAAAAGTGAAGTTGGGGAGCCAGGTGTGGTAGCACACACCTTTAATCCCAGCACTTGGGAGGCAGAGATGGGAGGATTGCCTTGATTTCAAGGCTACCCTAAGAATAAATACTAAATTCAAGGTCAGCCTGAGCTAGAATGAGACCCTACCTAAAAAAAAAAAAAAAAAAAAAAAAAAAAAAAGTGAAGGTGGTAGATAGGATAAGTAGCACTTTAAAAAAAATTGTATGTATTTATTTGACAGAGAGAAAGAGGGAGAGAGAGAGAGAGAGAATGGGCACACCAGGGCCTCCAGCCACTGCAAATGAACTCCAGGTACATGTGCCACCTTGTGCATCTGGCTAACATGGGTCCTGAGGAAGTGAACCTGGGTCCTTTGGCCTTGCAGGCAAATGCCTCAGCAACTAAGCTATCCTTGCAGCCCATAAGTTAGCACTTTTAACAGCCTCATAAAACTGGAAGAGAAGGGGACTTTGGCATTCAGGTTTCATGAAGGAAGATGTATTCTTTGGACTGAGACACTGAAAAGTTATGAGTAGGGGTGCGTAAACCAGAAATAGATTGTATCCATAAATTCTAATGCCAATTTATTTTTATTTTGTTTTGTTAGGCAGCATATGGAGATTTAGGTATTATCCATTATGGTATTTTCAAATACAATTTATTTTAGTTGATTCTTATCTCCATATCTTTCTTTCGCTCTCCCCTTCACTCTCACTCTCCCTTTCTCCTTCTCTTATTCTCTTCTCTCTTACCAATTTTGAGTCATTACTATTCCTCATTAAACTAACATAAACTGAGGCTGCAGTCCCAGAAGCAAACCTATAATCTTTCTGAAGGAAGACAATACAAAATTATCTCTGTGATTTTCCATAGTCATTGTCTAACCCTCAATCAAAACTTTAGCAAAAGAAGTCATCAACACATCAAAGAACCGATATAATGGATGCAAGAGGTGTGGGAAATAGGAATCAACAAAAAACTGCATTTGAAAATGCAGTAATGAATGATACCTAAATCTCTGTATGCCAACTAAAACTCCTGCATGCCAAAAAAGAAAAAAGTTTTTTAAAATAACTATTAAAGGCTGGAGAGATTGCTTAGTGGTTAAGGCACTTGCCTGCAAAGCCTAAAGATCCAGATTCAATTCCCCAGTACCCATGTAAGCCAGATGCACAAGGTGACACATGTGTCTGGAGTTTGTTTGCAGTGGCTGGAGGCCCTGGTGCATCCATGCTGTCTATCTATCTGCCTTTCTCTCTCAAATAAATACATAAATAAATTTTTTTTTAAATTACTAAAAAAGTTAGAAGCCAGGCGTGGTTGCGCACGCCTTTAATTCCAGCACTTGGGAGGCAGAGGTAGGAGGATTGCCAGTGAGTTCAAGGCCACCCTGATACTCTCATAGTGAATTCCAGGTCAGCATGGAGTGAGACCCTACCTCGAAAAACCAAAAAAAAAAAAAAAAAAAAAAAAAAAAAAAAAAAAAAAAAGAAAGAAAAAGTTAGAAGACCAAAATATGTGGCTGAAAATCAAAGGAAATCATGAGCAAAAGAAGTCTACAAGAAGTCTACTATAGAGATCTAGATAATGGAGCTTGAAAAAAAAAAAAAAACAGTTTGGTGATTCAGACTTTTGTCAAGAAGTGGAAAGTATAAAAATGAAACAAATAGAAATTAGTCATAAGATATAATTAATGCTAAGAATAAGTTTTATAGATGTTTAGACACCCTTGAAAAAAAGAAATACAAAGCTATCAGGGGCAGGAGACATGGCACAATGGGTGTGGTGGTTTGAATAGAATAGGTGGCCCCCAATGTATTCAGTTCTTTATTGTTTGTAGTTTGCATTCTGCAGTCACCTGGCTGGAGGCAATGTCACTGGGTGGACTTTTAGGTGTGGTGGTGGGTTTCTGATTTCAATCTAAAGATATGCAAAGTGTGCCTAGCAGGAGTTCCTGAAGTGTGCTGTGGCTTTTGGCTTTAGGCTTGTGCTTCTCTCTCTCTCTGCTTGGTCCTGTGAAGGCAGGCCAGCTTCTTCTGCCATTTATGGAACTTCCCCTGGATCTGTAGGCTTCAGTAAATATCCCTGCCTCCATAACTGTGCCTGGTCTGGAAGTTCATCTCAGTGAACCTGAAGCTGTCTGATACAATGGGTAAAATGCTTGTTGAACAGTTCTAAGTACCTGAGTTCAGATCCCCAGATTCTACATAAAAGCTGGAAGCTGTGGTGGGCTTCTGTAAACCTAGTGCACCTATGGGAATGATGTGGAAATTGAGGACCAACCCAGAATTTGTCCTCTGACCTTCACATGTGCACACACACACACATACACACACACAATATTTTTTTAACAGAAGGAAATGGCTAAACCAAAGGATATAAAGACAATAGAAGAGAATGAGTGAAATATATACTTGCCATTCTAAGAAAAGGAGGCATCATAGAGAAATGAGAGAAGGGTTTTCCTTTCTTTAAATTTTTTTTTGTTCATTTTTATTTATTTATTTGAGAGTGACAGAGAGAGAGAGAGAGAGGCAGATAGAGAGAGAGAGAGAATGGGCGCGCCAGGGCTTCCAGCCACTGCAAACGAACTCCAGATGCGTGCGCCCCCTTGTGCATCTGGCTAACGTGGGTCCTGGGGAATCGAGCCTTGAACCGGGGTCCTTAGGCTTCACAGGCAAGTGCTTAACCGCTAAGCCATCTCTCCAGCCCAGGGTTTTCCTTTCAATAAGTAGTTTAGCCACTTTAAAAAAAAAAAGAATGTTAGATGCTACCTTATATCTTGTATAAAAATCAATTGTGCTTTCTTGGCAGCCCATTCATCACTCCTAAACCTCCAGGCTCTCGTAGGTCTCTCGTCTTTATCCCCTCCTCCCCTCCCTCCTCCCCTCCCCATGGCAAGAGCTTTCAGTACTTTCTCTTCTTGTCTCTCTAAGTCTCTTTTCACATTTCTTCTAGGCCCACATGGGCGCTCATACCATGTGGGTGTATTCAATTTCCTTCCCTTGGTTCTGTAATTCCCTCAATAAATACAATAATTTAGTAATTAAAAATATTTCTAGCTATTTCATAAAGTTAAATTTATGCTGTGGATGTAGCTTAATTGGTAGAGAACATGGCAAGAATACAGGAAACCCTGGGTTTGATCCTTAGCACAGCATAAACTGAGTGTAGTGGAACACACCTATAATCCCAGCACAGGGTAGGCAAGAATAAGAGAAGCAGGCCTTTTTTTTTTTTTTTTTTTTTTTTTTTTTTTTTTTGGTTTTCCAAGGTAGGGTCTTACTCTAGCTCAGGCTGACCTGGAATTCACTATGTAGTCTCAGGCTGGCCTCAAACTCTCAGCAATCCCCTTACCTCTGCCTCCTGAATGTTGGGATTAAAGGCGTGTGCCACCACGCCCGGCTCGAATCAGGCATTCTTGCATCTCTTGCTATATAGCAAGTTCAGCCCAAGACACATTAGATAATTTCAAAGGGGACTATGCACAGCTGAGAGATTTTCTTTCGTGGTGTAGGACACTTGTGCCCCTCTCTGGCTATCAAAGTATTGAAATAATGAACTTCAATGCATTGGAATTATGCCAGAAACCTCATGCTGGGGATAAGGCAAAGGCTGAAAGTTGGTGCCATCTGGAGAGGGATTTTATCTCCTGGAAAGAGATTTCACAGTTTTGGCAACTTGTCAGGCCATCTTGGAGGAGAGACTTGAGCTGAGACAATGATAGGTCAGGGATAGGCAGGACCATACCTAGACCAGGACTGCTTCATTATACATACCTCTTGCCTTCTATTTTTTGTTTGGTTTGTTTCTGCTATTCTTTATATTAATTTTTATTTTATATTAATTATAACAGTTTATTATCTTTTATGCCCTTTCCCCAGCTCCCATTAACTTGAAAACCCTCCTTAGTAGAGTTATGGTATTCACTGTAGGGTCATGAAGGCCTCAGACTGTCCTTGTGGGGAAATGGGGAACTGTGCCTCAAGATATTCCTATCCATTCTGTGGTTCTTACAATCTTTCCCTCTTCCTCAGTGTTCCTTGAGCCATAAAAAGACCTGTTGTCAGTCTAATTTTTTATTAGTTATATATATATTCTGTATACAGCCTTGATAGTACCATTGTTAGCCTTCTCCCTGTCATTCCCCCATGGGGATTGTGGGTCTTGCATTGTGGGGGTAGCCATCAGTTATGGGGGAGAGGCAATGTCTCTGTGAATAATGACCCAACTTATGGCTCTAACAATCTTTCCTCTTCTGTGAATTTCCCTGAGCCATTTTGGGTTCATTTTAGGTGTATTTCAGTGACAAGGTCTTAGGAGTCTCTGTGTCTCTGGATATTTGATTTGACAGGAGTTGAGTGTTCTCTGTGTCTGTCTCCTTCACCCTTGTGCTGGTACCAGGTTCACTGAGAAAGCAGCTCTTCTAATTTAATGTTGAGTTCTCTGTAGCCTCTGGATTGCTATTTCGATTGGTCACCATGTTTGTCACCATCAACCTGGGTCTGGTTGTCAGACTAGCAATAAGAGCAGTGTCCATGTCATCACTTTGCAATTTCTCCTGGACCCTGGCAGATGTGGTAAAGGTGGCACATCTCATGGTGGGCAGTCAGCTAACTTCTTGTCTTGTCAATGGTCTTGTTTCTCCTCCATTTCTCTGCCATATGTAAAGTAAAGCAGATTTTCTAAACAATAGTGAAAGCAGCTTGAATTAAAGGGGACTATGCACAGCTGAGAGATTTTCTTTCGTGGTATGCAAGCCTCACTCTTATTTTCCACAGAGCAATGGGAGCTTCTCTGTAGAGCCTATGAATTTCCTGACAGTGAAATTCTGACTTGGTTTCCAGCACCAGATATGAGTTCTCTCCCACTCATGGAACCTCATGTCCAATCAGAGAACAGTTTATTACCCATTAAGGCATGCCACTAGTTTGCAGGGTCTCCTACTTATTGTTGGGGACAAAGCAAAAAGCAATCAAAATCAGGATATGGGGGGAAAAAAGGTTAATTTCAGTTCATAGTTTCAAGGGGAAGTTTCATCATGGCATAGCAAGGCAGAGACTGGGCATCACATCTTGCCACAGCAATTGGCAGAAAGTAGCAAGAGAATGAGTGAGCTAATTCTGGCAGATGGGGGCTGAGCTGTATCACTCTAAAGCCTAGCCCCAGCAACACACCTCCTCTAGCAAATCTCTACCTTTCAAACTGCCGCTAGCTGGAGATCAAGTATGAGGCTTAATCACAAACACATGAGGCAGTAGAGGGAATTTCACATTCAAATCACCACAACACCCAAACCAGAACCAATCTAAATGTCTATCACCAGTTAATCACAAAACAGAATATTATACAGCAATGAAAATGAATAGATTGCTGTTATATGTTACAATATGAGAGAATCTTACCAATATAATATTGAAGGATAGAAGCCAGATATAAACAAAAATATCTTCCATGATTCAATTTATACAAGACTTAAAATCCACTAGCATTATTAACACTAAAGGTGAACAACAATCCCTTCCAGGGAGCAGATGGGGACTTTCTTGTTTTATTATTACATGATGTTACTTGGTTGGTTTTGCAATCATCTAAAAGCCTTTGTCTGAAAAGGAAAAAATTGTTCTGGTACCAGAAGCCCAGGCTGGATGTTGAGTGGCAACTTCCCAGCTGTCCACAGTTCTGCCTCGTTACTTGGGGCTATGCTTCATTGATTCCTAAAACATAGCTCCAGACAAAACCAAAAATCTGTAGAACAGGAGATTTCTCAGATCTCCTCTACAGCTGTGAAAACCAGACATGTCATAACCCACCAGTGAAGCTGATATGTTTAAATAGGTAATAAGTGTGGAAGTGTTTTGAAAAACAGGAGTTAGGGTGTAAATACAAAATGTTATCTAGACCTGGACTGTGGGGCTGTTGAGGCATGAATTTCCCTGACGGTGAAGATGAAGCAGAGAGAACTGAATGATTAGGGACACTGCATTTCCAGATTCCACAAGATAGTAGCGTGTATTTCAAGACAAAACATCCTTTACTTTGATCCTGTCTGAGACCTTGTTTTAGATAGACTTCCCCTATGGCATAACTGCTGCATGCTTGGTGGCCTCTAGCTAGATCATCTGGGCTTCCCATTTTCCATGCTGTTAAGTTCAATTTTAAAATATTCAGACAAGTGAGATCCTATCATCTTAACCTTGGGATGCTGTCATGCAAAAGTCAGTTCATTGGGACACCTAGTCCCATGAGTTGCTTTTCAAATAAAGCTTAAATAAAAAAGCTAGCACCCCCCTAGCAAAGATAAGGTGGACCATAGCAACAGGAGAGTATGCCAAACACTGGCAAGGGGAAACTGGCTATAAGACCCATAAGCCCGCCCCCAACAGTACACTCCCTCCAGGAGGTGTTAATTGCCAAATCTCCATCCCCTGGGAATCTAGCATTCAGAACACCTAAGTTTATGGGGGACACCTGAATCAAACCAGCACAGCCCCAGATTTGAAAAGTGACAATTCAGTTGACATTATATTCTGAGAATCATGGCAACAAACAACTCTTTTACCTTCCCAAGCCAATGTAACTTAAAAGAACTAGCCTGATGTTACTTGCAAAAAAGGGTTCCCGGGTCAAAAAACTTAGGACTTTTCCAAGTAATATTTATTAATACATATACAGCTAAAATAGTAGAACTCATAATTCAAAAACACTACTTAAAACTAAAAATTCACAAAAGGAAACATGTATTAATATATTATGATAAGAGAAGGAGGCTAAGTTTGGGAGGAAGGCACAAGAGGAGGGGAAAGGAGAAAGAGGGGGAAGGGAAACAAAAAATTGTTTGAAAATACCATAATGCAGGCCGGGCGTGGTGGCACACAACTTTAATCCCAGTACTCAGGAGGCAGAGGTAGGAGGATCACCATGAGTTTGAGGCTACCCTGAGACTCCATAGTGAATTCCAGGTCAGCCTGAGCTAGAGTAAGACCCTACCTCGAAAAACAAAAACAAAACAACAACAACAAAAAAAAACATGGCCGGGCATGGTGGCGCACGCCTGTAATCCCAGCACTTGGGAGGCAGAGGCAGGAGCATCGCCATGAGTTCAAGGCCACCCTGAAACTACATAATGAATTCCAGGACAGCCTTCGCTAGAACGAGACGCTACCTCAAAACAAAACAAACAAACAAAAAAAAACCCACAAAACAAAACAAAAATACCATAATGAAGCCTGATTATTTGTATGTTAATGAATAATTTTTTAAAAATAGAAAAATTGGGCTGGAGATATGGCTTAGTGGTTAAGCGCTTGCCTGTGAAGCCTAAGTACCCTGATTCGAGGCTCAACTCCCCAGGACCCACGTTAGCCAGATGCACAAGGGGGCACATGCATCTGGAGTTCGTTTGCAGTTGCTGGAGGCCCTGATGCGTCCATTCTCTATCTATCTCTATCTGCCCTTCTCTCTCTCTCTCTCTCTCTCTCTGTCACTCTCAAATAAATAAAATAAATAATTTTTTAAAAAATGGAAAAATTCCAGGAAAATGCTTGAATATTAAAAAAAAAACTGATTTTCTTAAATATACTGAAATCCTCATTAGTGAAAGGTTCACATATTTTGACTCAGAATGTTTAAAGCTTTCTCAGACTCAGACATTGCTAGTAAAATAAATCAGTGTCATAGGAACATGAAGGTCCCTCCAGCAGGGAAAGCAGAGGCTCGACCTGAGTGGATCTGGGTCCCATGGGCAGTCATGCTTCTGAACTTGAGCAATTAGTTTAACTTCTGTGATTTTCCACTCCTCATCTTTAAAGAAGATTCTACAGTAACCAACATACTTTGTGTAGGGTTCTTGTGAAGCATATCAGCAGCACATGTACAGTGCATACACTAAATCTGTGTTACAGTCTCTTCAAAAAGTGTCTGCTACCAATGTCAAGTAAGCACATTAGAGCACATGTGTGAGTTTGGCTGTAAAACAGTCACACACCAAGCTATCTAGTGAAGACAATGATGGTAATATTATTAATTTTTAAAATTGCAAAGAAGCTAGGCATGGTGGCTCACACTTGTAAACCCAGTACTTGGAGGCTGAAGCAGGAGAATTGTCATGAATTCAAGGCCACCCTGGGCTACATAGTAAGTTCTGAGCCAACATGGGCCATAGAGTAAGGCTTTAGCTTAGAACAGAATAAAATAAAACAAAATTTGCAAGGAAGCAAAGGAGAAGTGACCTATCTGACTAAGTGTGGATAAAGGTTTGGTATGACAGAAACATTATCTCCAGGAAATTAAACCGAACTCAGCCAAAACACTGGATTAACCTTTGTACATGCAAGGACATGGATTAATACTTTTCATGTGTGATGATTCATTTTGAAAAACTGAAGTTTCCCATAGAAGAAATTGTACCTCAAAATGGTCAAAGGGTAAAAATCTGCCATAGTTTCCAGCTAGCTCTTCTAAGTGCCAGCATCAACAATCACATGATCCAATTCTTTAAAAAAAAAAAATATATATATATATATATATATTGCCAAGCATGGTGGCACATGCCTTTAATCCCAGCACTTGGGAGGCAGAGGTAGGAGGATCACCATGAGTACAAGGCCACCCTGAGACTACATAGTGAATTCCAGGTCAGCCTGGGCTAGAGTGAGACCCTACCTTGAAAAACAAAAACAAAAAATTATTTTCATGTGTGTGTGTTGGAGAGGTGGCACACCAGGGTCTCTTGCCACTGAATTGGCAAATGAATGCCAATCTGGCTTATATGTGGGTGGCTAGAGAACCCAGCCCTAGCTGGCAGGCTTTGCCAGCAAGCACTTTTAACCACTAAGCCATCTCTCCAGCACATAACCTGATCCTTAAATCTCTCCTTCTTTACACACAAACATGCACACATGTACACACATTCGGGGTTCTGTTTCTCTAGAAAACTCTGATATATGCTGCAAATAACAAAAAAGATGAATTCTGACTTTGGTTAATGTTCATGGTACCCTTACACATTAAAGAATTTGTAATTCCCTTCTTTGAGCAATGAGGCGGGCAACTCAAAAGAACTTTGATATACATTATCTAATTTCATCTTCACAATATTTTTACAAAGTAAGAATTAGATATTTAATTATCATAAATGATAACTTATAAGACACTTTACAGAACATGAGATTGTTACAAGCGGTTTCTGGGTGTTTCCAGCCTCTTGGAATCTTACAGAATTGAAGAGGTGCCACAAAAGTTATGTGGAAAGACACTTTATTAAGAGCAAAGCTATAGTAAAGGTCTGAAGACATTGACAAATGGGCAGCAGGCCATTCATGAGTAGAGAGTGCTCAAGGGCCCCTGGAAGTGGTCTGGGGCTTCTCATTATAGGATTTTTAGGGGAGGATGGATTGCTAGGGGTATAGTTTGGGTGGTCCTATGGTTTGATTGACAGGCTTGGGTTATATAATATTTTCTTTAATGGGCATGATTCTCTCCATGGTGCATCTGATTTTAATCATGTGTGTGCCCAGGTATGCAAAAACATAAGATGGTAAATAGGGATTTTTCCTAAAAGTTCACTTAGAGGACACAGTTTGCCTCCCTGCACCCAAAAATCAGTCCAAGCTGGATGGCCTCATGCTGCTCCAATCCCAGATCTACCTAAAAATATATTTAAATGGGTACTGATCAGGAAGAACAAACAGTTGTTAGTTCACTGTGTAGTGTTCAGTACAGGTGTGACTCAGGTCCCCAATAGGTTGTTAGTTACATTGTGTAGAAGGGTGTGTTTATGGTTCAAGTCAAGCAATGTCGTAGGTGGCTAAATTATTCCCTATGCTCACCTTCCTCAAGATTTTGAAAGAAATATTGGAAATGGAGGTGGAAAGAAAAAACAAAAGAAAATGTAGAAATCGGGGAAAAATAATCTTTTAAATCTCTTGTCATTTTCCAGGAAACACTGAGTTGTCTTGACCTAAGCCTATTGAGCATTAGAAAATTCAATTTCTATATAATGGATAAAAGCACACCTTTCCCTAATTACTCAACCCTCCCTATCCCCATGGCATTCTCATGAAAATTATTTTATATATAAATATAATGAGAATAATAAAACATGGGCTTTATTTCAGCTCCTCTTATTACTAACTTGGTGGCCCTGGGTAGGCCTCCTAGTCTTAGTTTTGTTATGCATAAAATGGAAATGAGAGTAAAGACCTCACAAGAGCACTATGAAGATCAAGTTATATGAGGCTATTTTAAAGAACTCTTAAAACTAGACATAGATACCAAGTGCTTATTGATTTTCTTCATCTGGATTTCCTAGAGATTACATATTTTTTATTCCTAAGTTTTAATTTAATTTATTTATTTATTTTTATTTTTTTAAGTTTTAATTTTAATGGAGACTTGAAAATGGTTAAATTTCTGCTTCTCACATATTTAGCAAAGTATAAACTCTATAAAGTCCTTCGATCACAAAACTAAAGACTTAAAACTGAAAAACAAAAGCCAAAACTTTTGTTTCATTTTGTTTTGAGTATGTGATGTGCATGGAGTAGGTGGTACATGGAGGTCAGTGGAAAACTTCAGATGTCAATCCTCACCTTCCTTTTTGTTTGAGACAGGGTTTCTCATTATTGTTCATCTGTGTATTTGTCATACTAGCTGGCCCATGAGTTTCCCAGAAATTTTCCTGTTTCCACCTCCTTTCTCCCTGGAATTACAGGTGCCCACCACATCTGGCCTTTACATGGATTCTAGGGGTCCAATCTAAAGTGCTCATACTTGCTAGCATCTCCTCAGCCCCTCTGTTTTTATCAATTTGTTTATTTATTAGACAGAGAAAGAGGGATAGGCAGGTAGTGAGAGAGAGAGAATGGGCATGCCAAGGCCTCCAGCTACTGCAAACGAACTCCAGATGTATGTGCCCCCTTGTGCATGTGGCTTACGTGGGTACTGGGGAATTGAACCTGGGTTCTTGGGATTTGCAGGCAAGCACCTTAACAGCTAAGACATCTCTCAACCCCCCTCTAATTTTTCTGTTTTGCTAATGAAACTTTTGGAAATAGTAGTTATAAATATTGAAATTAAAACTTTATTAGTGAATAGATTAAATATTATAATTACAACAGCCCAGTAACTAAGCAACAGATACAATGAAATTACCTAGAACCTAGCACAGACATGACATGATATTAAAAGTATGAAAGGAGGATTAAGAAACATGGAGAATAAAATGAGAAAGTGTAGCACACAACTAGAGCTGGAAAGAATGTGATAAAGACAATATTCTTAAAAGGTCAAGCCTTTTGTCAGAACTAATGAAAGACAACATAGGGTAGTTGCATAACATGCTTGAGGCCCTGGGTTCAATCCTCAACACTACACACACACACACACACACACACACACACACACACACACACACATACACACACCCCACAATGATACATTCAGCTGCTTGTTTTTAAAACATTTGACATTTTTCTGTGTTTTGTTTCCTTGTTTCTCTTTCTGCATCAGACCAATGCATTATTTGCTGAAAGTCTTACCACAAAAGCATTTTTGCCTACTGTTTATGTTTTTTCCTTACTTGGGTAAATTAAATCCCATACTTCTTCCATGGGGTTAAGGTCAAGACACAGAAGAGAGTCACTCCTTCCTAATTAGTTCCCCAGACTCCTCTTTTTCCCCCTACCTTTAAATGGCCACAACAGTCTAGAAAAATGTTTAGAGTCATAATCCCCCTGATGAATGAAAACCCAGCCCAGCTAGCAGCTGGTTTTCAGAAGAGGCCCCTTGCTGAGCTGCAGTTATGTTGAGCTGAACTCCAGTAGTTCAGGTCACAGCTGAAGTATTTCAGGGAAAAATACCTATCTCTAAGCTTCATTGTGTGACACACTGAACTAAAAGCCTCCTGCTTCTTCCTTCCAAATCCCTCACTCACAAGACCAGTAACTAGGAAATCTTGATAATGAGAAAAATAATTAAGAATATGAATGCAGGTGAAGGCCCCCTACTGGTGACCCATGACAAAGAAAGACCCACACCTTCAGAGGGTACTAGCAACTAAAACCCATCCTATAAATCTTAAAAATGATTTTCTCTTTATTAAATAATTTACTTTTTGACTACTTTGAGCTCCTATTCAAAGTCAAAAGACAAGAAGCAGACCCACAAAAGGCATCTGCAACATATGACGCATAAAAAGGATTAGTAGGGGCTGGAGAGATGGCTTAGCAGTTAAAGCGCTTACCTGCAAAGCCTAAGGACCCACATTTGACTCTCCAGATCCCACATTACCCAGATGCACAAAGGTGAGACAAGCATAAGGTCGCACATGCTCACTAGGTGGCACAATAGTCTTGAGTTCAATTGCAGTGGCTGAGACCCTGGCACATCAATTCTCTCTCTCTCAAATGAAAAAAGAAAAAAGGATTAACAGGGCAGAAGAGATAGTTTAGTGGTTAAGGCACTTGCCTGCAAAGCCAAAGGACCCAAGTTTGATTCCCCATGCTCACTCTCTTCTGTCTGGCTCGCTCTCTCTCTCTCTCTCTCTCTCAACACTAAAAAGTTATTTTTAATCCAAAAAGATTTATACATTAATCATTAATTGTGTAAATTTAACAAGTTTCATGGATATGAATCCAATATTCAAAAGTAAATTCAAGCTGTACACAGATAACTAAATAGAAAATTAAATTAAAAGAAAAAGTTAATCCTGATTAAGCAGAGTCAGAAACTGACTCTGAATGTAATTGCAAGTGAGGACTCAGCTATCCTATGTGTCGCTCTACACAGAATGGCTCTTCAGAGTGGTCTCAGATTGAAACCAAGGGTCAGGTCTGAATTCTTGCACCTACTAGTGCAACTGAGGGGACGAGCTGAGAGGAAGTATAACTGTAACCAAAATAGTGCCCTGAACAAAAAGCAATTTGCAGTGAGGGATGCATCAGGGAGCTGTCAAAAGCTGACACCCAAGCTTCTGAGGATGAAACAATGAAGAAAGGATATGGACAGAACATTACAGTGGCCTCTGTTTAGGATGTAAAACAGAAAGTTCACTAAGCTAAAAGTTGGGAGGTCTGTGTTTAGGTCTTAGCTTTGCCAAAACTTTGTGTCCTTAGAAAGATTATTGCATATCCCTGTACCCTGGTTGCCACAATTACAAAATGATACAACTTCTGCAAGGGTTATCTAGAGCAATAAGTTTACACATACAAAAAGGAGCATGCAAGGGACATAGTTATAATAAAACATCCCACAATAGGGCTTGCATAACAGTACAGATTTATATGCTCAAATTTAAGAAATTTATATCTAAATATACTAATATTGAAAGCCAAGTATATATACTAACATTAAATAGTCTTTTCAAGTAATATTACAAGTCAAAATCAAAAACAAGTTGCACAATAAATATGGTATGATTTCATCTTATTTTTTAAATCACACCAAACAAATAATTGCAGGGAAATGTATTGTGTTTGGAAGAATAATACCACAACAATGCTGATAGTTACCACTGGATGCCTTGTAACTATTTAAGCTTGTTCTTATAGACTAGTGCTGCTCTCAACTCTGATCAGAAAAGCTTCTTTTTGCAATAGAAGGTAATTAATGCAGACTCATAATTGGTCAAAGTAATGAGAAGAAGTAACTGTTGGGTTCAGTCCTAAACTGAACACATATATCATGCCTTCTAAGGCTTATGGAACATTGTGGGAGATAGAGGTAGAAATATTGTAAGATCTGAAGTTTGAGGAGGAGCACTGTGAAATGCTGTCATATGAATACAGCGTGGCCATTGCACTCATGAACTCAGAGCAGGTATGACTGCCTGCACAAGATTGGGCTCTTCAACACTCCAACATGGATGGTATAGGGGCCCATTAGGCCCCACCCCTCCTTAGTTCAGCAAATAATCCCACACCAATACTTGTGGAAGCAACCCTAATTGAACTCAGTGGGTCACACACAAAAAACAATGAAAGGAGGGGAGCTAGTTGGGAAAAGGAAGGGGTTCATCAGGGGTGTAAGGGAGACAAAATTAGGAAATGTGTATGAATGTAATAAAAATACATATATACATGTACAAAATGTCAAAAACTAATTTATTAAAAAATAATTATTGGGGCGAGAGAGATGGCTTAGAGGTTGAGGCATTTGCCTGAAAAGCCGAAGGACCTAGGTTTGATGCCCCAGGACCCATGTAAGCCAGATGTACAAGGCAGTACATGTGTGTGGAGTTCATTTGCAGTGGCTGGAGGCCCTGGTGTGCCCATTCTCTCTCTATCTGTCTCTCTCTCTCTCTCTTGCCCTCTCAAATTAATTAATTAATTAATTTAAAAAATAACTATTGCCCAGTGTGGTGGTACACACATTTAATCACAGCACTCAGGAGGCAGAGGTAGGAGAATTGCTGTGAGGAGTTTGAGGCCACCCTGAGACTACATAGTGAATTCCACATTAACCTGTGCTAGGGCTAGATATAGACCTTACCTCAAAAAAAAAAAAAAATATATATATATATATATATATATATATAATTGCTGAGAAGTGTCTAGACTTGGTACCAGGGAAAAGAAAGATTGTATTATGTTATATGCAGCATGATTTGTAATAGTCACATATTAAATAAGGAGAAAAGCAGAAATATAAAGATTAAATTAAGATGATTAAATGTAAACTCTGAAACTCCAGCTCTGAAAATTCATGCTTTTAAGGCACTCAAGGGTGTAATAAGTGGTGTAATTTTGCAGATAACCTTTGTACATCCTCCTCTACACTTTCAATCACCTCTATATTATTTATAATATGTAATACAAGGTAAATTCTATATAGCTAGTGGGCATAATATACTCTTTCAGGGCTAATAAGAACAAAAATCTACTCAATATAGATGCAATCCTGGCTCAAGCCCCACAATTTTTCATCTACAGTTAGCTGAACGTGCAGGTGTAGAATCCATGCATAATGAAGACAGGCTGGAGCTGAGATGGCTCACTGGCTAAAGCACTTGCTGTGCAAGCATGATGACCTGAATCCCCTACACCTACATAAGTACCAAGTATGGTGACCTGCCTATAATCACAGTGCTCAGGACACAGAGACAGATTAGGCAAATCAGTAAATTTGGTTTTCAAGTGAGAGAACCTGCCTCAGTAAGGGAGGAAGGCACCATGTCTGGTTTCCACAGGCATGCATGAACACTTGCACTCAAGTTCCCCACATGCATGTGCATACACAATTTCACACATATGCAAATAAGAAGGGAGACAGCAGTGGCAACAGTTACCAATAACTGAAGATAGGACAGATTTCACTGGTAAAATTATAACCAATAGAGGAATTGATCATGGCAGCAGATTCAACCAAAAGTGATAGAGAAAAGAGAAACTGGAAATAGAGATAGTTTAAATGAGTTAGCAAAGAAAACATTAACAAACTGTCTAACTCATTTGTTCTTGATCCAGTTCTTTTAATATTTTATTTATTTGTATGCAGAGGGACAGAGAGAAGAGAGACAGAGAGAGAATGGGTGTTCCAGCTCCTTCCAACCACTGCAAACAAACTCAAGATATATGCTACTTTGTACATCTAGCTTTATGTGGGGACTTGGGAGTCATACCTGGATCCTTGGGGTTAGCTTCACAGGCAAGTGCCTTAACTTCTAAGCCTTGATCTAGTCTTATAGCCTATACCCACTCTTATGTTTTGTAATTACACACATAGAATATTAAAAGTTAAGATCTGCATGTAACAGAGAACTTGTGATTTTTGTCTTTCTGGGCCTGGGTTACCTAATCTAGTATATTTTCCAGTTCCATCCATTTTCCTACAAATTTCAGGATAATATTTTTCTTTATAGCTGAATAAAATTCCATTGTGCATGTGTACCACATTTTCACTATACAGTCTGATGGGTATCCAGGTTGGTTTAATTTCCAAGTTATTGTGAATACAGCAATGAACATGGAAAAGCAAGTATGTCTGTAGTAGGATATAGAGTCATTTGGGTATACTCAGGAGTGATTTGGAATGGAAGAAAAGTTAGCCCTCTAAAATGTAATTATTGGGGTGGAGAGATGGCTTAGTGGTTAAGGAGCTTGCTTGCAAAATACCCATGTTTGATTTCCCAGTACCCACATAAGCCAGAATCACAAGGAGGCGCATGCATCTACAGTTTGTATGTAGTAGCTAGAGGCCCTGGTGTGCCCATATTCTCTCTCTCTCTCTCTTTATCTACCTCTCTCTCTCTATCTACGTGCCTCTCTCACTCAAATAAATAAATAAAAATATTAAAATGTAATTACTGCCTTAGTAAACATAGTCTTTAAATACATGTAAATTAGGTAAGACAGTGATTTCCACCATTTAAAACATAAGATATTGAGTCTCTGCATTTAAAGTACTTTAAAATACTCAAAAGAAAAACTATTGATGGAAGAGTCTATGTACAGTCAAAAAACATTTGTAATTGTAAGTGCACATGCACTGTGCTGAAATTCACGTTGATAGTGTACAGAGCGTTGTCATAATCCACATGGATTTAACCAAAGAAAGGAAGATTGCCTCTTCTCTTTCTGCCAGAATGGGAATGTTTCAGGGGGAAGGCTTCTTAAGGTGAAGAAAAGAATCAAATCCAATTAAAACTGCATGGAAACTTTGAAAGGACGAATGCCATTAGCCCAAACTGGAATGTGGCCAAAACATCGAGTAATACTTCACCGCTTAGAAAAAGTGCCAGGGGGATATTTAACAACTGCAGGTGGCCAAATGCTTTCTCGCAAGCCTCATCAGAAGTCATTTATAACAATAGTATGTAGCACAATAAAGTAACATTACTTGACAAACTGCATTTTCAATGATCATGCTTAAACTCTGACATTGATCAGGTATCAGTTGAAACTGCTGCTCTATAGGATGATAAATACAGAAATTAAATACTTCTTAATTACTAAGCCAGGAGGCAGCATAAGAAACAGTTGCTATTTATGTCTTGTATTGGTCTTTCTTTAAAAGAAAAATCAATGATTATTTTGAGCTATAAACTGAGCCTGGTTTATGCATGTACTTAATTTCCTTTCTATATTTTGGAACGCTTTATGAAATCTTAACCAAATATTTATTATACACAATATTTTCTCACTGTATGCTTATTTTATTGAATTCAGTTTTGTATTTTCTATAACCTACATGAAAATGAGCTTGACTTTTTTTTAATATATACTCACCCATGCTGTGAATTATTGCATGATACCATTACTTATTTCTTTCTTAATTTTCTTTTATCTATTTGTTTCCATTTAGCACTCTCCTTCCACGTCTCCTAGGGTTGTACAAGAAACATTTTGTGAACTGTGATATACAGGCAATGGAAAACACAGGCCTGTGGGTGACATAATACATCCATCTTGAATCCTGCAAAGGATATAATGTGAGCCAATGTACATAGTGAAACCAAAAAAGGTTTTTAAATGCTGAGTGAATGAGAGCTCTGCTTTTACCTGCTGTGATTTAAAAGGCTAAAGGCCTCATTTCGAACCACTAAAATTCAAAGTGACAGAAACCTACAAATTTTTATTGCTGTACATTTAATAAAATTTACATTTACAAGCTGTCAGTTTGAAATGCTGAAAAACTGGTACTTTTGCATGCAGACAAGCAGATTTCGTTGTGCTTTGGGTTCATTACTACCTACTTACACGTTCTTTAAATACTCAGAATAATCCTTCAACCTATGACTTTTGATATCTCCTAATTCAGCACTGCACAAAAACGCCATTGAGTTTGCAACAAGATCAACAAAAGGAATTTATTGTGCTCCCATAAAACAGGGCGTAATTAAGAGCCCCTTTCTGCTTGTGGTAATGTGCTAATACGTGAACATTAGAACCAAAGTACAGCCTATTGCTAGGTGTCTGCAGCAGCTGCCTAGGTTTTTGGTAATTTACTTACTCAATTATGTTGACTCTCTTAAATCCACAACACTGGTGGGTGGTAAGGTAGAGGGATAATAAATAACATAGAGTAGAAAGCCCCTTTAATGCATGTTTTATATGCATCTTGGGTAACATTTTGTTTGTTTGTTTGCTTTTGAGAAGAAGAATTAAAGATGATAACTTTAGGAAACTCACAGCCTAGGAATAAGCACATGTGGCTTTAAGTCACCTCTAAAAATTATGAAATGTCTAATAATCCTATGATTATGTATCCTGTTCTGAGAATGAATATTAAACTGAATTTTGACTCAGTATTACAAAAATACTGATGGCTTCCAAGAGAAAAATATGAGAAAGACTATTCATAAATTTACTAAATAGCAATAAATTATACATACTTCTTTATTCTACACATAAACAGAAAGACAAAAAGAAACTGAAGAGAGGATGTGGCCTCATAGCTTCATAAGGATAACCTTTAACAAAGTATCTTCAAGTTGTTTACTGTCAAAATATGTCTAATATTATTTTCAAATGGGTGTCAGATAAAACTGCTCATTGCACTCACAAAACACGGACTTTTCCTTAATATTCAAGAAGCCTTTAAGTGACAACCTCAAAGTTGTAATTTTTGGATAATATTTGTTTTGTAGTCAAGTCAAAATATAAAAACTAGAGGGAAAGGTCCAAAGTGAAAAACAACCTGATTAACCTAACCATTACTTCAACAACAACAACAAAATTATTATTCTACCAAATACAAAGTACTGACATAATCTTGGAAATTCACATGGCTTTATTTTAAATTTTATTTAAACTATCTGTGAACTGTGGCATTTATCTAAAAGGCAAATCATAATCTGTCAATATGAAGTAATACTTGGAAAAGAAAGAGCATAACACTAGCATAGCATTCATCTATTTCAATATGTTGTCTTATAAATAAATAATATAAAAGTAAATAATCTCCATTTTACAGTTCAAAAATTGCAAAAGAATTAATAAATATCAACTTACTAAGCTTGATTGTAAATTTGACATCCTCAAATTTTCTTCACTAGTATTTTTTATTCTCTGCTGAACAAGTAATATAATTAATAAGAGAAAATGCCGTACTTTGTATACTACTTTTGTTATTGACTCTGAAATCATTTATATGTATGCGTTTTGTTCCTAAGAGGAGTTCACTTCATATTGATCTCAAGGAAATTAAAGATATATATTATGTTATGCTAAATCAAGTCCCTTACAACGATAAGCTCAATAATATAGGTAGTTGACTTCCCAGAAGAAAGTTTTACAACAGTTTTTTTAATGGCTAGTTATCAGAGTGAATTTAAGAAAGTCTGTGAAATTTTGTTTACAAAATAAAAAGTGAAACCTGATCTTAGCTGACAGGCTACAGGATGACTGAAAGATGTGTGCTCAGTTAGCTACAGAGATCCAGTAAATGTCTGCTGAGCACAGATCACTGAGCTGGCTTCTGTGTCACGTGTGTGTTCTTTACATACAACACAAGGTACTTGATTTGCTAGTTCTTAAGTCCATTTGAGCAAAATATGCGTAAGATCTGGGGATGGAAATAACATCTGTAATTTACCTCTCAAAAAAAAAAAAAAAACCCTTAAAACTTCATTTTATGGCTAACACAGCCGGCATATCTAAGATAACAAATGCCAATGACTCAAGTACTGCTTTAGAGAGGAAAAAAAATTCTTTCCCTCTTTAACAGCTCAAAACAAGCTCAAGATAAATGCTCTATTTTTATGGTAACCCTTTCTTAAGCACTTAGTTTCAATGTCTGTTTAAATGCTAGGTTTATTGGTGTAATATATGCATTGAATGCTTCAGGTCTCTATTAATCTGACTGGCTGCCTGCAAGATTACTAACACTAAGCAACTAAAATAACATCAATATTAATATAATTGTATTTACTAACCTCTCGTTACTCGCCCCTGCCTGGCATAAATGTTGGAATTATAATTCAGACAGGGCTGAGCAGCAATCTTCAAGAAAATTGCTTTAAATTGGCCTTCATTAGCTTTCAGAGCACTGAAAAACAACTCCAAGTGCATGACTATGGAAGGCAGGCCAGTAGCAATAATTCCCCATTAAAAAGACAGCATACTAACCAATTCAACAGCATTCATTACATCCAATAAATACTACTAAATAAAGAATCTTCGACCACAAAATAATTCTTCTACTACTAAATATGGCAATTATTAGGACTGTACTTAAAATCCAACCTAAATGCACATGGGTGATTACAAGATTTTGGTCAATTTGTCTTAACAACTGCACAGAATTGGAGATGATAACTGAATTTTTAAATTCTTTTGCATAAGATTTCTGAGTTATTACTAATCAATTATACATAGAAACAAAGAATAAAGGGACTAAAACTTCCATAGGAGATGCAACTGTCATTCAGGTATGAAATACCAAGAAGGAAATCTATTTCAAGGAGAAGTAACATGTCTAATGTTCCATAGCTTTGCTTTGAAAATCATGCACTTTCATGCCATCTATATAGTAAAGGGAGCTTAATTTCCTTGGTCAACTACCCTTTCTGACAATTCTGGATAGGTAGCCTGGGAAATGGAAGGAATTTTCTCAGGGATTTATTTGAAGCTCTTTTAATACTCAAAATGCTAAATATGTTCAGCCAGGGAATTTGGTCGTTGAAGTTACACATTTTAGGGGGGGAGTTTTAAAATATTATATATATAATATTATATTAATTATATATTATATCATTATATTAATTGTATATTTTATTAATTACATTATATATTAATTATGATATATATTAATAATTTCATATATAATTAATTATATATCGATTTATAGATAATATATGTATATACACATACACATATTATTAGATGTGGACATATTTTGTATGTAAACATCACATGTTGGTACCATCCTTTCCCTTCTCCCTGCCCCTTTTCTGAAGAGGACTTCCTTGTTGGGAATGCAGGTCAACCCCATGGGGATTATGAGTCATGCATTATGGGGGCAGCGGTCGGTTATGGCGGAGAGGCAATGTCTCTGTGCAAAATGTCTCAACTTGTGGCTCTAACATTCTTTGTGCCCCTTTTCCACAGAATTCCCTGAGCCATGCTAGGAGCACAAAATAATATATTTTAACACAAAAAAAAGCTATCAGATTTGTGAGCTATCTGATACAGAATTGATACATGTGTTCCCTCCTGCAATTGAGCCACCTCTGGTTTACAACTTGACCATGTTCCAGTATTTCATCTTTCATATTGGTATTTCCATTTCTGAACCTAACCACTGGTTTTCTTCCCAAAAAAAAAAATATTTCCAAACAGAACAGTAATGGAAAACATTTCAGACTGAGCAAGTAGGACCACCTTCTGGAAACCCAGCTAATTTTTCTCAAAGTCCAAGTTCATAGTCAAATCCATCATTTTGACTTGAACCTTTTTAATTTAGTAAACATTCTTTAATAAAAATTTATGTAAGTTTGTATTCATGTCTGCTGAATTCATGTCTGCTCAGTGAAGCAGGGTTATTCATGTCAGTGGAGGGATTCAGCTTGTTGGAGTGGCTAAAGATTGTGTCTTAACAGCACATGTTCCAAGTTTTATCATTTACTATCAGTATGATGGTAAGTAAGCCATTGATGCTCCCAAAAACTTGATTTCTGCTGAGCCTGGTGGTGCATACCTTTAATCCCAGCACTCCTGAGGCAGAGATAGGAGAATTGCTGTGAGTTACAGGCCAGCCAGGGACTACAGAGTGCAGTCCAGGTCAGCCTGAGCTAGAGTGAGAAGATACCTCAAAAACAAACAATGATTTCTCATCTATTAAGTAGGAGTAATGTCAAGGACTTTCCCAGGAGGGTATGAAATACTGCTTGTTAGATATTAAGCATGGTGCCTCGTATACAACAAGCATTATGCCATCATGGATTTTGATTAAATGAATAGTTACAGATTAAAAAGACAAGTCAACTCTCCTAGAAAGGACAGAGGAAAAGAGGGAGGGAGGAATAAAGGGAGGAAAGAAGGAAGGAAGGGAAGGAGGGAGGAAGGAGAAAGAGAATAAGAAGGAAAGGAGAGAGGGAGGAAAGAAAAAAGAAATGCAGGAAGGGGAAAATCAAACTTCAAAAAAAACGATAGACTTGCTTAATTGCTTTCCAAACAGCACTGGTTGAAGAAACAGAACCCAGCTCAACTTCACAAAGAGTTAAGAGCATAAATTCTGTCCTGGATTCAGTTGTGGGATGCAGTTTCTATTAGGCATATAAACACAATTTAGATTTGGCCAAATTAATCATGCTGATTTCTCCTTGCTTCCCTCCATCCGTGGAGGTGGGATTCTAGAAGTCAATGGGAGTTCAGGGCACGGGAGTGTATGTAAAGAATGGGCATATTGCTCACACAGGTCCATAAAAGCCAGGAAATGAACAAGTTCAAGTTCTCATAGTGTTAATGTGCCCACAAAATGTACCTCTTTTATACATTTAACAGCTCATATAGTAATGAAAAATGCAATGCAGAACACATAGCTACATGTGCAAGGTGGGCTAATTAATATGCCTATTTGTGCTCCTTAATTGTTTCATTCCTTGTATTATTGGTTAATATAACATTGCAAACTTTTATATAAATAGCTTGTGTTTTATATGGAATTTTATGTAAAAGAAACCAAGGAGAATGACCAGGAAAAATTATAATGGTATTCTTACTGAATTTTATGAGTTCTATATTCTACTTTTCCCCCTATTAACAACCAACCTATTGACAAAAACTTTTCAATCCTGCCATGATCATTCAGCCAATATGCTTAGCAGAAGAAAGAAGGGGACTGAACATTCCAACAGTATTAGAATTAACATTTTAGATGCAGTTATCCCTCTGCCAGGATATTTGTATTAAAAAAGAAAGCCAGATAACAAGTGCGACATTTGTTAGACATTTGATTATCAGTTTGAAAACCAGGGAAGCCAGGATAAATACTTGGAATTTTAAGGTTTTCACTACTAATAGTAAGGTTTTGGCTTTTTCGTTGCTTTTTTAGGAGAAGCCAAAGGCCCCTGGATATGTTTTTCCATCAATTTTTCATAAGCATTTATGCTAAAGGTGGAAGGAGAGTGGAAATATGGAATGGTTTTCTTTGTGGGAGGAAATTAGAAGTCACCGCAAATAATTCACCTGGATAGTGAAGGCAAGCAAACACTGTCTGGCTGCGAATCCTTGACAACTTCATTGCCTTGCACCCAACTGAAAGTCACCATGGTAAACAAAGGGCTTTGAGAAGGGAACTGGGGAGCAGCACTTTCCATGTGTGGGTTCAGCTCCACTCTGCTGGAGGCCTTGCAGGTGGCTTTCCTTGGCAGCTAAGCTGGGAGCAAACCATCTTACTTGGGAAGCCTGACATGACCCCCACTGAGGCTGGCAGGAAGAGACACCCCTGTTCTTGGAGAGAAAAATGTGACCTCTACTGGGATCCTGTGCTTGGGGTAAACCACTGCAAAGTCCAAGACAGGCAAAAGTGGATCAACATATTCTGCAGCTGCCATTTCCCATTCACCTTCTGTCCAACAGGACAGAGATCTTCTAGTCTCCCCAAAGCACTCCTAGATTAGTGCCTGCAAAGACTCTCACCAAAATGCTTGGAGCCCAGTCAAAGCCATGGCTTGTGTCAGTTCCCTCCCTTACAAGGACCTAAGGGCAACAGTGCTGCCCTGGGCACTACTAGATTTGAAGACATAAAAGCTACTGAGGGATCAAGAAAGGTCACACCAAAGCAGGGCTGGAAGCAGCACATTGGCCCTATGGACTTGGAGTCCTAGCAACTTAACAAGAATAAGTGGCTTAAATGCAGTCCTGTTCCCAGTGTCCCTGGCAGAGTGGCTCCCAGTGAGAAGGAAATTACTCACATATCCACTCTATCTGCTGCAGCTGCTGCAGCTGCTGCAGAGCTGGAATTACTCAGGTGCTTGAGTTCTAGCCCAGCCCCTTCCTGACCCTGCACCCAGGTGTGCTGACTTCTGGATTCAGCCCCTTTCCGGACCCAAAATAAAGTGTAGCTGCTCACAAGGCTTTTGGTGGGCTTTTTGCTCTTTTCAGGCTCTTGGCTGCTCTTTTCTCTGAATATGAGGTTTTCACCACCAGTAAGGTTTTGGCCTTCTGACTCTGGCAGTTTAGTTTAGCTTAGCTGCTGCCAGGGTAGGAAAGAATATACATGGGTCCTTAGACCATGTGGATATATCCACTTCTCAACCTTTGGTTCTCAGTAACCTCCTCTGCTATTCCTCTTCTTTGGTCTGTGGACTCTCTCTTTGCCCTCCTGACTTCTGAATAAATGTAATTCACAAAAATAATCCACAGTCTTGTTTTATTTCAATTCTTTAAGTAAAGCAGACACGAGCATAGGTTTAGGGTTTGCATTTGAACCCCCAAAGTCCCATTTCATCAGGACAAATTTACCAAAGGAGGCCAGACTACACTCCTGGCCTTTTCCACTAGGCAAATCTTGGGTGTTTGCTGTGACATTCCTGCACCAGGACCATCCTTTGGAGTAAAAATGCAAATCCCTGGGTTCCTCCCTTCTGCATTTAAAGCAAACACACTCCCATATGCATTAAACCACTTTCCTTATGCATTGAACCAAGCAAGCTCCCTTGTGCATTAAACCAAGCACACTCCCAAGTACATTAACTCAAACACACTCCCTGATGCATTTAAACCAAGCATGCTTATGCATTAAGCCAAGCACACTCCTTTGTGCATTAAACCAAAAACACTCCCTACTGAATTTTGATATACACAGAAAATTGAGACATGCTAGGTCCTGATACCATCTCAGAGCCTTTTTACTTTAAGAGCACCTCGGTCTTTCCTAGCTTCATGAGGAGATAGAAGTCACCAGCTCTATAGGATTTGTGAAACAGGGTTGGGGGCTACCAAAGACCCCAGGAAATGACCCTGTGCTGCTGAGGTTCTGCCTACACTAATTATTGTCTAGAAGGGTCAGTTGCCACTAGGGTTTGGGAAATTCACCACCACCACCCTTCCAGTGTACTTAAATCTATCCCCTCACCTCCATCCCTCACCATTCCCTCAGATCCCTAGCTCCAGGAAATGCTGTTTTGCTACTAGTCTGGAAGGGAACTTCCAGTGTTCAGGCAAGTATAGCCAGAATCCTTGGGAGGCTCATGCCCCAAGGCAGATGTGGGGAACAAAGGGGAGGGGTGGGAGAAGGGGCACTGGCCTGACCTGGTTATCAGCCCAGGCATCAACCAGGGGAGTTCACCCCACCTTCCTCCCCCTACCCCCCCAAACCCACACACATAACAACTTCCTGGTTCCACTTCACCCACCCCACCTGCCTGGGTTTAGGTTTGGGCTGAGGGGAAGAGGATAAAATCACAAGCACTCCCACACTGTCCTTACAGAGTAGCCTTTTGATTGGAATAACTTTTTTTTTTTTTTTTTTTTTTTTTTTTTTTGCGGGGAAGCGTGGAGGAAGCAGGCGCCAATTTAACCAGCCCTTTCTCTCAGGACTCAAAATGGAATTGACAATTCACCAAGCCAATGCTCTACTTGCGATGGAAGGACCTGGGTGTCCATGGCTATGTGTGTCTGGCTAGTAGCCCTGGGCCACCACAATTACATAGTCACATTCATCTGAAATCCCAATGTCATCTTCCCTTTGGAGGATGCTGGAGATGGCCAAGCATGTCCTGCTATTGGCTTTGTGCCCCTAAGAAAACAATTTTCCCTTTGTGAGTTTTGTATGGCCATCATATAACACCAGGATAACAATACTGTTCCTTTTCACAAATTTTCAGAGAAGCTTCTCAGATGCCAGGCATGTTCAGAGCTGTTAGCTACCAAGCCACTCTGAAGGTTTAAATTCCAGCCTCAGCACTAGAGATGCAAGGCCATGGAGGAATTAGGTCCTTTGTAGCTTGGTCCCATCAACATCAAATCAAGGGTGGGGGGACACTATGTCTTTCACAAGACAATTGATTTGATAGCTTGCCATGAAAACTGGCTTCAGTAAACCTCAGCAGACTGCTGACTTGTCACCAGTCTTTCCAATAATATGTCCTTAAAATAGAATGGAAGAGAAGGTATGTAGACATAAAGAGCCAGAGGAGAGAGAAGCAGGCATGCTGGATGCAATGGGGAAGCTAACTGTGAGTCCTGGTCAGGATTCTGTGTACTGGTAAGTTAGCAGTGAATTCCCTCCTGGGGCAAGACAGACAGAAATTCAGAAGTTCCTAGGAACTAACCAGAGGCTGAGTCAGAGGGGCGGAGAGGCCATTGCTAAGCACTGGGCCATCAGAGAGCAAGCACCAAAAGCTCTTCTGAAATTTTAGGACAAAGCATTTCTCAGCCTCAAGGTACTGTTCAGTAAAATAGGCAGAAGTTACCCCTATGGGTGATTCAAAAGATTTTCTGGGAAGGCTTAAAAATACACCATGAGCTTTCTTGAGGATATGACCTAGAAGGTCTTGCTTAGGCTCTTTAAGGCACTTGAGATTTGACTAAATTGTAGGGACTCCCATTGTTTTTCCAATACTGTGTGCCAGATATGTTGACACCATTTTGGATATTCTAAATCTAAACCTATAAAAACAGCTTGTGGATCACTGTGATCTACATGTGCACTAAGGGACTATTATGATCAAAATTGTTTTCCCAGAAGGGGCATTGTAAATCCTAGATTTCTGCCCTTCCATAGGCATTTTATGAAGGATTAAAATGCTGACTGCTCCACTCATTTGCTGAATCTCACTTTAAATCAACTTTTTACCCCACTCATAGACCTGAGGAATTGCAATAAGAGCATTGTTAGGATAATGAATGTGCCAGGCTGTCAAGAGCAGCTTAAGCACCCCCATGGATTGCATGCATAGTCAAACTGAGATCCTGCAGTCTATGCCTAACATTGTGAAGGCAATCTTCAAACTTTTCCTGTACCCTAGACCCCTTCCTACAAGGAAACTTGGGAGAACTTCTCTAGTAGATGGAAACTGGTATACTCTTTGGACTGGTGGCAGCTGGTTCAGAGGGTCTGTGTCTGATGCAAGGCCACCCAACTAGCAAGGGGTCTTGAACTCAGATCATTCCTAAAGTTTTTATCTCTGAGTAATCACACTTAATTATCAGGGAATTTACCAATTCCCTCATCTTCTCTATACTGGCATCATCTGCAGAGGCATTCTATAAACTAAGCATGAATAAGAGTCAACATTATGAAGCTCTTACTGAGTGTCAGGCTCTGAGAAAAGGGCTTTACATATGGCTTTTTAAAGCAAACATAAAGCACTTGCTTTGTGTCAGGTATGGTTTTAAAAGCTTCGCATATATTTATTAAGCTTTATAATAGCCTTTTGACACAGACATGCCATCCTCGTTTTTACACAGGAAAAATCAGAGGCACAAAGAGGTTCTCTATTAGTTCAAGGTTGCCTATCTAGTAAGTAGAAGAGCTGAAATTGACATCTGACCTCTGGTTAGAGAGGCCTGCCCATAGCCTGACATCCTGGGCAACTCAAAAGTTTCTAGGCAAGGCCCTTTCAGCCTCCATAATTCTATGACAGCCTATGATATTTATTGGACTCTAGTAAAAGAAATGAGATTTCTTTCCAGCTGAGCTGTGCTGTCTGCTAAGTGCAGCTAACACATGCTAAATGCTTCCAATATGCCAGGTATAGGTAATTAAGTAACACTGTCATTTAAAGTTCTAGCTTGTTTAATGCTCAGCAATGCCCTATGAAGGATGCTGGAGAGGTGGTTCAGTGGTTGAAGGCACTTGTTTGCAAAGCCAGATGCACAAAGTGGTGCATGCATCTGGAGTTCATGTTTGCAGCAGAGGCATGCCCTGGCATGCCCATAGGACCTTCACACTGTTTCTCCTCCCTCTCTCTCAAATAATATTTTTTAAATACCTTATAAAATAGAATCTATTGCTACCCCTAATTTACCGATGAGCAAACTGAGGCCTAATGTCCTGAAACAAACAAAGGGCAGAGTTAGAGCTGGCTCCCAGGCGGTCTGGCTACAGTTGGCTCTATACTTGATAAGAATGAAAGCCCCCTTTGCTCCAGGGCTGCTGCACCATCATTCACCCTTGCTTCCCAACTTACTTAAAGCAATGTCACTGGTGGGGTTTTCCTGCTGAGCTAAAGATAGAGCCACTACTTGCAGCACAGGCTTGGCCACTGTCTCTAATTGGTAAGTTGAGTAGCCAAATCAACACTTGAAGGTTGGAGGCTTAGATTGGAAACTTGAACCTTAACAGCAGCTCCAAAGTTTCTAGGTGTTCTGTTTTTTTTTTTTTTAAATTAGATATGGACATATTTTGTATATAAACAACGCATGTTGGTACCATCCTCTCTGTCCTCCCTGCCCCTTTTCTGAAGAGGCCTTCCTCGTTGGGAATGCAGGTTAACACCATGGGGATTGTGGGTCATGCATTATGTGGAAGGGCGAGACAATGTCTCTGTGCAAAATGTCCCAACTTGTGGCTCTAACAATATTTCCACCCCCTCTTCTACAAAATTCCCTGAGCCATGCTGGGAGCATTTTAAGTCTACTTCAGTTATGGGCACTTAGTTGCCTCTGGATCTCTGGTTTGGTAGGTGTTGAGTGTCCTCAGTAGCTTTCTCCATCACCCTTGTGCTGATAAGCAGCACTCTTGCTCATTTCCCCAGTTCCTCTGTGGTTTCAGCTGGGGCCAAGATGGAGTTTATCGCCTCAGGTCCAGCTCCTGTCTGAAAAAAAGAAGCAGATCCTCCAATGGAGAATGAGGTCAGCACTGGTTAAATGGGATAACCATTATTAATTTAAAGAGAATTAAAAGGGTTTAGACCCTCTTATAATCTAAAGTTAGTGGGAACTTGACAATGGAAAGCAGAATCATTATCTGGATATGATTCTGGCTTGGGGGAAGGAAAAAGGTGGGGGGACACAGAACTAAACCCAAATTGAACTGGTACCACAGAATCCTATATCCTAAAAGTCAGACTAAAAGGTGGAACCCTCAAGACGGCCTTAGAGGGAGTACCTGAATTGAAGGGCCCTGGAGAGAGTGAGACAAAACCTAACATCAAATTTCTCCTGTTTATCTTTTTTCTCTGGCTTTTTCTTTTGTCTTTTCCCTTGGTGCTGGACTGTAATTCCCTGTACCATGATGTGGTCTACATCCACAATGAGCTGTTGATCAGAGAGACCTGCTAGATCTCCCAAAATAAACAAGCCAGACTTCTGTCAGAGCACTTGATCACTCACCAGAGGTTAATGGTAAGACCCTACTGCTGAAGACACCAAATGCTGTTGGCATGGACCATGGAGAGACCTGGTTGGAATCTGGAGGAGAGACCTGGTTGGAATCCAGAAGAGAGACAGTCCTCAGAAAATCAGCCCATCTAGTGCTGGAAGGTGCTACATGAGCTACCAGGGCAAAGTGGCCAACATCTGTCCAAGCAACTCAAAGTCTAAGGGACTCAGAAGCAAACAAGCTGATGTGATGCTCACATGCAATGGTGGCACACAGCCATAGTTGGTAACTAACTGCTCTTGGATTGGCTAACAGATCCACTCGGTGGAAAGGAAACCGTATTTGTAACTAGGAAACAAGTCCACGTGTGTTTTTATTGATCTGTAGCATCACTAACTTCACAGTTCTTTGCATATCCCTTGCTCTTTGAAAAAGCTATTATAAAGATCCATCCATTGGCACCTTCTGTCCACAAAGGTGGAACCCCTTATTCTTTCACTTAAAGAATTAAAACCCAGGGTGGCAGGGGAATCACCAACTGCCACTTCCTAGCCAGTCAAGAGACTGAGCCAAACAGGTTCCTACTCTGTCCCAAGAGTTAAATGTCTTCAGCTTCCCTTTATGGGATCCTCCAATGTATTTACATCTAAAAATATTCCTGGTGCTGGAGAAATGGCTTAGCAGTTAAGGCGTTTGCCTGCAAAGCCTAAGGACCCAGGTTCGACTCTCCAGGTCCCATGTAAGCTAGATGCACATGGTGGCACATGCGTCTGAAGTTCATTTGCAGTGGCTAGAGGCCCTGGCATGCCCATTCTCTCTCTCTCTCTCTCTCTCTCTCCCCCAAATAAATAAAAATAAATCAGAAAAAAAAATAAATAAATATTCCTGGGCTGGAGAGATGGCTTAGTGGTTAAGCGCTTGCCTGTGAAGCCTAAGGACCCTGGTTCAAGGCTCGATTCCCCAGGACCCACATTAACCAGATGCACAAAGGGGCACATGCGACTGGAGCTCCTTTGCAGTGGCTGGAAGCCCTGGCACACCCATTCTCTCTCTCTCCCCCCCCCCCCTTCTTTCTCTCTCGGTCTGTCGCACTCAAATAAATTAATAAAAATTAAAAAATTAAAAAATATATTCCCAAGATACTTTTAATCAATACTGGGCTTGGACTGAGGTAGATATTACCATTTACAGATACCACTTTGGTCTCATTCCCCCTACCAAGTATCCCGCCCACCTTCTTTCCTCAGAAACAACAATCAAAGCTAAACTGTTGACCCGGTAACCTCCCTCAAGCTCACGTTCAGCGTCCAAATCAGCCTGGTGTGACTTTTGCTACGTTAAATATGAGGAAAACTGAGGCTTCTGGTGGAATGACAAAACAGACTAGGACCAGTGGGCTGGAAGAAACATCCCAGGGGGTGTACGGCCTGCTGGCTCAGTGGGACTGAAGAAGCAGAAGGCGCTGTCTAGTAATGGCAAAAAAAAAAAAAAAAAAAAAAAAAAAAAAAAAATAGATGAGGAGCCAAGCCGGTTGGCTTTCAATCTTCTGCAAAAGAAACACTGATCTTGTGATTTCACACTTCAGCTCTCTCAGTGTCTTTACTGGGCTCCTGGGCTCCGGACCTCCTGGGTTAAATCTGCTGCTGCAGCATTCTGACTCCGAAGTGTCCGCAAATGAGTGATAGACAACACCACAAGGACTCTTGCAAGATAAGGCCTGGGTGCTCAGGCTACACCGTCTCCAACCCAATCCCAGCCGGATGGGAGGTAGGCGGACCACGGAGACCTAGCAGAAATTCTCCAGCACTCTGGGGAAGCTGGGGAGGTGCTCGCTTCCTACGCGCTCCTCCGCACCTGCAGCGCTCCGCCCTCAACCCCCGCAGCCCAGCGCCAGCGCTTCCCCGGCTTGTGTGGTAGAATCCGCGAAGGTTAGCATCTTTTGGGTGCCTTGACTGAAGAAGGCACGTTGATCTCTTAACCGTGTTTGGAAGAAGAATCTAATGCAATGGGACCTATTCCTGCGACTGCGTAAAATCTGAGCTATCACTCCTCTGCCCTGCGGCTCTTCCTAAACCTTAAGAAACAAAGTGCGGCAGTCATCAGGTTGTTTAACCTGGGAAGTGAACCGTTGGTGGGCAGAGCTGTATTTCCACTGCACTGGGGCAAGACTCTCAGACACACACACACACACACACACACACACACACACACACACACACAGGAGTCTGTTTTGTCATTGCACTAGGAGCCTCAGTTTCCTCACACCTAACAGTAGCAAAAATTACACCTGGCCGATTTAGGCGCCGAAAGTACCCAGAAATCGCAGCCACCTGGAAAATCGTTAGGTGCGCGACAGCATCTTGGAACAGCGCTTTGACTTTTTTTTTTTTTTTTTTTTTTTGAGGCAGGGTCTTACTCTGTCTAGCTCAAGCTGACCTGGATTCACTATGTAGTCTAAGGCTGGCCTCAAACTCACGGCGATCCTCCTACCTCTGCCTCCCAAGTGCTGGGATTAAAGGCATGTGCCACCATACCCGGCTCCAGGGCTTTGACTTCTTGACCACTGCAGCTTCCTCCATTACTCCGGTTGTCAATGCCACGCTCCTCCCGCGTCTTGCCCCAGCCCCCCCTCCCCGTCTCGCTAAACTGAGTCAATGATGGTTTTGAGGCTTTCAAATAAAAGAGCAACTAGGTCTCCTTTTGCGGACTGAAGGAAATAATCCCAGGTTGAAACTCCAGGGATAATTCTGAGTAACTTGTACACGCTGCATTCACCTGGCTGCTTCTCTGTGTCCTAATATGTTAAATACGTTCCCTGGATGCCTTCATCTCTGAGACCTCCTCTGGGCTCTGGGTTTTGCTTTGGAGGTGGTGGGGGGAGCTTGTGCTGGGGTGAGGCTGAGGGCTTGAGAGTCCCTGCGAGTGCGCCTTCAGTTCCACTTCTCTGGGCCTTGCTAAGGGCTGCAGAACGCTTCGAAGTGGGCTAGCAGGGAGGACCGCCAGGCCCAGAGTTCCCCCAGCCACATATGGTGTGTGGATTTAGGTGTCAAAAACCGGAGAATTAGAAATGGTAATTTTCCGTCATTATGGCTGAAATGCGATCTGTCACAGCAACTGGAACATGTCTCGGCGCTAGCGAAAATAATGTTCGTGATTAAGAATCATTACACACGTCAAGCAGAGTCCATTAAGTTGTAGGGAGAAATTAGCCTTGACGGGTGGAATCAAACTACAAATATACAGGCCTCGCCTTCAGGAGGCCAAGCAGCCGCCCTGGGGAGGAGGCAGGCCATTGGAGGGTATTTTCTTAATAGGAAACTGCCCAGAGAATTAATACTCCCTTCTCCACCGACAAAGGAGCCACCCTTCCTCTTCAACCGCCAAGTCCCCACCCCAGAAGTGAGAGTAAGGCTCAGACCCATCACCCGCCAGTAGCTGAAGTCTTTGAAGTCCCAAGGACCCCTGGCCAGTTCCTTGCCACCAATTCCAACCTGTGTGACCCAGCCCAAGTCACTTGACCCTTCTGAACTTTGCTCACAGGTCTGTGAAAGGATAATCCCCATCCACTTCATAGGGTTCTAATGAGGATTAAGTGAAATCAAATATGGCCCTCATTGCCCTCTTTCTTTTCTTGGAGTCTCCACTTCTATACTGGGGACCCTGATGAGGTGAAGAAGGACAAAGGTACTAGAAGGGGAGTCTTGGGTATGTTTGGGAAGAGACAAACTTGTGCCTAGCTGGGCCTTGTATACTCCCCCACCCTAGGTATCAATAGGAGCAGTGAGTCCTCTACTCTGTCAATCTCCACCTGCCCTAGCCACTAGCCAGCTAGGATCCATGATGTCACTTGTATCCACACCATTACCAGAAAGTGGTGCACAGTAGATGAGCAAGATGAAGATGTGTTCTTTTCCAGGCCCTTGGCTCTGTGGCCTCCTGGAGACTAAGGTAATTTACCCATCCCCTCATGCTGTTCCAAAAGCAGATTTGAGGATGGGTCTCCCTTTTTTGCAGGTGAGAGAAGAGGCAGGAATTTAGAAAGGTGTATTCCACCCTGTGGACCCAATAACCTTTAGAATTAAACTTGTTCTGTGCCAAGCACCATTTCCAAAGGATTTTACCTGTATTAACTCTTTCTTATTTTCAAGCAAAACCATATCTCAATTGTTCCATGAGTTCCTGAGAACCAGAGGCTGTATAATTCACTGAAGCCCACAAAATTGAGAGGAGGCAGAATGGAGCCAAGTCTGGCCTCACCTCAGAAGCCTTGACTCCTTTACTGCCATTTTTTTTATTTTTTATTTATTTATTTATTTATTTTACCTAAAGAGCTCTGGCAAACAAAGGTTTCCTAGTTCCAACTGTTGGGTGAATTCTGCCTCTCAGAGAGGCTTTGAAAATGAGTTAATGAACTTTTAGCATTCATCATAGGGTGTGATGGAGCACTGAAGCTCATTTAGCCCCCTTCTCTGCCTCATTTCTTCTCAGGGGGTGCCTGGTAGGCTGCTGAAAGGAAGCCGAGTGTGCCCAACCCAGAGTGGTTTGGAGCCCAACAGTCTATGCTGTAATTCTACCATCTCAGAATTTGCCAAAGCACTGGTCTTATACCTAAAGCAGGAACTCATGATTGGAGCTACTGGGAGGAAGGGATGCTGCCATTCATCAAAAGTGCTGTCTGTTGAACAGAAACAGATGAATGCTTAATAAGGTACTGATTGCCAACATGCAGTGATTTGTACACAGCTTCAGAAAGTTACCTTCGAGGGACTAAGAGAAGTTGCTCCCGTGCCTTCTGGAAACATCTCCACATTTTTAGTGTCTCAGAGGGCCAGTGATTTGAACCTCAGGCTCCATCTCCCAAAAGTGCCTAGGTCCTGGAGAGGCAGCCCTTTAAATGCTAAGGCTGAGTTCCTGAAGCTTAGCTGAAAAGCCTGCCTGACCAGAAAGGAGGCAGGCTATGGCTTTGGGGAAGAAAGCACTCCCAGGTTTAGGCTGGATCACCTTCTCCACTGTCCTATAGTCATATACATTGAGAGGAATTCTAGAGAAGGGACCCAGAAAGATCCCAATAGAAGTCAGTGACTAGTGTGCACTAAAAGTGCTTTTACAAATATTTGACACTTCACTTTGATGACTTTCCTTGTAACAATACACTGCATTCATGGGGCACAATTTATTTTTGTTGTAGAATTGTCATCTATGTCTCCTGTGAAACATAAGCTCCCTCTGGAGTGGATTTTCTGCTTATAATTCTGGTACAGAGTAGTTCAACAAACATTCATGAATATCTGAACAATTGAAGAAATAAGAAGAAAGAAGAGATGGTGATTCCATAGCAAAGGTTTTTCTCAATTTAAAACAAAAGCACCTCTGCTTATGAGCCAACTGTGGTGACACATTTACTTTGTAGTAGTTCACTGTGGAGATTCTCCATGTGCTGAGTACTTCACACTCCAATTGGCCTGTCCATATGCCCTGTAGCTGTCTCCCCAAGGTGTGCCAAAAATGCAATTTCCTCAGAGATCCCATGCACTCTGAGACTATGGAGGAAATGTTATGTTATTGTGAGAAAACTTGAGGATCCTAGACCTTACATTTTTCCAGTATGTGACAGATGCAAGAGTAACCTCTAGGGTGGTAGGGATGGAACCCCTTCACCTCACAGTACATGCCAGCCAGGCTGGCTCTTCCCATGGATAGGCTAGAAAAGGCAAGCTCCGACACTAATCCTAATATCACTTAATCATTATGCTGGGGTGATCAGTACCAGGACCATGGTACTCAGCATAGACTTAAAATTCAGACTTGATGCCATAGGGTGACTGGAAGAAAACCTGAGACCTATCTCCAAGTGAAGAGCTGAAGGACATCCAGAACTTTGTCAATCTGAAGTGTCTTCAGCTCCCTGTCCCAGCAGGTTCTCTTTCTTACTACCTGTATATGGGTGTGTCTTTCATCCTTCCCCAAAGTCCAGAGAGCCAAGGACAAATCACTCAACTTCGGAGAGCTCATAGAGAAAGAGGAGTAATTTTTTTGGTCTGGCCTCTGGAAGGGCACAGCTACTCACCAAATTCCTGATGCTAAGGGACCCAAGTCTGGCTCCTTCCTGAGAATGCAAATAGGAGTATAGGTTTTACTATGTTTTTGAAACCTCTGGAGGATCAATTATACTAAACCCTTTCCAAAAACACAAGCAAGCAAACAAGGAGGCAAACAAACAAGCAAACAAAAATTGGTAGAACAGGATGACCCATAGGCTGTGAACCCTCAAAGTTATGGTGACATTTGAGATGAATTCTAGGTCACACAAGCTAGTCTACTACCTCTGAGCACAAGCAGCTTTGTAACCTCTGATGAAAAGCCACAGTCCTGCAGGGGCCATGGCTGGACAGACATGGGATGCAGTTAGGCATTGGCCCTATGGGCATCCTCCAGCTGCTCACACCTGGAACCATCCCTGTAGAGAGAATGGTCACCCAAGACTGCTTGTGGGTGTCACTCCCCCAAACTCCCAGAGGCATGGTTCTGCCAAGCCTCCAATGGAGGCTTTGGCAAGCACTAAGGAAGCTATTCAAAAATGTGAATGAGGTTATTAAAACAAACAGTTTTATTGGTACTCATTTACAGTGAGCTGCCCACCCTTGCTTTCTGGGAGACCAAGGAGAATCCATTTGTGGCAGTTGTTTCCCTAACAGGTTTGCTATCCAAGAATAGGGTCTCTCAGGATACCAGCAAGTCCCAAAGGTCAAGTAGCCTCATGGTTCCCTCCCTGGGAAAATCTGGACTTGTAAAACAGCTGCCCATTAGACAGAGGGGCTGGAGATAACGACCTCTGATGAAAGTCTGCAGAGTGGCAACGAGAAGCAACCCAAATTCTTAGACACAAAACAAATATTCATACTCAGTAAAGCTCAGAATTGCTCAAGAGGTGTCATTTCAAGTAGAAAGGCTTTGCCTTTTACCTTGACTCTAAGCTGGAGGTAAGTGTTGACTCCAAAATTGCCCAGAAGCCTTACTGATTTTTTTTTTTAAACAGATGCCCAGTGAAGAGAAGTTAGTTACTTCAGATCCACAAATTCAGTGATGAAGCTGCCTTAAGCCTGTGGAGTTCAGGTCCTCAGGCAGCCCTCTGTGCCACTGGTGGGGCCACTGAGTCTGATTAGACTTATTCCCACCTTCTCATGCAAAGAACCCATAAGAGTTCCCACCTGGATTATCCTCCTGCAGAGCATTCCTCTCCAATTGCCCAAATCCCAGGGCAAGGGATAAGGCTGAAGTGCAGGGCAGGGACTAGAAGATCTCAAAATTCCTGTACAATGTCCTCACACTTCTTCGGGTTTAAAGATACAAGTACAAATGCACCAAACACAAATCTTCTCGGTGCTCCAATGAGGACCACAGTCTGTGTTGCAACTAATGCACTCAGCTCTGCTGTGGCACCAACCACCGCAATTGCAAGCTATATCACTCGAACAGAAAACAAGAAAGCCTGTGCAAGCTCCAGTGAGCTCAAGGTGAGGCCAACAGGTCCTGGGTCAACAGTGCTTACCACATAAACACAAGCAAGCTTGGAGGAAAGGAACCTAAAAGATTCCCTCCCCCGCTAAAGCTCAAGGGAAACTGGACATTTCCATGGGAACGGAGAAGTGCTTTCTGAGAAAACCAGGAATTCAGGATTGGATCATATTTAGCCAGAAGCCACACTCCTCCCTTTCCCATCTTGCTTCGAATAATAATAATAATAATAATAATAATAATAAATTCTCTGTATCAACAGGATTTTGGCCAAGCTCAGGGCTACAAGGCAGATTTCTCAGTTCTTACATTGGAGAATTATCCTAAATTTGGACTTTTGACATTTTCTTCACAGGCGGCTTAGCCTCGAGTATACACTGAGAAAAGTTCATCATTCAACTTACACTCGTACCCTATAAGGGATGGCCCCTATTTGCAGGACCTTAGAAATCAATCTTCTCCCATAGACACACGTGTTTCATAATTCTAACAACACAGTTAACATTGAATGGCCCCTATGTATGCAGTATAGTGGGAAAACAATTTATTAGATGATGTAACTGTTTATAATATAATACGATTTTCTTGCAATCATGCTCTGACATTTTCTCATTTCTGAAATCATTATGTTAGGAGCTCAAAAAGCTTAGTAGACCACAGGATACTTCAGACCCTTGAAAGATGTAAGAATTTAAATAGGATTATTTCAGGCCTTATATAACCTTGTCAACAATGATAACAAAATCATACCTGTTGGGCTGGGGAGATGGCTCAGTGGCTAAAGATGCATACTTGCCAAGCCTGCTGACCCAGGCTTCAATTCCCCATGTAAAGCCAGATGCACAATGTGGCACTTGAGTCTGAAGTTGGTTTGCAGTGGCAAGAGGTCCATACTGACTCTCACCCATCTCTCTCTCTCTCTCTCTCTCTCTCAAGTATAAATAAATAAAGAAAAAATCATACCTGATGTATGTTGCTTAGTGATTTTCAGCTATATCCACAGTTTTGTGAGCCACTGCCTGGCCCCCAGTCCAACATGGAGAATGCCAGCACAAAGACAGTTTCCTCCACAACCTCCAATCTTAATATATACTTCTGTGGTTTCAAAGGCCACACTCCACTCCTTACTCCTCAAATGTCCTAGGCCACAGGCAGCCTCACCAAACCTGAGAAGGAATTTGTGAATGTTTCTTCCTGTGTACCACCCCAGACAAGTGAGTCAAGTTGTTTGGACCACTGTTGTTATTGTTATAATCATTCTTATTGTTAAGTATTATTTGGGTGGTCATCTTGACCTGCCTCAAGAAGCTGTTGCTTCTTTGGGACACAATGACCTCTGTAGTGGCCTAAAATCCTGGAGCAGATGTGGCAATGCACAAGCTGCTTTTGCCTGGCTTGCATGTAGCACTTTCAGATTTAGAAAGCTCTGCAAAACCTTTCTGTCTCTCGCACTCTCCACATACTGTGCCATTCCTAGTTAGGATAGATGGCAGGGTGAGTGGCTGCCTTATAAGCATAAAGTCCGGGGGCCCTTGACAGCAGCTTGGGCCCCAACACAAGTCTACCTCACTTTCCCTGAAGATCCCTGCCTGCCAGAATGTCTTTTGCATTTTCTGCAACCCAGGAGCTTCTCTACTAATATCAGGTCTGGGGAGAATGTTGCTTCCCTCCAGCACAGCAGAAACCTTTCTGTAAGCAAAATGAATATTTTGGCCTGTGCAAGCAGATGCCAAATTCTATATTTTCCTCCAATATTAGGTCTGGGGAGAATGTTGCTTCCCTCCAGCACAGCAGAAACCTTTCTGTAAGCAAAATGAATTTTTTGGCCTGTGCAAGCAGATGCCAATTTTTATATTTTCCTCCAGAATATAGACTGGACTAGAACTTGAATGGAGAGTGCATTGCTGGCCTGGCTGGCACAGAGCTCTGAGCTCAGATGATGGCTAGTTAGGAAGTTGGAAACACAGGGCCCTGTAGTGGAATACCTGCAGGCCTGTGCTGAGCTTCTGTCCCTCGGAAGTGCTTGGTCTTTCTTTGCCAGGTGTGTTCCTAAGCCCTCTTCCCTCTGAGAGGAGCAGGCCAGAAACCAAGAATAGTACTTCAGAGCACTCCCCTGGATCCTTAGAAACACTCTGATGTCACTCTTCAACCAGTGTGACTCTCCTGATTATGGGATAGTGAACACTATTGACACTATTAGCCTGCTCAGAGGCACCCTTTAAGCTCATTTGAATTATCTCCATTGAAGTCAGATTGGCCATCACCCTCTCGCCTTCTCAGTGTGAGAGAGTTGAAAGATGTTGGGATTCATGACCATGAAGGCACTTATTTCTGAAAATGAAACTTAACTTCCTCTCCCTCGGTTTCTACACAGTGGATGTACAAAGCTGAGAGTCCCAGAACCAAAGCTCCGAGAATAGGACACAGCTTAAATTAAACAAGGCCAGCAGGCCTTCTCCTCCTTTTTCCCTTTCTCTTTCACACACACACACACACACACACACACACACACACACACACACACACGCGGCACCAACTGATCATCAAAGAACATTCTGAACCTTTCAGAAGCCATTCCCCTCTCCTAGCTATATGATGGGTGGGTCATACTTCAAAATCTTCAAGGTTAAATGTGTGGAAGTATGAATCAGTTAAGGAATCCTGGGCTCAAGCTGCAGTTGACTGCACTGGGCAGAAAAGGCTCAAGCAGGAAATCCAGCAGGAAGTGGATCAACCAAGACTTCTTTAACAAGGAGTAGAGTGGTAGTTGGGGCTGGAGTTTTATTTTATTTTTTTTCATCTTCCAAAAGAAATGAAAAGAAAGAAAAGGGAAATGAAAGGAAAAGAAAGAAGAAAAGCGTGGATGGTAGAGAAGGAAAGGCATGCAATGAGTAAGGTAATATGGTGAATTTCGCACAGCAGACATCCATCTCCGGATCATATTTTTTGCTGGGAAACCCTGGAAGGCTGATCTGGACCCCGAGATTGCCTTTGAGTTTTGGAACCGACCTCAAGAGGGAAGCTGCCACAATCTGGATCACACAGGTCATAGGAACAGCTTTCCCTGGGCAACTTGGCCAGCCCTGCGGAGCCAGCCAGGCGCGGAGCCCAGGATTGGGAGATGGAAAGTAGAGGTGCCACTACCCCTGGAAGGGAGGGAAGGGACTAGGAGGTCTGCAGCGTGAAGAGGAAGCTACTGACGGATCCCGACACTGGACCTCCGTTCATTTTTCTACTCAAAAGAAACTGGGTCTTTCCTCTCCAAACCTTCAAAGACAAACAAGAAACTGCCTTCTTAGGAAACAGCGAGAAATTAGCTGTCATTTTCAGAAGGGAAGAAAGTTGACCTCTCCAGGAAAATCCAGAGATCTCTGGGCACAGGAAGGAAGGAGATTGTATAGCATTAACGGAAACGTGCTAAATTTCAACAAGGAAAATATATTTTGGTTAATAAGAACATTAAAATGGAAGTTAAAATGCTCTTAAAAGAAAAGAAAAATGACTGCAGGAACCAAATCCCGTGGCGCCGTGGTGGGTGGGGCGCAGTCTTGGCCATCCCCAGGCTTTTCGCTGTTTGCGGAAACTGTCAAGCGGGTCGCGAAGTGGCGGTCCTCCTCGCCTAGGCCTTTCGGATACCAAAGCCTGAGGCTGGGAAAGGTTGAAGCTGGGGAGTAGTGCAAACCAGCCTTCCTGATGCAGGCAGGTTGGAATCAGCCCCGACGAGGGTCCGCGCGCTGCCCGGGGTGGTGCTGCCTGGCGCAGTGACTGACAGCGCTTGCAAAGCAGCTTAGCTTCCTTGCTTGCTGGGAATCGGCGTGAGCTGCCAGCAAAGGCGAAATTTCCCTGGAATCTGCGGTAGTCTGTGGAGTCTTGGACGGCCAGGCATATTCGTCTGTAAAATTGGGAGCTAAAAAAACTGTCTCATCCTAAACTGTCCCCTGGACTTCCGTTGGGATTAAATAATGCCAGGTCATTGCTCGAGCAGGAGCGCTCTGAAACACTGTGAAGTCCAGTTTGCATCAGCAGGGATAAAACCCGCCGGTGACCGTATGCAGAGAAACGTTATTCACGCCTGACTCTCTCCAAATTGATTTAGAATTTCAGTGCAAGTGTTCTGTTTTGTTGTTTTGTTTTGCAGTTTACTCTTGGAACGAAATAAGATAAACGTTTCCTAATTTGAAAGCAGAGAAAAGGCTGGAGGATATGGAAGGTTTAGCAATTAACCTCCAGAAAAACGAGGAATCCTAGGAATCTGCTCTCAAATTCAGTGGGAGGTGTCCTTAAATTTTGCAATACCCCACAAGTTGTGATTTCCTGAGCCAGAGTAGTTTAAGCCTTTCCTTGTGGGTGGGTAGCAAGGGCTCTTGGAAGGAGGGGGTGGTAGCAAGGAATCTTCTGTCCAGACAGAAAAGAAATAGAGAAAATGAGCCCCACTTATTTCCAGCCAGCCTTACTGATCATCCCAAAGGCATACCCGGAAAATATCAGAGAAAACACTGCATCCAGGAAAGCATGTTAAACTAAAAGTTTATAAATTAAAAAAAAATACAGCGAATAGAGCTTTCAAACTTCACAAATCGTTTAAAGATAATACTCTAGTTTAGTGCACAGTGCCTTAAGGATGCGAAAAGCTGACAAAGACAGGTAAGGTCTCACGTCTCAGAAACAGGTGTGGAGTAAAGAAGGAGGTCCTAAGTGTCCAGGGCCCAGGAGTCCCGGGAGAATGTCAGGATGGAAAGGGGATGGGGGACTAGTCCGCAGGACTGCAGAGGATGCCGCTAAAGCGCAGGCTAGGAATCTTCACATTGAATGCAAAATAACCATTATATGAATACAAACTGAAAAGTGCTACAAGTCTCCTTTAAAAAACAAAAAGAAAAAAGGCAAAGTTCTGAAAAAGGGCCTTTGCTTGGGCCCTCTTCTTGTTTGGGGCTTCCCACCGCTTCCCCTCCAGATGGGGCTGTGTCTGAAGGGGAAGAGTAAGTGTGGGGTCATCATGTGGAAAGGCTCCTAGTCTTACATTCAGCTCCTAGGAGGGCACGCTCAGGTTGGAGTGAAAGCCCCCAGAAACAAACCCTTCGCATTTCAAATCAACTCTTGGCTTGAAGCTGCCAGGGTTCTGCACGCCTTTGTCACAAATGCAGTTTTCAAAAACTAAAAGATATGTAGATACACATAGATTGGCATCATGGATACCATGAACTAGTGTGGCCTTGCGTGCCAGCTCGGCAGGCCTGACATTCTGGGGTCTCCAGGAGTCCCCTCTATTTTAGGCAAGCACCATTCCTAGGCAGACACAATTCGAATCCAACATAGTTATGGGAATAAATAGCGTCCAGAGGTTTTCAGACAGGTGACGCGTGGGCAGAGCCCCTAAGCCATAGGGCTCATCTGTTCATATTAGAATAAGGTGCCCTCTCGGGGCAGACTCGGTTTAGCCGTGGGGCTGCCCAGGCTAGCAGAGCCCAGGCAGGGGTTCATCCTCTCCTTCCCCCTCTCGGTTCAGCTCCCCTGCACAGAGTACAACCTCTACGCTGGTCAGCAATCGTGGAAACCATGGCGCAGGAATTACTCACTGCCCCACCCCAGGAGGCTCACTGGGTGCCCGCAGCAGCTGCGCACGTGGACAGTGCCCAGCCCGGGAGGCAGTAGTAAGGGTAATAATAGGAAGGCTGCAGTGGCAGCAGCGAGGGTGGCCTCAGCACCTCGCCAGGCAGATATTGTCTCTGGTCATCACGCACCAGCACTTTCACTGCCACCTTCTTGGCGGCGGGCGCCGACGCCAGAAGGTCGGCGGCCATCTGTCGACGTTTAGTCTTGTAGCGACGGTTTTGAAACCATATCTTCACCTGCGTCTCGGTGAGTTTCAGCGAGGCTGCTAGATCGGCACGCTCAGGCCCGGATAGGTAGCGCTGATGATTAAAACGGCGCTCCAGCTCGAAGACCTGCGCGTGGGAGAAGGCAGCCCGCGAACGCTTCTTGCGTGGCTTGGGAGCCACGGGCTCTGCCTCCTCCTCCACGCTGGCGGCCCTCACGCTGTTACCCGAGCCGTCTCCGCTGCAGAACCCCGGCACGGGAGCGCCTTCTGGACCAACACCGTCGTCCTCGACTCTTGGGCTGCGATCGCCTGCGGATCCCCCGAGAAACAAAAAACCAAGAGGTGGTCAGACTCCCAGAAGTGAAGTGGTTTCTGGGGATGGATTGGCAATGGAAATACGCTTTGATCCCACTGAAGCAAGAGGTGAGATTTGAAAAACTATGTTTCAGAACCTTGTCCCACTTGCGTCTCAAATCTGTCCCTTCTGGGGCTATTGACCACTTAGCAGCTGTGCTTACAGCAAAGGGGCAAAGAACAGCTTCCCGCGTTTTCTGGACCCCTGCTCTCCATTCAGAGTTCTGGCTTGCATTTCTGTTTCTCTGCTCCGTCGCTCCCCACCCAAAACCAAAGTTGGCTACACTGAAGAGGAAGGAAGGGGACAGGTCTTGGAATCAAAGGTTTTGGGAGGATTAGGCCCCAATAGCCCTAGTTGGTACGAGGTATACGGAACAGGGATCAGGGGGGCCTTGGATAGACTTCGTTCCCCTCTTGCAAGAAATGAGAGGAGGGCATGGAATAGATGGTGGAGAGAGGGTAGTGTCTATGCTCACGCTCTGGGCCTTGAACCCTGATATTTCTCTGATTTGACACTACCCCCTAGGCCTCTTCCTTATCCCCCAGCACTCCAGTGGAGAGGTTCAGCCACTGGCCTACAGTAGAGGAACCTAACTTGAGTGGGCTAGGGGGTCTTGTGGACCAGGATGTGTGCCAGCTTGTGAACCAAGAGGCTCCTCTTCCGAGTGCCTACGGGAGGACCTACATCAAGGCTCTTTCCCTTCCACTTCCAGGTAGTGCTGCCAGAACCTAGGTCTCAGCCAAACGCTGCCCTTCCAGTCTTGAGGTCTAGAAAATTAAACTTGTCCCGTCCCCAAAGCCCTGGCTCTGCAGGCCCAGCTGGAGGCGACCTTTGCTACCCATCACTAGTCTTTGGGGGTGGGGGGACGGACCTCTAGCTATTAATGTGTTGGGCCACAGCAATCCCAGTGCTTCCCCCTTTGCTAATTTTGGACGTTCGAAAACCAATAAAGCCAAGGCCCTGGAGATTAACTCAAATCCCTTGGAGCGCAGGTTCAGGCGCTCAGTCTCCTACTGGAGGACCCAAGTAGTTGCCCAAGGATTGACGCAACTCGCGCCGTCGTACAGAACTTGGTCCGAACCTAAGCCCCAGACGCAGGGTGCTCACAACAGCTCCTTCTCCCTCCGAGTGGTTAACTAAGTTCTTTGCATAGCCCCCTCAGCCCAGTCCCCTTCACTTGGAAGCGGGAGCTGACCTGAAACACTGGCTGACATCTCACTGTCGCTCCGGACCGCGGCTTCCTCTTCCAGGTCCTTATCGGTGTGCAGCTCGCAGATCCGCCGGTCCAGGCCCAGGATCACTCCCGCGCGCTCGGCCCCACTGGCTCCGGTCGCGTCCGGGCAGCGCCTCCGGCCCTCGTTCTCCTCGCTCTGGGCCGAGTCCGAGTCCCAGCCTCCAGAGCTCTCCGCTGTCTGCCCTACAGCTGTTCTGGCTTTGGCGGGAGACGCCAGCAGAGAGTCCTCGGCGCCCCCCAGTGCACTGGAGTCCGTCTCCCCAAAGAGCCGCCAGCAGCAGACCGCGGGCGCCGCGGCCACCGCCACCTTGGTACCCCCAGGTGCCGCGCGCCCCTCGGGAGCAGTCAGCCCGCTGCGCTCCTCTTTCTTGTTGAGGATCGCCTGGATGGAGAAGGGCGTCAAAGTGCCGGCGCCGCGCACAGCCATTTGCGTGGCGAACCGAAGCGAGAGGCCAACTGGCCCCGCAGGCAGCTCGGTCACCAGGCAGCTTCAAACCCGACCGAGAACGAGGGCGACCGCAGCACTAGCGAGCTGGGTGTGCCAGGCCCCTGCAGCCCACTCTGGCGCCGCTCGGCAGCCGCCGCCCTCCTCCGACACAGGGTCTGTGCTCACCCTCTTCCCCCACCTCTGAGGCCCACCCGGTCTGGAGACCCCCTCCCCCTGAATCCAGCGGCAGACGCCCTCCTTTGGCAGCTCAGCTGGATTATCTCATTGCCTATCACCCTTAAGGGCAGGCCGGGATCTGCCACCTTGGAGGAAGTTGGCTAGAATTGGCCAGAGCCCTTCAGGTCTGCAGTACCCTCCCCAGTGCCGCCAAGGCGCACGGCCCAAGTCACTTTTTCTTCCCCACTTGCAGGACTTCGCTCCGGGTGGGTGTTCTCTCGGCCCCGCTGGACTGGCTCTTCCGGAGCCCACCTCCCCGCGAGGGCGGCGACCCGAGGCGGCCTCCAGATGCCGAGAGGAGCAGGCCACCTTTTACCCTCTGGCCTGGCTTTATCTGTTTCTACTCTCTCCTTCCCCAGCGTTCCACAGAGCCCCCTCCCACCAGAGTGTCACTCCCCCCGGCCAGGGAGAGCCTCAGGCCACGCCCCTTCACGGCAGGCCGCGGCGCTCACAGCAGTCCATTGGCCGGCTTGGGGGGGGGGGGCGTTGACTTTAAGAGAGTAACTGTGCAAGTTGTACCGCTACAGACAGGGTCTGACTTAACCCCTTCCCTCCTAAACCTAGTCTTGGAAGCATCCTCCAGCAACAGGGAGGCACACCTACCCCACACCCGATTTCTTACTTTTGCGCATCTGCCCACCGCGTCTAGCTCCGAGCGCGGACGAGAAGTGCTGCTCAAAGCTGCGGCGAAAATCCAGGAGATACTGTTTCGTAAAGGACACGGAGTTTCTGGGTTCTAAGGAACCTAAAGCCAACAGTGTGTCCTATTTTCCCCCGAAAATTTCTCTACTTCCTCTCTATGGCTGTTCTTTACTGACCATTAAGTTCAGTCAATTAAAAAAAAACTATACTTATTTTCCTTAACTTTCTTTGATTTGATTAGATTTCTATTGAGGAATTAAATGAAAGGTTAAAAATATTAGGACCAAGTCAGACGTGGTGCCACACGCCTTTAGTCCCAACACTCACGGGAGGCAGAGGTCGGAGGACTGACATGAGTTCGAGGTCATCCTGAGACTACATACTGAATTCCTGGGCTAGAGCGAGACCCTACCTAGAAAACAAACAAACAAACAAAAATTAGGACCAAAGTCAGGAAAGCACTTGGAAGGCACCTTGGAAGGGTTTCTGGGATGTGGCACTTATTTCCCTCAGTCGTCAACACTGAATTTAATTGGAATTTTTTTTCAAACGTTTGCATTAGGAAGAAAAAACAAAAAACAAAAACCCTTTCAATTTGTTCTTTAAATGTTCTATTACTTGCGATTTGAGTAAAAGATACATGTTTCAAAGACTATTTAGGAATTAGCATAGTAATGAAGACCCAGAACGGATACATTTAGTGATGGAAAAAAACAAGAAATACAAATTTTGTGTGTATGTCAAAATATATGTTGCTTGTTTATGTTATTTATTTTTAAAGAAAATTTGTTCAAATAACATATTTTATTGGCTTCTGTGAATTTTTCCAGAGCTTTACGAACATCAAACGTGAACCATTCAATGCCTTTAAAGAACTGTGGGTTTAGTTTAACAACCCCTGGGATTGCTGCTCTTGGTGTTACTAACACAGGTAACACTTGCTTTTGTGTTGCTCCGCACACATACTAGTTGTGGCTTCCCGCCTCCGGAGGACGATCTGAAGTAAGTAAACTTTTCAGCATTGCAGCGGAAAGATGTTTTCTTGCTCTTTGCAGAGTACAAGTGTAGTTTGGTGATGCGGGGGACCTAACTTGACGTGATTGTTTTTCATAGCTCCTCACAATTATATCAGTTTTGAGGGAAGGTGTTTAAATTTGGTGCTAATGCTCAGCAAGTATAAGAGGTTGGGCCCAGAGCACAAAGCCAAATGCTTAACCTGGTTTCAGAATAAAGTATTCTACTTCAAGCCCCCAACACCTTCTTGTTTCATTAAAATGCTGCCATCTGCTCCCCATCCTGCACCGGGGTGTTGAGAAGACATATAGATGTTATATTTTCACTAGGGAACAGTAGAGGACGAATGACATAGATTGTCTGGAAGGCAGGTTTGGGCAGGTGCCACAGTATATGTGGCACACATAAACGTATACAGATACGTGCCCCATATAGCTATGAATTTGAAACTTAGGACTTTTAAAGAAGTATTGGAATGAGTTGGATACAAAGATATTTGCGGATGAATGACCGGGTACTAAAGTAAAAAAATGTATACTTGAAGTGATAAATAATATTTAGTTGACAAAAATAATCATTTTATAAAGACGAATCTCAAATCCTAGTTACCACAGGCGTGGGCAAGAGCTTTCAAAGATGTAAAGATGCGTTTTGCTGATTTAGAAAGTTGTCTGCTTTGTTGTGTGTTCCGGGAGAATGAGAAAGTGGCTGCGTCCAGCGTCGCCTGGAGCCGCTCAGCGACAGAAGCTCTTGGTGTCATCTTGGGCAACCGCAGCGGTCAGCCGACCTCTGTGTCCTGTGTCGCGAGAGTGACTGTGGGCAAAGCCCGGAGGTGGGTGGTGGGAAGAAGACAAACAGGCCTGTCTTGAGTACAACTGGGCAGCTCCTAAACGAGGATTTGGACAGGGATGAAAAGTTTTGGATGGCCGGAGCTCAGAGGTACTCTGAGTGTATGAGAGTTGGGCCCGGTGAGTAGAGTGTGTGACTGGGGATCAGGGGGTCGGCACGTTGCCAGGGCCCGAGACTGTCCGGGTCCGCGCGGGACCTGCGCGGCGCTCCTCGGACCATCTGGGCGGCCGCGGACGGCAACCGCATCCTGGAGAAGCACCGAGCTCCTGGGAGCCAGTGGACACCAGCAGCGGAGGTGCCTCGGGCCTGGATTGGGCCCGAGTTGGAGAAGCTGGGCAGGGTTGTGCGTCCAGCTGATGGGCACCGGGCCTGGAAGGCCGTGCCCTGCTCTCACCCAAGCCTCACTCTTTCCTAGACTCTCCCCATTCTCCTCCTCCCGCGGACTCCCTTTCTCTGTCCTACCGCGCGCCCAGCTGCTTTGCCTCGGTCTAGTTCCCGGGCGCCCTCGGGTCCGCAAAACACTCCCAGTCTGGGTCACTGCGAGCAGCCAGGCTTCTGCCCACCGTGGGCAGAGTGGGGTGGAGATGGTGCGGCCTTGGGGACTGGGATGAGGGAAACTCCGGCACTCGGCGCTGGTGGCGAGGTTCTGCGCTCCCGGGGAGAGTCAAGTCTGCGAAGCGATTTTCCCCAGGGACCACATCGCGCCCCAGGGGTGCTGCCCAACGTCTCTGTCGCGCCTGGCCAGAGTTAGGAGGGCGCCTTTTCTGCCCGGCGCAAGCAGGTCACGGCAGTGACTGTAGGAAGTGACCGGGAGCCTTCGCTGCTGCTCCTACAAAGCCAGCGGCGGGTGCGTTGCTCGCGGAGGCCGCCGCCGAGAGGATGCGGTGCCGGCTCGCCAGACCGTTGCTGCAGTGACTGCCGTCCCGGGTCTCCGCTGGCCAGGAGCGTCCACCCAGGCAGGGCTTGGCACCCCGTCAGCCGGCTTTACCACATTTCAGAGAGAAGCGCCGCTAGGTACAGGCCAAGGTAGCAATGTGCCCGAAACCCCAGACTTTTGTTTTACCTGAAGTACACATTCTTGGTGGCGATGAGTAAATAAAAATAAAAATAAAAATAAAAAATAAATAAAACCCTCCTATTTCACAGATATTGCAACCGAGACTCTCGGACCATCACTGGATGACTAAATCAGAATTCAAAGTGGACTTTGTCTAACGCCAAATCCCATTGAATTTGCTAACTTGCTGGGTTCTTCATGTGAACTTTGGGATTTATTCGCATGGTTTCCTACCATTGTCCTTACTTGCTGTAAATTATTCGTCAGAAAAAGCTTCTCCAGAATCTAATGAAATAAAAATCCCAGCACGCAAATCTAATGATTTTTTTTTCCCTATCCTATACGTGTGAAAATGAGGCGCGCTAGGGAGGCGCGATCGGGAACCCACGCCTTTATTCTAATCTTTCAATGAACTAAACCATTCATAAAGGGACAGCCAGGTGACGGAAAGTCATTGGGTTTTTAGAGGTCAGACTGCTCCCTAACGAGACGATCCCGGTTGGAGCTTAGTTTATGGACCAGTTTATTGACCAGTCTTGGAGGTCTCCTTGCCCTGGGCTTTTGAAAAAGAAACCACAACCAGGAATCTGACCAGATACAGTGGAGAACCAGCGACACCTAGCGAGCACCCTTCCGGGATGCGCGCAGCGCGGAGACTGGAGGTATCTGTTTCGGAGAGCCAAAAATAAAAGGCTGGTCCCCCTCCCAGCCCCCCACCCCAAACAGAATGATTTTGTTCCTAGTTTTATGCTTCCACAGTCTCACATTGTCAGTGATCTAATATAGAAGATATCCCTTTTAGAGTTTCACACACACTCCATATCCAGTTTAGTCAAGGGCAGAAGATACAGATTGCAGCCACGGCAAGACCATGTTGAGATGAGTTCTAAAGTGCAGGCTGTTGCACTGGGGAAGGTCATTGTAGTGGAGACGAAAAAACAATAGTGGACACTTGCAATCTCAACACTTGGGAGTCTGAGGACTAGAGTGTGAGGGAGGCCCTGGCTCAAGTTGGCCTTGAACTCCTGATCCTCCTACCTCTGCCTCCAGCAAGAATTGATCTCAAAGTGTGTATGGCATGTGTACATTGTGAGTTGTCTCTCTCTTTTTATTTTATTTTGGTTTTTCGAGGTAGGATCTCACTTTAGCTCAGGCTGACCTGGAATTCACTATGTAGTCTCAGGATGGCCTTGAACTCATGGTGATCCTCCTACCTCTGCCTCCCAAGTGCTTGGATTAAAGGCAAGTGCCACCATGCCTGGCTTTGAGTTGTCTCATTTTTTTAAAAGATTCTTGAGATTTGTTGGAGAGATGATTCAGATGTTAAGGCACTTGCCAGCAAAGCCTAAGACCCAGCTTCGATTTCCCAGTACCTACATAAGCCAGATGCACAAAGTGGCACATGCATCTGGAGTTCATTTGTAGTGGCTAGAGGCCCTGGCATGCCCATTCTCTCTATATATCTGCCTCTCTCTCTCTCTCTCTCTCTCTCTCTCTCTCTCTCTCAAATAAGTAAATAAATGAGATTAAAACATCGTTGAATAGTAATTTTTAAAAGCTGAACGACGGTCTATGTATATATACCATCTTCTCTACACATTCATCTACTCATGAACATTTGGATTCTTGTACTTCTGGCCTATTCTGAGAATTGCTGTGATTAACATACATGTTTTGGTGATTAATATAGTAAAAGACACCGGTGTATTGAAAAATGAATATGTAGATACATGCCAGATGTTGCTTCCATTTCTTCTGGATATAGAGCCAAATATGAGATTGTTGGATCGTGTGATTATTTTTATTTTTCGAGAGGCTCCATATTAATTTTCAAAATGACTACACTGTTTTACATTCAACCAACACAGCATAAGGATTCCTAGTTTCTTAACTCTCTCCAGCACTTGTTATTGTCTTTTTTTTAAAAAAATAATAGTAACAATCTTGATAGGCATGGCATAAAGAAGCATATTACTATGAAATTGCTTTGCATTGCCTTAATGATTGGTGATTTACTTATTGATCATTTGTACATATTCATAGGGAAAAGTCTATTTGAGTTGTTTGCTTACTACTGAAATAGATTGTTTTGTAGTTGATTTTTAAGAGTTCTTTATATTATAAATATTGACTACTTATGAAATAGATGATTTGCAATATGTTCTCCCCTCTGGTGGGTTGTCTGTCAATATCCTCAAAAGACTCAGTGTATTGGATGGAGATGAAAGAAAGTTGCCAAGTTATCTTCTGGATTTGGGACACTGAGAATAGCTAGGTGAAAAAGACTTGGTATGGCAGAGGGTGGGAGGACATTATTCATTTTGAGTGTATTACATCTGAGATGATTTTGAGAAGTATATGTGAAAAATACTGAAAACTTCTAGAATGGAAGATAATGTATGTAAATCATATAGTGATTAGGAATCAATGTGTTAGGTATGAGGTAAGCAGTGAAGACAATATTACAAGAAAAGACTGGGCTAGAAAAAGAATTTGTGGAATTATCAGTTAATAGTTGGCATCGATGAATCACATAGGAAATGATTGTAGAGGGACAAGAGAGAATGTAGCAACCTAGGGGTTGTCAACTCTTTCGACACAATCATGGTGAGAGAGTCCCTAAATAGGAAGAACCAAGCGTGGCACACATCTTTAATCCCAGCACTCAGGAGGCAGAGGTAGGAGGATCACTGTGAGTTTGAGGCCACCCTGAGACTACATAGTGAGAGAATGTGTCTTGAAAATAAGTGGAGGAAAATTACCCTAGATACCTGATTTCAGCTTCTGGCCTCTACATGTGCACATGTGCCATCATACATACAAACATTCATTTACATGTATACCCCACATACATACAAACATTCATTTACATGTATACCCCACATACACAGCACCTCCAAGGAACAAAACAAACCCAGAAGCTTGGCATAAATGAGGCAAGGCAGAGAGATAAAAGCAGAGGGACTTCTGTTTCCAGAGATTCATATTTTAGATGGAAGGTACTAGAATTTGTGTATATGCTCATCTATGTAAGCTAACAGAGAGGCAAGTTAATAATGCAGTAGGGGAAATGCAATACTGAAGATCTGGAGAAGGTGAAGGAGGCTGGCCTCTGGTTTGGAAGACAGGGATGCCTGTAGGCAAGTCATTGAAGTAGTTGAGTATAAGTAATAACAAGCACTTGCTGACATTTACTGAGTGCTGAAAGTGTCTCTATTCAAGTGCGTTAAAGGGGCTTCATGTAATTCTTTCAACAACTATGAGGCCTTCCAGCCATAGAAGGCAGACAGAAAAAATTAAGAAGGCCATGTGAAAGTGAGACATAGTCGTGTGGAAGTGGAAAAAGGAAAGATTAGTGAGCACTCTATAGCTGTGCAGGAGGGAGGGTGTATTTGAGATTCATATCCATGAACTGATGTTATGACCAGTGAGCATACACATGTGCTCTTCTCTAGTGATATTCCCCTGATCTAAATGAGGCATGTGAGTGGGAAGTGGACTGTTGATTTACCAAGTTTGGCTTATTACAGGGCATATGAGTTAACTATTTAATAGGGATCTGTGGAGTCCAAGGTGGACCTGGATGAAATGCACAAGTATGAAGAAGGGATTGATAGATGTGGGGGTGATGCTTGGATATTCTGGAATAACAAAGAACCATGGGGCTGGAGAGATGGCTTACCAGTTAAGGGGCTTGCCTGTGGAACCTAGGTACTCATGTTTGACTCTCCAGGTCCCACATAAGCCAGACACAGAGTAACACAGGTGCACAAGGTTGCACATGTGCACAAGGTGGCACCTGTGTCTGGAGTTTGATTGCAGTGGCTGGAGACTCTGCTGCACCAATTCTCTCTCTCTTGCTCTCTTACTCTGACATAAAAAAGGCAGTCTGTTGGGCTTGCCTCAAGAAAAATGGCTAGAGTATGAACACTGAGAGGTTCAGTGGGAAGGATAGTGTACAGAGAGCTAGGAACTTGGAGAAATCAGAGGTGCTCAAGGTATCAGTGACACTGAGGTCAAGGTTGATAAACTAGCAGACTATTCTCCTGCCTGTGCTACCCAATTCTATACACAGCCAAAGATTCTGTGGTACTCTTGTATGAAGCTCTTTAGGAGCTTGGCTCCTGTTTATCTCACTTATGTGGGGCTTCAGCTCCCCTTAGCTCCCCTATTCCTCTCCTGGGGATCTCACTGATGTATTAGGTCTACCAAAGTGCATTGGATACTTGAAAATGTGATGTTTGAAGACTACTCAAACCCACAATTTGGAAAGAACATGTGGCTTTGGTCTTTGTGAATTTGAGTCATTTCACTTAATATGATTTGTTCCAGGCCCATCCATTTTCCTGAAAATTTCATAATTTTGATTTTCTGTACTGCTGAATAGAATTCCATTGTGTGCATATTTCACATTTAAAAAAATAAATGTATTTTTCAGATTTTTGTTGCGAATTTAAATTTTTTAATTTTTCTTTATTTGAGAGAGAGAGATAAATAGGTGGGGAGGGAGGGAGAGACAGAGAGAGATTGAGAGAGAGAGAGAGAATGGGGCATGCTAGGGCCTCTAGCTGCTGCAAATGAACTCCAGATATGAGTGCCCCGTTGTGCATCTGGCTTATGCGGGTCCTGGGGAATTGACCCTGGGTCCTTTGGCTTTGTAGGCAAGTGCCTTAACTACTAAGCCATTCTCCAGCTCTTTTGTTGAGAATTTTAATACATGAACATGCTGTAATTTGATTATAATCTCTTTCCATCATACTCATTAATTCTTCTTTCCCTGATTCCAATTCAAGTGAACCTGCTCCTCTTTCCATGTAGTCCCTCTTCTATTTTGGTGTTTCATTCTTTTATTCCCCTTTCTCCATCATCTGAGTAGAAATGTTGAAGGACTCAAAATTGTGCAGGTCTTATGAAGATAGCGACCTCCACTGTGAGATCATGAATGCACCAGTCCAGTCCCTTAATGTCCATGGGGCAATGTCACAAAGTACCCCTTCCCATCTTCTGGCTCTCACATTCTTTCTGCCCTGAAGGGTGTGTCAGGGATGTCCTTTGTAGCATTCTCGAGAGACTCTAGCATTTTGACGAGTTTTGAGACTCCCCAGTGTCTACAGCCATCATCCAAAAGAAATTTCTCTGGCAAGTGATGAGAGCAGCACTAATATTCTTTCTACCACCTCCTCCTCAATGTTTCCTGAAGCCCAGCAAGTGTGATGAAGATGTCCCATTCAGTGCTGAGCATTCAAGTGACACTTGTCATCTTGATGAGTCTTGGGTCTCCCCGGTTGTCAGACACTTCTATGACAAAAAATGAGAACAGCATTAATACATGGACATAAACATGTGCATTTATAAGGCCATTTGATGGGTGCAACATTTCCATTGAACCAATGACAAGTGACAGTTTTCCCATATGGTCTATGATCTCTCAAGCTATAGGCTTGTGACTAGGTTTTCAGTACCAGCCATGAATTCCCTCCCATGTAGCTAGCCTATTATCCAACCAGAGAACAGTTAGTTACTGTCATAGACAGTCCCACATTGCTGGGATGAACATCCAAACAAGACACAGTTTATGAGAAGGAACAGGTTTTATTTTCAGCTTACAGATCCAAGGGAAGTTCCATCAATGGTGGAAGAAGCTGGGTCCCATCCATAAATCCAAGCAGAGAGAGAAACCCCCATCAGCCAGCAACACCAAAAGTAGCACACAAGCAAACATGAACTGAAAACAAGCAGGACCCCTAGAGCTCAGACTGCTCTCTCCACACCTTTGGACTGGAATTCAGATCTGCCTCCAAACACACCTTTGAGCTGCACCTCAGGACCTGCCCCTAGTGACATCTTCTCCAGCCAGGTGACTGGAGACCCAAGTTTACAAGCTTTAACAAAACACCTGAGTTCATGAGGGACATACACATTTAAACCACCAGAGTTACCCTCAAAAGTTATATGCCACTATTGCACCAGTGGGTACATGTTGCCTGGCTGGTTGGTTGTGTAGCAGGCAGGATTCACTACAGGTTAAGACTGTTTATGACTTTTCTCCCCCAGTAGCCAACATAGCACTTCTCAGCACTATGGCAGCTGGCCAGCAGGGAAACAGCATCCAGATCAGTTCGAGCTTGATTTTACAGTATCCTGCAACCACAGCATGTGCACCATATTTTCATTATCAATTCATCTGTTGATGGGCATCTTGGATAAGCATAAAAATGAGTGTGAAGAGAGGTGAGGAAATGGTGAAATGACACATGTAATATGTAAACAGAAGGAAGGGTGATAACGTAGAGACAAGAGGATGAGAATCAACTAAAACAAATTGTATTCGAAAATGCCAGCATGAATGATACCTATATCTCTGCATGTTCGCAGAAAATAAAATTTAAAAAAGAACATAGAAGACACTGCTCCACTTGAAGGCTAAACTCATGCACTGCCATACTGAGCCGTTCCCATTCCTACATTTTTATAGCCTTTTCATCTGGAAATGAGGAGACCTGTGACTTTAGAATAATTTGCTAGTGTGAAAACTTGACCACCTTGTCTTCAACTAAGTTGACTCATGGAAGCAAATTGCAATCTTCAATGATAATAAACAAAGATGCCTAACTAAATCAAAAGGGTAGCTATTTATAGTAACATGTCATAAATTGCAGTCATTGTATTATTTTATTTTATTTATTCGTGTGAGTGTGTATGTATTTCCATGTATTGACCCACCAGGGTTTCTTGCCACTGAAAATGAACATCAGACACATGAGCCACTTTGCATCTGGCTTTACTCAGGTGCTGGGGAATCTATCTCAGACAGTCAAGTACCTGCAACTGCTCAACCATCTCACCAGCCCCTGTAGATTCCTTTTACATCATTGTCACCTGTGTGTATCCACATATCATGATTAATTTAAGAACCTTATTGAAATTTACTTTAAAAATATTAAAACTTGGAAAAAAGCTTTCACCCCCAAAACCTTTGTATTATATGTAGACATTGTAAATATATTTATACATGTAAATAAGTAAAATTCTAGTAACCTCTTACCATGTGTAATCTTATAAACATGTACAATGCATATAAAACAATTGTGTGAACTTTAGCTCACAATGCAGTGGTATATAAAGGTGACTTTTGTTGTAAGTAAATGTTGATAAGGGCTACAGAGATGTTACAGCTTACTAGCAAACACCTGAGATATTCAGGAATAGTAAGGAAGGCTAAAAGGTAATCGACTCGACAGAAAGGTGTGTAAAAGTTTACTAAGATATAGTCCAGTGTGTCCATAGCCATTTCTGTCATAACTAAAACCTTAGGAACCACCCCAGTGCCCAACAGTGGAATGCATAAATTCAGTGTGATGTATTCACAGAAGAGGATACTGACTGCAGTGAGATGACATGCAAGTATACATATGAATTTCCAAACTCAATGTTTTATTACCAATCCCTAGTTCTGAGTAGACCTGGGACATTGTAGGCTTTTAGAAAATAGTTACTAAATAAATGGTCCCATTTAGTCCTCAAAACAACCCTATAAAGTCAGCAGGGCAAGCATCAAGTTTCTCTTTACAGGTGAGGGAACTTGAGACATCGAGAGGCCGTGTGATGTGTTCCAGGTCACCCAGAACACGGATGCCACACATCAGGATGTCTGCAAAATAGGCTGCTTGACAAAATGTGTCTTAGCTCAACATCACTCCAGATTGCATAGCTGTTCCCATAGCCCTTTAGCACAAATAACATATTTCAGTTTCTTTTGTTGCTGTTAAATCATCTTCTGTGAACTAACTTGGAGATGTTTATTTCCATGATGAGACATTTTGGACTGGGTTTTAAAAGGGAAAGGACCAGAGAGCTGCACCTTCAGAGAAAAGACCTTAAGGTAGAAAAAAAGCTAACCCAGGAGATTTATGGCAAGGAATTAGAACAAACGTTGTCATTCCCTCTGAGTAAGTGTGGCTAGGAACAGGAAAGGGAAAACAGGATGCTGTGATAGTGCCGGCTTAATGGGGAGTCCAAGGAACAGATGGGAAGACCTGCCCTGGGAACTGTCAAAGGAAGCATTGGAGGATTTAGAATCCCTGTGAAAAGCAGGTGAACTAGGACTGACGATATGTGCTTCCTGTATATGCAGAACGAGTTAGTGAGGTATCACAAGGGCACAGGCACCTTCTCTTCCAGCCACCTCTATAGGAAGTCTACATTCAAGTTAGAACTTCTTAGGAATTAGGGCTCAAGAATAAAGGGTGAACAAATTTGCTGACATGTGAGCTTTCACTGAAAGGATAGATGTACTTAAATAATTTTGAAATAATTAATTATATCCTTTTAAACTCCAACAGTGTTTATTAGAGATTTTTTTATTCAAACATAATGGGATGATTTTGGCAATATTTGAAGATAAACAGAGGTACAATGAGCCAAAAATAGGAAAGACAAGTTCTTGACTACTTCTTTTTGGTTGACAAAAAGTATTAGATTCACCATTTCAAGTAAGACTGCTTGAAGACCAGAAAACTGGTTTCCATAAGTAAAAACAACTGGAGGTGATGATACATTTGTTTTGGAAAGATGCCATCTTTTAAAAGCAATGCACACATTCAAAAATTCTGCTGTTGCTCATAGGAATGATTATCAAAAGAGGACTGGACTGAGGTTGGTATTTCAGAAGAAGCTGAGAATGGAGACACAGACAACTTCTGAGTAAGATTTAAGCAATACATTTAACTTTTCTATTTCAGATAGCATGGTGTATTCAGTGTTTGCCCAGGCCTTACTGCAGCTAAACTCCCAGATGCTAGCTAAACTAGGTACCTGCATACTTAGCATGCATTGTGGAGCTTGTGAAGCTAGGAAGTACATTAGCTACAAATTGCTCCTGTTATGTTGAAGTTTAATATGAGATGTATATGGAATCAGATTGTGCCTGGTGTTGATTATTAAACTAACATCTTTAAGCCTTCACATTCATTCTTTTTATCATATTCTGTTTTATGGTGGTTGGCCTGGAACTCTGCATACCACCTTTCCCTTTTGCTAGCAGGTTTCTTATAAGCTCTATGAATGGAAGATTGCTGACTGACCAGGGTTCTCCAGAGAAACAGAATCAATTGTGTGATGCATGAAAGAGGGATTGATGGGGGATTTAGCTCATGATTATGGAGGCTGTCATTCAACACTATGCAGGCTGAAGACCTTGAGATGTCAACAGCATTGCTCAGCTCAGGTCCAAAGGCCTCCAAATAAAACAAGGAATGAAAGCAAGGTGTGGTGGCCCACACCTTTACTCTCAGTACTTGGGAGGCAGAGGTAAGAGGATCAGTGAGTTCAAGACCAACCTGGGACTAGACTGAGTTTCAGGTCAGACTGGGATAGAATGAAACCCTACCTCAAAAGGACAAAAAAAAAAAAAAAAAAAGGTAAGTCCTGGAGTCCAAAACTACAGGAGCCAAGATCAGAAGAGGAAGAGTGTATTCCTAGCTCATGGAACCAGACAAATGAATATTCTCTCTCTTCTTCTCTATCTCAACCCCCTACATTTAACCAAGTAGATGCTGCCTACATGAGAGGCAATTCTTCCCTCCCTAGTCAACTCAAACTCAGGTGGTAATTTCTCTCTTCAAAGACAACCAAAAATAATGTTTCACCAAGTTCCTTAGTATTCCTTAATCCAGTAAGTTTAAACATCACAACTTCATCATTGTCAACGTAGCACCCATACATCTCTCTTTAACCCATACTTGGTGTACAAATACAGACAATGACAGGCAGTGCCACCTAACATGTACAAACTATTCTATATCTCCAAAATACACTAATCCCACCCACAGAAGAGAAGACAATTTCCTTAGGTAATATTTACTCTTCTCCTAATACCCTGTGATTTAAGTATTATGATGTAAAGTCAAACTTAAATACTGACATTAACTCAGTAAGTTTTATGTTATAAACTACAGGAATAACAGAATGGAAACAAAGATGTATTAGAATATATAGGGGGCTGGAGAGATGGCTTATTGGTTAAGGCATTTGCCTGCAAAGCCAAAGGATCCTGGTTCAATTCTCTAAGACCCACGTAAGCCAGATGCACAAGGGGGTGCATGCATTTGGAGTTTGTTTGCAGTGGCTGGAGGCCCTGGCGTGCCCATTCTCTCTCTCTCATAAATTAATTAATCAATTAAAAATAGAATATATATATATACATCTTAAAATGTGTGTACATATATCTATATATGGATGAGTTCTTAACAAAATATGGAGGAAATATTTATCTATTATCCTCATTTTATAACTGCTCATGTGCTCATAGCCAGTGTTTATAAGTACATTCTTCTACTACCCATTCTCAATTCCCATTGCCTTCAGGAGGCAACCATGGTTCCTTATCTTGCAGGGTGTGAAGGTTAATTTCAATTATCAATTTGATCAGAGCAGGAATAAAGTAAGAGACATGCTTTCTGGGCATGTCTAGAGGGGTGTTTCCAAGAAGGACTGATGAAGGAAGTAGATAGTCTTGCTGGTGCATGCATCTACACTATTGCTGCTATCATTTGTGGACATCAGAATTAGAACTCAGCTTTATCTGCCCTTGAAGCTGGACTGAAGACCAGCAGCTCTCCCAGGTGTCCTCCAGGCCTTTAATTGGGACTGCTGAACCAGCCCACAGACAGCAATTGTGGGACTGCAGCCTTTTTCCTGTAAGCCAGTGATAAATCCCATTTATAATCCATTCTGTTGTTTCTGTTCCTCTAGAGAATCCTGACTACTACACAGGATGACCCAAACCTTCATTCCTGAAATGTGTCAGCCACTAGCAGTCTGAATTGGGGTGTTTTAGATTATGATTGAACTTAATAACCAACCATATTTAGAGAAACTGCAGGGATTTCCTCGGTTCCATTGTGGACTAACAGTACAGTTTCTCAGTTGTCTGGGTCAGTCATCCCAGACTACATGGTAATTCACATTCAGTCTATTGACTCAGAGCATGAGGAACACTAAGTGGCAGGTGGTTGCCTTAACTTCCAGTTCAATGGAATCATTGTTAGGACTCCTGTGTAAGCTGTCTTCCTTTTGGAGCTAAGACTTCTAGGCCAGTTACAACAATATGAATCAAAATTTCTGCTACTGTGTCACTGTGGGTAATGGTAAGTGGTTTGATTTCACTAGCTGAGGCCCTGGCATGCCAATTGTTTCTCTTTCTCTCACTCTTCTCTCTCACTCTCATGGTCTCAAAAATAAAGAAGAAAGAAAGAAAGAAGAAAGACAAAAAGAAAGAGAGAGAGAAATAAAGGAAGAAAGGAAAAAGAAAGGTGAAGGTTCCATTAGCTACTACCAAGTTTGTATATTCCCCAGTTGCACATTCTGGAATTCATGCGATGACCACCATGGATCTATTTTTATGATTCAAGCTACTTGTGTTCATCTTAAAGTTATATGTTTGTACAGTCCAAGCAAGAATTTAGTCTACTAAGGATATCATGATTAACTAGCCCACACCATAGACATACATGGTTCAGACCAATTTGATTGCTGCTTTTCCTCTGTTGTCACTTACAGCATGTATGACCACTTGCCTTTGGTGATTGAGAGCTGTCACTTGTCCCCTGCCATCTGGGGATTTAATTGTACTCATTGCATTTAAGTTTTCCAATTGAGCCACTGTAGTTTCACTGTAAGTTGTAGATTACAGAGACATGAAATTATGAAACTCTTTAGCAATGCTAGGAATCCCTTCCCTTATTGTTTCCCAAATGATCAATACAAGCTATGTCTTCTGACCTTTTCAGTATGGGTGAATTGGTTTTATGTGATAAGTCCACTCTATCATGCCAATTTTCTTAAGCCTTTGCATCTCTTCTTCTATGGTAAACTAAGGGAGACTGGTTATCTCCAACTTGCTCATAGTGGGCCATCTTTTGATCCATGCTTTAGCCATTTAAACCAGTAAATAAATAAACAAACTTATCACTTTCCCCAAATCCCTAACATAGATTAATGTATGCAGAATCACTACTTACTGGGCCTATACCAACACATTCTGCCCCAAACAACTTTCAGTTCCTTCCACCGTTATCCTACACCTATTAGCATACATTCTCTACATGTTCTCTGAGTTTCTTCTTATACAAATTATAAAACTCAAGTTGTTCTTTTGCAATATAGTACAATTATATGTTTAGAAGAAAAAATGAGGGGTGGGGGAGATCGACCATTGTCTCACTTGACAAGTGCCTTAGGGGAGGCCATTACTATTTTCCAAAGCAATACAGAGTCAGCACCCTTCAGACAGAGGAAGAAAGGTCAACATCATAATGGGAGAAGATGCTTCTGCCTCTGGGAATGGGGAGAAGGGCTTACTTTTGGCCTGTAAAGCTCATCAGGATGTAGAAGTTTGATGTCCACAACTTTATTTGGCTCTTCCCATGCATCTTCATCCCAACTTGGAGAATCACATTTTCACCAAACAATACCTTTGTCACTGAGCCCAAGTCTGCTTACTTGATGCTCAGAAAGGGCCTAATGAATGGGAAGTTTTTTTATTTTTGAGGTAGCATTTCATTCTAGCCCAGGCTGACCGGGAATTCACTATGTAGCCTCTGGGTGGCCTTGAACTCATGGTGATCCTCCTATCTCTGCCTCCTGAGTGCTGGGATTAAAGGTGTGCACCACCATGCCTAACAGGAAATAAGTTTTTGGTGCAAGGAAAAGGATTTATCTGGTAAACCAAGAAAACCAATGAGGTGGTAGACTAGCATGATAATAAATATCACCTTTACTCAGAATAAGGTTTAAGCTACCTTTACCTTAAGGTAAAAAGGAGACAGAAGTCTTAGGTTAGGAAAGATGGCCAGAAACTTCTAAGGTATTCTAGTGGTCTGGAATGAAGTATTATAAAACCTAGTGGTTGGAATGCACATAATCACAAGGCTGTGGTGATCCATAAATCTTGGAGATATGTTATTTATCCTCACCTTGGTATCATCAGTCTAGAAGGGGAGAAAAGGGGTTAGGGAAATCTCAAATACAGTAATATTTCACCAAGTATTCTGGGCAAACATTCCCTAAATAAATGATTGTCTTGTATAATGTGCAGAATTGAACAAGAGCAAGCTGAGCTAACGCTGAAGACAGCAAAGGAGACAGATACAGAATGAAGTTGGAGTTGTCAAGCTTTCTCATCCTGTTTTAGTTATCTATCAGATACCTACATAGACCTAAGTGAAAAGTCAGTGATTTTGATAAAAGCAGCTTCCACCTTCCTGAAAAATAGCCCAGGCAACCATTGTCATAACTCACAGGTCACAGATGTCATCCACAGTGAAGCTAATAAGAGATGGATGATACATTGCTCAGCTGCATGACCTCTAGAATTCACCATTTTTATTTATTTATTTTGTTTTTTTGAGGTAGGGTTTCATTCTAGTACAGGCTGACCTGGAATTCACTATATAGTCTCAGGGTGGCCTTGAACTCATGGCAATCCTCCTACCTCTGCCTCCTGAGTGCTGGGATTAAAGGTGTGTGCCACCATGCCCGGCTTGAATTCGCCATTTTTAATGTCAGCTGAAAGCAAGTGATTAAAAGCAATGGAAACAAGAATGTTATTTAGGTTTTCTCTCTACTTTAAGAATAAATACCGTGAAAGGCTGAATTTAATTTTCTTTGTCATTCAGCCAATGGCTTGTGTTTGTTTTTGGCAATTTCAACCTTGGGGCTTTAGTCAAGAAAATTCTGGCCCAGGGCACCCTTAGAAACTCTTATGCTACTTTTGTGTGGATCTGGAGCCAAAAAAAATTAAAGCTATATACTCATCCTTTTCCTTAGTAATTTATCCAATGCTGATGCTCAGAGTAACCAACCAACATCATTGTTCCTCATTTTCTATAAATGTTGCAAAGTGTCATACATGGAGATATAAATTCCTGGTTTCTTCTAAGTGGTGAATTAGGGGAATCAAATTAATTTTTTTTAATTTCTCAATGAAAAGAAATGTGACACTTAATTATAAGCAAAATATGGTCACTTATGTCCACCTTGCCTAACAGAGTAAGTAAATCCAGGAAGTTATGAAGGAAAAACTCATATGTAAGATTACCTGGTAACAATGATCACCAAAAGACAGCCAGAACCACATACCTGCTCAGATACCTCCTCAACCTCGTGCTATTGCAAGGATATCTGCCTAGCAACTGTGTTCAACCATGGAAAGACAATGCTCTTTATTAACCACTGTGGTCAAGAATTAACATATCAAAATACTTGTCATAATCCTCATTGTTGCCCTTAAATCCATTTACCATGACTCATCCTCCCAAATGAACTCCTAGTTTACTATGGTATCATAATCCTCTGCTATCCTAATTTCAATCATTTTCTTAAATAAATATCAGTGCTCTTCAGAGATTCTCTCTGATTTTTTTGTTTTGATAACTACAAACAGTTCATGCCATGGGTTATCAATGCTCTCTGTATTACCTGAAGGAGAATCCTTAGCATTTTTTAGATCTAATTAGATTAGAAAACCAATTCCACAAAGTCCAAAAGTAACTGGTCAGAACTTAGCCTTAAAATTCTATTTCTCTACAACTATTACCCCTACTGCCAAAATCTGAATTAATCAGGGTTCTCTTGAGATATTAAATCAATAAGATTATAGATAGATAGATAGATAGATAGATAGATAGATAGATAGATGGATGAGATAGATAGATGATAGATCAATAGAGATATAGGACAAGAGAATAATACAGGGAATTGGTTTATGCCATTATTGATCACAGGTGCTCTATAGGCTAGAGACCATAGGATGTTAGTGGCATATCTCAGCACAGTCTGAATGCCTCAGAAGCAGGGAAGCTGATGGCATGATTCTCTGTTTGAGGTCAAAGGCCTGAGAACCTAGGCTTGGGCTGCTGGCATAAGCCCTAGAATTGATACAATGGAGAGCCAAGGACAGGAGATGAAAAGGCTATACTGAACTGAAGTTTCAAGGTTCTTATATCTCTTCACAATGAATTATGCCAAACACACATAATAAGGTAATAGAAATACAGAGAGGTTATTAAGAAGAAGAAAGGCACTCCTGAGAATGGGAATGGGCTAGTGGGCTGGAAAAGACATAAACCCAAAAAGCCTCAGCCACAAGCTTCTTGGCCCTTTGTAAGTGATTTACATAGCACCTGCCTCTCTTGCATTTGTGTATTGAGGTGCTTTATTTTCTGTACATGCTTGTGACACATAGCCAACACTGGGAAGCTCTGCGTCTTCCAGTTAACATTACCTCCTTTTATATATTAATCTTGGCATTGTTTTCCAAGACTCTATTCTTCTAGGACACTACCTCCTCTGTTTTTAGTTCTACTGCAATGTGTACAAACCTTCACCACATCCTTTTGACATGTTGGACTGAGCAACTCTTCCATGCCTTCCTAGCCATGACAGGCTGAAATCTTTTGGAAACAATGAGCCACAACACACCTTTCCTCCCTTAGGTTGTTTCTCTCAGCTATTTTGGTCACAGTATTACAAAGTCTAATATGACTTTCTTCTGTGTAATTGAGCTGCTTCTGTTTTTAGAGACCTTAAATGTTAATGTGTATAGGTATGCCCTGATAAGAAAAGATCTGGGAAGTAGGTCAGCTGTCCTGTATGGGTCCCTTGTGCCTCATATCCTTATTTCACTACTTAGGTCCTTGAAATTATCAGTAAAGCTGATGCCAGGTAAGATCTCTGATCCTTGTGAATCTGATTGGACTACTGAATCTTCAGATTACTGTATAGATCTGTTCTTAGAATGCAGTATGTGGGAGGAGACTAAAAAGAGGGCATGACAGGGCACTCATTAGAGGAGAGGTCAGGATGAGATGGAAGCCTGAAAGGGTGACTCAGGAAATCTTGTACAATTGAAATTTGCTAAGACAATAGATCTTACATATCTCACCACATACATAGATACACATACACTCCTAACTAATAGATATATTATCTTGATTGTGGTTATTGTGGTTTAAATGTAAAATGTCTCCCATAGGGTCATACATTTGAACACTTGGTCCTCAGCTTCAGCTTGTGGCACTGTTTGGGCCAATGGAGGCAGACTTAGAGATTTTGTAGTCTGGCCTTCCTGTTCTTCCTGTGCTTTCTGCGTGCCAATGTGACGTGAGGAACTTACTCTGGCTTGTCTTCCCTTCCATGATTAAACTTCCCTTCAAAACTAAGTCAGTGAAATCCTTGTGCTTCCATAAGTTGCTTCTGGTTGGGCATTTGTTACAGCAACAAGAAAGTAACTAAAATATATATCAAATCACATTGTATATTTTAAGTTTATACAGTTATCATACTGTACCTCAGTAAAAAGGCGTAATTTTTCTGAAGGGAGGAGGAAATAAAGTGGCTAGGTGGCTTGGTCTTTTAGCTTTTAAACTGACAGTATTCTTTGTCAGTCACCAGTCTTTTTCTCAGTGTGTCTAAAGTTATCATGCCCTAAGTGTACAATGCTATTAGTGACTTTGGAATATTCTGTCCTTGGTAAAGTTCACAAAAATGTTCTTAAGATATTCAGATGAACCAGGCGTGGTGGTGCACGCCTTTAATCCCAGCACTGAGGAGGCAGAGGTAGGAGGATTGCCATGAGTTCAAGGCCACCCTGAAACTCCATAATGAATTCCAGGTCAGCCTGGGCTAGAGTGAGACCCTACCTTGAAAAACCAAAAAAAAAAAAAAAGATATTCATTCATATGAATGTGCTAGAATATGTAATACATATTTTTTCAGTGGGATGCATGGTATTTAGCAGTGAAAAATGACCTAACTGGAGCTATCTGTCATTAACAAAAATTAATAACTCTATATTAAGTACAATTTTTAAAAGTTAAAGTATTATTTAGGGATGAGTACATATGTAACAAAGCTGACAGTAAGAAAATGATAAACATATACTTAGAATGGTGGGTTATCTTATAGCCTTAAGAAGATCAGTGATGTGATTAGGATCATGAATGGGCATGTTGGAAGCTTGTAAACTATTGGTATTGTTCTTAAGCTGAGGGTATAAATGTTATTAAAACACAATATTTTTTTTGAGGTAGGGTCTTGCTATGGCTAAGGCTGACTGGGAATTCACTATGTAGTTTCAGGCTGGCCTTGAACTCATAGCAATAAGAATCCCTGTCTCCTGAGTGCTGGGATTAAAGGTGTGTACCCTCATGCCCTGGAGAGACAGAGGAGAGAGAGAGAGAGAGAGAGAGAGAGAGAGAGAGAGAGAGAATAGACATGCCAGGGCCTCTAGCAACTGCAATGGAATTCCAGACACCTGTGCCACCCTGTGTATCTGGCTTTTTGTGGGTACTGGGGAATTGAACTTGGGTGATTAGGCTTTGCAGGCAAGTACCTTAACCATTGAGCAATCTCTCTAGACCAAAAAACAATTCTTTATATCATATGAATGTCTGCATATATGAAAATCTTTATTCTTTTAATGATAATATTCTACAAAATTATTCAATATTTAAAACATACAAAAGGGAGGTACATAAAATTTTCACTTTAAACAAAAAACTATCTACATATTTCATTAACTAAAAGGCATATCTCCTCTAAAATTAATAGCTCTGAAATAACTGCCATTTCTTCAGTACCTTTTTAAAATGGCTGTTGAAGCTGAGTGTAAATATTCACATCTGTAATCCTAGCTACTTAGAGGGCTGTGACAGTAGGATTGCCAACTTGAGACCCACTTGAGATCTTGGTTAAAAACAGAAAACAGGAGCTGGAGAGATGAGTTAGCATTAAGGCACCTCAGGCTCGATTCCCCAGTACCCATGTAAGCTAGATGCACAAGGTGGTGCAGGCATCTTGAGTTCATTTACAGTGGATGGAGGCCCTGGCTTTCCCATTCTTTCTCTTTCCATCTTCCTCTTTCTTGCTCTCTGTTTCTCTCAAATAAATAAATAAAATATATTAAGAAAACACAGACCGGGCATGGTGGTGCATGCCTTTAATCCCAGCACCTGGGAGGCAGAGGTAGGAGGATCGCCGAGAGTTTGAGGCCACCCTGAGACTACATAGTGAATCCCAAGTCAGCCTGAGCTACAGTGAGACCCTGCCTTGAAAAACTGAAAAACAAAAACAAATCAAATCAAAACAAAACAAACAACACACACACACACACACACACACACACACACACAGAAAACATGGACTGGAGAGATGGCTCAGCAGTTAAAGGTGTTGGCTTGCCAAGCCTGATAATCTGGAATCAGTTCCCCAGGGCCCACATGAAGCCAGATGCACAAGGTGGCATACATTTCTGGAGTTTGTTTGTAGTGGCAAGAGGTCCTGGTGTGCCCATTTTCTCTTTTCTTATGAATAAATATATACATAAATTATTTGAAAAAGGAAAGCAAAACAAAAGACGTTGCTGTTGAATAGGAGGTGGTTATGATGCAGGATTTTGGGTTCAAGGAGGGATTAAACTTCATACAGATGCAAGAGATCCCAAGTCTGTGGACCAAAACTTGTGGGTTCTTATCTGTACTGGCAAAGAATTGAAAAAAAGAATGCTGATAAGGATAAATTATGAATTATGAGGTTTATTTTAGGAAGGATTATGATCTAGGAGGAAGGCTAGCTTAAAGACTCAAGCCAGAAGGGAATTCTTCCCTTTGACTAACTGGAAAAGGGGAGGGGAAATGAAGAGAATCTCCTTCAGATAAACCTCCCAGGAAAAGCCTCTGTAGAACACACACACACACACACATGGAAGGCAAGGCATGAGAGCCAAAAGATCCCCTTCATCTTCACATTCATATGACAGGTCAGAGGAGACTAAGAAAATGGATAGTGAAGGGCTTGGGGCTTAAAGAAAGATCACACATGTAGAAAAATGAGAAAGCACCCCAAACAAGGTAAGAAAACACATAGACAAAAAGAAGTCCTTCCCCCTTCTTCTCAGCCAGGCTGAGAAGTGGGAGAGATTACCAGAGCCAGGACTGAGAGATCAGGTGCCAGCGGAATGAATAGCCAAGACAGAGTTATACACACATGTCAGTCCACTAATGAATTAAACATTCAATTAGGATGAACCTCATCATAGGCTCAGGTGTATAAGGGAGAGATCTGATTGGCTGGTGGCCTCCAGAGGCTGACCCAGGAGTGGCCAACTCACAGGTGTTCTAAACTGAGGAAGAAGCAGGAAGCTGCTGACTAAGTGTGTTACTTGAAGCCATCTTGGATGAGACTGGATCAGACATGGGTTCTAGTCCTGCCAGAACAGCAAGGTGTCATCCACGTTCTCCTTGAGCCTTTGTCTCTGGATGACTGCTTGTAACAAAGCTATCGTTCTCCTACTCCTCATCATTTATAGTGTACAATGTTGTCATTAGTGAGCTTGTTCATCTCTATTCCTATGGTTGTCACTTTGAGTCATGCTCATTAGTTATACATACATTGATTTTAAACACAAATTAAGATGCCTTTAAGAGTGCATTGTTTCTGCCCCAAATATGAGAGTAGATAGTTCTGCACACAAAAGTTATAGGTTGTTGTAGGAAACTCCCAGTTCCAGGGGTGGAATACCTCCCAACGAGCTGTTGGTCATTGAAACCAGTGAAGCCCCCCACCCCACATACAAATTATTGATAAATCTCTTGGATACCTACCAGGACTATATAGTAAGACTCTATTGCTGAAGACAACACATGTGTCAGTAGCAGAACACTAAAAATCCAAGCTGGGACTAAGCTGGAAGCCTCCATTCTCCACAGCTAGCTGGCATAGTGCTTGAAAGTGCTATTCAGGTTGCTGGATGAGAAAATTCAGCAACAGGATTACCCAACTGATGAACAACACTGCATGCTAAATAATTGACTATCCAGATAAAATGTGACCCCTCCCCCAGTGCAGTAATGAGATGACTGGTATGGTGATGACCAATTGTTCTCTGATTATATCTGAGACTTACTTTATGGGAGAGTATACATGAATGGTACTGAACACCTACCCCAAAAATCTGTAGTTGTAAAGGTCATAGACCCTATAGGAGAAGCCACTACTTTTGACTGACTGTTGCACTTACCTTTGCATTTCTGGAATCAAATACTCAACCAAAAGCAGCATATGAGAAGAAAGGGTTTATTTCAGCTTACAGTCTCAAAGGGTGGGGTGGGGGAAGGATGTTTCACCATGGCAAGGAAAACATGGTACAAGCAAGAATGGCTCATATTTTGTCACATATCTGGGTGGGAGGAATCTAAATTAAGGGCTTGGAACTGGGCTAATAAATCTCAAGTTCTGCCCCTAGTGACATGCCTCTTCCAGCAAGGCTCCACCTACCAAAGTCTCCACTAGCTGAGGATTGAGTATGAGGTTAATCACAAGTGATCTTAAGTTTATGGGGGCAGGGGCAGAATGTGTAGTTTGAGTATTGTGTCTCCCATTGTTGTTACTCATTGCTGAGATAAAGCACCTGACCAAAAGCAGCTAATGGGAGGAAGTTTTTTTTTTTTTTTTTTACAGTCTCAAGTAGCCTCAGGATGACAGGAGAAAGCATGGCATAAGCAGAAGGTGAACATCACAACAAGCCATAGCAAGTAGAAAACAGCAACAGGAGAGTAAGGCAAACTCTGGTAAGGGGGAGCAGTCTATAATTACCCAAAGCCTTCTCCCAATGATACACCTCCCTCAGTAAGGCTCTATCTCCCAAATTGTCACCAGCTAAGGACCAAACATTCAGAATACATGAGTTTATGAGGGACATTTGATTCAAACCAGCACACGTATGGTCTCGTGTGATTTTAATTAAGCCTAAATGGCCAGCTGGTAGAGCCTTTGGGAAGTGAAGCCTTGCTGAAAGGATGCATGTCACTGGGGGAAGATTTTCAGCTAAACTTCAAGCCCAGTACTTAGACTGAATCTCCAGCAGGTGGAGTCTTTGGGAGGTGAAACCTTGCTAAAGCAGGTGTTTCACTGGGGGTGGATTTTTGAGGTTTGTTAGTCTAGCTCTTTTAGGTGTTCACTAGCAAATCCATTCTTGCTGCTACCTCCCAGCTGATAGGACACCAGCTTCCGCTTGGCCATGCTTTCTTCACCACGATAAAACTTGCCTTCAAAATTTTAAGCTAGAAATAAACCCTCCTCTTCCTTCAGGTACTTCTGGTTGGGTGTTTTGTCCAAGCAGGAGAATATAACTGTGAAAGTGAAAGGACTGAGCCAGGTGTGGTGGCACAAACCTTTAATCCCAGCACTTGGGAGGCAGAGGTAGGATTGCTGTGAGTTCTAGGCTGTGCTGGAACTTCATAGTGAATTCCAGGTCAGCCTAGGCCAGAGTGAAACCTTACCTCAAAAAAACAAACAAACAAACAAAAAACAGTGAAAGGACCTACCATAGCTGTGGTTTTTTGTGGACAATATAAAGGGGAGGAAGAGAGCTGAGTATTCAGTATTAAATTCTTTTTCTCTACTTTTTTCCTGTGGATATGAATACATGACACCAACTTTTTACTCCTACCATGCTTTTCCTGCTGTAACAGACTTCCCCTGAAAAGTGAAGTTGAAGATTAACCCTTTGCCTTCCTTATGCTGCTTCTGATCAGATATTTTGTCCCAGCAACGAGAAGGTAACTGAAACAGCAAAGAACATAGTAAAATGTTGAAAAAGAATTTAAATCTTATTCTGTATCTTAAATCTAGGTGAGTGACCATGTACAACAAACAATTTAGCCAGATACAGCAGCACATGCTTTTAATCCCATCCTGTTGGGCACTGCCAGGCACAGGCTAGTGCCTGCAGAAGAGGGGCCTGAGCTGCTAGGCATGGCTAAGGACCCCCAGGTTACTGGAGGACACTCCCTCTCCAAGCCTGCAACACCTGAACTTAGGTTCTGCCCATAACCCTATAACCTTTGGCCAGTTGCCTAGGAAACTCCTTATCAGCCAGTATCTTCACACAGCCCATCTCCCTGAGACCCTAGATCAGCTGACTCACCCCCCTGCCCACCATTGCCTACATGTTGGAATGAATGTTTCCATAGGAACCTTGTACATCCAATCCCCTTGGGACCCTCCCCCCACCCTCATATGCTTATAAACCCATTTCCCTGACAATAGACAGAGAGCTGTTCACACTGAAATGCCTCCCAAAAGTCTTTTACTTTCACACACTCACCCACCCCGATTTCCTGGGCGCCTTTGTGGGGACTGTGGCTGGCCATGGAGCAAGAACCCAGGGACCCACACCATCCCTTTTAGGTACTGGTATTGCAGATTCATTGCTTGCTAAAGGCACAAGCCTAGCTTGAGCACCAGCAAAACACCATATAAAAATGCTGGAAGATACTTTAGTGTCATTGCTCCTTACAGGACATAAAAACCTTCATCAATAAGAAAGAAAACTTGGGCTGGTGGAATGGCTTAGCAGTTAAGGCACTTGCTTGTGAAGCTTAAGGACTCAGGTTCAATTCCCCAGTACTCACATGTGGTGGTTTGATTCAGATGTCCCCCATAAACTTAGGTGTTCTGAATGATAGGTTCCCAGCTCATGAAGATTTGGGAATTAACACCTCTCAGAAGCAGTGTATTGTGGTTGTAGGTGTTATGGCCAGTTTCCCCTTGCTAGTCGTGGGTGTGCTCTCCTGTTGCTGTTGTCCACCTGATGTTGGTGAGGGGGTGAAATCCACCCTCTGCTTATGTTGTCATTTTCCCTGCCATCATGGAGCTTCCCCTCGAGCCTGCAAGCCAAAATAAACCTTTTTTTTCCCCACAAGCTGCTCTTGGTCAGATGATTTCTGCCAGCAATACAAACCTGGCTGCAACAGTATATTTGGTACTGAGAGTGGTGTTGTTTCTAGAAATCTGACTGTGTGGCTTTGGTCTTTTGGAGCTGATTTTCAAGAGGAATGTGGAAGAATTTGAAACCTTGGCCTTAGAGATGCCTTGCAGTGGTGTAAGTACAGCCTGATGGACTATTCTGGTCAGAGTTGAAAGACCTGAATGCAGTAAGAACTATAGACTGTGAGGGTTGGCTTATGAGGGTGAGGAAGACCGTTGCTTGGATTGGACTAGAAGCAGTTTATATCAGAGCCTTGCTGTTATGCCCTTGTATTGAGAATTTGTGCAGGGTTGCATTGCATAGAAATGGACTGGTGTGAGCACAGGGATATGGCACAGAAATGAAATATTTGGCCTGAAACTGCTGCCCATTCAGCTGCAATTGCAAGATTACAACCTTTGAGATTGGGCCAGTTGGCATACACTGGGGCAACAGGAAGAATGTAGAGTCTTTTGAAGGGGCCTGAGTGCTCAAGGAGTGTCCTGTTTTTCAAAGTCTGCTTTATTCCCCCCTGGATTAACAAATTGACACCCAACCTGGTATTATGTTTTTGTTGTTCTTTTGTTTTGTTTATTTTGTTTTTTCCAGGTATGGTTTCACTCTAGCTCAGGCTGATCTGGAATTCACTATGTAGTCTCAGGGTGGACTCAAACTCATGGCGATCCTTCTACTTCTGCCTCCCAAGTGCTGGGATTAAAAGTGCACACCACCATGCCTGGCCCTACCTGGTATTATGGAGTATAAGAAATGCAGGAAAGAGGGGGGTCATTGAATTTGCAACAGTCTTGTGTTTCGGAAATGGCCATGGGCAGTGTGAAGCAAGTTTGCTAGATGCCTGCATGGAGACCTGATAGAGCTGTGAGGATGGACCGTGGATTGCAGTGGAGACCCAGTGGAGATGCAAGGGCCACAAAATGGCTGCTAAGGAGAGGTATCTGCCTCGGATGAAGTTTTCCAGGACTGTGAGCAGCCTAGCTGGAGGGGTAGAATTGCAGCTCCAGAGATTTGCTGCTAGTAAGAATTATCAACTTGGAGACTTTGCTATGCCCAGGGTCATATTTTTTAGTATGAGTATTTATTGTGTGTCATTATGGGTTTGGGGGGGGATTTTTTTGGTATTATGGCTCAGTTAAAAAACCTTGGATTATGAGGATATTTGAATATCACTGGTATTGATAAAAATTATGGGGACTTTTAAAGTTGAATGAATGCATTGAATTTTATAAGATGTATGGTTATCAGTTTATGGGGGCCAGGGCAGAATGTAGTAGTTTGATTTAGGTGCCCCCCCCATAAACATAGGTGTTCTGAATGCTAGGTTCCCAGCTCATGGACATTTGGGAATTAACACCTCTTGGAAAAAGTGTATTTTTGGGGGGGGAGGGGTGGGCTTGTGGGCATTGTGGCTAGTTTTCCCTTGCCAGTGTTTGGCACACACTCCTGTTCCTGTTGTCCACCTGATATTGGAGAGGGGGTGATGTTCACCCTCTGCTTATGTTGTTGTTTTCCCTGCCATCATGGAGCTTCCCCTTAAGTCTGTAAGCCAAAATAAACCTTTTTCCCCACAAGCTGCTCTTGGTCGGGTGATTTCTGCCAGCAATGCAAACCTGACTGCAATAGCACATAAGCCAGGTGCATAAGATGGCACATGTGTTTGAAGGTCATTTGCGTGGCTAGAGGCTGTGGCATGCCCATTCTCTCTCTCTCTCTCTCTCCGCCTCACTCTCAAATAAATGAATAAATAAAATACCAAAAAATTTTTTAAAAAGCTTTTTTTTTTTTTTTGTAGTCAGTGAATACAGTCAACTTGGTACCATTGTTAACCTCATTCCTGTCCTCCACCCTCCACAGGGACCCTCCTTATTGGGGTATATGGGTTGTGCACTGTGGGGTTAGCCTTTAGTTTTGGGTAGGAGGAAATGTCTCTGCATATCATAACCCAACATGTGGCTGTGACATTCTTTCCACCCCTCTTCCACAAATTTCCCTGAGCCATGTTGGGTTCATATTAGGTCTGCTTCTGTGTTGAGATCTTGGGCACCTCTGTGTCTCTGGATATCTGGTTTGGTAGGGGTTGAGTGTTCTCTATGTCTATCTCCTTCACCATTGTGCTGGCTCCTGGTTCACCAAGAAAACAGTATTCTTGCAAGTTTCCCCAATTATTCTTAGTTTCAGCTGGGGCCCTTTTGAGGTATGATGGGGTGGTTCTCTCCTTAGGATCTGCATCTATCTGAAAAAGAGAAGCAGATTCTCCAATGGAGAGTAAAGTTAGTGCCAAGTAAATGTGATAACCATTGTTTTTTAGAGAGAGTTTAAAGGAGAGTGGGCTAATTTTTGGATATGGTTCTGGCTTGTTTCCCAACTCCAGCTATGGGTTCCATTCCACTGAGCAGACCAGTTAGCGAAATTGAGAGCAGTTGGTTTCCCACCATGCCTATGCACCACTATTGCCCTTGTATGAGCATCATGTCAGGTTTTTTGCTGATAAGTAGGTTAGACCATGCATTGCTTGGGCAGATATTGGTCATTATTCCCCAGTCACTTATGTAGCACCTTCCAGCACTAGACGTGCTGACTGTCTGGGGACTGACTCTCTTCCAGCCATGTCACTCCATGATATGTGCCAATAGTGTATGTTGTCTTCACCAGTAGGGTCTTACCAGTAACCTATGGTGGGTCATCAAGTGCTCTGACATAATCTGTCTTCTTTTGGGAGACCTTGTAGGTCTCTGTGATCAAAAACTCATTGTGGATGATAGCCACCTGCTGGTATCAGGAAGAAGAGAAGGAAGAAAAGGATAAGTGATAAAAAAGAGATAGAGAGATGAGAGAGAAGAGGGAGAGAGAAAGAGAGAGAGAGAGAGAGGAGCAGAAACAGGAGGAGATAATGGTCAGTTTTCATTGTACTTGCTCCAGGGCTGTGTGAATCCAATGTTCCCTCTAAGGGCCTGGTGAAGGTTCAACCATTTTGTCTGTCTTTTAGGATGTAGAGTTTTATGGTACCATTGCCTTTTGGGTCCAGTTTTGTGTCCCCACCTCCCCCCTTACTGTCCCCTTCCTCTCCATCCTCCCTACTGTCTGGTCCTCGAGATGCTTGGTAGGTATGTCAGCAATTTGGGTAGACTCAGGTTAGGAGCTGTAGATGAGTGAGGCTATGCGGCACTTATCTTTTTGTGACTGGGTGAGTTCACTGAGAATGATCTGTTCCAGGCTGACCAGTTTTCTTCAAATGTCATTGTGCCATTTTTCCTTATTGCTGTGTAGAACTCCATCATGTGGATGTACCACATCTTAGTTACCCATTCGTATAATGATGGACATCTGGGTTGATTACAGCTCATGGCTATTACGAGTTAAGCAGCTATAAAGATGGTTGAGCAAATCTCTCTGAGCTGAGACATGGAGCTTTTAGGGTACATGCCCAGTAAGGGAATAACTGGGTCTGTTGGTAACTCTATACTCAGTTTTTCTTAGGAGTCTCCATATTGCTTTCCAAAGTGGTTGTACCATCTTACATTCCCACCAACAGTGGATGATGGTTTCCATTTCTCCATATCCTCTCCAGCATTTGTTTGCATTTGATTTTTTGATGTTTGCTATTCTTACTGGGGTATGGTGGGACCTCATAGTTGTTTTAATTTGCATTTCCCTGATGATTAGGGATGATGAACATTTCCTTAGGTGTTTGCCATTTTTATTTCTTCCTCTATAAACTGCCTGTCCAGTTCATTGCCCCATTTTGTGAGTGGGTTGTTTGACTTTTTATTGTTCAGGTTTTTGAGTTCTTTGTAGATACTAGAAATTAGGCCTCTGTTAGTTGGATATTCAGCAAATATTTTCTCCCATTCTGTGGGTAACCTATTGGCTCTGCTTATTGTATGTTTATCTGTGAGAAACTTTTCAGCTTCATAAGATCCCATTGGTTGAGTGATTGTTTAAGATCCTGTGCTACTGGGGTTTTGTTCAGGAAGTCTTTTCCCATTCCTAAATCATGGAATGTTCTTCCTAACTTTTCTTCCAGTAGTAGCCGAGTTTCTGGTGTTATATTGAGGTCTTTGATCCATTTGCACTTGATTGTTGTGCATGGAAAGATGTGTGCATCAAATTTCAGTTTCTTGCATATGGTCATCCCATTTGTCCAGCACCATTTGTTGAAGATGCTGTCTTTTTTCCAACCTATATGACCTTTGTCAAATATCAAGTAGCTGTAGTTACTTGACCCAAAGTCTGAGTCCTCAGTTCTATTCCATTGGTCTATACTCCTGTTTGTATGCCAGCACCATGCTGGTTTTTTTTTTTTTTTAATTACTATGGCTTTGTAAGATAGCTGTAGATCAGCTATGGTAATGCCTCCAGAGGTGTTTCTTTTGCTGAGTATATGCTTGGATATCCGAGGCCTTCTGCTTTTCCATATGAATTTTGAGACCGATTTGTCTATCTCTGTGAAGAATGATGTTGGGATTTTGATAGGAATTGCATTAAATCTGTAGCTTGCCTTTGGAAGGACTGCCATTTTTACAATGTTAATTCTGCCTATGCAGGAGCATGGGAGGTCTTTCCATTTTCTTAAGTCCTCCTAAATTTCTTTGTTGAATGTTCTTATGTTTTCATTATATAGATCTTTCACTTTCTTGGTTAATGCTATTCCAATGTATTTTATTTATTTATTTGTTTGATTGTTTGTTTATTGTTGCTTTTGAAAATGGGACAATGTCACTTATTTCTTTCTCTGTATCTTTGTCATTTGCATACAGAAAGGCTACTGATTTTTGTGCATGGATTTTGTATCCTGCTACTTTGCTGAAGGAGTTTATCACCTTTGTGAGTTTTGGAATGGAGGCTCTCAGGTCACTTACACATAGAATCATGATGTCTGTGAATAGCACTAACTTAACTTCTTCCTTTCAAAATTGTATCCTTTTTATTTCTTTCTCCTGTCTTATTGCTTGAGGTAGGACTTCAGTACTATATTGAAGAGCAGAGGTGAGAGTGGACACCCCTGTCTTGTTTCTGATCTCAATGGGAATTACTTCAGGCTCTCTCCATTAAGTGTTATTTAGGCTTTAGGAGCTTTGTATATAGCCTTTATTATATTAAGATATAAACTGACCATGCCGATTCTTTCCAATGTTTTGATCATGACGTGATGTTGTATTTTGTCAAAAGCCTTTTCTGCATCTATCAAAGTGGTCATGTATTTTTTGTGTTTAGCATTGTTTATGTGGTATATTACATGGACAGATTTCCATATGTTGAACCACCCATGCATTCCTGGGATGAAGCCTACTTGATCAAGGTGTATAATAGATTTGATGTGTTGTTGAATTCAGTTTGTGAGGATTTTGTTCAGGATCTTTGCATCTAAGTTCATCAGGGTATGCCTGTAGTTTTCTTTTCTTGTGGTGTCTCTGGTTGGTTTTGGTATTTGGGTGATACTAGCTTCATAGAAGGAGTTGGGGAACTTTCCCTGATCTCCAATTGTGTGGCACAGTTTGAGAAACATTGGCTTCAGTTCTTCCATGAATGTTTGTTAGAATTCAGCTGAGAAGCCTTCCGGTCCTGGACTCTTCTTTATGGGGAGGTTTTTGATTACCTTTTCAATCACGATGGGTGTGATAAGTTTGTTTAGGAGATTAATCTGCTGTGAGTTTAGCTTTGGTTGATGACATTTATCTAGGAATTTATTCATTTCCTCCACATTTTCCAATTTTTGTAGAACAAAGGTTTTTGAAGTAAGATCTGATGCTTCTCCCAATTTCACTTATGTCTGTTGTGATCTCTCCTTTTTCATTTCAAATTTTGTTAATTTGAAGCTCCTCTTTGTTTTGTGCTTGATCAAATTGGCCAGGGGTTTATCAATCTTGGTTATTTTTTCAAAGAACCAGCTCTTTCTTTCATCCATTTTCTTAATTGTTTTCTTAGTTTCCAATTAATTAATTTCTGCACTGATCTTAATTATTTCTTTCCATCTCGAGCTTTTGGGGTTGGATTCTTCTTGCTTTTCCAGTGCCTTTAGGTGGATGGTTAGGTTATTGATTTGGGATCTATCTGTCTTTATTATAAAGGCATTTAGTCCTATGAATTTTCCCTTGAGGACCACCTTCATTGTGTCCCATAAGTTTTGGTATGATGTGTTCTCATTATCATTCATTTCTAGAAATTTCTGTTTCATTTTTTATTTTGTCACTACCCATTTATTGTTTAAAAGTGTGCTGTTCAGGGCTGGAGAGATGGCTTAGTGGTTAAGTGCTTGCCTGTGAAGCCTAAGGACACCGGTTCAAGGCTCAACTCCCCAGGACCTACGTTAGCCAGATGCACAAGGGGGCACACATGTCTGGAGTTCGTTGGCAGTGGCTGGAAGCCCTGGCGCATCCATTCTCTCTCTTTCTTTCTCTCTCTCTGACTGTTGCTCTCTCTCTGTCACTCTCAAATAAATAAATAAAAATGAACAAAAAAAATTTTTTTTAAAAAGTGTGCTGTTCAGGGCTGGAGAGATGGCTTAGTGGTTAAGCGCTTGCCTTTGAAGCCTAAGGACACTGGTTCAAGGCTCAACTCCCCAGGACCCACGTTAGCCAGATGCACAAGGGGGCGCACACATCTGGAGTTCATTTGCAGTGGCTGGAGGCCCTGGCACGCCCATTCTCTCTCTCTTTCTTTCTCTCTCTCTCTCTCTCTCTATCTGCCTCTTCCTCTCTCTGTCACTCTCAAATAAATAAATAAAAATAACAAAAAAAATTTTTTTAAAGTGTGTTGTTCATTTTCCAGGAGCTGATGGGATTTTTGGTGTGTGTTTTGTTATTAATTTCTAGCAATATAGCATTGTGATCTGATATCATGCAGGGTATTATGTCAATCTTCCTAAATATATGGAGGCAGGCTTTGTGACCCAGTATATGATCTCTTTTAGAGAAGGTTCTGTGTGCTGGTGCCGATAATGTGTAGTCCGTGGATTTGGGGTGGAATGTTCTGTAGATATCTGTTAAGGTCTAAGTGCTCTATGGTTTTGTTGAGCTCTCTCACTTCCCTGTTGAGTTTCTGTTTGGATGATCTATCTATTGCTGATAATGTATTAAAGTCCCCAACTATGATGGTGCTAGTGGTTATTTCTGTTTTATTGTTGAATATGCTTTGTTTTATGAATTGTGGTGCAACTGTGTTTGATGCATAAAGATTGATGATTGTAATATCCTCTTGCTGGATTGTTCCCTTGATCAGTAGGAAGTGGCCATATTTTTCTTTTTTGATTATTTTTGGTTTGAAGTCTATTTTATCTGATATTAGTATGGCAACACCTGCTTGTTTCTTATTTCTATTTGCTTGGACTATCACTTTCCATCCTTTTACCCTGAGGAGGTGTCTGTTTTAGTGGTGATGTGGATATCTTGAAAACAACAGATTGAGGGGTCTAATTTTCTGATACACCCTGTTAGCTTATGTTTCTTGATGGGTGAATTAAGGCCATTGATATTTAGTGTAATGACTGTGAGGTTTGATTTGATTCCAGCCATATTGTGTTGGTTATATGGATTGGTGTTTTCATGGACTTTGAAGTATTTTATGCCTTCTCTGAGTCTGGTTATTGTGATCTGCTTCTTGTAGGCACTTAAGGTTAATTATTTGATTCTTCCATGTGGAGAATTTCCTGAAATACTCTCTGTAGGTTTGGTTTTGTGTTCATGTAGTTGTAAAGCTGAGTTCGTCATGGAAGGTTTTTCTTCCACTATGTGATATGAGGGATACTTTTGCTGGGTTGAGTAGTTTGGGTTAGAAGCCATAGGTTCTTAGAGTTTGCAGTATACCATTCCAGGCTCTTCTGGCTTTCAGAGTTTCCATTGAGAAGTCTGAAGTGATTCTGATGGTGTTACCTTTAAATGTGATGTGTTGTTTTTCCCTAGCTGCTATTAGGACTTTCTCTTTGATGTTAATGTTTAGAATCTTAATGACAATATGTCTTGGAGAGTTTCTCCTTTCTGTTTGGAGTTCTGTTAGCTTCTTGTATCTTGATGGGCCTTTCTTTTGAGAGAGTGGGAAAGTTTTGTTTGATTATTCTGTTGAATATGTTCTCCATGCCTTTGGTCTGAATTTCTTCCCCTTTTGGTATTCCCATGATCCAAATGTTAGGATTGAAACTTTTGCACTCTTGAACTTTCTTCTGTTTTGTCTTCCAAATCTGAGTTTCGGTCCTCCACATGGCTGACTATTCTTGAGAGCCTCTAAGGAGTTTTGGGCTTGTTCAACTGGGTTTGCATTTCTCACTACTTTTCTATGTATGGTTTCCATCCCTCTGTCAAATTCCCTTTTCACATCATCTTTTTTTTTAAAATGAAATGTTTTAAACAATATTTCCCTTATTTATTGTGAGAGAAAGATAGAGAATGGGTACAGCAGGTCCTCTAGCCACTGTAAACAAACTCCAGATGCATGTGCTACCTTGTGCATCTGACTTGATGTGGGTACTGGGGAATTGAACCTGGGTCTTTGTAGGCAACCACCTTAACCACTAAGCCATCTCTCCATTCCCTTAATGAAATGTTGACTAATACCCAACACAAACATGCCCATGTTGTCTTCTGTAAGTTACATAAGCTGTGCTTGAGATTGTGCAGGCTCTTGTGTTGGCCTCTTCTGTTGCTTGCACAGGGCAAATGGGTCTTCCAAATTAAGTGGTTATTTAACTGGCAGTGGGAAAGGCACCATATGCCGAGATGAACCTCAGCTTCAGGTACAAACAATTCTCTGTAGCCATCAGTGATACAGTCCCAGCTCCAAGTCTGGTGAACCCTCTTTCTGACATTTCCTCTCCTGTTAGGCGTCCTGGGAGGAGGACCTGCTCCTGTCGCTCTTGCATCTGGGGAACAGCAAACTCCGTGATGGTTCCTTATCTGCAACTTATTTCCAAACACATTTTACCAGGGATGTTTCAAACTAGATGTGTTAACAGCCACACACAGCAGTCTGGCAGACAGCATGTTTCTACACAGCTTGTGCTCTGAAGTGGCTGTGTGTCTTCCTTGTCACTCCTCTCCTAAATTCTCCTCTAACTGTGCTATGTTGCATGATCAGTGGCATGAAAATAGCTGGGAACTGGTTTTCTTAAAAGGGGCACCATGGACTAGGAGCTGGTTTGTATTAAGCTGTGCCCTTTCACACAAGCTAGATTTTTTTTCAAGGACATTTCAGAGGAAGTTTTGGTTTTGAACACAATTACTGAATCTGACCAGATGTCAGACTCCATCCAAACGACTCAATGGTAAGATACTGCATCTTTGGTTTTCTATGTCACTAATTTTTTTTTTTTGGTTTTTGTTTTTTGTTTTTTGTTTTTTTGAAATAGGGTCTCACCCTAGCCCAGGCTGACCTGGAATTCATTATGTAGTCTCAGGTTGGCCTCGAACTCATGGCGATTCTCCTACCTCTGCCTCCTGAGTGCTGGGATTAAAGGCATGTGCCACCACGCCCGGCTTATGTCATTAATTTTTGCTCAAACATTCTGAAGCTTAAGTTATCGATGGATTCATTTTATAATTACACATCCTCCTATAAATTTTGCTTCTCTTTCAAGTAGCCCATATGGCCAAGGGTAAGATGATTTTCTTGAAATTTAATTTGTAAAGGTAACCATAGCTCTTCTCTCTTTAGGAATATAATTCCTCCTCTTCCTCCTCTTCCATCACATGACTCCTTGTGCTCAGTGCCAATGCAGTTTTGTTGACTGAAACTTCGTTGTCCACGTGCATCAGGATATCACGTGACTGTTCTTGTGCAGGCTGAGAAGATGGCATCTCATCTCCTTTTCTATAACTGATCACTGACTGCTAACCAGTTCTTCAACCTTGAGGTGGTTCAGCTGGTCGTGCAGGGCTGCCTTCAGCTGCAGCAGTGTTTCCTCCTCTTTGCTTAGCTCCTGAAGTCGGCTCAGCATCGTCGCTGCTCCCGTTTTCTGATTTTCTTGATGCTTCTTAGAATTCTTCCTTGCATTTCTTTGTGTCTTCATTTAGCATAGCCAGCTGTTTTTTTAGGTCCTCTTTTTCATTTTTCACTTTCCTTTATACCCATTAACTGTGTTTGGACCCCTTATATTTTCTTATCTATTAGGTGTAGTCTAGTGATGGCAGTGTCCACATGATTATCAGTCCTTTGTTGCTTTTGTGCAAGTTCTACCACTATCTTGGTCAGGATTGTGTTGCTCATAACTTCATTTTGGCATTCTGGTCCTTTTGCCTCTTCTACATTTTTAAAAATTTTTTTTTTGTTTATTTTAATTTATTTATTTGAGAGTGACAGTGAGAGAAAGAGGCAGATAGAGGGAGAGAGAGAATGGGGGCACCAGGGCCTCCAGCCGCTGCAAACAAACTCCAGATGCGAGTGCCCCCTTGTGCATTTGGCTAACTTGGGTCCTGGGGAATGGAGCTCTAACCTGGGTTCTTAGGCTTCATAGGCAAGTGCTTAACTACTAAGCTATCTCTCCAACCCTCTTCTGTTTTGATTAGAGACTTCCGTTGTAGTACTGGAGATCTTATTGGATTTACTTGCATTTAATTTTTTATATTATTCCTTTTGCGTTGTGGTCTGCCCAACACAGTGTGGGAGCAGGGAGAATGGGACTGTGGTTATGATGGGCAGGGGAGGTGGTGCACACAGGCATAGAGGTGGGGATCGAGGGGATCTGAAGTCACACAGGGACTGGTCGTGCAGGGGTAGGGCAGAGTGGCAAGGGTCAAGAGTCACGTGGGGGTGGAGCTGGGTGGAGCAGACCAGGTCTGAATTCGCAGGGGGTGGGGGCAGGGGCCTTGAAGCGTGGAAGGGGTGGGAGCGGAGTGCGTCATAAGTCACATGGGGACAGAGCAGGAGCCCAGCCTATCTGAAGTCGTGAGGGCAGCTGCTGAGCAGAGCAAAGCGGGTGGGAGGTCACATGGGGGCGGAACAGGGTGGAGAAGAGCTAGTATGAAGTCCTGGGGGCAGGTTGGTGCAGACCAGAACGGTTTGGAAGTCATGTGTGGTGGGGCAGGGTGCAGCAGAGCAGGTCTGAAGTCGTGCAGGGCAGGGGCAGAGCAGAGCTGATCAGGTGGGAGGTCATGTGTGGGCAGGGTGGGGACGGAACAGAGCTGAGCAGGTGGATAGTTGCATGGGGGCAGAGCAGGGTGAAGAGCAGGTCTGAAGTCACAAGGCATGGGGCCAGAGCAGAGCCGCGTGGGTCAGAAGTCGCATGGGTGCCTAGCCAAGCAGGTTGGATTAGGAGTTGTGGGGGGCTAGGGCCAAGTGGAGCAGGTTTTAAGGAAGTCGCAGGGGTGCGGGTCCACGCAGGGTGGGGCGAAGTTGAGGGGGTGGGGCAGAGTGGAGCAGCTCCAAGGGTGGAGGCAGGGCGGGGCAGGGTGGAGAGAGACCGAATTGGGGGGATGAGGAGGGGTCTGAAGACACGTGGGGGGTGTGGGGGATCTGTAAAAGCACAGGGGGGTGTGGATCTTGGCAATCGCCTGTTCTTGCCGGAGCAGGTGGAACTACTGGGTTGGGTCTCCTTGCCTGTAGTTATTGCGAGAGCAGCCTGAGGCTGGGACTCTGGGTAGGATGACCGCTTCTGGGGACTGGGGGACTGGTGGGTTACCCAAGAGCCTGGGAATCAGCTGATTCCCCTTTTTGCCCGTCTGCACCCTCCCATGGGTGATTGATTAGAGATTGCTCTCCCCTAAATGCCCTAGTGATCCCTTAGTTCCTTGCCTCTCCTTCCTGGGAGTTGTGGAAGTAGGCAGAAGCCATCTTGACTGGAAGCCTAAAAGGCTTTTAAAAAGAAAGGAAACTCAAAAAATGGAGCTTTAAAGCTGGAGAGATGGCTCTGGCAGTTAATGTCACTTGCTTGTAAAATCTAATAGGTTTGATTACACAAAGTGGCATAGACATATGGAGTTCCTTTGCAGTGGCAGAAGGCCCTGGCATGCCCATTCTCTCTCTCTCTCTCTCTCTCTCTCTCTCTCTCTCTCTCAAATGTGCAAAGGAAGGAAGAAAGAACTTTTTTTTTTTTTAAGTGGAACTTGAAATACACCAGGAATCAGAATGCTGCAGTAGTGATCTAGCCAAAAGTACAATGCATGAATATAGGCTGCCATATTTTGCCTGACTTTGTATCAAACATTCATACCAAAAATCTTACAGAAGTAAGAATTTAGGAAGCAACTTAGCTATTAATACATTAGCAGGTGTTACATCACTTATAAAAGAAAAAATATGTTTAAAGAATTCAGCTGGCAATACCCATCTGTGGCAGTATACTTATTAATGTGGTGTGTTACAAGCCCATATTCAGGAGGTCCTTACATATCATTTTTATTTTGAGGAGTATACTCAGGGAACTATTATGCAAGCAGTTATATAGGAAAATTATGGCAAATTTATATGTTTATTGGTCATTGATATTTCTGTGATAATTTCAGTGAAATAAAGCTCATAATTCTTCAAAAAAATCCCATAGTCCTTACCAGTCCTGGCACTATTCAAAAGGCCAAAGTTTTATGAGACTCAAGGAACTCTTTTATCTGTGAACCTTGTAAATCAAAACACAAGTTATAACACATAATAGCACAGAGTAAACATTCCCATTTCAAAAAGGAGGAATTGGGTACAGCAAGAAAAGATTGGACCAAGGCAACATTGGAAACTAAACAGGGCAAACAGGAAATCATGCAGCTCCATGTTCAGCATCTGGGACCTGTGATGAAATATCTGAGCTCCAAACTCTACCCCTATAACCTTTCATGTTTTCTTTCCTTGCAGATCCACACACGCCAACGCAAGCAGCTTTCCTGCTCCCATAGTCCTCACATCTTCAAAATCCTGGGGTCTCCACTGAAACCCATAGTTCTCCACAGTTCCATGCCATGCCCACACAGGGTCCCCATGCAAGGACTTCAATCTTGGTTTCCCATTGTCTGCAGTTGCACTTAATGGCCCAATTTCCTGCATTTATCATACTTCCAAAATCAGTACCAAGGGGGAAAGGCTGTCAAAATTTATTAATCCAGTGGGGAGCAAGTCAACTTTGGAAGCACAAGAAACTCCTTCACCCCTTTTCTTTCAGGCCATCTTCTTTCAAAAGAATCAGCACTACTCCTACTGTTCCAATGCAGAGAAACTGGCCCAATCTCAAAGTAATCATCTCTAAACACTTATACCTGAGGACTCCAGTCTCCAGTGCCAGAAATCCAAACCTGCTCACATTTCCTCCCTAACACCATTACATTAAATTCAGGTGTACCCAAGCTCTCGACACAGACAGCATCACACAAACTGCCTCTTGCCTAGCCCTAACAAAGCCCCATTCCCCCTCTGAAACTGATAAACCAAGCCTCCACAGTCCACAGTTCTTTCTGATTTTAGGTCTTTTAAACTCTCACCAGAATGGCTCATCAAGCTCTGCTTACAACACTGCAAGGCTTTTCTAGTCCAAACCTGCAAATTACTCCATATTACTTCTGCAAAATAGTACCAGATTATAAGCCACAAGGGAAGGTTTCTAGCAACAGAGCCCCACATCTTGATACAAAATTTCTTTTTATTTATTTATTTATTTAGGAGAGAAAGTTAGAGAGAGAGGCAGGCAGAAAGACTGAGTATGAGTGCTCCAGGGCTTCCTACCACAGCAAACAAACTCCAGACACATGCACCACTTTGTGCATGTGGCCTTTATGTGAGTACTGAGGAATGGAATTCTGGCTGTCAGGCTTTGCAAGCAAATATCTTTAGCCACTGAGCAATCTCCCCAGGCATTGTTTTCTGCTGCAGTTAACTTTGTGCTGCTGGGAAAAAAATCTGACCAAAAGCAACACATGTAAAGAAAAAGTTTATTTCAGCTTACAATATCAAGGGGGAAGTTTCATCATGACAGGAAAAGCATAACATGAGCAGAAAGTTGGCTCATATGGATATATATGGGTGGAGGTAGTCTAATCACTGAGTTTGGAACTGGGCTAGGAAGCTTCAAGAGTCAGGGCCAACCCTGGTCACATACCCTCTCAAGCAAGGCTCCACCTCATAAAGGAGCTGGCAATTGAAGCTTAATCAAAAGCACACGAGGCTGTTGGAAACACTTTCCATTCAAACTATCACACTGATTAAATGGATAGGCTTTGGCCATGAAATTGACCACTAAATATTTCATTGTGCTTATTCCCATAGATTAGCACTGATCACAACTTTGTTCAGAAAATATTCTTTTGTCAGATGGCAGTGACTACTGGGGAGACTCAAAATTTGCCAAAGTGCTGAGAATAAGTGAAGGTTAAGTGGTCAACACTAATTGATACATCAATATCAACTCCTCCAAGGCTCAGGGAACATTAAGGAAGGGTGGCCAGAAAGAATGTAAGAGCTAGAGGATGGAAAGGAGCAGTTTAAGACACTATCTTTCAGACATGAAGTGACCATTTCATTATGACCTCATAGTAGCTGTCTCTACTTCCACAAGACCACAACAAAAATGAGCTCATCAACAATTCAACATGGACCATGGAAGAGGGCAGGATAGATCAAAATAGAAGAGGGTTTTTTGTTTTTGAAAAAGAAGTTTAGTGAAGGGCATGGGCAAGGTGGGAGAAAAAGAATATAATGGTAGGGGATTATAATCAAATTGCATTATCTTCATGCATGAAAGTTGTTAATCAAAAAGAATGCATTGTTATTGTATACTCAGAAAGATATAGAAACAGTAGAAATGTTATTCAGTGAGGCAAAAGTGTTGGTGAGCTGTGGTTCTGTCTTTTATTCAAAAACTTGATATGTTTTCTTGAAAAGTAACAACTAAGGGCTTACTGAAACCTAAGAAAGGAAGATATCTGCAAGTAGGCAACACCACTATGGATTTTTTTTTTTCTGAGAAAAACATGTTAAGAATGTCTACCCATTCTCATTTTTTGCTAGTACAGAAGCCACTGACTACCAACTAAAGATTTTTAAAATATATCTTTTATTAATTAATGAATCAATATTTTGGAGGAGCTGGAGAGATGGCTTAGTGGTTGAGGTGCTTGCCTGCAGTATCCATGTAAAACCAGATGCACAAAGTGGGGCATGTATCCAAAGTTCATTTTCAGTTGCTAGAGGCCCTGGTGTGCTCATCCTCTTTCTCTCTTCTATTTCTCTGCTTGCAAATAAACAAATTAATAAATAACTCTTTGAGGCAAGCCCAATAGACTGCCCTTTTTTATGAGAGAGGGAGAGAGAGAATTGGTGCACCAGGGCCTCCAGCCACTGCAATAAAACTCCAGATGTGTACACCACCTTCTGCACAGGTATGACCTGGTGCACTTGTGTCACTTTGTGTGCCTGGCTTACGTGGGACCTGGAGAGTCAAATGTGTCCTTAGCCTTCACAGGCAAGTGCCTTAAATGCTAAGTCATCTCTCCAACCCAATAATTAATATATTTTTAAACATATGTTGTAGTATGTCCTCCAGTCCCCATTTCCCTGTAGGCCCTCCTCAGTAGACTTGTTGGTGTTCACTGTGGTGTAACTAGGGTCTCTGTCTGTGGAGGAGCTGTGTCTCATGATGTTTCTACCTGTCTTGTGGCTTTTACAATCTTCCTACCCCGTCTTCAGCAACAGTCCCTGAGCCTCAACAGATGTGTTATCAGTTAGCGTTGACTTCTCTGTAGCCTCTGTGTTTCTGCTATGGTATGATTCTGTTCACCTCAATGTGTCTTGCTATTTTCCTGGATGTGGATGCAATGCTCATGTTGTTGCTTCTCCCACAATTTCTTCTGGACCTCAGTAGATGTAGTAGAGGTGGCACATCTCTTTTTGAGTATTCAGCTGAGTTTTTTTCTGTTGATGGATCTTCGATCTTCCCAGTATTTACTGCCATCTGTAAAATAAAACAAATTTTTCAACCAAGGCTGAGAACAGTTTTGATTAAAGGGGATATACCTAGGAGCTTGAGAGACATTTTGATGAGGTTGCCCGCTTGACTTGCACAGGGAACACTGGCAGCTTCCCTCTGGGTAATATGAATTTCCTGGCCATGGGATGCTGACTTGGTTCCCTTACCAGTTGTGAATTCTCTCCCACTGAGCAGGCCTTGTGCTCAATCAGAGGGCAGTTGGTTACCCACAAAGGCTGTGTGTAGTTCTTGTCTAGCTAGTACATTCCATGGATTGCAGAATCTTCTACTTACTTATACTGTTGGTCACCCAGTAGTTACCATAGAACTTTCCAGCATCATGGGGCTTTCCTCTCATTTCTCATGTTGTCTCTCACATGCTGAGATGGAAGCCTGTATTGTCTTCAGCAACAGAGTCTCACCTTTTAGCTCTTTCTGGTAACCAAGTGCTTGGCAAAGAACTGCCTTGTTTTTGGAGATTTCATGGATCACCCTGACCAACTGATTGCTGTTGTGGTTAACCCAGATCTGGCCTTGAGGTCCACAAGCCAGAGCCCATGTTTAAGGATTAAGGTTTCTCCACCTTCTACTGGACACTTCAGTCTGTTCCATCCAACCGTATTTAATTGGGGGTTCTATCTTATGTACTGGTTTTCAGGAGGAATGTTCCTATTGTGCTAATTGCTTGCATAGTTGGTTTTTGTAGTTCTCTTACCCATCTCCCTTTCCCTGACTCCCCCCTCCACTCCACCCCAATATTCTTTCCCTCTTCCATTTTGCCTGATATCCTCTCCACCCTCTCTGATTCCTCTTTTTTTCTCATCTTATTTTAGTTAACATGCCTGTAAGTCCTAATGCTCACTCTTTTTTATACTCTTCATCCATTGGTCTAGTTTAGGAGCCATATATGATAGAAAATATGTGATGTTTGTTTGTTTTTAGTCTGTGTGAACTCAGTTGGGATGATATGTTCAAAGACCATATATTTCAAAGACCAAAATCCTGCAACTTTCATTATTTCATTTTTTTACCACTGAGTAGAATCCCATCATGTAAATGTGATACATCTTCATTATCCATTTATCACTTGATGAGTATCTGGGTTGATTACAATTCCTAGCTATTGTGAATAGAGTGGCAATAATCCTGGTTGAGCAAGTATCTCTGAAGTAGAGAGTGGAGTCTTTAGGGAAGATACTTGTGCATTCCTGGGTTCTTGCTCTGGGGCTGGCTGCGGTTCCCGGAAGATGCCCATGCCAACTGGGGTGGGTGAGTGTGCAAAAGTAAAAGACTTTTGGGAGGAGTTTTGGTGTGAGAAGCTCTTTATTTTCAGGGAAATGGGTTTATAAGCATATGAGGGTGGGGGAAGGGTCCTAAGGAGATGGGTGGGTTTAAATGCTGCTAGCCTATGCCTAAGGACTTTCTTTCTAGCATATAGAGAGTCAGGTGCAGCACATAAGGAGAGAGTCAGGTGATCTACAGAGGGTTGCAGGACTGTGTGAAAGCTGCTGGCTGATAGGAGTTTCCTAGGCAACTGGCCAAAGGTCAGAGGGCTATGGGCAAAGCCTAAGTTCATGTGTGCCAGGCATGGACAGGGAGTGGCCTTCTGTAGCCTGGGGATCCTTAGCCATGCTTGGCAACTCAGGCCTTTCTCCTGAAGGCTTCAGCCTGTGCCTGGCAGTGCCCAACAACTCCCCTTTGTTTTTGTAATGGGGCAGTGTCATCCCAAATGAGTTCTTTATAATTTACCATAGGTCCAGACAGAGTTAGGTGGTGTACAAGGACCTGATTAGTAGCAGTTTTAGCAATATTAGTTACTTTTTATCTGAGAAATTTGATGAGATGGGGCTATAAGCAAGAGGGTTCCTATACTAAGGAAGGGGCTAAGGAGAAGCCAAGTAACTAAAGGGTTAGAGAACCAGCTGGTGGGGCCCTCAGGCTTGTAGCCATCAAGCAGCTTAACAACATTTGATTTGTTAACAAAAAAAAAAAAATATTCTTATCCCAAGACCATACATGGCCCCCAAGTTCATCAGTAATGAGGTCTAAGGCTAGACAGTTTTGAAGTACCACATCTATGAGAAAGTTCAGTTGTCTGGAGAGATTTGAGGCTGTTGGTCATGGGAGGCATGCAGAGACAGTGTCATGTCAAGGCCCACCAGGAGAGGGATGAAGATCTCTTTCAGTTGGTGCAGGCAGTTGGAGTAGGCGGAGTTTGTAGGCTGATTTTTTCTTGTAGACATACACCTGTGAAGCAATCAAGACTGGTGACCGATAAGTGGGAGAGGAAATATTTATGTGTGGGGTGGTTACTCCTTTTGCACCAAAGGAGATCAGGTGTCTTGACACAAGCTGGTCTTAATTATGGAGATATTGAGCAGGCATTCAGCTCTGGTTGGCTTAGAGCTGGACAGGCAGAGAGACATAACTTGACCGACGTCAAAGAGGGTGAGGCCTGTTCTTTGTAGAGCCAGGGACTCAGAACACACATGGAAAAACAGCTCTTTGGAGCTGGGCAAGAGATAAGAAAATTTTTCTTGTCCTTTTTGCCTTCAGGGGTCCAGTCACCCTAATTCTATCCCCTTTATTTCTCCCTCTCATGAGAAGACACTAACTGCTGTTACGGGACAAGGGATGAAGACATCAGATCAGATACTATTTCCTGTTGAATGGGACACAAAGTTGTGACTTGTTGCAGTTAGAGAGTCTATCCCAGACAGGGGAATTATTCTAATGGACCCTGGAGTGCAGGGAGATAGTCTTGGAAGAGAACATTGGGGAGAAAGAACAAAAGTAAGGAGTTAATGAGAAGTGAGCACACAGTAAACCGATCCTTTTTGTGGTTGAGGGAATCCAGGTAGACAGGCTTGGATTGTCTCAGGACCATCTTAGGATGAGCTAGCTGAGATTTTCTTCCAGAACTGTTCATTCAATGGCACAGTAGTATTTGATATTGTTTGTAAAACAGATGAGACATTAGCCGAGTTATCAGAAACATATACACAACATTTAACCTCAATAATAGAGAGCCATTGGATGCCATTAAAGGCTGTACAAATATATTTTTTTGGTCTCAGAACTTGTTTATATATTTTAGATCTGAAAATAACTCTTTTGGCATCTATAGTTGTTTTTCTTTATTACAGAATTAGAACTATGGGGAAAAGATGTCTTAAGATCTTATTTGTTTCCCCTCTTGGACAGCTCTTGTATAACTTAATAGGCCATTTATATATTTAAGGTATTTTTTTCTCTTTGGTTATACATTTCTCTCTGTGTGTTTAAGACCATTCAGATAGCCAAAATTTAACTAAGGATTAATTTTGGAGGTCACTAATGGCTCTCCAAAGAGACTTTAGGGACCCAGGAGTATCCCTATAGCTTACTGGTGTTTTCTGTCTGTTAGGATGAGTCCGGGTCATGCTGGCCAAGTAGTTTTCCCTTCTTTGGGAAGTCAGGAGGGCTGATTGCTCTTCAATTCTGACTCTCCTGTTTCAGATTGTACACCAGTTTTGCTTGGGTCCCTGTATCCTCCCTGCTCAGGAAGACAGGTGACTTACCAGGGGGGCCAGTGTAGAAGTGTCCCATCATCTCCAGTGGCCTCATGACCTGAGAGTACAAGCCAAAATATTGGCACTTTTTGCTCCAATTTTGATTCCAACTGGCTTTGGCTTCTACATAGGTGATTAACACAATTAGAAAGGAAGTTCCACCAACCTGGATGTATGTACATATAGAGCACAGTTAATTACTGAAGTAGATTTAGTTAAAGAAGGCACAAGAGCTTCTAAAATCATTTTGTTTAATCTTTTAAATTTTTGTTGTACTGTGGCAGCATAAGCCATATATCTGAGGCATAGGAAGTAGGCACATCCCACACTTTAAATATCTAACATTTATAAATATAGGCAGAAACTGTTATCAGTCTTGGAAACAATACCAATTGATTAACAAAATAATTAATTTAACCTAGAAATTGTCAGAAAAGGACAAGTAAAACAGTATAAATCTTAGCACCTATGTTTGAAAACATCTTTGATTAGTTCAGATACCTGTGTGGGTACCAATTATCTGGAGAATATTGAAAACAGAACCACAGAGCTTGAATATTATTTTTCTCAGATGAGGACCATTGTTTGAGCATGAGGCTATACCTTAAATTAGGGAATATGTCTTAAGAGTTAATTTTGTTATAAGCACTGGACTTAAGATGCCCAAAATGAGACAGTTACTTTACATACAATAGAGCAGAATCTGGTCTTTTTTGAGCCAAAACAACTAGCTAAATTTTAATATAACCCTTGATAAATCTTTTTTGAAAGAAAAGACACCATTTGACAACTAATGATTCTGGCTTAATATTGATAGCTATTGATTTTATGTACCATAGAAATTTTTATTAACATAAAACAATTTTATGTTTTACCCATGACTTAAATTTGATAAAGCTCAAGCAAGCTAGCCCAACATATTTTAGCCTGAAAATTAGTTTTTTGGTTCCTTAAGAGTTTGTAAACAGTTGAAAAATCTCTACCTTCAGGCATGATGTTTAGATTAAGCCTGAAAATTCTTTCCTACACACACACATCTTTATTCACATACTTTAACATTTTGATCTAAGTACCACTCAAAAAGCATTTTTTTTTTTCAAAGTAGGATCTCACTCTAGCCCAGGCTAACCTGGAATTCACTATGTAGTCTCAGGGTGACCTCAAACTCATGGCAATCCTCCTACCTCTGTCTCCTGAGCGCTGGGATTGAAGGTGTGCACCACTACGCCTAGCCTCAAAAAGCATTTTTAATGAGCATTCTATGTCCAACATTGAAAATTTCCTTCCCAGTTCCTTCAATCAACTCATTTTACCCAATAATTAGCCATCTTTTTTTTTTAATAAGACTATTAAGACAAACTACACCAAATTTATTGATCCTATTACTCATTGACAAGCAAGTAGTCTAAAGACAATTTTATCATTAATACTAATAACACACTTGAAAATTATTTTATCAGGAGGAAATAAGGCAATTTTTGTTGCTACCTTGAGGCAGGCTGGCCTAGAAGTCAGGTCAGTTGCCTCCTCCTTTTAAGTAACAGGACATTACAATCTTTTTTTTTTTTTAATACATGACAAATTATAAGTCATCACTTCAGAGAGAATTCTGTTGTTTTCAGTAATCCTCTATGTAAGTTGAAGTTGACCTAGAACATAAACTCAGTAATTATATTTATGATATCATGTAAAAAAAGTATGGCATTGTTTATGTGAAACTTTAGTTCACCACAGGCTTTAGTTAAACGTGACCGTTTTTTCTTTCTTGCAGCTTCTTGGTGTCAGCACTGCAGTGGCTGGGCGGGGCTTGCATACACCTTTACATCAGCCACTCCCTGCTCCTGGGCACCCACCAGGGATCAGGTCTAGTACACATGGAGGTAATGGCTGAGACTGGCCAAGACGACTGCTGGAGTCCGAGTCTGGCTACCTGAAGGGGAAAGAAGGGGGCGGGGCTGGGACCATTGGGAAAAGAGGGGGCCTCCATGATGGCCAGGAGGCCGCTGAAGAAGGTGGGGGCCCACAAGGATCTGCTGGGAAGAGAGGGGGTCCACGGGGGGGGGGGGTGCTGGGAGAGGAGGCGGAGACATGGTGCCTGCATGGGCTGAGATGCCATTGTCTGGGCAAGTGTGAGCCTGCTGCCTGACTCTGACTCGAGCTGCTTGGGAGCACTTGCAAAGCCGGCTTGCAGTTTTGCCTCTTAAAGGGAATGAGGGGAAATATCCTTCCTGAACTTTTCATTTCCTAGCCAGATAAGCTATGTGAGTCCAAGTGCCTGGGCCACATGGATGCCCAGAAATCATCCAGAGGGTGACTTGGAGAACTTTCCAAAAGGAGCTGGCCTCCCTCTGGGGAAGCTTAATTCCCTTAATTTTCAGAAGAGCCCATAATCTACAAATCTGTGATTCCTTTTAGTGGGAGACAATATTAAAGTAAAGGAGGAAAAAGAGAAAAATAGCTTCTGTCTGATGGAGGAAAGAGAAATAGACTTAGGGCTTTTGCCAACACCCAATGGGCTGTTGGGGTCCAGGCAGAAGATGGCTGGTCTTCAGTCAATACTGAAGAGTGGCCTCAGCCAATAGACATCAGTTGCTAGTTCATCGTGTCTGGTCCCACACAATGGCATGAACCAAAAATAAAGGAGGAAAAAGAGAAACCTGCCAGCCCTCAAAAACATGGAGGCCAGGCCACATGGGCTGATGTCCCCCAGTCCCTCTGGGAGAGCACTAACCTACTCTGTCTGTCTGTCTCATAGGGTCCTTGTTCAGCTGCCAGCTGTGGGTTCCTGGGTTCTTGCTCTGGGGCCAGCCACGGTCCCCCAAAGATGCCCAGGCAACTGGTGTGGGTGAGAGCATGAAAGTAAAAGACTTTCAGGAGGAGTTTCATTGTGAGCAGCTCTCTCAGTTTATTATAAGGGAAATGGGTTTATAAGCATCTGAGGGTGGGGGGAAGAGTCCTAATGAGATTGGTGGGTTTAAATGCTGCTAGCCTATGCCTATGGATGTCCTTTTCAGCACGTAGGTAGTCAGGTGTAAAATGTAGGGAGAGAGCCAGGTGATCTACAGAAGGTCGCAGGACTGTGTGAAGGCTGCTGGCTGATAAGGAGTTTCCTAGGCATCTGGCCAAAGGTCACAGGGCTATGTGCAAAGCCTAAGTTCAGGTGTTCTGGGCTTGGAAAGGGATTGGCCTCCTGTAGCCTGGGGATCCTCAGCCATGCCTGGCAACTCAGGCCCCTCTCCTGAAGGCTTCAGCCTGTGCCTGGCAGTACCTGAAAGATACTGAAGAGTGGACTAATTGGGGCAGATGGTAAATCAATTTTCATCTTTTTGTAGGAGTCTACATATTGCTTTCCATAGTGGTTTTACCAGTTTGCATTCCCACCAGCAGTGAATAAGGGTTCCTCTTTCCCCAGAGCCTTTCCAACACTTGCTGTCATTTGATTTTTTATTATTGCTATCCTGACTGGAGTAAGATAGAATCTCAAAGTTCTTTTAGTTTGCATTTCCCTAGTGACTACAAATGCTGACCATTCCTTTGAGTGAGTATTGGCCATTTGTATTTACTCCTTTGAAAATTCTCTGTTCAGGGTCTGGAGAGATTGCTTAGTGGTTAAGGCACTTACCTTCAAAGCCAAAGCCTCCAGGTTCGATTCCCCAGGACCCATGTAAGTCAGATGCACAAGATGGTGCTTACATCTGGAGTTCGTTTTCATTGATTGGAGGCCCTGGTGCACACATTCTCTCTCTCTCTCCCCCCCCCCTCCTTCTCTCTCCCTCTTCCTCTCTCTCAAAAAAATTAAAAAAAATTCTCTGTTCAGTTCTCTGCCCCATTTTTTGAGTGAATTGTTTGATTTTTTATTGCTAGTTTTTGAGTTCTTTGTAGATTCCACATATTAGGCTTCTATCAGCAGTGTAGCTGACAAAGATTTTCTCCCATTCTGTGGGTTGTCTGTTGGCTCTTTTTATGGTATGCTTGTCTGTACAAAATCTTTTTAGCTTCATTATATCCCATTGGTTAATTGTTTGTTTAATTTCTTGAGCTACTGGGGCCCTATTCAGGAAGTCTGTCCCCACTCCTATATCTTGGAGAGTTCTCCCTATTCTGCTCCTCCAATTGTTTTAGAGTTTCAGGTCTAATATTGAGATATATTATATTAAGGAAGTACATTCCTCCTTATGCCTCTGTCACCATTCTGTTGTCCTTGGTGACTCCATCTTGGGAACCCATTCCAACCTAACATCCCAGCCTTTTGTTAATTATAAGGAACAGTGGTCCCTCTCTTCTGTAGTGAAAATTCCAGGCCAAATGAAGGATTCAACTTTTGTCCTTATAGCTTATCTTTCTAAACAGCTAGAAACCTCTGTCTGGGGCGGGCAACCATGTCTACACACACTTGCTGCAGCTGCTTTTCTGGCCCAAGAGGCACAGAAATTCACTTTTGGGCAACAACTCACTGTCCTCTCCCCTGACAGGCTTAAAGATCTACTCTCTAACTATTGCCTGTCTACTCTAACCCCATCTAAAATTAAACTCTTTCAAATCACTTTTCTTGAGAACCCTAGCAACTCTTTTGCAGACAGTTTCCAGGGAATCCAACCTCCATAGCACATACTCAGCTTCAGCAGTTTTCCTTGCCTCTACCTCCTTCACCCCCTCATACATCCCAGAATAATACCAAACTCTAACAAAACTTGGTGCTATCCTGGGACCATAAGGCTGGCTATTCCTGGGGGACCTCTAGTGCTTGCCTGATCTCCAAGCTACTACCATCCTGACCCACCTACATAATCTATTTCATGTGGGAGCCCACCCTCTACAAATATTCCTGATATGGCTCATTTTCCACCATTGCCTCTCCTCTTTAATTTTTTCAATGATATAGGCTTGCTCACTCTGCACAGCAGCCTCTCAACAAGGTGGAGTCCATCCCCCTCCCTCTTTCAAACACCACCAATACAGGGGCTCACTTCCTGGGGTGGACTGGCAGATAGATTTTACTCACATACTTCCACATAAGGAGACTAAATACTTTCTCACTATGGTAGATACTTTCTCAGGGTGGGTTGAAGCTTTTCCTATGACAGGAGAAAGAGCAAATATAGTTGCCTCTCACATTCTCAAGTCTATTCTGCCCTGCTTTGGCCTTATCCTTACCATTCAATCAGACAATGTATCAGCCTTCATTTCCAAGGTAGCCCAGGAGGTATCCAGAGCCCTGGTAATAGATTGGAAACTTCATATTCCACATAAGCGTCCATCCTCAGGCAAAGTAGACAGAGCAAATGCTATTCTCAAAACTCACCTGTCTAAACTGACTTTTGAACTTCACCTGTCCTGGCCTCAGCTCCTCCCACTTGCCTTAGCGAGAATCAGAGTTACTGCTCAGGCCCCCTCCTTCCTTAGCCCCTTTGAACTCATGTATGGGTGCCCCTTCCTGTTAAACAACCTTCCTCCACTACCAGAAACTCCTCTCCATGGGTACTTACCAACTTTCACCTTTATCTGGCAACTTCTCTGGGAACATGCTGATCGCCTTCTTCCTCAACCATCAGAGGGAGCCACAACTCTCTCACTTAACCCTGGAGATCAAGTCTACCTTAAGCAGTCTTGCCCACAAGAACTCAAGCCACTCTGGACTGGACCTCATCTGGTGATCCTAACCACTCCTACAGCCACAAAGCTTCAGCGTATCTTCAGTTGGATCCACCTATCAAAGCTCAAGAGAGTCAAGTCATCTCCATCCTACCCTACCTCATCCAGGTATAAGTACACCTCCACCCCAACGAGCCCTCTCAAACTTAAACTCTCTAGTGTTATACCCTTCCCCCAATCCCAAAATGTTCCTCTTGACTACACTGATGGCCCTCTTCCTCCATTCTCTTACCCCAAGCCCTGTATCCCTAGCTTCTGGGTGCTCATCCCTCCCCCTTGCACCTGGCATTTTGATGTCATAGTTGTTGACAAGGATAACAAGCCCCTTAATTCTTCCTTCTGTCCTCTCATGGGATGCGTGGAGCCCATCTCCCTTACCTTCTCTATAACAGATGTTGCCAGTGACTGCCCTGAAGCCAGCTCAACACAGGAGTGGTACGAGAGAAGTCTCTGCTTTGCTCAGGACCAAGTCATAACAGTAACATAACACTGGCACTGTTGGAGGGGTGCTCACTATCAATCTCATCACTGTCGGTATCACTACTTTCTTCCAACTAAATCTTATGGCATTCAACCACAACAGCTCAAATCTCAGGAGGTACTCACAATTTCTTCCATCAATGACCCATGGGACCAAAAGTGGACTGATGGAATGGTAGGGGTGGCAACTCAATACACTATGGACTCTTGCTGTGAAGGCTAAAATAGAAATAGTTACATCCATTCAAAATGCCCCTAAGATTGCCCAAAATGCCTATATCCAGACTGTTGTAGACATCAGATAGGCTCATGGAAAGCTCCAGGAGGACCTGTGTGATCTAACCTTCTCCACCAACCCCTGGATGTCCATCCTTAATTATTCTTCTTAATTCTCTCTCCCTCCTCAATCACCTCAATCTTACCAATCGCACTGCGTGCTTCCTGTGCACTTCCCTTGAGTGGCCTCTCATTACTGCAGTCCTCCTGTTCAATGTCACCTCTGCTTCAGATACTCCTTGCTTCTGGCATCCTCTTTCCAAACTCCCTATCCCACTTTCTCTTCTGAAATGCCTTGACTGCTGTCATAATGTCATCTCTCAATATTGGTCAGGAGCTTTTAGGAATAACCCTATTGTTAAAAAACACACCATACAGAGACCAATTGAGAGGGGGAGGGCATATGATGGAGAGTGGAGTTTCAAAGGGGAAAGTGGGGGGAGGGAGGGCATTACCATGGGATATTGTTTACAATCATGGAAGTTGTTAATAAAAAATAAATTAATTTAAAAAACAAACACCATACCTAAGGGAATTTATTTTTGGTGTGACTCCATGCTGTATATTTACATCTCTCTGAGGACACACCCAGGCCCTTGCACTCCAGTTACTTTGGTACCTAGGCTCACCATGTATAGAGAGGGAGAGCTAGCAGTCCTTCTTCCTAAGCAGGCTCATTGTTACAAAAAAGTTTTCCACCTTCCTGAAATGATAGGGGTAAGTCTGGCACCTTCTATAGCTGCCACAGTCCTGGTTTCAAGAAGCCTGAGCCATAGCTTAATCTCTCATGAAAGATTTTCTACAGAACTGAGAATTGCAGTCCAGGGGTCCACTGAGGCCTTGTGACTGCTACAGGAACAACTTACCTCTTTGGTTTCAGTTGTGCTACAGAACCGCCGAACCCTAGACTTCTTGATAGCCAATAAAGGAGGGACCTGCCTTTTTCTGCATGAGGAATGCTGTTACTATGTTAACCAATCAGGCAAGGTAGAGGTTGAAATTAAGAAACCTGGCCAACCAGCTTCAGGTACAAACACCAATTCCATCTGGGTCATGGAACATCTTTGGGATCATCTGGTCCTGTGGTGGAGTCTTTCTGTCACATATATAAAATCATGCCATCTGAAAATAAGGCTAGTTTGAGTTTTTCTTTACCAATTTTTATTCCTTCTCTCTTTTATTTTTGCTTGGGATAGGACTTCTAGCAGTATGTTGAAGAGCAGTATTGAGTGTGGGCTCTCCTGTCTTGTTTCTGATCTTAAAGGGAACTCTTCACGTTTTTCCCTATTTGGTATGATTTGGACCTTAGGTACTTTATATATATCCTGTATCAAGTTAAGATATGGTTCTTCCATCCCTAGTCTGTAAAGAATTTTGATTATGAAGTGATGATGTATTTTGTCAAAGGCTGTCTTTGCACCTATTGAAGTAAGCATGTAGTTCTTTAAGTTTATTTATGTGTTGTATTATGTTGATTGATTTCAGTGTGTTGAATCTTCCCAGCATTTCTTGAATGAAGTCTACTTGATTGAGGTGGATAATGCTTTTGAATTAGCTGAAGAAAGAAACTAGTATGACTGATTCATGCACCTCATTAAGACTTTCATTAACATTTGTGTCATATTTCTTTTTTAGTAGTATATAAAGTAATGGTGTTTTATATTCACCAACATCTTTAATTTGATGACTTACAGTATAAGAAGCATAAGAGCTTTGAATATACAGAACCAAGTCTATAAAAATTATGCATCAAAGGTTAGTATGATATTGATTTTGGAGATTCATTTACTTTTCTTTTTGTTATTAATTTATAATTTTCTGCATTTAAGTCATGAAACTATTATTATTTAATCCTTGAGATTTTATAGCATGTACTTAAAAAAAATCAAGCATGGGCTCGAGGGATGGCTTAGTGGTTAAGGTGTTTGCCTGCAAAGCCAAAGGACCCTGGTTTGATTCCCCAGGACCCACATTAACCAGATGCACAAGGAGGCACATGCATCTGCAGTTCATTTGCAGTGACTGGAGGCCCTGGTGTGCCCATTCTATGTGTTTCCCTCTTTCTCTGTCAAGTAAATAAATAAAAATAAAATATTTAAAAAAATCAAGCATATTGCCAAGGCAATGGGTAAAAAATATTGAAGCCCACTTATACCCACTCAGGCAATCTTGGTGGTAGATTTGCTCATGGTTGACATTTGTGTCCTCAAGTAAGTTATGTGGTTCACACTGCACTTCAGTTTGCTCAACTACAGAAAGAGGGAGTCACCAGAAATTCCTGCACAAGAGCTGTTGGGAAACTCTCACTTAACAGATTTTGAAAGTTTTATTCAACATCTATTGCCATGGATTGTAAATTAATCTGTGTATCAGGATGAGGAAGCAGCAATCCTGAGGTTTAATATCTTGAGAAACACTGGGATAAACAGAATTAGCTCACTTTTTTATTAGTTATGTACACAGTGTATAGACAGTCATGTTGACACCATCATTATCCTCCTCCCTGTCCTCCCCCTCTGTAGGGACCCTCCTTGTTGGGGAATATGGGTCATGCATTGTGGGGTTAGCCACCAGTTATGGGTAAGAGGCAATGTCTCTGTGCATAATGACCCAACATGTGGCTCCAACATTCTTTCCGCCCCCCTCTTCCACAAATTTTCCTGAGCCATGTTGGGTTTGCTTTAGGTCTGCTTCAGTGACGAGGTCTTGGGAGCTTCTGTGTCTCTGGATATCTGGTTTGGTAGGAGTTGAGTGTTCTCTGTGTCTATCTCCTTAACTCTTGTTCTGGTACCAGGTTCACCAAGAAAGTAGCACTGTTGCTCATTTCTTCCATTACTCTTAGTTTCAGGTGGGGCCCTTTGCGGTGTGATGGGCTGGTTCTCTCCATAGGATTTGTGTCCATATGAAAAAGGGAAGCATATTCTCCAGTGGAGAGTGAAGTTAGTGCCAGATAAATGGGATAACCATTATTATTTTAGAGAGAATTTAATAGGTGTAGGCCCTCTTATAGCCCATGATTGGTGGGAACTTGATGATGGAGAGCAGGCTCATTTTTGGATATGGTTCTGACTTGTTTCCCAGCTCTAGCTATGGGTTCTATTCCACTGAGCAGATCAGTTAGCCATATTAGGAGAAGTTCATTTCCCACCATGGCTGTTTGCCACTATTGCACTTTTGTGAGCATCATGTTAGGTTGTTTGCTGATGAGTAGCTTAGACCATGAGTTTCTTGGACAGATGTTGCTCATTTTCCCCAGTCACTCATGTAGAACCTTCTAGCACTAGACGAGCTAACTTTCTGGGGACAGGTTCTCTTTCAGATTCCAGCCAGGTCACTCCCTGTTCTGTACCTACAGCATATGGTGTCTTCAGCAGTAGAGTCTTACCACTAACCTTTGGTGGGTCACAAAGGACTCTGACAGAAATCTTTATTCTTTTGGGAAACCTTGTAGGTCTGTCTGACCAACAGCTCATTGTGGATGTTAGCCACATGCTGGTACTGGGAGTTACAGGCCAGCGCCAAAGAAAAGAAGGAAGAAAAAGATAGGTAATATAAAAGAGATAGGGAGAAGAGAGAGAACATAGAGTGGGGGGGAGGCAGGGAGGGAGGGAGGGAGGGAGGGAGAGAAGAGAGAGAGAGAGAGAGAGAGAGAGAGAGAGAGAGAGAGAGAGAAACAGGAGAAGATTAAGGTCAGTCTTCACCATACCCTCTCCAGGGCCTTGTGATTTAGGTGTTCCTTCTAAGGACCTGATGAAGGTTAAATCATTTAGTCTGTCCTTTAGGATGTAGAATTTTATGGTACTATTGCCATTTGGGTCCAGTTTTGTGTCCGCCACCCCCACCCTTACCCTCCCCTCCCCTCCCTTCCCACCCACCCTATTGTCCAGTCCTCGAGATGCTTATTAGGTATGTCAGCATCTCAGATAGATTCAGATTAGGAGCCATAGATGAGTAAAACTATGCAACAATTATCTTTCTGTGATTGGGTGAGTTCACAGAGAGTGATCTGTTCCACATTAGACCATTTGTCTTCAAATTTCATTGTGTCAGTTTTCCTTACTGCTGTGCAGAATTCCATCATGTAGATATACCATATCTTGGTTATCCATTCGTCTAATGATGGACATCTGGGTTGATTCCAGCTCTTAGCTATTATGAATTGAGCAGCTATAAACATGGTTGAACAAATCTCTCTGAACTGAGGCATGGAGCTTTTAGGATAAATGCCCAGTAAGGGAATAACTGGGTCTGATGTTAACTCTATAGTCAACCTTTTTAGGAGTCTCTGTATTGCTTTCCAAAGTGGTTGTAACATCTTACATTCTCACCAACAGTGGATGAGGATTTCTATTTCTCCACATCCTTGCCAGCATTTATTTTCATTTGATTTTTTAATGTTTGCTATCCTTACTGGGGTAAGGAGGAATCTCATAGTTGTTTTAATTTGTATTTCCCTGATGATTAGGGATGATGAACACTTTCTTAGGTGAGTGTTTGACATTTATATTTCTTCCTCTGAGAACTTCCTGTCCAGTTCTTTGTCCCATTTTGTGAGTGGCTTGACTTTTTATTCTTTAGGTTTTTGAGTTCTTTGTAGATTCTAGAAACTAGGCCTCTGTCAGCTGAATATTCAGCAAATAGTTTCTCCCGTTCTGCGGGTAATCTATTGGCTATGCTTATTGCATGTTTGTGAAGAAACTTTTCAGTGTCATGAGATCCCAATGGTTGGGTGATTGTTTAACATCCTGAGTTACTGGGGTTTTATACAGGAAGTCTTTTCCCATTCCTATATCATGAAAGTTCCTCCTAGTTTTTATTCCAGTAGTAGCTGAGTTTCAGGTCTTATTTTAAGATCTTTGATACATTTGTACTTGATTTTTGTGCATGGGGAAATGTGTGGATCAAGTTTCATTTTTTTTTTTTTTTTGCATATGGTTATCCAGTTTGTCCAGCACCATTTGTTGAAAATGCTGTCTTTTTTCCAGCCTACATTGTTAGGGCCTTTGTCAAATATCAAGTAGCTGTAGTTACCTGACCCAAAGTCCGGGTCCTTGATTCTGTTCCATTGGTCTATACAGGTGTTTTTATGCCAGTACCATACTGTTTTTATTATGATGGCTTTGTAGATCAGGTATGGTTATGGCTCCACCAGTGTTTCTTTTGCTGAGTATATGCTTAGATATCTGAGGCCTTCTGCCTTTCCATATGAATTATGCAATCACTTTTTCTATCCCTGTAAAGAACAATGTTGGGATTTTGATTGGTATTGCATTAAATCTCTATAATGCCTTTGGTAAGATTGCCATTTTCACAATGTTAATTCTGCCTATCCAGGAGCATGGAAGGTCTTTTCATTTTCTGAAGTCCTCCTCAATTTCTTTTTTGAGTGTTTTTATGTTTTCACTGTACAGGTCTTTCACATCCTTGGTTAATGTTATTCCAAGGTTTTTTTTTTGTTGTTGTTGTTGCTATTAAAAATGGGGCAATGTCACTTATTTCTTTCTCTGTATTTTTGTCTTTTGCATATAGAAAACCTACTGATTTTTGTGCATTGATTTTTTATCCTGTTATTTTGCTGTAGGAGTTAATCACCTTTAAGAGTTTTGAGATGGAGACTCTCAGGTCTCTTATGTATACAATCATGTTGTCTGAGAATAGAGCTAACATAACTTCTTCCTTTCCAATTTTAACCCCTTTTATTTCTTTCTCCCATCTTATTGTTTGAGCTAGGACTTTCAATACTATATTGAAGAGCAGAGGTGAGAGTGGAAACCCCTGTCTTGTTCCTGATCTCAAAGGGAATTCCTTCAGTCTCTCTCCATTAAGTTGTATTTGAGCTTTATGAGTGTATGTTGAGATATAAACCTCCATGCCAATTCTCTCCAATGTTTTGATTATGAAGTGATGTTATATTTTGTCAAAGGCCTTTTCTGCATCTATCGAAATGATCATGTAGTTTTTGTGTTTAAGCTTATTTATGTGGTGTATTGCATTGACAGATTTCTGTATGTTGAACCACCCCTGCATTCCTGGAATGAAGCATACTTGGTCAAGATGGATAATGCTTTTGATGTGTTGTTGGATTTTGTTTGTGAGGATTTTGTTCAGGATCTTTGCGTCTAAGCTCATCAGGGAAATAGGCCTATAGTTTTCTTTTTTGTGGCATCTCTGCCTGGTTTTGGTGTTAGGGTGACACTAGCTTCATAGAAGGAGTTGCGGAGCTTTCCCTGATTACGGGGCAACATTTGAGAAAAATTGGTTTCAGTTCTTCCATGAAAGTTTGATAAAATTCAGCTGACAAGCCATCTGGTCCTGGAGTCTTCTTTTTGGGGAGGTTCTTGATTACCTTTTCAATCTTGATGGGTGTGATAGGTTTGTTTAGGAGATTAATCTGCTCTGAGTTTAGCTTTGGTAGGTGGTATGTGTCTAGAAATTCATCCATTTCCTCCATATTATCCAGTTTTGTGGAGTAGAGGTTTGTGAAATAAGTCGTGATGATTCTCCCAATTTCAATTATGTCTGTTGTTATCTCCCCTTTTTCAATTCTAATTTTGTTAATTTGAAGTGTCTGCTTTTTTCTTTGTTTGTTTGTTGTTGTTTTTCGAGGTAGGGTCTCACTCTAGCCCAGGCTTACCTGGAATTCACTCTGTATTCTCAGGATGGCCTCGAACTCATGGAGATCCTGCTACCTCTGCCTCCCGAGTGCTGGGATTAAAGGTGTGTACCACCATTCCTGGCAGGCTAGGTGTTTTTCAATCTTGTTTATTTTTTCAAAGAACCAGCTCTTTGTTTCATCAATTTTCTTAATTGTTTTCTTAGTTTTCTGCTCTGATTAATTTCTGCTCTAATCTTAAGTATTTCTTTCTGTCTCTAGCTTTTTGGGTTGGATTTTTCTTGCTTTTCCAGTGCCTTTAGCTGAATGGTTATGTTATTGATTTGGGATCTGCCCTTGTTATGGAGGCATTTAGCGCTATGAATTTTCCCCTGAGCACAGCCTTCATTGTGTCCCATAAGTTTTGGTATGATGTGTTCTGATTGTCATTTGTTTCTAGAAATTTCACAATTTCATTTTTTTTTCATTCACTACCCATTTATTGTTTAAAAGTGTGTTGTTCAGCTTCCAGGAGCTGACGGGATTCCTGGTGCATCTTTTGTTAATTTCTAGCAATACTACATTGTGATCTGATATAATACAGGAAATTATGTCAATCTTCCTAAATAAATAGAGGCAGGCTTTATGACCCAGTATATAATCTATTTTAGAAAAGGTTCCATGGGCTGCTGAGAAGAATGTGTGATCTCTGTATTTGGGGTAGAATATTCTATAGATGTCCATTAGGTCTAATTGTTCTATGGTTTTGTTGAGCTATCTCATTTCCCTGTTGATTTGCTATTTGGATGATCTATCTATTGCTGATAGTGGAATATTGAAGTCCCCAACTATGATGGTGTTGGTGGTTATTTCTGTTTCATTGCCAAGTAGGTTTTCTTTTATGAATTATGGTGCTCCTGCATTTGGTGCATAAAGATTTATGATTGTGATATCCTGTTGTTGGATCATTCCCTTGATAAGTAGGAAGTGGCCTTCTTTGTCTTTTTTGATTACTTTTGGTTTGACGTCTACTTTATCCAATATTAGTATAGCTACACCTGCTTGTTTCTTATTCCCATTTGTTTGGGATATAATTTTCCATCCTTTCACCCTGAGGAGGTGTCTGTCTTCAGTGGTGATGTGGGTTTCTTGAAGACAATAGATTGAGGGGCCTAATTTTCTGATCCACCCTGTTAGCTTATGTCTCTTGATGGGTGAGTTAAGGCCATTAATATTTAGGGTAATGACTGTAAGGTTTGATTTGATCCCTGCCATATCATGGTGGTTTAGTGTTTTCTTGGACTTTGTAGTTTTTTGTGCCTTCTCTGAGTTTGATTATTGTGATCTGGTTCTTGTAGGCACTTGATGTTGATTATTTGATTCTTCTGTGTGGAGAATTCCCTGAAGGACTCTCTGTAGGTTTGGCTTTGTGTTCATATAATTGTCACACTGAGTTTTATTGTGGAACATTTTTCTTTCACCATCTATTATGAGGGATACTTTTGCTGGGTAGAGTATTTTTGGTTGGAATCCATAGGATCTTAGACTTTGTAATGTTCCATTCCAGGCCCTTCTGTCTTTCAGGATTTCCATTAAGAAGTCTGAAGTAATTCTGATGGCGTTAGCTTTATATGTAATGTGTTGCTTTTCCCTAGCTGCTTTTAGGACTTTCTCTTTGGTGTCAATGTTTAGTCTTAATGATGATATATCTTGGAGACTTTCTTCTTTGTTCCAGAGTCTTCTTGGAGTTCTTTTAGCTTCTTGTAATTTGATGGGCCTTTCTTTTGAGAGAGTGGGAAAGTTTTCTTCAATAATTTTGTTGAATAAGTTCTCCATGCCTTTGGTCTGAATTTTTTCCCCTACTGGTATTCCCATGATCCAAATGTTGGGAAGTTTAAGGGTATCCCACAATTCCGTCATGCTCTGTTCACAAAAGTTTTTGAACTTATTGAAACTTTTGGACTCATGGACTGTTTCTTCTGTTTTGTCTTCCAGTTCTGAGTTTCTATCCTCCATATGGCTGACTCTATTCTTGAGAGCTTCTGTAGAGTTTTGGGCTTGTTCAATTTGGTTTGTATTTGCTACCACTTTTTCATGTATAGTTTCCTTCCCTCTTTTGAGTTCCCTTTTCATGTCATTTTCTGATTTTCTTGATGCTTCTTGCAATTCATCTTTGCATTTATTTATGTGTCATTGAACTTAGCCAGCTGGTTATTGAGGTCCTCTTTTTTTCCCCACTCTCCTTCACATCATTTAACTGTCTTTAGAACCTTTCCAGGTTCTTTTTTGTTAGGTCTAGTCAAGCAAGGACAGCATTTTTACGATTATTGGCCCCTTGTTGCTTTTCTGCAAGTTCTGCTATTTGCTTGGTCAGGGTTGCATAGCTTATATTATCATTATGGTGTTCCCATCCTAATGTCTCTTCTATGTTTTGATTACAGACATCCATTGTGGGACTGGGCGATCTTATTGGACTTACTTGCATTTGATTTTTTCATGTTATTCATTTTGTGCTGTGGTCTGCCCATCACAGTGTAGGAGCCTTACTTAATTTAGGAGGAAGCTGTAGTCTACCCTTGAAGTGTGTTCAGTGATTATTCCCTTTTATGTTTTCTTCCATTAGGCTTCTGGTGGCAATTGGGACTGCGTGCTCAGAGGGAAGGATCCTGTGAGGGTCTGGTGGGGGCCGGAGGACCTGATGTAGAGGCTTGTTGTACTGTGATTCGGAGCATGGGAGTGTGTGGTCAGGTGGCCCAAAGTGGACAGGAGTATGTGGGGTGGTGGCCAGTGGGATGGTGTTCCCAAGCCTGGAGGCGCGGGTGGACCTACACTGGCCTTTCTGGCTTCACAAAGGGATGGGGGCTGGTGGCAAGTGGGATGGTGTTCCTGAGCCTGGAGTCATGGGTGGACCTACACTGGCCTACCTGGGTCCATGCACAGGGATGAGGGTGGCAGCGAGTCGGACGAGTAGGACGGCACTTCCGATCCTGGCTGTGTGGGTGGGGCTAATCAAGCCTGCCTGGGTCCGGAAGGGGATAGGGGGCAGGGGCGAACGGGATGACTTTCTGAGCCTAGAGGCACAGGTGGAGCTACAGTCTGCCTGGGTCCGTGCAAGGGGCTGAGGGGGTGGCAGTGAGTGGGATGGTGTTCCCGAGCCTGGATGCGCGGGTGGAGCTATGCTGGCCCACTGGATTCGGTCTGGGCGTGGGGCAGCGGGGAGTGGGATGGCATTGGCACCCCATGTGGAGGTGAGTGGGATGGTGTTGGCGTGTGCAGTGGTGAGTGGGATGGCATTGGTGTGCCACATGGAGGCGAGTGGGAAGGCATTCACGCACTGCAGTGCACAGGTGGAGCTGTGCTGGCCTGGGTCCCCTTGCCTGCAGTTAGTGCAGGAGGAAACTGTGGCTGGGACTGTGGCTAGGACGGCTGCTTCAGGGGGTTGGGGGACTGGTGGACTACCTGTAAGAACGGGAATCAGCTCATTCCCTTTTATTGCCCCTCCATGCCTTCCCACTGGAGGTCTATGAGTCAGCTCCCCCCAGCAGACCCAATGAACCCTTAATATCTTGCCTTTCCTTCCCCAGGAGGTGTGGCATGGTTAGGCGGATGCCATCTTGACCGAAAGTCTCCTTATCTTATTTTGTGTGTGTGCGTGTGTCTCTGTGTAGTATATGCCCATGTTTGCAAATGTGTGTTCCTGTGCACGCATGTGGAGGTCAGAAGAATACCCTGGGTATCCTCCTCTATTGCTTTTCTGCTTTGTTTCCCTGAGAGTGAATCTGGAGGTTACTTTTCTTTAAAAATTGAGAAACCTTAATTTTTAAAATACATTTTATTTACGAGAGAGAAAGAGAGAGAGAGAGAGAGAGAAAGAGACAGAGAGAGAGGGGGAGAGAGAGAGAGAGAGAAAGAGAAAGAGAAAGAATGGGCACAGCAAGGCCTCTAGCCACTACAAATGAATTCCAGACACATGCACCACCTTGTGCATCTGGCTTACAGGGTTACTGGGGAATCAAACCTGATCCTTAGACTTCACAGGCAAGTGCCTTAAAAGCTAAGCCATCTCTCCATCCTGAGAACCCATAAATTTTATTTCAAGCAATGTAAAAAGACAAATTCTAAATAAGTGTACATTCAAAATTTAAGCCTGTCTGTAATGCATGGCAAAGTAAGATTTCTTTGTGATCTTTTGTTATTCACTTTACTGAAATGAAATCTCAATATTAGTCAGAATCTTTCATTATGCCTACATTAATACCCATAGTACATATGTAAAACAATGAAAAGGGTTGATTTTAATCACTGAAGCAGGCAAACTTCAAGATAGGGAGGTTAAGTAGTGTTTCATGTATTTGAGCACATTAAAACGATAACGACCAAAAATATTAGAAAAAAATTCATGAGGCTAACCTATGAGCAGATCAGTTCAAGGTGAGTTACAATCACATATATGCCACTTTAGAAATGAAAGATTCATTTCTTTACAGGTTTAAGACTATATAATGACAGATGACAGCATTTACAGAAGGGTAGCCAAATTGACTATATTTATATAGTGTAGTGTTCTCAGAATCAGTGTTAGTGTCTTTTTTCCAAAACTTTCTTTTCCATTTAATGTATTTCTTTTTGATTGCAAAGGATAAGATGAGGTACTATTTATAGTGATGCTGAAAGATTGCTTTGCAGGAATGGAGAGATGCCTCGGTGGTTAAAGGTGCTTGTTTGTAAAGCCTAACGGCTTGGGTTCAATTCCATAGTACCCACATAAAGGCAGATGCACTAAGTGGTGCATGTGTCTGGAGTTCATTCCTCTCTCACTCTCTTTAAAATATACAAAAATTAAAATAAAATAAAATTTGCTTTTGCATTTGATGCAGTCCACTCTTGTTCTTTCAGAGGTCTTTCACACACAGACCCATATTTTTTTCAAAATGTTTTGTCCTACTTCTCAGAAATCCAAAGGCTCTTTGTGTATGGTACAGCTAGCTCCAGAAACCCCCACATGGACTTCCTTTCTGGCTGTTGATGCACATGGTGTTTCAATCTCCAGTTTATCCACTTTACATTACAGCCATTAAATGAATGCCACTAAATATTCCTTCACACAGTAACTTAGCAGTGTCTAGGTCTCAGGAAAAAAAGCCCTTCATTCAACAGGATAAAGAACTGGTAATTTAACATCTGTAGCAAGTTTCATCAGGTATTTTTGAAGGAAATTAGATTTCCTTGAGAGCCACTTTTTTCTTTTAGTCAACGTAACAATACATGCATATACTACACACACACACACACACACACACACACACACACACACACACATACACAGGCCCCTTGTCTCCAACAGAGATATTCTGGTAGCTCATCCACAAGCAAGTCATAGGATGGTGAATTCAAGTTGTTTCCTTTGACTTAAATTTCTGGTTCTGAAAGAAAATTGATCAGCTCTTACTTTCTGTGAAGTCTTTAGAAGAATCTTCATCTACATTTTTATCCTCCTCAAAATATGTCATATCCAGGGTTGGAGGGATGGCTTAGCAGTGAAGATGTTTGCTTGAAAAGCCAAAGGACCCAGGTTCAATTCCCCAGGACCCATGTTAGCC